>QEPE01000009.1:2642640-3963960 GCA_003945565.1 Tolypocladium inflatum | reverse complement strand
CGGAGATTCGAGACTGCCGACTTCCCCATCCATCTGAGATGAAGACATCGAGTCAAGCACGCCACATTTTCAAGCAATAATTTATGAGAGAGAATCGACTGCGCCATCAAACCGCTTCCGTTTACGAACAGGTGCACCGAAGCTCTTCAAGCCTGGTTCAGCCGTCCGGGTCCGCAGGTGCCATCGTGGGCGACCACCAATCGATCCTTCGCTTGGGATCAACGTGGGCGACCGGGGCAATTCATGGAGTCGTCCTGATGCCGGCTCATTGGCTGGCCGGCGCCATCGAGAGACCCCTGACGCTCCACACGAGCAGCCATCACCACCGCCGCCGCCCCAGTGGACCCTTATCGTCCCCATCAACCCCTGCAACGAGGGGCAGCAGCCACCTGCGAGTCTGCGACCTGCCTTGCTGTTAATGGCGTCGAGTCTCGACGTCTCCATGGACGCTTTCCGCTGTGCCGCCCTGTCTGCCTGCTGCCTGTCTGGTAGCCTTGCTCCGCGACCATGGGATCCAGCCCTCGTTGACCGAGGGGCAGGGCTACAGGCCTGGACGGCTAGATGACGACAACCTATCACAAGTCGATGGAACCCCAGAAAGGACACGCCAAAGACAGGCCCAGGGTCCGCTGCGTGGCATCCATGGGCCATGGCTTCCACTCTTCAAGTCCTTTCCGGCTCCCGCTCGCCTGACCTCCTTTTTCTCTCTCCTCGATACGTTTCCTTGCCTCCTTTTTGTATTCACATCAGATCCTGGCAGGCTGTTTGCTGCTCCTGCGTAAGCCTGGCGTCTGCTCTTCAGCTTCCTCAGATGTATGTGGGATGAGAGCTTGCTATTGTTGACCCCTCACTGCGAACCAACCACCAACCACCAACAACAACCGCACGCTGCGCAGAGTGCACAGATGATCGTGCCCTATTGACGCAACATCCGTCTCCCGCCGTTCACGCTCCCTCGCGAATCTCGCCGTGTTCACAGCACTGCCGGCTGAACCCTCGAGATGGATGTTGTCACCGAGCTCGTCATCGCTCCCTTCCGGGACATCGTGGAAAAGGGCAAGACTGCCGCGGACAATGCGGGCGACTCGCAGCCGATGCTCAAGGCGGCACAGGCCCTCACCAAGGAGGGTGAACGGGCCCTGAAGCGCATTGAGCCGCTCTGCAAGAAGCATCTTGACGAGTACGGCTCCGGTTTTGTCGACGCGCTCAAGGAGAACGGTATGTTTCATGTCTCGATGCTGGGGAGCCGTCATCCAACCCTCTCGGCTCGGCTGCCTGGCTTGTGGTCTGACGCTCTGGGGCCGCAGATGACATTAGCACCTATCGGTCGGAGCTTACAGACCTCCTCTGGGAGTTTGACGACTACATCGACGTTGACGGCTTCGATGCCGACAGGTACGCCGAAGTACAAGGCCTGTCCCGCAAGGCCGCGCCCAGGATCTACGATATCCTCATGAGGATGAAGCTCGAAGCCCGGCCCAGAGACAATACCCAATTCTTCCTGTCCCAACTGTCGCCGCCATCTTCCCCGCATCCCCTACCATCGTCGCCGCTCCAGCCACCTCCTCTTCAGCCAGCAATTGGGCTACACCACCCTAAAGCGATCCTGCCTCCGCCTACCCGTGGGTCCATGAGCAGCTCTCAAGCTGGGTCGCTAGCCGAAATGAACACAGTAGAGGATGCCACATCCCAGCTGCAGAGGCTGATGATGTACAGTCGAGCTTCCAGCACCCAAGATGACGTGCCAGAGGTTCTCCGCCCGGGCCGCGCCCCTGAGCCGGAGCTCGCGCCGGTGGAGCAGCCGCCACGGCCGCCGTCGACGAACCCGTGGGACCCTCAGGTTGCGCCGCTATCCGACGATGGACGGTCAGAGTACAGCCCCATCGAGAGGAGGCCAACGGTCTACAGGCCCGAATCGCCTGTCGATCCCGCCATCTCGCCACTGAGTCCTGATCGCGAGAGGAAGGCTTCCTCACATGGCCGCCGACCCGTCACCAGTTTTAGCGGAGGATCCGACTACGACAGCGATGATCGGCGGCAGTCATCGGGCAGTGCATACTCCTCCAACTCGGCCCCGTATTCGTCTCGGACGAGAGCCTCCAATCTCACCACGCCCATACCAGAAGAGGAGCTGGCAGAACGGGCCACGAAACCCTTGCCTCAGCCGCCTCCACCCCGCTACTGTCCCATGCCACCATACTCTCAACGCTCCTCTAGCATGTCCCACAGGATGTCTGGCGAGTCTGCAGCCGGTTCAGGGGACGTCGGGGGGCATCACCAACTGATCGTCGTGAGCAACGGGCCACCTTCTGAGAACCCTCCGCCCGTCCCTCCTATCCCCAGAAACTTTTCCATGCAGAATAACGAGCCGCGGTCCCCGACTTCTCCACAGGGTCAGCCAGGGCTCGAAGTGCCTCCGCTGATGCCAACGACCGAGGTTGACACGGGGCTAATTCCGGTGGAGGAGGAGAACGCCAACAACGCGAGACCGGAATCACACGGTCACTCGAAGAATTGCAACATCACCTCGGCCAGTTCCTTTTACCATCACAAGGGGTTTTGCGAGGGCGCCAAGGAGGTTATCAGGGGCGACATCGGAGTCAAGAAGACGCAGAAGCCCGTCCGCCGAACCTTGTCTCGGGTTGTCGCTAGGTGCACAGGCTGCCTTTACGAGCTTGACTTTAGCCAGATTGAGATTGATGTGAATAAGCAGGGTGAGTTTGCATCCCGCCTTCCAAGGAACCGGCCGGGTCACTAACCCGATCTTGTTGATAGATGATGGCAACTTTACCAAGAACAACGTTGGATATCGTCTTCGTTTTCTGCAAAAGAGCCATCTCCCCGCGAAGCGGGTCGACGACGTCTTGTACGGCTGCGTCTTCTGCGTGCATCAGGGACACACGTTGGATGAGAGCGATGCGACCGTCTTCTTCACAACAAAGGCGCTATTCAGCCACCTGGCCCGACACACGCGGCCGCTTCCCGATGTTCCAGGTATTTGCGTCGTAGACCAAGCCGAAGTGCCAGACCACCTGCGCAACGATTACGATCTTCACTTTACACATCCGCCCACGGCGCACCCAGCGCAGGAGAATGGTTCGGAGGTGGCTGGTCACCCCACAGGTGTGGCCAAGGAGCAGGCAAGACGGATATACGGACAACGGCTACTGTATGATCGCACCGCCGCGTTGGAACTAGCTCAGGGGGCGAGGGTCACTGGAATCAAGTGGCCGCCCAAGTACAACGGAGAGTGGATATTCGCATGGCACGACGGTGTGTTCGCATCAGTGCCGACGGACGTTATCAGGCTGGACCTCCCGCCCGCGGCCGATATCAAGTTGGGCGGGACGAGCCACATACGCGCCAAGTCCAAGTGGAAGTTTGCGCCCAAGGACAAGGAAAAGGGAGACTGGCTCAAGTTTGACAAGAACGAGACCATTACCAACATAAGCTGTAAGTGTTTTGTCTCTATCAGCCGGGGAGGAGTAGAACTGACATGGCCCAGGGGCGCATCCCGAGCACTGGTGCTGGTCGGGCACGAATTCCAAGGGCAAATGGGGCATCTTCCCTCAGGCCTTTATCGACCCCAACACGGTGCAGGAGCTCGCCGCTGATTCCTTTTTCGACCGCGCGAGCAGCCTGTCCAACGAGAAACACAAGTCGTCGTCAATGCTGTCCAAATTTTCAGTTCGGCGGCCATCGGGGCGGCCGCCCAGCATCGCGGAGTCGACGAGCAGTCGGGAGACAGCACATTCAAGTTTGCGCCTAGCTTCGAGGGGCAGCAGGTGACACGACCAACACATTGTTTATGGCGGCTATGCGCTGCTAGTGATGAGAGAAAGGCGGCAAAGCCATGGATATGGGGACGTGTGAGCGCGTGACCTGTCGGTAGGACAGGCTGGCGTTGGGTGGGGTTTGGAAACCACGGATATACCCATTCTTGCAGTACAATATTTCCTGGCCTATAGATAATAGAAGAGCCTCATTCGAAATGCAACACAGCGGCGCATGCACGGCACGTGTCCCACGATGGTGTTGGGCGCGCGACTTGTTGTACAGCACACCAGGCACGAAAAGTCACAGTGCCGGGTTCTGGGGGACACGTCACGGGTAGGACATTGTGCTGTATTACCGGACAACGTGTCTGCGTGACGGCGCACGAACCTTGCCTGGCTCCTTGTGATCTGCTTCTCGGCATCCGCCCGCGACTGGGGCGGACGAGGATGTCACGGGCCGTGGCGATGGCATGACAGGGACGAGGGGGGTTGTGATGCTGCCACATGACGGCGTGGCTGCCCACATTCCGGCGGGGGGTTGCTGCGAGTGTCGTTTCGTTTCGACGGAGGGCCGCAGCTGGAGTTGAGTCGTATCCGTGATGGGTGAGAAGACTAGAGGTTGTACGTGGCGTCTCCAAGGCTTGAAGTGCCACCAACTATCACTTCCACGGAGCGGTAATGGTGCTCAAGGGTACAGACGCCCTGTGTTGCCGCGGGAGCTGGCTATCGCCTTGCCCACCTTTTTTGTTTTTGAGTAAAGGCAGGAACCTCATTGCGGGAGATGAGCAAGACAGCACGAGGTACATCTCCGCTGGTTCGACGTAGTGATGAGAAGAATGTACGCGTAGCTGCGCCGCAGTAACAAGTTATATATACCCGTCACCGACCTAGCGGAGACCAACCGGGACAGGGCAACCAGGCAGTACCCGGCCCGCTCGTTGCCGTTGCGGAGGGACTTTCTCAGCCCGCCGAGGAACGAGGTCTTTCTAACAAGGCTGCCGCTCTTGGCCTACCCCATGTTATCGAAGACGTCGGACAGCAGCAGAAGCACGGTGATCTGGAGAGGCCCGAATACACACAAAGTCGAATACCCAGGTTGGTCCCTGCCACTTCATAGGTCGAGATTGGTTTATACGAGCAGATCATCGGCTGCCCCGGACCGAGACATGGCGCACGGGAGCCCCAGGGGTTCAGCCCAGGAACCAGGAGCCAGCTTCCACACGTTGCCGAGTTTGTCGATGTGTCGGGGAATAATCGGTGCTCCACTCTTGTTTCTTTCTTTTCCTGCTCTCAATCGAGGGGGCTGCTTCTCGATCGAGGGGGACAGACGAGCGCGTAGGATCACGGCGGGCTGCCGCGTCCCGATATTCCCGTTGCTGTTGCCAGTGTCTTTGCGGCTCAGCCTTGGAATAGAACGGCATGGCCACACCATGCCGCAGCTGTGCTCATTCATGTGAAAGGCGCCTGCAATCTGCGAGCTCGGGCGCCCTCGTCCACTGGCACGGCATGAAACGCCGATGAGGGTCCGCTGAGACCGGGGTGCGGAAGCGCCGGGGCTGCGAGAGGCCGGGGCAGCCAACAACGGCCACGGAGACGCAGTGAGCATCACAGTTCCCTCTGTCAAGGCATTTTTAGAACGTCGACGGTACGTGGCAAGAGTAGGTACCTTATGCTACGTGCCGCCGCCTGTTGCCCTTTGGTGTCTTGTCGGTAGGCTCACGGGCCACGGCTGCTGCGTTTATTCAGAGACAAAGAGGGCGCTTACAGCAGCATCGCAGCCCCAACGGGGAGATGACATGGGGATCAACGGGGAGAGGCACGTCAATGCCGAGCGAGGCGTGTTTTAACGCGCAGCCGCTGCGGCGCCGAGGCCGTGGGCCACGACCCCTGCAGGTGTCTGTGCGATGGTGCCGCAGCCCTGTGACTGCAGCGTCTGCCGTGGAGCCCTGGGCGATCTGGATCCGCCTGACATCAGTTGCTGGGGGCGATGGGGTTTTGGTGGTGGTGAACAGGTGGTGCCTTGGATGCGTAGCGGCGTGGTTCCGTAGCACGAAGCAGTGCTGGATTCACCGTCTGTTGCGTCGCCAGCCCGACATGCAGACGGCGTCTTCTCACACGGGCGTGTCCGCGATACACAAGCACCTCACCGCCGCTTCGCCCGTGGATGACGGCATTCTCGTCTTGTCCGGCCTCCGTCGGCCTCGTGTCCGTGCAGTGCTACGCTTCGCTGCGTACCACATGGCTTCACGGCCCATGTCGTGTGCGCAAGGGCTGGCTGGGCTGAGGTGAGGTGAGCTGGTGGTGAGGGTGGTGAGGACGGCGACGCTCACAGCCCAGCTGTCGACTTGCGGATACGGACGGTCTTCTAGCCCAAGGAGGCAAAAGCTGGGTCTGTAGGGCAGCGTGTTCGCTCAGCGCGTGGCCCAAATAGGCTTAGCCGCACGTGCAAGCTTACGAAGCAGTCCGTCCACGTTTCGTCTCTCAAGCCAGGGGCATGATGTTAACATCCTAATCTCTTCTCTGAAACACCACCACCGACAATACGGCCTATGTCTCTGCCTTTGTTCCCTGTTTCTCCTCGTCTGCCCGGCTCCCTCCTCCCCGTCGTCGCCTTGACGCCGCCCCCAGGCAATTCGCGCGCGCCAATCTTGATGCTCCACCGCCCCCGATCGATGCGACGCCCCTGTCGACTCCCTCGCATCATGACTTGCCCTCGTACGGAGCACGGAGTCCTCGTGAGTTGTCAGGCCTCGCGCTCCACCATGGCCAGCCGAGCGGGTCAGGAGCTGCCGGCCGCGGTCGGAGGTTCCGGCCGGACCTTGCCCAGTTGGCACGCGGTGCGAGGTTCGACACACGCGCTCCCGTGCCTGGCCAGGGCTCACCTGAAGCATGGACAGCTCCGCCTCGCTCGTCCAGAGTCTGCTGTCTGGTCCTTCGTGCCGGCATACGTATAAAGACGCAGGCGGCAAATGGTTCCGCCCCCATGGCAGCGCCCGCGACCCTCGATTATACCATGTCACGTCTCGACCTCTGCTCACAGGTCCTTGTCCTGCCCTCCTTCTCCACCTGATTCACTCTCGGTGCTCTAGAGTCCGCGTTCTGATACTATATACACCCAGCGGCCGCCGTCCGTGACTCCATGGTCAGGCCCGGGCGCCTGGCTCTTCTTGTACTTGCCCTCCTCTTCCCCTTCCCTCTCTCCTCTCTGTCCCTCTCCCTACGCTCCTCCTGGGACCTGAGGCTTCCTTGACACAAGTACCATCACATTCCCTCGAGATGTTATCCAGACGCAGTGGCTTGCGAGCAGCCGCCGTCGCCGCCATATGCATATTAGCGACGCCCGCCGCCGCCGCCGCCGCCAACAACACCAACACCCAGCAATACGTCGACCACGCCGTCAAGGGGATACAGACGCTCAACAGCCAGTTCTACAACGTCAGGACAGGCATCTGGGACGACGCCTGGTGGAACAGCGCCAACGCCCTCACCACGCTCGCCGATTTCGCCTCGCTACGCCTCGACGAGGCCAACAAGCTCAACATCGGCGGCTACATGCGCAACACGTACAACAATTCGCAAAAGACGAACGTCCAGACCATAAAGTCCATGGACAAGGCTGGCATGGTCTCGTCAGTGTATTGCCTCGACCGCAGCAACGGCTGCATGGCGAAGCGCGAGTTCCTCGGGAAGCGCGGCTTCGACAACTTCATCAACGAGTTCTACGACGACGAGGCGTGGTGGGCGCTGGCCTTGATCCGCACACACGACGTGACCGGCGACCAGGACTACCTCAACTCGGCCGTCGAGATCTTCAACGACCTGCAGACTGGCAGGGGTA
Organism: Tolypocladium inflatum; assembly: GCA_003945565.1. NCBI lineage: Eukaryota > Fungi > Ascomycota > Sordariomycetes > Hypocreales > Ophiocordycipitaceae > Tolypocladium > Tolypocladium inflatum. The sequence continues at coordinate 3,956,346 of QEPE01000009.1, read as the reverse complement.
CACCGTGCGGAGGCGGCATCTACTGGAACAAGGACCGCAAGTACGTCAACGCCATCACCAACGAGCTCTACCTCTCCGTAGCCGCCTCGCTCGCCAACCGCATCCCTCGCGGCGGCATGTATCTCGACATAGCCAAGGCGCAGTGGGCGTGGTTTAATAGTAGCGGCATGATCAACGCGCAGGGCCTCATCAACGACGGCCTCGACGCTAGCTGCAAGAACAACGGCCTCCAGACGTGGTCCTACAACCAGGGTGTCATCCTCGGCGGGCTGACTGAGCTGAGCATCGCGACACGCGATGTCTCTTACCTCGAGCGCGCCGTGAAGATCGCCCAGACCGCCATCAAGGCGCTCGCCAACCCGGACGGCATCCTCGTCGAGACGGACAAGTGCGAGCTCAAGCCCGGCAACTGCGGCCGCGACGGGGCGCAGTTCAAGGGCGTCTTCGTGCGCAACCTGGGGTACCTCAACACCGTGGTGCCGCACAAGGAGTTTGAGGACTTCATCACCAAGAACGCCGACAGCATCTGGGCCAAGGACCGGGACGACCAGAACAGGCTGGGCGTGGCATGGACGGGGCCGTTCACTCCCGCCTCGGGGCCGAGCCAGAGTAGTGCTCTAGACGCCATCGTGGCGGCGATTGCGGTGACGTCGTGATTTTGTGCACAATTCTTTGAACGGACGGCAAGTCATATGATATCGCCACGATTGCTATAGATACCAAGTCGGATTGTGGAGTTTGGAGGGCTATTTTTCATAATGTCTTAAGTTATTGTCATATGAGCGATGATAGAAGGGCGATAGAGGCGACTGCAATACGTTGCATGCATGAATACATGGCCTTGACCTCGGACTACGTTGAGGCTTTCCTGCAGATGTTGGCGAGATATGTGCTGTAGTTGACAGTTCACCATGAGCTTTGAGCCAAGATTTCCAGGGGTAACCAGATTTGACCACACGCAAAATGGTTGGCCCAACTCAAAATTAAAGCAAACAAAATCCACAAGTACCTTATTGTCTACGAGTAACAACCAGCCCGTTTAAAAAGACTTGTAAGGTGGCTGCGGACATGACAAGTCGTCGCTGGAGGTAGGCTACCCTAGACAACCCGCCAAAGAACGGTCAGCTGCCCCACACACAACTCATGCTCCCAGTTCAACCTCATGCTCACGAGTCACGACAACCCTGCTCTCTCACTCGAACTCGCCAGTACAGCCAAAGACAACATTTCTCCCGCGACGCAAAGAAGCCTGCCAGCTGCCAAGGAGGAACAGGACTGGACAGCCCAGGGATATCTAACCCTGCTGCCTGATGAACAGTCTCGGAGCGATATCAATCAAGGCCCGCTTCCCCGTCATGTTGCCTGGACTGTCGATACCTTGACGACGGCCTTACGACAGCGCAACGACTAGACCCAGTGCTACGACGTTTCATCTTTTTTTTCTTTCTAGGAGACGCACTGTCCAGTGTCCGCGTCAGCTGACTGAGCAAACGCCATGGACGCTCCCGAAGCAGACTTCGACGTCAAGCTGCAAAAGATCTCGGCCGACCTCATCGCCGACCTCGACCGCTCCCTCACGACCTTCCTCCGCAAGCCCGACGGCCAGGGAGGCACGCGCATCCGCTCCTTTGTGCGCGCCCGCGAGACCTTTCTGTCCACGACCGCCGTGAGTCCCGTCGTCGCACAATGCTGCTCCCGGGGACACCACCACTAACCCTCCCGCCGCAAGGTCCTCGACTCGTTCCAAGAGCTCCCGCAGCTGCTGGACCCCCATCTGCCGAGATGGATCCCCCTGCTAGCGGACGCGTACCTAGAGTACTGCCAGACGCGCCGTCACGCCAAGGGGGGCGGCGCCGCGCCGTCGAGGCTGCTCGTGCCGCTCGACCACGCCATCTGCCGCATCCTGTATGCCTTCTGCAAGGTCCGCGGCGAAAAGGTCATTGTGCGGTTCTTCAACGTCGAGACGCGGTACCTCGAAGTCCTGCTGTCGGCGATTGAAGAGGCCGAGGGGCGGCGCGCGAAGAACAAAGACGGAGGGTGGGAGTGGGAGCAGCGCTACGTGGTGCTGCTGTGGCTCTCGCACCTGCTTCTTGCGCCGTTTGACCTCTCGACCATATCGTCCGTGGACCTGGAAGATGCCGGTCTGCCAGCTATTCCAGGACTCGAGTGGCCGGAGAACCTCCCTGGCATCACGATACGCGTGATCCCCCTGGCCATCAGGTACCTCTCCTCGCCGGGCAAGGAAAGGGACGCCGCCAAGGCGCTGCTTGTGAGGACGACGATGCGGCGAGATATGCAGCAGCTCGGAGTCCTCGACTGTCTGGTCCGCTGGGCATTGGCATCCCTCCAACCGCCAAAGGACGCGCCCCTGGAGACGACCTTCTTCTACCTCGGCGTCCTCTCGTTCCTTGCCGGTGTGCTTCGCTCCTCGGCAGAGACTTCAGACATGAACAAGTACTTGCCGTCGATATTCCAGACCGTCTACGGCATCACCCTTGGCGACAGTGAGCTGTCAAAGGCACTCCTTTCCCTGGCGCTGGTGCGCAAGATGATCCTCAAAGTCATTCGCTCCATCGTCGTGCTGCTGCTGCGCAAGTCGTCGCAGGACATGGCAAGCACGGAACTTACAGAGACCGCCGTAGGATTCCTCCTGGAGAGCGTCTCCGACAACGACACTCCAGTCCGGCTGTCTGCCAGCAAAGCCCTTAGCGTCATCACGCTGAAGCTGGACCCAGACATGGCGTCTCAGGTCGTCGAGGCCGTTCTTGAGTCGCTCAACCGGAACGTCCTGTGGATCAAGCCATCCGGCGGTGAGGGGGCCAAACCCGTCCGCGATTTGTCTGCCGTGAACCATCTCGAGTGGCATGGCCTGGTTCTCACGCTTTCACATCTGCTTTACCGACGCTCGCCCCCCGCGAGGCAGCTCTCGGACATCATCCACGCCCTCCTCCTCGGCCTGTCCTTCGAGCAGCGCGGTACCTCGGGCGGCAGCGTAGGGGCAAACGTCCGGGACGCCGCCTGCTTCGGCATCTGGGCCATTGCTCGCCGGTACACGAGCAAAGAACTCCTCGCAGTGCCCACCAAGTCGGTCTTCGCAGCCAAGTCTCACCCTGCAACCAGCTCCATCCTGCAAGTCCTGGGCACTGAGCTCGTCATGACGGCGTCTCTGGACCCAGCTGGGAACATCCGCCGCGGTGCCTCGGCCGCGCTGCAAGAACTCATCGGCCGACACCCAGACACCGTGGAGGAGGGCATCGCGGTGGTGCAGACGGTCGACTACCACACCGTCGCCAGGAGATCTCGCGCCATCCAAGAGGTCGCCACCAACGCGACGAAGCTGTCGCCCCAATACGGCGAAGCTATGATAGACGGAATTCTTGGCTGGCGAGGGATCGGCGACATGGACGCCCCGTCACGGAGAGTTGCGGGCTCTGCCTTTGGCGTGTTGACGGCTGAGCTGTCAAGCACCAGCCCCGAGGGCCCCCTTTCACGGTTTGAGACGTCTATTGGGCTGGTGACGGACCGGATACAGTCACTTGCAAAGCGGCAGGTTGAAGAACGACACGGCTTGCTGCTCTGCTTTGCATCCGTGCTGGACCAGCTGCCCGCGGTCATCCGCCAGGTCAATGTCCAGGGCCAGGAGGCAGCAATAGACGCCGCGCTGATACACAAAATTCTTAATAGTGTATCCGACGTCCTGGAGGATTGCAGCTCGGTGGAGTATCGCAAACCGGAACTCATTGCCGAAGGCGCCAGCAGACTTGTTGTTTCTTCGCTGCCTATCATCCAGGCAACAGCATTACTCAGTGTCTCTCACGCGGACTTGGACACTGGAGAGCATGTTTTATCCCCCGGGAAATCCCACGGATATCGAGAGTTGGTCTCCGCCATGGACACAAGCAAGTCCACTGACGCCGACGCCGTGACCTTCATGTCGAGACTCCGTGCCGTTATGCCAAGTTGGCTGAACAGAAACGAACCCGAGACCGTCGAGCAAGCGTCAAAAGGTGCTCTCCTGCTCCTCATTTTCTCCGAGCCCGAGGACCGGGTAGAGACGCTGCAAACCTGGGCTACCATGGTTCGAAGCAAACCAACCAGCCGCGCAGCTTCAACTGGACACGGCTACTTCCACGCCCTGGCCTTGGCGCAACCCCTCGCCGAACTCTGTGGTCCGGACGAGGCAGAAACCGACGCCGTATGCGACGCGTTCCTCGCGAGATGGCGCGCAGACGCGGACATTGAAACTCGAGTGGCCATCCTACAGAGCCTGATACGCAGTCGCGTGCTCCAGGCGAAACCCTTGACCTTCTTGGACCTGCTACGGGATGGGCTGAACGACTATACGACGAACGCCCGGGGCGACATGGGTTCGCACGTGCGCGTCCAAGCCCTGAGGGCCGTACGCGTGCTGTGGGAGAATCTCGGCGACAGCACTTCCGGACAGGAGGAGTGGGTAGAGGCATCCGTCAAGGCGCTCTTGTACAGCACCCTACGCCTCTCGGCCGAGAAGCTGGACCGCGTCCGCCCTGAAGCTCAAGCTGCAGTTGCGCTGACCCTGCAAGAGAGGCGAGTTCATTACCCAGGGACCAACAGTTCATGCTCCTTTCCGGGCCGTCGCTAACCAGGACCAGTCACGCCAAACGTTTCCGGACCCTGACCTTCTCTTCCAAGCTCTACTTTGAAACGCTCCTCAATCTCGTCTCATTAGACTGCCTGCACCCCTGGCTCTCCCAGTCCGCAAAGGCCGACGCGGGCGCCTGGATGGCTGAGCTCCTGGCTGGATTCGTCACGTCGGCGGACACGGGCAACGACGACCTCGTCATCGCCAGCCGTGTCGCGCTCACGAGTTTTTGCGAGGCGTCGCGGGCCAATCTCAACCTCGTCTGCGCCGCGCTGCTGCTGAACCTGCGCACGCGCCAGAGGGTGGACCGGGTCGTTGTCCCGACGCTCGAGATCATCGCCTTTCTCTTCCACGGTGGCTTGTTCCAGCAGTGCGACGACTTCAGCCCCCGCGACCTCTGCCTGCAGACGCAGAAGGCGGGTTACAAGAGCGGCAACGTCCGGAAGATCCTGGCGTGTGTCAAGGTCTACGGAGGTGTGGCATCCATGAGCAGCGGCGGCGCTGAGCAAGCGAGTGGTGTGCAGGAGGCTCGCAGGAGACTCGGGGCCCTCATGTTTCACCCCTGGCCACGGGTGCGTAGCGCCGTGGTCGATGAATTGTGGGGCTTGCTGGGAGACCACGAGGGAACCGGAGAGCGATTGACGGGGGTCGACTGGGCAAAGGCAGACAGGGGAATGATCAAAGCTGTCGTGCAGGAGCTTCACTTGGGGTAGACAGGTCGAGAGAGGAAGAGGAGGCTCTGTTCATGAGGGGTTCAAGAGGGGAAGCTTCCAAACTCCGCACCGCATGACATGACGGGGATCAGCCGTCAAGCTGTCGTTGAGGGGCATGGGATGCGTATTCGTGTGCCCGCAAGATTTGTTGTACTCGTAGTGGCGCCGTGGCAAGGCCCAATCACCTCCAGAGGGCCATACTCGTATTAAGGAGGTTGACGAGTCCGAAAGGAGGCACCGGCATGGGACTTATCGCCAACAAAGATGCCTATCCGAGGGACCTTTGCGGGACTCGCGCGCGGAGGGCATGTTCAATCGGTGCCGTGTCGGCCCACGTCGTCTTCTGACCACGTCGAGTGCGTTGTACAGCGTCGCAGGCCTATCTATTACCCTGTGCCCAAGCAAGTAGTAGCCGCATGGAGAATACACACGTTGCTCCGTAATCAGCACACCGTATCCGTAGGTGACACCGGCCAACTGGGCCCGCAATCGTGCAGTACCCCAGACGAGTCCAAGGCCTAGGCCTAATTAGCAGCTCCTCATGGGTCCATCCGTGGGCGGCCGCGTGCGCTCTCGCAAGATCGATGTCGCCTACGGAGTAGTCTGGATATACTTCGAACTTGTCAGGACCTGCTCAACAACGACTGCACAGCGGCCGCGTTGGATGACTCACTATGGTTCCTGGTCAAATATCTCAAGAGAGGGGCGTCATCTCATCACGGGCGATCGACGGAGGGCCTGTCTGGCCGAGGCTGTCTGGCCGGGGCTGCCTGGCCGCGAGAACAGCCCTCTTCCTCGTCAATTGGGCGCGGATCCACATCGAATCGACAGAGAGTGTGGGGAACCAGCAGGCGTCAGGGAAGATGACACCATGCCGGGCACACAGACCTGAACGGCTTCAAGGATGATGTTCTGTGGCTACTGGTGGCTGCAACTACTCGTAGGTGTGATAAGAGGCAATGTCCAGCAACGGGTACGGCCCTCATGGTCCTCGAGATACGAACGCCCGATGGCTGCTTTCCCGTCCCGTGTCTGTTGCCGGCTGGGACCTTTTGCTCACTGTTGCAGGGTTGCAGTCCGTTGTGCCGGGACCGACACGGCACGGTCCACTACGAGTACAGGTAGGTAGCTTAGGCGAGAAGACCGCGGACGGGGCAACAGGGTGGAGGAGGGCGCCGGAAGCCCTCGGGCGAGTAAGCGCACAGCCACCCGCTGTACGGAGTACAAGTACGAGTACTCGTACTCGTAGGGTGTTCCCTGCCAGTTGTCGCTGATGCCCGTTCGGTGCATCTAGCCGCAAGCTGTACGGACTGGCTGCGCTCAAGCATGCAATGCGAGCCTCTCAGCTCCCGGCGGCGGGTTGAGCGCCAGCAGTTGCAGGAAGCAGGCGTGTGGTAATAATAGCCAGTCGGCGGTACAGCCACGTTGTCTAAGAGTACAAACAAAGAAGTAAGGTAGGCGACGGAACAGACAGTGTGAGGTTACCTTTCCTGGATGAAGACACCCACCGCCGTGTGCCACGGGCAGTCCAGCCGCGGCTGCCGTCGCATCGGCGCAAAGCAGCGAGGTCGCCAGCAGCATCGCTGTCCTCGGCACCCGATTGGCTGGATTGCTGCATGAAGCACCGAGATTGCAGGCATCCCCATTGGCTGCTGGCTGCGCTTGTTGGTAACTGGACCTCTAGCAAATCCACAGGCTACGAGTTGCCGCGGCTGAAATCCATCACTGCGTGCAGAGCGCAAGATTGACCAAGGTCCTTTATAGACGGCCTCTTGCTTGGGTCTGTATTGAGCAGTGCCAGGATCAAAGGCGTGAACCGGCTCTGAACGTCCTCGGATAGCTTGTTTATTAAATCATCGCGACCGTTTTCCAATTCGGCAAGGCGATAGTTGTACTCTTTCAACATGTCGTCAGTGGCGATGATATGCCGGGGGAAGATGGGCCAGCCATCTGTCAAGACAAAGTATATCTGAGCATCGTTAGACAGGAATAGACAGAGAAGCGTACGGTATCGTACCAACTGGCCCAAATACCAGCTGTCGGCCTTGAAAGGCTGGTCTGTCTTTTTGTCTCTGGCTAAGAGCTCGGGGGGAGGGGGGGTTCCTGCAGGGAAAGCGCTAGAATCATAGGAAACACCATCGACCGGTCGGAAGGAGTAGCCAAAGTCGATTATGTTCATGTCGCCGGGGCTGAAGCCTATGTTTTCGGGTTCGGAGACTCGCTGAGGGAGATGCGGCGGCGTGGGTAGCCCGTCTTTCCGCTGGATGTCGTGCTCAAGCGGCGGCTTCGCCAGGAATTGCTCAATATGTTCCGGGGCAGGTCGTGCGAGGGTAACATTCCCAGGATGCAGATCTTGTATACAGATCAGTACGAGCAGGTGGCCGGTGGGATTTCCATAGTACGTTGGGTAATTACCCACCTCCATGCACTACGCCGATGCGGTGGAGCTCGGCCATTCCACAGACGACCTGGCGAATGCAACTCTCTCGTCGCTCCATGTTTAGTGGCAAGTACGGAGACTCGACGTACTCGGACTTTGAGAGTATTCGATGGAGGCATGATCCAGTTGTTGGATATACCATGGCGTCAAATTCCATGCCTTTGAACCTAGGGTCACGAGACAAGGATAGATGATGGGGGATTGCAAAATGGTCTTGGATGGTGGAAACAAACGGACTGCGGGAATGCTTCCGTATAAAGTTGCAAATCTGCAACTCACCTTTTCCTCCTTGCGGAAGGAACTTGACTGTTAGATAGTCCCTAACCATGCGTTAGTCACATTTGTGTACCGACCCAATCTCTCAGTGATTCATACCTCGTATGAGGATCTTGCGTCAGCCAGCACCAGTCGCCCAGCCTTCGCAGGAGCTTGTAGCCATGATGGGCGTCGTTCCGATATACGACAGGATAGACACCTTGATCCCAGCGCTCGAGGAGATATTGGTCTCGCCAGTAGTTGCCGCCATGGGTGAACAGTTTGTACCATGCGTGCAGTCGGAGTTTCCTTATGCCTCGACGTGCTTCGCCCATAGCCGCCATTGTTACAGGCGCTCGGACAACCGACGGATGTTTGTGAGGATTTCGGAGCAAAGATGCACAGTTGCTGGCCCTGTCCTGACTCCTGACCAACAACCCCAGCACCAGCTTGATGCTGGCTTGGCAGTGCCAGCGAATGGTCGGTGGCTGTCTGTTGAGCCAACCAATCAGCAGTCGGCAGCGGCGCCCGTTCATCCGTCCACGAAGGCTTCAAGGCAAGAGCGCGGGGAGAAGGGCACCTCACACCGCTGTGTCGCGGGGTAGCGCCGGGAGCGCCGTCCTCGTACTCGTACGGCACCTCACTCTATTATGGGCCGAGCCGCCGAAAAGCAACCTCGCACCGAGTCTCGAGGGAACTGCCTTGAAGCCCAGGTAGCACTGTACGAGTACTTCGTACGGGTATTGCCCCATCCATGCAGTACCTCGCATTGCCTGGACTGACCGCTGATGGAAATGCTGGTGCCTGGCGCGATTCTCTCACAGGCGCTGTCGCGTGATGTCGAGGTCGCGCCTCCCTGGGGACTGGGGACAGGAACGGTTGCTTGGCGCGTCTCGGCGGCCCTGCAACTGCACCCCAACGGATCCTTCCGCTTTCCTGGCCAGAAGCCGCGGGCCCGAGAGCAGCTCTGAGCTTCTGGTCGAGTCCCGTTGAACTCTTCAGCTCGGTCCCTCTCGGTCGAGACGACGACGGCAGCGTGATGCGGTCAAGGCCAGGTGCAGGCAATGTAAAATACAGAGTACACACCGCCCAGAGGATGAAATGCAACCGAGCGACACCATGTGCCCCTTGCCGATCCCGCCGTCGGTGTCGAGGCCCCCAGGGGTCTTCCGTATCCGTCGGTTCTCGGCTCCCACTGCCTCTGTCTCAACCCGTCTCAGCGAACGAGTAGGCCTACGCTGCATCCCCAGCCCGTCTCGCCGCGCGCTGCACGGCTTCCAGTACGAACGAAGTCGGGCTCCAGTGAGCGCCTCGGGGCTTGGCCAACAACCCGAGCTCGTATGCCCGCATGCAGCGATCAGCGCCAGTCATGATTTATTGCGGGCCACGGGCTTTATTCGTCTCCGGTTATCACCGCCGTTATCACCCCTCCATACCTCTCCGCCAACGAGAGAGCGCCTTGACAGCCACCTGCTGGCGCCGACCAATATCCGGCGCTCGCTTACGCGGGCCATTGGATCCGTGAGCCTTATCGCTCGCGTGCATACTGGGGCTAGAGCACTGACGGCGGTCGGCCACAACGCCTGCGAGTCAGCGGAACGGTGGCGCCAACATTGGATGCTGTGGCCCCCGTTTCCCGCAGCATTGGGCCATGGGCGATCCAAACCGTCACCGAGGGCCGGTCAACTAGTTGGGCCTGGGCCAGCCTGCGGCCTTGTTGGGTCGCGAGGAGCCACAGGGCACGAGGCAACAATGCCGGTGGACGAAGGACCTCTGGCGGGACTTTCCCATGTGACGGCTATGAATAGCCGTTTGGAGCAGTGGGCAGCATGCGGTTGGAACGGAGACGGTCGACAGTCAACAGACGACAAGGAGCCCTGGAATGCGACACAGACTGACCAAGCAACTCGGCTCTCCCAACAGGCCAGCATCATACTGGAAGACTTGGCACCCCCGGCGACCCGCGGCAGCCTCGCCCAGGCTTGCCAGGTTCCGTCCCGTGGGCGAGGAATCGGGTAGTCGCAGCGGAAGCCCACCACCAAATCCGACCCTGTCTGAGCCGAGCCCCAGCAGCGCCTACCTAGTACTCGTAGGTAGCCCTGGCCAGGGCCTCGGTGGCGTCGTTTTCTTTGTGGCTATTTCTCCTAGTGCAGCGACCGAAGCGTGTTGGATGTCCCACTGGCCCGTCTGACAGGACAGACGCTGCCCGTCACTGGAGTCGACTTGGCTGCATCCGACCTGCGCCTCCGCAATATCTTTCGCCCTCCGCCGCATCCTCCGTTTCCCTCTCACGCTCATCCTCGATTACTGCTTCATCAGGGAATCGCCAGACTCCCCCAACCCCTGCAGACGACGCCGTCGTGACTGCTCGCGCCCGCCTTCGACTCGACACTCTCGCGCCCGCCGTTGCTGGTACACCGTTCATGCATCGACCCCCTCCCGCCGCCACGAACGTTGCCACCCCGGCGTGATCGCAACGGCCTGCAGCCTCATGACGCCCTGAATCCTCTGGACGCCAGCATTGCAGCCCGTGCGAGCGCGCACCGCCTGTCACCCCCAGACATCGCCCCATGCGCTGAAAGGTGCGAATCCGCCACCTCGACGCCGTAAACTCCTTCCTCGCTCGTCGAACCCTCCGCGGAGGTCGGCGAGCGTGGTCAGCGCAACCGGCAGGATGTCCATCTATTCGGATCCTCCGAGCCTCCGCCCATTCCGGGATGACAAGCCCACGCTGCTTGTCTGCTGGTGGGCGACCTCGTTCTGCACCCTGATGATCCTTTTGCGGATAGCCGGGCGCTTTATTCGAACCGAAAGACTCTTCCTCGAGGACAAAATCGCCGCGTTGGCCATTATACCACTGATATTGCGCATGGTCTGCGTGAATTTCATACTCACATTTGGAACCAACAACGCCAACTTTGACGGAGTTGAGCTGTCTGCCACCCAACTACACCAAAGATCCGTCGCCAGTGGCTTGGTCCTGGCGAGCCGGTTCCTTAATGCGGCGACGTACGTGGACTCCCCAACTTCCCGTTGCAAACACTGGGTAGCATTGGCTGCTTAGCCGCTATCCTCATCAACTTTGCTTCGCCGATTTGGTAACTCTGAGCGCTGACTGTGATGTTGAACAGGCTCTGGACTCTCAAACTTGCCATTCTCGAGTTTCTCAGGAGACTTACAGGCCTGACCTGGGAGCGATCACACCAGACAGCCTTGGTTGCCATCCGATGGACACTGGTTGTGACATTCATAGGCGTCGTCATCAGCGGTTTGGCAGAATGCCAGCCTTTCAACCACTATTGGCAGGTCCTGCCAAACCCAGGCGGCCAGTGTCGTCAGGGCTATATCCAGCTCATCACCATGGCCACCTGCAACATATTCACAGACTTCTTGCTGGTCATTTTCCCGATACCCCTTATTGTGCAGAGCCACATGACTTTTAAGAGGAAGTTGCAGTTGATTTTACTCTTCTCTCTCAGCCTGTCTGTCGTCGCCGTCACCATCTATCGACTGCCACGGGTTTTCGAGGTGCGTAGCCGACAGCAGTACCGATCGCTCATGGCTTCCGTGGAACTCCTGTTTGCGACTGCCGCGGCAAACGCTCTCGTTCTGGGTTCGTTCGTGCGAGATCGGGGAGTCAAGAAGCAAAAGTTTCGACGGAGTTCCCTGGCCGAGTCATTCGACCGGTCCAGCAACCCTCGACGACCAACCCTGCACCGACAGTGGGGTAGCGACGAGGATCTAGTAAGAGACGTTGGGCTGAGCATCGACCCCGAGCTACGAGAGCAACCAGAGAGCCCTGGCGCAGAGCCTTTTACACCCGCTTCCCTTACACAATCGGGTCGCGAGAACGACAGAAAATGGCAAGACCCGAGACAACAACGGAGCCACGCCGAGCACAGTAACGACTTGTTTCTGCCAATCGACCCGCTCTCGAAGGGTGACTCGCTCTCAGGGCCAAAGAGGCTCTCTTTCCTAGATGTTGGCGGCTTGCTTGAGAACTCAGTGGGAAGCAGCAGTGGCAGCTACAGGCGCGAGAGCTATACGTCATCCTCCATCGATCCGAGTTCCCCACAGGTCCCTCCACCCTCATTCCCCGCGGGCGCGGGAGGCGTCCGGCGAGGGTCGGCGGCTCTTTTACAAGATCTGGGTGGCCTTCTCGGACCACTCAACACAAGATCGGCGAGGGCAAAGCCCAAAAACGGGACGGAGTTGCAGCCGATTCCGCAGTCTCGACCGGCGCAATCATACAACAGCCAGAGGGATACAGGCCCAGAGCTTATGGACCCTGGCGGATTGCTGAAGTGAGGTCTGTGGCTGTCCCAGAACACGCAACCACCGACGGCATTCCTCTCACAATCCACGACTACATCTACGACATGTATTATGACGATTTTAACGCGATCCTCGAAGGCGGACTCCATCCCGCCGGACCTTTCTTCTTCTGTCTCTAGACACCGGGTGTCGAGCTAGGCGTTTACAGGGCGTCGAATCTATCCGGCGATTTCTGGTCTTCTTTATCGGCGAATGTGGGGGAGCAGGTTGGCTGCGGTGCTCCCAAAAAGCTCGGGGTTATATTTGGGTTGCTGGACCCCTACTTTTATAATCATCATGACAGGAAGGGGCGCGGGTGGCATTTGGCTTTTATGTGTGTACGCATATACCCCCGGCGAGAGCCGTATTTTACGACGAGACTATAGGAAGGGGTATCTTGGCTTGGGAGGTGTGTTTGATAGGGGGACAAGCGTACCTAGACGCTCGGAGTTGAATCAATGCGAATCAAGCGACATTTGAAGCAACGTGACTGTACTGGGCGGTGAAATCCAGGTTGACGAGGAAGAATACTTGACGAGAGTCCCCAGGCGTCAGCAAGGTCAGATGTGATTGCTATTCTTTATCATTCTTTACAGTGATACAACACGTGGTTGCGATTGTAATCAGTACCCCTGAAACGCCAGCTTTTGTCCCCAAATGCAGATCGAGACGCCGTCTTTCCCTGGCCACGGGCACAGCCTGCCCTGGCCGTACTCAACTAGGTCGGTCTCCTCATCTATCCTACTTCACGGGCCTCTTGCACCCGTCCCAGAAGACAGCCCTTGGCGCCGCTGCTCTAGACACATAGCCTGTAACTGGCGTACCGACCCGCCGTCTCACTGACCCGGATAATCTTGACCACCTGGCCGCGCCTGAGACCGAGATACCTCGCAACGGGGTCCTTCTGCAGGATACGCGGAAGCTGGGTCTCCTTGAGGCGGTAGCGCTTGAGCAGGGCCGTCTTCTCGTCGCGGGAGAGGAGGACGTGGCGGGGGACGAGCTCGTGGTGGGTGATGTTGACGAGGAGGTCGTCCTCGAGGAAGCACTCGATCTTGGCCAGGTTCTCGACGCTGGCGAGGGACTTGCGGGCGGCGGGGGAGAGGGGCACGTGGGTGACCATGATGCCCGTCTTGTAGTTGTTGGTGATGGTGTACTTTGCGAACTGGCGAATCTGGCCGACGCCGAACTGCTTGTCGGTGAGGAACTCGACCCAGACGGGGCCGCAGTCGGGGACGGGGTCCGGGTTGGACTCGGTGGCCGGGGGGGTGTTTTTGCGGAGCATGGAGTCGCTGGGACGGGCGGAGAACTGCAGCTTCGAGCGGCTGTTGGGAGTCGTTAGTCTTCCGACGCACGCCGTGTTGAGGGCAGGGGGAATGCGCATCGGCGGACGCACTTTAGGGAGCCGTCTGGATTGCAGTATTCGTCGCGGAAGCGGTCGAGGGAGATGTTGACCTCTTCCTCTGCGAGCTCGTATTCCTAGTCGCCAAGTCAGATCTTACTCAAGAGGCGTGAATCGCCGCCATGATCGTCGCAAGACGACCGTCACGGAGCTGCGCATGCGTACCCGGTCGGCAACCATCTCGTGCACCGTCCTCCAGGCTCGCCACAGCCGCACCACCTCCTTTGACTTGGCATCGTTGGGCAAGTTGTCATCCATGGTCGCGACGGGGATGATCTGTGAAGGGCGCGCGGCGCGGTGGTCTTCGTCGTCGTAGTGGCTGTAAGCTGGGGTTCGTCCTTGGGGCGGGCTCGAAAATTGTTTGCTCTCTGAGCGCAGCCTCGCAGCGGACCCGTTTTCGCAAGGTAGAGGATGGTCATGTGACCCGGCCACCGGGAAGGCAGCCCCACAGGCATGGACGAACAGCGGTCAGCGCACCCGACCCCTGGTCCAGGGCCAGTGCGCCACGTAGGTACCTACAGTACTTGGCTCGCCTACCTTAGTTACCTACCTAGCACTAGGTAGGTACTGCTGGCGGACAGCGGTCCCCGAAGGCTCGTAGGGGTCCAGTCCGTCCAGGGCCAGCGCCATTGGGGCCCTGGCTTGCCTGGGCTGTCTCCTTCTCCGCTCTGCTGGGGCAACGTGCAACGTGGTGGGCAGGAATTTATTCGGCGTCGCATCCATTTTTCGACACCGCACACATCTTGTGGCACTGCAAGCTCCCGCTCTCCCGACCCTTTGCGAGGAGAATCCCCCCTCTCGACGGCTTCAGATCGGCCTCGCACCTCTGGTCCTTTCTGCCCCCGACTCGTCCGGCCGTCCTGCACAATGGCCGAGACCGCCCCCACGAAGGCCCCTGCGGCCGAGTCGACTCCCCAGGCCACGCGCCCGACCCGACCCGACGAGAATGCCTTCAAGGAGGAGCTCGCCAAGGCTGAGAAGGCGCACAAGGCGTCCATGGACAAGCTGGTATGCTCCGATGCTGTTTCCTGGCCGTGGCGCGCTGTGCAAATGCGCCAATGGCTGTGAATTGGAGATATAAGTGTCGTCTGGCTAACAACTGCTCTCCCCGTCTCGCATGTAGAGCGCTATCAAGGCCAAGATCGACATTGCCATGCCCAGCAAGAGCAAGGACCAGCCCAGCCCGACCCAGAAGCGCCGTCAGGAGCTCATTGCCCAGGCCAACGAGATCCGCCAGAAGCAGGCCGGCGGCAAGAACGCCCGCACCGGCAAGCTCGACCAGATCAAGCGCCTCGACGAGCAGGTCCGCAGCCGCATCGCCGAGCAGAAGACTGCCAAGGCCAAGGTCCCCTTCAAGAGCGCCGAGGACATTGACCGCCAGATTGAGAGCCTCGACAAGCAGGTCAACTCGGGCACCATGAAGCTCGTCGACGAGAAGAAGGCCCTGAGCGACATCTCCAGCCTCCGCAAGATGCGCAAGAACTTTGGCCAGTTCGACGACTCGCAGAAGCAGATCGATGACCTCCGCGCCAAGATCAAGGAAATCAAGGACAGCATGGACGACCCGGAGCAAAAGGCCATGTCCGAGCAGTACAACAAGATCCAGGCCGAGCTGGATACCATCAAGGCCGAGCAGGACGAGGCCTACAAGGGCCTGTCGAGCCTCAGGGATGAGCGCTCCAAGCTGCAAGCCGAGCAGCAGGAGAAGTACACGGCCATCCGCAAGCTCAAGGACGACTACTACGGCCAGAAGAAGGCCTTCCAGGCGTACGAGCGCGACGCGCGGGACAAGCTGCGGGAGCGCAAGAAGGCCGAGCATGAGCAGTACCATCGGGAGCGTAAGAAGGCCGCTGCCGAGCGCACCCTGGCCGACGCCAGCGACCCGGCCTACCTGGATGAGATCCGCCGCGCCAACAGCCTGCTCCAGTTTCTGGACCCTACCCACAAGACGGAGAAGGGCCCGCTCATGGCTGACAGCGGCCTCGGTGCCCAGGCCCAGAGGACCGTTGACGTCTCTGCCCTCAAGGGCACCAAGCTTCTCAGCAAGGCGGACAGGGAGGAGGAATACGCGCCTGCGGTGAAGAAGGGTAAGAAGGGCAAGAAGGGCGGCGCCGCCCCCTCGCCCAAGCTCTTCAGCTGCCCGCCGTCCGTTGTTGAGGACTGCGCCTTGATCGGCGTTGAGCCGCCCATGAGCAGCGACGACGTCCCGGGCGTCATCGAGAAGGTCAGGGCCAAGCTGGACCACTGGAAGTCTGACCAGGAGGCCCAGACTCAGCGTGTAAGTGCAACATGACATCTTGGAGGGGAGTGGGAGATGGCTGACAATTTCCGCAGAACATCGAGAAGGCCAAGAAGGACATTGAGAAGCTGGACAAGGAGGAATCCGACAAGGAGGAGCCCAACGGCGTCAACGGCAGTGACAAGGTCGACGAGGTCACCGCTGGCGTCAAGGATGCCTCCATCGCCGACAAGCAGGAGTCATAAGACACCTCGCAAGGCTACAGCTTCAGGATCCCCGTTCATCTGCCAACGCCCTATTCATCTCACTCGCCCCACTCCCCTGCGTCTCGCTCAACGAGCGCACCAGCTAGGGGACCTCCAACAAAGCTGACTGCCGTTTCAACTCATCGTACATGGAAATCCGAATCAAGCATGGAAAGAAAAAGGTTTCGAAATCTGTCATTTCATATCCCGGGTCGAGAATACCCAGACAAGCGCAGATCAGAATGGGGGCTTTACCATTTGTTCACTATGTGATGATTGTACATGGGCGCCATATCTTTCTGCGTGGGAGGACGGATTACAAAAATTCCATTTGTTCTACATTGCTCACGATGTCTGCCCATGACGTGATGTGTCGTGTCGTGCGGTGCCCTGATTCCTCGGTGAGTGGCCATGTTTGGGCAATCGTTGGGCAGTGCTGCATTTGCATATATGCGTGGTGGTCCTGGCGCCGCCGGTGTCCTCTCGGGGGGTGGGGGGACACCTTGAGGCCTTTGGATTAATTGTCTCAAGATTTACACCGATACGCAGACACCATCGTTGACCGTGGTACCCCAACTCACTGCCCAAATACATCTCCGCTAGCCAAATGCCTCGATATCGACGTATCTTTTTCATCGCCAAGGCAATTCCATGCGCCGGACAAGGTACCCCAAACACTTTCTAATCCCAGGTGCGTCCCATCTGCCCCTAGAAACAAGAGATGGAAGAAAAAGCATAGCATACTACTCCAATCTTCCATGCATGTAAAAAGTGAAGAAGAAAAGAAAGAGCCACGCCGTGGGGATGCGTGGATGCGTCGTGGTGCTCGTAGAAGTCGGTCGTGTTCATCATGAGAAGAGGTTATTCAAAACCCTCCTCTTTTTTCATTCATGTGTATGGCGCGTAGTAGGAGGAACACGGCGGCGGCGGCATCCGGGACGGGAGCGGCCGCCGGTCCCGCCGCGCCGGAGCGCCGCGCCGCTCGACGGGCATGTCCCGGTCGGGGTAACTCAGCGGCGGCGGCGGCGGCGGCGGCGGGCCCGTCATGGCGGCAAACGGCCCTCCGGTACCGATGCTCGTGGCTCCGTCGGCCCCAGCGCGGCGGGTGGCCTTGCGGTGGTGGCCGTTGAGGGCGCTCAGGGGCGGGTCCTTGACGGCAGGCTCATCGTCGGCGGGCAGGGTGAGCTCGACGAGGCCGTAATAGTACTCGAGGACCTCGGGGTAGCGCTGGACACTGGCCTGCCAGTCCTCGTCGATGCCGCGCTTGAGCGTGGCCTGGGCGTCGGCGATCTGGTTGGGGTGCGGCGGCGCGTTGTAGTGGTAGAAGGCGTGGGCGGAGATCTGGTCGAGGTGCGTCGTGTGGGCGTTTTTGCGGCGCTCGGCGAGCAGGCGGAAGTACTCCAGGACGTAGTCTTGGGCGTGGGCTCGGACCCATGAACTGCATACCGGTCAGCAGGGTTGGAGACGCTCAAAGGTCATGGCAGAGGCAGCAGCGGACCGTATATCAGAGTAGATGGACCGCATCATGCGCTCCTCGGCCTGGCGGACGGCCATCTCGAGGCCCTTGGCCTCGCAGTCGCACGCCAGCGTGGCCGGGGCGTTGCATATTGCGCAATTGGGGTCCATCCTGATGATGCCCTTGCGAGATTTCGAGCGTCTTCTACTGTACATGGCGTAAGCAGAGGCGTGGCCGTAGGGGTAGCAGGTCAATGTCGCGGCCCAGGAAGAAGCAGAGCCAACACGCGATATCATACAAAGGACAAGACTAATAAAACTTGACGGGAAGATGCATGTAGGGACAACCAAAAGCATGGGGGCTCTCCTTCTCAGAAAGCCCACGGTAGGGCCTCATGGGTGAGGAGGATGAGGGTTGAAGGCTCAGGGTGGCCCGGTTGTGTAAGAGGAGAAGGTTTGGGGAAACATCGACTGACCTGGTCCAGGAGTGCAGATGTGGTAGCAATCGGCGGTAAAGCGCAGCAGCAGCAGCAAAGGGTCGGGGACTGGTTCCGGTACAGACGAGCGTGAGAGGCCGGTATTAGAGCGGGCGGGCTGCGCGTGCGCGCGAGTAGTAGGATGTATCCTGCGTCAACCAGCAGCAGCAGCAGCAGCAGCAGCAGCAGCAGGTCTGGCTGGCCCCCAGGTGAGCCGGCTCGCGAGAGCGTATGTAACGGGCGAGGAGTCAGGCGCGGGAGGCTCGCGGGCCTCGGCGGAGAAAACGACGCTGGACAACGCTACGATCGGAGGCGCGGAGCGAGAGGTGGGCCGGGGAGAGCACGCGGGCGGCGCGCGCTGTCGTGGCTCGAATGCGGGAGGGCGAAGCGTATGCAGGATGGCCCAATGGATGCCAATTGGGGATGGGGCAGCGAAGGGGAACGAGCCGAGGGGGAGAGGCGAGAGGCGAGAGGGTGCGTGTGGGTGGTGGAGGAGGCAGAGGAGGTGTGGGGAGAGAGAGGCAAGTGGTGAGACGAGGACGCGAGAGACGCACGACGCGAGGTGAGGTCGAGTGCGTGAGAGAGGCGAGCCCGAGCAGTGCAGGGCAGGACACACGAGCCAGGAGGAGCCGTCCCAATGGCTGCCGTGGCAGCTGTGCCGCTGTTGAACGTCGTCGGCGCGCTGGCGATCTGCGAATCCGCGGTCGAGCCTTGAGGCGGGGACGGAGGTGAGGCGAGGTGAGGTGTCGCGGTGAGCCCGTCGAGGAGTGCAAGAGCTGGGTAGAAGTAGCCCGGAGTATGATATCTCGCTGTCGTGGCCGCTGGACGCTGTAGAGTAGCGGTCCAGGCTCCGGGCAGTTACACAGGCCGGGGCACGGGGCACAGGGCGCAGGGCACAGTGGAGGGCACAGGGCACTTGCCACTTGCCACTTGCTGGCGGCTTTGCTGGCGGGTGGCCGAATTCACCGCATTTTACGGACGTGACAGCTCACAGGAGGCTCCGATGCGCATTGGACTGCCAGAAGGGCCGTGTCGAATCATCGGTGGCTGGGCATCGATGCGGGACCAGCTGGCTGCATATGCAACCATGGCCAGCTTGGCGAGAGTCGAGACGATGTACGAAGTACATATCCGTACTCGTAGGCCTACTCACCAGTCCGGAGTACTCAATGGACAGCAAAAGCCAATCGATGGCCCGTTGTCGGGCTGCTCAGGCACGTCTGGCCCGCTCGCCCGCCTTCAGGCGCCAGTTCGTAGCGGGTGGCAGGCCCGTCCCGCTCTCCACACCCGCCTCGGGCAGGGCTTGAGGGTCCCTTATCTTATCAGGCTCGAGATTTCGATGGCCCAACCCGAGGCCGCTCGAGTCTCGAGTCTCAACTGACCATGATCAGCAGCATCTGACTGCCCAGCCAGCAAGCCACGCCCGCAACAATGGCCTCCCGATGCTCCGGGGGCTCAACCCTCGCGCCGTTTCTGTACCCGTCGCTCTTGCGCCCGCTGGGCTCCCGAGCATCCCGCCCGGCGCTCGCCCACTCCGCAAGTTCGACCCGTCGTCGGCACGCGTCCTCCTCCACAGTCAACGACCTCCCCGAGTCGCGCCTCAACCCCAGACCCGACGACTACTCCGCCCCCAGCTTCGCCGACAAGGCCGAGCTCACCCTCTCTGCCGGCCGCGGCGGCAACGGCTGCATCTCCTTCCAGCGCGAGGCCTTCCTCCCCGACGGGCCCCCCAACGGCGGCGACGGCGGCGCCGGCGGAAACGTCTACATCCAGGCCGCCCACGGCGAGACGTCGCTGCATAAGCTTGCCCGCCGCCGCTTCGCCCGCGCCGGCCGCGGCAAGCATGGCCAGGGTAGCGCCAAGGGCGGCTCGCGCGGCGACGACATGGTCATCACCGTGCCCGTCGGCACCATCGTGCGCGAGCTGGAGAGGCAGGACCCGGCCGGCGAAGAGGCCATGAACATCCTGGCGTGGAAGGCGATGCAGAAGCAGCGCCGGCGGGAGGAGCAGCTCGAGTTCGATGGCAAGGCAAAGCTGGCAAAATTGGAGCCGCGGGTCGAGGACGCTGAGGCGGAGGTGGTGGAGGAGGAGGAGGAGGAGGAGGAGGTCGATGGTTCCATCAGGCGTCGACGGGCAAAGGAGCTCGTCGAGGAAGACGACGACGAGAACCTCGAGCTTGACGACCCGCAGCGCCAGAAGTGGCTGCTGTACCCGGGCATGTCCAAGTCCGACATGAAGAGCACGTCCTTCCCGCGCCTCCCCCGCCGTACCAAGCTCCTCCAGCAGCCGCCCGCCCCGATCTACCTCGACCTCTCGCGTCCCACGCCCCAGCCCATCCTGCTGGCGGCCGGCGGCATCGGCGGCCTGGGAAACCCGCACTTCTCCTCGCGCGAGCACCCGCGCCCCGTCTTCGCCACCAAGGGCGACGAGGCCGTGTCCATGAAGATCGCCCTCGAGCTCAAGCTGCTCGCCGACGTCGGCCTCGTCGGCCTGCCCAACGCCGGCAAGAGCACGCTGCTCCGTGCCATGACCAACAGCCGCACGCGCGTCGGCAGCTGGGCCTTCACCACGCTGCAGCCCAACATCGGCACCGTCGTCCTCGACAGGTACTCGGGCCGGCCCTCGGTCCAAACCCGTCGCCGCTATCCCGCCCAGCCGCAGGACGGCCTGCCCGCCGAGGTCGACGTCGAGCCTCGCACGCGCTTCTCCGTCGCCGACATCCCCGGTCTCATCGAGGGCGCGCACCTCGACAAGGGCCTCGGCATTGCCTTTCTGCGCCACGTCGAGCGCGCGGGCGTCCTAGCCTTTGTTGTTGACCTCGCCGCCGGCAACGCCGTCCGCGCCCTCGAGGCGCTGTGGCGCGAGGTCGGGCTGTACGCGCAGATGCGCGACGACGAGGAGCGCAGCCGCGAGATCGAGGCCCGCGTGGACTGGGACCTCGCGTCCGACGCCGCGCGCGGGCCCGTCGACCTCACCAACGCCGACCTCGCCGGCCCCGCGCCCGGCGAGGCGCCGTCGCCGGTGCTGCACATCGCCGGCAAGCCCTGGTTCGTCGTCGCCACCAAGGCCGACCTGCCCGAGACGCAGGACAACTTCCGCGAGCTCAAGGCGTACCTCGACGACGTGACAGCCGGCCGGGCGCCGCATCCGAGCGGCGTGGGCGCGGCGTGGACGAGAAGATGCACGGCCATTCCCGTGAGTGCCATCAACGGGCAGGGCGTGGACCGCATCGTGCACTGGACGGTCGGCTTGTTGGATGAATGAGTAGATCGGCCGAGTCTCCGTAAACTCGGGTGTCATGGCTAGATGTCTTGTATCATTAAACCTGAGACCCATGTATTTATAATGACAGGACTGTACACTATCCCAACCCGTGATACCCATTTTCGCAGTCCCCTACATGAGCCAAATCATGCGTCTCCAGCCTCTTCCTGTCCGCCGCCTGCCCCGCCTACTCGGGAGAAGGCATATCCTCCAAGTCCGCATCCGCAAGCTCGACGTCCTTGCTCGTCTCCCCCTGATCCTTGGCGTCCTCGACCTTACCGTCCTCCTGCTGCTTGGCGGCCTCGTCCTTGTTGGCCTTTTGCTTGTTCAGGGTGATGTTGATGAGGGGCGACGTGTCGTTGAAGACGCGCAGCAGCATGGCCGAGCGGTCCTCCTTGGGCAGCATGAGGTTGAGCGAGTGGATGCTCTTCCACAGCGGCAGGGCCATGCGCTCCGAAAAGTCCGGGTCGTCGCCGTCGGGCTCGACGCGCAGCACGCAGCAGCCCATGCCGATGTCGCGCACCTGCTCGCCGATCTCGTCAAAGTTGCGCCACGCGCCGTCCGTGATGCGCGGGAACATCTCGATGAGGAGCTTGCGCAGCGTCTCCTTCTTGCGCAGGTGCACCACGCGCGGCTCGCCGACGTAGCCCTGCAGGATGGGCATGCCCTCGGACTGGATACGCCAGCGGCAGACCTCGGCCGAGGGGGCGTCCTGCTTCATGAACATGCGCACGCCGCCGTGGACGAAGCGCACGCCGCGGCCCTCGTTCTCCGTCAGGATGTCGCGCGTCAGGGCCGTGGTGTAGTAGATGGCCTTGGCGGGCTCGCCCAGCTCGTTGCGCACCATGTAGCGGTTGTCCGGGAAGCGCGTGGAGATGCTGTAGAACTCCTTGATGTTCTGGATAACGGGGTGCGACGGGTCGAGGTACTTGAAGGGCTCCTCGGGCGGGCCGCTCTTCTTGGGCTTGCTCACAGCCTCGGCGGGCTGGACGACAGGTGTAGCGGCGGTGGATGGTCCAGACTCGGTCTTGACCTTCTTCGCCGCCTGCTCCTCTTCATTGCCGGCTTCTTCCAGCGCCCTCTTGCCGCCGTTCGTCGGCACGTCTTCTTGCTTGACTTCTTCTTCCTTAACATCCCCTTGCTTGACATCTCCTTCCTTGGTTTCGGTCGTCTCAGGCGCCGCTGCCGGTGCATCAATAGCCGTGGGCTCCTCCTTTATCTCGGTCGTCTCGGCGGCGGGGGTCTCAACAGCGCCGATGGGCTTGACAGGCGCTGCCTTGGGCTCATTCTCATTCCGTACCTTGAAGTCCGTCTTCTTCTCCAGCACAGTGATGAAGAAGCCGCCAGTATCCTGCAGGTGGGGATATACGCGCATGCAGCGCTCGAGGGGCAGGTCGTGGCACCCTGATTCCCCCAGCTTGGGGAACATGGTCTGAGTCACACGCCCAGGGACTACGCCTTCGTTGCTCTCCCGGGCAAATTCTTCAACCTGCTCCCACGTATCCCACATCCGCCCGGCCTTGTCCATGATCTTCCACTTCCTCATACCCGGCACGCGCTTCAAGCCTGGAAGCTGGTCGCTGCTGTCGACAATCTCCACGTTGGCCGATCCGCCGCATCTCTCGACGGCCGAGGCAATGACGGATTCGTTCTCGACCGGATTCATGCTGCAGGTGGAGTAGACGACGCGGCCGCCGACCTTGAGGAGCTGCAGCGCCCGCACCAAGATGCGAATCTGGGTAAGATGCAGGCCGAGGGCGTTTCCCGGCTGCCAATCCTTCCAGAGGTTGGCATTCTTTCGCAGGGTTCCGTCGCCGGAGCATGGAACATCCGCAAGGATTCTGTCAAACTTGAGGTAGACGTGCTTGCTGGAGGCGGGGTCGGTGGACGGCAGCTTGATCGAGGGGAACTGGGTGGCATCGTGGTTCGTAACCAGGAGGTTGGGGGAGGACAGTCGCTTGAGCTGATGGACGAGCATGTGGCCGCGCTTGTAATCGGCGTCGTTGGCAATTAGGAGACCAGTAGCCCGGCCGTTGTCCGAGGGGTCGGCACCAAGGTCCGCCTCGACTTCGTCCTGCGTCTCCTTGCCGAGGTCGAGTCCATCTTCCTTGGCAAACGATCGCAGAACCTTCCTCACGCGAGCCTCCTCGCCACGGTGTATCATCTCGACCAGCTGGGCAGACTTGCTTCCCGGCGCGGCGCACATGTCCAGGACAGTCATGCCGGGGCGGAGGTCCATGAGCAGAGGCGGGATCATGCTGACGACCTCTTGCCGGCTGATGTTTCCGACGCTGGTCTCGGAGACGAGGAACTTTTGGAACGCGGCAAAGGGCGGGAACTTGCGGACGATGTTCTTGGGCGTCGTCATCCACCAGGCCAGCTCATCGGGGTACCAGGACACTGGTATGGGCGCTTCGACGGGTCTGCCATCATGGTGCTCGATCTTGACAATCTCGGGGATGTATCTGGTTTGGAGGAGTCTCTTGACGGCGAGGGCATGGCTGTCGACGGGGCGCCTACGTTAGCATTCCTTCTCTGCCCGTGATGCTGCCGCGGGTATTGGACGCACCCTTTGGATCCGCAAAACCTGAAGCTGTTGGGGAGCTCGCGCTTCAACGCGTCCCAGTACTGCTGCTTCTCCTCGTCCGGCAGCTGGAGTATGGCGTCGTAGAACTCCTGGAGCTTCTCGTTCTCCTTCACGATCGCAGGATAGCTGCGCCATTCGGCAGGGGCCTGGGCACCGCCTCGGCTGCCGCCGCCTCCACGTCGGTTCTTGCCCTAAACAAGCGCGATTCCAGGTCAGTCTCTGCCAATTGGCATGTGGGTGGACAGATGCGCCGCTCACCCTTCCGAAGTTTTTTCTGCCCATTGTCGCGTGTGATCTGGGATTTCAGCAGGAGTCGTGATGCGATGGAAAATTTCTGGACCGCAGCCGCGAAACGAAAACGTCAATGGGAAGTTGCTGCAGTTGCCCCGCAGTGGCTCGCACCAGCGCTAGCGTGGACCCTATCGACAAGCCTGCGCCAAGAAGGGTCCATCTACCCTAGAGGTACCGCATATCAAGGCGAGATGGAAATTAAACAGAGACTCATGGCGATAGGCAAAATGGTTCATATAACATAGCGTCAAACGTTCTTTTACTTTATTTTGAAAGCAGCTGAGCGGAGGGCTCACTCGGTTCTTGGCTCAGGTGCTGTAAATAACACGGTGCTTTGCGGCACAATTTGTCATGATAGTTTCGGGGAGTAACTTAGTCTGTAACGTTAGTGCCAATAAACTCCTCCAGTATCAAGAGAGCAGTGAAATAATACCCTCCCCACGGCCACCAAAGTCAAGGATATTGGTACTAGAATGGAGCACAAGCAGACTATTGAAGCGCTACAGAAAGTTCATTTATAGATATGAAGCAATAATACGAGCTTAACGCTATCCAACATTATATACCAGCTTCTCGCCCAACGACTATTATAAACCTGTTTAAGCCTGATTCATTGACGTCGCGGGCCACTGCTATTGTCATGAGCATGAAATTGCACCAAGTATCCCCCAAATACTTCATCAGGTCATATGCCTGCCTTGGGTCTTCCAGGTCCCCTACTGCCAAGCTCGCCTTAACCGCTGCTGCCATGTCTGCAAAAAGCCATCGAGCCTCACAATATTGTCTCCTCATCTTCCTCACCAACCGTATACTAATCTCTACTTGATTGTGCCTTACAGAGTCCACAGCTAATCGCCTCGCACACTTTGCTGAGGGAGAGCGATTACACCAAAGGCCGTGTACAACGGATGTCGTGTAAGTCGCAGAGGCTGTGCCTGTCCAAGCAGGTCTTTCACATCGTGTAAGTCAAGACAAAAGACAGCGAGAGGCAACAACGGCCATCTCTAAAAAGTGGGAGGAAAAACCAGGTCTTGCATATTGCGGCTATGAAAAGCTCATGACACCGTGAAGAACATCGAGGACCATCTCTTCTTAGGGACCCAGACGCCTCTTTACTGCCTGCAGACTGCAAGTCCCCTGGCGTTCCTCCATTTTTTTTATTTCTGTTTTCTGGTCAGGAGTCTCTACCGTCACCCCAGCAAAGCACCGCTTCTCATATCACCCTGCCCATAGCTGCGCTGAGCATGCTTCAGAGCTCGGTTCTCGACCTGCATCTCAGCTGCCACTGGCAGTTACCGCCAACATAGGCGCACCTGGGGCACCGCGCATCTGCAGTACAATCGGGGCCTCGACCGCAGAATTGATAGCACCCCGAAGCGCGCTCGAACAACAAGTGGCTTGGCCCTTCATCTTCTGCTCGGTCACACCTCGGAGAGTTGCGGCCACAGCATCTCTTTTGGACTGATCCGCTCTCATCTCCATCTTGATTATTCTTTCGGTAATATTCCTCGGCCTTCTCGTCATTGACCAGCGCGACTGCGAATAGGCGCTCGTTCGTGTCTGCGTTGAATTCTTGAACCATGACAATATTGCTAATTGGTTTGTTTATGACGGAAAACGTGTTTCCCCCCTCCACACTCGCCTGCGCCTTATCGAGAGCATCTCGGCCGACTGCCACATCAGTGTGTTCTGCTAGGAATTTGTCGGAGTCGGTATTGCTTGCCGTACCGCTGCCGCCCTGTAGGTGTAGTGCCATTGCTACTTGCTAGTATGAGGTGGTTGAGACTGTTTGAAGCGCATTTTAGTAGTATATGTGGAGCTAGATGGCGGTCAAAGGTTTGTCTGTCTCGAGAGTTGACTTGGCAACGCTAATTTCAACCTCTAGTTAGTCTGAAAAAGGGTACGCAGCACTTCGTACAGGTTCTCGTCGTGCCTTACAAGGTAGTTTATTAGGGCTAGGGTATAAAAGGCCGGCGGGGTTTCCCCGCAGGATGCCGGTTTAGACCCACCCACGGACGGGCCTTTTTAGGCGTACCCTAGCCGGGTGTGTAACTCAGCCGGGGGTTAACGGATGAGGACTCCGAGTATTTGTATAGTATACGTATTTTTTTTTGTTTGGTGTGAGGCTACTGTAAACAGAAGTACAGAAGTGAGAATTGTTATTTGCAGAGATAAAAATCTCCATTTGCCGAGAGACGTTAGACGATTCCGGCCCGTGCGCGCAGCCAGATTCTCCAGAAATTCATTAAAGATATTGTATTCGCGCAAGTTAGAACTTAACTACTTTACAACTTAAACAGTATGATTCACATACATTTCTAGTCAAAAGTTCCCTGTAGGTTGATGAAGATAAGCTAATAATATTGCCTAGGTCAGAGAGAGAGCGACATCTCCTACAACTATATGCAGATAGAGGTTATGTATTTACCTACATGTATAACATGGCTAAGCTCAATAACATTTGTCACGAACGGAAGACTGCTTTGAGCCAGGCCCTACCCCCAAAGAAACCCAAGCCCTCGAGAATTGTGTCACTGGTTAGCCAGCCGAGCTTGCTACATGCTCCTTGATTTGTCCGATAGGGGTTTTGGTCTATTGGGAATGCTTTGGCATCCTGTGCCTGCCTCTGGTGGCAATGGAATGAGTATGGGAGCGACGCAAGCCAGCGTCACGCGCCTGGACGGGACACTGGCCGGAGGACGCTGAGAACAGATTCGAACTTCAAATGGGTGAAAGCATGACCACGACATGCAAGTCTCGTCGGGCAATACGACGCCTAATCGAAACCGCAGCTCTCTTCTCGGACTGGTTCTAACGGGGCTGCGATCAGTTCTCCAGAGTCGGCTCGAAGAGCGTAGACAGGGTCTCGGGAAAGAGGTACTCGTCGAGAAACGAATGACCTTCCTCTATGGAAGGTAGGTCACTGACCACGCGAAGCAATGGCTCCACGGCCCAGTCCTAAAGGTTGGTTTCGACGGTATGGCCGTCCAGCTGGAAGTTTCTGGCGACTTCCAAAAGGAAAGACATGTCTCTTTTAGTTGAGGGGAGTCGGAGAAGTTAGCTGCGGTCGTAGGTATGACGAAGCTCTTCTTGTTTGACATGATCATGAGCTCCGGATCGGTGTTTCTATCGGAGAATGCGGCCGTGTGTCGTGTGTCGGAACCTCCATTGTGGAGCCGAGGCAACAAAAAAGACATGCAGTTATCGGGGAAGGCGGTTGCGTGGCAGCCTTGGAGGAATGCCTGGGTGTTCAGTGCCAATCGGGGACTTGGAAGTTGGGAGCTTGATGAAGCTTCAGAGAACGAGAATGTACATGGTAAGCAGGTGGCGGTGTATGTTTAGGTTCTCGGGGACATGGTGTGCAACAGTATGTTCATGACGCCTTAGTTGGTTATACTGCCATGGTGATTACGGTCGCCGTCGAGTCGTGGTGAAGTTGGTCTCTGACGTGTTTGCATCTTCTGTTGACTTATTTGTATTGAAATCGCTCGGGCAGGCCACGCTATCGGACGCCATGGCAAGGAGACAGCTGTTGAAGGAGATTGTGGCTTCTGGAATCATTCGTTAGCCTTGACCGGCTTGATAAAACGGGAAGCTGAACTGGCCTAGAGACCAAAAGCACGAGACTGGAGGCTCGCCAACGAGGCAACATGTGCCAGAGCCTGTGGGCGTCTGCCTCGTTGCCGCCATGTGAAGCTTACATAGGGTGCTGACAATTTCCAGCCTTGATCGGCAGACAAGAACCGGATGCATGCGTATGGTGAGGACTTGGCGTCGTTTAGCTTGTCTCTCGAGCGTCATGATGAAGAACCCGAGGGTTCTATACCCCTTTTTGCGTAGCAGTGATGTTGGCTGTGCCTGGGAAAGATCAAGATGTGATCCGGGCTGTTGAGTTACACAGGGGCAGCAGCCAGGAACCAGAGGGAAACGCTGCCAGCAGCGGTTGCGGGATGGCGGCGTTCAACGGACCATTGACTGAATAGCCGTCCTGTCAGATAGCCGCGCTGTTGATGTTGCTTGTAGACTGGCAGCCGTTATCAACACCCAGGCCGCGGGTACAGGTTTGGTATATGATTCGAAGTATTCTTTCGGTCGGACGCGTCGGACGCGAAGTAGAGGACGAGGTTGGGCTGAAGCTGAGGCTTGATCCGAAGCAAACTTTTCATCAACAAAGAATGGATCCTCCGAAGACGAGTGGGATCTGTAGAGTGGGAGTTTTCTCTCCAGGAAAGGGCTGATTTAGGGGGAGAAACTTTGATTCGGTTGGGATCGAATAGCCGATTCAGGAGAGGAATGGTGGCATGGGGGAACGTCGATTCCAAGGAGATGACAGATACAAAAGGGCGAGGTCTATTCGGAGCACGAGGCCCGAGTTGTGCAGCGGGTGGCCCCGTCTGAAGGCTCACCGCCAGCGCAGCACGCTTGAAAAGCCGATTCACCGCAACAAACACAGCGGTTCACTCAGCGGTTCAGCTCATTTCAGCATGCCCACTCGAGATCGGTTGAGTTCCACGAGGATGCACAAGCGTTTCCATCAGGAACCCATGGCCCCTTCTCGCTGTCCTGACCTGTTATGCCCGGAAATTGTCGTATCCCTGGCCGCCTGACCACTGCTTTGTAACTGGCTGCGGGATCCTCGATGGCACAATGCACCCGCCGGCACCTCGCATTTCTCACCGAGGTTTGGCGCCGACGATCCCTCTTGGTAGACACGTACCTCAAGAGCGGGCATACATGTAAGGAGTCGCGAGCCGTCAGGGGTAGACGCAGGCGTCTGCACTCCTGGCCACCGTCTGCCCCTTGCACATACAGACAGCTTCCTCTTTTTGCGTGTGGCGTCTCCGCAAATACGAGATGCTACTGACGCAGAGACATCTGATGCACGAACGCGTACGCGATTTGCGTGGCCCGACTTATTCACAGAGATGCAATTTCACTCCGTCGCGCACTGACTGGCAGCAACCACGACGGATGCATTGTGCGGGCGCGTCCGTGTCATTGACTATGGGGGCACTTGACGTACGCACATTTGGTGAACCCTTGATCGATGACGACTCGAGACGACGGATCCTCGCCTTGGGGTGGTTCAAATGGGGCCTGGCGCATCAACAAACCCTCAAACTATGATCATGGGCTATAGCCTCGCAGGGCGGCAGGGTCGCAAGTGCAACTCCACGGCCCCATCGCCGGTTCGGCCACCGCTTTCCATGTTCCTATTCTGTGGAGAAATGTTAATTAATTCTCTCCAGACGCGGAAGCGTTGCAGCAACTCGTACGAAGTACCGTCGTACGGAGTACGCGTGTGGTTGAAGCCGATCGAGACCCGCATTAACGGCCGACGGCCCAAGCTTGAAGAAGGCTTGAGCCGCCTAGGTTGGATCCCCTGATGTTTGGCACAGCCTCAACCCCATCTCATGCTGGCATGAAGATTGCGCGGCCGCGCTGGTTGCGGGCCGCAAATAGACGCTGTACAACCAAAAGGGAACAAGAAAACGCGCGGCAACCCTATGGGGCTGCCTTAGCACGCATAACCCCTGCCAATGGCGCACATTGAAATCGCAATTCGTGGCCCATCGACTCCGTACTTGCTACTCGTCCGTAATTAGGCGAACGAAGAACCACATATTCGCAGCCCGCACGCGCTAACACGGACGTCCACGGACAGGCGTACGAGTACTTGGTAGGGGCTGGACAAGACAGCCCAGCGTCGGCTGCGTTGCGCTGCCCTCGCTGTCATGGTGAAGCATGACGAGGGGAGCATGAGGGGAGCATGACGAGCACGCTGTTTTGGCAGGGGTTGCGGACGATGCAGAACCGCCGACCTGTGATGGAGTTGACAAGTGGCGGCTTGACCACTCGCTGTAGGGTGCATGTGCATGTACGGGACTGTATGGGAAGACAATGCCTGGAAGCTTGCAGACTCGTCCTGGCCGTTTTGCCATTCCATTCATCGGTTGCTCTTCTTCTGAACAGTCTTCACTTTCGTGTGTTTGCATACAAAGGAATCCCTCGACTCCCCAGCAACGCATTTGCCCCGTTCTCGGCGGTACCACTTCGCTACCACTAGATTCGATGTTGTTTGAATAATTAAATCGTCCTTTTCCGTCGCTTCATCCCTCGTCGTTCGATGCCTCTTCGATGCTCTTCGACTGCCCTTCGACCCCCTTTCTTGGTTGACGACCCATCGCTCCATCTCTCCTTGTCGACACCCCGACGGTCCAACCCATATCACAGTCTGAAGCGATGGCCGTTCCCAGGAGCGGCTTACGGACGCTCATCTCGGTGGTTCCACTATCGCTCGTTGTTCTTTTCGTCATCTATCAGCTCAGTCACGCGGATGACTTTGCCATCGCCGGCCAGTTGTCAGAGTCGATGGACGTGATCAGTGGATGCACCCCAGCCGAGCTCGAACCGCTCGACGACGCCCGGCAGAGGGTCGACGCCGGAATACCCAATCTCGTTCACCAAATATGGAAGACCGCCGACGTCCGAACATATTCTGCCGACCTCGAGCCGTCCCACGAGTCGTGGAAGGCCATGCTGGGACCCCTGAATTACACGGTCAAGCTCTGGACCGACGACGACGTCCTCCAGCTCATCAAGACCAAATACGCCTGGCTGCTGTCGACATACGAGGCCTACCCCCAGAACATCCAGCGAGCCGACGTGGCTCGGCTGGTAGTCGTCGACGCAGAAGGGGGCATCTACGCAGACCTGGACGTGTATCCCAACTCGGCCGTACATATATCATGCCTACAACGCCTCGGACTGCATGCCATATTTGCCCCCACGGCGGGGACCCTCGGCCTGAGCAACCACTTCTTCATGGCCGAGCGCGGATCCCCGTTCCTGCAATGGGCCCTCTACGAGGCCAAGCGGCGCGGCGGCGCGGCGTCGAACCGGATCCCTCTGCCGTACCTCCAGGTATTCTGGTCCACGGGGCCGATGATGGTAACGTCGGCGTTTCGAAGATACGCGTGGTTGCGTGGCTCGATGCGACATGGCCTGGGGCTGCTGGACGAGGGATACGGGGGGGCGGTGATTCGGCACGCGGCCGGGCGGTCGTGGCACGGGTCGGACGGGCGAGCCTTGAACTACATCGCAGACCACATGCGAGTGGACACTCTGCTGATTGCTGTTACTCTTCTGATCACTGTACTGGGGCTTGCCTGTGTCCTGAGGGGGCGTTACGGTAGATACATGGGGCTCCTCGCGTTGAGCTTTGCGCGCGGACGCGAGAAGCGGAACAACAGAGATTTATGTTGACCAGTAGCGAAGAATCTCGACGTGAATGTTGGGCGTCTCCGAGTGTGCGGACGGCAAAGACATGTCCAGACAAGGCCCCTTGAAGAAGAAGCGGACTTGACAGCAGCATCATAGCAGCAGGAAAAGGGACGAGTTCTGGGAGCACTGCCCCGCCATTCCCATCCATGGTTCAGGCAAGGGCATGTGCACTGCTAAACACAAAGCTCGCTCCCGGACCAGCCGCATTCCGTATGTCAAAGCTGCATTTGTGTGATATCACAGGGGTACAGGTATTTGCTGCTTCAAAGAACTAATATTACTCGTATATAGGTATGCTCGGTTCCCAGGCTGCTCCATGCTGGTTCCTTGTTTCAGCATCTTGCTGGAAATTCGCTGTGCTTCTGGAAAGGGGCGTGCCGCACAGCACCCCGACGGGCGCCTTTCCACCAGCGAACACTTCACTCACCCAGAGAAATCAAACAAACCTAACCGTCTTTAATTTTGCAGCTTCCTAGAGTGCAGAGACTGTGCCCAGAAAACATGACCCTGCCCCTGAGTGCAGCCTGGATATCCCCGACTGCCGACCTTCGCAATACCGTGTGCTCAGCACCTGAATGGATCATGGACTGATCAGCCCTGGTAAAATTCCTCGTCTCCCTTGCTCTCCACGTTCTCAGGCATTTTCCATACGTGCCAGAGCCTCGTTAGTTTCGCCGTCGCTGACCATTTTGATTTCGTCCCCTGTGATCCGTAGACCGCGTTCCGTCCAATCCTCGACGATCCTACGCAGAATTCGAGCGTGCGTCGATCAAAACGAGCGAAGAAACAAGACATGGAGCGACAATGGTCCGGGGAGAGACGCAGCTAGCATGCTCTGGACGACCACCAGAGGCGTCAACAGCACCAGGCGACAGCAGCACCAGGCAGCGATGAATCCTACCCCTGAGAAAATCTACATCTACGCGTAGCACATGTATTTTATAATTTCGTAACCATATTCTCCACTAGATAGCTGCTATTCTGCAGTACCAGCAGCAGTGCTGCACCGGCACTCTCCTGTGCCCTCCAAAGACAGCGATCGCGTCGGAGCAACGACGGGGAGCCCCAGCAGAGACTGGGTGGCAAGAGACTTCGGCACATGGACCCCATGGCCGGAAGCCTCTCCTGATTTGACCTCTGGCGCAGATGTTTGTGTCGTTCGGCCGTCTCGGGCGTAGGGGACGTTTGACAATCGTGCGGCGGTGACGGCGCGACGGCGATGGACGTGGTGACTAGTACACTCCTCGTTAGCCCTTTGTATCAAGAGAAATATGTTTCATTGTCTCCTTGTGCTCGACTGTCTTCTCGTGCTTGACGAAATGCTTTGCTGCTGCTGGGGGCGGCACGACTCACCGAGGATCGTGGGATCGGTATTGACAGGAGGAGCTTCAGGGGCTGCACCAAGAAGCATCGAAGCCGGCGACTGCATCGACGGTACTGGGAAGGGACTTGAGCACACTACCCAGGGACGGACGGCAATTTTTCTGACGGTGGCCATATCCAAGGACAGGTTGCCAAATACCACGATCTCTGTAATGGAGGCGCTGCGTGGCGTCACCCAACCGCCCAGCTTCACGCAACATCGACACTGAGCAAATCCAACGAGCTACTATGGTAAGGATATCAGTGTACACTACTCGACAAGCTTGATATGCCGGCTCTGTACTCGTTACGCAAAGATCAGGGCCGTTGAACGCCGTGACACCCTCCTCCCTCAGGGGATGGAACCGATCAACCTCCCTCAACTCCCCCTCCGCCAGTCGAAAAACGCCCGCTGATCGCGCAGCCGACCAGCAACACGCAGTTCTCGTCTGCCCTTGCCTTGAACGATAGTCCCCCGTGGGTCTTCGCAGTCATTCATCCAGGCAACAGTCACTCGCACGCTCGATGCAGCCAATGACGGCCCGGCACCCTCGAGATCAGGAACCCGGCACACCGCTCGGCGGAATCTGGGACTCGACTATAAATACCCCGCCGACCCCCCTCCCTGTTGCAGCTTTTTCTTTTCTTCATACACGTTTTCCTGGAGCCTCCAAGATCAAGAAACTGGAGGCTTGCCTGTGACGGCCTGCATTGCACTCCTGCGGTGTCGTCTACGGTTCATCACCCCTCGGGGTCATGACAGGCGCAATTTTTGTTCCATCACATATTTGACTGAGATGCCTGGAGTCTCCAAGATCAAGTATCTGGAGGCTTGCCTGGGCGGCCTGCCTTACACTTCCGCGGGTTCGTCTACGGTTCATCACCCTCCGGGGTCATGTCAGGCGAAATTTTTGTTTTACTTGTTAACACTGCACCGACAGTCGTGATGCCTGGAGCCTCCAGGATCATGAAGCTGGAGGCTTGCCTGTGGCGACCTGCATTGCACTCCCGCCGGTCGTCTACGGTTCATTCTCCGGTACCATGTCAGGCATAATTTTTTGTTCACTCTGCCCTCGCGGCATACTACTATTTTTTCATTGTGTGCCTCTGCTCGTCGGAGGCCATGAAGAAGAAGTCTGCGTGTTGGGATGTTGTTGCGGCTCACGCTATTTGTTGGGGCGCGTAACCAGAGTCATGATAGCCGTCTGTGTTGTTATTATGCCGACACTCGATGCCACCCTCAAGCAGTCAGTATGTTCTCCTGCAAGTGCTACTCCTTATTTCTTTGTCCGCAGATTCTGGGGACTCGTCACCATCGCCACGTTCGAAAGTTCTCGATCGGAACGAGCACAGAGGGGACAAAGGATCCCTAACGGCACGTCTCGCTCCTCTGCTCTCACACTTCTCTTTCATTCGGCATATCACTGCAGAATCTAGTCTGACAACGCTCAGGCGGCTAGGTGTTCACCTCGAAATCCGTTCCTCGACCCCGTCGTCGCCAACCCCCCTCGCGTTTCTACCGTCGATATTTTCGGAGCCACGTCAGCCATCGAACTGAGCTCAACTCTGGCTATGAGCAGTTCTTCTTCACATCAAGTTTTTAGTGTTATTTTGGTCGTTTCTATCTTTTCCGTCGTCTGAAAATCAAATCAACACTCCTTCATGTCGGCGGCTGGGGAGAGGCGCCCAGGGGCGTCAAACCCATGGGCGGCCCATCTCCAACCATGGAGAATTCGAGGGCTTCGTCGATGCCAAGGCACAAGACAACGGGCACAGGAACATCGGAGTACAAATGCTTGCTCATATGGAACTACTACTCCCGTTAAACCCCTCGGCCCCTCTCACGAGACCGCCTCGAAGTTTTCCACCGACGAATCACCAACGCTCGCGTCCTCCCAGTGAAATTACCTCCACGATCCATCGCTTCATCGAACTCGAATATCATTACAGTTCACCTGTCCTTGACGTTTCTGACGTTGTGGATGTTGGTGCTCGCCCAAGAACTCGAGAAATCAGCAAAGCTAGTAGAGCGTCTCCGCCCCAGCCATCTGTTGCGCTTCCTTCACCACCCAACCTCCCCTTTGTTTCCATCGCCCTGCGGCCGTCGGGCTTCGAGACCACATCATTGGGGACAAATACCAGAAAGAATAAACAAGATCAAGCCCGTAGGCGCGTCTTTGATCCCTTCTCCATCACCCCTATCATCTTGCTGCTGCTCACATGTTCGGTCCTGACTGATGAAATATTTTGTTTTGATATTCACTCTGACCGTCATCCAGATCTAGGAACGGCACAGCTACTCCCACAACGCTACTATGTCCGCGGACTCCTGAGAAAATTGACGACACCACTACAATACCCAACAAGATCATCCAACCGGTTACACTCCAGCTCCTGGTGCGACTTCCATTGCTCCAGGGCGGCAAGGAGGGCCTCGCTCTCCATGACGATATCGAAGTGAAGACGAAGGAACACCGTCATCCAAGCCTGCGTGAGCTCGTAATCCTTTCGGGCCTTCAGCCGGGCAGTCAAGGCTCGGATGAAATGCAGAAGCTCGTTGGAATCATCCTCTCCATCGCCGACAGAAAGCGACCGAAGCTCGAGGTCTGCACTGGACGGCGACAACGATTTTAGGTGCTCAATAAATTCATCATCTGGCCATCGAGTTAGCTTCAACGAATCTAAAGAACAAAAAAAAAAGTCAAACAGGGGCAACCCACAGTCCTTGGTGGCCGCTGCTCTGCGAAGCTTGGTAGAGAAAATCTCTTCGAAGCGACCTTGATCGAGCTTGGTAATGCGAGACTTGGCCTCGTCCTCTTGCGATTCACCAGGTCTCTGTTGACCTGGTGCTTGTGCACCAGTGGTGGATGGGAGAAAGAAAGGTGCCTTCTCCGGGGCCTTTGGTGCCTCTTTGGGTTTGTTGCGCTCTTTGATCAAATCGAGGTGCAGCAACGTCTGCCATCGACTCTTCGGAACCAAGCTCAAAGTCATCATGTCAGAGCTGAGCTGGTCAACAGCAGGTGCCACGACCGCATCGTCATTTTCCTGCTCATCATCCTCGAAGGCGCCTTCCAACATGCCTTGATTCCCCTCTCCGGATGCAGTTGGTGCAGATACTTGACCAATCTCCTTCTCTGATATTTGCCGCGTCGGCACGTGCTTGAACAAAGACTTGTTCGTCCAAATAGTGACGCCAGGTTCGTCCTGAATGGTGGCGGCGAGATACTCGCCGGTGAGAGACATTGACAGGGCAGTGCAGGGCTTTTCGAGCCGAATAGCGTCGATCAAGTGGCTAGTCGGCAGGTCCCAAACTCTGATGACTCGGTCCTGAGCAGCTGCGATGACCCACCGACCATCGTTCGAGAAACACACGTCGTTGATGGTATCTTGGGGTCCCCAGAACTCCCGAATGGTCTTCTTGGTCTCCATATCAACGACTCGAATCGACATGTCATCACAAGCAAAGGCCAGAAGATTGTTGGCAGCATGATACCGGCAGGCTATCGGGGCCGTCATCGGCGCCCAGTCGATCTGTTCCAACAGCGTGCCCGTCAAGAAGTCCCAAAACTTGATCTTCCCGTCCAGCGAGCATGAGACAACGAACTTGTTCATCGAATCGACAATAATACCGGTAACAGCCTTTGTGTGCTTGCCAGTGCCGGGAGGAAACTTTCTGCCAGTTTGAGACTGCAGCTGAGCAACATCATCCGCCTGTCTCAACTGCTGCAGCCGCACCTGCCGGGCTTGAGAAGGAGTCAACCTGGACGGGAATCGCTGTCGACACTTGCCGGACTGGAGATTATGCATATCAATGCCTCCTCCCTCGGAGCCAACAACGGCGAATGTTCCACAGGGACTGATGGCGACGGTCGAAACGTTGGTGCCATCGCCGGTCGCGAACGCCCAACGACCTGCGCGTTTTCGGCCCCAGAACCAGGTTCGGGCGTGAGGATCTCCCTTGTGAGCAGTGACGACACTCTCCCAACCCGTCATCCCGCTGATCTCTGCGTCCGTTGTCTTGGGCTGGTTTTGGCCCTTCTGCCACATGGGCTGCTTTCCGGGTATTGCGCCAATGCCGCCGTCTCGGTTGAGCGAAGTAGCGATACAAGTGATCTCAGGGGCTTTGAGGTCTTCCAATGTTGTCGTTGGACCATGGGCCAATGCATTTGTGGCAAGTATGCCAACCTTCTTGGCCATCTTGCGAACGTTTCCTTGGCTAAGCTCCGTGCTCTGGCCATCACGGCGCAGACTCCAACCCCACAAGCTCCGGTCCTGACCTCCGCTCAGGAGCCACTTGTTTCCGGCCTCGGAACCGTCAAAGTCGGTGGGAAGGAACTGGAGGCAGTTTACAGGGCCAGCATGACCGCTCCTGGAGTGCAATATCCTCGGAACTGGCGAAAACGGGGTCGTGTCGAAAATCCACGACTTGAGCGAGTTGTCCCGTCCACTGGTGATGATAACCGGCTGCCCGGCTAGGAACTCGACCTTGCTGAGCCCACCGCGAACACTGAGGCCATCACGAGACGGCGGGTTGTGGGCACTGCGAAGAACGCCCATGACACGGCCACCGCCGTTCAGATCCCAGAATGTCACATCGCCCGTCGCCGCAGTCGCTGTGGCCATGACGCCAGCCTTCCTGCCGTCTTGGCCAGCCCCCACACCATCAGTCCGGAAGGATATGCAGTTGACGGGAGCTTCGGAATTTCCTGCTTCGATTTGGAGAACGCGCTTGTCGGTGAGCACATTGGTGATGACCAATGGGCCGCCTGAGTATGCGATGGCCATAAGGGAGAGGGCGGGACTTGGCTCGAGGCATGTGACAGAACCGCAGTCGGGGGATGGGGGCAGGATGGTATAAATGAGCTTTCCAGTGCTCACGTTCCAAATCTCTACCCATCCATCGCTGCGGCCAACAAAGATCTTGTTCAGAAAGGTCGGCATGCTGGTGATGCCGCCGGTGATTTCATTGCCGCCCTTGCCCGCCGCCATGGTGTGGATCGTGGTGTAGTGCTCAAGAGTCGCGGATTTGAAGATTTCGATCCTTGTCGAAGCAGCAGCGACAACCCATGTCCCAAAGACAAGGATTTGCTTGATCGGCTCAGTGATGTCGGCCGGGAGCGCCAATTCGTCGACCTTCTTGCCCCTCTGGAACACCCACACACCCTGCGGCTCGCCCTCGTTGGAGCCGCCCCATGCCGCAAGAACCTTCTCCTTCCATGCAAATGTCGCGGTTATGTCGGCCGGGGTCTGCGGGCGAGTGATAAAGACAAGATTGAGACCGCGGCGCAAGTCGTAAGTCTGCAGCGATCGGCCAACAGAGGTCGTGATCTGGAAGGTCGTCTTGCCCAGAGGAATAGAGGCAAATGGAACGCTCGTCGGGGACACAAGGCCGACAGTCTGTGAGGCAAAAGTCAGCTACAAATTATGACCGACAAGACAACAATGGGCAATGCGCGAGGACAGGCGGTTGGACCTACTCGAAACGGGGCGAAGATGCGAGAGGAATTGGCCGATGCAGTCGCAGGATCGACCGCAGAGGAGACCTTTTGGCGCTTTGCCAGCGGGCCATCGGGCTTGGAGTGCGGCATCTTGAGATCCAAGAGCGCAGATCGTGGCTCGAGACGGTGAACTCTGACGACGGACGGCCTTGTTTGCGCACCTTTTGGTGAAGCTTCGGCGCCATGTGTGTTCCAGAAAAATTTGGGCGGTGAGGAGAGTCGACGGTATTCTGCCGCCCCACCTTCCCTATTCGTCTTGTCGTGTCTTGTGTTTAACACCCAGTCGCTGCTCTCGGAAGGAGTTCGACAACGACTCATCATGACTGCATCGGGGACCTCATGTCTTGCACATGATGCATCTGTGCCTTGTCAGAACGCGTGCAACACGATATTGCTTGCATTCACGGTCGTAGACAGCTACCTGAGTACTCCGTTCGTACGAAGTACATCCGTTCTTTTCTAATTCTTGGTGGCACAAACACCCCCCCGCGTTCGGTGCCCGCCAATGAGGAGGGGCGCTCTGCCAGCCAATCTGAGGTACAGCTCGGGGTGCGTGATCGTGAACCGTCGCGCATCTCGCATCTTGCATCGATTTACGGATCACACGATTGCCCAGCCGTTCCCTGTACCTGTACATTGGGACGGCTTTGCCTGGCGGTAGCTCCTCTCGGGGCGAAGGCGGTCAAGACGGGAGACGCCGTGCTTCAGGGAGCAAACAATCCTGTCCCGGCCAACGCACTCGTCAACGCCCAGTGCCCTGCTCGTACGGAGTGCTCGTACTCATACGAGTAGACAGACATGCCCCCATCGCCACGATGAGCCTGGGCCTTCCTTGTGACTTCCAGATGATCCTTGCCCCCGCCACCGCAGCTGCTCCGATTTGCTTGTCGTCGTGCATGGGTAGAGGCTCTGCTAGCGCTGCACCAGGGGGCATCCAGAGCCTCGGGAACCCCAACCAAGGCGTGTGCCGGGCCACTGATGACGGTGCGTCACCGGGCGACGATGCAGCGCCTCCGCCGTGCAAAATTGCATCTCAGCATTCCCCGAAAACCCCAGGGCCCCTCCAGCTGCTTGTTCGTGACGGTTGCGGCATCGCGGGTGATTGACAGACGGAGTTTTGGCCCTAGCCCAACGGAGCAGCTCCGATTGACTTCCGCATCCCGCCAGCCCACCAGCCCAGCGACATCGCTAACTCGCTAGCACCACCTTTATTGTTAGCAGACTTTGCGGGAGCCCACCACTGCCAGGTCCAGCACCACCACAATGGACCGCCCGTCGTCGGATTTCACCAGCACCACCGCGGCCGTCTCCTTAGGTAACAGCCCATCGTCCTCCATCGTCGACGACCGCTCCCCACCCCAAGACGCTGCTCGTGGCGGTTCCCCCTCGCTTCCCTCTGCATCGCCTCCGCTGTCGAGACACCATCAGCGGCATGCTCCCTCGCACGCCCGCAGTATCTCGTCCTCGTCCTTGACCGGCTCCGTCGCCAGCAGCAGGAAGAGTCGGCACGCTGAGCCTGGAACCTCTGAAGTCCACGCCGAACGGTCCAGCGTCTCGGCCGCCCCCCAGTCCCCTCCTCTCTCCGTCAAGGGCTCTCGATCCCTGCGACTGAGCAGTCGGAGACAGTCCGGCACCTCGGATGCCTGGAGCGAGGACCTCGTCTTTGGCGATCCCCAGCTTTCGGCCGTCGACACGGAAACCCCGCGGCTCCGCCCAGCCTCGACTTTCGACGCCGCCCACGCCTACTTGCCCGAGCCTGCGCTGACAGCAAGGTCCTCGTACTCGGACATCCAGTCGAAGCGCTTGTCGGGAAACTCGTTATACTCTCTGGCCTCTGCGCGCGGCGTCTTAAACTCCTCGTCATCCGCCCACGGTTCAGACTCCGGCGGAGGTCCACCTCGGTCGGTCCCAAGCTTGATGTCGTCCGGCAAAGGCGTCGGTTCTGCTCCGCCCGAGGCGGGAGTCTCCAATGTCGCCGTCACCACGTCGTCGGGCAGCCAACCCGGCCAGAGTTCAGCGCCTGGGCAACACCACCTCACGCCGAGAGACCCTCACGCGCAGCCGCTTGACCTCATGAGGCGCAGCCAGCGAGCAGAGTCCAGCAACATGCGCTCCCAGCCGGATCGCTCTCAGCTGGATCGCTCTCGCAGCAGAGCAAAGAGGAGGTTCAGCGGCAGCACGGCGGCGAGCAGCCACAGTCCGAGCAGCGAGCGCCACCGAGAGAAGGAAGAGGGTAAGCTCTTGCTCTCTGAGCAAAGACTCCAGATGGCGCTGCGGTATTCTGATTATTCTTTAGCAAAGCCAGCTCCTTGGGGCGTCATTGGCATATGTGCCTTGGACATCAAAGCCAGAAGCAAGCCGAGCAGGAACATTCTGAATCGCCTTATCGCGAACCGTGAGTTCGACGTGGTGGTTTTTGGTGACAAAGTCATCCTTGACGAAGGTTAGTGACATCCGCAAAGCGCTTGCCTGTGAAGA
Organism: Tolypocladium inflatum; assembly: GCA_003945565.1. Taxonomy (NCBI): domain Eukaryota; kingdom Fungi; phylum Ascomycota; class Sordariomycetes; order Hypocreales; family Ophiocordycipitaceae; genus Tolypocladium; species Tolypocladium inflatum. The sequence continues at coordinate 3,915,425 of QEPE01000009.1, read as the reverse complement.
AGACTTTACTGATTGTGTTTTGTTTAGAAGTTGAAAATTGGCCCATTTGGTGAGTCCACCGCCGTTGTACCAAACATTGCCCCTTGTCGGTGAACAAGAAGAGCATAGCGGCGTCTCTGTCACTCAGCTTGCCTGCGCCCGCATGAGTAAAATGAAACAACGCCATTTCACTAACACATACTAGTGACTACTTGATATCTTTCTACTCCGATGGATTTCCTTTGGAAAAGGCCATTGCGTATGTCAAGACGAGAAAGCCTTTTTGCGTCAACGATGTGCCGATGCAAAAGATCCTGTGGGATAGGCGAGTGTGCCTTCGTCTCCTCGATAAGATCCAGGTCCGAACTCCAAAACGGCTAGAAGTCAGCCGAGATGGCGGCCCGCAGGTTCTCACCACCGAAATGACAAAGCACATTAAGGATGTGTCCGGCATCGCCCTGGAGCCGGTCGACGTGGAGAAGCAGATGCCTCCGCGACACGTCGAGTTGATCGACGATGGCGATGTCCTGAGTGTGGACGGCGCATTGCTCAAGAAGCCGTTTGTGGAGAAGCCCACGAGTGGCGAGGACCATAACATCATCATATACTTCCCTCAGAGCTCGGGTGGTGGCGCGAGAAAGCTGTTCAGAAAAATCGGCAACAAGAGCTCAGACTACGTGCCCGACTTGAACACCCCGAGGGCCATTACAGAGCCTGACTCCAGCTACATCTACGAGAGCTTCATGCAAGTCGACAACGCCGAGGATGTCAAGGCGTATACCGTCGGCCCTCATTATTGCCACGCGGAGACGCGCAAGTCGCCCGTCGTAGATGGCATCGTCAGGCGGAACACGCATGGCAAAGAGCTGCGATATGTCACTGCCTTGAGCGCCGAAGAGAAGGAAACGGCAAGCAGGATATCGACAATTTTTGGTCAGCGGGTCTGCGGGTTTGACATGCTGCGAGCGTCCGGCAAGACTTATGTTATCGACGTCAACGGATGGAGTTTCGTCAAGGACAATGACGACTACTACGAACACTGCGCCACCATTCTCAAGGATATCTTCGTCAAGGAGAGGCTGCGCCGTGGTGGTGTTACTCCCCCGCTACCTTCTCCTACGGCATCAGACATTGATCCTCTTGCACGGGCAACGCAAGCCATGAAGGATCGCGATCAGCAGTCCGCCTCTGCTCCCACAAACACAACCAAGTCAACGAACGGGAATAGCGCTCCACCATCCAATACAGAGGCGCAGCATCCCGACTCTACACTCTCGGCTCCGAGCGAAGCGGGTTCGTCTAAGACTGAGAGCGCACTGGAATCGACGGCGCAAAGCATAGCAACAAGTCCCATGCTACCCCCACCACCCCCGGATCTAACGCTGCCCGGCACGGCCTCTGCGCCGTCGTCGTTACAGACTACGACGGCAACCACTCCTACTGCTCAACCGCAGAATGGAGAAACAGCGGCTGCACCACCGCCACCCAAGCATTCGTGGAAGCTCAAGGGCATGGTTTCTGTGATTCGGCACGCGGACCGCACCCCAAAGCAGAAGTACAAATTCACATTCCATACCGAGCCATTCATTGCGCTTCTGAAGGGTTACCAGGAAGAGGTTCTATTGATAGGAGAAGCTGCTTTGGCCAGCGTCATACAAGCCGTCGATGTCGCATATGAGGTGGGAATTGAGGACCGCACGAAGCTCAAGGCATTGCGGAACGTGCTCGTGAAGAAGGGGAGCTGGGCTGGAACCAAGGTCCAGATCAAGCCCATGTTCCGCAAAAAGAAGACTGAAGAGGTGTCTGCTGTTCACGAGATGCCAGATGTCGATGAGAATGCCGAGGCCGAGATCCAAGCCGACAGCGGCGAGTCCCCAGGCAAGGAGTTCGACGCTCCTCCTTCGTCAAAGCGGCACGATTCCTTGTCCGGCGTGACCATGTCCAAGTTCACCGCGGCGGAGGAGCGCTTGGTCCTGGACAAGCTCCAGCTCATTGTCAAGTGGGGCGGCGAACCGACGCACTCTGCACGATATCAATCGCAGGAGCTAGGCGAGAACATGCGCAACGACCTTATGCTGCTCAACAGAGACATCCTCGACGAAGTTCATGTCTATAGCAGCTCCGAGCGGCGTGTGACAGCCAGTGCCCAGATATGGGCTGCCTCATTCTTGGGAAGAAAGGAGATACCCGAAGACTTTATCACGATCCGCAAAGATCTTCTGGATGACTCCAACGCTGCCAAGGACGAGACAGACAAGGTCAAGAAGAAGCTTAAGGGGCTTCTACGAAAGGGCAATGAGCGACCCGCGCAGTTTGCCTGGCCGGAGAACATGCCAGAGCCATCCGAAGTGCAAACCAGGGTGGTGCAACTCATGAACTTCCATCGGCGCGTCATGCAATACAACTACGGAAAGCTGTCTAGTGGTGCCGCTACCTCGCTCGGCTCCATATCCAACCCGAGCACCGAGAAGCTCACCGGGGAAGGTTCCAGCACATCCACCTCGTCGGCACTATCGCACGCCAATGCCGTCACCAACATCCAGTCTCGATGGTGCAGCGGTGAGGATGCCGAACTGTTCCGTGAGCGGTGGGAGAAACTCTTTACCGAGTTTTGCGATGGCGAAAAGGTCGATCCGAGCAAGATATCTGAGCTGTACGACACGATGAAGTTTGACGCGCTGCATAATCGCCAGTTCCTGGAGTGGGTCTTTACACCACCGAAGCACATGCTGGACGAGGAGTATGGTGTCAAGGAAGGAAGATCCAAGGAGTCGGAGGAGAGTAGGGTCTCCGAGGATCCCAAGGGAGAGAAGAGCCAGAATCCATCTCCGGACGGGTCGGATAAAACGGATGCTTCCAGCCGCGGGACCAGTGTCAAGAAACTCTTCCGCCGACGTTCGTTCCTCAATGGCCTCAGGCACCTCAACGAGGAAGGCCCGCCTGAGCAATACTTTCGGCTCTACAAAGGCACTCATCAAGCGGCAACAAAGACTGATCCGAGGAACGATCCTCTGCAAGAGCTGTACCGCCTCGCAAAGGTCTTGTTCGACTTTATCTGCCCTCAAGAGTACGGTATTTCGGACAGCGAGAAGCTCGAGATTGGACTCTTGACGTCCCTGCCGCTGCTCAAGGAAATCGTCCAGGACCTCGAGGAGATGCAGGCTTCCAACGACGCCAAGTCCTTCTTTTATTTCACAAAGGAGTCGCACATCTACACGCTGCTCAACTGCATCATCGAAGGAGGCATCGAGACCAAGATCAAGCGCAGCACCATCCCCGAGCTCGACTACCTCTCCCAGATTTGCTTTGAGCTTTACGAGTCCGAGATGAAGCCGCCTGCCGAGGGTATCTGTGGGGATGAGCCTACGTTTGCGTACAGCATTCGCGTCACGATCAGCCCTGGATGTCACGTCTTTGACCCGCTGCACGTCCAACTCGACAGCCGGCACTGCATAGGGTGCGCGCCGAGACGCAGTTTGACTCCGCATGCGGATTGGCTTCAGGTCATCAAAACGCTGCGAGCCAAGTTCAACCAGTAAGTAGCCCGAGGCCCCCCGCATGACGAATGTGAACCTGAAATACTTACTCTTCTTCAGGGTCAAACTGCCAAAGACATTTCTGGCCGTCAACTTGTCGGATGCCTTTACCTTTGAGGAACAAGAGCGACTGGCCAACGACCACGACATGCTGGAGATGAAGGCCGTTCCGCCCAAGGACCTCCTGTCTGGGGGCCAAGAGCCTATCGCGCACGTCATCGCCGCAGCTGACACCCATGTCGAGCCCGAGGAACCCGGAGAGGCCGTCAGTCAGATGTAAACGGATCCCTTGAGGCAGCCGCGGGATGTCGGCAACCAGACGGGCGCCTTGGGGGTGCCAGAGTGCAAAGATTTCAGCCCTTGACGGGCTGATGTCTCGGCCTGCAGCAGTTCGCCCACCAATCGACCAGGGGGATGCAAGAAGGCGTCGACGCCCAAGACCCGTGAATGTGCATCCGGACTAGCAACGCGAGAACTTACCTATCGCACTAGGACATGCAAGATTCCTCATGGTGCTATCGCTAAACGGAGCAAGCGGGAAATGACTGATCAGAATCTCGGCGACACTCGTGCAGTGTGGCGTCGAGGACTTTAATCGGACGGCAGACGACGGGTTTTATAGAATCGGTTTCAGACATTGGGCCCGCTCGGTCAGCGGGGAGACGGCACAGAGGGGGCGCTGCAGGAGGTGTAAAAAGAACATGTAGCATTATGGCTATCGGGGGCATGCGGGCCTGTAGACGGAGCGGCAGGGCGGTAGCGTATCATGCATAGAGAATAGAACATGGCAACAGAGTAAGGGATAGTTGATGCGGTTCACGAATCAACGCATTCCGCGTACCGGTAGCCCAATGGGTACCCAGTTTCCCAAAAGAATACGAGGGGCCGAGGGGCCGTGTACTCGTAGTTTGCCCGGTACCTCAGGTCCCCCGTCTGGGACAGAGGGGAAAGGGGCAAGAGAAGACAGGCCCGAGGACGTGGACGCGGTGCAAGCCTTGCCGCCGCGACTGGACTAGCGCTGTCTTGGGGAGCCTGTCTGGGCCCTTGCAGGGTCTCAAGTGGCATCCCCGGACCGCCCTCCCATTTGCTACACCACATGGCCTGCCAGTCTAGGGGGCCTGAAATTGTTTGCCCTGCTGGTGATATCAGACGGAAACGGGTGCCGTGCATCATGTAATATGTACCTGGGCGAATGCGGTGGTAAACCCGAACGCAGCTGGCCCTGCAGCGTAAGCTTTGGGAGCTGAGTGCCTGGCTGTGCCTAGCTGTGCAACGTCTGACGAAGCCTGCCCGCATGACAGCCCAGAAATGGCACGCCCGGGAGGTGAGAGACGGGACGGAACAGGACCAGAAGGGCTGACGGTGATGAGGTGCTGGTGCCAGTAGGCCAGCCTCATGGCCCGCGGTGTTTCATCGCGCGGAGGGTAATGTGGCGTCCCGGCGCACATGATGCGGCTCATCCTTGTCTCGAACGTCCGCCCGTAAGGCTTCAGCTATGCCTGACAATGTACTTCGTAGCACGCCCAGAACAACGGTGGGTAATGCGACGAGGCTCGTTGGGGTGAAATCCCCTTTCTGGCAACTGGGTGGTGGGAATTTCGAGTCACCGAAACAGAGAAGCAATAACATGATTATTACCCGCGCACACCCATTCAGGTATGAGTGGCCCGGAGTGAGTCCTCACCGGGAGTGTCGTATCCCGCGCCCGCTGTCGGATTGATCAAGGCAGGCACCTGTGGTGTGTGTTTAATCAGCTTCACCCTCACCGGTTGACCGGTTGCTGGGATGAGCGTCCTCGACACCTCGGGGCTTTTGCTGTTGGTGGCAAGAGCGGCATATACGGCTGAAGTGCGGTGGTGCCGTCTCCACGTTGCAGCGGCAAGGCTGAAGTTGCTCGTTCTGGGCGGACAGGACAGCCTGTGTGGAAATATTGCTTCTCGGATCGGACTGCGGTGTGCGGATAAGAGGGCACAGCCAGCTCGCATGAGCTGAAGGTCAGCAGGTTAGCATGGCCTCGGACGCAGCATGCAATCGGACGGAGTTTGCGTGGGGGCGGAAACACTTTGTCCGGTAGGGGTGACAATAGATGGCATGTCTTTGAACAACAATGAGAAACGAACTTTATGCCCTTAAGACAACTTCATTGTAGTCGTTTGCGCAGGCAACATGTCCCTAGCAATGATTTCAACCACAAGCTCAAACAGGTGGTGTCCAGCAGGATCCCAACCACGAGAATCAGGCCGCATCAGGCTTAGGTCGAGGACTCACGGCAGACAGCCCCAGAGCCCACAGCGGCAGCGAACGGAGTAGTGCTCTCCGAATCGTAATTTCAAGTAGCCTTCTATGGCTGGCACACGGCTGATTGATCGATTGGTTGTCCCCTGTCCTGGCGCAAAGAGTTTAGCAAAGTGTTGGTACCAACATGCACCAATGCCCTTGTGTCGGTACACCAGTTTGTGTGACAGCTGCAGGCCCCTGATGAGCGACGCAGAGAAGTCTCTCCTGCACAACTAGTTTCGGGAGTGTGTCTTGACTACTCGTAGAATTTGATCGTCCTCGTCGTGGATTCAAACAGTTGTAGCATCGAAGATCTAGTTGAGCGTCCGGGTCAGGCTTCTATCGGTTAACTGCCTTGGCAGACAAGCCGGAGGGCCTTTGACGAGCAGTTGGCGTGTAACATGAACTGCCAACAGGGCTGGATGCAAATAGATGGCCGCGGAAGCTGTATGGAAGGTACGGATGGCAGACCGTTTGCCAACCTGTGCTACTCCATGCAGGCGGGTCGGGGGAAGGTTGTACCCGGAAGCTTAGGAGACGCAAACGGAGCCGAAGGGAGACAGGCGTCTTCCGAGACTCGTGGGCCTAGTGCCGGTCGTTTCGAAAGCTTCCATTGTCGTTCGAAACAAGTATGCAAGCATGACAAATATGGGCTGCGGCATCATGCCATGGGCGTACTTCGTACCAAGTACGTACGAGTACAGGTACAATGCGAGCTGAAAATGGCTGCGAGGGGTGCGGTGCAGACGGCCTAGCGGCATCCAACCGTGTCCATATGTCGACAGATGGAGCTGAAACAAGAAGAGACGGGAATGCGCTGTTGTCTTTGTTCGGGCGGGAAAAGAAGGAGACCAGACGGCAGAGACAGCGGCCCGATGCCCGACGCGGGTTTGCGCCGCCCACTTTCCGGCATGCTCGTAGACCATGGTTTACACCAGGGCAACTTTGATTGCCCTCATTCTGCAGTCATCTTGATATGTCAGACGGGTCAGTCCATTGGCTGTAGCGGCACGCACAAGCTCCAAACAAGGCCCTCTCGACGACATGTACGTATCCGTAGGCGCGCACTCGTCACCTGTTCCGGCGGCTGAATCGCTGGCAGACGTTGCGAGGCACCGTACAGATCTGGTAGCCTGCATGCCATCATCACAGACGCATCGCCGTGCTGGCAGGCTGGTGGGTAATGTGCTCAAACACCCGCCGACGGACCGGGGGCCGGGCAGGCCTGTCGTCCAAGCCGCGGTTCCGTCGCCGATTGCCTCAGCGAAGCCTGTTTGACGTTGAGCGACGGGCACATACCGGGCACATGCCGGGACGCACCCGCCCTGGGGCTTAAGGTGCAAAGCCCCTCGGCTACAACGTTGTATGTTTGACGATGGTGAAGACTGAAGAAGAGGCCTCGCTCGGCCGCACACGGCATATCCCCCCTTGCATCCGGGGCGATGACGCTCCACGCGTCGTGCGGGAGCAGAAGCGGCACTTTGGTGAGCTGCGAGCTTGCAACCCCCCGCCAATGCGAGCAGGCATGGCATCATTGGACGGGCGTTGAGGTGAACGTATTGGGCACCGCACCCCCGGCGCAGGCGACGCACTAGAGGATCCGCAGCCGTGTCTCTGGGGCGCGCCAGGCTGCTTTCATCACTGACGTCGCCAAGGGGGTTCTGCAGCGAAATCTCACAGCTCAGGGGAGCAGGGGTCGGCCCGGAGTGGCAGAGGAGGAGCCAAGTTGCCAAGGTAAGCTGGACTTGGAGGAGGAGGAGAGGGTGTGGTGGGATGAGATGAGGGTTGCCCGCTGCGCTGGAAGCCGGCCAGGCTGGTGGTGGTGGTGGAGTGACGACGGGCAAGGACGAAAAAAGAAGGAAAGACCCGCCGTTCAAACACAAATGATGCCCATTAAAGGCAAGTCCGGCCCAGACCGGCACGGGAGATTCTTGCACCTGGACGAGTCCAAAGTTGCAAGGTGCAGTGCAAACAGGCAGGCGCTGTTCCGCGTCGTTTCCTGAGTCCTCTCCTCCAAGACGCTCCCACCTTGTCCCAGCACTTGCATCGTCACTTTGTCAGTCATCTCGCGGCCCGAGCCAGCCGCCGAGCAGCGTGCGCAACAGCCCTGGTCCTGGCCTTTGTCAAGCACCGCCCAGCACATTGTCTTGGCCGCCTTCAGGCTTCGCCGTTTAATCCGCTCCTCAGACGTATACGAGTCGCGCCGAAACAAGACGCAGCTTCCATCCGGGTCCAGGCAGCCCGAGCCCGAGCAAACGGGCGCCTCCCGATTCGCTCGCCGGCACAGCCCTGGGTCAGGGCCGCGAGGGGGAGACAAGGTTGCTTGCTCGCCTTACTCGTTCGTCTTGTCCCGATTGCCGTTCCACCTGGTCCCTCAGATTCTCGTTTGTGGTGGACCGTGGACCTCGGCCGTTGCAAACCATCTCCTTCTCAGGTCTATTCGCGCTACGTTACCTGATTCGCAAGGTAGTCGGTCGTGGGCTTGGGCACGGCTTAAAAGGGCACTCGACGCCAGGCCGCTTTCCAACTTTCATCTCTTCAGTCTTCACTCCCATATCTTGACGACCCTCGTCACCCTCCATCGCCAGTTTCGAGAGCTGTTCAGCAACAGCTACCAGTCACGCCTCGGAGTGCTGCCGATACCGTCTCTCAACCAGACACCACGCCCTCTCTCACCAGTGCGCTTCCCGAGGTAGCCGTTTGTCCACTGACACGACTCCAACGAGGCCTTGTTCGACATACATCATACAGACCTGCGGTTCAAACTGCCTCGGAAGATCGGCTTGCCAGGCGGGCCGAACCACAACCCTGAGCCTCCATCGACAACTACCTCGAGGTTACCAAACCGCCCAACTGCAACCAACTGCAACCATGGCCAACTCTTGCGCCCACTCCTTTCACATGATCAAGTCGGACAGCACACTTGTTCAGTGGATCTGCCAACATTGCCGCTCTGGACCACATTGGGTCATCTACGAATGCTTATACTGCAAGCTCCACCTTTGCCGCGCGTGCACATAGGGCCCCCCAGACGGCACCGCATAGACTTGTCAAGCACATTGCGGGTTGTGTCCGAGGAGGTGCGTTCATTATATGGCCTTGCCGGGCACTGCGACAGACTCGACAAGATGGGACGCTTGAGACTCAATCCCCTGGATCTTGATGCGCGGCTTTTATCTGTTGGCAAAGGCGACAGGTCACAAACATTCCGCGGCAGAGAACGGCCAATGCCTACGCCTCGTCCTGCTCGATCTGCTGCATCTCCCACAACGGGCATCACCCGCATGTCGATGGCGGCGTAGCATTCTGCTATAACAGTAACAGCTTCGTTTTCCTTGCCTCGCCCTCTCTTTTTATTCCCGCACCTCGGGTTGCCTTCTTCACCAGCCTGCCGCTGCAAGTTCCACGTGGGAGGCTCCATTCCAGGCTCTTCCAGGCTTTGTGCAGCAGCGCTAACAACCCCTGCCTGCATCCGTCGCCAGCGGGTTGGGTGTGCCCTGCAACATGCAGCCTCTGGTGAGGTGTGGCACCCTGGAGCTTTGCTGCAAGCCATAGCAGCACTCGGAGGTGTCGAGTTGACGGAACATGACTTCTGGGTGTCTCAGATGCGGCATCGTCGTTTTGGCGCTGCGTAAGTTATCTTCCTTGACCCGATCTTGAGATGGCACAACTGGCGGCGGAAATCGGCGCCCTGGCGTCTCACAGGCGTGGGGGCTCTGTTTGTGTGACCACCTCGGCCGCGACTGCGGCGAACCTGCTTGGGTTGAAAGTCTCTGGATTGACCGAGTTGACTGGTTTCTTTTCCATTTGTTGGGAATTTTGTCTGGACCGCTTTTCGGTGGCTACGGCGCATGTGAAATAGGGGTTTTGGGAGCGACGATACGAGACAACGGCGCAGGGCTAGACAGCGGCAGACAGGCGGCACAGGTTGGGAAACAAGGGATACACAATTGGCTCAGGCCAACACAGGCGATGGAAAACACGGGGAACGAGGAGTCAATTGACAGTATTACACACTTACGAAAGGACTCCGGACTCCAGCCTGGTACTCCCCTCTTCCAGCATCCTCCGATCGCGGACACGGCCCTGGGCTCGTGAGCAGCGACCGTCCAACGCCTTGCAATATTCGGAGTCAAGTCGACTCTTGCCTGCACGCCCATCTCACCAGTTTGCCGTGTCCACCGTGGGCCGGCGCCCCGGCAAAGCCGGTTCATGTCATGTCACAGACTCACAGCAAAGACGGGCCAGCATCAGACACCAGTCAGCATCCATCTCGTACGGCGAGCAACCATCCGTGACAGATCCAGGCGGACGGAAGGCATGCTCTCTTCCCCGAGATATGAAAATGGCATCGTGTTACAGCATCGGGGGCGGGGAGGATTCTAGAAGAACCAACGGTTCGCACGCCGGCCCGTGGCCCTTCAGATCCGCCAGGTCCAGACTCCATGACACAAGACCCGCCACGGAACCCCGGGAGACCGGCCCTTTTCCTGAGGCGGCACCGTACGTCGTTGCACGATATCGGTTTGGGGGGGTGGGGGGGGGGTTACTTCCTTTGCCGTGTAACCGTGGCGCATGTCAGGGCCCGGGCATTGCATCGATGTCTCTGAAGGCAGACAGCCAGGGGACGTGGTGAAAACGGCGCACGAGTGAGCCGCCGGGTGCCTGGATTGCGTGTCCCCGTGCGGCGGCGCCCCTCTGTACTTCGCAAGGTTGGACCATTGCTACATCGGTGAGGCAGGCGGTTCACGCGACGAGGCTCATGGACGAGGCGCCTGGGAGGCAGAGGCAGCCGGTCAGACGACAGGTGACGTGGTCCACCCGGGGCGTGCCATGTGGGTGTCTCCGATGCTCGCCGTTGGACAAGGCGTGCAAGGTGTGCATGGTGGCGCCGTCTGTGGAACGACGATTGATGGCCGTCGCCTCTTCTCTCAACCCCGAGGCAAGTTCGTGCCGGTGTTGGTGTTGTTGTTGAAACACGGCGGCCGGCGGCGGGGGGGGCCACCGGTTCACGTTGCGATACCGGGGACAAGTGTCCGTCAGCACGCGTGAACGCTCCCGCCCGTCCGCCGGGGCCGCCGGATCAGGAGTATTGGTAGAACCGAGGCTCGGCCTTCGTCCTGGAGGGCCAATCCCAGACGGGGCGCTCGGCGGACCGCTTCGTGACTTCAACGTCGTCGCCCACGCGGAGGGCCAGGCCGTCGCACCCGCGGGCGAGGAACGCATACTTGCCGAAGCAGGGCGCGTACTTGAAGCCGGGGTCGACGCGGCGGTCGGACATGAGCTTCTTGAGGACGGCGCCGCGCTCGCCGACGGCCGGGCGGCCAGTGCTGTAGTCGACGTTGAGCGACGAGCAGCGGTTGCACAGCTTGGTCAGCGCGAAGGCCGGCGCGCCGCTGACGGACAGCTCGGTCCAGAAGTCCTCGTCGAACTCGGCCTCGCCGTCGACGACGATGCTAGGGCGGAACTTGTACATGTCAGCGTCGCCCTCGGCGAGCCGGGCGCTGACGTTGCGCAGGGACTGCTCCGTGGTGATGAGGAAGGGGGCCAGGTCGGAGAAGACGAGCCAGGGGGGGTCGGCGCGCGGCTGGCCGTAGAGGTAGCTGGACACGGAGGACAGCCAGCCGCCCATCGCCACGGGGGGCTCGTCCCGGGGCGCGAAGGTGCCGAGGATGGGACGCCGCCCGTCGCCGATGTACATGAGCGCCGTCTCGAAGCCGAAGCAGGCGGTGAACCAGCCGTCGTACGGCGCGCCCATACGGAACGCGCTCACCATGCTCCGGTGCAGGTTGACGTCGGCGCGCTCCAGCCCGGCCGTGTCCGGGTCCAGGGGCACGTCCAGCCCGGCGGCGGGGAGGCGGTGCGGCGGCACCAGCGGCTGCTCCGGGGCCAGGTAGCGGACGCGGACGGCGTCGTCGCCGACGAACTCCTGGGTGAAGAGGCCGCACTCGGGGTGCTTGTCGAGCTGCACCTTGACCAGCCCGCCGTCGTCCTGGACGCGGCAGAGCATGAAGCGGCGGTCGTGCCGTACGCCCTGTGGGGAGAGGTGGGCGGCGTCGAGGCGGATGCCCCGAAGGGCCTTGATTGGGTAGACGTAGATCTGCGGGTGCCCTTGTCAGTCGTGGATGTTCACATGTTTCGCCGGTGGGTGATGGGTTCTCACAGCTGTGACCTTCATGGCTGCTCGCGAGACTCGTCGACTCGTGTGATGAAGGAAGGAAGAGTGAGCAGGATGGCGGACTCGATACATTTTATTTATTATAACGTCTAACGCCATCCCAGCACGCCCTAAGGGATGATGACAATGACCCTAGGGCGCCGTGGCTGACAGGTGGTGGGGCCGCGCCGTGCCGAACATGGGACCTGGCGGACTGCGGAGTATGGCGTCCGCTCGGAAGGGACACGGGCTGAAGCGCCGGGGATGGAGGCGAGCTTGCTTGATGGTTGTGGGTTGAAGGAGGCGTCATCGCATTCATTGCCGTGACGAACACGGGATAGCAGAAGGCTCAGGGGGTCATGTTCCAAGACGCTCGGTTAGTCTTCGTCTACAAAAATGCTCAGCGGCACCGAGCACGCGACGGCATAGTGCGGCATGTCCACGGCCTCGACAATCTTCAGGTCCGCCACGACCGAGCACAGCATATACGCCTCCTCCCTCGTCAGCCCCTTGTCGCCCTCGAGCCAGTCGATGGCGCCGCGCAGCCCTTTGCGCGCCGCCTCCCGCAGGTCCGCGTCGACGCCCACGGCGGCGTACTCTTGCCCCCGCGGGGGCTGCGGCTGCGACGGCGACCCGGGCTCCGGGGCCGGCGGCGTCAGGTAATGCGGCGAGCGCACCCACGGCTGGCCCCGCTGGACGGTGAGGCGCAGGCGGGCCGTCATGGGCGTCTCGATGGCGGTGCCGCAGACCTCGCCGTCGCCCTGGGCGGCGTGCCCGTCGCCGCAGCTGAAGAGCGCGCCGGGGACCTGCACGGGGAGGTAAAGGCTCGCGCCCTGGGTGACGTGCTTGCAGTCGATGTTGCCGCCCCAGGCGTAGGGCGGGACGGTGCTGAGCTCGCCGTCGGTGGGCGGCGCGACGCCCATGACGCCCAGGAAGGGCCGCGCGGGCACGCGGATGCCGGCCTTGAACTCGGCGTAGCCCTCGGCGACGGTGGCCAGGTCCCAGTGCTTGAGCCGCGGCGCGGGGAACTCGTCGCTCAGGAGGCCGAAGCCGGGCAGGATGGCCGTCCAGCCGTGCGCGGCGGGGGTGAGCTCGAGGACGTCGACGCGGAGCACGTCGCCCGGCGCGGCGCCCTCGACGAAGACGGGGCCGAAGGCCGGGTCGGCCTGCGCGAAGTCGAGGCCGGGGAGGTCGGCGGACGTGGTGGCGGGCGTGATCTGGTTGTTGAGGCCGTCGCGGAGGGCGAAGGTGAGGGTCGTGCCGGAGGGGACGGTGAGGGCCGGGGGGATGTGCTTGGACCACTTGAGGTGGATGTTGGAGGGGGTGATGTGCGCGCGTGCCATGGTCAAAGGTCACTGACTGGCCCGGCTGTCGAGACGGCGACGGTGAGGCTCAAGGTGCTGGATATGTTGGTGCTGGGTATGTTGATGCTGGGTATGTTGGTGCTGGGTATGTTGGTGCTGGGTATGTTGGTGCTGGGTATGTTGGTGCTGGGTATAATTATTGCCTTCTCCAAAGAGTGGAAGGATGTGCCAAGTTGTCAAAAGCCCTTGTTCGTCGTGGAGACTCGCCGGGACGATCCACCTATGTCGACAGGAGCGGGAGCGGGTCGGGACAACCCGTTGCTCGGCTTTCTCCAGACTCTGGGATAAAAACAATTATTTGCCCGTGTGCCTCTGGCTGTGACTTGTGAATATCCCAAGTTCAGGCACCCCGCCAGGCAGCGCCCTGTGGCTTGTGCCATGGCGCAGAAGTGGCGGGGCAATGAGGGCGTCTAACTACTCGTAGGTACTTCGTACGGTCCCAGCGTCCAACATTCTTCGAGGATGCGCCATTCCCAGATGCAGAAATTGTGTTGGTTGCTGTTTTCAACACGCCATGCAACTGCGGCCGGAGATTGGCGCAGCGGCTACACTTCCCGCATGGCGTAACTGATTCATGGACCAACGGCTCCCCGCCCAAATCTCACCACCGGCCTCGAGCCGATTCGAGCCTCGCCGCGTTGCAGCTGCCCAGTCCGGCATAGCCCGCAGCCTCGATGCCTGGAGGCTCACCTCGGGCATAAAACATGGAGCGGCGCAGCCCCCGTCCGCAGATTCGCCAATTCTCGTGGATTCCGAGCCCATATCGCCGCTCTCGCTGCGTGGTCCTCTTCAACTGGCGAGCTCGACATCGCCATGGACTTCTCGTTCCAGGGCCGCAACCTGACGGCGGCCGAGGGCTGCGACGGCTCCTTTGGCCCGTCCGCCTACGACTGCGGCGCGGGACGGTTCGACTTCACGCTGCTGTTCGAGCAGTCGATCCTCGCCATCGGCCCGTCTGCCGTGCTGCTGCTGGCCGTGCCGCTGCGGCTGTTCCAGCTGCTGGGCAAGGGCCGCAAGGTGTATCCCAGCCCCTTGGCTCTGGTTAAACTGGTGCGTCGGACCTAGGAACGGGCGTGTGGCTGAAGTCGCTGACTGGGCTGTTTCTAGGCTGCGTGTGTCATCTACGGCGCCCTGCAACTTGCGTTGCTTGTTCTGTGGGCGAGGGCATCGGGGGGGTTGCCTGCAAGGGGCGTTTCGATCGCGGCCTCGAGTCTCGGTATGGTCGACGCCCTGGCCCTGACGACGCTGAGCTGCATCGAGCACAGCCGGTCCGTCAGGCCGTCCACCATCATCTCCCTCTACCTGCTGTCCTCGACCCTCTTCGACGCCGTCCAATGCCGCACCCTCTGGCTCATCGGCGGCGCCAGCCCCTTGGCCGCCGTCTTCACGGCCATGGTGGTCTCCAAGTTCGTCCTCTTCGTCTTCGAGATCCAGGGCAAGCGGCGCATCCTCCTCCAGCGATGGGCGTCGCTCGGCCGCGAGGCCACCAGCGGCATCGTCAGCAGGGGCCTCTTCTGGTGGCTCAACGACCTGATGATGCGCGGCTTCCGCGCCAGCCTGTCGGCCGAGACGCTCTACGACACGGACCGCGACCTGCGCTCGGAGCCGTTGCTGCGGCACATGCAGGAGAACTGGCGGCGCTGTCGCGGCAGCGGCAGGCATGCGCTTCTCCTCACGCTGCTGCGCTCGACAAAGGGGGCCATGCTGCTGGGTGCGTTCCCGCGGCTGTGCTTGACGGGCTTCAAGATCGCGCAGCCCTTTCTCATCACCCGCGTCATCGACTATGTGCAAAAGCAGGGGGGGGTTGAGGCGTACCCCAAGAGTGCCGGGTACGCGCTCATCGCTGCCTCTGCGCTGGTGTACGCTGGCATGGCGGTGCGTGTTTTCTACGCCGGATCGCTGGCAGTTCTTGACTAACAAATTCCCTGCAGCTAGCAACCGGCTTTTACCAACACAAAGTCTACCGCCTCCTGACTATCATTCGCGGCTCTCTCGTGTCTCTGGTTCTGTTCCGGACTACGGAGCTTGACCCGGCGTCGACGGCTGGTTCCGGGGCGCTCACGCTGATCACTGCCGATGTGAATCAGATATCCGGTGCGTTTGAAGGCATCCATGAGATATGGGCCAACGTCATCGAAGTTTCTCTCGCCATATGGCTGCTTCAAAGACAGATCGGCGTGGGATGCGTTGGCCCTGCCATTATCGTCATCTGTTCGTTATACCGTGATCCCTCTGCTACCGAGCCCGTTGCTGACGCGAACTAGTGTGTACCATCGCAATGGTGCGACTGTCAAAGTTCATGGGCCCTGCGTCCAAAGTATGGAACGCGGCGATCCAAAAGCGAGTCACTGACACGTCCGGAGTCATCTCCTCGATGAAAGAAACGAAGATGCTGGGGCTCGTAGACTCTTGGACCGAGGCCATCCAAGCCCTCAGAGTCAGGGAACTTCAGCTATCCAAGAAGTTCCGCATACTGATTATGTGGTTGAACGTCATCTGTAAGTGCCAACTCACCGTCGACCGAGGTCACAACTGACTGGATCAGCAAACGCCCCCTTCAAACTCGCTCCTGTTTTGACATTCGGCATCGCCATCCTTGCGTCGGGCACCGGCTCTTCACAGGGCTTGACCATTGCGACCACGTTCACTTCGATGACCATCATAGGGCTCATCACGGAGCCATTGGCGCACCTGCTCTCGGCGGTGCCGTCGTTCTTCAGCTCCTTGGGCTGCTTTGAGAGGTTGCAGGCGTACCTCGACGACGCGGAGAACGACGACGCATCGGCTAGCGATTCCGAGTCCTCGGTCGATCTAAGCGGCTCGACCACCAAAGAATGCAGAGAGTTGGATTCGTTGCCATCCAAGGCCACCGACCAAGCCGTCGTTGTCGCAAAGGACGCCAGTTTCCGACCCAAGCGCGGCGACAGACCGATACTGCGCGAGATAGACCTGGCCATACCGCCTCGCTCACTCACCGTGGTGACGGGCAAGGTCGGCTCCGGGAAAACGGTTCTGCTTCGAGGACTCCTGGGGCAGTTGCACAGCACCGGCCATCTCAAGACCGTCGGCGCCGGGGCGGCATACTGCGCACAGACGACTTGGCTGGTAAACTCAACGGTCAGGCTGAATATCCTGGGCCAGTCTCCCATGGACGACGGCTGGTACGCGACAGTCGTGAGCGCCTGCGCGCTGGACAAGGACTTTGCGCAGCTTCCGAGCGGCGATGACACCATGATTGGCAGCAAGGGGCTGTCTCTAAGCGGCGGACAGAAGCAGCGCATTGTAAGTACGGCTTCCGTGGATGTGTGATTGTGTCCTGACGGCGTGTAGGCTTTGGCTCGGGCCGTCTATTCGAGGAAGCCGGTCATGTTCATCGATGATGTGCTCAGCGGCCTGGACTGGGCTACCCAGCGTCACGTCTGGACTCGGGTATTCGGTCCTTCGGGTCTGCTTCGCAAGAACAACGCCACGGTCATCTTGGCGACTCATACTTGTAAGTGGGCGATACCGTTTTGGACGTGGCCGTAGCTAACGCCGCTCAGTGAATCTGCTCGGAGACGACGACCGCATCGTCCTCCTCGGCGATGACGGCCGGATCGCTGATCAAGGAAGCTTTGGCTCCCTCAAGGACAAACCCCAGCTCAAGCGCTTCATGCTCACAAGTCAAGACCGCCCAGCCCCCGGCGATGAATCGGCAGACGACGTGACAGACGCCGCCCAGCAGCAGGCGTCCCCGGCCAAGGCAAATTCCGACGACGGCCAGAAACTTGATCTGCTCCGCCAATCCGGCGACACTTCGTTGTACTAGTACTACCTCAAGTCCATCGGGTGGGTATACGGCCTCACTGGTCTAGCTATTGGAGTGGCATTCATGGGAATGAACCTGTTCCCCGGTACGTGCCAGAACTCTAGGTGCGCCGACGTTGGGTAGTATACTGACTTGTCTCTCAGAGCTGTGGCTAAAGACCTGGTCCGAGGCCAACGAGCGCGGCCACGTCAACACTGGCATGTACTTTGGCATCTTCACCATGGCCTCCGTGGTGGGCCTGCTCATCATCGGCGTGGATGTCTGGTAGGTTTCCCTGCCTTGTACGAAACGGGTCAGGGCTCGCTGACGATTCAGGTTCTATTTCGTCAAGATCCTGCCAAAGTCGGCTGGAAACCTGCATCTCACGCTGCTGCGGACCGTCATGAGGTATGGCCCTGCTGCTGCCTTCGAGGGCGATGGTGCGGATCTAACGTGCATCCAGAGCTCCGCTGTCCTTTTTCGTCGCTATGGATTCTGGTGACCTTGTCAACAGGTACGTTGCGGGAACAGCTTTCCCCCCTGAGCCTACATCCTAACTGTTGGCAGGTTCAGCAAGGACATGTCCCTCATCGACAGGGAGCTGCCGACTGCTCTGTACACGACGTGCTCGGGTAAGCTACTTTTCCGTCCTTTCCCACAGAAGACGGATGCACTGACACAGGATTTCAGGCGTGCTCGGCTTCATCGGACAGACTATACTGGTCATGCAGGGTGCCCAATATCTCGGGGCGACGGTGCCCGTCATGCTCGTCTTCCTCTACGGCCTACAAAAGTTTTATCTACGAACGTCTCGCCAGCTACGGTATCTCGATCTGCAGGCGACAGCTCCGCTGTACACTCACCTCCTCGAAACCATCGATGGGCTGGCGACTATCCAGGCCTTTGGGTGGGAATCCGCCTTCCGCGAGACGTCGCTGCGACTGCTGGACGACTCCCAGAAGCCGCACTACCTGCTATTCTGCGTTCAGCGCTGGCTGACGCTGGTCCTTGACCTCTTTGTCGCGGCATCGGCGGTTCTCCTGGTCACGTTTGGTGTGGTGACGCCTTCGGCTACGAGTGCCGGCGCCATGGCCCTGGCGTTGACCAACATCCTGGGCTTGAGCTCGTCGCTGGCGAACCTCATCCAGTCATGGACCTCGCTGGAGACGTCGCTCGGTGCCATTGCGCGTCTCAGGGCCTTCGAGGCCGACACGCCTGCGGAGATTCCACCTGCGCAGCCCGAGATGCCGCCGGCGCACTGGCCGAGCCAAGGCGGACTCGACATCCGGGGCATCACGGCGTCGTATGCGACGGAGACTCGGCCGGCACTCAACAACATGAGCCTGACGATCAAGCCCGGGCAGAAGGTGGCCATCTGCGGGAGGACCGGCAGCGGCAAGTCGTCACTGCTGCTGACGCTGTTCCGGCTGCTCGACCTGGACTCGGGCGCCATCGTGCTCGATGACATGGACATCTCACACATCCCGCAGAACGTGCTGCGGCCGCGCCTCATCGCCGTGCCGCAGGAGCCGATGCTGTTCCCGGGCAGCCTGCGCTCGAATCTCTCGCCCGGCCGCAGCAGCAGCAGCAGCAGTAGCAGCAGCAGCCACACGCTGCCCGGCCGGTCGGACGAGTACCTCGTCTCGTGCCTGGAGAAGGTCGAGCTCTGGGACGCCATCAGCCTGCACGGCGGGCTCGATACGGACGTGGCCGACCTCGCGCTGTCGCACGGGCAGAGGCAGCTGCTGTGCCTGGCGCGGGCGCTGGCGCGCAGGGAGGCGAGCGCGGTGGTGGTGCTGGACGAGGCGATGAGCGCCGTGGACCAGCACACCGAGGACCTGATGGTGCGGGTGCTGGAGGAGGAGTTTGCGGGCCACACGGTGGTGTCGGTGGTGCACCGGCTGAACACGGTCCGGGGGTTCGACGCGGTGGTGATGCTGGAAGGGGGCGAGATCGTGGAGATGGGGGCGCCGGGGGCGCTGCTGGAGCGGGAGGGGGGGAGGTTCAGGGCGCTTTGGAACGGCCAGGGCTGAGGACGTGAAGCTATCCCGGGGTCGGGCCGACCCTGTAGACGTTTGGCAGCAGCAGCATATGCGAAGTATTACGAAGTACTCGTGCTCCGCATCCGTGCTCTAGGTTTGCTTTTGGAGTCGCCATCTGATACACACAGGGCCGCGTACATGTCGACGAGGCTCCTCGGCCCATGCCCCATCAACGGTCTAGACCCGCGGTCGACGCCGACCTGTAACGGCCCTCGTCGGCAGCCTGTCGCAGGCACAAGGCGGCGTCGAAACGCCCTCGTCGTTGTTTCGCCCGGCGCCATGCACCTGGCTGTATCCGCACTGCACCTGGCCGCACCTAGACCAAACAAACACGGCCATGGGCGGCGACGACGACGACGACTCGTGCCACGAGCTGCAGCCTCTGCGTTTCAGGGAGCGGGGCCGGGCAGGGCGGCTTTCCCATCAAGCCCATCCCCACGGACCGGGGGAGCCTGGGTTCTGCAGATGCGCGGGGCAAATCATGGGCGTTGATGTTATCGAGCCCGCTGCAGCTTGCTTGGCCGCGGGCTGCCGCTAGGGGATGCGCTTGTTGGCGATGACAGATGCGAGTGCACGGTTTCACGGGGGGGTGACTTGGAGATGGCTGCAAGGGTGCGGTGAATCGTGATGACTGGTGATGGATGGCTGGCGATGGGCTGGTGGGGTCCGTCCGGGGTCGAGTGGGCGTGACTTGTCAGCCAACCGTGCTCCGTATCGAGCTCCGTCTTCATCGACGCTTTGATGCCCGTTTTCGACCGCCACGACGGGGCCCGCAGACGCACGAGTCTGGTCGCCGCGCCATCCCAGATGCCGCTTGTTTGGCGGATCCGCCGTCGAGTCCTGCGTGGTCCGACGTCGTGTTCTGCGTGGTTCGACGTCGTGTCCTGCGGCTCGACGGCGTTTCGAGCCGTCGTCTAATAATACCGGTCGTGTCGTGGCAACTGGGGGGGTCGGGGGGCTTCCAGCGTCCGCCGAGTCGCCAGCCCACCTACTCGCCGCTCCCGCCCCGGCGATCACGCGAGATGTGCGCCGTACGGACTGCCTCGTGCGCCGCGCCAGACTATCGAGGTGGCGCGCACGCCTTGGTTGGCGCCTCTGCTGCGAGATAAATGACAGGCATCGGAGCGACCCGCGGCGACGGTACCGTGCCGAGCTTTTGACGAAAACTCGGAGGACCAACAGCCTCGGGGGCAGGGGGGTGGCTCTTCCTCCTCCCTTCTTCTTCTCCCTCTCCCTCTCCCTCTCCCTCTGCTTCTGCTTCTGCTTCTGCCCTTTCCAGCCTTTATTCCCCTCTTGCTTGGGCGGCTACATGGCGGACGACGCAGCTCGGGATACCGGCCTCGCATGAATACCGTGCCGACTACGTCCGCACCCTGACTGACCTACACCCATCATGGAGCGCGGCGTGCGTGAGCTGGACCTCAGCAACTGCGGCCCGGGGTTCGTGGCCGACAGGGTCGGCGTCGTGCCGGGCCTGCGGTCGAGCGCAGGTGAGTGAGGATGCTCTTTCTTACATGTCCATCCTTTTCGCGGTTCTGCCGCTCTCGAGCCGGGATAACAAGAGCTGCTGGGTCACTCTGGTGGTCCGTAGTCTGGACCTTTGCGAGAGCCGCAGCTCATGGCAGTGAGACACGGGTCAAGAGACATCAAACCCGACATGCAAACATCCCATCATTTGTCCTGGCTCCATCTCTATATAAGAGAACGAGGGCATGCTCATGAAATTGCATCTCAAGCATCTCCCCGTATTACCCCAGATTGCGCACGGATCGTCCGTGAAGCCTCACGCTGTATCAACCAATGAATGTTCACGGGATAGCTTCAGCTATAGCTTTGAAAGCTACTGACAGACAACGTCACAGCCTTCTTCACCTTTCTCCGCGCCAACCTCGTCCTCACCCCCTCGGCCGTCTCCTCCACCGCCAACACGCCCTACCTCGAGCCCTACTCCCCGCAGCCGTACCTCGCGCCCTCGCCGCCCTGCGCCCTCGCCGCGGGCCCGCCCCTGACGTCCCTCGACGACATCCCCCCGCTGTCCCTCGACACCCTCTGCACCCGCGACGACAGGGCCGAGGGCCTGCGCCTCGTCGCCGACTCCGTCGCCCAGATGAAGCAGCGCGCCGCCCGCTCCCTCGCCCTCCACCCGCTGTGCCTCGCCGCCCTGGCCGCCGCCTGGGGCCTCGTCTACCGCTCGGGCAGGGCCGGTGGTGATGCCGCCCGCGCCGTTGTGCTTGCCTGCGGCGTCGCCGTGGCGTACCTCCTCTCCATCAGGTACCGCGTCGGCGGCTACGTCGCCCTCGCCGAGGACATCACCTGGTCCTGGCTCAAGCCCGACGCCTCTTGCGGCGGCCAGGACCTCATGCTGGGCGCCCGCTACGGCGACGTCCTCGTCGCCGCCCTCGTCCTGCGCCTCGAGCCCAAGTGCGCCGTCGCCGGCCCGGGCCCCTCCCCGCGGCGCAAGAACCGCAGCCGCAGCGCGAGCCTCCGCGGCGGCAAGGGCGTCATCCGCGCGTGGACCACCCGCCTCGAGTACCGCGGCCGGGGCGTCGGCAAGGACCTCCTGCTCGCCGCCGTGCGGAAGACCAAGGAGCTGTGCGGCAAGGACGCGCAGGTGGGCTTCGCGAGGGAGCACGCCAACAGCACAATGCTGCTGCCGCGTGTCTTCAACGGCGCGTTCCGGAGGGATGAGAACCGTGCGGCCAAGGTGCTGAAAGAGGTGGTTGCGGAGTGGGAGGCGAGCAGGAAGAAGAGGTGAGGGACGGCGTTTGAAGAGCGAGCTGGCCTTTCGGTTGCATAATCCGGATTGTGGAGATGGTTGCTGTTGCATTACATTACATTCACTTGAGATACCCCCTTGACTGATAAATTTTAAACACGTTCGTTCTGTTGCATTGCATTCACTTGAGATACCCCTTGACTGATAGATTTTAAACACCTTCATTCCGTCCTTCGTGTTCATCCATGGTATTCATCACTCGTACTTGGCTTTCCCCAGACGCCAACGCTCGCCCCGTCGGCAGAACTCGTTGCCAGACGTATATACCGAAACCGGCCACAATCATATAGCTAAGCCATGAAACAGCGTGAACCACTGAAAAGAAACAAGGTCGCCCCCTGCCTTGGACTCGCTGCTCGCTGCGATAGAGCAGCGCGAACCAAACGGCGTTTGCCAGGTCACGATCCTACTCTGCGGCGCCTTGCTTCGCCTTCTTCCGGCCATCGTAAGTTTCGGGGTCGAAACCGTAGATCGGCTGACCAATCCGGCGAAGACTGTAGATGACCTGATATCCATCGTCAGTACGGAGTAGCAGATACCACAGAGAAAGACATGGTGCGTCACGTACATCCATCGTCGTAATTGTCTTCGCATTGCGATGCTCCACAAAAATGATGCAGGTGCGCAGGATCTGCCATAATGATATTAGACAAGGAAACGCCGCGGAAAAATGCTGAGAGGACTTGCCATCTCAAGTCGATCCTTGAGCGCAGCGCGAATCTCAGGGTAGATTCCGGCAGAGATTCTCTTAACACCTCCCCGTCTGGCCAATCGTCTGTGAAGGCTGTCAAAACATGCTCTCACGTTGCCACGACGCGAACAAGCCGCTAAAAGGGCAACCCAAGCGTGGTGTTTGTCGTGGGCGCTGCGAGCTTACCTGATGTCTGGCCGCGCTAGACAGAGGGCTGTTAGCACAGGATTCCGTGTTTCGCTTCCGGGACGTCGAGAACTTACTGACGCCCTGAATAGCATCCCGGATGACCTTGCTGGGATAGCGTTAGCACCGCATAGCGACTCTCTCATGACCCAGAAACTTACCGGTGTCGAGTGCTGAGGATGGTCTTGCCACCCAACTTCCCTCTGCCTTGCCCTTTGCCCCCGCTGGCCTTGGCGATATGGCCGCGGGCGGCCCCCGGCCCTCCACGAGAGCTTGGCGTGACCATGATGGATTGGATGTCTTTTGGCGAGTGGATTGGGTCGTTGGTAGTTGCGGGTGAAATAAATGGTGGTTCCTCGCGTATAGAGCTTCGGCTGCCGCTCAAACAGCGGGCTTCTCAAATAGCGTGGCCTGCGGCAGAAGGCAGCCTAGGATATAGGCCTACCAGCTCGCAGCTGCCAGAAATCCCTGCGACGAAGTGGAGATGAAAGAGCAACAACAAAAGGCTTCGGTGATGGATGGAGGGAGGTATGGTCGTGATGGAAACGCACCACAGCCTCGAAGGATCGAGAACGGGACTATAGCCGCCGGCCTGCACGTGACCCTCGACGATTCACCGCCTGCAGCTCAACAGCTCCAGCTGCCTGGCAGTTAAGCACTTGAATGCTCGTAGCAAATGTTTAGCTAGTCAAAGCTTTGAATGTTTTCCACACGTAGGTGATATCCGCCGATGCGCACACCTCTACTCATTAATTCGCGTACGAATCACGTCGCGCTTTGGGTGGAACCCCCTAATAAGCCAAGAAACGAGCAAGGCGACCTCAATGGAAACACGCAGCGACGAAACTTGTTTGCCAAAAGTAGGGTTCATTTACCAGTCATAAGCAGCTAAACTTTTTGTCCCACGATCCTCGCTCTAGCTGATTCCCTTCGGGCAACATTTACGCCGACAACTCCAGCCATGGAGGATTCTCTGGCGATTGGCCATCAAGCATCATTTGCATGGGCTGCCCGCCGGTATCATGGTATCTCCGTTTCCCAATGCTCTGCTTCGTGAGTGCCATCCCCGTGACCATGCCATGCCGTCACAACTCCGCCGGCAGGCAAGTAGATTAAATTAGTAGTAAAAAGACAACCGTAACGCCGCCCATCCTGCGTCATTGTCACCGATAGACAGTGACCCGCAAGACGCCTACCATAACAGGGTATACTGAGAGAATTGTTGTGAAAGTCCTGGGTGTTGGGGTTGTCGGGCGCCAACGAAGGGGTAAAATAGACGGCGAAGCAGCTGCAGATAAACGAGCGCCAACATGTCGCCGTCACCGTGCATCATTGCTGTCTGCCTTTTAATACCCCAAGCCCCGATGGTGCCGAGGCTGTTCAAGTAGTCGAGGGCGGCGTTCAAATCATATCTGGCTCCTCGGCGGCAACGGCGGAATCCTCGTCCTGGTCCATACGGGGTTTCTTAGACGGCCTGTCGGAATCCACAATCTCTTTCGCCTCCTTCAGCTCCAGCTCAAGCTCGTCCAGACGTCGCTTCAGATTGTTCTCGCGCCGATGGCTGTCCTCTAGCTGGAGGCGCAGCTGAGCTTCACTCTCCTGGGTGGCCTCCAGTTGACTTCGCAGCTGTGTCTGTTCCACACCAGCAACCTCCTGGCCTCGGCGCGCTGCGGCTTCTTGTTGCTCCAGCTGGCTAAGGCGGCCACGGAACAGTTCGTTGATGACTTCCAGTTCGCTGACCCTCGTCTTAAGGCTCGAGTTGTGCGCCATGATCTGTTCATGCGTCTGAGGGCTGTCAAGGCTGCGGTCGCCATTCATGGGCGAGCCGCCGCTTCCATCGCCACCCGCCCCGCCGTTGAAACTGGTCTGGTAAGGGTCATCCACCATGAAGGACGGAATTCCCTGGTTGTACATCGACGGTGTCCCCGTGCGGGAGATAGGGGAGTCGGAGCCCTCATTGTGCCCGTTTGCGGACTTTTGCGCCGTTCGCATGGCTTGTGCGGCGGCGGCGGCGGCATTCTGGGCGGACATCTCAGCACCATTCGCATCGGTTGGGAAAGGGAAGTTATTGACCTGCTGCTGTTGCTGTTGCTGCTGCGCAAAGACGGTTAGCAGGTGGGCTGGTAGAGACAGGAGTGGCAGAGAGGCTGTGCCTTTTTCTTTGGCGCCAGGTCGGGGCGCATCGTCTTGACGCGATTGCGACTCTTGATAACGTCTGTCTTGAGAGAGATAGGCCGGGGTCGGCCGTGCAGCTTGAGGAACAGGCCACAGGCATTGCACAGGACGGAGCCAAACTCGTCGCGACGCCATAGCGGCGTCGTAGACGTTGTGCAATTTTGGCACGTAGGCTGCGAAGACGTGTTAGTTGCCATCATGTTGCCGGTTGCGTCGGTGCAAGTAAAGTCCGTTTGGAAAGGCAGGGAGCGCAACGCGATAAATATTATCGTGATCGATAAGGATGACGGAGCAAAAAAATCTTTGGCTGCCGTCATGCGCTGGGACTGATAAGACAAGATAGCAGGGTGTTGATTGGCAGGCACGAACTGCCCGCTTGGGATTTAGCGCGATACGCATCGCGATAAGCCACGTGACCGCGCATATCTTCACGATAAGGATCGCCAGACGCTGGACAAAGGATGCGAAATGCCATGGCGTATCCACCACGGTCCCAGGGAGCTTGGCGCCATTGGTTCCGATGGTTGCGAGGGGATAAAACGTCGCATGGACATGCCGGTGTGGTGCGAGGCGCCGTGAGGGGAGATGTCGCATGCTAGGGGAGGGAATGGTCTCCGTCAGACTTACCATATTACCACCCCCACTGGTAGCAGCATGTGAGATTCCAGTATTCATCAGGCCTTGCGGTGCCGTGGTTGCCCTAAACGGAGACGTGTTAGCACTGAGCAGATGTTGAGTCGTTCCACGACACAGTTGGCGGCGCAAGAATGATGGTGATGGACGGTGTCACGACTTCACGCGTACTTGTTGGTGTCCCAAGGTCTGTCCCAGTCCCCCTGGCCGTTGCCTCGAGCCCCGTCAGAAGTACGCGCAGCGTACCTTAGTTCTGGAGAGTCCGGCGCTGCATTGCTTGCGGCCAGTGCTGCCATATCAGATAGCTGCTGAAGCGTCGCAGAGGCAGACGTGGACGTCGAGCTCGGTCGGGAAATCGGTTCCACCGAATGCGGCGGGAGCATCTGCGGGCCGTCCTCCATCATCGACAGGAGATCAGGCGGGTTTGGTTTCGTGGCGCGGCTCACGTCGTCGAGGTGGCTGGCAAGATCAAGCCGCAAAGGTTGCTTTGCGCCGTCGGTCTTGGACGCGTCTTTGCGGGTTCGTATCGACTATATTCCCCGTGGTCGTCCGGATGGATGAGGTCGTACGGATGCAGGATTCGCAGCTGGCAATGGGATTCGTTTCTCGATCGAAGGGGGCAGGATGGGCTCGACTGTTGCCGGTTGGACGGGGCCAGCGTTGCGGCTGAGAAGGATAACGAGCGCGCGCCAGGTGGAAGGCAGCTGGCCAAGGAGCAGCAACCCAAAAGGAGCGGAAGTGCAGAAAACGTGGAGTTGGAGCCGAGAGTTGTCGTGAGGATGATGGGAAGGGATAACGCGTTCCAAATTCAAGCCGGCGGCCCCCTACAACAGTGGAAGGCGCGTGGGAGGGGCGTGGGCAGCGCATGGACGTGGCCTGTAATACGGACAACTCCGTACCTAGAGTTGAGGGAGTCCTGACACCCTGCTGTTGGGCGGAATGCGATTCCTGCACCATTACGACAATGTCATTGGCCTGGCCTTGGCGGGAAAATTATTGCAGGTAATTTAACGGCATGGTGCCAGATGAACTCGATCTTATCGATTGTGCAGCTGTTGGATCGGCCTGTAGGTATGGACGCTGAGGTGGGTGCGGGGAGTCCGGGACAGCAAATCTTGCGAGGCGAGCTGGACGATACAGAGGGCAGGCTTGGCAGGGCACGTGTCTCCATCACCATCACATCAGCTGCGCACGATTGCGGACTATCCCTTTAACTGCTGCAAGGCCGCACAGAAGTATAGAGAATGCCCTCGTCATTGAACATACACGATTTATGAACAATTTTCCCTACGATGGAAGTGCTGCGATACAGGCCAGTACATCGTCGTTATTGTAACCCCTGCTTTTTGCCACCACTACACGTTACCAAAGCTGTACTATAATGTAACTAGCCGCTGTGGAGTTTCTACTTCTGTGCAGCGTTACACGACAGTCAAGGGTGATAAGGTGGTTGTAATGGCAAGGTGCTAGAGGTCGGCAGCCCATAGGGCTCTCGGACACGAAGGGGGTGTTCGTGCATGGTGGAGAGACGACGATGTTTGGAGCGACCGGACAAGCGTAGAAGTCGAGTTTCGTATAAAGAAATATAAGGAAATAATAAAAAGAACGGGTTCTGTGGCAACTGAAGCCATTGTAATCGTTCTCAGACATGGTACGTACAAGTACGAAGTACTTCGTACTTTGTGACAGCTGTGGGAAAGTCACAACCAACATGCATGCGGCCGCATATCAGGCGGCCACCCTCCCCTGTCCCCCAAATATGTACTCAACACCATAACTCCTTTCACACAAGAAACATGAGAGAGAAGGCCAAAAAGAATAAGAGAAACTTTTACCAAAAAAAGAAAAAACATACAGCAGCCGGTATTCGCTGGTCGTCACCGACCCAACTACTAATCTGCCCCTTACTAGCTTAACTAAGGGAGAGCGGACGGGATCCCGTGTGTTCTAGTAGGTATGGCCGTATGTACCAGTGACTTGACGAATTCCGTATATAACGGAGCAGGGGTAGACAAGGCTGGCAACTGGCTGCAGGGCACAGGGGTGCAGGGGTCGGCAAACTTCGGTATCCGGATTGCCGGAGATATGCGAGCAACTCGGCCTGAATATGGCTACAAAGTCTTGGGAAGATGAGGAATCGCGACTTGCACAACAGTTGGAGCGCGATGGCTGGACGCGCACGTGTCCCAGCACTTAGTAAAGTTCTAGTGCGTACGGAGTAGCTGGGTGCGTATGCCCAGGCCACTCCATGGCCAAGGGATTCCGTCCGGACATGCTTCGTACTTTGTATTCGATCGTAACTGAAGCGATACTCTAGAGCTAAAAGTAAATGCAACGATTAACTTGCGTCTTGGCCGACACGTCTGCTGGGCTTTGACAGCTCCGGTCTCCCACGTCATCCTCACTGGTAAAAGCGGCAATGGCGAGCCAGCCCCACCAACCTCTCCCATCAGGTCTTGGCATCACCCTACGGAGTTTTGTACGAATCAGCGGCCCGCATTTCGTTGCCGCTTGCTCCTGCCCGCTGCCCCTCCATCTCCATCTTGCCCCCATGCCATCACCTCCTTCCTGCCTGCCTCGAGCGGTGAATTAAACCCTGACCACCAAGACAGCGACAAACCAGCGCGCCATATCCCGCCTGTCCCGCTGACACCGTCTGACTTGGCCCCGTACAACAACCATTTCCTCTCTACCCTAACGCATACCCTCGATCCTTTGCATCCCGTCCCTCCTCATCATGTTCAATTGGGCAAAGCAGCAGTGAGTGCCTGGGTCGCCTGGGTCCCGTCCGCCCCTCCATCCTGTTCCGTCCACCGCTGACCATGTCGTCCCAGGCTGGCCAACGTCGCCGGCACCCAGGAGCCCATCTATGGCCCCTCCGCCATCAAGTCCGTCGCCGAAGAGGCCCAGACGACGCCGTACACCGAGATCACCCGGGATGACCTGAAGTGGAAGGTGATGGATTCGACCTGCGTCGAGACGGAGAGCTTCTACCTCTTCTCTGACAACGGCGACATTGCCCTCGCGCAGGTCATCTACAGCAATGTTGCGTACGCACCGCACCACCCCCTGGCTACCTGCTTTTTTCCGGCGCTCCCGGCCTGCTGACATCCTCCTGCGCAGCGGCATCCGAACCACCAGCCAGTTCAACTCCAAGGTCTTCTCCAAAGACCCAGCCAAGCCCCACCTGTGGTGCTCCACGCCACTGAGCAATGTCGAGTTCAGCGATGATAAGTCGTCTTTTTTCGCCGACGACTGCGCGCTCGAGCTCGCCGAACACGGAAACTCGTATACCATCAAGAGCATGAACGACGACAGGGCCATTGTCAATATCAAGATTACAAAGACCGCGCCCGGCTTCCAGGGCGGTCAGACCGGGACGACCAAGTATGGCACCGATCTGGAGAACCCGTGGGGGTCTATGAGACATGCTTTTTGGCCGCGATGCGCCGCTGAGGGCACCATCACCACCAAGGATGGGCCCATCGACTTCAAGGGACGGGCGCTGTACTCATATGCCTTGCAGGGCATGAAGCCTCACCACGCTGCTGCGCGATGGAACTTTGCCGACTTTCAGGGCCCCAACTACTCGGCCATCTTGATGGAGTTTACGACCCCGCCCTCGTACGGCTCCACCGTCGTCAACGTGGGTGGCATCCTGAAGGATGGCCATATCATCTCGGCCGGCTGCTCCAACCATGTTACTCACACCACCGTCAAGGATGACCCGGAGAATGAGTGGCCGGAGCCTAGCGCCGTCAAATTTGTCTGGTCAGGCAAGGACAAGGATGGCATGTCCGTCGACGCTGTGATCGAGGGCCCTCTGGGAGACCGAGTCGACAAGGTCGACGTCATGGCCGAAGTGCCAGGATTCGTCAAGACGATTGTGGCCAGCGCGGTCGGGACGAAGCCTTACATCTATCAGGTTTGTAGGACCCTCCGTCCGACATGCCTCAGTTTCTGACAGTACTGTTTAGTATGCACCGAAGGTCACCCTAAAGCTCAAGATTGGAGACGAGGAGATCTCCGAGGAGGGCCAGCTGTTCACCGAAGCGACTTTCATTTCAGCATAATTCCTCTGCAAGTCTGTGTGGAGTTCTTTTGTTCGGGAAAGTTCGCATCTCTTTGGGTAATACGTCCTAATCAAGAACAGGCGTTGGAGACGGCATTGGTCACTCGCTTCGATATCCCCTCTTGCTCCTAAGCGTAATCGACACCCCTTGGTACGATATATTAGCAGTACAAGCATACAATACATTTAATACAAGTTGGATTCTCTGCACTCTGGAAGCCGAAGCCGAGTGACGTGGTGGGCTGACTGAGACGATTCCTCCGGAGGTTGCTGGCTTCCGCCGGTAAACGGTAGCTGGCCGTGCAGGACATGCCACCCACACACCCATTACGAGCCCACGTTTCAGGGACGTGGCGAGGTTGAAATACAAATGTGATGATTCTCCCGTGGACAGGCCCGGCCTAACGCGCAGCATTCCAGACGGCCGTGTCACTGGCGTCATAGACCACCATGCCTCACAGGCAGATGTTGTCGAGGATAAGATGCCACACAGCCCACCGGTACCGCACTCTCTCTCCACAGCTCATCACTAATTCACGAGATGTCGGCTTCAAACACGGGCGCGGCGTACGTGCCGCTCATACCCTCGCCGTTGAACCCTAGGAGCCAGGAGGAAGCGGCGCTGGCGCTGCGGAGGAAAATGAACAGCAGGACGATGCGCAGGAACATTGGGATGAGCACAGCGCAGAGACTGTTACGGAACAAGGCGGCCGAGGCGTGGCGGTCGCAGGCGCTAAGGAGAGAGGTTATGCGGTATGAGAGGAGGGCGACTGAGGCCATCACGGTGAGACCGGTACGACAACACATATCAATGGAGTGAATATGTCCACATGGATATTTGTGGCCAGGAGAGCTAATAGTGGCTGCTGGAAAGCTCGAGACAGCTACGGTAAGGCCAGAACGGCGACCCCCGGACGACACGCCGTTGTCCCGACCCGGCAGCGTGCGCTACGAACTCGAGCCCCGAGATGGTGGCACCGACGGCGAGGACAAACACGAAAACCAAGAGGAGGAGAAGGAGGGGGAGAAGGAGGGGCAGCAGTACATGTTTCACATGCCGGATCTTGGCTTCTTTACGCCGTGGCGCGTGGTGCTCGCGATAGGCAGGATGCGCATGCTGCCCTCGCTCGAATAGATGAACAAGTTCCTGCGCTGCGCGTAGGAGACACCATGAGGGCCATAAACAAAGAAATTGAATCACGGTTGATGAAAAAAGGAGCTTTCTGGACACGGGGTGTTTTGCTCGTTGTGCGCGTGAATGACCCAGCAGGTTTCGTTTATGAGAGGCGTGGGCCTGTGAATAGCCCACTGGTGAATTCGGGTTTGCTCGTCTGTCTATTTATCGAGTACATGCAAATTATGGCAGGCTGCATAATACAGTAACCAGGATGGCGGGTTTATTGCCTCTCCTTGCCGGGAGCGGGGGCGTCTTTTGCCTTTGCCTTTTCTGACTCCTGCGGCTTTGACTGTGACTTCTCGTCCTCCTCCTTTGCCTCCTCGTTCGTCTCTTTGCTCGGCCGATCCTCCTGCAGCGCCTTTTCCACCTGCCAGATCGCTCGCTCCAGCTCAATCTCGAGGGCCGGGACGTCTAGCGTCTCGGAGAAGCTGCGGACTTGTTTCTGCGTGAGGAGCAGCTGCTCCTTGCCGGCGGGTTCCGCGGCGGGCGACGGAGCGGCTTTGCTGTAGAGCTGGTCTAATACCTTCGACGGCGAAACGAGGAGGAGCTTGTTCTCGACCAGCCATTGGACGTGTTTGCCGCCCGAGATGGCTCTCCAATGGGACCAGGCGCGGTAGACGAGGTAGAAGAAGGGCAGGTTGGGGATTCTGGAGGAGCAGGTGAGTTAGCATTCGGTTTCGACACGACAGGCCGGCCGCACATACATAGGTATCAGGGCAAAGGGGATCGTGATAGGCATCCCGATGAAGCACCACATCATCTTCTGCCGATGCAGGCCCTGCCTCTCAGTCGCCAGCTTCAGCGCCAGGCGCTCTGCCTTGTCGATGGAGATGGCCGCGCCGGGAAACACCAGCTCGACCTTGTCCTTGCCCTTGAGCTCGTCGTCGCGGCGGCGCGCCGACAGCGGGGGCACCGACTTGAGACCCCATTCCTCGTAGGGGATACGGCGAAAGGCGTGGTTGCCGTAGTCGACGACCTTGCGCTGCCAGCCCGACTCCCTCTTCTCCCACTGCGCCCACTTCTTGGCAGCCCAGGCGGCGCCCTTGTCGATGTAGTTGCCGTCCGCCGAGGTCGTAGTGGCGTTGAGGCGCTGCGCGTACATGAAGGTGCGCCGCGTCGACACGGGGAGGAGGAAGAGGCGCATGGTCGGCGCTGCGCGAGATTGGGCGCTGGCTCGGTGCGCAACCGCTGCTCTGCGTGTATCTATGCGTATGCGCGCGCGACGAGAGGGATGTTTGTCGGTTGGTTGAGTGTAAAGGGATGGATGGTCGGCGGACTGGATGATGCGTGCGCGCGCTGGCGGCGGAGCTGCAGAGCTACCAAGACATGACGACGGGTGCAAAGGACTGAGACAGAGGTAAGAAGAGGAGTGGGAATCCCGGGGAGGGTTGGCGAGGCAGAAACAGGGAGCCAGGCGACGATGCTGCTGATGCTGATGCTAGAAAACCCAATGTGCGCACGTACTCGGCAGTTTAGCCCAGCCATCACAGACGAGCTGGGCCAAGCAGTGACGCACATGTCCGTCATCGTTGGCACTGGAAAAATTGGCCTCCACCAACCCCCCCTGGGCTGGTTTGGCTGGGTGGCTTTGGCAGAGCTACCCTAGAGCTGAGGCAACGTCCTGGGAAATGCTACTTGGCCAACCGCTTTGGAGGAATTGAGGCGATCGGCTGAACTTGTAAGTGCTCAACGGCCACACTGATCCTCTATGGAAATGGCCCATCCGCCCCTCGTAGGGAAACCTCCAGTGGATTTGTGTGGACGGACAATAATCAGGAAGGAAGAAGTGACGATGCTAGAACAAATAGGCAAACAAGTGGCTATCCAAGCCGAGTCGAAGCCGCAGAAAGTGGGAAATAGACGGTTTATCTGCGACCATACCACTGTGTCTCTCTGTCGCTCTCGGACGTGGCATTAATACTGAAGAGAAAGAGACTTGTTGCTGTCCTTGTCCCGTGCTTACAGATATAAGATTGCAGAAATCAGCAATAGATGAGGTGAGGACTCAACCTTGCTTCCTCTATCAATTGAACTTGTTGGTCAACGCCAACCTAACAGCTACATCCACAGTCCTTACAGGGGCCCAGATTACAGTCTGCCCTACCCCTCAGAAACTCCTTCCTGCACCGGTCATCATCTCCACAGCCGACCCATTGCTTAGTTTGTGTATCCGCCATCCAGCACCACGACCCCGCGTCTCCGCATGTTTTGTAGCAATATCCCTTGCTACACCCGAATGGCTTCCCGTACCAGCATTCCCGCTTCGTCAGGGTATCATAAAGGTTTGCTGGACTGACGCCGAGAGCGTCTGGCCCAGCCTCTGTCGGATCCACAGGGGACGAGAGGACGGCCACGACTTGAAGGGCGATGCAAGCGATGACGCTGGTGGGCTTCATTTTTAGGAGCGTGGGGGATTTCGTAAAGTCTTGGTGGTAGTCTGATATGGAGAGGATGGATGCGAACTCAATATCGAGCACTATGAGAGTTTGGTTTTGAAAGGAGCATTTTGAATCAAGTGGCATTAGCCATAATATATCTTTGTACTATAGGCATTGTACTCGTAGGCAATGAGGCATATATGTTTGCCGCTGGTTGCGGTGACAGGGCACTTACTATCCGTGACTCTGTACGAGTACACAACCAACAGCTATTTTCCGAGTAAACCCCCGATTTTCAGAGCTTAATGCACAGAGCCCCTTAAGAAGCTGCATACATGGTCTGGTTGGCGGTCCGACCTAACTTGGCAGGGGGTTGACAGATTAGGCGGCACCGCAAATGCGAATTGCCTACCTAACACCACAATAATCTCCTCAGCTCAACCGTTATTCAAGGCCGCAAGCTGCTTTGTTGGGGTGATGGTACAGGCCCCTGATAAGAAAATCAGAAAACACATAAAGGGGGAGGAGCGCCAGGAGGTCTGACCTTCCACAGACATAAAAAGAGGCATCTAGAGCCTCTGGAACAGATGGTCCCTCTTGTTCATCATCCTGTTCATGAACTTTCATAGTCTCACAATAGCAGTCCTGGCGTTTCCTCCCACCTCTAAGAGATGGCCGTGGTTGATTGCCCCTCCTTTGTCCTTTGCCTTTCACTTACACGATGTGAATAAGCTTGCTTGGGCAGGCGCAGCCTTTAGGACTTACATAACGTCCATTGCACTCGGCCTTTGGTGTGTTTGTTCCCCCTCAACAGACTGCTAGTAATATATCGCATTTTCTCACACGACATCATTGATAGACATTTGGAGAAGTGGACACCGACTTTTTCCCTCAATAGGCACGGGCCTAAATCGTGCTCTGTAAGAGACCATTGCGGTGCTGCTTAATCTGGTTGGACCAACTGATAGCGGAGACCAACTTGGTGTTTCATGTAAAAGGCTGGACAGCCGCAAAACGCTTGGACACTTGGTCCCCCCGCCAAATTCGCCCCGAAAGCCGTAGAATACGGAGTAGACGCATCGTGAATGTTGGTCTCCGCTAGGTCCAACCAACAGGTATACCTTTTGCGTCCGTCCACGCTTTACGGGGCCACCATTCTCCAGATGAATAAATGAATGCATCTTTAATTCCCTAGCGATAGGCGTACGGACCTGGCGCGCATGCATTGAATCGCTGCCGCAGTGAGTGCAACCCTTCATGATTGGGCAGGACGGCATACTTCGTAGAGTACTACTCTCGGGTCCGTTGGGCAGAGACCATTGTCTCTTACCCTGTGTTGTGGTGTGTGTTGGGACGCGCTGAATGCCCCCAACTTATCATCACTACGCAATAATGCCTGGTGAATACCATATTCGAGATCTGAAGGAGCTCCTGTTCTTAGGGAGGACAGCCTACGGTTGCTTCGCCGGCCATCCTATCGGCCGAACCCGCGACCAACTACGGAGTACTCGCACAGGCTATCTGAGATGGTAGCATTAACGATTACTGCGCTGGCAGGCCGACGGATAACTATCGGCAACTTTGTGACGCAGGTACGGAGTACATGCTTGGATGCAGGAGAACAGGGAGGAAATTCTCGAGCTTTAAGAGGAGATGGAGGGATAGGATGTCGACGGTACCAAGTACATGTAAACACCTTGGAACTGAAGCAATGAAGATAATTGCGCAGTCATCGAGGGCCAGGAACCCTGTCAAACAGCCTAGTGGTGGGGCGTGGTGTTAACTTTGACCGCCACCTCTCCACCCATCCACGCACAAGCCTATCTATTAACAAATAACAAATGTGCATTCAACAATCATCGGGCGGATGGTCTAGTGGTATGATTCTCCCTTAGCAAGAGTAATCTAAGTGATTACCCGAACTTGGGAGAGGTCCAGGGTTCAATTCCCTGTTCGTCCAACATTTGTCTCCAGCAGAGTCGCTGGGTTTTTTTTTGATCGCCTCTCTCCTTAATTTTTTCCACGTCCTCTCTTTCGTTTCTCCATTCTTAACATGGTTCACGTCGTTAGGGCTTTCATCAAATTGGGCGGATGGTCTAGTGGTATGATTCTCCCTTAGCAAGAGCAGTCCAAGCGATTGTCCGAACTTGGGAGAGGTCCAGGGTTCAATTCCCTGTTCGTCCAGACAACACAAATAGGGCGGATGGTCTAGTGGTATGATTCTCCCTTAGCAAGAGCAATCCGAGTGATTGTCCGACCTTGGGAGAGGTCCAGGGTTCAATTCCCTGTTCGTCCATCGACCAGATTCAGTATCTGGTCTTCCTTTTTTGTTCCTGGGCATTTTTATTTTTATTTTTGTTCTACGTTTGAAGGATGGATCGTTGCGACAAGCTGGTTTTTTCTTCGCTTTGCTCCCCCGTATTTTCGCCCAAGGCCATGCTCCCCAGACAGTGTGGCTTCTCCCAGTTCGGCATATGGGCGATTCGACGATACTTGCTTCCTGTATCTGAAAGCCTTGGGAGAAGCTCCCCAGCTCTGCGAGAATGTCATGCTAGTTTGTGAGGCGTCGCCGTCATGTTGAACGCGACGGACGCCGACCCGCCGGAGTAGCAGTTTTCCGGGATCTGGCCCGGCAGGGTGACCAGGCTCGGCAAACGCAAGGGTTGCTGGCTTCGGCGACGATGTCCGCCCCCGCCATGGTGCCGCACTTCTGCACGGCTTCCAGAGTTGGCGCCAGTCTTGTTTAAATACGGACTGCCGTTTGTGTTAATGGTGAGCTGCAGAGAGTGACCGCGAGAGACGTCCTGCAGGCAGACTCGGCCGAGCTCCTTGCCGCCAAGTTGTGCTGCTAAGCAATGCTCAAGCCTGTCGAATTAGTTCTCGCAACATGTCCAGCTACATCCTCGTATGGTTCGGAATCGAGTATTCTTCGCATCCGAGCCGCCGCCAGATGGCGGCAGAGGTGCGCAACCTTTGCCTCCATCACTCGTTATCTTTTGTGCTCCTATACGAGAGTTCGGGTTTTCACATGTTGTCAGCTGCATCCACACAGTCCTCCACAGACCACAATAACGTCTATTAAGTGAACCTGGATCCTTGCTCATCCTGGGAGCCACATTGCCCTTCTTGGCAAAGGAACCAAGTGTTCACGCTGCCCGATACGAGTGTGAATCACACTTGGCAGGAGCCGCTCACGGACCACAGCGCCGACAGGCCCGGGCTAGCCCCACCAAGGCCCGGCCCGTGGACCCCACTTGTCAGGGCGGCCGCTGTGCCTGAGCCACGTGAATGACTGCGGCTGCCTCATGGGATCTCGAGGAGCGTGCAGTGGGCTATGGATGTCAAGGACCCTGGTGGAGTGCATTGATGGACGATGTATCTTCTGGTGATGGGAAACGGAGCATGTTTGAGAGCTCTTGGCCTGCGTTCCATCACGCACGCCCTTTGGCCGTGACGTCGTCCCACGTGACGGCTACCGATCCAACCACCGCCATTTCGCTGAGCAAACAGGAGCGGGCTTCTGCGCTCGCTGTCTTTTTGGGATTTCGGCGCAAATACGAAAAGCCGTGCCGGAAAGCCTGATCAACCTTGGCTGGCTGGTTCATGGCCAATCACGCAAGTGTGGTGCATCCAGGAACGAAGCTGGTCCTGGCAGGCCACTTGACCACACCCCGGGCGGGTGCACCCCATCTGACTCGATTCACGCACGACTTTGGGTCGCCAGACCTTGGATCACGGCCTGCGGCGTGAGCGAGTCTACGCGTGCCTGCGCAGGGTTTCAGGGCGAGTATATCTACACCTGTGGCGGCCCAACGACATCCTCGAGGCGGCTGGAGGCCATGCACGACCGACCCGCCGACTCCAATCAACGCCGTGAGCCGCAATAGACTTGTGCAGCGTGGGCCGCCCTGACTGGCCGCCGTGGCTGCCATCATCACTCCTGCATACCCTCGACTGCAGCCTGCCCCCTCGACCGACGCCGGGGTTCGATCGCCGCGGCTGCCGAGTCGAACCTAGAGCCCAACCCCAGGCTGGGGCTGCGCAGAGATGGGGCTGGAATCGCAACGAGACGCCGAGGACGGTGACGGACAACCGGGTCGACGAAGACACTACCGGAGCGAGCCGCGCGATTGGAAGACACAGGCCGAGGCGCCGTATGATTCGCCGCCTCACACTCGGAACGGCCAAGTACATAGGCCCGGTCGGAGGACGTCGCAGCGTGCGGAGAGCACCTCGAGGAGCCTGGACGCGACAGCGCCCACGATGCCGCCGCCGCCGCCGCCGCCGCCGCCGCAACTCAATCGGTCCTCGACGGACGTCTACAGGCGGCCCAGGCATTGGATGGCCTACGACGACGGACGGGATTCGGTCAGCGGTCGGCGGCGCTCGCGACGAGATGCGTCTCCCCAGTATGATCGTCGCGACCCGGCGACGGAGCACTCTGGATACTCGTCAGCCAGCGGGCTTGCGTATGGCGAGGACGACGGCGACCACATTGAAGTGGTGGAGGAAGTGGACGATGACTCGACGAGATATGGGAGGGAGCGGCAATCCAGTCGCGACGATTACATGGTATCGTCTGCGGACAGGAGGTATAGTAGGCGGCGGAGACGACAACGGTACCCCGATGACGAAACCGAGGTGGCGCGGGGCCGCCGCTCCTTTAGCGACGGTGGCTCTCCGGCGCAGGAGTCGTCGCGGACGGCAGATAGAAGCAGATCTTCTCGCCAGGACCGTCGGCTGCAGATGCCTGACGTGATTGAGGATTCTCGTCCGCCGGTATCGTCCAAGAGGTTTGTTGACCCGCCGCGCCGCTACGAACGGCCGGGGCTAACGGAGTGGCGGCAGGTCCTTGGTGAGGCGAAGGCATCGGTCGGCCGAAGTTATTCAGCACGATGACAGACCCCGGGGATCAAGCACAGCCAGATCCACCCGCAGCAGGGCCGGATCGGTGTCCGGCGGCCCCTCCGGTATACTCGGGAATATATTCGGTGCGCCGCCGTCGAGGCGAGGGTCTCCAGAGAAACACTCGAGGGAGCCGAAACCGACCAGACGGTGAGCAAGACGAGGGGAGCGAGCTGGGAAGCGTACTGACCGTCGGCAGCGTCGAATGTGTCATTTGCATGGGTGACATGTCGCCTTCTAGAGCAGCCAAGTTGAAGTGTGGCCATGCGATGTGCCGCGCGTGCTTGGAGCGCATCTTCAAGCTCTCCGTCACGGACCCGCAACACATGCCCCCGCGGTGCTGTACCCAGGATCACATCCCGCTCAAGCACGTGGACCGCCTGTTTGACGACAGGTTCAAAAAGGCCTGGAACCGCAAGTTTGCCGAGTTTTCGACACGGAACCGCCTGTACTGCCCGTCGAGGAAATGCGGCGAGTGGATCAAGCCAGCCAACATCCGCCGCGAGAACGGTCGCAAGATGGCGCGGTGTGGTCGGTGCAAGACCAAGGTCTGCGGCGTCTGCAACGGGAAGTGGCACGGCTCAGAGGACTGTCCCAAAGATGAAGGGACTGCCAGGCTGCTGGCCCAGGCGAAAGACGAGGGCTGGAAGAGGTGCTATCGGTGCAAAGCCATCGTCGAGCTGAAGGAGGGCTGTAACCACATGACGTGGTAAGTACTCGTACCCCGTTCCACAGCCCGTACGTGGCACTATCGTTGCTGACTCGCTGGAAGCCGATGCGGTGCCGAGTTTTGTATGATATGCGGTGTCAAGTGGAAGGGCTGCGATTGCCCGTGGTTCAACGACGGCGGCTTCCAGGGAGACTTCCTCGAGCACATGAACGTTCCCGTGCCGCAGATTCGGGGGGATCTGCGTGACATCTTGGACGGCGACGGCCCGCCCGCACCAAGCGAGCTCCGGGGTCAAGGACAGCACCCGGCGACGATGGCGCTGCCGGCACGGCCGCGGCCGCGGAGCTACCAGGAGGAGATGCTCCTCCGACGGCTACAGGAGCAGCGGGACGCAGACGTGGCGCGACACTTGCAGTATTCCGACGACTATTACGAAGAGCACGACACGATGGGCGGCGTCGGCGATGTCCAGGGGGTTGGAAACGCGGCAGGGCACTACATGAATGACGACTACAGACGCGGTGGCCGGTTTAGGGCAGCGATGCCGCCCCCCCGTGCGACGACGGTGGACAGGGGCGCAGACTACGTGACCGACGTCGGCCGGGCCCGGGGCGGTCGGGGGGACTCGATGGAGCGGCGACTGGCGGACCGACTGTCGGAGGCTCGGTCAGGCATGGGGATGCGGCCGGGGATGGCGCCGATGCCGCCGCCGATGCGATCACCACCGCGGTCACCACCAATGGGGCCGGCCGCGGACATGGGCATAGGCATGGGCATGGGCATGGGCATGGGAATGGGCGCTGCGCCGGCGCCGCCGGGACGCGGGCTGCGGCAGCACAGCATCGAGCAGGAGCTGTACAACGGCGCGGCGCACACCCCGCGACCGGAGCGCGTCGTGGGCGGGCGCATCCCGCGGGCGTACGAGGACGAGGCCGAGGTGCACTCGCCGAGGAGCAGGCGGCGGGCGCGCGAGGAGCGGCCCAGGTCGTCGGACATGGCGGGCCTGAGCGGACACGGGGGGCAGGGGATGAACCGGGTGTCGCAGTGGAGGAGCTTTGTCGAGCCCGGCGTTCCGGAGGGGGAGTCGACGGCGGATGGGTGATGCGGTACCAAGTAGTCCGTGCCTATCGTACGAGTACGAGTAGAACGAATACGGAGCCTGTCGTCACATGCCTGTCTTGTCATTTGCGTTGGAGGCGCCGTTAATCTGCGGCGTTGCGGCCGGGAAATGAGAACTTGATCACGCCCGCACGCGCTGGACCGCAGCCCGGGGCGTCATGTCACGAGGGAGGGCGCTGGCTCGTAAGATGATGCTTCGGCGCTCAGTGGCCCGGATAGAATTGGACCCCGAGATGCGCGCGTGCCTGTCCTGGCTGGCCCCTGGGACACGGCCAAGCGGCCAAGCCCAGAACCTGGAGGCAAATCGATCCGCGGTTCCGGGCCGGAGACCCCTGTAGCGGTGCCGTCATCGCGCCTGTGGGCGGGCTCCCTGTCCCGCCGCTCACCCCAGTCCCCAGCGTCCAACTATCACCCGCAGGCGGCCTCTCCAGCCCGGCGCTCCCCCAACAACTACCCGCACCACCACCGCCAGCCCGACTGCCTGCGTCGCCCCTTTGCGTCTTCACAACTTGCTCGTCGCGTCGGCCCTGTCGCCTGGATTGCTTCAACAGCCGTTGCCGTCCGCTGCCCTGCCGAATCCGTCCCTCGGGCTGGGATCGTGGTGCCACGTGCGAGGATAATGCTGCTGGTTCGCAGTTGACGACAAGCCTCGACCGCACCGCCTGCGACTCCGATCTCGTGCCGACGAGCAATCGACAACCTGCCCGTACGAGTACGGGCCTCGGACGCGGCCCGACGACCCCTACACCCGGCGGCCCCTGCCCTGCCCAGACTCGAGGCAGAGGCTGCAGCATGCTCCTCCTCCACCAGGTCGGCAGCGTCAAGATCGGCGAGGTCGTCCGCTACACCCTCACCTACACGCCCTCGCAGGACCGCATCCTGCCCTCGCCCGAGAAGCTCTTCGTGCGCATCCGCAACACCTCCACCATCGCCCTGCGCGCCGCCTTTGTCCACGGGCCCTACACCCTCTCCGTCTCGGCGTACCCCTCGACCTTTAGCCCCAACGAGAAGTTCGCCAACCCGCGCCGCTATGGCGTCCCCCAGTTCGAGCCCATGCTCAAGGCCGGCGGCTCCTGGGAGTGCGAGCTCGTCGTCCCGGACGACATACGCCAGGCCGCGGGCACGGGGCGCCACGGCGGCTTCGGCAAGGCGGCCGAGCACGACGACGAGTGCGCGAGCTGGATCATCGAGGTGTCGTCGCAGGTCATCTTCTCCACGTCGGCCGCCGTGGGGTACGAGGTCGTCGTCGCGCGCGACCGCAAGTCGCTCAACCTGAGCCAGTCTCTGCCCGTGGTGGGCGGCCAGAGCCACGTTCCGCAGCCGGGCAAGGTTAGCGACCACCAGCAGAGCATCGGGGCCAAGGACGGCCACCACCCGGCGCAGCCCAAGGGCGTCTTCTCGCGGGCGGTGCGCGTCAAGGTGGAGGATACCGCGACGCTCTGGAGCACGCCTAGGCTGCCCGGCTGGGACGATGCCGGCGTCGAGCGCGCGCGGCATCGCCAGGGAGCAGACGTACCCGTCGAAAGCATGGTGAAGACGGGCGATAAAGAAACGGAGGAGAACAGGATGCCTAGGAAACAAAAGAAGGTTCACCTGGTCGTCTTGACACACGGACTGCACAGCAACCTCGGAACCGACATGCTCTTCATGAAGGAAAGCATCGATGCCGCCGCCAAGCAGGCCAAAATCGATGCGAAAGCGAGGCGGGCGAGGAAGCGGAACTCACGAGGGCGGTCGTCCACGTCGCGGCCAGGCTCTGACGGCGGATCTGGGGAAGCCGACGGAAAGGATCCTGAGTCGGATGGCATGAAACACGACGAAACTGATGACGACGACGACGAGGAGGTCATGGTGCGAGGATACTCGGGAAACGCCACCAAGACGGAAAAGGGCATAAAGTATCTCGGCAAGAGGCTGGCGAGATATGTGCTCTCCATGACCTACCCGGACCAACCTTTTCTCCCCATCTTCAAAGGCTCCGGTGATGTTTTTGCCGAGGGCATCAACGGAGAGCATCACCACCACCAAGATCCTACCTTGAAAGAGGCGCACAGGCACAGCACCATCCAGGTAGACTTGGACAAGTCACGGCGCCAAAAGCACGAGCGGCCGTACAAGGTCACCAGCATCAGTTTTGTTGCGCACTCTCTCGGAGGGCTGGTGCAGACTTATGCAGTCGCGTACATCCAGAAGCACTCGCCCCAGTTCTTCGACCTCATCAAACCCATCAACTTCATCACGCTGGCGTCTCCATTTCTGGGACTTAGCAACGAGAATCCGCTGTACGTCAAATTCGCACTAGACTTTGGCCTCGTGGGGAGGACGGGCCAAGACCTGGGGTTGACGTGGAGAGCGCCGACCATAGCGCGGAGCGGCTGGGGAGCACTCGTCAGCAACCTGGGCGAGTCAGCGCACAAGAAGGTGTATGGGGAGACACAGCCAGAGTCGAAACCCTTGTTGCGGATCCTGCCCACGGGACCGGCACACACGGCCTTGAAGAAGTTCAGGAACCGCACCGTCTACTCCAACGTCGTCAACGATGGCATCGTCCCGCTCCGCACAAGCTGCCTGCTCTTTCTGGATTGGCAGGGCCTGGGACGTGTCGACAAGGCGCGAAGAGACGCCGGACTCGTCGAGACAGTCGTCGGGTTTGGGTGGGCGGAACTGACGGGCACAACCATGGTGAGCACGCGACAAAAGTCGCTGCCCAACGACGAGCAGCACTCCGACTCGGGGGCAACCACGCCACGAGAGGCCATGCGCCAGGTTCCCCAGCCGTCGAGTGATGCCATGCTCGAGGATGACAGGGCCAGCCTCCGGTCCATATCCACGCCGTACAATGACGACGACGCACCACCGCCAAACGCGAGCGAGCCCAACAGCCCCGCTGGGCCACTGGCCGGCTTCTTTAACCTGTTTAGAAGCAACGAGCCGCCGAAAGAACAGCCCATATCGCAGAAACAGAAGATGATTCTGCGCAGGGGTCAGACAATGCCCCTCGACCAGGCGCCGCCTGGCGCAGCCAGCCCCGTCACATCAGAAGG
Organism: Tolypocladium inflatum; assembly: GCA_003945565.1. NCBI lineage: Eukaryota > Fungi > Ascomycota > Sordariomycetes > Hypocreales > Ophiocordycipitaceae > Tolypocladium > Tolypocladium inflatum. Next base: position 3,872,457 of record QEPE01000009.1, on the reverse strand, counting down.
GCCCAACAAACCCTTCAAGGCAACCTCTGGTCATGAGCTGGAGGAAGACCAAGGAAACCTCATGGCACCGCCAAAGACGACGTTCTTTGAGTCGGCCGGCGATCTCCTCAACCCAAGCATGCCCACGGTGGATTACATCATTGACCCTACAAAACGGCCGCGAGCCATCTTCCACGATCGAGTCTATCACCCAACAGATATCCCCCCGCCCCCCATGAAGAAACGGCCGACCACCCTGGTCCGCCGCAAGACCTCCAACAAAGCGGCGCCCGGCTCACAGCAGTCCGCGAGCGCGAGCGGCGGGTCGTCGCCGTATCCGTCCATCAATCACGAAGACTCCATGAACTCGACAAAGGACTACGACGACACTGCCAACACCCACCCCGACAAGCACCCCGGAGAGGTTGTCGACGGATCCAGCATGCGCGTCGAGGAAAAGATTGCGCGCGGCTACCACCGGGACCTGTCGTGGCGCAAAGTCCTCGTCAAGCTGGAGCCCGACGCGCACAACAACATCTTCGTGCGTCGCATGTTTGTCAACGCCCACGGCTGGCCGGTCATCAAACACATGGTGGACGCCCACTTTAGCGACTCGGCCACGGCGCGCATGCGAACCGAGGACGAACACCTCGGGGAACGCGCCCTCCCCATGAACCAGCCGCCAGACGAGCACGGCGCCGAGACCAAGGCCATCTCGTCCTCGAGCAGCCTCGACGCCCCCAGCGCCGGCGGCTCCGACGCGCGCAACGAGAGCGAGGCCCGCGAGGCCCTCGACGAGGTCCCCGACCTGCCTAAGCCGCAGGACAGCGACCTCTCGTCAGCCTCCCACGGCACGCCGCGCATCGGCAACCCGGACGGGGCCGACTCGGTGACCTGGAGTGAGCGCGACTGGGTGGACAGCGAAAACGAGAGCGATGTCGACGTCGGGGGCGACGCGAAGGAGGACAAGCAGCCGCGCAAGGGCAGCCAGCAGGCGCCGCTGAGCCCGTCGTCGTGGAACTGGGCCGAGAAGATTGTGGGAAAGGGGGGCAGGGGGAGGAGTAAGAGCCCGAAGGGGGAGGAGGAGAGGTAGGTATATGCATACGATACGACACTAGAGGGCGTAATATAATATATTTCACTAGAGGCATGGAGAGAAGACATCTGGATGCGCCGCAGAGTGCTCTATCGCTACCGGCGAGCAAGCAACTATTCATCGCTACGCCAACATGGTCCTATGAAAGCATCTCGCCAACCTGGCTCCCTCGATGAGGCACGGACTTTGTTAGTGATTTCACGGAACAAAGACTAACAGGGAGTCTGGCAAGCAGCGAGTGCAAGCAGCAAACTTTGTTGACGCCGCCGCCGCATGACTGCAGACCTGCAGACTATATTAGGGTCCCGCGCCGCCTGCTTCTCGACACGTCCGCGACGCCGCCCGCCATCGACACAGACATGGCCAGTGCAGCAAGCCATCATGGACGCGCCGCGAAGTTTCCACGGTTTCGGAAAGCTGCCCCTCGAGCTGCGCGTCGACATCTGGCGGCACGCGCTCTCCGGGACCATGGTCATCGCGTACGCAGCCGCCACGGGGTTCCGGCCCATCGGACCGACGACGTGGGCCGTCGGCCTGGCCTGCCGCGAGGCGCGCCGCGTGTTTGGACAGACGCATCACGAGATTCGGCTCGGCGGGGGGGGGATGGACGCGGCCTGGATCAGCGAGCACACGGTCCTGCGGCTGCCCAACCAGCATGAATGCCTGGCCGGCTTCGCCAGGCTAGACGCGGCGCGTCGGCGGAGGGTCCTTCACGTGGCCGTGTGTTACGAGGACGGCGGCGCGCCCTGGACCAAGGCATACGACCAGACGGTGATGCGCTGCCTGTCCGCCAGCTGCCCGTCGCTGCGCACCTTCATCCTGCAGACGGCCAGGCCGGAGCTCCGGCCCTCGGAGCTGGACGAGGACCGCGAGCTCTACAGGGCGTACCGCGCCTGTCTGGCGGAGGAGGACCCGGCCGCGGCGGGCGCGTCGTCCATGTTCACCTTTGAGCGGGACGAGATCCTGGCCGGCGCGGAGCGGTACTTTGCGGGCTCGGGCGTGCGGGCGCACCACGTCGCCAAGATACTGGCGTCGCGTGCTGGACATGACGCCGCCGGCCGCTGACTGTCGCGGAGGGAGGAGCAGCGTCGAGGACCCGAGGACGGCTGGCTGAAGGTTCCGCGAGGTGGTCTCAGATGCTGGAGTCGAGGCCGTTGGGAGCAGGCTATGCAATGGACGAACACGAATGAGGACCCCTTCTGCTGACTAGGCCTGTAAAGGTCCCGGAGTGTCAGGCAAGAATGGATTACAGATGCAAGAAAGGAAGTAAGGCCCGGTCGGCGGCTCAGGCGATTGCGTTCACACCGTGCCCATGATATTCCCTAACCGGACGGTCCCGAGCCTCGGAGGCAGAGCAGCTGCTCCTGGGCCATCTCTCGATACAACGGCACGAGGGCTGAGGACCCAAAGCCCATCGGTCGAAGAACTCACGGGCTGTGCCTCAGATTCCCTTTTGAGCCTCAACGTTCACCCAAGATATTGCTGGTTCGTGCGCTTCCCGGGAACCGATGCCGCGGCTCTAGATGTAGCAACGCCTATTGAGAAACCGACTTGAGGCGGGCTTTAACTTACCCTTTCCGCCAACTAGCTGTGTGTCAACCCTCCTCTGTACTGTTGACATCCCCGAACAACATCCGACGGTTCCAAGTACACGTGTAGAGATCCATCCATGCTCCTTGCCCATTCGGCCTGAACCATTCGCATTCATACACTGATTCGCAAAGTGACTCAGCCTCAAACTGACAGCACTGCCGCTGCAGAATCATGACTTTGTCCTCTTCGCTGCAACCCTTCCCATCGAATCCACCATCACCACCGCACACCATGGCCCAGCCTGTCAACTTTAGTTCCCTGCCCCAGAGCTGCGAACCCTCATCTGGGAGGAGGGCGGAGAGGAGTTTCCTGCATGGTAATTCGGCGCCGGGTGAGGGACGAGTTACCCAATCCGCGATGTTGGTAAACTGCGTGTGGCCAAGGGTAGTCTTCCGGCTGAAATGGGTGACAGGGCCAGGCGGCTGTGCGGCCCGCGTCGCCGTCTAGAACCATTGCTGTAAGATGAGGTGTAGCTACGGTAGATGGCCCCCAAATTTCGAAAATCAAACTTCAAGACACTGGTGACTCGAGTATTTGTCCAAGCTAGCCTCGGTTCTTGCCTTTCGACCGTGGTGTCTTGTTAGCCTTGGTTTCTGCCTGCCGCTCTCGGGTCCCTTGATGCAGTCTGGCTGTTCTCGACGTGGCTCTTGCTGCTGGCGCTTGTCCGTCTCTGGACATTGTTCCCATACGAGGCAACTCAGCTGGCGAGATACCCCCGTCTCCTGACCTCTGCTTCCCTGACAATCTCCGCCGCGAGGTTCAGGCTCGGGGCCAAGGCGGCGTAGCGCTCGACTTCCAGGATGACTTCGTTGATGATCTCGTCCAGCGCATCGCGATGCGGCACCAGCGTGAGGAGGATACTCAGCAGCGACGGTGACATGGAGGCGCCCATTATGAGAAGCGTCTGCGAGACCATGGACAGGGCGCCTTGCCAGATGTAGGGCATGTGGCCCGCGTGACTGTGTTGTGTTAGTGCCGCCGAGTAGGAATCATGCCGGTGGGAATTGCGACGTACTGTTCGGCTACATGTTCGAGCTGCCGGATGGATGCCTCCAGACACTTGTGGCAGCACTCACGCACCGACGGATCCAGCACTGCCTGCTCATTTTCCAACACCGCGAGGATGTACGGCCGATATATGATGGTCCGGCATGCGTAGAACCGCAAACGAAGGACGGCCTGAACCGGATCCTGCAGCACGGTCCGAGTAAAGGGAAACTGCAGCGGCAGGGGTAGACTCTCGTACCACTGCGTGAGCTGGTAGTCGAGCTCCGCGACAACCGGCTCCAAGCTGGTCGTCGACGACATGGAGTCCTTGGAGTAGATGAGCTGGCTGACCCGGTTCAGCAGCCGCCGCAGCGCAATCTCGGCCAGGAAGTACCATAGCTCATCGCGCCCGACGTGCTGCCCCTGCCCCTGCCCTTGCCCCTCGCCCTCGAAGCCCCCCGGCAGCCCCACGTTTTCCTCAAACTGCACCACCCCCGAGTGCGGCAGATCCAGCTCGGCCAGCAGGTCGCTCTCGAAGAGGAGCGCGTTCCAGTAGATGCGCTCCACGAGTTCTCGCTGCTGCGGGGGGATCCGGTTCGGCGCCATGAGGAGCAGCTGCAGCTTCGTGCTCGTCGTGCAGAGCAGGTTCCAGGCTTCCAGGGGCCGGACGAGGTAGAAGAGGTAGGCAGCCGCGAGGAGGTGGCACTGCGCGGCCAGGACGTTATTCGTGGTCATCATGCTGGGGAGGAGGGACCAGGCTGCGGTAAAGTATTGCAGGCCCGGCGGATCCTCGTGCGGCACGATCCTCGAGATGCTGCCACGCAGGCTCGCTTCGCCGAGAGCGAGGACAAGCAGCACGATGCAGCTTTCCGGTCCCTCCCGGAAGCCGTTGGAGAGGGCGGTGCGGTACTGGCTCCTCCACGTGTATGGGTTTACGCACGCATACCACACGTTGACCCTCTCGAAGTAGGCCTCTATGTAGGCTTGCGTATTGGACAGATCCACGCATGGCGTCTTGGTCAGGGAATGCAGGGGCTCGCGGGCCATCTCCAGCTGGAGCAAGATCTGCGGATCATACGGCTGAGACACCAAGTCGCGTATAAGCGGCCAGCGCAGCAAATGCATGGTGGCGTTGGTGTGGCACCTTGGCATGGTGGAGATGTTGGTCCCGGTTGGACCGCTGGTCCAGGTACCGAAGCCGCCGTTTGGTATCACGTTGATGATGCTGGACGAGCCCGCCAGGGGGGCGTCATCACCGCCGAGGCCCGTGCCGTTGCTCAACGAGGGCGAGTGCTGGGCGGCGTTGATGCCGTTGGCGTGGCTGCCCATGTTCATGTGGAGGAGGCCCTCGATGCGGTTGAGCTGCTCGAGGATGAGCTTGTCGCCGGCGTCCAGCTTCACGCCCGGCTCGCGGTACACGCACTCGGCGCCGAGCTCGGTGCAGAGTTTGCACTTTGGCTTCGTCCCGTCGCACCGAGACTTTCTCGATCGGCAGACCTCACACTGCAGGCTTGATCAGTACGCAACCCCGGACGTCTGGGGCGGCGGAGCACATAATACAGCAATGGTGGCTCTCCGGCGGGGATAGTCGATGCCGGGGTCGATGAGTCTCCTCTTGAGCGGATTCAAGAAGCCGTCATCGCCAGAGGCCTGTGACGGGCCGCTGGAGCCCGCCTCGGAGGACCGCGAGAGGAGGCTCGCCCGCAGAGCAGCAGCGGCGGCGGCATCGCGGCCGGAGGCGGGCGTGCGCTTGCTGGACGGGGCCTTCATGCCGGCGGTTTTGGATCTATTCGAGAGCGGCATGACGTGTGCTCTGCAGAACCAGTCAAAGGCGGGTTGCGCCGGACTCGAGTATCGCGAGCGACGAGCTTGATGCTGTGCGACTCTGAACGGCGCGAGCTCAGGGAGCCAGCACCGACATGTCGAGGGCAAACGACGGCGTTGCTGAGTGAGATGGAGCGCAGCCGAGGACCTCGCTGTCAGCAACTCGGCCGTCGTCGCGCACGCGAGGTGCCCGCTGCCCAGGTGCAGTCCCGAGTTACTCGCAGCGAAGGCCGCACGAGCAAGGCCGGCGATACCTTGGTCGAGCCCGCGGATGCGCCCGAATCTGATGCCAACAGAGCCCGGTTTCGGTACGGGATGGAGTCTGGCTTTATTGGGGTTGTCGAGGTGCAAGCAGCGCCGATGGACCAGGCGGCCAGGGTCGTCTCGTGGAGTCCACGTTGCGCCTTCCTGTCCAGGCTACTTCCTACGCCTCCCTGCGCTAGAGGGCCATTGGCCTGCCGGTTGCGACGTCAGGCAGTCGACACCGAGAGGCGGCCAGCGGAGCGGGGCCGGTTGAAGGGAATAATAGGTACGGGCTAGTCGAGGATGATTGCTCCAGAACGCCAATTGCCGTGCCTGCCTCGCAGCCGGGGCTGAATCTGATTATATCCTGCTGCGAGACGGCCAACGCTCACTCAGCCGCACGCCAGAATCAGAGTCCAGGCTGACGATGGAATTCGGTGGGGGACTCTGGCCCTGGGTCCTGGGCCCTGGGCTGCCCCCCCGCTGGCAATCCGGGGGCGGAGACGGCGCCACGATTCCTCAGCCGGAGCTAGGTTGGGGGCCATTCCACTGGAAGGCTGAAGGCAACTCCGTTGAAACTAACGAGTACGGAGTACCTAACTACGAGTAGTTATACTATACATCTCCATCCATCATCATTCGTTGAAAATCACAGACGTCACCTGCCCCTCGAGCTCCGCATAGCCCGCAAACTCGCCCAGCCGGCCCGACCCGGCGTCCCGCCTGATGAGCACCACGCGGCCGTCGTTCTGCAGCCCGACGGCGACGAGCGTGCCGGCCCTGTTCATGGAGAAGTGGCGCGGGAAGCGGCCGCCCGCGGGCACCTCCTGGATCGCGTCGAGGGCGCCCGTGGCCGCGTCGATGGCGAAGTTGATGAGGGGGTCCGAGGGGATCGCGGTGCTGTTGCCGGCGTCGAAGTTGGGGACGCTCAGGTTGTTCTCGTTGCGCGAGGAGACGACGGCGAAGTTCTGGTCGGGCTGGGCTGCGTCAGTGCGCGTGCTCGCCGGGCCATGGCCGGGGCACTCACCGAGATGACAATCTCCGAGGCGAACGCCGTCTTGGGCACCGGCTTGTCCTTGCCGTGCGCGCCCATCGTCCACAGCTCCTCGAGCTTGATGGCCCCCGCGGGATACGTGACGCGGTACCCGACAATCGTGCTCGCCAGCTCCGTGACGAGGTACATGAAGGTCTTGTCGCCCTTGACCGCAAAGGCAACGTGCCGCGGCCCGCTGCCCGGCGCGACGGCGACGGGCGGCAGCGGCCGCGCCGTCAGGTTCGCGCCGCCCACGGCGAAGAGCCGGATCTCGTCGGTGCCCAGGTCCGGCACCGCGATGAACTTGCCCGTCGGGTCGAGGAAGGCCTCGTGCGGGTGCGGCGCGGTTTGCCGGGCCGGGTCGGCGGCCGGCTTGGTGAAGTTGAACGTCTCCGTCTGCACGGCCGTGATCTTGGCCGGGTCGGAGACGTCCCACGTGGAAAAGGCAGAGCCGCCGCTGGCATGCGAGTCAGTCTCATCACGCATGAGTTTGGAGTTGCGGACGCGGACTCACTAGTGGGCAACGGCCAGGCCGCTGTTCCGAGGCCCGTACAGCGCAGCGCTCACCGGCCCCGGCGGCGTCTTCACCTGGGCCAGCCTGGCGAGCGATCCGTTTGCACTTGTCCTAAACGACGACAGCGAGCCGCCGCCCGACTGCAGGTCCTCGTCGACGCAGAAGAGCGTCGACCGGCCTTGGTCCAGCGTCAGCCACGACGGGCTGCCCGCGCAGCCGTCCGTCGACGAGACGGCCTTGAGCTCGGGCACGCCGGCCGCGGCCGACGACGGGCAGCTGGAGAATTCGAGCGTCGTGACCTTGCCGCTGTACGAGGAGACGTAGAGCATGTTGGTCGACGCGTGTGCGGCGGTCCACAGCAGGGACGAGACGAGGCCGCTGGCGGATAATGGGCTGAGCATCGTGGGGAGGATGCGAGGGCTGGCGATGAGGGAATGAATGATCCAAAGAGAACGGAAACGAGGACGACGAGCATTCTAATATACGAGTACATCTCCCAGCGACCCCACGTAGGAACGGAGGTTGGGGGGAGGTTAGCTTCGCTACACCCATAAACGTGAGACCAAGACAAGGACTGGCGATCCATGCCACCCAACTGCGCTGCAGCACCACAATGCCCATTGCAACAAGGAACCGCCGACTTCCTTCGTCTCATCAGCCGTCCAATGTCACCAGCACGCGCCCTGACGAGCCCTTTCCGCCCCGGCCGGGATCCAGCCCAGAGCCGGGTAACGTAGTACGGGGGCCCCCAGGCGAGCCGCTTTATTAGTCTGGGCGCCAGAACCCTCGCGCCGAAACCAACGCTGGACCAGCACCGAATCGCTTGATAATGCAAGGAACAGGAACCGGCCCCCAAGCTGTGCCGCGTTTCCAACGACAGGCACTGCCGGGTCGGCGTGGCTGACTCGGCCGGCGGTCGGCCGGTGGCGGTTGTGCATGAGAGGCTCGATCTATTCGCTGGGGCATCACCTTACCTGCGACTGCGGTTGTTTCCGATGCGACAGGGACGTCCTCGGATGAACAGGGAGGACCAATACCTTGTCCTAAACTCTAATGTCAATCATGCAGTTCCACCTGCCGAGGCCATTTCGTTTCTCTTGCATTCTCCTTCAGACCTGTCCTTTTATCTGTCGACCCGAGTCTTGAGGCATTGCCCGTCCATCTCGGCAGCCCCCACGATGCCCCCCACGGGCCATCACGCAACGACGGCGCCAAAGCTCGGTCCGACTTCTCCAAAACTACTTCGTACACTCGCTCGTGTTTAAGCATTCTGTCACCAAGTGGTATCTTCCCATTTTAGCCCCCCCCTAAAATCATCACATCCTCCATCGAAAACACCCTGTTCGCCAGTCTCCATTTTGAAGTCACCTTATATCACGCACTCACGCCTTCTCATCCGCAAATTCCAGGGCAGCAGGCGTTGTCGTGCCCTTTGAGTGAGACATGCTGTACGGAGCCTAGATACGTGCATGCCGTGTCAGCCTCAGCCCGGGCAACGCTCGTGAGGATGGGGGGATGATGGCCTTACCAGAACCTCCTTGGCATTGCAGATTCTCCACGCAAGCTTCCTCACGTTGCGGTCCGCGAGCACCACGGCCGGCGCAAACTCGATGCCAAACATCTCGCGGATGGCGTACACGATCCTCTTGGAGTACTTGTTGTCCCGCTCCACGTGACTGCCAAACGGCTCGTCCAAGGTGCTCGGCGCGATGTCCGGGTCCCGGTCCAGGCAGTTCTGGATGACCGGTAGGACGGCGGACTCGACCGCCGTAGCGTACATCCTCTTGGCGTCCACGTCCACGTCGTCTTCCGCGAACTGTCCAATGTGGATCTCAAACGGCTCCGAGAGTGCCATGACGCTGTGGTTGCCGTCGTGGTGGTAGCGGAACTCAAACACGCCTTGCGTCCACCACAGCTTATCCCCCTGGAAGATGACCTCGCCCTCCACCATGTCAGGCTCGGAAGGGTCGGTCTTTGGCAGGCCATGCTCCGGCGTCACGATGCTGCTGTCGGCCGTCAGCGCATCGTAGCTCCCGGCACTCGTCGGCGCCCAGCGGCCGAGAGACGACACCTCCGTAACCTCCCTGGAGCGGTTGTCCGTAACCATGTAGAGGCCGATCCAGTCCTTTTTGCTGTGGTTTGCCGGGGCCCGCCACTTGACCCTGAGAGGCGCGCCATACTCGTAGATCATGGTCTTTACAGCCTTTGGAAACCTGCCCCGCAAGCTCTCCTTGCCGGTGGCTCGGTCCCTCGATGACGCAGAGGCGGAGACTGTGCCCTCCACCGACAGCGAGTAATCCTTGGGATCCAGGCCCGCCAGATCCGGCGCAATCCTCGTAATCGTGAGGCGAGCCGGTGCCATGTTGAAGAGAGCCGAGGTATCGCGCACGATCGTCTTGACGCCCGACGCAAACTTGGGCCGTGCCGTGTCGAGAAAGTCTTCGACAAAGTGAGTCGTCCCGTCGAGCACCTTGTCCATGCTCTCCTGCCAGCCCTTGACGGGCGGCGGCAGCGAGCGCTTGATGAACTTGGTGAGGCCGGCCTCTCGTCGCAGACTTCTGCCGTAGACCTTTTGCATGTGCGGTCTCTCGATGAACGAGAGGTAGAAGAGGGACAGGATCTGCGTGATGATGGCCATGATGAAGATGGACCTGCTCCATGTGATGAGAGCGGCGCCCCAGACGCCCGCCGTCCCGAAGATCCTCTCGGGGTTGTTGAGGAACCGATAGATGGACGTGTAGGTGAGCTTGGCCTCCTGGTCAAAGAAGAAATCGCCGCAGAACCAGCCAAACTCGCCGAGCGAGTCGTAGACGCTAAACGCCGTCCACAGCTGCAGCGCCACGAGCGACGCGCCCATGACGTGCTTGAGGAGCACCAGCCCATAGCCCCAGTCCTCGGGAGGCGAGTACATCTTCCAGCACGCGGCGACAAAGGCCGTGTTGCACATGATCATGCTGATGTGGTGCATCCCCTTCCACTGCCGCCACGCCTCGCCGGCGCTCTCGCCAAACTTGAGAAAGTGCCGCGTCCACATCTTGGTCTTGGACTGCCGGTCGAGGATGATGCCGAGCCCGAGGTGGTACCACACGCGCCAGGCCAGCGCGTGGGCCACGAAGACGGCTTGCCAGAGCGGCGTCGACGGCGTCACGAGCGTCAGCACGGCTACGTACAGAGGGAGGATGACGACGACGCAGTCGGGCACGCGGAACAGGTCCATGTTGCCGAGGCCCACCATGTTGTGCACCGCCGCGGGCGACTCTTGAGGGGGGAAAGCAGCGGGGGCGGCAGATGAGCGGTCGGAGAAGTTGTCGTCCTGGAAGTCGAGGATCACGGTGGGATCACTCTGGCTCCGGGCCAGGACCGTCTTCCGCGGCGGCGGAGGGTTGTACGTCTTTTCGATGTGAGGGTTCTCCACAGTCACGAGGAAGGCGAACTGAGCGAGGTGGGCGACTATGGAGATGAAGAGCACCTCGTAGCTGGCGGCCATCATCGAGATGCCGTAGTAGCCGGCGTAGCCGATCGAGTACATGGGGTGCGGCGCCATCTCAAACACGCCGTCAAACGTCAAGTCCTGGTCGACGAGATAGAAGAAGTCACCCCAGTACCACGCAAAGTCCTTGACGACCCGGTGGGCGTCCAGCTTGACCCACAGGTTGAACCCGACGAGGGCGAGGCCGAGCAACCAGCGGGCGATGCCCATGAGGCTGCCCTCGCCAGTGGGGGTGTGGCCGCAGACGACGGCGAAGAGGCAATATGACACGAAATCACACATGAGGATCAAGTCCACGACCCTCCGGAAGACCAGCCAAGTGTTGTACTCGACGGGTGCCTTTTCAAACTCGTAGTCCTCGGGAATCTTGGCTTCGAGCTCGCGCTTGAGCAGCCTGTACAGCCATGGCCGCGGGTTCTTGCCCGTCTCGGGGTTCTCGAACAGCTTCCAGCGCAGGGCCCAGGTGATGAGGCGACGGTGGTGGGACTGGATGTGCAGCAGGACGCCGATGCCGATGTTGTAGGCTGCCCTCCAGCACAGGAAGATGAGGGCGAAGACGGGTCGTTTCCAGCCGGCAGGGAGCGCATAGGCGAGCAGGATGTGCAGCGCCAGGATGCCCAGGACGGCAACGTCGGATAGGTTCTTGGGCTGTCGAGGGTCGAGGAGCTGAGATACCATGTCATGGGTAGTGGGCACGACAAAGACTGTAGATCGAGGGTCGTATTAGCAGGACGTGCATATGCGCGATGCAAGCCATCGCCCTGGCTGCTGACGCACCTGTGCCGTCTGGCGTCCGGCCAAACGTCTTCTTGCTCTTCGAACTCTCCTGTTCCTGTTCCTGCTCGAGGGGCAGGTTGCCCTCCGAGGCAGCGTGCTCGGAGTGGATGCCGGCCACGGCGTGCAGCGACTGTCCCCGAGCCTGCCGCTGGCGCAGCTCGGCGCCGTCGGACGGAATCTCAGCGGCGGTGCTCATGGCGGCGACGTCGAGAGCGGCTCTGTCGAAAGCCAATACGGGTCGGAGAGAAGGGAAAGAGTTGAGGGTCGGCAAGATGGAGTCCAATGGCGCGGGAAGTGGGCTGAATTATGTATTGCGCTCCATGGGGCTTTGAAGCGAGCTGCGGGAACGGGTTGGCGCTGTGGGGGAGAAGCAGCAGGAGGAGCTCGCGTGCCAGAAGCGGACGTGGAAGGCTGGAAGCCAGACGTCACCAGTCTTGATGTCCAGGGTCGGCGCTTCAGGGAGGGTTGCAGCGCAGAGCCGTCGATCTCGTCCCGCTCGCAGCGTGGAATCTCTCGTCGAGCCAGTGTTGGCATGTGCTCGTCGCGTCGCAATATTTGCTGGCCCTTGTCTTGCTTTTCCTGCAGGCTGCTGGAGCGGACAGGGTCGAGATTGGGCGGACGTGGTGCGAGAGCCTCCACCGCATTAGTGCCGCTGCAGGCCCGCCAGGTCACGCTCCAGCCTGTGGCCACCTCACGCTGCACCGCGACGTCCCGCCCGTCTACAGCGACTAAGGTAAGGTAGCGCTGGCTGTCACTGGCCAGGCTATCGCCGGCTGGAGGCTGAGATGAGGTCGGCATAGTGAGTGAACGCCATCGGTCCCACGCTGGTGAAGCAGAAACCCGCATCGTCCCGAGGTGCTCGCATTGTGACTGAGGCAACCAACTCCTTTGGATCGAGGGCATGGTGTCTGCAACTCTGCACGTTGCCTCCGCCAACCAGCCCGAGGGGAACTGTCGTTGTATTGACTCAACACCATCATCGCCGCGCGCAGTCAACATGGGTAACAATGAGTGGTCCACTAACACCCATCCCAACAATCGGGACTCCGTAGCGGGGCTTGATGTCGTAGAATGTCCTCGAAGGAAGCAGTTCTTCTGTTGAGGCCTTATTCATAGCTCTGACACACACTGGACACGCAACGTGCATCGGATCACACCTACGCACTTCGTACCGCCTCGACGAACCGGCCAGGGTAACCTGAAGTGGAATGCGGCCACGATGTGGCATAGAGTCCAGCCCGCTGCAAAAGGACGCCGACCCTCCACTCTGATTCGAAGCATGTGATTTGCCTGCTCAAGCTGCACGACAAGTCCGCTCCCTGTCGAGCAGGCTTCGGACTGTTCACCTCACTAACCGAAAGTTGTCGAACAGTATCACTCACAAGCCAGAGACATCGAACAGTATCGCTCACAAATGCGACGACATCAGAAGCACTCTCCACATGTCCAGCTTACAGCCGTGAATGCATTAACCATGTCCCTAAACAGCCCTATGACAAGAGAGAACCAGCCTACGCAGCCTTCTTGGCAAACTCGACCCTGAGAATGAGATGCTTGAAACCATATCCGTCCATCTTGTCGCAGGCCTTGACGGCATCGCTGCGGTCTGCGAAGCTGATAAAGGCGAATCCCTTGGCCATGCCGGTGTCCCGGTCCTTGGCCAGGAACACTCTGGTGACTCGCCCGAAGCGCTCGAACATGTCCCGCAGTTCGCCCTCCTCTGCCATTTCGGAAACCTGGAAACATGGTTAGCCCATGCATAGATGCCGGACAGTCGCCGCAACTTACATTGGTGACACGCAGCGTCGCAAGGTCGTCCCGCTCGCCATACTTTCCGCCCATCCGCTCTCCAGCCGAAGCTCCAGCGGCCCCTCCACGCATCGCCGGAGGCACATATGATCCCTTCTTTCCAGCTCCCGCGGTGCCGACGTTGGCGTCCTCGGGCATTCCCGCGGCAACGTCCGCGGCGCCACTCTCGCCGATGGGCGCCATCGTGTCCTTGTACGGACATCTGGCAGTGAAATGCTCGCCGTTGCAGATACGGCACTTGACCTTCTTGTCCTTCAGCTTGTCCTTCATCTGCTGCGCGTTCGGGTCTTGGGCCTCGTCCTTGGCATCCTTGCGCCAGTTGACGCTGGGCCGGAAGATGATGTTCTCGCCGACGGTCGTCGTGTCATGGGCCGGGCCGGCGCCGTCCTTTGCGCTCTGGCCGAACTTGCTCCAGGTCTTGCGGTCGGCGACGCGCGGGTTGACGGTCTCGGTGTGCGTGACGTAGCGGACGCGGCGCGTCGTCTTCACTCTTTGGCCCTCGTCATTGTAGCGATAGGAGATGGTGGTCTTGGTGCCGTCCTTGTTGGAGATGGTCTGGGGCGGCGGGAGGTCGGTGGTTGTCTCCTCGATGTCGTCGTCGTCGGCCCAGTCGTGCCTTTTTGATGGTGGGGTTAGCCACGAAACTCGCTCTCGGGGTAGAGGACAGCTGCTCACTTGGGCTTAGGCGGCGCCGTGGTAGCCATGATGAATGCGGTGCGTCCGAAAGCCTCTTCTTTCCGTCTTCTTGTTGTGTCTTTGCTCGGCGCGGTATCGTTGAACGCGGTCTGGGGGTCTGGATCGTGATCGTGGGGTTTCTCCTTGCTCGATGAATTTCACACTTTTTCGTGGTGCGATGCGAGGAGGCGTGGGGCACGAGTTCAGCCACATCAAATGTGGCTGAGCACAAGTCACGTGCATCGGGAGTTGACTCCCCAACAGCGACATAAGGAACATTCGAGTACAGACTATTCGGAAGTACTTCATAGACAAGTGGCAATTGTGCGAATGATACAAAAACTATTTATATGCAGCGCCTTTCACTCTTGGTCTTCCCTAATTTGGCGCCAGGTTCCTGGCAGCCGTAGGTGCTCCTGGAATAGGTACGGATACTTGAGCTCCGATGAAGCGACCTAATCCAAACTGCTTGCGAGTTGCGACATTAGCAATATTTAGCCAAGCTTTATTTACGAGTACGGGCTAGCAGTGTTCATTTTCCGCTGAACAACCGCCCAACTCGAAGCCAAGCGTGGCGCAGCAGCAACCTTTCCGCCAACCCTCCACGTAATCTCTGGCCACATGGTACTCGTAATCAGCAGAAGCCGCCGTCGGCCCCGTTCGTGGCGCCAAAGCGTCCTGCGACACGCGGAGAGTTTCGACCGAGGCCTTCTTTACCTGCGCAACTCTCTTGGCTCTCTCCTTTGATTCTTGCATCAAACATCCATCGCCGGACAACACTCGCTGCTGCCATTGAACCCCTCCCACGACCATCGCGCACCCGAAGCCGACAACATGGCCCACAAAGGCGATGAGCCTCCGCCGGCGTATGGCGCTCCGCCTCATCCACCTGAGGCTCCGAAGCCCGCCTACGGCGCCGGCTCTCCCGGCCCCTACCAGCAGAACCAGCAGAACCAGCAGAACCAGCAGGGCCAGCAGGGCCAGCAGGGCCAGCATGGCTTCTATCCACCGGGCCAGCAAAACTATTACGAACGGGCGCCGCCGCCACCGCCGCAGCAGCAGCAGCAAGGCTACTACCAGCCGGGGCCGCAGATGGGGTACTACAACCAGCAGCAGCCAGGGCCATACCCATCTGGCCAGGGCCCATATCCGCCCCAGGGCTATTACGGGCAAGGGCAGTATCCGCCGGGGCAGTATCCGCCGGGGCCTGGCTATGCTCCCCAGCAGAGGCAACAGCGGAAGCCTGGACTGATCGAGGGTTTGCTGGCTGGTCTGGCGTGTTGCTGCTGCTTGGATATTCTCTTCTAAGCTGGACGAGCGAAATGTAAGTACACTGGATGGGAGCGCTGTGCAGAACACTGGTTGCTGACAAGCTATAGGGTTGGACTCTGGAATGGTGTCCACGAGCTTGAAAGACTCTGCAAACACGATCCCGCAGCGGAGGACGGCGTTCCGATGACGAGGGAGTTTTCCCGGGGAGGCGCTGGGCGAGCTTGCGATGATGGTTCCTGGCGCGGCGGCTTGGCGGGAATACACTCTCCGGCAGCCGGCGCAAGTGGCTTATTTGGCGTTCAAGGACGGGAGGTAGCCAGAGGCATTGTTTTGGGAACTAGGGGAGTTATGGCTCTGCGGTGTTTACCTACGAGTATGCTATTGTCAGTCATGCAAGTCTTTGCGTTTGTATTCACGTTGTACTTCGTTCGGAATGCCAAGTATCGTTCTAAGAGAGTCGAATTGTCCCTGCTTACTCGTACCTCTGATGGACCTTTGCTCGTCATCCGCAGCACCACTCGGTTTGATGTCCTGAGATACATGGAACACGCCGTACTACGGGGTGTAGATTACACCGCGCCGAGCGCTCTTTATGGGCATCAGACTAGCTAGCCTAGAATCTAGCCCAGAGCACGAAGCACTGCGGTCGGGGCGTCCTGTGGCGTCTGGTTCCGTCATGTTTGTCTCTCGTGTCAGCTGTGACTGATAATTGGCGGGACGTTTGCTGTGGGTGGCGCCTCGTACGAATGCGTACAACGAGCTGCGGTAAGTTGGAGGTTGGTCAAGCCGGTTATGTATGTATTACTGACAACGCGCGGGGTTGCGGCGTGGTGCTGATCTGTCCGAAGTACTGAGTTCGTCGGGTCACACGGCAGATTCCTCGTCGTGGAACCAACAGCCGGCCTGACAGCGGGAGGTGTCGGCAACCACATGTGGCGGCCTTGGGGTCGTTATCGATCTCGGTACTTCGTCCTCCGTAACGTGCATGCAAACGCGGGGGCCAACGACAACATTGCAGGTTCCCTGCCAGCAGAGCACAACGTCGAGCAGCCTTGTTAACAGTAAAGGATAGAGGCTTTTGAAGGGGATTTCCCTGGCCCTAATTTTATCTCGACATTGTTATTTGCTCTTGGAAGCGCCAACAAAGACGGGCGCCTGGCTCGTCCTTGCTCGTCTCCCTGATGATGTAACTGGCGCCAGCGGACCACTGAGAGGCTCGCGGGCCGTCGAGGGCCTGGCACGCTGAAGCAGCAGGCGGGGCAGGGCCTCCGGGAGGCTCCCAATTGGGCTGGATCCGTCCCAGCGGATGCACCTAAGGCAGAGACACGCAGGGGTTTCATCCCCCTGGGCGGCCGCCAGCAAAGCCTCTGATGTCACTGACCGCTCCCCATTGACTTGAGACGGTGCACCGGCTGCCAATCATGACGCGCTTGGCGCACCTTCCAAGCTTCCAGTCCACCTCGCCTTTTTGAGGTACCTTGATAATATTAAGCCAAGCGCTCAGCGAGATCATCACCTCCATTCACTTCCCTAAAGCACTCTCGCCGCGCCCGTGCTTCTTGTTTGTTGCCGAGCCCATCGTTTTCATGTCTTTCTTATAAATTTGTTTCGAGCCTGTTCAGCACGTTGCCTCTTTTTAATAGACTTGAGAGCAGCACCCCCCTACCTTTGCCTGCGAGGGCACGCCCTCTTCCCGCTGTTCGACGACCTCCTCGACGATAACGACGGCGGCGGACGACGCCCGGAAACCACTGAACATAATTCCATCTGCGACCTGCACTTAGTCATGGCCGCGATTCTACTCGGTTCTGCCCTGTCGTGGGCAGACACGATCGTGGCAGACGCTGCCTTTGTCGACCCCCTTTCCCTCTCTGAAGTCTCTTCGCCCTGGTCGACCCCTGCGCTGGCCCGTAGGGATAGTGGCCAACAGAGCGGCAAAGCCCAGGATGCGCGAGGAATCGGAATCGTCAGTTTCCTCACCGCCATCGGTGTCGCCGCGGCCATCTTCGCAGCGCAGTTCACGCTGTTCACGCTTCTGCGGAACAAGTTGGCTCGGATTTTGTACGTACACAACAAACCTCCAGACCTTGCGCTTCCCTTACTGAACTTGACTCTCTTCCAGCAAGCCGAAAACGTACCTAGTCCCCGAGCGAGAGAGAACCGAGTCGCCGCCTAGTAGCCTCATGGCCATGATCAGGGGCCTGATCGACTATAGCGATCGCGAGGTCATCAACAAGTGCGGCCTCGACGCCTACTTCTTCCTGCGCTACCTGAAAACCCTGCTCGTCATCTTTATCCCCATCTGCGCCATTGTTCTACCTATTCTCATTCCCATCAACTACATAGGTGGAAAGGGGCACGAGGTCGATGTCAAGGATACGGGTAACAGATCGTCCGACAGCACGCCCACCGGCCTGGACACGCTTGCTTGGGGAAACGTTAGCCCAGAGCATACAAGCCGTTACGCCGCCCATCTCATCATGGCCATTCTGGTGGTCATTTGGGTCTGCGCCGTCTTCTTCTTCGAACTCCGAGCGTACATCAAGGTTCGACAGGACTATCTCACGAGCGCAGAGCATCGACTCCGAGCCTCGGCTACCACTGTGCTGGTTAACTCGATTCCTCAGAAGTGGCTCAGCGAGGAGGCCCTGATAGGCCTGTTTGACGTCTTCCCCGGCGGCGTCAGAAATATCTGGCTAAATCGAGACCTGACCAAACTGCTCGACAAAATTTCCCTCAGGGACAAGGTCCATTCCACGCTTGAATCAGCCGAGACGGACCTGATCAAGGCTGCCAAAAAGGCACAGCTGAAGCAACGAGATGCTGACGAGAAGAAGAAGCGTAAGAAGCAGAACCTCAAGTCACTCACTAAGGAGGAGAGGGCCGCTCGTGATGCCCAAGAGGACGCGGAAGCGAATCAGAGAGCCATCAGCGATGAGGGAACGGTTGCCGGCAATCAGCACGAGGTACCTCACACGGTCGACGCCGGCGTCCAGGAGTCCGAGCACGATGTGCACGGGCAAGCCCATCACCACCTAGACACTGTCCAGGAGGAGGAGCTTAAGCAGTCTGGCGGCTTCAGGATGCCTGGAGTCAAAAACCCGCTGTCCGAAGTCGGCAGGGGGCTCAAGGGCATTGCTACGAAGGCAGGCGGCGAGGTTAACGACACGCTGGGCACAAGCAACGGCTCCATGAGCACGAACCCTACGGACGAGCGGGCCAATGCTCTCCAGCCGTTGGACCCAGCAAAGGCCCAGAATGCTACCGAGCAGGCAATCCCGTCGCCGATTCCCACGGAATCGCTGGAAGCACAACGCACCCACTCCCGCGGCGCGTCCACCACCTCGGAGAGCTCCACCAGGGCGATGCAGAAGAAGAACAGCCACACTGCGGCTGCTGGTAACACGGTCCGAACGCTCAACAACGCCGACGACCTGATTCTTCAAGAACGGACAAAGTTTTGGCAGTTTTGGAAACCTCCGTCCGGCGGCTACGCCTCTCCAATCCCTCAGGGCGCCGAGGCCGAGGTATTCATGGCCCGGCAGTCGGAGAACCAAAAGACCCTGTGGCAGACGATCAAAGGGTCTCTGCCCTTCATCGGCGGCAAGGACGAGGACACCTATGAGTACCCTTCTGCCTACAATCCCGATTACAAGGAAGACGATGGTGGTGCAGAATGGGAGAAATATCTTAAGAAGAAACACCGCCCTACGCATCGCCTGTCTCCTTTCGGAATCACCTGGTTGCCCGGATTTCCCCTATTCAACAAGAAAGTGGACACGATATATTGGTGCCGAGAAGAGCTCGCACGGTTGAACCTGGAAATCGAAGAAGACCAAAGGCACCCAGAACGGTTCCCCCTGATGTCGTCCGCTTTCGTTCAGTTCAACCACCAAGTCGCGGCGCACATGGCCTGTCAGAGCGTTGTCCATCATTTGCCGCGGCAGATGTCGCCCCGCATGAACGAAATATCGCCCCGGGATGTTGTTTGGGACAATATGGCGCTCAGCTGGTGGCAGGAATGGCTTCGAACGGCCATAGTTACCGTCACCGTTTCTGCCATGATATTCCTGTGGGCCATCCCTGTGGCTTGGACGGCGGCCCTGAGCCAGCTGGACAAGCTCATTGAAAATGCCGAGTTTCTCAGCTTTCTCAAAGACAACAAGACTGCCGGAACTCTCGTCAAGGCGGTCTCCGGTGTGCTTCCCGCGGCTATGCTCGCGATTCTGCTCATTCTGGTACCGATCATCCTCACCTTCTTGGCTGGCTTCAAGGGTGCCAAGACAGGCGCCCAGAAGACGGAGTTTGTGCAAATCTTTTACTTCGTCTTCCTATTCACCCAAGTCTTCCTCATCGTGTCGATTGCGTCGTTCTTCGCGCGGTCGCTTAATGAGTTCGTCGACAACATAAAAAAGCTTTCGTCAGTCGGAGCAGTCCTGGACCTTCTCGCCGACAACCTACCTGCCTCGGCCAACTATTTCTTTTCTTACATGGTTCTTCAGGCACTATCGACAAGCTCGGGTACTCTGCTCCAGGTCGGTGCCTTGCTCGCCTGGTTCGTTCTCGCGCCGATGTTTGACAGCACGGCACGGAGCAAGTGGTCGCGGAATACCAAGCTCAACCAGATCACCTGGGGCTCGTTTTTCCCAGTCTACACCAACTTCGCCTGCATTGGCCTGGTGTACTGTGTCATTGCGCCGTTGATTTCAGTATTCGCCGTCATCACCTTTAGTCTGCTGTGGCTCGCTCAGAGATACGCCATGTTGTACGTCAACAGGTTCGAGACGGACACCGGTGGCGTTCTCTACCCGCGAGCCATAAACCAGACCTTTACGGGAATATACTTCATGGAGCTGTGCATGGCCGGCTTGTTTTTCATAGTCCAGGATAAAGCCGGGGCCCATACCTGCACCACACACGGCGTCATCATGATTGTGGTCTTGGCACTGACGATTATCTACCAAGTACTCCTCAACATGTCGTTTTCGCCTCTTTTCAGATACCTCCCGATCACATTCGAGGATGAAGCGGTGCTCCGCGACGAAGCTTTCCAGCGGGCCCAGGACCTTCGATTCGGCGTGTCTCACGATGAGCCGCTGGATGATGAGGAGGTAGAGGTGAACAGTGTCGGAGAGAAGTCCCCTCGTCTACTGGGCGACGACAAGGACATTGAGCTACAGCAGATGCAGCCTCAACGAGCACAGGGACGGCAGCTGCGGGATCACGTTAAGCAAGTCGGTTCCTGGGCGAGAGACGGAGGCAAGCAAGTTGGAACATGGGCTAAGGACGGCGGCAACCAGCTTCGCAAGCTGAAGTTGATGAACGACAACTCCAGAGCCGCGCAGTACCGACGCCAGCAGCGCCAAAAGGACCTGGAGGCGCAGCGCGCCATAGGAGACGCCTTGTACGGCGGTATCCACGATGACATCGAGGACCTGACGCCCGAGGAGAGGGACATTCTGACACAACACGCCTTCCAGCACTATGCCCTGCGGGCTCGGCGGCCGACGGTCTGGATCCCCCGCGACGACCTGGGGGTCAGCGACGACGAGATTCGGCGGACGAGGGGCTACAGTGAGCACATCTGGATCAGCAACGAGGGTACGGCGCTCGATAGCAAGGTGCGCGTCGTGTACGGCAAGAACCCGCCCGACTTTTCCGAGGTGGACATTATCAACCTGTAGAGCAACGACTTGCGCAGCTGTTTATTTCTCTTTTCGTTTTCCTTTCTCCTATGCTATTTGGTTATCCTCGCCAACGATGCTTAACGAGGCGAGGCGTCGGCATGGCGGTACAGAGACTGCTTTCATGCATGACAGGCAGAACGCGGAGGCGTTGCTGCGGTGAAAACGACAGGAAACCGGTCATTGGCAGGTTGGAGACCGATCAAGAGTGGCCTGGTCTAGACGGTAGCAGGATGCTGCATTTTTAGCGTGCGACTTGGTTTTGATGTCTCGCGTAACAGGGGCTTTCATACAAAGTGCTTCGAAATACAATGTACACAATTCTCTCACTTGGAAAGCGTGGTCTGTACAGAGTGACTGGAATGTATGGTTCTAATTATGCTTTTAAAGGTTCACAAACGCCCGCTCAATGCTCTCGACATCCAACCGCCGAACGGACGGCCGTGAGTCGCCGGATGAGCCGCCAATGCCTGCTCTTTCAACGCCGCCCCAAGGTTCATCAAGTTCATCCCCCCAGGCATCAATCGCCCGAGGCTACTGTTCGTTTATCGCCCAAAATGTCTATAGCGCGGCGCGCCTCTGCCGCTCGGCCTTCATCGTGGCCTCGACCTCCTCCCGCAGCACGCGGTTGAAGTCGTCCGGGTTGTCCAGGTACAGGTGGTGCCCGGCTTTGGGGATGACGACGACGCGCGCGCTGCCGTTTTCGCGGCGCTTCTCCTCGTCGGTGCCGTTGAGGAGGGCCTTGACCTTGGCCTCCTTGAGCTTCTGCTCGGCGGCGAGGCCGCCGGCGACGTCCATCCAGTCGTTTTCGCCGTACATGAAGACGACGGGGATGCCGGTCTCCCTGACGACAGACTTGCTGCTGCTGATTCTGCTGCTGCTGCTGCTGCTGCTGTTGTCGTCGTCGGGTTCGGGGATGACTTGGCGGCCGACTTCGTGGATGCGGTCGATGACGGGCCGACGGGCGTAGGCGCCGGGGGCGAGGATGTAGGCCAGGGCGTACTCGCCGCTGCCCTTTTGCCTAAAGATGGAGAAGGAGTACTCGTGGAGGGCCCGGGCCTCGTCGTGGGGGAGGTGGTTGAAGCGGCGGGAGCTCCACCCGGAGACGAAGCGCGGGCCCAGGGGGCCGGTCATGCGGACGATGCTGAAGGGGGAGACGTTGGCGTCCCACAGCCAGACCAGCCAGCCGGGCAGAGGCCGTCTGGGCTGGTTCGTGGTGGCGGCGCCGTTTTCTTTGGGCTTCTGGACTGCCACCGCCGCCGCCGATTTGGACGTGGGCTCGGTGACGGTCTGCTGGTCCTGGGTGAACTCGCTCTCCATGGTCGACTCCTCGGGCTCGGGCATGGACGCGCTGACGGCGTAGGGGTTCGCGGGTATGCCGACGGGCGAGGCGAGGATCAGCTTCTTCAGGTGGCCGGGGTACTTGATGGCGTAGGAGACGGCGAGGTAGCCGCCGAGCGAGTGGCCGAGCAGGGTGAAGCGCTCAATCTTGCGGGCCTTGCGCCACTCCTCGAGGGCGTCGACGAACCAGTTCTCGGCCTCGACGACCTGGGCCTCCTTGTCGCGGGCGTGGATCTTGAAGGGCGGGCGCGACGAGTTGCCCATGCCGAGCATGTCGAGGGCGTAGAGCCGGAGGCCCGGGATGCGCGTGACGGGCTCGAAGTTGTTGTAGAAGAAGCCGAGGCCGGCGCCGTAGCCGTGGACCATGACGAGCGTCTCCTCGGCGTCCTCGCCGACGCGCTCGACGCAGACCTCGTTGAGGGCGCGGTTCTTGCCGGGCAGCTGGACCATGGAGCGGCGCCAGACGCGGGTGCCGAAGGGGTCGGGCTTAGCGGCGGCGGCGGTGTTGGCGATGCCGTCGACGGCCTCGCGGAGGTAGGGCACGAGGGAGAGGACGTTGCGCTCGGCCATGGGGGGCGTGACGCTCATCCACTGCGGCGGTGATTAGTGGCGGTTCATGACAATCGCACCGCGTACGTCATATAGGTAAGGTACGCACCCATTGATAGGCGGCATCCTTGTAGCCCAGGGGAAAGTACACGGGCGGCGGGCGCTGGGGCCGCTGCCGCAGCTCCTCGGCGGCCTCGGCGGGATGATGGGCCTGCTGGGCGCGCACGGCGGCCTCGGTCGTGGACATCTTGCTCGCCGCGGGGACAGCCGTGGTGGTGGTGGCGAGGGTGATGCGCGATCGCTGCAGTACCGCGGTGGCAGTGTGCGTCTTGAGCATGGGCGGCGGCGGCGGCGGGGGGCGCTGGGAGCTTTATGCAAAGCGCCCAGGCACCCGAGAGGTCGTGGATAAGGCAGGGCTGGCGATGGCAAACTCCGTTCCGCAGCGGCAGCGCGAGTCCGTGTCGGGCGTCCAGACGGATGAGCTGCGCTGTTTGGCTGTGTTGGCTGGCCGGACTTAAGGCGTGACGACGTTCGGATATTGGGTCTGTCCGGATCCCGAGCTGGCGTGGCCCGCCGCGGCGGCGGTTGCGGCAGCGGTTGCGGCTGCGGTGCGGGCTGCGGCTGACGACTAACTAGAGCGCAGCGGAGTTTGGCCTAGCAGATTAGGTTTTGTTTCCGAGCAATCGACATGATACGAAATGTCGAGGATGCAGGAGGGGAGATGGATGACGAGCCGACGCGATGGTCCCTGCAGCCCTGCGGCGGCGGCTTTCCCCGACGATTTGCTCGTAATTATAGCACGGCTCTCAACAAGTCAGCGGTCAGCCTCAACGCGCCGGGCGGCCAATTGGCGCTGGGCCCCGCCACCGCCCGCCATCCATGACGTCCGGGCCTGGCTGCTGAGCCGAGCCGCATGTGTCGAGCCTCACCACCAAGGCCACTCCACCAAGGCCACTCCACCAAGGCCACTCCACCACCAAGGTCGTCCGTCACTCCAACCACACCACGCCAACTTCACAGCCAACCTCCGCGGAGCGCCCCGACTGCGTGCGATTGACGCGGCATCTCCTCGCCGTCTCCACGCCATATCCAGATCCGTCCGCGCCAGGCAGCCCCCCGAACACGACCGCCGCTGCATGGCACCGCGCCGCCTCCGCTAAAGGGCCAACCCATCCAACCCTCGGGGCCACGACGCGCCCGCGCACGACGCCATGGCCGACGACCTCGACTCCATGGTCAAGGGCGCCTCCGCCACCGCCCCCAGGGACGTCAAGGCCAACACGGGCACGACGCCCATCCTCCCCGTCGCCGGCCGGCAGGGCGACCCGCTCAACCACGCGCCCAGCTCCCCGTCCATGGTCTACCTCAACCTGCTCATCCTCGAGGCCTCGCTGCGCGCCCAGTTCCTCGAGCTGCGCGCGCGCCGGCGCCACCACACCTTCTTCGTCGCCCTGCTGACGCTCTGGGTCGCCTTCTTCGGCTACCAGCTCTACTTCGCCCCGCGCGAGGACGGCCGCGGCGTCGGCGGCTCCATCTACTGGGCCGTCGAGGGTGCCCAGAAGGTCTGCTTCATGGGCGGCATCATCACCGCCGTGCTGGTCTGGGCGACGGGCATATGGGACCGCGGCATCCGCTGGCCGCGCCGCTGGTTCGCCATCTCCAACCGGGGCCTGCGCGGCTTCAACTGCAAGCTCGTCATCGTGCGCCGGCCGTGGTGGGCCGAGGCCCTCTCCACCGTCGGCTTCTTCCTGACCTACGGCCTCTTCTCCCACACCGCGAGCTCCTCGTACCGCCACGTCGAGCCGTCGCTGCTGCGCGACGCCGAGAGGGAGCTGCAGCTCGCCGCCGGCGACGGCCACCCGACGCTGGTCCTGCCGCTGGAGGACGAGGAGCGCGGCGGCCACGAGGAGGACCTGGCGCCGGGCGGCGACTACGTGAAGCTGCTGCTGCTCGCCAAGCCCTTTTCGCCCACGTTCCGCGAGAACTGGGAGCTGTACCGGACGGAATACTGGGAGAGGGAGAACGAGCGGCGCGCGCTGCTGCGCAGGAGGGTCGAGGAGCACGAGCGCCGCGTCGCCAGGCAGACGCACGGCTGGCTGTGGTGGCTCCCCTGGCGGCGGACCGCGCAGCCGCGCCGGCACGACCCGCACAAGACGCATCAGAGCCGGGCCTCGATCAGCGAAAAGGGCCGCAAGCGCCGCAGCAGCAGCGCGCGCCGGCTCTCGGTGAGCTCGTCCCGGAGCCAGACGCCGGCGCTGGAGGTGGACGACGGGCAGGTCAGCCGCCGGCCGAGCGCCGCCTCCAACGCCCCGGACAAGCGCCGCAAGAAGCCGGGCTCGGGCTCCAGGGCGAAGCGGCCGGGGACCGAGTCCCGCTCCGTCACGCCCGAGATTCCGTCTCCGCTGACGCAGGGGACCGACGCCGCGGCCGACGGCGGCAGGGTCTTGCGGAGTGCTGGGCCAAAGGGGGCGCCCGGCAGGGAGAAGCAGCAGGCGGGCACGTAGAGAGTCGATTACATGTATGGAGCACAGCCGAGGTTTCACAAAAATGGACGAATAAAGTTTACAACCTGCAACATGCCAATTAGACGAGCCTGCGATACCTGTCTTCTCGGGCCCTGGACAGGCCTACCCCGTAGGGCCCGTACATGAGTCTTGGCCAGTAGTTAACATCGCCAATGACTCGTCGTTTCAACCCCCTTGCATATCGTACCATCGTCCGCTGCGTCCAAGAGGCGCACCGCGGTCAACTGATTTACGTGAGTCACTAGAGGCGGCCGCCCTGACTGGCAACTGTCGTCTTGTTTGGAAGCTGGGTTGGCTTGGTGTACGAAGTACTCCGTAGCCTACCTACCTATCGTAGCGCGATCGCCCGAGGCACCGGAACCTGCAGGAGATGGGGCTAGTCATCTTCTAGCACTCGTCTGCCGTAGACGGTAGTGTCTACCTACCTACCTATGTAACTGTCCCTCGTCACTCCCCTCATCCGGGACGACCGTCGAGTCAGTCAACGCTTTGCCTCATCTCTTTTCGGCTTTCTCTCACCACTGGCAGCTCGGACACGCCGCCGCACTGGGACCGTCGCGGGGGGATCCCGTCCGAGGACCATGTAAGTGATGGATCTTCATGCGGCTTCAGCAGCGTGCGTCCATCCCGCACGCCCATCGCAACCCGAAACACCAAACACCCTGCCAACCAAACGCCCAGTCTACTTCAGTCTGGAGATCGCTCCGCCTCGCATCAGCGCCCTCCTTCAAACAGATCAACATATTAATGGGATCGGCAACCCCCCCCCTTCCCCCCCAAATGGCGTCTGAAACGCAGCGGCACGCGTCCCGCCTCCACGCCCGTCTCGCATCCCCGACCCTGCCCGTCCTGCTGCGTCGCGCCCCAGGACGCCCCCGCCTGTCCGCGCTGCTCTCCAGCATGGCGCTCGTGCTCGTCGCTGGAGGCCGCGGGCGACGCCGGCGCCATGATCGACCCGCCGTGCAGGGGCAGGGCGGCCAGCCCGTGGGCGAGATGTATGTACTACGAGCTGACGCCCGAGGAGTGGCGGCGGAGGCGTGCGTGGTAAGTGATGTCGGCCGTCTGAAGGCTCGTGAGATTCTTCATGTAATCTTTACATATCAGAGACAATAAGAAAATAAGAAAGAAGCAGGAAGAAAGAACATGACAAGACTTGCTGTCTCCGTTGTATCCCCAGGACCCCAAACGCCACACCGCAGACGCCCCCGTCAACGCGTGTTATTCTCCCATATCAGCACAATGACCGAGTCCATTTCGTACGCCGCATCGCTCCCCGACCGTGTCCTCCTCCTTGCGCCCTTCTTCAGGTATGCCTGCCACACGGCGCCGTCCGCCGCCGCCGCCGAGTCCAGCAGCCGCCAGACGTTCCTCTGCCCCGTCCACGCCAGCGGCGGCGTGCGCTCGACCCCTGCCGGCCGTCGTCGTCGTCGATGACGATCTGCCCCGACACGCGCTTCCGGGGCCGCCGCTGCGCCTCCGCCTGCCCGTCGCCGTCGCCGTCGCCGTCGCCGTCACCGTCACCGTGCTTGCCCAAGGGGTCGGGGCGGCGACGGGGCGGCGGCAGCAGCCCGTCCGGGTGCTGGCTGACGGACACGCCGTTGATGAGCACCCAGTCGTCGCGGAAGACGTAGCGCTGCATGAAGCAGGCCTCGCCGCAGATGTCGGCCACCAGGTGCGCCATGCCCACGTCCAGCCGGTGCCGGTCCTGGTAGTCGTGCAGCACCAGCGGCCGCACGCCCGTCTCGTGGCTCGCCGCGGGCGGCGCCTCCGCCTCGGCGGCGTCGTTGGGCGAGTAAAAGGCCGGGACGACGTGCATGTCCAGGCCCGCGCGCTTCTTGACGCACTCCTTGAGCAGCGCATCCCACTTCTTGGGCCGCACGGGCTCCTCCGAGTCGACCACCTCGAGGCACGGCAGCCGCGGGATCGCGGCCACGGCCTCGCGCGTCAGCAGCACCGCGCCGCCGCCCGACGTGGTGATGCTGTCGCCGTCCTCGCGCCAGTCCAGGCGCTCGCTCGGCAGCCCGATGAACAGCGGCTCGTTGGTGTCGTAGCCCGCCAGCCGCGCCCGCAGGTGCGACAGGCCGGGGAAGAAGACGGTGTCCTCGACGACGCCGTACCACCGCTTGCGCTGCCCGCTCGCCGCCAGCGTCGCGCCGTACGTCTTGAGGATGCGCACGAGCTCGTAGTAGCGCCGCGCCATGGACATGGGCTCGTCCGTCGCCGTGGTGTAGGCGTCGATGCCCGCGTCGTGCAGCATCCGGTCCACCTCGTGCAGCTGCTCGTCCGTCGCCTTGTCGAGCATCAGCACCAGCCCGGCGCCGTTGCTGCGCTTCTTGCCCTTGGTCAGCCACCGCTCCCACGCCCGGAAGACGGCCCAGTCGCGGTCCGCGACCCTCTCGTAGCTGGTCGAGATGCCGAACAGAAAGTCGGACGCGTCCGTCTCCTCGATGCGGGCGCCGCTGCGGATCGGCAGGGCCATCGTCCTGGCCGCGTGTAAGTCGGCGCGCCTGGGCGCCCGCACGTCAATCACCTTTTCCGCCCCCGACGCAAAGTTTACGTGCACATCCGTCACGGAGCTCCCCTCCTCGTCCCGCTCCGACGGCTGGATCCTCCAGGCCTGCCACTTCGTCTGGTTGGTGAGTCCGTAGGTGTCAATCAGCCGCTCCAGGTACTCCTCCTCGGGCGACAGGCCGCCGCCGACGACGTCCTCGTCCACGTCGACGAGGATGGCGCCGCGCCGCCGCTGCTGGCAGTATCTCGTGGCGTGGAAGAATATGAAAACCAGAAAGACGGTTATCAGGATGTTGATGAACCGCACATGCAGGCCCTTGGTGAGCAACATGGCCGCGGCCACCCGGGCAGCGCCAGGCTGGCTACCGGATGTGTCTTTTATGGCGAGCCCAAGCTGAGGCTAGGCGGGAGCGCGTTGTTCGATGTTGGCGAGTTCACAGACGGCCAGCCATGATGGCGATGAAACTGAGAGCAGACTCACAGAAGAGCGTCCCGGGGCACGGCATGGGCGAGACGAGCATCGTCGGCCGAGAAAAGGGAACGTGGAAATTGGGTGGAAGAGCCTGAGGGTTTTAAACCGGGCCGCCCAACACCACGGAAGACGATCGCCATCCCGTCTCATGGCAGCCGGCGGTCTATGGAACGCCAGGCTCCTTGCTGAGGCTGATCCTCTGGCGAGACTGGCAAACCAGCGCCGTGAAACGAGCACGGTGGGACCTGGCGGGTGGGACGTCGAGGGCAGCGATAAGGCAGATCCTTGCTGGCTCTCGGCAGAGCCCCTGACATGGGCAACGGCGGATCAATTCGACTCCTCCCTATCCACAAGGGTAGAAATATACTTCATACTTCGTACCACGTTGACAACCACCAACACCTCCAGGCACGCCCCCGTTTCATGCGTTGCAGAGTCGCGGCGGGGGACACGGGCGGCCTGGGACCAACAGCGCAACCAGAACCAACATCGACGACGCAGCCTGAGCCGCAGCTAGTGAGGCTCTTCGTTACAATCTTCTACCGACTATCCCCATGCCGCCATCTTCGATAATTTGCGCTAGCTCATCAGCTACGCTGACAAGAACCAAGCCCGCGGAACGCCATGCCCCTCGCGGCTGAGGCCCGATTCGCATAATGGCGCCGAAAGGAATGCAAGGAAACGAGCTCACCAACAGTTGCCCTGCCTTGCCTGCTTACCTCACTCCCCGCTGGCCGTGCAAGGGTCTGCCAATGCCAAGCCGTGTCACGGCACCAGCCGTTGTGTCGTCATTTCTTGTCGCTGACACCGTCGCCCTCTGGCAATGTCTTGGGAGCCTCATCTCCACCGAAAGTCGCCTTGGCTGGCGCCTTCGAAACTACCTGCGACAAGGGCGGCACCACCACCGCCGCCTGCTTCCCCGCCTGCAAAGCTTTTCGCGAGTTGTAGGCCGCCGGCATGTTGGCGTTGACCGTCGCCTTGGCCTCTCGGAACGTGTCGAAGCACTCTGCGAGCACTTGGTCCAGAGTCTGCTCCGCGGGCGCCATGCCACAGTCTAGGAGCTCCTTGATGTGGTCTTCCAGCTCCTCGAACTGTATCATGTCACATCGATACCGGTCGGGTAAGCCGCTGTTGTGCATCAGGGCGAGAAAGCCTGCAATGACCGTGTTGGCAGCCCCAAGAGCCGTGATGGGCGTGCCGTCCTTCATCGACATTGCTCCGAGAGACGTCAGCGTCGCGCCAATCAGCAGCTGGAGGACCATGAGAGTCCAGCGAAGGATGCTAATTCCGTGGAACATGTAATAGAACTTGGTGCGCTGAGAGACAATGTCCCGGTAGAGCCCCGTAGGCATACCCGACGGCGGCCACCACGAGCTCGTTGGATGGGCCGGCTTGTGCCCCTCGGCATCGCTCACGCCGCCTATGCCATTGGCAATGGTGGACCATTCTGCCGCCGAAAGGAACCGGTGGCGAGGCACATTGTGCTCGCGGTGTGCCTGGTAACCGCCTGTCGGGTACGAGTCTCGGGGGCTGTTGGGCTGGCTGCCGTCACGCCCGTTCTCCGTTGCCGGTCCTTGGTCGGATGTGCCGTTGCTGCTGTCGGCGAGAGGGATTGGAGGCAGCACGGGGATATCACCAGCCCGGGAACGCTTTGACATGGTGAACAGCTCTGGAGGGTCTGGGGGCGCGGTGGCCGGGGTCGATCCAGATGGTGGTCTGCCTCAACAAGCTTGAGGAGCCGATATCGCTGCTCGAGCCTCCCAAAAGACAGAGACTTAGGGCGAGGTAAGGATAGAAGGATACTGAGACTTGATTATCTGATGCAGAAGAGGCCAAGGGATGAAGCGGCCAAGCTCTGAACAGCAGAAATCGAGTCCTGGGAGAAGACATGGCCACGGACGCAGCGGCTCGCTCCTGTCTTCTGTGGTAGAAGATGTCACGACAAGCGCCTGCCTCTCCTTGTTTCTCCAAAGGGCAGTAGCAAGCCATGGGCTGCAGGTCATCATCACCAACATGATCACCAACATGGATCTCCGATGCAATCGAGAACACCGAGCTGATCACTGAGCCGTTCGTGCTGGGTGTCGACTGGGAAACTCCTGCTTTTTGGTGAGACCCGACATGGGTGAGGCTCGGCACGATCATTACGATGTATAGTGTTCACTTGTTATGGAAGAGTACCGAGTACTTCGTACGAAGTACGGGATACTCCTAGCGAGATTGGCACCCAAGAAGATGCACAGCTCGCCGGGGGTAACTTGTTGGCCGGTGCCTCGCAGGCTTCGAGTGCTGTTGCGGTAAAAGAACTGTTAGTATAACAAAATAATGCCCATGAGCACTAGGAGTTTGCAGGGTAAATTGGGCCCCAATCGCACCAAATTGTTTGGCAAATCAAGAACATGGCAAAGCTCATTTACAAGAGGGAGTGGAGGGGCGTACCTGAGGCTTCACCGCCTTCGGGGATCAACGAAACGGCAGAATCTCCAAAATTTTGGCTTCGACAGATTCGACAGAACTCCAGTTGACCTCTGCGACGGCCATCCATCAGGTCAGCCTTGCGCGCTCGAGCATCCCTCTCACCAGATAGACGCCCGTATGCTACGTTGTGCCATTGCTCGTCTGTCAGTATTTCCCACGAGCACACTCGGGCCTCTGCGCATCATCAGTGCCTCGACAAATCACAGGCTCCGCATCCGCCCCTCGGTCAATCCATTCTCGACAACTCCCACCATGGCCGACGAAGCGGCGCCCCTCGACCTCGTCGAGCGGGACGGCAAGCAGTATCGAACAATCAAGGAGGGAAAGGCCACCATATTGGTGCCGTATAATGCGACGACCGGCGGAGAGGAGCAGCAGGTTTTCTACAACCCGATTCAGCAGTACAACCGCGACCTGTCGTCTCTCGCAATCAAGGCCTATGGCGAATGGACCATCGAACAACGGGCGCAAAAGTTCTTCTCAAAGGTCGCCGAGAAACAGGGCAAGCAGGGCAAGAAGAGGAAGCGCGGCGACGAGGATCCGGCCCCAGAACCGGAGAACCCGGAAGTCGCCGACACGGACAAGGGCCAAGACCAGCCCGAAGCACCAAAGCCTCCCAAGACCTCCTTCAAGATTCTCGATGCCCTTTCTGCGTCTGGACTTCGCGCCATGCGATACGCGCACGAGCTGCCGTTTGTCACGGCAGTCAAGGCCAACGACCTCTCCGAGTCGGCCGCCGCGTCCATCAAGCTCAACGTCGAACACAACGGGTTGCAAGACATCATTACCGTGACAAACGATGATGCGCTCGCGCTCATGTATCGCGCCATTGCCGACGATCTGTCAAAGAGGGACCGCAACGGCAACCCTGGAAAGTCTCGCAAGTTTGATGTCATCGACCTGGACCCCTACGGCACCGCGGCGCCCTTTTTCGACGCTGCCATCCAATCCGTCCGAGACGACGGTGGACTGCTCTGCATTACATGCACCGACAGCGCGGTGTGGGCGGGCCACAGCTACTGCGAGAAGACGTTTGCCTTGTACGGAGGCATCCCGATCAAGGGAATGCACACTCACGAAGCTGCTCTGCGCCTCATTTTGAACGCCGTTGCCACGTCGGGGGCCAAGTACGGCCTGGCAATTGAGCCCCTATTGTCGCTTTCGATTGACTTTTACACAAAGACATTCATCAGGGTTACGAGATCGCCGCAGTCGGTCAAGTTCCTCGGGCAAAGAACGATGCTTCTGTACAGCTGCGATCAGGGGTGCGGCTCTTGGGAAACACAACCACTCCTGAGAAGCAAGCCGGCACCAAACAAAAAGGGAAGCGGATCCTTCTACAAGCATGGCATGGCGTTGGGTCCCACGGCAGATCGCTTCTGCCAGCACTGCGGATTCAAGATGCACCTCGGCGGGCCCATGTATGCGGGCCGCATCCACAACCAGGAATTCATCCAGCGAGTTCTCGACGAAATCCCCAAGGCGTCTCCCGAAGTGTACGGGACCCTGCCAAGACTGGAAGGCATGCTGCGAACCGCGCAAGAAGAGTGTCTCCCGGGGCCGGAGCTGCCAACCGATGTCGATGCCAAAGACGCAGAGCTGGCGACGGTCGATAACAGCCCCTTTTTCATCGTTCCAGGAAAGGTAGCCAGCATCGTGTCTTGTGCCACCCCAACCGACGACATGTTCCGCGGGGCCCTGGTTCACCTTGGCTATCAGGTCGGACGGAGCCACTGCCGAGCGGGCAGCATCAAAACCGATGCGCCGTGGTCGACAATCTGGTGGGTGATGACTGAGTGGATCCGCCAAAAGTCTCCCGTCAAGGTCGCCAAGTTCAAGCCATTGATGGCCGGCTACAAGATATTGCACGATGCCGGGCTTCTTGAGCAAGAAGGCAAGCCAGCGGAGAGCTCCGCGCAAAAGAACGACGATGGCAAGATGGAAGGCGTCGAGGAGCAGCCAGCCGAGGAGAAAACAGAAACGGTTGAGAATGGTGGTGAGCCCAACGGGGAGGAGCCCAAGGCTGAAGAGCCCAAGGAGGAAACGCCCGTGGAGGAAAAGCCCGCCGGCGAAGAAAAGACGGTGCCGAGCGAAAGCGAGCTGCGAAAGACGCTGGTGTTTGACGAAGCGCTCGCCAAGCTGGGTCGCCAACAAGGGTCGCAGCGTTACGTGAGATATCAGATGAACCCGAAGCGGTATTGGGGCCCGATGACGAGAGCAAAGGGCAACTGAGGCATATGCGCCTCTTGATGCCTTGCTCGAGATGGCTCCGGGAGCCGGACATGGCGCCATCGTCAGCAAGGGCTCACTGCCCCACCCGTGCCGCAACCCGCCACATCAGTCAAAAGATGCCTGTATCATCTCATGTTATCTCATATCTGTGCCGCCGAACCAGCCGTGACTCCCTCAAACTCGATGCTTCACTTGCGTTGGACAAGATACGAGTACGTTTGCGCCGCTCCGTCCAGAACGCCGTGATTGTTTCTGCCGAAATCCCTCCCGGCGGCAATTCTTTCGAGATGATCAATTCCACATTGCCCGAAGGCAACCACCGACGGGTGCAGGACGTCCGTATCCACGATGGCAGTCTGGTCTGGACTCGCGTCGATGACGGCCGTCAAGACCGAGTAAGGGTGGGCGATGTTTTGTTTACCCTGGACTTGTCCAACGCGGGGCCTGGACAATCCGGCTTCATCCTCTGCTGCCTCACCGAAGACCCCGAGCAGCAGGCCCAGCCGTTCCAGCTGCACCTCCTGGCGGCCGACACTGTCCCCGACCAGCTCCAGGAATATCGCATCGACGGCATACCGCCTCATCTGCGCAACGGCGACGGCAACGAGGTCGACGTGGTAGTGTCTACAAACTCCGGCGTGGGCCACGCCCTGCCCTTTTGGCGATCGGTGTTGCAGCCGCTTTGGGGCCTCGTCGACGAAGTGCTTGGAACGTCACTCCGGGCAAGCAAGATTACAGTCACGCAGGATGCTCAGAGTGTGCGGCAATTCGCCCGTGGGCTTCCACCCGACCAGGAGCAGGCAGCCAAGGACGCTCCCGTCTCGAGGACAATTGTCCTGCTGAGCGGAGACGGCGGCGTCGTTGACCTGCTGAATGGCCATCAAGCTCCGTCCGGTGCGCCGGCGCCTCTCATCGCGCTCTTCCCGCTGGGAACCGGAAATGCCCTATTTCACTCATTGCACAAACCGCTCGAGTCATCAGGCCCCGGGCCGTCGCCGCTGGTCCTCGCCCTGCGGACGCTATTCCTCGGCGTGCCGGCCGACCTGCCCGTTTTCGAGGCCTCCTTCTCCCCCGGCTCGCACATCGTGACCTTCGTGGACAGCTCCGGAAAGACGGACGGCGCGGATGAAGGTGCACAGCTGGCTAGACGAGACGCGGCAGTGTCTTCGCTGTACGGCGCCATCGTCGCCAGCTACGGCTTCCACGCGAGCGTCGTGTACGAGAGCGACACGCCTGAGCACCGCGTCCACGGCGCCAAGCGCTTCGGCATGGTCGCGCAGGAAC
The DNA here is from genome assembly GCA_003945565.1 of Tolypocladium inflatum. Lineage (NCBI taxonomy): Eukaryota > Fungi > Ascomycota > Sordariomycetes > Hypocreales > Ophiocordycipitaceae > Tolypocladium > Tolypocladium inflatum. The sequence continues at coordinate 3,838,089 of QEPE01000009.1, read as the reverse complement.
TCCTCCGCGAGTCCCACCCGTACCGCGCGAAGCTCCAAGTCCGACGGCCGTCGTCCAAGACCCTCGAGCTGGACCCGCGCGAAACGCACGCCTACGTGCTCGCGACCATGGTGTCCAACCTGGAGCGCACGTTCGCCATTTCCCCCGCCAGCAGGCCCCTGGACAACAGGCTCCGGCTCGTGCACTTTGGCCCCATCGGCGGCGAGCGCACCATGGACGTCATGATGAAGGCGTACGACGGCGGCAAGCACGTGGGGATGAAGTGGGACGACGGCGAGGAGGTGCGGTACGAGGAGGTGGAGGAGGTCACGGTCGAGCCGCAGGAGGACGATGCGCGGTGGCGCAAGTTTTGCATCGATGGGACAATCGTAGAGGTCCCCAAGGGGGGGTCCATGTCTGTAAGCAAGGCGCAGAAGGGCATCTTCCGCGTCTTGGTTGATTCACGGGTACAGCTGGATGGGTGACCACCAGAGAGTTGGATATCTATTCCTGTGCCCAGGGACTCGCGGCAGGCGATAGCCTCACCTGGGCCGACCAGCTAATAGCATGCTCAGCTCGCTAGCAACTTGCCCGCCCTCTTCTCCATGAGCCTCTCAAACTCGTCCACGCCGCTCTCCAGCACCGTCATCTGACCGCCCTTGAGCCGGTACATGAGCCTCCGCCGCGGCGTCTCCTCGGCCGCCTCGCCGCCCTCGCTGCCGTCCCCGTCGTCGTCCAGGTTGCCCTCGACGGCGCCGCGCATGAACCACCTGTCGTGGCTGACGAGCACCACCGCGCCCTCCCAGTGGTCCAGCGCGATGCGCAGCGCCGTGACGGTCTCGTAGTCGAGGTGCGTCGTCACCTCGTCGAGGACCAGGCAGTGCGGGCGGCGCCAGAGCAGGCGCGCCAGCTCGCAGCGCACGAGCTGCCCGCCCGAGAGCTTGCACACGGGCACGTCGGAGGCGATGCGCCCGGGAAGGCCGAGCTCACCCAGCAGCCCGCGGATCTCGCCCTCGCCGAGGCCGCCGTCGACGTCGCGCGTCAGGAGGGCGAGGGCCGTGAGCTCGGGCTCGGCCAGCCCGAGGGCCTTGAGGCCCTCGACGGCGTGCTGCGAGTAGTAGCCCATCTTGAGGCGCGGGTGGGCGGTGACGCTGCCGGCCGTCGGGCGGCTCTCCTCCACGAGGAGCTTGATGAGCGTCGACTTGCCCGAGCCGTTGAGGCCCAGGATGCCGATGCGGTCGCCCATGCCCACGGTGAGGTCGACGCCCTGGACGACGAGCGGCGTCGCCGCCGAGTAGCGGTACGACGCGCCCTCGAGCGACAGCAGCGAGCCGGGGAAGCGCAGGTCCGGCGGCTCCGGCAGCGTCATGACGACGGGCCGCTCCTCGGGGGGCACGTCGACGTCCTCCCGCGACGTCAGGAAGTAGCCGACGAGCTCCCGGTTGAGCTTGAAGCGGCCGCCCCGGGCGTTGACCTGCATGCCCCAGCGGTCGTCGATCTTCTTCTGGCGCGACTTTGCCTGGCGGATCTTGTTCTGGTCGTCGTTGGCCTTGCCGGCCTTCATGTTCTGCTGGATCGTCTTCTCGATGTGCGCCTTCTGCTTGTCCTGCGCGTCCTTCATCTTGCGCAGCCAGAGCTTGCGCTCGGCCTGCGAGGCCTCAAAGGTGGGCAGGTCGCCGTGGAAGTACGTCAGCTGCTTGTCCTTGAGGATGAGCAGGTCGGTGCACAGGCCGATGAAGTCGCGGTCGTGCGACACGACGACGAGCGTCGGCGGCTTCTCCTTGGTGTCCTCGAGCGCCTGCAGGTGGCGCTGCAGCCAGATGATGCCCAGCAGGTCGAGGAAGTTGGTCGGCTCGTCGAGGATCATGATGTCGGCCTCCTGCAACAGCGCCGTGGCGAGCGAGGCGCGCATGTGCCAGCCGCCGGACATGCTGGCGATGGGCTTGGTCATGCGGTCCTCGGTGAAGCCGAGGCCCGTCAGGATGTTCTTCGCCCTGGACTCGATGTCGGCGATGCGCGACGGCTCGACCTGGAGCCGAAGCTCGGCCAGCATGTCCGCCGCCTCCTGCGTCTCGACCTGGAGCGAGTCTGCCGATATCTCGTCGTTTGACTGCCCAAGTCTATATGCCAAGTTAGACGGCAGGAATTGACACAGCTGTGGAGTGGTGAGCAACATACAGGGTGTTGGACTCGGCGACGACCTTTTCAAACGCCACAAGGGCTTTCCTCGCCTGCATGCCTCGCGTGCCGCTCCTCAGGCGGGCCTCCTTGTCGAGGCGGAAGAGCCGCTTCTGGAGGCGCTCGTGCTTGAGCGTCCGCAGCGCTCGGACAGGGCCGAAGGCATCCGCTGCGTCAACACCGTCGGAGAGAACTGGCAGCTGTTAGCTCGGCGCGAGGACACTTTCTTTTCCACAGCTACCTTTGATCTCCTGCTCGACGGTGTCCCGCGCCGTGGCCTTGTCGATGACTTGCTCCAGGACACTCAGCTCCGCGCCGTGCTTGGCCTTGCCGCCGTTTCCATCCTCGTCAGTCAGCCTCGACTGCTGGAGGATGGCAATCCGCGTGCCTTCCGGTATACCCGGGATGAGTTTCTCGGCAATGGCCCGTAGCAACGCTGTTCACCGTCTGTCAGCGCAGGCTCTGAGAAGAAAGGCGTTGCCGCGACGCTCACTCGACTTTCCGGTGCCGTTGCGCCCGACGAGGGCATACCGCTGGCCCTCCTTCAGGCGCAGCTTGGCGTTGGAGAGAATCTCGATGCCCTCGGTGCGGGCTCTCGACTTTCCCTTGGCCGAGCTGGCGGGCTTGTCGCCGCCCGCGGTGACGGTGATGGACAGTCCCTCGACGTCGAGCTGCGCGGAAGCGAACGTGAGCTTTGCTTTACGTTTCCCAGGGGAGAGGATCAGAACGGCCGCACCTCGCGGTAGTTGGGCGACTCGATGTGAAAACGCGTCTGCTTGGCCGTGCAGAGGATGGTGGCCACGGACTCGGAAGCCATCGACGTCATTTTGAAGGTCTTGTCGTTGGACACGCTCAAACGCAGGGGGGATTCGATGGGGGGTAAAGTTGGAGATGAGTAGTAAGACAATAAAGAAGTGAAAGAGCCGCCGAACAACTCACGACTATTGATTCCCTTGAAGATGAGAAAGGAATTGTTCTGGCAACGGATGTGGGCTCGTGGTGTTGTCGAGGGAGTTGGCGGCTACCTTATTTATGGGCTACTACGAAGTATATCGAAGGGTTGTTGTAGGTATTAGTGCCCGTTCCACCGGGACGATCTTGCTTCCGCAGTGGCAAGCGCTGAAACGCCCGTAGCCCGAACCGGGAATAGCACCCTAGATTCGAACTTTAGGGCTTCCATGCCGTCGAGCTGGGAGCGAGTCGCCGATGGAGTGCGGTGGGTTGTCTCTTGTCACTCGGCGGGGTGACTCACGCCGAACCCAGAATAGGCAATTCGACTTCGCCCGCGCTCCCACTCCGGCATCAACTCTGGAGGCGATGGAGGAAGGGGTTTGAGCCAAGCAGGAGTACCGCTGGTCTAGAACCCACGGCATGCGCGGAACCAGCGATACCGAGTCTCTGCCTCACCTTGTACCGGGTCTTGAGACCAATGACATCAGCGGCAGCATCGGCCGGGTCGTCGGGTGTTTTCGTGGGTCGCCCCGCTGCTCCGGACCGGCTCCTGGATGCCCCTCCGGCCCGCCGATCTGTTTACCCTGGACGAGAAAATGGCCGCCGCAGGGCTGAGTGGGAGGTTCGCCTCCTGCTCTTCCCGGGTCGAGGCCGTAGGGGACGTCGTTGGGCTTGCGAGATGCGAGTCGTTTCACGAGCAGTCATTCAGGGATCCAACCCTTGCCACGGATGATTTCCAAGACCGTGTCGTCGATGTGGTTTACGAGAAGGGATCTAAACGTGCATATCGTCGAGGCACCCTTCTTCGAATTCCTCCTCGGCTTGCAGGGGTTCCGTTCCGTGCCCTCATCGGAAAGCGAGGGCTCATGGCCTGAGAAATGCTCATCAACCGAGCTATCGTCATGGTGGAGGGAAAAGGCGTCTCTGTGGAGACCACCGGCAACCTTGGCCGTTGCCCGAGGCGGACTCAACACGTTTAGAATAGAAAGCTTGCAAATAGTACTACTTCATAGTAATCTAGGTTTCAACGTTGTTCCGCTCCACGGTGATGAACCTCCCCTTTCCTGCCCTCTTAGCTATTATATGTTTCTCGATGCTTGCAGCAATCTCTACTGCCTCCCTATATGCAATCCGCTCGGATGGCAGTGCATCTTCGCCAGGAGTCCAGCCCGTGTACAGTTTGAGCAGCGTAATCTTCCCCCAAGACCCAACCCAGTCCACAAAGTCGTGGCCATCGACCAGTTTCAGGGCCTTGAACCATGGCCCGCAGCCCGTCAGGTCAAGAAACTCGAGCTTGTACAGGTTATTGCTCAACATCCTCAGGACAAGAAGCGCCTCGCTCCAGTCGTGGTCTATCGAGTGCGAGTAGTAGTTTGTGCCGCCGTATGAGATATTCTGCCCCTGAGGAGACATGATGGACGAGAAGCGAGCTCGTGGTGTCAGGCACGGGTCCGGCCAGAAAGCGAGGCTCAGATGAGTGACGGTAGAAAGCTTCGTGGACAGCGCCAGTAGCTGCTTCCAAGACGCATCATTTGGCCCTACGGGGTCTAGGGCTAGCGACAGATGGGTAAGGTTGGGAAGCAGGATTCGAGAAGGGCTAGGGACCATGTCGGCAGCGTCCCAGGAGTCCTGGAGCACCTCGGAGCTGGGACTCTGGCTCGAAGGAAACAGTAGATCAGATACATCTTTGAGTCGCAGAGTCCGGGCGATCGAACCAGATAGATCAAGGCAAGTGACTTGAGCGTTTGAGACAGACTCGTCTCCCAGCTCGACTTCATCGTAGACATCATCCGGGGGAAGCAGGATTGCTCTCAGGTCGGTGAGAGAGACGCCTTGCTGCGCTGCAACCCCGACGTATCGTATGAGCGCGGGCTTGAGGTGGCTTGGCACGAAGTAGAGATAGTACTGGTTGTAGACCCGGTGAAGCTCCCAATCAAGGGCCAACCGCCGAAGAACGACATCAATGAGGCTCCCCGGCGCTGGCGCATATGCCCCAGGTAGATCCGTCTGGGATAAGCCGGGACAGCTCAGCCGCGAGGACCGTGAGGACTGCCGTTCGACTGTCGCATCGCCGGGTCTCCCGGACACCCAGCTGCGCGGCGGAGCAGGGCCCGCGGGAAGCCGTCGGCCATGGCTATCGAATCTCTGCCTCACGGGCCGTCTGGGGAGGAGCGCGGGAGTCTCGGGGAGCTGAAGAATCTGCCGGATAGCGGGGGGCACGCTGGGAGCGGCGGCCGGGAGGGGGCGAGGAGAGGCCGAAGAACCAGCGATAGAGGCGTGGCGCAGGTTCGCGAGCCGTTCGTTCACGCCCTTGGTGGGCTTGTCTGGGGGGCACGAGCAGTCAGCCGGGCTCCAGAGCATGCAGGACAGGGTGGTGCGGTTTGCTTACCGGCAGTGGAGGACGCCGATGATTGCGCCGGAGACGCCACGGAGAATGGCTTGAAGGACTTGACGTGCTGCCTTTTCTTCGGCATGCCAGAGGGAGGGACGGGGCTCTTGGAGTTGTGCAAGAGTGAAGTTGTCGTCGATGACTCGTCCGTCAGCTGCCAATAAGCGTTCGTTGGCTGATCCTCAGGCGCCACATCCGGTTCCCCGCCGATCCCGTTGACGGTCCGGACCCACTGCGACGTCCAAGCCAGAGCTCAGGAGTAGGAATCTCAACGGTTTGTTTAACCTTGGACTTCAGAGTCCAGACTCGGCAGCCCGTCTCTCCTCCGCGGCGCGGGCTGCACTGACCAGTCGGGCGTCGCAGAGCCCAGCTCCAGTATGCCAACCCCCATCCTATCCTCCAACGCGGCCGTCGTGTTTGCTGTCCGTACCCCTGAAGGACTCTGCGAGGGCAACTGGCACTGCGAGATCGCAAGGCCCATCAAGTTGGATCCGCGACCGGCCCAGGTCCAGAGCGGCATCGGCCCTTTGTTTGTTTTCGTCAGGCCACCTCCTCTCCGCCTTTCGAAACGTCTCACGCCCGGCTCCTAGTGGCGAATACTAGGGCTCAAGTCAGTTCCCGTTGCATGCGCATGCGGCATGCTGGATTGGGGCGAGCAAACGTTGGCTAACAGCGCGGATGCTGCATCTTGGACGCCTGGAGAGGCGGTTCTGTGTTGATGGCAACCTGGCAGAGCCTCTAGATGTTCTCGATACCCTTGGGGCTAGTCGACGCAACACGCAACCGCACCAGGCCCCAAGCCTGTGTCCGTGTTACAACTCGCTCCCTGACCGGACTCCCATGGCTCCATGGGTGATCTGGCCCCAACCCCAACTGGTCAAGTGGCATACCCAGCACAAGGACAACTAGAGCAGCCAAAGTGAGCATTAGATTTCTGCTGACAAGTGTACCGCAAACTTCGGCCATTTCACCTTTCTCCCGTCGACCACCAGATGTGGCTCACCGGTCCAATGATGGCAGCAGCCAAGTAGGACCATGCCCGGCCAGGCAGTCATGCAATCCTGCCGCAGTCGCCCAGCCGAGACAAACATCATTCCTGGGACATGGTTTCACACGAGACACACCCCAGTGTGCGCCTTGCTTTCGGTCGTATGAGCACGAGACAGTACCACAGCATTGTGCATGTTCAGCAGTAGGCCATCGTTTCCCCGTCAGTTGGCGGGGACTGGGGGCGTGATGTCGACCCCTTGGCATCGTTGAGTTGAGCGATAAAGGTTGAAACTCGGGCATTCGTATGAGGATCCGATGGAGGCTGGCCGAGTACGAAGACGTCTTGATTTCGTTCCGAAGGGGGCCAGCCAGTTGTCAGCACTTCCGATCGTATACGGGGCGCAATGAGACCGGAGAGCGTCATGACCCCGACGTGAGCTGCAGTTGGCCACAGCGAGCAACGGGTGAGTGGAGTGGAGCCCCTTGATCCCTATTACACTACTCATCGGGTTCTTCGACTGCTCCAGGCATACAAGGTAGTTCCAAGGTGGAGAAACGCGGATCGGGATGTGGTCTCTAGGCGTTTCTTCCCTTCATCCTCGATAAAGACTGCTTGTGTTCCGGATTTGAGTATCGCAAAGGCACATCATTGACAGCTCGGCGAGAAGCCCGGCGGATATGGGTTGAAGGCTCACACAGCATCGTTGTGAGAGATCCATCTCAGCCCGACCGCGCGTGACGACAGCGTCGGTGGCCTGATGCGCAAGCAAAGCAGACGCTCACCAACCTGATTGGGAAAGATGAAGCGAACAAATCGGGAAAGCAGCAGACGAAACGGGTGCTTGGGGGCAACGTGGCCGTGGTACCATGCCTTCACCGAAGCCGTCAACTGACTGCTCGGTAGCTGGGCAGCCGCAGTATCTCGGGCAATGGCCTCCCGGGAGACTGGACCAGTCTACACTTCCCGCCTCTGAGGCATGGACCGTACGCGGCGGAGGCGAGACAATCATCTGCAGGTGGCATAGCTGCCTTTGGCCACGATGATATGACCCGACGTTTGAACCAGGCCGATCTCGGGGCATGTGCCACCCGCAAGATATCTCGATCGTGTGCCCCAGAGACTTTTAAAGCCTACCAAAGATGCCCGAGGATTTGACAGGTGGGCAACACCAAGAGCTGTCGTTCCGGTCCTTGCAGGTACGAAGCCGCCTTCGGGTTGATGGGCAGGCTTGGTGTGTGAATATCAAAGTAGCAGAAGAGGGCTTTGCCTTGAAGTACTTGTTGGCCAAAGCGGTAACCTGAGAACTCTGAGGGTCCAGGTCTTCCATCGAGCTAGCGATCCAGGCAGTCGCTTGTCGCTGCAGCTAGACGCCAGCTCTGCCCCCTAAACGAGGCCAACGAAGCCGTACACGTATGAAGTCCTGGCACCGGATGTCATATGGCGGAGCGGAAGTCCTGCCTAGCACTTCCATGGCCGGCACTCACAAATTGACGCGGCGGATGTCCCCTACCTGCCCCTGAAACCCAACACGAAGGAGTCTCTGTATCGTATATGGGGCTGCTCAGCCATTCGCCACTGCTTATGCATGCCCGCAAGATTGATCCAGCCGAGCAATTCATTGCTTGCGGACACCGATTGGTATCCCTGCTGCCGCGTGCCTCCCATGCCAGCCAACCCAGGCTGGCGGCTCGTGTTGAGCACGGATACCGACGACGGTTCGAAACATGGCAGTCCGGGGGTCGTATCCAGCGACATGAGCAGTAGGATCACGCATAAATGAGGTCTGCCGACGAATGGGGTTCCTTGCCAGGACCTCTACCTGTGTGGAGGCTCCGCGTGTACCAAGTTAACACCCACGAGAAGAGTTGCTCTGCTTAGATCTGTGGCATTTTGAGAATCCCCTGGCCCAGAACATGCTCAGGCTCAGATTGGATGAGCAGGTGGAGCCCAGTTTCCGTGAAGGACGCCAGCAGGTTTTGGTCGCATATGGGACACGAGGTCGGAACGAATTCGCCAATGCGGAGGCAGTATCACGTCTTTTCGAATCTTCAGGGGCTGAAGATGCACACTTCCGGCTCCGAATCGAAACTCGGGATAGAGATGACGGGCTGCACTGCGCCTCCGAGGACAAGCCCAAGGCAGCCTCGAGCAATGCGGTCTTCCTCTCCCGTTACCCTTGGCCCAAGCAAACTGGATGATGGTGGTCAGGTCAGGTCGGTCAAACGAGGGGATCCAAACCAGCAGAATGGCTGCCCACTTGATGCTCCGCCCACGTCGGCTGTAGATGCGTGGAACACCACAGCTAGGCGGCCGCTGTCAATATTGCGTCGAAGTTTCTAGCACCCTGGTCTCAGTCCGTCGGTCTCCTCGTGAGGTTGCACATGGTTTCATCTGCGCCTGCACAGTATGAAGCACTGTCGAGGTCGCTTCGAGTCTCGACAGCCCTGCTGTTGCATATTGGGGACCCACGGCGACTGTCGGCGAAGATGGTTTGCTTGATGTGATGATGATAATGGCTGGATCCCTCGTTTTCTGTCGACGGGAGCCTCAAGTCGAAGTCACGCGAGCAAGGTACGGAGGTACCAGACGCACCAGACTTCGCAGGGAAGGAACAAACGGGAAGCTACAGTCAGGCAGGCCCCAAGGAGTCTAGCACACCGCCAGTTGGCCATCTGCCTGGGCACTCCGCCTGGAAGGCAGTTCCATTGCCCCTGCTGCAGTTTATGTCGAAACTTGGGGAGCACCTTCAAGGTACCTCGGACCAAGTACAAGGCACCCCATTCTCACTGCGTCGAAGAAGGAGCGACCCTAATCGCCGCTACCCCACGATCCTTGCCTTATTATACACGTATCGGGGAGCCGTGCCGTCGACTGCAGACAACTTCATCTCAACTCACCTCGCTCCACGCCAAAGCAGCAGCGCAGAAACCACACAACATCGCCCCCAGCTACGGCCATGGGCCTTGTCACTACTCCCAACAGCCTTCTATTGCAAAGGCAACCTGCGTGCGACACGAACATCTGTGTGTGATGTGCAACGGCTGTCCGGCGACGTTCCCCGACCCGATGGGTGCTTGCTCGTCCTCCTTCATCCAGCCACCGACTTCATCCATCATGACCCGTGCCACCACCCTCTTGGCGGCCCGCTCAGGCTCACGGCTGCGCCAGCAATGCAGAACATCAATGGTCTGTTGGCGACACTGCAGACTCCAGGGCGCAGGCCCCGAGCGACTGGCCTGTGCACAACGTACGCCATCCCAACCCAATCCGTCTCGTTGCGAGTCTTGCTGGAAGCTCCTGGAATGGGCAGCGAAGACCCTTGGAGCAGCCCCCGACTAGCCCCATGGTACAAGATCTGAAATCTTGCCTGACAGAGCCCGCCGTCCACGAAGCCATGTGTCTTGTGTCGCGAGCTCCGATATACCGAGTGTTGGGTAGGCTGCACTGGCCACTCGGTCTGGCCTGGGGGGCCACACTCACGCTGGCACTGGACACTGGGCACTGTTCATGTGCGTACGCCATGCCATACATACCTTGCAAGGGCTTGGCCGCCCCTCCAGTTCCGCCGTCTCCAGTTTTGCCTACCGATCTCTCGCGCAGACGACTGGCTCTGTGATCGCAGGCTCCGTCCGCCTCGCTTCCCTCTCGCATGATCCGGGCCCGGGCCTAACAGTCGGCAACCGCTGACGAAGCTCGCGAGGACGGGACGGAAACAGAGGTGCTGGCATTCGACGTGAGCTGCCGGCGAACGCCTCTGCCCACGAGGTCCTTGCACCTCACGCCTGATGCCTGTGCGAGTTCACCGTTTCAACACCACTCATCACCCCGGTTGACGGCAAGTCGCACTGACCAGCATTCACTGCGTGGCCCATCCAGCCTCCCATTGTATTGGGGCGACACGATGGCCTGCAGCTGAGATCCTGGCCATCCCCAGATATAATCATCTATTTTCTCCTCGCCCCGCGGATCGGCTGGGCAGAGTCCCCTTCTCTCGGCTAAAGGCTGATATCATTGGCCTGTTTCCAAAACGTCAATCGTCGCTCCGGGATGGACGCCGTCTATTTTTCAAGCCTGGTGCAAAAGGGCTTCGGGAAGGCTCACGGATGCGCTGTTGGACCGAGCTTTGACAACCTCCCATCCCGGTGTCGCCGACACTCGGCTCTCACTCTCACATGCCTGGAGACGGTATCCTCTGGTACTATGGCACCTCTTGGGGCTCACTCGCTCACGTGTCGGCGCGGTAACCTACCTGGAAGCCTGACGCTAGATGCCGTGGCACCGCCTTTGGGCTACCCGTGTTATACCAGTCTTGACAACAAGGTCTTAAGCCACCTCATTGACGAGGCGCGTGGCAGCACCAAAGGCCCGAAGACTTGGGGCAAGGGGACGACTCCCCTGTTCCTTCAGGCTGCGCTTTGGGCTCAGCCAGGTATCTTTCTGGAAGGCATGCCTGTACGGTACCGATGAATACGTACTTCGTATGTCGTCTTGATATACCCTGTCCGCATGCAGCCCGCTGTCAGACCGCATCGTTAACAGCACTCTGCCCACATTGAGCCGTCGAGATAATTTTGGGTACAGGAACGCCGCCAACAATGTCTCCGCCTCGCCGAGTATCTCACACTCTACATCTTGAGCCCGTTCTTGGCGTCCAGAAGACTGATATCACCTTCGGCACGCACGCCCCCCTCCTGATAAAGTCATCTCTCAGACCTGCAGTTACCCGTCTCGGCGGCTCCTCCATCAGAGGCGATCCATGGCCAATCAATTCAAGTGAATGTGGCGCGTCCAAGGGGCACCTTTGACGGCCGGGTAACCGCAGGCACGTACCATGGGATAGATAGGACACTGGGGCCAACGAGCAGCCAGGCGGAGTTGCCAACGCTCAGCTTCCACCCTTCTCCGAATCAGACCAGCTGCTTTGAAAGCACTCTTGGAATTGGCTGCCAAGGTAGGCTGGCAAGCCAATGGGCCCGGATGCCAGGATCACTGTCGTACACAGCTCGGGGCTGCATCGCCTGAGTGAGGGGGGTTTTGGCAAGACACCACTTCCCCTAAGCACGACAAGACAAGCCATATTCTCCTTCTGGAGAGCGTGTGTTGCAGTAGGCTAGAGGCCGGTGTTTGGGTATGGGCTGGGGCAGACATTCATGATGGGCATGCAGCTACCGCGGCTCCTTGCCTTGCTCTGGGGTTGATTGTCACTGGCAAGCAAGCAAGCCGGGGCGCCGTTCGCCAAAGGGGCTCTCTGTTCGTCATTGTTCCCCCGCCATGCCTGGATATCCCGGGGTGTATGGCCAACATCCGCGTAACTTACACGGTCCCGTGTCATGACTATCCCAAAAGCTACCTAGACAAGGTGCCTATCATTAAAAGGCCCAAGGACTCCTCAAACTCCCTCGCGCTTTTCACCGCTCCTTCTCATTGTCTTAGGTTCTGCACAACCCAACCGGCATCCACAGCTATTTCCCAGGCGCCCCATGTCCGGAGTTCCTTTTATTCTCTCAGCATTCGACAACCTCCCTTCCCCAGGCAGAGGTTCTCCCATCCCACGGGCAGCTTGTGTTGTACCACTCTCGCGACCATCAAGTCCCTAAGCCGGCGAAGACACGACGTACTTCATGTGCGATAGAGGCCAGCCACAGCAAGTTCCGCAAGGATTATATCGACGACTACCCGCCAAAGATCCTGCACTTGTACACGAACCTGTCGCAGAACGGTGTGCCCTGTCGGTGGGCCGACATCATCCACAGATTCCACACGGCCAGCACATTGTCGTTTGGCGTCTGATCCAACGCTCGAGCTGTCGCACCAGGACTTGGCTTTGGGTGCTGCTCAGTCGACGACGTCCACGGTCCCAGTCTTCGGGAACGCCTCGTTTTGGGAGAGGATTGAAAGCGCAGTAGGAGCCTCGAACGAGGTAAGACCGCCACCGCTTGTCAGATTATTCACCATGCCTACCCTTGCCTTTTGGTCTCAATTATGGAGGAAATGGCATCAAAAGCCTCTTGGACATTTTTGGGGTCGAAGGAGCGGCGCTTGTTGCGTCAATACCATGCCATTTTTGGCGCTCCAGCCGCCGTTGACGATGCGAGAACAACCCATATTGTTCAACCACCAGACACTCGGCTTTTGCAATTCAGGATCTAACAGTCTGATGTAGTTTAACACGGTCCAATCGAGCAAAGGAGCAGTGTCGGGGACATTAGACCAACCAAAGTCAGGAGCCAAAGCAGCAAGAGCGGAAGGAGCAGAATTCAACTCTGCAACACGGTCTTGGACGCATCGTGGACCCTGTCTTCCACATTCTTCACGACAGTCGCTCAAGGAGAGCCGGGAACCGTTTCCAGGCACGGCCGGCTTTCGTCTTGTGCTCTTTTGAAACGACCCAAACCCCTCACGACCCTATTACTATCAAACATCGTTGGCAGACGGGTCGGTAGAAACGTCTTGCTGCCCGGACAGCAGGATAATTTTGAACGGCGTGTTGCCCGAGAGCTTGCGGACAATATCAGAACATCCAGGTTGGACCCTGTGCTCATGAGTCTGGGTATCTGGCTAATCCACGTTTGATATCCAGCAGAGGCAGCGAACGCCTCCGGAGCCACCACGGCCGAACCTCTCCCTCTAGCCAGCAGCGACGCCTCCCGTCGCGAAATCGGTGTTTATGCATCCGCCAAACTTCAAGGTAATAATGCCCCCATCAGGTTCCGTCCCGCGAGGCTCTCCCTCGACGCCACCCGGCGGCGGTATACTTCATGTCCCCAGACGGGGCTCTCCGCGGCCGAGTTTCTGCAATACTTCAACCGTCACATGCGTCTCATGCGTGGCATGCTTGAAGGGGCATCTATCACCGGGGCACGTTGGCGTTTAGAGGTACGTTTAGGCAGTCCCGGGATGACTGGTTTCTTTTGCATCTCCACTCCGGCTGCAATATCTGCGGAGTACTCCGTACTGGTCCCCTCGACGGCCCCATCGGCCTCGTCTTCCGCGCGCTGCTCCCGGCTCCTGCGACCCACGGCGACAGCAGGACCGAGTTCGCTCATTTGTACGCGGCAGATCTGGCCAGGGTCCTGTCTGTCTGCAGAGTTCAGACAGCGCTGGCCAGGTCTGGGGCCAAGAAAATCAGAGCCGGACCCCGGGCGTGCTTGTGTAACCGCCTGCCCCCGGCAATGCGTGGCGTCCTGGTTCCGACAGCACTGCACAATCCTTGCAATCGTCTGTGCCCAGGTACTGTGCCTGGAGCTCCGGGTATCCTGTTGTACTGTACCGTTTGCGTCGGGGCCGAGTTACATCGCCCTGCTGCTTGCTGCACGTCCACCTAACAAGCAGCGGCATCCCGAGCGGCGAGCAGCACCCCGGCCGCCCTGCCAGAGATGTCTTGCCTTGGCTGCCAGGTTGGGTCGTGTCGTGCCTGCTAACACATCGGAAACCAGGTTCGCAGTAAACCGCCGGCTCCATTGCAAACCTCAGTTGGCTGTCTTTGCCCATCGGTGATGGCTGGGTATTGTTGCGTCGACCAGAGCGAGCCAACACGAGCACCACCTCCTCTACCCTCGTTCCCGTTCTCGTCCCTGGGGGCCAACAGCCGTAAGCAGCAGCGCGTGTTCTAACATTTTGCCTTGCCCCTACCGCAGGACTACAATTCCTCGCCGACGCAGTGCGCGGACCTGGGCTACCTCGAGATACAGGCCCAGCCGGGTGATTTAAGGTGAGTTCTGCCTCTCATTGGTAGCCGGTTCTCGTTGCAAATCACATCGGCGCGCCGCCATCACATCGCGGCCTGCCATCTCTGGCTCTTCCTCCCATCCATGCACCTCGCTTTTGAGATCCCTACCGTCTGCGGGTCGAGCATCCGTTCGTTGGGAGCGAGTGTCGACTTCCGATCGAGCTGCCGCCCCGCCGGGGGTTTTCTTTCTCGTCGAGGCCTGCTCGATCCAGATCAGCCAAGCAAACAGATGCTCTCCCCATCTGGCTCTTACACGCCCCTCCCCTCCCCTTCCCGCTCCGAACATAATAAGCTGGGGGCCTCAAGTCATATGGGCGTCTTGGTCGACGTCCAAGGTGCCACCCATGACTTGTGCGCTTGTCGGCTCACTACCGTCGAGGCAGTGTAGTCACGCAGCTTGTCGATTCTGTATATGTCGTCCCGGTACAACATCAGCGTTGGCAGTATTACCCTGCAGCTTGGTTGTACGTGGACACTGTGTATCGCATGGGAGCGCGGTACAGCATCGCCTGTGCCAGTCTCGTCGGCTCCAGCTCCAGATTCCTGCTTCTGTCCAATTTGCTGTGTCTGTTCCGGCTCGGCTGATCGAGGGGCAGCAGATTCACCCAGGAACCTCATGCGCCGTCGCCTCTTACAATAGACCCTCCCCAGTCGTCGCCGCTCCTGAACCTGTTCTATCCAAGCAGCTTGCACACAACCGCGCCGTACTCCCAGGACGCCGCGAGCGCCTTCTACCAATCTCACGGCCCAATCTATGGAGCAGATGTCAGGCCCCGTCTGAACCCCAGGTAGGTGGTCGCACCCAGCCCATCACGGCCGCGACGGCCTCAACAACACGGGCCGCCGTGGGCGTGGCGAACTTGCCAGGAGCTCACAGAGGCGCAGTACGACTCCCTCGACGGGCATGGCACATGCCCCAACCCACGCTCACCGCACCGGAGCACTCCCGCACCTAGGGCAACAGCTCGGCGCCCGAGAGCAATACTCGTCGACGACGCCGTCCTTCCGACGAGCGTCTGAGCATCTCTCCCGGTCCCCGTCCTTCCCCGGAGCGGCGCAGCGCCGGCACCAGTTGACGGCATCGCAGGGCTCGCTCTCCGGCTTTGCGCCCCCGGCCGCAAGAATGGACTCGGGCCAGTACGCAAACCGCTCAACAAGCCAGACCCCCGTCCCGCCGCTTCAGCCTGTCCAGACGCTGGGCACGCTGCAGTACCAGAATGAGTCGACAATGAACCCCACGCCCATCACGGTGGAGATACACGGCACCGTCGACAAGGGGCCGTTTCTGTCATGCGACCAGGAGTGGACGTGCTACCGGCGGAACTACCTGGCGTGCGTCTGCTCGTACACGCTGAGCCCGTACTATCCGAACATTCCAATACAATTCACCCCGGCCTCGGCGCCGGCGTCGAGCTCGGGACAGACGTTCCAGGTCTTCGGGTTCGCCATGTGCATCTCGGCGGTGGTGGCCGAGAACGACCAGCAGAGCATCGAGCTGGTCCAGCACACGCCCAAGAGAGACAAGGGGCCCATCAACAAGCCTTCCAAGGTCGCGCTGGCGCCCAAGACGGGTTCGTCGACGCACCACTCCATGATGCCCTACGGGGACGGTTCCACCGTGCCCGGCACGAGGGGCTTATACGGCGACGGGTTCGGCACGCCACACGCAGGCGGCCAGCAGCTCCCCGCGGAGCACACGTTCGAGCGCATCCAGTTCAAGCAGGCCACGCAAAACAACGGCAAGAGACGCGCAGCGCAGCAGTACTACCAGCTCATCGTGGAGCTGTGGGCAGACGTGGGCGGCCCGGAGCACTACGTCAAGGTGGCATACCGCAAGTCAGCCAAGATGATTGTCCGCGGTCGCTCGCCAGGGCACTACCAGAACGAGAGACGCGGCAGTCAGGGCAACGGCCCTGGCGGTTCCGCGGGCAGCCTGGGCGGCTACGCGGGAATGGGCCCGATGGGAGACTTCAACTCCAACGCCATGCTGGGTGGAGCTGGGACCGGGGGTTACGCCACAACGTACGACAACCGGGGGAACGTCTACGGCAGTGCGCGAACGCACGAGATGCCCGACGAGGCCATGATCTCCCCGGACGACGGCAAGGCCATGGACAGTTCCAAAGCTTATCAGTACTACCCTGGCGCCATGTACGACGGCCACCACGAGCGGGTCGACATGTTCAACAACCACAGGAGCGGCCCCGAGACGGCGGTGATCCCGAGCATGGCCCCCGACACCAAAGTCAAGAACGAGTACGAGCTCGGCATGCTGCCCCGTCCCTACAACTCGACGCCACGGGCGGCAGACCAGCGCCAGCACGATCACTTCTCGGACGGCAAGGCCTCGTCTGGCGGATATTACCCATCCATCGTGTCGCCGACTGGAATTAACATGACGATGACATGAAGCCATGGCGAAGCAGGCCCGGCCTAGTGTGGCAACAAAACTCCACAATCGCGCTGCTGTTGTCCTTTGACTGATATGCAGCGCCACCCAGGAGGCTCGGCACGGAAATCACATGAATGAATTTCAAGGCGCTATGCATAAGCATCGGGGATGGGCCCAGGGACAAGGCAAACTCTAAAATTGAAAAAAAAAAAATTCCAAGCAAGCAAGCACACGAAGCAAGCACACGATACAAGGCAACCAGCATGGGATCGGGGTTCAGGAGCCAAAACGTTTGGGATATACATCATTGGGGAGAGAGACCGCAAGGAATCCAGACTGAAAAAAATCGCCCACGGCCCCTAGACAAAGACGGCTCACGACAGGCATTCGGGAACAAGAAAAAGGCGAAAAGGGCACCATGGTGGAAACGGGAAAGACTTTGACCTCGAGGACGGATGGAGTCTACGGAGTATGAGGGAAACGATGCGATAGGCATGACTGACGAAGGCTGACGATGGGATGGGGGTGTGGCAGTGGAGGACAAGGTTCTTGGGAATGGGCCCCCCGTCCTATTGTCAGCGGAACTGCACCGAGGAGTGGCTCTGGCAGCAAAGGTGGGTGAGTTGGAGGCAGGCACGGCAGCATGGAGGGATACCCAGGTCGCGTTTCCTTTACTGTTTTTTCTTATTCCTCTTCTCGTCACAGTATCTTGCCGCTTTCTTGTTCTCTTCTTGTTGCGTTCCTTTGTCAAATGTTTTTCAACTCTTAATCCTTTCTTCCTCTTCCTCTTGTTGGACTTGAATACGAGTGCTAGCTCCGTGTGATTCGGTACTGTGGGAATGGGCACCCCCTGACGAGAGAATGTTCGCCTTGCCGGGGTGGCCGTCGGGGAACGGGCGTTGGGAGAGGGACTCGGGCAACGGGAAAAGATGAAGACGACGAGGCAAAAAAAATAAAAAAAGGGGAAGCGCATGTTCCGGTCCGGGATACTACAGATGTTACGGGGGACTGTACGCTTTGGCCGGGCGACGGTCCATGTGCTGTGTACTTGGTATGCTCTTTCAGGCTTGGGTATCATTGTTGTCTATTGAGTATTTTTGGCTCGCAACCCGTGACGGCTTTTACCTCCTTTGGCTGCCAGCCCTGTGCGTTGGGCCGGGGCACTGTTGGTATTCAGGTCCATTCCGTGCCCTTCGACGGAGAGATGCGTACGGTGTGAGCATCTCGACTCCATGGTTTGAGTACAAGTACGTGCTCCGTATCCCATGCCTGCACGAGTCCTCCTCGACCGGACCCGATGCGCCCCAGAGGCCAGCGACAGACGCCCGCTGGGGCCGTCACTGGGCGGCAAGAGGAGAGATTAAGGCACGGGCTCTCCGGGCTACGGACGCCTCTCCGGCGCGGCTGCGCCAATCATGGCTGCAGACAGGCGAGAGCAGCAGAGCGTGATGAGCATGGGGGGCGACGGTAGGGGAGGGGGCCCCCCCAAGGACCACAACTTTCGTGACAGGGAGAGCTGTGTGGGTGCTTGCCCTTGCAGGCCGTCAGGCTGGCGGTGGGGGTTGTCGAGATGGACAATGGCCGAGAAAGGGCGCTTCTCTTTCACTCACTCCTCACCGATGCGTGTGTGTGCGTGTGATTTGCAGAGGGCAGGACGAGCTGGGGGATTGGCCCGGCCGTCTCTCGGCCTCGCACGCCTCTCACTTCCCCTGCCCTGGCTTGACCTCTCGGGAAGTTTGATTTTTTCGCTCCCTGCAAGGGAGGGGACAGGATCATGGATGGTGGGTCGGCTTCCGTGGTCGTGATTGAGACCCCTTCCGGCGAACCTGTGAGGCTGAGCCGCGCAGGGCGGCGGGCAGCAGCCTGCCTCGCGAGGGCTGCTGGTCCCGGTTGAAGATCCAACGGCGGCCGCCCGGCGCCAACGTCACTGGTATGGGGGAGGAGGGTACGGTACATACGGGCCCGCGGGGGCCGTCCGTGGGCTGCATGGGAGCCTCGAGATTCGACCAACGGCAGGTCGCGTGCCCGTCGACGTCGACGGAAGGGGGACGAGGGCAGCGGCCACCACGACGCTGGGCGGTGCGGGAGCCGGGTTCCCGGGGAGCCTGGCGGGCATGCCTACTCGTCTCGCGCGGGCCATCGACGGCGTATGCGAAGCAAGCCATCGGCGCCAGCAGCAAACGCCGAAGGAGAGGAGAGCAGCGAAAAGAGCACTCGTGCTCGTGCTCGTGGCGGCAGCGGCGGCTAGCTCCGCGAACGAACCACCCGGCCATGGATCCGTACATGGGGACGGACCAGGTGACGTTGGCTGCCGGCGCTGCTGTCGTTCATCAGCAAGCCCCCGCGCCGCCGCATCGCAGAAGAAGCAAAGAAGAAGACGGACGACGACGACGACGACGACGACGACGACGACAGGGAACGGACGCGCCGGTATCAACGGTGGGACGGTGGAGCGCGCCCGCTGCCCAGCGAGGGCCACTTCCCGCCGCGTACCGAAGCCAAGGAGCCAAGGGGCGAGCGCCGACGGGCTCGAGCACCGACTGGCCCGGGCTGGCCCACGCGGGAAATGCGAGTCGTCAGCGGTTAAGAGCCGAGCTGCACCTGGACACCTGGACACCTGGACAGCCATTTGCGGGTCCCGAGGGGGGGTCTCTCTGTCTCCGCTCTCTGTCTCCGTCTTCAACGGGGGCCTCGCCCTCCGGCTGTCCTGCTGCTCCGTCTGCCTCTCCTTGCCGTTTAATAATCCGAAGATGCAGGGTAGCGACGGCGGCGGCGGCGGCGGCGGCGGCATGGGGCCAGGAGGAGGGAGGCTGGGCTGGGCGGGCATGGATGGCATGGGCCGTGGATGGAGCATGGATGGGATGGGGGGGGCGCGAGCCAGCCGTGACGGGTCGCCTCGGCCCTTGGACGGGCAGGGGTGCAAAAGGAAACCGGGACGCTGGAGTCGCTGGACACGGGCCATGGATCCAGCCGTGATCGCGTCGGGACGGTGGCGTCGAGCCTGTCTCTCGCGCCGCGGGCGCCTCTGGCTCCGGATGCTCTCTCTGCTTAATGCCGACGCGCGCGCGAGGATATTGCCGCCGCGAGGCAGAATGGGCGAGCGGCATGTCGTCGAGTCATGGCGCCCCCGTTGCGTATCAAATCTGCCCAAGTCCAGCCCTTGTCGACGCTCAGCCCCTCCGTAATTGCAACGGAGGCCAGGGAGGGCCCGCCGTCATCATGTCTGTATGATATGCCTCTGCGCCGTGCCTCTGCGCGGCACAGCGTCGGCGGCGGCGGCGCACGATCTCTGTCCCACGCGAGCCATCTCATGTCGTCGACAGCCCGGCCCGCCAGCAGAGATTCGGTGATGCGTAGCCGCCGGCTGAGCCCCCGACCCCGACCCACGATGGCCCTCGCAGGCTGCGAGTCCGGCGGCGCGGTCTCAGCCCTACGGCCGCTGCTGCTGCTGCTGCTGCTGCTGCCGCCGCTCTTAATCTCGAGTCTCACTGCATGGATGGCCCCCGTGGGAAACGCCTCGTCCGGGAAGGGGAGAAAAAGAAAGCTTCCAGCGCCTTGGCCGCGCAGCTGCGGCCCTGCCATGTCCCCGTGGGCGCTGGCAGCTCGGGGCGCTCCCGCGTCTCCCGCTCCCGACCCGGTCAGCTTCTGCCTACTCGTATCCCCGGTGGAAGAACTGGCTTTCGGGCCCCCAGGAGGCGCCCGCCGCGCCCAGGTCGGGGCTGGACGAGGAGGACGGGGGCGGGCAGAAGCCGTGCGGGCTGCAACGGCATGTACGAATATGTGCCTGCCTGCCTGCCTGCTTGCCTGCTGCTTGCTGCCCGTCACCACGTGTCGCGACCCTGTCTCGCACGGGAGCCCTCGCTCGGGCCGGCGCGGCGCATTCTCGCGACCACGGCCACGACCACGACCGCTGCCGCCGAACAGCTGAACAGCTGCGCAGCTGCGCAGACCAGACCACCGTACCGTTCCGCTTCAGCTGCTGACGGCGGACGCGCTGTAGAGGTACAAAGTACTCCGTACGACTACTCGTAAGCCCCAGATGTAATGTCGCATGGCCTGGCCGGGCTACCACCCCCCCCTGCTGCGTTCGCGCCTCTGCCACCCCGGCCCGCGCCGTATTAGTACGTGCATGTACGTCCGTGGACGCCTGCATTACGAGTAGGTAGGCGCATGCGCCGTGCGGACAGCGTGGCGGCGTTCGTGCCCGTACAGCCCAGCGCGCAGGAGAAGCGGAAGGGAAACAACCCGAAACAAAACAAGCACGCACGCAATATGCACACGCATCGTATGCGGACACCAAGCACGTCCGCGAGGTGGGCCTCGGCTGTGCGGGCCCGGCCATGGACCGCTTCCCGCTGCGAGGCTGGCGAGATGAGGTAGGTGGTTGCCGCGCCCCGTGAGCTGTCAGAATCGCCGGGGAGCCTCATGCAGTCTTACACCGGTGATCGACCGTGCGTCTAGATGGCGGCCGAGATGCGCCTCGTCATGGCAGTGCTTCCGGACGCGGTAGTGGATGCGGATACATGCGCGTACGTGGTGGCACCCGTGGCCCGGAGGTAGCTGCGCTTAGCTGGACCGCGGAGATGATGGCCACGGCGACATGGAGGGCGGCGGCGGCGGCGGCAGCAGCAGCAGCAGCAGCAGCATGGAGACGCACGGGGACGGGTCCCCTGGACCGGCGAGGCGGCCGGGCTAGTGGACGAGGCGCCGCAGGGCCTCCGGTCATGAACGATGGATGAGGGTCCCGCGATCATCTCCAAGCGCG
Source organism: Tolypocladium inflatum (assembly GCA_003945565.1). NCBI lineage: Eukaryota > Fungi > Ascomycota > Sordariomycetes > Hypocreales > Ophiocordycipitaceae > Tolypocladium > Tolypocladium inflatum. Next base: position 3,816,715 of record QEPE01000009.1, on the reverse strand, counting down.
ACGAGAATCGGAGATGTGACATGGCTTGGCCGACGTGTGCGCTCCTCGCCTTGGCAGGGCCATGTTCCTGTACTTGCCTCGACTTGTGTCGACCTGCCTCGACATGGACATACGTACATGATGGTGTGCGTGCTCGTACGTAGCCGCCGCGCCTCTCCCGTCCGTCGTGTCCAGTGGTGCCAGGGCCGGGCCATGGCCAGACCGGACGAGACGGGCGCCCGGGGCGCAGATGACGCGCTTGCTAGCACGAGTCCCTCCCAGATCTCCAGATGGCATCCGACATGGCGGCCACCATGGCCATCTCCCGCGCGTCATGCACCCGGACCACGTCCGCTCCCCCCTGCACCGCGGCCGCCACGGTCGCGGCCGTGCCCCAGATCCGTTCAGATGGCTGCTCCGCCCCCGTCGCTTTGCCAACGAAGCCCTTCCGGCTCGCGCCCACGAGCCACGGCAGGCCCTCGAGCCCCGGCCAGCGCCTGAGCTCGCCCAGGGTCCTCAGCAGCTCGAGATTCTGAGCGCCAGTCTTGGCGAAGCCGATGCCAGGGTCGAGCATCACCCGCCACCGCCGTATCCCCGCCTCCTGGGCCGCCGCGACGCGCGCGAGGAGCTCCGACGCCACCGTCGGGACGAGGCCGTCCGGGTATGACGTGAGGTCCATCATCGTCCGTGGCGTCCCCCGCATGTGCATCAGGCAGATGGTCTTGCCCAGTCGGGCCACGGTCGAGAGCATGTCCGGGTCGAGCGTCCCGGCCGAGACATCGTTGATGATGTCGGCGCCGCTGGCCACGGCCCTCTCAGCGACCGACGCGCGGTACGTGTCCACGCTGATGGCCACGTCTCGCGCCTCCGGCAGGGACCGAATGAGCTCCACGGCAGGGATGACGCGAGCCGCCTCCTCCTCAGCCGTCACCTCAGGCCGGCCGGGCGCCGTCGACTGGCCTCCGACGTCGATGATGGTGGCCCCGCCACGGACCAGGTCGACTATCGCGCCCGACAGGTCGCTTAGGTTGTGGCGCCCTCCATCAGAGAAGGAGTCGGGCGTCACGTTCAAGATGGCCATGACATGGGTCTTGCGGTCGTGTACCAGTGGCGTGAGGGCAGGGGACGAGCGCGCCAGGGGGGTGACGGACGAAAGTGGCTCACCCGCCGGGAGCTCGTTCAGGTAGTCCTGCACCAGCTTCCACGGCTTGGACGAGTCGAGGGGTTTGGACGCGATCAGCCTGGCGACAAAGGGTCAGATACAAGCCCACACATGGGTCTGTCTACATGCGGGTACTTACTCGGCCAGAGGCCTCAGGACGAATTCTCGCTCGGGGACGCCCACATGTGGGATCGTGAGCCGTTCGTGGTCAACCTTTTCGTCGCCGTAGAGCAGGATGTCGAGGTCGATGTTGCGGGGGCCCTTGTCGATGAGTTTTCGCCTGCCCATGTCCCGCTCAATCGCCTGGAGCTGGTCCAGCAGAGCCAAGGGCTCGAGCTCGGTTTCGACCTGCAAAGCCCATCAGCCCTCTGAACGTTCGCAAACGGCCGTCGACGCATCATACCTCGCACGCTCCGTTTATGAAGCGGTCCTGCTCCGCAACATACATGGGCTCCGTCTCCCAGAGGCTGCTGGTGCGCTTGACCTGGATGCCCCGTCGGCCCATCTCATTGCACGCCTTTTCGATCTCGGCGACGCGATCACCGAGGTTGCTCCCAAGCGCGATGTACGCCGTCTTCTTGCGGCTCGCTCCGTGGCAGGCGCAGCCGGAGTGGGCGCGTCTCGCATGTGCATCGCGAGACTTGAGGATGCTGGGCCAAGGTCGCGAGGTCGGCCGAGGTGCGCGACTTGACATGGACCTCTGCGCGCATCGCGTCGTCGGCGAAGCCACCGCGCGCGGGTGAAGGTGGCGCCAGTCGGGGGCGCCTCTGAGGCTCCAGGGCAGGGAGCCGCGAGCGATTGAACAGTTCATGGCAAGCCGTGGGCAGCTGCTGCGTGCGGCTTGTGCGTGGTTGTTGGAGACTCGACGTTGAAATTTGGCGTCTAGCGGGCCCTGAAAGGGATAGCGCCCGGGGCACTAATAATAGCGCTCTCCGTCTGGCGCCGCGGTGACCTCGCCGTCATCGTCGAGGTCGAGGGCCTGGTGCGTCGGCGAGCTGTCCGCGACAACCAGTCCAGTCGATTCGGGGTATGCTCCCGGAAGGCCTCTGAGAGGCCCCATGCGGTGCCATTGCTGCTTTCAGGCGGCCCCGGCCCGTTCATTGGCCTGCCGCGTCCATCTGATAAGATCAATCTCTGGCGGCCCCTGGTCGGGCTGCTGGTCTGGTTCGCCAAGCGGGCATCCACAGCAGGTGTGCGTCTCGTGTCTCATCACGACCCCTCTGGCAGCCCGTACAGTCGGCATGTGCCTTGATGCCTTGATGCCTTGGTGCCTTGATGCCTCGACGCCTTGGTGGTCGACTCCATCAGCGCGGAGCTTCTGGCAAAGTCAGGCAATTGATTACCACATTCGGCCGAGTCCAGGCCACCAGCCAGTCGCATGATTGCTGGCAACACCTGCCGCCTATGTACCAGTAGCTCTGCCCGTCGGAGAAATCGTTTGCCCGCCGCCACTCTGCGACACCGGGCGGTGCTCGCGCCTGCCCTCTCTTGTCCCTCGGCTTCTTCCCCAGACCCCACGAGGCACCGCCGGCGCGCTAAACCCGAACCGTCGTGGTCGCCCTCCCCGAGCCTCGGCACGTTGGTCCTTGGCGCGCTTCCGCCCACGATCCGTCGCCGCCGGCTCTGCGCTGGCCCCTCAAACTCATGTGAGAATATCTAACCGTTCCCGCCGCTACATATTTTCTTGCCCTTCTGCACTTTCTTGCTGCTCCTCACCCCATCCTCCTCTCCCCCATACCCCGAGTCTCTGTCCGCGCATCGTCGAACCGCTTCTATTCCCTCGTGCCACCCACCAGTCCGTCAAGATGGCCTCTCCACGTACGTCACCGCCCCGTCCCTCCCGGTGCGTCGCGCGGCCGGTCGCAGCTGACCCCCAGATGCAGAGCAGATCCGCACGCCCATCACCGATCTTTTCAAGATCAAGCACCCCGTCCTGCTGGCCGGCATGAACGTGGCTGCCGGGCCCAAGCTGGCCGCGGCCGTCACCAACGCCGGCGGCCTGGGCGTCATCGGCGGTGTCGGCTACACCCCCGACATGCTCCGCGAGCAGATTGCCGAGCTCAAGGAGTACCTGGACGACAAGAACGCGCCCTTTGGCGTCGACCTGCTGCTCCCCCAGGTCGGTGGCGACGCCCGCAAGACCAAGTACGTCTCCTGTTCCTCTCCCCCTCCGTGCCCGGCCGGCGATCCGGAGGCAGTCACATGCCAAAGGCGCGGGGCGCGGGCCGGGACGATTCAGCGCGCAAAAGTCGCAAAGGCTAACGGTAAACCCCCCCAGCTACGACTACACCAAGGGTAAGCTCGACGAGCTCGTCGACGTCGTCATCGAGTCCGGCGCCAAGCTCTTCGTCTCCGCCGTCGGTGTCCCCCCCAAGGCCGTCGTCGACAAGCTGCACAAGCACGGCATCGTCTACATGAACATGATCGGCCACGTCAAGCACGTTCCCAAGTGCCTTGCCCTTGGCGTCGACATCATCTGTGCCCAGGGCGGCGAGGGTGGCGGCCACACCGGTGACATCCCCACGTCCGTCCTCATCCCCGCCGTCGTCGAGCTGTGCAACAAGGCCAAGTCGCCCATCACCGGCGGCCCCGTCCAGGTCGTCGCCGCCGGCGGAATCCACAACGGCCAGCTGCTCGCCGCCTCCCTCATGATGGGCGCCAGCGGCGTCTGGGTCGGCACCCGCTTCATCCTGACTGACGAGGCCGGCGCCCCCAAGGCCCACAAGGACGCCGTCCGCACCGCCGGCCACGACGACAACATCCGCACAATCATCTTCACCGGCCGCCCCATGCGCGTCCGCAACAACCCCTACATCAACGACTGGGAGACCAACCGCCAGCAGGAGATGAAGGAGCTGGCCGCCAAGGGCACCATCCCCTACGAGGCCGACCTCGACAAGTTCATGGGTGACGGCGGCGAGCACAAGGGCGTCGAGAGCAACAACGCCGCCGCCGAGGCCGAGGATGACGACGACTACGACGACCCCCTCGAGCAGTTCCGCCCCTACCTGATGGGCAAGTGCGCTGCCGTTGTCAACGAGCAGAAGCCCGCCAAGGCCGTCGTCGACGAGTTCGTCAACGACGCCGTGCACTGGATCCAGGCCGGCAACAAGATGATTGCCAAGCTGTAAAGGGGTTCTTGCCGAGTTTTCCTATTGTTACGACCATGTAGATTACATAAAGCATTGACGCGCTGTGCATATTGTCGATTCATTCAACCACCTTATTATCAATCGCCGCCTCTTGATCCTCTCCGTGGTGTATTCGTGGTGCATTCGTGGTGCATTCGTGGTGCAAGAGGAGCCAGTGGACTTATCCACGGAACAGCCATCACCTCCCTCATGTAGATCCTTCCTGGGCATTCGTAGCTAAGAGCACTCGTGGATTTGTCCGTGGAGGATTAATCACGTCTATTCCATGCTAACCAACTTTGACATCACGCGTACGCCGTCATCCGCCGACCCCAACCCGCACCAAGTCTCGGTCTTGCATCATCTCGTTTTCGGTCAATTCATTACGGCCCCTCGTCCATACATCCCGACTCCTCCACGCGGCTCAAAACCCCTGCATGTTGACGATGGGGCTTGGGTGGAGTGCACGTCGCGGAGCTTATCAGATGATCGGATCCCTCAGTTACCGAGGTAGGCGCGGATGGCCCCCTGGAGCCGTGTCGCACCCTCGCCCAGCACGTTGCTCAAGTTCTCGAGGTCGTCGCTCGCCGTGATGCCAAACTTACGAACAAAGTCCTTGGCGGCAGATTCGAGGTCGCCATAGTCCTCCTCCGGCTCGTCCTCCGGCCGTCCAAAGTAGGCGTTGGAGGATATGGACGTGGCGCCCTCAAAGCCTTGGAGTCGAGTCTTGGCCTCGGCTTGGGCGTTGGGGTCGAAGGATCCCTTGCCAAAGTACTCGTCCGAGGAGATGCCCTTCTGGTTGCCAAACTTGCTGCGTGCAAAGTTCTCCGACTCATCTAAATGGGCGAGTTAGATGAAAATCGGCTACGCTCGTCACGTCACCATTTACATACCTTCGGCACCCGCCTTGACTGGCCCAACCGAGCCGAAGCCGCCAGCGTTCTTCTTGGCCGGCTGGGCCTGAGCGGCCCTGCCTCCGCCAACCTGTCCGAAGCCGAGACGCCCCATGCCCATACCCAATCTCTCCACCTCAGCGTTCGACTTTTGCCTAATATGTGAGCTGGAGGTGCCACGCTGTGGGCTCACGGGAGTCGGAGAGATGATGGTGGCGGCCGTTCCAGACGTTGCGTCCTTGGTCGGCTCCTCCTCAGCCTCTGGGTCGTAGCCCAATTTAGCGATGCGTTCGGCCTCCTCCTTGGCCTTCTTCTCTGCCTCATCAAAGTCAATCACGTCGGCCGCAACCTTTTTGGCACCGAGCTTCGTGGTCTTCTTCGCGCCGAGGACGTTGGCTTTCCGGGGTCCTCCGGTGGCAGTGCCCTTGCGCAGCGCCGCCGAGGTCGTAATACGGCTCGCAGGCTTCGTTTCGCCAGTAGAGTCGGACTTTGCCAGCGGAGACGAGGAGCGAGCGAGATCCTTGCCGTTACCGTTGCCGTTGCCTGCGTTGAGGAATGGCGAAGGTGTTCGGCCCACGACCGGGGGGGTTGCGGTTCGAGAAATGGGAGGCGTTGGTCGCTTGATCGCAGGCTTGTCCCAAGACGAGAAGAAGTCGTCGTCGGGCTCCCCAGCAGGAGTTGAGGAGCCATCGCCTTCAGCGCCGTCGTTGATGACAACTTCGCCAGGGAATCTAACAGCAACATGGTCAGCACGCACAGCAGAGTGCAGCGGGTTTCGAGGCCATACTCCTTAGCATCCCTGGCCGCCCGTCGCTTCAGCTCATCCTTGTACTTGGTCGCCGCGTTGGACTGGTACTTGGTCTTGGGGTCTTTGCTGTTCAATGCCGCGGTGCCTCCGTTCTGCTGAAAGAACTTGGTCGCAGACTCGTTGCCGCCCACCTTCATCAGCCGCAGCTGGTCCCATTGCCACTCTGCGCCGCGCTGTCAGATACACTCCCAAGCATCGGGGGCCTTGTACATACGGTCCAGGTTCGTCGAGCGCACAAAGGAAATGTGAACGCCGAGGTTGCGGTGGTTGGAGGAGCAGTCCAGGCAGAGGTAGATGCCCAACGGCACCGACGTCCACGTCGGGTTCTTCTGACCGCAGTCAAAGCATATCTGGAAGGAAGCCACGCGTCAACGCCATCCCACGCCATCGCGCCCGTTTGCGCGCGTTTGCGCTACGGGCAGCCTACCTTGTTCGCAGGCTTGGACTTGAGCTTCTCGAAGATCTTGAGCGACTGCTGCTTGGTGGCGAGGCCGCTCATCTTGGCAGGCGACGGTTGCCGGGTCGCGGATCCGGCGCACAGGACTTGGGTTGTCTGGAGTATTGGACAGCGTGGTATCGATGCCTCGCAGGCGCGGAGTCGGGGGGGGGGAACGGAGTGCACTGTTATTGAGCTTGGCTGTCGTTAAGGAGACATGATCTCGAGGGGCCATCTGGTTAAGTGGCATATCGCTTGGCGCTAATCTTGATTGGGCTAGATATCGGGCCCCACATTAACTTTCTGCCGAGGAGCATCAGAAGCACGCAGGGCGACTGCGATCCAAGCTGTCCAACATCCAGCTTCGATAATCCCCCGTCTCTCTACCACATCCAGGGCGCTGTTCCTGGTACGATGGACTGTGGAGACCCGCCATGATGAAACCGACGACCGCACTTCTCGCGATGCGACCGGGCGCCAGCATCGTTGCCCCTCCGTCCTTGCGGTCCTTCTTCCTGGCACGAGCATACGCAACGCAGCATGGGCTTGGGACGACTGCAGCCCCGGGCCCGAAGCGAAGAGGTGTCACACCATTCAACGACGATGGATACGTGCCGTGGAATGAGCTATCAGCGGGAGAAAAGGCAGCGAGGGCGACGCAACAGAGCTTCAACTTTGGCATGATCATCGTTGGTCTCGTGCTCACGGTATGGCCACTTACGACCCCCGGAGCTCAACCCTGCATTAGGTCATGCTCTGACAGATACATAGGGAGGTGTTGGGTACCTTCTGTGGACGGACGTCTTCTCCCCCGATAGCAAAATCTCCCAGTTCAACCGAGCCGTCGACAAGATCAAGAAGGACCCGAGGTGCATCGAGATACTAGGGGACGCCAAGAAGATCAGGGCTCACGGGGAAGAAACATTCAACAAGTGGCGGAGGGCTCGCCCTGTAGCGTACGGGATCCAGCTTTGCCGCACCGAAACTGCCTGCTAACAGTCCTGCAGCTCCACTGAGAGGACTGATGCCCAAGGAAACGAGCATCTCCTGATGCACTTCCACGTGAGTACTGCAATCGCATGGAAACCTCTGCAGACGCTGACAACCATCAGGTCGATGGCCCGTCACAGAACGGCATCGCGCAGGTCCATATGGTGAGACGACGCGGCGAGAGCGACTACGAGTACAAATACCTGTTTGTGGACTTCAAGGGGCACGAGCGGATCTACCTGGAGAACGCGGACACCAAGCCAAGCACAGGAAAGAAGCAACTGAGTTTCCTCGGTGTCAAATGGGGCTGATCCCCACGGTTGGGGACACTGAAGACAACGAGCTGTAGGGCGGGACTCGAATCGTCCTCTGTTTGGGATATGGGAACGTTGAGTGTACGTGATGGATGCGGCGGGTAGTCGCAGGAAAGCGGCCGGCACCACATTTCCAAACGGGTGTATACTAGTTGAAGCATGGCATACGGTACAGCAGGAATATCTTTCGCACATCATGCCGTCTTTCCTGGTCGCTGAGTATCGGATACACTTCTGGGACATGCTGGTATTGATGATCGACCCTACTTTGCGTCGTCAGTAATAACAGAATGACCTTGACCCACAGCCGATGGCATCCTCTCCTGTTCTTCAGCAAGCATCGCCAACGCACCATGGCACGACCTACCTCAAGTATAAGTATCAAGGTTCAAGGCACTTTGCTACCCCACCAAGTTGACACGATGCTTTGCTTCATAGCTCATACAGGCAGCATTCACTGGTATTTCTTGTAGTGGAACTGGTCATGTGTTCATGCATGCCCGGCGGAACTGACAGCGGCGGCTCATCTCGATGCAGTTAATGGGTTCAATACGGGCAGAAGCCAAACACAGCTTTCGAATCGCTGGCGCCATCGTGTCGTGCTTGATGCCAGTCCCATCATATGTTCGCTGCACCGTCGGATTTCGCATGCTTCTCGGAGAGTTCGCGAACCTCGGACAGTCCTCGCTCTAGGGAAACACCTCACTTTCGGAGGTGTTGAGACCATTCATTTCTCGTAGAATACCCAGAATAGCTCCCGCGATACTGTGCCGTGTAGCCACGGGAGCCTGCATTGCCTTCAACACGCCCCTCCTGACGCACAAAGGATTCCAAATATCCTTCTCGCGAGTTCATTTACAACGAGGAAAGAACCTCGACTCCATTGCAAGGAGGTAATATGTCGGCTCCAACAGCATCCGAGAATAGACGTGCGTTCGATTCGCCTTTCCGCGCGCTTCACTCGCCCTCTTCACCCGCGTTATACCGCACCAACCCGAGCCGCCGCCCATTGGACTCGACCGCGACATGTGAATATGCAGAGAAGCCGCCGCAGAGGCAAGTACTTGCACAGAGTCGCCACGGGCGCCACGGGGGAGTGCCATTGGCGGCACGGCCCTCCGTGACCGACGTGGTACGGCATGGAGTCGTCTCGATCTGGCCGTTGCCCGGCGGGACCATGTTGCAGTCTTTGCATGGCTTTGTGACCTTTGGCTGCAGAGAAGTCGGCGAGGCAATTACAACGACGTGCAGTATACAAGTGGCTGTGCAGTTGAGAGGTGCAAGTCAATCAATGGTCAAATGCGCACGGAGTTGGGGTAATGACAGACAGACACGGTGCTCCGCGCTCCGATCACTAACTGACCCTGGCGATCATGCTACCCTCTCCAACTGTCGTCCCCAACTGTCATCCTGCAGCCAAGGCCATCACACTTTCAGCGCCGGCTGAAGTCGCGGTACTTGGTACGGGAAAAAACCAAGCCGTGGGTGTGGGTGTTAGTCTCTGGCTCGCCCCATTCTCGTGGTCCCTTTGACAATGCGCACGGCAACTCAATTTCAAAGTACCGAGCGAGGAAATGTACTTGTATACTCTAGATGCACCCTCTTGCTCCCGGACATTTGTCCTGGAACATGGGGAAACGAGTCACTAGGGTGAACGGTCGGGGTGCCCAAGACGTAACCGCTCAGGCGGGCAACGGGAAAACCAGACGTTCCGACTCAACCCCCGGCACTCGGGGCGACGATTACGAGTACGTCGAATTCCCGAGGCAGCATGCTCGGTGTCATGGCGCTGAGGTTGTCTAGCGTTACGGCGGAGTAGTTTGATAAGGGTGAGTTTCATCACACGTAGTCCGGGGTTCACCTAGCCCAGATCTTATCTTGGCCGAAGGCATAACCACTGTCACAAGCCAAAAGCCAGTGTACTCGTATGCCAGCGGGCGGATTAGCGGAACGCGGAACTGTCCGGTAGTGAACAGATGAACCCGTTAGATACCGTGAAACAGAGCGGCTATGCAGTTCGAGCCTTGCATTTACCCGTACATGCACCGATTCGAACCACGCGTGAGCTGGCCGTTCCCCGACGCCCAGTACTCAACTTGAGACTCTGTAACAGCCATCGGCGCCGTTGGCCCGTTGGGCAGGGTGGGCTGAAACTACGTGCCACTTGGACAGACGGAAATCCATGGAGCATCGATTCACCTTGGCTCGTTCTCCCTTGACGCCTTCCTTCCCTCTTGCTGGAGCCAGATGCCAGAGACGTTGCCATGGGGCAAGATCCCTCGTACACGCATGTATTCTCGGCGCTGGCAACGTGTCTTGCACAGGTCCGTTGCAAATGCCTCATGGCTGCCAAGACGGCCTTGCATCAACCCAGGCCATGCTTGTTTTCCTTCCCCGTTCGCCAGCCATGCTTCTGCGCGGAGACCCCGCTTCGAGGCATGCCTTGCCCTGGCAGTGCTCGCAGATCCCGCCAGGATGCCTTTGACGGGACTGCCAGTGCACTCGCAGGCAGTATAGGTAAATCCACCGGTCTCATATAGACTTGGTCAGGGCTGTTTTGTCTGCCAGGGAGGGGGTACATTGCTGGACGCTGCTCTCCGCGTCATCCCTTATGCGCTGAGCGCGTCCTCTCAGCCATCCGACGTCCCGAATAGTGAAATCATGCCGGCGGCCGTATACAGCAGGTCGTTGATCTGTGCCGCTGTGCATGGTCTCGTTGTATGCCGAGAGGCAGTCGGCATCGAGTCTCCAACGCCCCTGATGCTAATATGCGGCGCGGCCGCCGATAGGACGATCACCTTTGGATCTGGTCAGTCGATCGTGGGCAGAGGGGCGCACCGCATGGAACAACACCCCCCTCCGCGGCACGGCTGGTGCTCCTGTTCCATTGTCATTGCCTGACAAGTCGGCGGCGTCGATCCGGGTTGCAGACGTCTCTTGTGGGTGGCAGGAGGGTGACACTCGATCCGGTGCATGTGGCGATGATTGGTACAGCTTCCTCTTGGTGCTTGGTCTTAACGCAGGGCCCGGAGGCTTGTCGAGCTCTTACCTACCGCATCTGGCTGTTGTCAAGCCGCCTCAGATCTCCTGACGGGGGTGGTGCCGGTCTCTGCGACATGGACGATGCCTCCAGCAGCATTACAGTTCGGAGTACTTCGTACGAAGCAGCAGCAGCAGCAGCCCGCATTGCGTCCCCGCACCGTCAATGCCAGGGCTGCACGGCTCGGACACTGGCATTGGGAATATTCTCCGAAGCGTCCTCCTGGGGGAGGCTCAAGCTGCACACCGCTGGTGCTGAGGCCATGCATGTGAGGACGCTCCAGCAGACGCCGACGTGCCCAGCGTGTACTCGTACTCGTACGTCGACCTTCCCACGGCCGTGGCAGTCCTCCTCGGGACCTCCTCTTGGCTCTCCAGATGCCCGGAGTCGACGAGCGATTTTCTCGGCCCGGACCCGAAGTAAAACAGGGGAGGACCCTGGCGCTCAGCCCGCCCCAACACCGACGAGCACCGAGAAGCCCTCCGCGGCAAAATCCGTTCATGATACGCCGACTCCCCGGGGTGGCACGGCCCAGCACCGGCTCAAACTTGGCAGGTGCAACGTAGCAGGCAGGGTCCAATTGTCTTCAGCGAGTCAAGGTTCTTTGGGGAACCCTGATGGTCGTTGCAGCGCTGCTTACTGTACGAGTACTCGGCGGTGCGCGCGTACTCCGTACATACCCGTACTCCCCAGACTCCTCGTGCTGTTTCTGGAGGCCGGCATGGATGGCACGACGGCGCCGCCATTCACAGCAGTATCAGGCAGGTGAGGCAAATGGGGTAGGCAGGTGAGCGAGGACCCGCTGCCACGGCCTACAGGTGAGCGGGATGCTGCAGGGACGCAAGCACGGCAAGACGTCGCCTAGTGGAGCGAGTAGGTACTTGTAGATCCGCGCAAATCGCAATAGTTCTAGCATGTCACACGCCGCGTCGTCCTTCCTTTATCAGCGCTGCAGTGGCGTACGAGTACTCGACGCCCAGACCTGATAACCCGATAATCACATGCAACTTTGGTCTGAGTGTCCGGGCAAACGGCAGCCGCAGCCCATTATCGACGTCATGCCAGCCATAGCTTCCACGTTCGGCTGCTGAGCTGCAGTGGTCTAGACGCCCATGGTTCCTTGTCGAGTTTCAGAAGACACATCGCCGGTGTTATCCTCAACGCCACATGCTCCTGCAACACTGCACGCACCGCCATCTAGGTATCAAAGAGAGGATCATATCTCTGCCGCGTCGGGCTGCATGGGCAAGCTCGCTCTACCCAGCCGCCGCATGGCTCCACAAACGCACCCCAGCTTGCATGGGGGCAAAATCCTCATGTGCGACTCTGTTCCAGGCGTGGAAGGTCAGTTGCTGGAGCCGAATTTCGATGACACAGATTCGTACCACTCAAGACGGCTTGTGGCGGCTTCACGGGCACAGTTACGCAACAACGTTCAGCGATCCCCGTAAGTCGACTCGCCGACTCGCCCCGTCAAGCCTTGGCCGCCGCGCTGCAAGACGCCAAGTTCTACGACAGCGGCGGTGCATGCCCTCGTCGCCAATGACGGCACTGCGCCTTCGATCAAGGGGCAGAGCGGCGACGCGTTCCATCGAGGCGTTGGAAAGAAGTCGCACAGTGAAGGACGAGGCTCGTGCTCATCGGACGCGGGACGGAGCTGATGCTCTCAGAACGGTCTCCGTTCCCGGCGTATCACGGTCCAACGTTGCCAACCAACGAACCATCGTTGCAGGACGCTTTCGGCCGTCTCTTGCTGGGGGCGAGCCGCCATCAAGGGAGCACCTTTGCCCTGTGCCCGTTGCTCGGCGTCAACTGCGTTGTGCCAACTCAAACCACCTGTCGCAACCCCACCCCCACAAATACATTTGACCAAAACGGTAAGAGCTGCGTCGGGGGCAGAAGAACATGGGGCAGAAGGCAGTGCCGCGGGGATGCTTTGCAGGTCTGCGCACTTACACTGACGACGCGAGCCTTCGACACCGAGCAACGACGTCTCATGCGAGGGCTGCAACGCTTCAGAACCTTTCTTCGCCCTGCAGCGCCACATGCCACCTCGTCAAGGTTCCCAGGCCTGATGGAATCATGTCCTTGTTTCCAAGCACAACAGTGGTCGATGATGCAACGCGGGTATAATGCGACAGAGGCACAGTAAGCCACCAGGCAAGCCATCAGACTTCCCCGCGTCCCCGTTACGACGCAGTTGCAGGCGCACAAAACCTAAATCAAGTGGCATGAAAATTTTCTCTTGCTTCAAGTGCTCGCTCTCCTCACGCCAGGCACAGATCTGGCGCATATTCAGGCGCATTCAGGCGCATCCAGGCGCCTCTACCGGCACCCCCGGCATCAAAAGTGCCCCCACCGACCATCGTCCCTCCAAAACGATGACAAGCTTTGGCTATCCGTCCTGTCACACACCATCATCGAGCCGCCGTCAGTCAGCCATCCTCGCTTGCCTACCCAGCTGCAAACCGCCCTGCCCAACGACAAGCCTGCCCGTAGTCGCCGCATGGCACCATGCCTGATCCTGATATGCAGCGGGCAGCTCCCTCAGGCGCTAGCGCGGAAGACAAACGCAGGCTCAGGCTCACCAACACACCCGCCGGTGCCTCCTGGCTCCTAATTCGCCCGTCATGTTTGGCGGTGAGGAGCTGTGTCTCATTGCGTGTCCTCCAACAGAGACGACATGCGATGCTCTCAGCCAGCTGCGTGGTGCTTGTTACTTCCCGTGGCGCCCAAAATAGATGAGAATACGAAGTCACTGTGTGCCGAACCCGGCCGGTACAACACGCCCCTCCAAGCCACTATCCCTGGGCATCGAACGCGTGGCCCCGCGAAAGACTCCCAACTGCTCTCATCGCGATGGGGGTTAGCAAATGGTGATGCGTCCATCTGACTCCTTTCCCTCTACTAATACAACCGCCGCGGGTGTCTTGTGTGGCTGGCTTGGCCAGGCCCCAACAAAGCCTCTTCCTTCTGACGGAAACAGTGTAGCTTGGGCTCCCCCTGGGCCAGGGCTTTCATTAGACGCTCCTACGAGCACTCCATGGGTAACTTACCCTCCTTCCTCCAGGTTGTTCCGCATTTATGGGAGTGGGGCGTAGCATCGCTCTGTCAAAAAGCTTGGAGCTATTATAGGCGGCCGACATGGCGATGAGAAGGTTTACGAAACTGAATTCAATTCAACTTCAGCCTGATGGGAGGCACGTAGGAATGGGAGCTTCCCTTCTTGTGATTGCCCGCATTCCAAGGTGAGGTACGGATGCTGGGCCTGCTGGCGGAGCTGTCGCCTTAGGTATTGGCGTGGATTCACGTTCAACGCCAAGTCACCACGGCTTTGGCATGGGTCCCCGGACAGGCAGCAGAAACTCTACCGATCCTGGCGGGGAGATGAGCTCCAACTCTGTCTCGTGGCTTCAATCAACTCACCTTGGGTACGGAGTACACTTCTAAGCTTCGTACCAGCGGGCTTCGCCTGAAGCGGCCGCGGCTCAGCACAGACCGGACTTCGGTGTAGGCCTCCGCGCTGCTGTCCCTAGGTACCTATCTTACCTAGGTAGGTTTCAACACCGCTGCAAGGCCCGTCGGCACATTTATGCCCCCCGTGGGGTGGGCCCCCCAGATCCTCTTCCCCGGCTGTCTCGGAGGCACGGGAAGCTCCAGGGGCCAGGCGGCGCATGACGACATGTCGCCCAGGAGCAGAGGCACGGCAGCAAGAAGCTCGGAGTGTCACAGGTGAGTCGCAATCGGAAGACGAGAGGTCTCATTATTAGCTCAGTGCTACGCCCTGTCTCAACAAAAACACAATTTCATCGCGCCAGGCTTTTCTATCATGCCCGCGGCCCGTTCGAGTACGCGCGCCAATCCCGCAGCGGTTCGCAGGTGTGCGTCGGTTGCACAGCGTCGACCGTTTCGCCCGCTCGCGTGTCGGGATCGGGCAACTCCAACAACCACATCGCGAAACCGCCTGTCCGTCCGTCTGCAGTCTGGTTGGAACCCCAAAAAGGCCCTCGAGCGTAAAGTCCAAACGGTTTTAATAATTCAAATGGCCCGTCGTCGTCTTAGTAAATTGTGCTTTTTTGCCTCGTCCCCCTTTTCAAGTTGCCCTGGCAAGCCTGAATAACAAAAGCCACATAAGAATCCAAATTACTCCTCCGATATTGTCTCTTGAGAACTTAATCCGCCGGGGAAAGTGGTGATGTCTATAGTTTGGTTGTCCGCCGTTACAAAAACCGTCCTGAACCGCCCAGTCTCTTCGTATCAGGGCGCAGGGAATGTGCCCCTCGCCAATGCAAACCGTAAACGCCGACTCGTTCTATTCCTCTATAACCCAAAGTCATCATGTCGTGCGGTGTGCGATGCCATGGCGCTTCCTAAACGCGGTCCATGAGATCACCTCCAGCCAGGCTGCCCGTGGCAGAGCTCCTGCCGCTGTTGCTGAATCCGCTGTCCGACAGCAGGTCGTGCACCGCCACCTTGGGCACCTGGGGCACCGGCAGCTTGCGCTGACTGCCATCGGGACGGCTGATGATGTCCGTCAAGGACATGCCAGCGCTGCGAGGAGCGTTATTTCCGAGCGTCGGTGGGAACTGAGGCGCCTCCAGGTGAGGCTCCATGGGGGCCAGCGCAGGCGTCGTGTTGTGCTGCAGGGACAGGTTTCGCAGGCTCGGCAGCTCGTAGCCCGAGAAGGGACGAAGACGAGGAGAGTGAGCGGGCGTGGCGATGGGGGTGTGGTCCGGAGTAGGAGACAGCGAGTCGTGAGAAAAGGTGGGCGACGAGGGAGCAGTAGAGTTGGGCGAGTTCGGCCTCGAACGCTTGGCGTGTCGGAGAGATCCGTTGTAGTGGTCGTCGTGGTGATCCTCGTTGGAGTGGGATCGCGACATGTGGTACGAGGACAGGCCCCCCAGGTGGCCCCTGGATCCGGGCATGGCATGGGCGTAGTAAGGGTGGTGCCTCGAGCCATGGTGGTTGGCTGGAGCAGCGAGCGTCTCCCGCTCGACCTGGGTAGCCGCCTTGGCCAGCATCGAGATGTCTCCGTTGCGGTTGTAGGAGTGCACGCTCGACTGGGGGTGGTGGGCGAACGAGGCGTACGAGTGCGGAGGAGACACGTTGGGCGAGGCCAGCGCCGAGCCGGGAGCAGAGCGAATGGTCTTGGGGGCGGGCGGAGGAGCCATCATGCCCTCGGGGTGCATGTGAGGAGGCAGGCCCTGGTGGTGGTGAAGCGGCTGGTGCTGGTGCTGGCCCTTGTTGCCGCGTCTCGAGTTGGGGTTGTTGTGGATTCGCGAGTGGCGGGTCAGCTCGTCAGAGCGAGAGAACTTTTTGCTGCATCCGGGGAACTGGCAGGCGTGCGGCTTCTCGCCGGTGTGGGTGCGGATGTGTCTCGTCTGGTGCTCCAGGCGGTGGAAAGCCTTATCGCAGAGCGGGCACTTGTACGGGCGAGGCAGCTCGTTGGAGTTCTCCGACGCCTGGGCGCCAGGGAGAGGCCCGTTGGGCTTGATGACGGTGACGGCAGCGCTGGCCATGTCGACGTCGTTGCCTTGTCTATGGTTGTTGTCGTGGCCCTTATCAGCCAGGGCGGAAGGGTTCAGCAGATTGGAGAAATCCACTGCTGACTGTGCTCGTTGCATGTGATCGTGTGGTGGGCAGCCCAAGAGAGTCGGTAGGATGCGGATTCTCGCCTCTCGAGACGGCGGCAGCGACTGTGTAAAGGGAAAGGGGATTCGGCTGTCGGCTTGCTGTTGATGCCGAGTGGCGGTGTCGGTGAGATATCGTGGTGGTCCAAGGAAAGACTTGCGGCAGCAGATGCTGGATGCAGGTCAAGGTGAGATGCTTGCGTTGGGAAGAGACGGGGGGGAATCGAATCTTTTTTCTCGGGGGAGGAGACGGGGGGAGAGGGAATGGTTTTAAAAGGGCGGGTTCGGCCGGGTCGGTACAGGTGCACTGTGGAGGAGGTACCTGGGGGCATGTACCTCCACCAGGGGACGGCAAAGCAGGGCGCTCGCGCCCGCTGAGGGCATTGCACGGGGGCAGTCAAACAGAGGCGCCGCCTCGGGCCACTGTGGAGGGTTGCAGCGCCGCAGGGCACGTCCAGCGGGCGCTGGGGGCCGATGGGGGGGCGCCAGCGAGGGCCGCTGGAGGGAGCGAGGTACAAGGCCTGGGGGGCCGGCAGGTACCCTGCTCCTCCCACGGGGTGCCCAGCGTGCAGCGGGCACTGCAGCCACGCCCCTGCAGCCGGGGCGACAAGCCAAGTACTGCGCCGACGGAGGTACCTCTGCGCTATTCTGGCTGTTGGGGTCCGTGGCTTGGCTGGGGCCGGCTGGGGGGAGGACTGGGGATGCTGTGCCGACGCCCCCCTGGGCGCGTTGCATCCACGTTTCCCACACACACCCCACCACGCACCCACTGAATCCATCCATCCCACCTTCTGAGGTGCATCCCTACCTCCTCCGTGCTCGAGCACGCACTCGCTGCTGGGCCGGCGATGGTGCTGATAGCAATGGCGAGCGCTACCGGGGGCAAGCGATGCACCGCACCGCCGCGCCGCACCCGCACTGATTGCATTCAGCCAGGCAAGGCGCGGCTGCGCCTGCGCCTGCGACTGCAACTCACATGTCCGGGGCAACGGAAACAGGGGCGCCACTGACTGACGCTGTGGGGGAAGGGATTTCAGGTGAGGATTTTATTTCCTCCTTTTTCCCTTCCCACCCCCACTATCCCACCTCATTGTCCGTCGTCAGTATCAACCAGCCTGGGCGGCGTGGGGCGCAGCAGTGTCGTGTCGTGTCGTGTCGTGTCGTGTCCTGCTGTGCTGGACTGATTGGCTCCCATTCCAGGAGGACAAACGACCAACCTCGATATGTCGTGACGAGCAGTAGCAGGCTGGGTTCGGGTAAGGGGCGTAAGCACCCAGCAGCCCTGGAGTTGCCGGCTCTCCCTCCAACCCTCCAACCCTCCAACCAAGGCCCAACAACACTCGTCCGCCATCAGCATCCAGCAAGCGCCTAGCAAGCATCCAGGCAATCAGCGTTCCCGTGGCGTCCAAGACTCGGCATCAGATCCCGGCCACGTTCGCCTGTCGGGAAGGTCGATGCTCTCCCCGGGTGAGTTCTTTTATCTTTTGTTAGCAAAGCAAAACGGCACGGCGCCCGCAAACGCAAACGCACGCCCATGGGGGGTTCCCCTCGTTGGCGAGACGAACGCCTCAAAGCCAGCACATTTGTGCGACGAGCAGCCACTCGTTGCACGCGTCCACGTAATCGTCTGGGCGAGGCCGATCCGCCGGCGACTCGGCACTACCATCGCCCATCGGCTGTGCTGTGCGGCGTCGCGCTCTGCCGTGCCGCCTTGGGCTGAATGTTGAGTGATCAATGATGCCATGCCCGAGCAGCGCCATCTGTGGGGGCCAGCGAATGGGGTTGGAATTCCCCAGATACCGGCGGTTGACAGGCGTTTTACCCCAGCAAGCCTCCTCCATTCGCCGTGTCACCACAACAGCCGCGAGCAGCTTATCACCTGGTCCCGTTTCTGTCTGTGGAGATTTGCTTCTTTGCGGACGGCGACGCCATTCATCTTGCCCGATGCCTTGGCATTGGCTCTTGCCCTCCTCTCCTCCGGTGACGGAGATGAAGTCTCGTTGGTGGTGTCTACAGTCTGGGGAGGTCGTTGACCCCTGCAAAGCCGGATGCTAGCCGGCACGATAGCGACGACGGTGTGTGTGTGCCACGGTCACGCCTTTGCGACACTCGATGATAAGAATCGAGGCTTGCTGGTCAAACCTTCTGCGGAAGCCCTGGGGCAGCATGATCTGGCTTCGAAGCCAGCTTGCCTCGTCAGATCTGCCCGCTCTGCACCGGTCAGCTCTCTAGTCCGTACCTAGGCCGCAATTAAGCGGTACGTGCTCGTGGCATTCTTCGACCTTCCGTACATGGCCAGGAATATTGGCAACAGAAACCGAGAGACACCAGAGCTTGTGCTGGGCCGGTGATTCGGCTGCGACAACAGGGCGAGGCCCACCGTGTCTCGGCTGCTTGGCCCAAGAGGTCGATCCACGCGCCGCTTCCGCCCTCCTTGTCTGTCTTCACCCCCATCCTGTCTAAGATGGAGCGCCAAACACTTGCCTCGCCTCACTCTGCCGCGGATGGCGTCAAGGAGTCGGGTCGGGAACGCACGCCTCTCTTTCCCAGAAGCTCCCTGGCGAAAAGAAAGGTCCTGCCTCCTCGCCGGGGATCATCGTTCGCGGGGAGAACCGTCGTGGATGCGACCCTTGACGCTGGCTCAGACTAACGCCGTGGCTATCAGCGGAGTAATAAGCCTTCCCCAGACTTCACTTCTCCAGGTACCGCCGCGACAGGCTCCCCTTCTGGATGCCACCCGCGGAGGCCTCGCCAAGTTTGTATCCGTATTGTCGCTATTGTCTCGCCTCGCAAACTGGGGGCCCCAGGAAACGTCAGCACCCTTGCACTCGTCCATCCTCCGGATTGTGTGGGGGCCCAGCTATCCCGTATCGCTCGGGCTGTCAACCACAAGCCACGTCTTGAGGCTGCCATTGGTGTGCGCGCCTATCCATAGCCTGCTGCCAGATCGCCGACTCGAAAGGCTGCTCGTCCATATCAGCAACCGCCCTGTTTCCGTCTGGTCTATCTGCCAACCTCTTCGATGGACTGTTCTGCCTTTCCTTTCGAAAGCAGGACCTCGACTGCCCTTCTTGGAGCCTCGCTCGCGCCCCTGGCACATGCTCCCGCTGCAAAGGTCACCCCGTGATCCCAATCAGTGTCTAGCTGTCTAGCTGATTTGGGCAATTCCGGGCCCAAATCTCAGATCTCGTTACTCCCTGTCGGTCCTAGTCTCAGGCGGCTCTCAGGACGGGGAAGGCCGGGGAAGTCCGGCCAGTGCGCCGAGCAGGCTGGAGGCTCCCTGTGCGCCTTATCCTGAGATGAGCTCAGGTGCAACAGAGGTCTGGGCGCGACAGACGCTCGTCGGCTCTTCTTGTCGACCGTGACTTTCTCACTTGCCTCGGCGCCGTGGCTTTACTCGTAAGGTCTCGTGCTTATCTCCAAGTCTGGGGGCACGCGCCTCGTTGCTGATAACAACGTTTCCATGACTTTGCGCCCGTCAGTCGAGCCGACATGCAGCGCGGCCACATGCAGTAGCCCTGATCCGAGGAGCTGGTTTAGCCTCAGCCCCTTGGCGCCGGTAGACTACAGCTTCCAAATACGGACAGTCGTTCAACGCACAGCAGAGTCGCCTTTGTTTCGTGTCCCCCTTTACGTACTGCGTACGTACTCGGGCGACGGCGACGGCTCGCGGCGACGTGGACGCCTGCCTGTCTGGTGTTCCCGGATCATCTTGCGTGCTTCTGCTGCTCTTTTGCTCTTTTGCACTTTTGCCCTTTTGCTCCTGAGACTTGGCGTCTCTGGGGCTTCACTCTGGGCCCCATTGCCCCTTTGATCTGCTCCGTACAGGGACGAGTCCACCGCTTTCACGTGCGATTACGAGTAGATGCACTGTTTACTGGCCACACCGACCTCTGCGGCCGCCCACGTGCCTGTGACGGTGCCACGATGACACGACGCGGGGCTCCGCTCGGGGCGGTCGGTGACCGACGGTGACGACGACCTCCATTAACCGAAACCACACCTCGGCGTCGCCGGCGAGGCGCCGGACCGTGGGACCGAACTCGTACGTACGGCCGCCTGGCCCGCTCATGCGACATCGATTACTCCATCATGCCGCGGCGCTTTGGGATGCCTACTCTGTCCCGGCCAGCTGAGCCCTGCCTCCCAGGCTTGGCCCCGTGGAGGAGCCCGCCCGCGCGGAAAGGCTAATAATTGGTCCGCAACAAGTCTACGAAGCCCATACCCGGCCATGGCCATTGCGCCAAATTGCCGTGTGATTGCTTCATCTCACCTATGTTGCAGGCAGCAGGGTCCGGTGAGGGCTCCAGCTTTCGCGGGGCTCCGCGCCCGAAGCCACTCTCCCTGCAGCTGCCTACGGCTCCCTTATTAGCCTCATTAGCCTTGGCCCGTGGCTATTGTGTCGATGCTACTCCGTACCACCGAGGGTTGCGCCGTGGATGAAGGCTGACTCGATCTCCCGAAACGCATCCTGACCGAGGCAGGGCCTTGCTGGCGCATCAATCCCGCGTCTCGTCTATGTATTGGAAGAGCCACCGCCATTGGGCAGAGAGCTGTTATTTGACAGCTAAAAATCGCGTGCGTTGCGGGAACAATGGGGTGTGCGCAATATTGGCCCCAGAAACCAGGGTCTATCCTGTTCATCCAGCAAATCTCTCGCCGTGGTTCTAACTTCTGACGACATTGCCGCTGCAGCCGCCCTTGCAGCAGCCCGTCTGTAGCCGTCTTTTGACGCTCCATTTTCGGCGACGGGGTTGGGATAAAAAAGAGCTCATACGAGTACTACTCCGGACTCCACGGTTACACCTCGCCGCGTATCGTACGAAGTACGAAGCATGTACTCGTACGGAGTACTTCGTACGAGTACGAGTACAGCGTTGAGGCTCATGAGGCCACCTTGTCGCACTCCACATTGCGGGTCGGGAGTGATGTATCCGCAAGGCAGCTGGCTGGCGTTGGGCATCGGCTGAAGGCGCAGTGCAGCTCCAGAGAGTCGCAGCTGTAAGTACAAGTATCTGCGAGGTGGTGTCAAACAGCTGTGTTTTCGACGTTTGGCTGGACTTCCTGCGCAGCTGATATGCATGTCACCGACAAGTCACCCGCGTTGGGTCGCGAATTGCGTGTGGCTTCAGCTGGGCTTTCGGTGACGCGGCGTGCATTGAGATGCCGGTGCCTCTTTTGGGCCCGAGTCACCTCAGGGTGTTTAAGGATACCTAGTGATGAGAGGGGTTCCGGACCATGGACGTCGAAACCACTCCTGGCGGAGCCGACCTACAGTCCTCCGCAGGTTGCTTGTATATACACACGTGGTGTGGGATGACCCATCAACGTCTACGGAAATAGATCACATCATCACACCAGATTTGGATAAGCCACGATTGTGGCTTCAGACTACCTGACTTTCCCGAATGCATCCCGAATGCAGCGCTCTCCCTCGGCGCAATGCTCGGGAGAAATGCCTGGAGGCCTTGCTTGAGACGCTTCAAGTCGCGGGGGCTCAGATAAAGTTTGCCAACCCAACGGCGCGCACCAGATGCGCATTCAAGTTGATGCACCTTCCATGGTCTCCCGTCACGTGAGCCCGCGTAGTTGTTCGCGCGCCGGTCCCCACCATGTACGACGAGCACCAAGTCCAACACCTCGCGATGCCATTGCCACGGCGGCGCTGAGGCTCATGCTTGCAGATGATGGACTACCATTCCATCCATGGGCATGACATATCGAGCTTCGATATACCGGGTACCCGTGAGTGCTGAGACGCCGAGCCTGCCCCTGCCCAAACCTGACCGGAATCAGACAGGCTGCCAACGGTTGCTGCATCGCGGGCGCTGGACGAACTAAAGGATGATCCCGCCGTGCACATTGCTACCGGCTTAGAGAGCCTCGACAAAGCGCTGCTTGGGCCGGCGACTGCGGAGTCGGATGATTCCACCCGTCATGGCGGCGTCAAACGCGGTCAAGTGACGGAGATCTGGGGGCCTCCGGGCACGGGCAAAACCGCTCTGGCGTAAGGCGACTCTCATTTTTCGGCAATGCGCGTAGTCGGGCGTTGACTTTTCTCGCAGGATTCAGATGGCTGCAAACACCATCTGCGATGGGCATGAAGTGGTCTGGGTAGGTCTGTTTCGTCGACCCTGCATCAGCCCTTGTCCGAGGCAAGTGAGCTGACACTGCTCTGCCAGACTGCCTCCAAAAGGTACAAAGGCAACGGGTTACCCAAGTCATTGAGTCTGCAAAAGTCTCCAGGGACCAAGACGCCGCCAGTGATGGCTCGAGTGTCGACTGGAGCAAGTTCACCCACTACTCTTGCCTCACTCTGCCTCACGTTATGGCCCTGATATCACGGCCGACGGCAAAGTCGATATGCACGGGCGTCTCTCTAGTGGTTATCAGCTCCATATCGGCTCTGCTAAACTCTGCGCTTCCCAAGTCCCGAGATGGGCGCGCAGCCCCAAAGGCCAGCAAAGGTGCCGCCAACCCTCTCCAGCTCTTGGTTTGACGCGCCGCTCACAGTCACCCTCCAGGCCCGGCCGCATCGACAAAGCGACTACAAGGTTTTCAGCTCATCATGAATGCACTTCAGAAATTGGCCGCCACGCGAAACTGTGCAGTCGTCATCCTGTCACCATGCGCAACCAGGATGCAGTCCGAACAGGGCGCAACGCTGGTCGCTGCCATCAACGCAACTGTGTGGGAACAAGGCATATCAACTCGACTCGTGCTCTTCAGGGATTGGGCCCGGCAAGGCGAGAAGCTCGGCAGCGTCTTTCTAGCAGGCCTGCAGAAGATCGATGGCAAGGCAACCAATGAGGCCGTCGAGCATGTGTGTGCATTCAAGATTGAGGCTGTACGTTGGATCAGAGCATCCCAATGCCCCGAGCCTCGGCAATGTGCTAACGCCACAGGGCCAGGCGGGCGCGACTAGCATCGACTACGATGCTGCTAGCAATCCCTTGCCAGGATCTGCAGATCTGGCACGGCGGAAGCGAAAGCTGGGGCAGACGGAGCTGGAAGTACCAGACAGCGAGGATGACGAAGACTACGGGTGGGCCGACGAGGACGAGGCAGCGATGCCAGCTCCACCGCCGCAATGGCAGGGCAGCGAGGATGTCCTGCTCGGTCAGGAAATTGGCCGAAGCGACGATGGTTCTGGCGAGGAGGAGGACGAGCGCGAGAGCCACGACAACACCGCCTCGTCGGAGGCTGGGGACACGGGCTAGGCGCCGGCGAAGCGCCGAACATTGATACCCGAGATGGCATGAATGGAGACCGGTCCACCGAGCCTCAGCCAAATGACTGCCAGCAAGGCCCCTGTTGCGGGTCAAGGGCAAGAGGCTGCCCTTCAACTGCAACTGCAACTGCAACTGCAACAACACCAGCTTCCTGGTAATTAGCAGTGCAAAACACGCCGCCCAGGGGCTGATTTCTTCAGGGTCGGGAACAGAGTCCATGATTCAAGATCCCTAACAATTCTCGTACAGTACGCCCCGTCGGCGAATCGTCGGTTTGAATCAGCGAGCGGCCTTGGCTCGAGGCCGGTCAAATCCGGCTGTGGAGTGGAAAGCTTCGTCATGTCCACCCGCTGGCCGCCCTGCCACATGCTTCTGGAAGGGCTAAAAATTCTTTTTTATGGCATCATTGACGTCTCGTCCCAAGGCGCCCCACAGACGATACGGTTGAGATTTTCGACAGACGGGGCCCCACCCCACTCTGAGGGATTGTACCTGTGGGGTGGAGGTACATTCTCGAGAGGGCTTTTTCTCTCTTCCTGCTCCGATCTGCTCCACGTTTTCGTAGGCACACGCCTCGCCGCGTCCAGACTCCAGCCTTACAGGCACATGTGAAGAGGGGGGGGGGCAGTCGATCACGGCAGAGTGCCCAGCGTCTCGGAGATGCCAAGAGCAGGAAGATTGTCGGACCGCCAGAGTCGAGCCAGGTTCACGCAACTAACGATGCAGAAGGCCACCGTCATCACCTAAAAGACTCGTTCATTCCTGTGCAGCAATTCGTGCTGGGCTGGTTGCGCATGGTGGAGTCCCCGGTTGGCCGCGACATGACGCAGACGGGAAAAAGGCTCATGACTTTGGGCTTGGCACGAGCCTCGCCCACCGCTCTGTCGCGAGCCGGGGTTGTCCTTGGCTTGAGACTGTGAGCCATGCGCGGGCTGAGAGCAACGAGCAACTATCACCGCCCGTTGAGTCATCAGTCGACAGCGAATAATCCGTATTATTGCCTCTGCCTATTCCGTGCAAATGGCTCGCCCAGACGCGGCATCCCGTGGTGGTTTGGCGGGCAGCCGTTACGTACAAATTAGGTATAACGGCACCCGGCACACGGCGCCCTGCACCACCCCCAAGGATCGGATCTTATCTCTCCAGGGCTCCCACACTTCGCGCTGCAGCGGTCGACCCCTCCGTCCGGCTTTGGCTGCCGGCGGCGACGGAGGGACTGACAGCTCCCGAGCTGCGCTGCCCAAGCCGAGCTCAGCGCGGGTACTAACAAAATACTCCGGCGCCGACCGACGGTGATCGACGGCTTTGGCGACAGCCCCCTGCATCTCCCGTCACTGGAACGATAAGAGGTGGTGCTCGTATCACGTGTCACTCTCCGCGCGCCTGGAGCGTGCTTCGGCTTCCAGAGGCTAGAGCTGTGACGAGCCCGTTCCCCGCCCCCAGACGTCGAAACGCTTCGTGAAACCAGCCCGCAGGTCGGGGTTCTGCCGCGCCGCCTCCGATCCTGGGGTTGCAAGCGCACACCCCGAGCGCACATGTGTAGGGGCATGTGTGAGGCACGCGGCAGGGAAAGGCAAGCAGGGCAAAAGCAACGCCCGCAAGGGAGACGCATACGAGTAGACACCTGCCCGGCTTGGGGGGTGTGCCGTGATGGGCATTGCCGCAGCGCCCTGCAGGCGGAAATGCATCTCGTGCGTCCGGGGGCACAGGAGACGACGACCAGCCGGGGGGAGGCGTCAATGTCCAGCCCGGAACCAAGCTTTTGCCCTTTTGCAAGTCGGCTGATGGTGATGTTGCAGGCGCCCTCATCGACGAAAGCCTCGATCGGCCGAGATCTCGGCCCCGTGCACGGCGCCACTCCCTGCTGTGCTGGGGCTCGTCCGACGGGAAAACAGCTGATCACGGCATCACCATCGTGCCACACGTACCGAGTACGAAGTGCGGCACTGCGAGAACAGCACAGCGCGCCACCACACCGCAGCACAAGGGAGCGAGGGCCCGACTGCAGCAGACTACCGCGCCGGGTCGCCCCTTGATAGGCCGGGCCGATTTCAGGCAGGGGGGGGCGATGTTGCTCAGCGGAACGATGGCGGTCGTCCTTGCCCCGTGGGGTAGGACTGGCCTGACCTTTTCGTGGTGTTTCGGTTGATGCCCGGTCGCCTCCTCTGCGCTGGCAGCCACCGGTCTTCCTACTACTGCGTACACGAAGTGCTTCGGCGTGCATGTCCGGCAGCTCCGTCTTCTCCCCTGCGCAGCCGTGCCGTCGCCGATGCTGAAACTGTGCACATCGCGACGGGGCCGGCTGTCACCGGGGCTCCCACTCCGCCAAGGCACGTCGCACAACAGCCGTGGAGACTGCAGGATCTCGCAGGGCGGCCGCGTAACTTACCCTGTCGCGGAGGGAGAAAACGGCTGACCTGATGATTCGAATCGCAGCAGCAGCGGTCATGTCATGCCATCCACGGCAGTCTACGTGCCGTGCTTCCATCTGCCGCCGGGCAGGCAGCAGCACCGGGTCGATTCGCCTCGTGGCCACGGTCGGCGGCGGGCTTCCGCGCGCAGGATACAGCATGGAAAGCCATTCGACCAGCATGTGATGTGATGTATCCCAATCACCCTGCCAACTCTATTTGCCCTTTCGCTTCCAGAACGAATGTCCACGCTGCAATGCCGGTGCACTCTTGGCGCTGCCCTTCGCACATGCGGAGTTTGTACTCCGTATCCCTACACGGATTCTCTTCGGGCGGGTCCGGCAGAAGATGACTGCTGAGGAACACGTAATACCTGTACACGGCCGTTGGGACATCGTTGGGTATTCGGGCTCCTCGCCAAGCCAGGGCGACGAAACGCACGCGCTGGTCCCGATGACCATTCTCGATGGCCTTGTTGCTGCCCGAGCTATCCTGGACGTGCCCGGCGCATCGTCCGTCCTCACGAGGAGGCCCTGCATACGCCCCAATCGGACTGGCTGGGCTTCGTTCAGCCACAGCCGGAACGGGGCGTTGTCATCTAAGGGGGATAGCTCATGTATATGCCACCGATGGTATGACGAGAGGTGGTATGCCTGCGTGAATCGCTGGAAGCTGTTGGTTGGGCTTTTCCCATCGCCGGTTGCCCATCGCCGGTTGAGGTGTCGAGGCCATGGCATTATTCTGGGCTCACGGATTCGTCTCCACAGTCATGTCCTGAGATCAAGGGTTCCTTCGTGTAAACACCATGCCTGTACACCAACCCGTCCGTCTGGCCGTGAGCGCTACTTTGTTGGTTCCCCGTACTACAAACAGTTGCACCCAGCCCAGCTTTGCAGTTGTTGATGAGCCACGGCTCAGTAAGACTGGTTGTGACTCTTGACGCTGAACCTGTCTGAGGTTGTAATGTCCCAAGGTGGTACGTAGATGCGATGATTAGTTGCAATGTGATGGGAGCGGTATGGCGGGCGCGAATGGTATAGGGTAGCTCATCGGCAGTGGCGGAACAGTACCCGACACAACCGATGTGGCTCAATGACAACAGTTGGAGAGATTCCTTTTTTCCCAAGTCATTTCTGATATCAACATCTGTTGACTGCCGTCTCATCTCGTCAACTTCGTTATCAGAATGCTCGCGGCGCAGATATGGTCTCGGGACATGCCGACTTCCGCTTGCAGGGCGAACACTGCTCGATGAGGCCACGCGGTTGACTTCGTAAAACACGGGCCGTTCGCTAGAAAACTGTAGATCAAATAATCGTCAGAGAAACAGCAAGTTTTACAAAGGAAACTTGTTGCTCGTCACCTTGGCTCGTCCTACGAAGTACTCCGTACGCGCACCAGAACTAGACGAATGCGGCGCATCACGTAATCAGATGCCAGCCAATCAGAAGCTGCACTTCGGAACAGCGCCACGACCTGCCAGGCCAGAAACTCATCCCATCCACGTCGAAGCTCTGAACAACTCGCCGTCAGGCATCAACTCCTGCCATTCAGAGCGTTTTGATTTCGTCAAAGTCTTCGTCACTTCTGTGCGCGTGTGACTGAACCCGGCGGCGGCATCGACAAGGCAGGCTAAGCTGTGAGAAGGGGTCTAGGGGGTGCCACGGATGGTTCGAGACTCTGAGTAAGTCGATTCTTCCATCTCACAGCTCATGTTCAGCCTGCTCGGCGTGAACAGAGCTCGAAAACCGCCAATGGCCTCCCATTACGGGAATGAGTCACGAAGCGATCATGTCCGACGCCTTGCCACCTGTCAGGCACTGCTGGGTTGCTCAAATGATCTCTGAGGCCACGCTTTTCACAGAAAACATTTCCCCCACCCCTACGCCGTCACTTGCAGATATTTCACCTCGACTCAAACCTCCTTCCTTTACGCTTTTCATCAAGCCGAAGCTGACGGACCAAAGAAATAAGCAACATGTCTGCTGAAGCGACTGTCGACGGTGCTACGGTCGCGCCGACCACAGCCACAAACACAACCGCAGCCGAGAAGCCCAAGTTCTCATGGCTGTAAGATGCCAGCTTCAAGACCTTGTCGTCTTCATCCAGCTAAAACCGTCTGCAGCCAGCCACACCCGATTTTCGTCATAATCTTGGTCGGGCCCGAGGAACGGCCCTTTGGCATCCAAAAGGACTTCCTGTGCCATCGCTCAGACTTCTACCGCGAGTTCTTCGCGGCCAAGGGTGCCGACGAGTCCGTCGAGCACGTCGTGAAGCTTCCCGAATCCACAGAGGATATATTCGGGCTGGCGCAGAATTTTCTTTACACCGGCGTCTTGATTGCCGACGAAGCCAACGTGCCCTCGTATGAGTCCCTGGTCGGCCTCTGGAACCTGGGCCACAAGCTCGGCATCGATGGCCTCTGCGACAAGACGCTCGAGGCCATGGCCGAGTGTCGACGGCTTACCGAGAGGATCCCCGCCACGCCGCTCCTGATACAGGTTTGGCGAGACACCCCGGAAGGCTCCTCGATTCGACTGCTGCTGCTGTCGTGGGCAGCCGAATACATGAGGTCGTCGGACGCCAGAGCAGAGTTTGCCAAGTCCCTGCCTCAGGAAGTGCTCAGCGAGCTGGTGGTGGCCATGAGCTCGTTCGACATCTCCCCGATTGTCCAGGCGCCTGTCGACTCCGCCAGTGTACCAGCTGCTGTGCTGCCGCGGAAGAACGTCCATTATCTGGACGACATGAGCGATGAGGAGATCCTGAACAACATCAAGAAGAATCGACGGTCGAGCGGTGTTCCAAACGTGTCTGCTACGCCCCAGGACCAGGCAGCGGGCCGCAAGCCTGCCCGCACACCGCTCCCCAAGCCGCAGAAACGACGATCGAGCGCCGCCTACTTGGAGGGTCGCACCTTTTCCACGTCACAGAAGTTGGACTTTTGCGCCGACCTGTTGACCAGAATGCTTTCGGGACCTGGTATGGAGAAGTCTCGTTCTCTTTCGTCTGCGAGCTGAAACTAACACGTCAACGTAGGATTCTGGACTCGGCTGGTTGGCCCGTTCAAGGACCCGGTTGAGCCGGTAGAGGACGGCGTGCCAGACTACTTCGACAAGGTCAAACGGCCGATGGACCTTAGCACGGTCAAATCCAAGATGGACCGTCGCGAGTACGTCAACGAGGAAGACTTCCTCGCGGACGTGCGCCAGATCTTTGAGAACTGCTTCACGTACTGGAAGAAGGGCGACCCGATGTGGGCGGCGGGAGAGAAGCTGCAGCGGACGTTTGAGGAGAAGTACTCGAACATGAACAAGTGGATCGCCAAGATGGGCGGCGAGGAAGGCGAGTAGTGCTGGCCCCGGACGGTGACGGCAGCTCGATACCGGGTTGGCCGCGAGTTGTACGGTATCTGGATGGATGCCTTGAGGTGAGAGTATCGGCGCGGCGACCTCATGGAGAAACATGCAGAAACATGGAGGATGTGTACTATGCTGGGATGGTGGATGGTTCACGACGGACGTTGCAGCTGGCGAGATAATGGACGGGGTGTACAAGTCGGGACGGTGTCTGAATATGGATGGAAGTGGGGAGCTGTATAGTAGTGTACTTCGTCCTGGGGCATCAATCACTACGGAGTACATGTACCTATGAGAGTGTCTGCTCTGGCCGAATACCATCACGGGAACCTGAACATGGCCGTCGAGGGGCATGGCGGCGGCTCTTCCCTTTGTCTCAGGGGATATCGTCAAGGGACGCACCGGCAAGGGATGAAAGGGGTCGACGTGCCCTGAACAACCTGAGGTGTCTGGACCGACCAGTCCGGATGCGGATGCAGAACTGACACTGACCGCTGTCTGTATGGCAAAGCCGAGGCCATCGTCGACTTACATGGTATCCCTTCTGGACTCGCCGCATAGTCCCCCCAGTCATTGGCCTTCCCTTGCCTGGCCGTTACTCGCGCCCATCGCAAGGTAGGTACAGAACCGGAGCCTTTGCACGCTAGGTATCGCTAGGTACAAGAGACTGCCAGGGCGGGTGCTTCCCGCGAGACACCAGCGGCGGGCGCGTGCATGTACTGTGGATGCGCAGCAGCGCAGGAGACAGGCTGGAGTCGCACCTCGTACGGCGTCCTGCATCGTGGTGATGACTTGCATCTACCCAGAGTGCTGCGACATGATCATCGCCGCAGAGCAGGGCTAGGGAGGCCGCGGAAACGCACGTATTCCTACCGAGACGGGAGCGGAGCTCGTATCACGGCGGCAATGCCGGGTGAGCAAGATATCACACGCATGCACTACCACCGGGCCATGTGAGGGTGGTGATGGCTTGTCTGCCCAGGCCGAATGTTCGGTCCGCGCGCAGCGACTCCCTCCCCGTCGTGCATGTTCGCAGCTGCCCTTGTCCGCGAGGATATCACCGCCCTTGGTAACGGGCTGTCTTGGCCCATCTTTTCTTTTTGCTCCTCGGCAGTCGTTGCCAGCTCAGATGGATGGATCATGGGCATGCAAGGCGCGGCGGAATCGAGGAGTTCGAGGTGAGACGGGCGACGGCGCCGAGACAATCGAACGGCCGACGGCGGACACGGACTGCCCGCCGCCGACGCTGGCGCAACGTCTTATCGTCGGGCCCCTTTGCGTGCACCGAGGTCCTGAAACGGACGCAAGACTCAAACGCCGGGCAGGCCATCGTCGTGGGCGTCTGTGAGCTGAAGGCTCCCGCCAAGGCCAGCCAGCAGGACCGACCGCCGCACCGGCAACGAACGACTGGCCACCAGCGCGCCATTTTCTCTTCAGCCGCCTGCCACGACCCGGCGCCGACGGTCCAGTGACAGCATCGTCGCGGCAAAACTGTGTAAAAACTCTGACAGAGTGCGTGCATGAAGCTTCTCGCGGGAGGCGCGAGGTCCACTGGCCGGTTGTGTCGTGGAACTTAGCGCCGAGGGGCCAGCGGCGGGTCTCGGGGGCCGCCAGGGCCAGCGGTTTGGTTGGTGCGGGAGGCGATGGTTGGCTGGGCGGCGGCATTTTGTTGGCGTCGGCGAGGATGATGGTTCTTTTTATGGAAGCCGGTGAGTTGGCGCGTGAGGTGTTTTGCTGTCAGCCCGTGTAAGTGGCATGCGCTGGCCGGCGAGACGATGGACCGCACGCACGGGGCAGCGAGTCAGCGAGGCATTATCGAGCGGCATTTGCCTTGGCCTTTTCAGCATGGCGCTTGAAACCGTAAAGACGGCCTCGTCGTCTCTCGTCAGCAGCACGCACAGGAGGGCCTGCGGTCGCATGCGCGCTGTAGATCGGAGTCTGCCTCGGCCCGCGGCGACGAGGCAGACTGCAGCAGCCCGGCCGCGAACCGGAACGGCAGGCCTTCTGGTGCGAACCGCGCTCGTACCCGTAAAAGATGCATTCGAGATGTGCTGTGCCCAGAGTTTTCGCGATGCCGTCGTTGCAGATTTGCCGGTACTCGCACACGCAGGGCCCGGGAGGTTCCAGTGGAGGTCCAGTTGTCAACCTCTCCCTGGGTAACTGAGTTTGGTGCCTGGCCCACCCCCACCACGCCCAAGGCGGCATGGCGCCGCCCCCCAGCGGCTTGGCCGCTTGATGCCCCTGGCGCAGGGCCCAAACTGGACGTGCTCAGTGGAGCCCCTTGCGGGCGCCGCCAGTCGTTGAGCATCTCATCTGCTCAGGCGCCGTGACTGGGCCACCCGGGAAATTAAAAGGAGTCGATGGTGTCGTCCTCCGCAGTTGGCAAGTGCGCCGTCCGTTGCCGTGCTGCTTAACCAGGCTGTTCGCCCCATCTTCTGCCCGCCGCTGCCTCTTCCCTGTTCCGCTTCCTCTCAGCATCACCAACAACCTCCTCTGCGCTCGTTTCGGCCTGAGGCTTTCGCAGGCTCACCTCGTTGTCGATCCGCTCGCCGCCAGAGTATTGCTTAATACTCGTTCCGCTCTTTTCAGCCTAGCATCCGTCGACTCGCCAACGCGGTTCCCTCACACCTCGCACCTCGCACCTCGCGCCTCGAACCTCTTCTTCATCGTCAAATCGTCGCAGAAGCAGACAAGATGCACTTCACCTCCGTCGCCATCCTGGCCTGCGCCGCCGGCGCCGCCGCCTACTCCAAGGGCCAGCCCTACCGCCTTGCTGTCATGCCCGTCCCCGGCCTGGGCCTCTCGCCCCGCGACACCGGCGGCTATAAGCCCGAGGAGCAGCACTGCGGCGAGGGTGCGACCTGCGCCGACGCCTGCGGTGCGGGCTTCGACCAGTGCTCGGCTGCCAACGGCGTCGCCCACTGCTATAACCCGGGCGCCGGCCAGTCCTGCTGCGTCGACGGCTCCGGCAGTACGTCTCCCCTGTCCTACTCGAGTGCTGTGCGCTCCATGCTCCATGCAACATGATGACTGACTGGCCCACAGACTCCTGCGAGGCCGGCTACTACTGCACTCACGACCACTCCAAGGCAACCTGGTGCTGCCCCAACGACATGGACCTCGCTGCCTGCGCCGCCGCATACAGCGTTTCCGGCGGTCTGGAGCAGGCCCGGTCCACCACGGCTCCCCCGACGACCTCGACGACCTCGACTCCTCCTCCAACCACCTCGTCCACCACCTCGACGACGCCCACGACGACCTCGACCACCTCGACCACCTCGACCACCTCGACCACCTCGACCACCTCGACCACCTCGACCACCTCGTCTTCATCGTCTAGCATCCCCGTCATCACCGAGACCAAGGACCTGAACACGACCGTCTGCCCCAGCAGCTCTGGGTACACCACCGCCTGGACCGGCTTTAACAGCACCGTCACCAGCGGCTCGCCTACTCAGCCCTCCGAGTCCGGGCCTGCCGGCACAACCCGGGCCCCGACGGGCATCCCCACCAACGTCAACGGCGCCGCCGCTACTGGCGTCAGCGCCCTGCTACTCGTGGCCGCCGGTGTCGTCGCTCTTCTGTAAGCCGAGCAAGACGAGGGGACAAGAACCCAAGCTCCGATGACGAGTGGAGGCGTTGCATACCGGGGAGCCGGGGACAACAAGCAGGCTCGAGCGCAGCCACGAGTATACGAGTCTTACGAACGAGCGAGCCTCTGTGCAGCCGTCCGAGTTGCACGGTGTTGGGCCTGCCATCCTTTTTGTGATCTTCGTTCCCTTTTGCGATGATTCCCCTTCGACTGGCGACTTCGTTATACCTGGAGTCGGCCGTGGTTATTTGGTGTTTTACGGGCGAGGCGGATGGCATTGGTGGTGTTCCCTTGGGAACCCGTACATTACCCACTCTTACACGCGTCATACCTAGTTGCTCCTCTTCAACAAGGCGCCGGGATTGGATACGCCCTGTATCCGTCGCTCCGGCGTCGCATGTACGTATTGACTTGATGGCCCTGGTAGACAAATAATAGTAACCCAGCATTGCACGTGTTACTCTTGACCGTCTTCTTGCTGTTCACTCGCGGCGCGGGGTGTCGTCGGACAGCCTTGTGGGGACCCGACCGGAATGTCGATGGCGTCGTCGGGCTAGATCGAGATTTTGAGTTTGAGCCACGCGAGCCGCTGGCAAGATGGCGGGGAAGTGGCGGGAACGGCGTCTGCGTTGCGTTGGGCAGATACGAGTATCGGCTGTGCGGAGGATTCTCGTACTCGTATACGAGTATTTCGTAGGGGCGCTTTTTGTGGTCCACTTCCACCGTCATGCGCTGCTGACCCACGAGCCGATGTTTACTTGTTCACGCGCGTCCTGTTGACTGGGTGTTGAATAGGTGGTGGACGGACAGACGGAGGCACATGCAGATGCAGATGCAGACGCGAGTGCCGAGGGGAAGCGGATTGGAGGCCGAGTGCCGACATTTGGCAAGGGGACGGCTGATGCTGATATGCGTACTTGATCAGCAGTATGGCCGCACCTTGCCTAGGTACCTACTTGGGATAGCCCACCGGTGCTGACGGGTCGAGAATGCGTACCTAAAGAAATGCGACGTCCACCTTGAATTGCATAGTCGCTGTTGGGTCGAAACGGACCGCTCTTCGATAATACGAGGATGCCAGGCCATCAACTTGGCCTCTCCTGTGAGGGAAGCAAGGGTAAGACGAGCGCTTCGCTGCAGTGAATGGGGAGAGCGACGTGGAATGTTGACGGGAACAAGCCGCAAGGGCGTGCTCTCTACGAGAGCTGCCTCGGCCTCGCTAGCCACTCGCTCCCGTCGCATGATAATCAGCCTCGTGGCTCTCAAGTATGCTTGGAACTAGAGCCAACAATGGCATTGTTGGGACAATGCGCCACAAGGCCCAGACCCCGACTGGAGAAGCACACTGGCCAGCGTTGGACATGGCTATGAAAAAGTGGTTTGAGGCCATTACATGCATCAAGTTGAAAAAGGGATCACAGGCCGAGCGGTCAATAGTTTATGAAAAAGCTTGCAACATTGAGGGTATGATATCAACAATGCAGGCGGACGTCCATCCAGTTGCCCAGCAGACAGCCGAGCGGAAAAGCTACCATTGCCTTTCCTAACCCATTAAACCCCCACGACCTGGGCCATATGCGCGAGCATGGGGAATTCCCCGCCCCTCTAGTTGCCCACGGCCTCGGGCTCCTTGTTCTCGTCGTAGCCGTACGCCTCCTTCATCTTCTCGACCTGGGCGACGTACCTCTCCTGCGCCTGCTCGGGGGTGACGCCCTCGTCGACAATCTTCTGCCACGCGTTCTTCTTGGCCTTGCCCTGCACCGCGGAACGACCGCGTTAGCTGCGCTCGTCGGGGCGCGGGGTGCTTTGAGCCCGCGCGGGGGAGGGGGAGCGTGCCTTGAGGTCGAACATGCCCGGGGCGGGGGCCTTGGCGATGTCCTCGCCGATGGCGATCTTGTAGAGCGCTGCGCAGGGGATGAGGGTCAGTCGCGAGGTGGCCGGGTGGGGGGCGTCGGGGACGCGGTGCGCGGGGTACCGTAGAGGGCCAGCAGGTCGTCGTTGCTGGGCTTGCTGGTGAGCTTCTTGGAGTCGACGACGGCCTTCTTGAAGGCTTCGCTCTGGGGGGCAGACATGCTGGGCGGTTTTCGAGGGGGGGATCGGAGCAGACGAGCGTTGGTGGTGGTGGTGGTGGTGGTGCTGTTGTTGTTGGGGGAGAAGCTGGAGGTCAGGTGTGTGCCTGGCGGGGTCGGTTGAGCTCGTGGAGGGGCTGCCGCCGTGGTGACGTCTTGGAGGTGATTGGCTGCCCATGGCCGCCGCCGGGGTAGGTGGGCCGGCCCGGAACCCTTGGTGCGGCGGAGCGGCGGCCGCAAAACATGGGCGACAGCTGTGAGTTCTGGACGCATACAAGAAGAGCGTCAGCGTGTAAACATGTTGCGGCCAAGGGGCGATACCAAGGACGTTCAAGGTTGGCCCGGCCTCGCAGGAGTTGCCAACCTCCCATCGCCCCTAGGACTGTGCGTACGGAGCGACGGGGCTCGTAGCTTGTAAGCATCGGCGCGTCGCAGCGAAGCAGCTGTTTCAAGGTGATACGTCGCTGAGAGCTCTACGCCAGGTCCATGATACACGGGCGGCGGGCTCCAACGGCCGTGGAGGAATACGTCAACACCCGACGTCAAAAGAGTGGAGACTCCCGAGGACCGAGAGACGTCGCCGCTCCGAGCGACGGGCCATGAAACGCGGCGTTTGCTCATGTTCTGCCATCGTAAAGGCATAAACGACAACGGCGTCTGCCCAAAGACGCTGCGGATAGCCAAAGACACGCACCAGGCGACAGCGACTTGCCGCGCAGCGAAGCAGCCGTCGTCGTCGTCGTAGACTCGGGCATCAACACCGCGTCTGTCCGTCTCCGCAGCGCATCTGCCACCCCGGGCAACATCGAAACCACGACTCGGACCGGCAACAGCACCATGCCAAAGACGGTCGTTATCCTCGGCGGCTCGCTGGGCGGCCTGGCCGTCACCCACCGGCTGCTCAGGCACACGCTGCCGCACGAGCCGGACCTCAAGGTCATCCTCGTCTCCAAGGCAGGCCGTCCCCCCCCGTCCATCGTCCCCCACGACGGCCCGTCTGACCCCCCCCGGAGCAGAACAGCCACTTCTACTGGAACCTCGCCTCCGTGCGCGCCGTCGTCCCCGGCATCGTCGGGGACGAGGAGCTCCTGCAGCCCATCGCCCCCGGCCTGGCGCAGTACCCCCCCGGCAGCGTCGAGTTCGTCGTCGGCGCCGCGACGGGGCTCGACCCGCGGGCCCGGGCTGTCCGCGTCTCGACGGCCGCCGACGGCGCCCGCAGCATCGCCTACGACTACCTCGTCGTCGCGACCGGCGCCGACGCCGCGGAGCCGGGCCTGCCCTGGAAGGCGGCCGGCACGCACGCCGAGCTCCTCGCCAGCCTGCACGCCACGGCCGCGCGCATCGGCGCCGCGGCGCACGTCGTCGTCGCGGGCGGCGGGCCCACCGGCGTCGAGGTCGCGGCCGAGATCGCCTACGAGTTCCCGCGCAAGACGGTCGTCCTGCTCAACGCCGGCGCGGAGCTCGTCGGCGGGGACCCCGCGGCCGGCTGCATCGGGCGCGAGCTCGGCCGGCTCGGCGTCGACGTGCGCAACGGCACCCGCGCGGACGGCGTCGGCCCCGGCGAGGGCGGCAAGACGCGCGTGGCGCTGTCGGGCGGCGGGGAGCTGCTCACGGACCTGTACCTCCCGACGACGGGCCTCGTGCCCAACACGGGCTTCCTGCCGGCCGACTTCCTGAACGAGGCGCGGTACGTCGACGTCGACGACTTCATGCGCGTGCCCGCGGGGCGGGACGTCTGGGCCGTCGGCGACGTCGTGTCCAAGCCGCGGGCGAGCTACCTAAACACGGACGCCCAGGTATGCCTGCCCACCCCCTGCCCACCCCCTGCCGACCATCCGCGGCCACGAGATGCTGACAGAGTCGTGCGGGCCGCCGGCGTGGCAAAGAACATCGAGCTCGTGCTGCGCGGCAGGGACCAGCAGGTCGTCAAGGGGCCGTCCGTGGACATCTTCCTCTGCAGCGCCGGCCGCGGACGCGGGGCTGGCCGCTTCGGCCCCGTCCCCGTCCCCTCGCTCGCCGTGTGGGCCATCAAGGGCCGCACGCTGGGCATGGAGAGGACGTCCAAGTACGTGAATGGCAGCATGTGGTGATTTTGGGTGGCGTGCTAGAGTCATCTCTGTAGGGGTGGCAAGACAGGAAGACTCATTGTCTGGCTCATACACCGTGTATCGTGGAATGAAGAATAAGATACCCGCTTGACATCCAGTTCTCTCCGAACCTACATCGAATCACCCCGCCTTCTCACCATCAATCTGCCTCCGCAGGTCATCCAGAACCTGCTGCCTCGACCTCAGATGCGTCTCGAGACCCTCCACCTGCTCCCGTACGGTTTGCAGATCGTCGGATATGCTCTTCAGGCCCCCTCCCTCGGCGCTCTTGCCCGTGCCCTCTTCCAGCTCCCGCAGCTCCCTGCGCTTGTACTCCAGCAGCTGGTCCAGCTCCCGCTTCACGAGTGCGGGCTTGGAGTCTCGCTTGCCCCCTTGCCGTCGCTCGGCAATGTCCTCGACCTTTTGCATCTTGGCATCCAGGTCCGCCAGTTGGCGCTTCAGCCGCACCTCTTCCCAGTCCTCCGTCTTCTCCGTCGAAAAGTCGGTGCCCGTCGCCTTGAAGCCGCTTCGGCCGAGTCGGGTGAGGTACTGGTCGCCGAACTTGGTCTTGCGTCCCGTGGCCGTGTTGTCGTCCGCCTTGGTCGCCCAGCGTGACGACGCGCCTGTCCGTTGGCTGTCGACTTGGTAGTCTATCTGGTTTCGCTCAAAGCTCGATCGCAAGGACGCAGGCACCGTGCGCGGGATGCGGAAGCCCTCGTGGCGGTTGTTGAGGATGTGCAGGAACGCAAGGCAGGCGTCCTTGTTGATGGTGGAGCCGGCGGACGGGTTGACCAGGTTCCACGCTGAGCGGATGTCGGTGTCGGGGACGTCGAGGGATTCGTACAGGTCTTCGAGGGCCGGGACTGGAGCCAGGTCAGCAGGTGCAAGTCGAGTCGGAACCTAGGCGATGAGCAGCAAGACTAACATGAAACTTCACCCCGCATGTCCCGGTTCTCCTGATAGATCTGCTCATATTTGGACTTGTCCTGGGGGCTCATGTACCAGTCAAAGCCGTCCTTGAGGCCTTGGTCATCCGAGTCGTCGTCGACCTGCTCAAACCGCGGTTGCTTGCCCGTGATGGCGCGGGTGGCTTGCACCAGATGGGCCTTGGACTCGGGCACCATCCAGTCCGGCAGCGTCTTGGGCACGTCGGCGTACTCCTAGGGGCTCCATTAGCTTCAGCGCACGCACGCATGCGGGAGCGGACGGGCTGGCGATCGTACTCCGTTGAGAACGTCAAAGATGAGCCGCATGGCAACGCAAAACTCCTCAAAGTCCAGGTTGCCATCGTTGTCCACGTCGGCCAGGTCCCATACTCGCTCGAGCTGGTCGTCGCGCAGGCCGCTGTTCTTGAGCACCGGGGCGGCCTGCTCGCCGGTAAGGAACTGGGAGCCGCCCGTCCGGTCGGAGAAGATGTTCCAGTACGTCTCGATCTCCTTGGCTTCGATCTTGGGAGGCATGGCTGCGGGCGGGAGCTCGGTCCGGAGGGGATGGGGTTCTGCGACTTCTCGGCGGTTCGCGGCAGGTGTATGGGATAGCTGCCCGATCGTGGTAGCCGCTCGGCAGGATGTTCAGAATAGCAATCAGGCGCCGGGCGGCAGAGGGAGTGCGCAGGAGCAGTGGCAGTGGTGAGTCTGGTGACGATGTCGGACTGCGATGCACGGGCAGTGGACCCGACCCAGCCTCGTAACGTCCCGCCCCTGTGGCTGGCTCAGCACCTCAGCCTCAGGGGCGCTGAGTCAGCCGGCTACCCGCGCAAGGGGGTGACACGAAAAGCGGCACCGCAAATGCGAATAGCCCACCTAACACCACAACAACTTCCTCAGTTCAACCGTTATTCAAGGCCGCAAACTGCAAGTCATATCGCCTTTTCTCACACAATATCATTAACAGATATTTAAAGAAGTGGACACTAATTTTTTTATAATAGGCACGGGCTTAAATCGTGCTCTTCACAGCTGGGAGACTTTTGCGGTGCCGCTTTTCGTGTCACCCCCTTGCCGCGCTCCCCTCATCCCCGGTAAAGTTGGGGAAGCGGCAGCAGGGTCTCCATTCATTCCAGAGGAGGGGCAGACATTTAAACATTTAAATTGCCCGCCATTAGGACGGCAGATGCTACTTCGTACGTCCTTGCGCGAGCCCAACTGCTGCAACATCCTCTCTCCAGATCGCCGCGGCTTCAGCCAGTCAATCGAGCAGTCATGTCGACGACCACCACCGCCACCGTCACCGGGGCCCAGCCCATGACGGCCGAGACGATCCTCCGCCTCTTCCCCGACATCGACACCAACAACGATGCGCTGTCGGGCCACGACGAGGAGCAGATCCGCCTCATGGACGAGGTGTGCATCGTCACCGACGAGAACGACCTGCCCGTCGGCAAGGCCAGCAAGAAGATTTGTGCGCAACAACCACCCGACCCCCGCTACCGAGACACCGCGCGGGTGTAGAGAGACTGACCTGGAACCGCTGTGCAGGCCACCTCATGACCAACATCGACAAGGGCCTCCTCCACCGAGCATTCTCCGTCTTTCTCTTCAACGACAAGAACGAGCTGCTCCTCCAGCAGCGCGCCACGGAGAAGATTACCTTCCCCGACATGTGGACCAACACGTGCTGCTCGCACCCGCTGGCCGTGTCTGGCGAGACGGGCTCGATTCTCGCCGACGCCGTTGCGGGAGCCAAGCGCGCTGCGCAGCGGAAGCTCGACCACGAGCTGGGCATCAAGAAGGAGCAGGTCCCCTTTGAAAAGTTCCGCTTCCTGACCCGGATCCACTACAAGGCGCCCAGCGACGGCAAGTGGGGAGAGCACGAGGGTGAGTGCCGTCACGCGATCCTATATATAGCATTGGGCGCATTATCTGACGCGAGGTCACAGTCGACTACATCCTGTTCATCAAGGCCAACGTCGACCTCGACCCCAACGAGAACGAGGTCCAGGCCACGCAGTACGTCAGCGCCGACAAGCTCAAGGCGCTGTTCGAGGACCCGTCCCTCAAGTTCACGCCCTGGTTCAAGCTCATCTGCAACTCGATGCTGTTTGAGTGGTGGGAGCACCTCGACTCGGGCCTGGACAAGTACGCCAACGAGCAGCAGATCCGCCGCATGCTGTAGCGACCTGCCGGCGGGTGTCGATGCCCGGGTTGTTTGCCAGAGGAGAGGGAGATGCGGTTGCGTTTCGCCCGCAGAGAGGCTAATGCCGGACGTTCAAGCGTTGCATCCACGAGGCGTTGCCTGGCCACTGTTTGTTTGATGCCACGGTCATGTACGTATGCTTTACATGCCTTCACAATCACATAATACACACCACGCCTTGTCGGCTCCGGCCGAGTGACGCGAAGCCCGACAGCACGCCAAGCAAAGCCACCGAGACAAACCTACTGGCCCCCCACTTCCGCAGGCGAGCCAGAGTCACTCGGCACGTACGAAGTAGGCCACGGCTGCATCGTCGTCCCGTCTCACCCAATAGTCGAGGGCCCGATCTGCAACCGCGTGACCACTTCTTGCATCCGAGCTGTGTGAAGCGGAGAAAATGCCACCCGGGCAAAAAGCAAGGCGAGACCACCGATGGGCCCCGGCTGCTGAGGCTGCTGGTTTCTTATCAGCCCGTACTTAACGAGTATCGTGATGACCCGTGGCTTGCGGTCGCAGATCTGGGTAACCAGGGGGGGAGACGGCTAGATCCACCCCGCATTACGGCGTCACGAGATGGGCTTGTGCTTCGTTCTGCGCTGGTTCATGTGCCACGGTGAAGCTGAGCGAGGTGTGGGACCGCGGTCGTCATGTCTCTGCGTTGGCCGATAGGAGGTGCCGACTCGGGCTGTTTCGTCGTGTTGGTTATTTACCGTCCCGGCCGCCGCCGGGCCGCTTCCCTTGCTTTCCTTCACCTCGCTTCACCTACACCACGTTGGACTCGTTGCCCGCGTATCTGCCCTTGTCCGCAACGACACATCCTCGCCCCCATTGCCACATCGTCTTGCATCTAGACAAACCTCGCAGGCTCGCTCGGATGGGACTCGACCGCCGCCCCGACCCATTGCTCGCTTCACCCCCGTCTGGCCGTAGCAGTCCGGCCAGCAACGCATGGATACCGGGCAATAATCGCAGCCCCAGCCGCACCCGCCGCCGTCAGCCATGGAGGATGCCGGCACACCCGCCGCCGCCGCTGCCCCGCCTCCGTCCCTGATCCCGCCGATGTGGGACACGGCCGTCCGGGAGCTGGGCATGGGCGAACGCGCCGAGGCGGGCCGCTCGCTGGCGCTCGCCTTCGCGGCGGACCCGCTGAGCGTCTACCTGCTCGCCGGCGACGACACGGCCGGCTGGGCGCCCGAGCGGCGGTGGGCGTTGCACGTGCGCATCATGCGGTACACGTTCGCCGCGTACCGGCTCCGGGGCGTCGTCACGGCGGTGGGGCCCGACTACGACGCCATCGCCATGTGGTGAGTGCGCGTGGAACCCCAGGAGGGACTCGGGGAGAAGACGGCTGAGCTCCGTGGACAGGACGCCGCCGGGCAAGTTCATGGACGACTGGTGGGCCACGCTCCGGAGCGGGACCTGGCGGCTGCGATACCAGCTGCCGGCCGAGGCCCGGCGGCGCTTCTTCGACGAGCTGGTGCCCGCGCTGCACGGCGCCAGGGAGGCGACCATGGGGAGCCGCAACGACGACTGCTGGTATCTCGGGTACATCGGCACCAAGCCCGGCGCCAGGGGCAGGGGCTACGCGAGCAAGCTCATCCGGCACATGACGGACAAGGTATCGCCCGCTCCCTCCCCCTCCCGTCTGAAGGAGCGCGCCCAACGCTGACACCGCGCCGCGAGGCCGACGCCGAGAACCGCCCCATGTACCTCGAGTCCTCGTCCCTGGACAACAACCGGCTCTACGCCAAGTTCGGCTTCGAGCTCAGGGGTGAGCTCAGGCTCGCGCGGGGGGCGGCGCCCGTCTTCTTGTACCTCATGGTCCGCGAGCCGCGGCCGAGCAGGCTCCAGGCCTCGGTGACGCAGTCGTCCAACGAGGACGGCGCGAAGGCGTGATGGTTTCTTGTCTTATTGATGGAGGGGGGTTGGGTCAGCATAGAGATGCATGGTTTGGGCAGGATACAAAGTACAGATTGCCTTGATAGGATGTTGCGCCAATGCTTTCATGATTCCCGTACCGGAGTGCTTCAATGCATTCAGACCTGACAACAAAGAAAAAGGTTACATTCCATCATGAGCCGAGCCTCCTGTATGCCGAAAGAGCACCCGTTTTTCATCCATGGCCTTCATACAGCGTGCGGCGCATGACCCCTCACAGCCGCTGGATGCCAGCTCTAGTCCCACCACCCCCTCCAGGCCGAGATCGCTCTGTTTAGTATTCCAGGATCGCCCACGTCTCGTCATCGACCGTCGTGTAAATCAAGCCCTGGCCCAGTAGCTCGTCGGCCGCCGTCAG
Organism: Tolypocladium inflatum; assembly: GCA_003945565.1. Lineage (NCBI taxonomy): Eukaryota > Fungi > Ascomycota > Sordariomycetes > Hypocreales > Ophiocordycipitaceae > Tolypocladium > Tolypocladium inflatum. The sequence goes on along the minus strand of QEPE01000009.1, from coordinate 3,774,154 downwards.
CACGTCCCGCACCGTCATGCCCGCGGACCCGGTAATGACGTTGAGGTGGATGCCCTCGTTGCCGCCCGGCGTGTTGTTCATGAAGTTGAACATCTTCTTGGCCGCCGCCCCGCAGGTCGAGAGCTTGCTGGGCATCTGGTTCGCGCCGCCACCGCCCGTCACGTTGCCGTAGCCGGCGCCGGCGCCGCCATCGACGAACATGCTGTCCCCGTTGGCAGCGGCACCATTCTCGCCGCCGGGGGGGCCGCGCGTGAAGAAGAGGTGGACGTACGTCGCCTCGAGCAGGTGGTAGTTGACCTCATTGAAGTCGGCGACGGGCCGGATGACGTGCGCGCCGACGTGGCGCTTGTTGGAGAAGGACTTGAGGCGGCCCCAGACGCGGACGTGCGAGTCCAGCTCGAAGCCCGGCTCGGCGTCGTCCTGCTTGTCAGCGTCGATCCACTTCTTGACCTCGATCTGGCCGGTGCCGTCGTCGATCTTGAAGGTGACGTTTGTGGGCTGCGGGTTGATGCTGCGGACCTGGCCGACAAAGGTGATTTGCGTGACGGTCGACCCGTCGATCTTGAAGTCTGCGCCCGAGAAGGCCTCCTCGGCCTCGAGGATCTGCTTTATCGTGACGGGCCGCAGCGATTCATCTTGGTACGACTAGGAGAGCCGCGAGTCAGCGAGCCGTCACCCCGCGGCCGTTGCGGACGCTCAACGCACCTTGCCACCGCCGCCTTGGCTGCCCTGCTGTGAACCGCCCGCGAAGAAGCCGCCCGAGTCCTCGCCGCCCTGCGCGCCGAAGGAGGTCTTGTTGAATCCGGCGTAAGCTGCTGCATGGCGGGAGGGGTCAGCATACGTCCGCAGCGGGCATGGGGAGAGGCGTCGTCGTACACATTGTGGCTTGTGAGGCGTGGTGGTCTGCAGAATTCACGATGCGAGATGGCGGAAGACGCGTCGAGGCGCGACTTGGGCTTAATTGATCGAGCTGCCCCGCGCCTGTGGGCCGCTGCCGCCACCGCTGCTGAGTCATCATGCTGTCTGTCACCTTGATGCCATCTGAGTCGTCATGACTGTCATGACTGTACGAGTACTTCGTAGGCCTAGTCCGTACAGAGTACAAAGTAGTTATCTGTACAGCTTCTTGATCATGGAGGAGGCAAGGAGGAAGCTTTGCAGTACGAAGGCCACTCGAGGCCATGCATCCATGAGGTGGCCCTCCTGCTGCAGCATGCCTCAGCCACGGTGGTTCCCCACGCGACTCAAGCACCAGGCAAGCCAGGGAAACCCGACCTTCTCGGCTCCCGGTCTACTCCTCTAACGTACTCGTATATTTGTCCTGCAACCAGAATCTGCCGAGAGAAGCGAATGGTAACGCGGGGAACTGCATACGTATGAGTGCATCGGCGGCGAACGGAGAACGGGCCAGCCAGCCAGGGTGAACAGCGCTGTACTTCGTGGCGACCCACTGAAGACGTGCCGCTTTAGCCTCGGCAGAAGGCACCCAGCGCCTCTTGCCCCAGGCCGGACCGGCGCGTTGCCGGACCCCCGAGCCCCGAGCTGCCCCAGCTTTTGGCATCTGACATCAACCCAGCTCCCTCCCGTCTGGTACCCGACGACCGCTGCGCCTTTTCTCCTCCAGCCTCTCCATCTACCATCAATCGAAGCGCTCTCTGCTATCCCTCAGCTCCGTACGTACCTTTGGCCCGCGCGCTCTGCATGTGCGTTCCTCTGCCGTGTAGCTCCTGAACGCTCGCCACGCAACTACCACCATCCACCGCACCGCCATGGGCAGGTCACAATCTGCGAGTCTGCCATTGATCCCCCTCGCGAGAGGAACCCTCCTCCTCCCGGGCCTCATCCAGCGCATCCCCGTCAGCTCCAGCCGCCCCGACATCCCGGCCCTCCTCGCCCACGTCTACGAACGCGCCGCCGCCAAGGGGCCCGACAGCCGCATCGACGGCGTCCCCATCGCATGCGTGCCCATATCGTCGCCCCTCGTCGGCCCGACCGGACAGCTGCTCATCAATAATGGAGAAGAGGTCGACGCCTCCCAGGTAGAGGACGTCAACCCCGGCACTGCCAACCGGGATGATCTCTTCGGCTTTGGCGTCGCGGCCAAGGTCGTCGGCATTGATGGCCGTGGCGGCGGCGAGTTTGCCCTGCGGGTCGAGGCCACGGCCCGCATCAGGGTTGACCACATATTGCGCGAGCGGCCTTTCTTCGAGGCCAAAGTTACCTACTTTACTGATGCCAGTACGTTGACGCGGGACTCTCCTTTGCAGCGGCACCCGAGGCTAACGTCAGTTCGCAGTTGACATCGCCGACAAGCAGCTGCAGGACCTCTTTGGCCTACTTAAACTACGATCGCGGGAACTCGTCACCATTCTGAGAATCTCATCGCTGCTGCCGCGCACCAAAGGCGGCCCCGTGCTCTCCCAGGGCCTGACAAAGCGACTGGAAATGCTCATCATGAGGAGGGAGATCAAGGAGGCCGGTTTGCTGGCTGATTTCATGGCAAACCTGGTCGAAACCTCCCACGAAGAGAAGCTCGGGGTCTTGGCCGCCCTCGACGTCAAGGTCAGGATCACAAAGGTGATTGAGCTGCTGGAACGACAGGTTGGCGGCATCAAGAACAACTTCAAAATCACCACCTTCACCTCGGTTCCGGTCCAGATACTCGATCGCCTCAACGACAGCCAGTCCAAGAAGAACTCCGTCATGCAGGTGCCTGGCATGACCTTCGTGCCTGGCTCGGGGCAGATGCCATCTGGCAACGATCAGAATGACGAACAAGAAGCTAACGAGCTGGATGACCTCAAGAGAAAGCTGCAGGCCGCCAAGCTGCCACCCGACGTTGCCAAGACCGTGGAAAGGGAGCTACGACGGCTGCAAAAGATGATGCCCATGAACCAGGAGTACCAGGTCACCAGGAACTGGCTCGAGACCCTGTCCGAGATTCCTTGGGCCGCCATGACCGATGACCGGCTGGGCCCAGAAACTCTGAACAAGGCTCGCAAGCAGCTGGACGACGACCACTATGGCTTGGACAAGGTCAAGAAGAGGCTCATCGAGTACCTGGCGGTCCTGAGGCTCAAGCAGTCCGTAAACGATGAGGTCGATGAGAAGATTCGGAAAGTGGAGGCCGAGGCCGAGGCAAACGCAAATGAGTCTGACGAAAACTCTTCCGCGCCCCCCGACCCAGCAGCCAACGCACCTGTCGGGCCGGACGCGCATGGGGCGAAGCTGCATATTCTCAAGTCCCAGAGGATGGTCGACAAGTCGCCCATCATGCTGCTCGTCGGGCCGCCCGGCGTTGGCAAGACGAGCCTTGCCAAGTCGGTTGCCACTGCTCTGGGCCGCAAGTTCCACCGCATCTCCCTGGGCGGCGTCAGGGACGAGGCGGAGATTCGTGGCCACCGGAGAACATACGTCGCCGCAATGCCCGGCCTGATCGTCCAGGGCCTGCGAAAGGTCGGCGTGGCGAACCCGGTCATCCTTTTGGACGAGATTGACAAGATCGGCGCCGCGAGCGTACACGGCGATCCCTCCGCCGCCATGCTCGAGGTGCTGGATCCGGAGCAGAACCACACCTTCCAGGACCACTACGTGGGCATGCCCATCGACCTCTCCAAGATTCTCTTCATCGCCACTGCCAACAGCCTCGACACCATCCCGGCGCCCCTGTTGGACCGCATGGAGATGATCTATCTCCCGGGCTACACGACGCTTGAGAAGCGCCACATTGCCATGCAGCACCTGGTCCCAAAGCAGATCCGCGTCAACGGATTAGCCGAAGATCAGGTGGCCTTCAACCAGGATGTCGTGTCCAAGATCATCGAGTCGTACACTCGTGAGTCAGGGGTTCGCAACCTGGAACGTGAGATTGGCTCCGTCTGTCGTGCCAAGGCTGTCGAGTTCGCCGAGGCCAGGGACGGTGGCCGCCTGGACGTCTACCGCTCGCAGCTCACCGTCGACGATGTTGAGACGATCCTGGGCATCGAGAAGTTTGAGGAGGAAATTGCCGAGAAGACCAGCCGCCCGGGCATCGTGACAGGTCTCGTGGCGTACAGCTCGGGTGGCAACGGAAGCATACTCTTCATCGAGGTGGCGGATATGCCCGGCAACGGCAGGGTGCAGCTTACCGGCAAGCTGGGTGATGTGCTCAAGGAGAGCGTCGAGGTTGCCCTGACGTGGGTCAAGGCGCACGCTTTCGAGCTGGGCCTGACCCCAGAGCCGACAACCGACATCATGAAGGATCGAAGCATCCACGTCCACTGCCCCTCGGGAGCGATCCCCAAGGACGGCCCGAGTAGCGGTATCGGCCAGGCCATTGCCCTGATTTCTCTCTTTTCCGGCAAGCCGGTGCCGCCGACAATGGCCATGACTGCAAGTCCCTCTATAGCCCGACTTCATCGAGTCCTTCCCTCCGCGAGACACCGCAGCTAACCTGACGTGTGAAACAGGGCGAGATATCACTCCGCGGCCGAGTCACCGCCGTCGGGGGTATCAAGGAGAAACTCATCGGCGCACTCCGGGCGGGTGTCAAGACGGTCTTACTGCCGGCGCAGAATCGGAAGGACGTGAGGGATCTGCCACAGGAGGTCAAGAACGGGCTGCAGATTGTCCACGTCAGGTAAGCATCGCTCCCGCGCCGTTGGGCTGGCACATTCCACGCCCTAGCCGTGTAACGGCGTGCCTTGGCACCGGCCGCTCCCCTCAGACGACTCTCGTGTAACTGACGCGTGCGCTCGAATAGCCATATTTGGGAAGCGATCCGGTTGGTCTGGCCAGACTCGCACTGGGCCGCTGACAGCAACTACGCTGGCATCGAGAGCCGACTCTGATTCAAGGCGCCAGAGGCCAACCGCGTAGCCGTCCTCCCCTCGCACGATGCCACCGCTTGACTGCACACGGGCAAGGAGGTTATTTCAGCTCCGTCACGCCGCAGATTCGGGGTTGAACCCGACGACACGTCCACGCCCGGTGCATCGCAGTGAGACTTGCTCACGGGGACACTGGGCCGACAGCTACGTCCTGGTGCTCCGCACACATGTTATTACGGCACAAGCAGACGTCCCACATGCATGACGCGCCTCTGCGGCTGGCATATATGTCGGCAAATCTGCGCATCAGCCGTCGTGCGAGGCTTGCACAGCGTCAGACACCAGATGAAGCGAGTCACGGCCATGCGCGCCTCACCTCTATGCATGCCTGCGCCGTGTGGCTGGAGCGTTGGCGGAGCGTTAGACGTAGTCCAGGTCTCAGCGGGCGGCGGCACCAGCGGCGGCGGCCATGTGCTGTTGGGTCCCAAGACAAGGAGGCATCATGCACGCAGGCGAGACGGCTTGACTCGGCGATTAGCGAGCGCGGGAATGGCTTTTGTGCGACAGAGACGGTGGGCAGAGATGGCGCAACATATGTCTCACGGGAGGCTACATACATACGACACATACTTCATACTACATATTGGGGGCCGGGGAGGAGGGCGAGGGCGAGGGAGGGAGGGCCTGTCGGGCTGCAGGCATTGCGGTCTGTGTCTTCTTACTGGCTTGTTTTAGCGGTTTTGTTTTTGATTCCTTTTTAAAGTTTGCATTTGTTTCAACCGCGCGCACGCGATCGCCAGCCATGCCATCAGGAACCGACGTTTTCCCCCCTCGTAACTCTTGGACCACGCAGTGCCCGTGCCTACCTGCAAGACCGTTTTGCGTTGTGTTGTCGTAGCTCAGCTTGCCAAGGGTGTTCGTGCGCGTGCACTGCTATCCATCCTTGCAGCGCGGCGGCTGCCAGAGCGCCCTGCCGTCCAGAGGGGACGTTCCCGAGGGGTGCGGATATCTCCAAGTCTCATGAGAGAGGAGCAGGAGGTCAACGCTCAGATGGTTTTGGCGCAGCGGCCCGGCGAGAGACCAACGGTTTCGACGAGGAGAAGGTGGCTTGCTTGCAAAGGCTTTTGTCACGACGAAAAGTGGGAGGCGAGTGCTCACCATGATCCTCGCCTGTCCGAACTAGGAATGTGCTTTTCTCCAGGGCGGGCTGTCGATGGAGAGCCCAACCGCCGAGTGCCGTGCCGACATGCTGCATGGGCTTGCTGGGTACAGGTACGAAGTACGGTGCCATCGAAGGTGGCTGCGTCATGCTGAGTGGCACGTTTCTAGCAAGGACATCGGGCGCTTCCCTTCACCGACACTCGCGAGTGTTGGCAGAGGATCACGCCATGGGGACGTGGTGTAGATCCTCTCGACGAACCACCGCTGCCCCGTGGCCGCAAATTGGTTGAGGGCCGCATCCTGCCTAGCTCCTGATTGATTGACAAAGGGCACGACGACGATGACGACGAGCGGTTGTATAGACAGGCCAGGGGCGGAGATAAACCGATAAACCTTGGGCGCGAGGGGGCCTAGGCTGTGGGCGACGGCCTTTGACAGCTGGGGAATGCAAGATTGCCCTGGCCACGTCCAGGCTGGGGTTGCCGGTCGCTGGCGAGGAACGAGAGAGATATCTCAAAGTGGGTTAGTCCGTGTCGAGGACAAGTACTTCGTACGAGTAGTAAACGAGCCGAGTGATGAACAAGGGGTCGATTAAACGCCGCCATCGTGCGTGGCGACCATGCCTATAGCATTTGGTTCGATATGGGGCCAGGGGGAGGGGACACCTATGCCCTGCGGGATTGCCTTCGGCCATCCACGTACGAGTACGACTCAAGTCGTCCAAACTCGCTCTCTGCAGGAACGCTTATTTGTACTAGCAGTCGGCGCGTCGGCAACGAGATACGTGGTCCAGGCCAGGGGGCTGCGGCGCTCCTGGCAACATCCGAGTCCTGTTCCGGTTCCCTGGCACTCCCAGCCACTGGCGCGTGGCCGACCGAGCTCCCGAATCTCCTGGCCGAATCACGGGGAAAGCCCTCGTGGGCGGCTGTCGGCTGTCGATTCTGAGATCGCCTCATGCGACAAGTGCGTTACCCCGGAGAGATTGTCGGATTTCGTCTGGGGGAAATCGACCATTGACCAGTGGCAATCTTGTGTTGACTGTGTGACGACAAAGGTGATGAGCGAAACGAGACCGACCAAGACGGCTGGACAGAAAATCTCCGTATAGGTGGGACACAACGCATGTACGAGTATGTACTTCGTACATATGTGACAAGGAGCCCGCCGTGCATGGCGCTTGCATGGTGCAGGGCGGCGTCGTACCTCGTCTGCTCTACGTGAGAGACAGTCGAGGACCTTGGTTGTGATCGCGTGCGGCATGTTGGACTGGAAGCGGAGGAATGCCGAAAATTGTTGGTATCCTTGACGGGCTAACATCCTCTTCGTAAAGACCTCGGGCGTGGTTGGATCAGTCTCCAGGCTGTCACATATTACAACTCGACGAGCATACCCAGGACAGGGATACGAGTCACCGTGACGGACCAAATTGGCACAACCGCTACATCGGGTTCTCCGTCCATAATTGGCACTTGGTAGTTAACCCGGGGGCATCTGAGACAATTCGGGGCATCGATGCTGAAGGCGAGAGCAAGATGATTTGGTTGCGGGTTGAGCGGCTCGATCGGATAGACCAACGGTCGATCTCCGGGGTTAGTCGAGTCGCAGGCGCCAGAGAAGCAGCCACAATCCAACCAATGCTGCAGCGTCAACGTTGGCAACCGGACCCCGTCTTCTTGACGTCCAAGTCAGAAACCCTATCCTCAACCAGATGTGGTTGCAAGTCGTCACTTTGTGCAACCCATGCTTGCCCGGAAATTTAGCTCACCAATAGTTCTGCGGCCATCGGAAGAGAGCACGGATGCCGCCCTGATCCATGTCTGTCTGTCCGAAGGCTCCGTCCCCTCTGAACGACTGCGACCTCTTCAATTCCGTCTGTCCCCAGCACTACTCGTATCCACCTCACCTACCAAATGTGGCAAATTGCAGGTTTGACATCCGTCAAGAGTGAAGCCGGGGCGTGCTTCAGGCTGTTGGCCACAACCTGCGATTCGGCGCCACGGCCAGAACCGCGGCGAGGGGGTCGCTCCCCTGTACCCGGCATCTCATGTTGATTGCGTCGCGAGTAAGGAGGAGATCCCGTTGGATTGGAGGCTTTGGTTGTTGACGATGTCCTTTCCGGATCTGAGATTAGCTGGTTAGCAGAGATGAAGGACGGACGGGCGGCTTCCAGGCCTTGTCGCGAAGTAAAGCAGGCCTCCGTCATGGCCGGCGGCTAGAAAGCACACCCCCCGCCCACACCCACTTCCACTTCCACTTCCACTTCCACTTCCAGCTGCCATGCCATCATGTCCGTTTAGCGGAGAACAGGGGGCAGGTATCCAGCACCGAGGTTCATCCCTTGTCTGGCTGCACAATGCGGGTGACACGATGGAAGCGTGTCGTTGTGGGAAGGCAACCCAGTGCCATGTGCCAGACTTCCCGGTCTTGAAGTTGGGCAGGGCAGCACGCGCCACAATGCGCCCCGTTCGTCCGTCTCCCCATCCCGTGAACCCCGCCGTGCAGGCCCGCTTCCGCACCTCCTGGACACCGACAATTCTCATGTACGGAGTACTCGTACGTACGAGTACTCCGGACGAGAAGCTTCTCTTCACGATTCCATCCGAGCCTGCCGGCCATGGGGTCTAATACTGTACGAGTACGAGTACACGCCCGTCCATGTCGTCGGAGCATGGGCCGTTATCTAAGCGCCCAAGTGCTGACAGTCGTTTGGTTGCTGATTAAAAAAAAATGTGACATCAAGCCCAGTCGCATGGGCACCCCGGCTTTTGAGACCCCCGGCTATTGGCTCTCACGACATGCTGTCTTTGGACAGCCTTGCCACGGAATTAGACCGAGAGACCAGTCATACTGTGCAATAACCGCTGCCACGGGGGTGTGGTGCTTTGCAGCTTTTGCGACACCGGACAGAGCTGCTCTGGGTTGCCGAGACTCGTATTCAAGAAGCGGTAGGTTGTGTTTGGCAGTGCTTCCGCCGCAAGTTTCACTCTCGACGGCAGGTCCGTAGTGGTGGTTGATGGCCTCAACTCAAGGGCTTCGGCCGCGAGGTCCTCGTATTCGTGATGCTGTCGCATCGGCAGGATCCGTCAAAACGTTTATCCAGGGAAAGCCAACGTGGCAGCTTTTGCCGAGCCATGCAAGCTGAACGTTTGTGGTCCGTCCCCGGCCGTCTCGCGGTGGCACGTACCACCGGGCGTGCGCTCCGCAGAAGTGCATCCATCAATCCCTACGGAGTTAGTTTCTGGCCTAGTTGCCAAGTATGATGGCACTCGCCGGCAGTGGCGCTTCGGGGAACTTGAAACCTCCGACACTGCAGGATGATAATTAGAATCTGGCAGTAAGTCATTGCCGAGCTGCAACGTCTTACATGGCTACCCTGGACCTCGCTATGCACATTCCCGTTCATCAAAACTGGCATGCGCGAGAGCTTAATGTTGCCGAAGAAACGAAATCAACGAACGTGGACTGGCCGATTCTGTTGGCATCCTTGTTGTTATGGGCTGCGTGCGGATTGGTGAATCGGTCTGGGCTTCCATCGTTGAATCCAGCCAACAGGACCGAAATCTTGCTCAAGTGCAATGGCACAGAACCCGGACACGCGAATCCTACAGGGGCTGTAGATTGAAAGCAACCACTCCAATGGATCGTCAGAGGTACGCGAATTATCGACATGGCCAGCCATTTCAAGTCGAGTTTAGCATCAACGCCTTTGCGCCACGTCGTCGGCGTCGCCGTGTTCTGTCTGTCCAAGTGCAGCCCGTACCGACGGCAGCGTATGTGCCGTGAGCCAAGGTCCACAGAGAGACGTGCCAGATGATGGTCGTCGAAACGCTTTTGCTGGCCACGCCGTGCGCAACAACCGCCGGGGTTGTACCGTCCAGAACCTCCAGTGGTGTTGTATCACAATGGAAGCTCACGAGTCCCCGCAAATGCGGCCGGCATCTGGTTGCAAGCACCGCAACCTGGACGGTCGGAGATCTGCGCCACGTACTCGTACGAAGGCGTGCCGAACAGGAAGCAAGCCGAAGCATCATCATACGAGGCCCAATAACGGCCAGATTGGACCCTGCCCCCAGTGACCCGCGACACGGCCACTCTTACTCAGTTGAGCGACGACTGCTGCTGTCCTCGAGGCCGAGAGACGGTCCATGCGGCTCGACCTGGCCCTCTGGAGGAAGATCCAGGTGCCCCGCTTCGTCTCATACCGGGAGTTCTGCCGTTCTGCTGGGGAATAGCGGACGGACATTGGCATTGTCCAGCTCATTTCATGCAACAGGCTTCGTTAAACGGGCCTGGGACAGATGCTGGACGAATGGCAGGGGGGTTGCTTGGCGGAGGAGGAGCCCTTTCCTGGATCCCGAGGCAGATGATGGGTCTCGCGGGTGGTCGGGTCGGAAGATTTAGGCTTTTAGCCCAGGCAACGCGCGTGGTTCATTATTGTTCACCGAGAGTCGGTGCGTGTGGCGGACTTTTTTGTGACGAGTCGATGAAGCGCTGTTTGAAAGCGGATCGATGGGCAGCCGCCTGCCTGTTTCTGCATGGCCAAGCACACACGGGTGGATGATGGATCGTAGCCTTTTGCCTTTCTTGCTGTGCCTGCGGAGTGTTGGAAAAAGTAAAAGCCCATGTACAAAGTACATACAAGGCGGCCTGAGGCCGAAAAGCACACATCGCTGAGTAGGGAAGCTGCCAAGATGGAAAGCACGCCCCAGCCTGATCGGATGGACGTCACTCGGCGGGACCCTGCAGCCTGGGAGCCCCACGATCAGGAATCACCATCATGCGTTCGTCCACCAGCACACCGCATCAAACAAGCATATCTACGGAGTACGCACAAAGCATGCGTATCGCACAATGCCACAAGGGTAACCATGGCCGCGCCTCTTGGCTTCATCATGGCATGGGCTACGCTAACTTTCAATAGGTCATTGCCATGAGCTGACCTCTGAGGCAAGATGATGAGCAACAATGCCAGCTGATATTCGTATCTTGGCCACTCCCAGTATCGCGAATGAGGGCCACCACAATGGATTAGCGCTTCAGCGCCATTGAGCCAGCGGGGGATTTGTCAATGACTGCCCGACTGATTGAGGACCTCGTGGTGGGTATTATTGCTGCCAAGAGTTCACCGACCTCGCAGAGAGGGGACACGAGAACCTGCGGGCGAGGCCAGCGTCGAACGAAACTGCAGCAACTAACAATCGAAACTCGAAAGAGATGCAAAGCCGAGGTGCTCCGTACAGTGACATTCGAGAACAGACGGCGTCCAGGGCCAGCGAACGGGGCGTCCAAGCGGCCCACTCAGCCCAAGCTACCTTGTTACGAGCAGCTGGTCCTTTTGACCCCCGTGGACCGGTTTCGACCCTCCCCAAGCCCATTTGCCAGCAAATCTCGCTGTTCATTTACAAAATGGCGGCGTCGATTGTTAGCACCCGTGCCTCGAGGTCCCGTTACGGGAGGGCACGATTGCATCGTGACCAATCTGGCCTGTCGCTAGCGGCCCGAAAGCGTGCTGATCTGCCCGCCATGCATCTCTTGTGCGCTCATGAGTCGTACGCGGCTGCAAAAAGCTTGTTCGAGGGTGGAGGGCTGCGGGTATCAAAGCCCTGTAGCCCTTGGGCCCGTTGGAGAGTCACATCTAGCTGCGGGGGATGTGGCACCACACATGGAAGCAGGTTCGTCCCGGGAGACCTGCATGCTGGCGGCCCGCCATGGGTTCATCCATCGACATTCACCTCTCGGCGGCTTGTGCGCTACGGTCCTGGTCTACTTCCTCGGACCCCGGGAGCTGGAGGCGGCGTCGATCTTGATTGCTCACTCGACGCCAAAAGAGTCCTTGATGAATGAACCCTGGTTTGTACCTGCGTGCCACGGGAGACGGTCGGTTACCAGCTGTGCCGCATCCAACGACGAGATGGGGAGACCTGTTGAAGCGAGGGTTCCTTGCTGATTGATGCCCATGTTGTTACCACTGTTATGGTAATGGCCCGCGATGCTCTGCTCGTAGGCTCCGTATATCGCAAATTTCCGTTGCTCGGCAGCATGCCCCAGAACGATACGGCTCAGTGGAGGCACTTGATGCCATACGCAACTTACGCAAGCATGACATGACACAACGATTGCGACGGAGTGGCGATGGCAATTGCTTTTCGGGCAAGCCGTATCGAATCTCAACTGGCCCTTTTCGCGCTCCGACGCTGTACCGGACAGGAAAGGTCGACTCGTGCGCCGTAACGACTATTGAGCCGTTGCCCCTGGGTTCATACTCATACCTGCGTAGCTTCGGACACGACGACAAGAGATGGGTGGACGAAGTCGGTGGAATGCATGGGGGATGCAGGGCGGTGCCGGCAGGCATGCTTGCATCAGCATCCTCTAGCTTCTCCTTGTCGTTGCCAACGACGGGCCACGGACCACGACAGGCTCCGAATGGACAAGATGATGGATGCTCCCACAAAACCCTGCACGCAGCACCACAATCTGCTGGGTGCCCTGCTTGCCACGCTGCGGCCAGGGGTATCGTGCAGGGGTTGCATCGAGCTGGAGCCACCCGCGGACCACGAGTTGGCCTGTTCGCCGACCCCGTCGGTGCTTGGAGCTTTGGGACGGCGCGCCGGATCTTAAAAGGCGGGTGGATCTGGGATTCCCGTCGTCGGGGCCGCCGTTGGCGCGGTGCTGAGATGGGATGGCTTGGATGGCTGGCTTGGATGGCTTGGGTGGGATGCCGTGGTGCAAGGTTGGTGTCGATGCGAAGTCATTGCCCTGCAGCGGCGATGCGCCGAATCGCGGGCCTTGGAAACGGCCTCGCTGCAGCAGTTGATGAACATTACCTCCTCGGGATCCCACCACACAGACGCAGCCACAAGTTTCAACGGCCGGCTCGGCGTGTCGTTCCGCGCAAATGCCGCCGGCCGGCCGTCGCTCCGATCTACGACGGCTTCTGATCTGTCGCTTGGAGCTATGCGCCTCATAACTACGGAGTTGCCGAAACGAAGCAAAGCCTCAACGGGCGCGCCTCAAACCCAAGAGACAAGCCACTCGCTCCCCTCGGCCGGCAACTTGTGGGCTATTCGTGGCAGCTTCCCCGATCGTCGTCTATCCCTCGCAACCGTCAGGCACCAGCTATGTGAGGCGCGCCATTCTTCAACCGCGTACGAGTACGGACGTACATGCCGAGCCTGCAACTACTACGGACTACTCCGTATTACTGCACAGCCAAGACTCCAGCAAGACATCACACCGTACTTTTGCCCGCCAGCCTTACTCGAGGCCCTATCTAGCAAGGCAGCCGTGAGCCGATGGACAGCGAAGTCGGGGTTGCAAACCACGGACATCTTGGATGCCCCTTGGGCGCTGGTCATCAGCTGTATACAATCTCGAACCGGGAACCCGTTCGACAGCGTTGGCTCTGTACGAGTACAGAAGGTACTTACGTAGGGCGAGAAAGCCCCATCTCGATTCGGCATTCTTCAGCATACCGAGAATGGGGCAAGTCTCGACGAGCAGTTACGGACTGTGGCTCCAACAAACCCATCCGAGAACGATGCGGGTGTTCCTGGTTGTTTACGAGTAAGGCAAGGCGCCAAACAGGAACAGACCTACCCGGACCCGACCCCATTCTTTGCCATCTCCACCAACCATCTCATAACCTGGCAGCCGCCTTTAAACCTGTTAGCCTGCCCACCAACGACGGCTCACACCCATCCACCGCCCCAGCCCAGGCGCCTTGGCTCTGGAGAGCCCAGACGCGCTCCGTCGAGCATTTGCGTGCCTGGACACTTTCCTTTGCTCTGTCCCGTGACGAGTCACCTCGTGGCTGTCTGGGTGGATCTTCATCTGAGATGTCTGAAGCTTACCTGGGTGGCCCTGGCTGGAACCTTCAAGTGACCCGTCATGTCCATCGAGAGCGAGCGAGCCTTGTTGGGCTCGGCCATCCCACACCCCGTCACGGACCGTCCTTGGCTCTTGGGCGACTTGCAGTTGTCGGTGCTGTACGGAGCACCTCCTGCGTCAGAGGAGGCCAGAGTTGAATACCGAATGCCCTCCGGCGCCAAACGAGCCGGATGGCCTTCCGGCCCCTCCAATCACACCCGCTTCCAGAAACCATTCCCTCTTAAACCGCCATCTCCATTCATCTCGGCTCTCCACTCGTGTTAGTATCCCTCTCGCACGCTCCTCTGCTGCCCTGCCACAAGTCGTCCCCGTCCCCTGTCATCCACCCGCCCACCCATCCTTCCATCTTATCTGCCAACTTGAACTCTGCCCCGTCCCCTTCGCCCTCGGTGCCCGTCCCTCTCCGGAACCGTCTGCAGCTCCCAACTGTAATTGGACTCCGATTACCGAACTGACACCAGACGGTCCCATGCGAACCCAGGCACACGCCCCTCCCCGGCGCCTTGCCTGCTGCTGCTCACCTTCGCAGCTTCACGGCCTGTGGTCCACTCGCATCACACGCACGCCCCCAGTCCAGTCATAGCCGCCTCGCCTGTCTTATTACTCGTACATACGGAGTACTACAAGACGCAACTCTCACACCCAAGGGCGACCTCCCCTTGCTCGAGACACGCGGAGAATTGTCAGATGGGACGAGCAGGGTCTCTCCATCCATGACATAACACTCAACCCTTGACCAGCATCCACTATAGAACCCGGACCGGGGTTCCAACCCGATGCCCTGTCGCCAACCCCAGCGACCCTTGCCCGGCTTGCACGTCCTTCGCTCCAGTAGGCTGTAGCCCAGAAGTCGCACAAAAACCGACCCTGAGCCGCCGATCAGCCTCCAGCCCCGAGTCGCCGCCTCGACTCTTGTGCTCTCGACTCAACCGTCGTCTACTGACCAATCTCTGACGAGTCAAGCCTTCGCCTCGCTCCGTCCTGTCATCCTAGTCAGGTCGCAGTAGCTCGTGGTTCTACAACTACGTCCGGCCAGCCGACCTCGATCCGTCCATTCCATCCCAATAATCTCGACAACCACGGACAGGACCACATGCCGTATCACGACAGTTGTGAAATCTCTTCGTGGTAGTATTACGGTGCAGCAGTTTGTTTCACGCCAGCTGCCCCCGACTAGGACGCCTTTCTTATATCTTTTCCGCCTACTGTGTATTAACCATTCTTCTCTACCCCTCGACCATCGCCTCGGGTCATCTGGCCATCGACACTTCGCTGTGCGGCTTGTGACGTTACCTTCTTGAACATCAGCCAGGCAGGCCCTCCCGTCTCCCCCCCTCCCGAATCTTTCCCCCCCGTGGATTCGAAAGCCCACGGGATATTGCACGAGGACCCCTTCCACGCGAGAACAAAACCTGTTTCTGAACCACGCTGGCGTTTGCAGAGCTTGACGGCCTCGCCCTAATTTTACTGCTTTGCTCAAAGGACCATCACATCGGTGGTTAGCCACAAAAGACCGAGAAACTTAGCTGCACAACTTCCTACAAGCTTCGACGCCTCGCCTCGCTAGCAAGGCCCTGCCGACCTCGGCACAGAGCCAAGTGTGGCAGCTCAGCCGCTACTCGGCGGGGGACGGGGGAGCTCCCAGCCCAAAATCTAGACTTACAGGAACGCTCCATCCATGCTGTCAGTACGGCGCCCCTTCGACACCACTTCGCCCCCCCTCGGCCAACGCCCAGGCGTACCGCACCTGGCCAGCGGCCCCTCGGATTTGGGTTGGGAAACCAAAAGAGCAGAGTTGGAGGCGTCTGCCCGCTCTCGGGCGTATCCCTCTCCGCCCATGTCAGGGTCTCCGCCCCTTCCGCCCAAAGCAGCTCGAGAGGCAAACGAACGGAGCGAGGCACAAGCTCTATACTCGAGCGCGCTTCCCCAAGATGTCTACCGACAGAGGTCTATGCAGCAGCCGCCAGCCGATCATCGACAACATCTGCCGCCGCCGGTTTCGGTGTCGAGACCGTATCCGCAGGAGCCATCACGCGGACCTTATGGCTTTCAAAGATCCTACGAGGAGCCGATGCCACAGACGCCGTTGTATTCTCCGCAGCAACACCACAGGACACCGCAAGGGGTATACCAGCAACAGTACACCGCCTCAGCTGGGCCGAGCTCCGAAGGGTCCTACTCGATGACGGGTCGGGCATCGGGACTAGAAAATCAATCATACACTTCTCCCAAGTCTCAGAGGAAGACCAAGGGCCACGTTGCCTCTGCCTGCGTCCCTTGCAAGCGAGCCCATCTTCGGTAGGCGGTATTCCTCTGTCTCTAGGAAATCTGCAAGCGTGCTAACAGGAAGATGTCTAGATGTGACGGTATGTAAACGATTTGATTTTTCTCCCTGTTGGTTGACGACTCTTTGCCTTCGTTCGAGTGGTTGGAGAGCAAATACAAGCCCTTGCTGCAGTAGAACTGCAGGCCCTCCAAGCTGTTCCCACGGAGCTGGGAACGAGACTGTTCTCTGCATCAAACATGTCTTGAACTGCAGGCGCCGGGGAAGCCCCCAGTCCTGTCGACGGCGCTGAGAAACGTGGTTTGTAGTATCGAGGACCCATTTGTGACGGCAAGGCGCTTCAGGGGCTCCAACTATCTGGAATCCCCATCTTGGGCAGCTATTCATATTTGAAGTTCAAAGACTGACCAGTGTCACAGCCCAGCGACCCTGTTCGAGGTGTCTTAGCAACGGCAAAGAGGACGCTTGCGTCGACGTCCAACACAAGAAACGAGGCAGACCTCGACTTCGAGACGATAGAGATGCCCGGTACGATCCTTTGCGACTTCCACAGTACCCGGATATCTCGCTACGAAGGCCACTGGGCGTGTATGGACCTGGCGACCCGGGGGATCAGGGGCTCGACGACCCGCTCCAACGACACCAACTATATCGACCGCTCGAAGGACCAATGAGCGGAACTCTGCCACATAGGCAGTTCGACAGAGCTTCGGACGCACGTGTCTATGCTACTACATCTCTTGCGGCCGCGCACACAGAGCCGGCTGCATATCTCACCATGGGACTGGAGTTTTCCAAAGCATCACCGACATTTCTGGATGCAATCGGTGCCGTGAGCGTGACGGGTCGAAGATTGGGCGACGTCGTCGTAAACACCGAAGCAGAGAGGATCTTCAACATCCAGAACCAACTGGCTGGGGAGCAGAAGCGAAGGGAACCAAATTATTTGCCACCAATTCTGGGCCAGGGCAGGCCTGTGATTCAGGGGCTTGGATTCAGTGCCGGCGATGTTGCCAAGTTTCCCCTGAATATTCAGGAGCAGCTAACGTTCATTGGGCCTGATGGATACCCGCGGCAGCATCTCCTTCGCATGGGCCTGGGCAAAGAGGGATCTGTTTACTTTGTGGTGATGCTGCTGAGTCTCCAGCATCGATATCCGCATCGGCATCCATCCTCCCAGACGCGACATCCGCAGGCACCTTCGTATCAACCGTCACCAAGTCCGCAGCCACCATTTGCGCCGCGAACACCAGTATCTGCGCATTTCGATCCCGTTCGACATAGATCCAGCGAGGGCTCGTTGAGCTTCCGACCGCCTCAGGGTACTCAGGGTCTACATAACCAGGCAAACCAGGCACCGCCACCAACCAACCCCGGTACGACACGGGCGGCTGCCCAATACGAGTATTCGACGAGCAGAAGTCGGTATCCTGGACCGCCTCCACAGTCGTCACATGAAATTGGCCGGAGCGAATCATCTTTGTCTGTCGGTCGTACAGTACCGCCAAGTTTTCAACTCCCCCCTATACGGGCGCAGTCAGAGCACCGACCGCCTCTTGAGACTCAGGGGTGGCAGCGAGACGAACGATGGAGTCGTGTTGATATTGGAAAGTTGATTGAGAAGCCTGAAGGGCCGTGGAGATCGCAGTAGATGCATTCAACACAGGCAACTTGCGACCTCGAGCTTAGCGAAACTTCAACAATTCCGTTCGAGGAACCCAAGCCTGGCGAAGTCTGACAACGTCTGAGCGACGCAGCAATTCGATTGTTTTTCGACCGAATAAGGATATTGTTTAAATACTATTCCAGGATAGGAGTTGTACCATTGGCGGCGTCCACTTCGAAAGGGGAGCTTTGTCTATTCACGAGACAAATTTTGGGGGATTGACATTCGTTTAAAATGGAAAGTGCAGTGACGGACTGCAGTGTCGATAGCAGCACTGGGGATTGGACTTTGGCAGGCATTGGATTGGGGATTGTCAAATATGGCTCCACGAGGCGCAACAACACAGGTCGAAGCCTTTGTTACCGTCATGACTAAGGGAAGGACCAAAGAAAGGGGTCTTGCGAAGACCCGGGTAACGTGCGCGATTTCCTTTTATTCCAGAGATCAACGACAGGATTCGTGGACGATTGGAGTTGGGGCAGAACGGGTGGGGTGGGAGGGAGTCAGACCGTTGCTCGTTATTGAGTGGGAAGAGTCTGTACAGCGAGAGCAGGCTTCAACGTGATGCTGTTGATCCCAGCCTACGGAGGAAAATGAGATAGGTTTGTGCATTGGAGTTCATTTTTAAGACAATTGTGGTTGGGAGTTTCGGACCCGGAGCCAGGACGGATATCGGGCATGTGGGTTGGGCACGGTCTTGCATGGTGCAAAGTTTTGGGTTACTGCATTGATTCGCATCCAGCGACGTTGTTGGAAGCCGGAGCATAGCGGAGGAGTTTGGTTGCGACATTATTCTAGTCCATTTAGCGATTACCTCCACAATAACGCTGAAGCAAGAGTATACGTCAACCGGCACGGCTGTATGTAATTCATTGGCTGCAGCCCTGCCTGAAGGCCAGAGTTTGCTTGAGGATTGCAAAGGCCAGGGATCAGGACGTATGAGCAGGTCCTATTATGTCTCTTATGTGTTTGAAGAACTAGCCTGTTGTCATATTGGGTTTCTTCGGTTCGTATCCCAGCGAAGTACCCTCCCTCTATGGAGTACTCTTCCGGTGGGAACTCCGGACGCTACAACGTTCAGGGGCTGCCAAAGATCAGTTAGTCATCCGTGGCTCCTAGGGGAGCTATGTAGGGTTTGACTTAGAATTCGCTCTCCGCGCTGGAAGCTTCAATAGAAAGGTTCTGGAGTCCGTAGAGGCTGCTTGGGCTTGGAGCCGCACACCTGCGTCCGAGTCCAACACAAACATGACACTCGACGTCTGAATAGAGAAACAGTTGCAATGACAAGGCCAGCCGTTTGAAAGTGCATCGATCATTGTGCTTTGTGCGGAGTCTGTTTGGGTGCGAAGCGCAATGATACAGATGTGTTAAAGGTCCAAGTGTACTAAGTACACAGCCGGGGGAAGGTCCGGAGCAACGGAGCACGGCAGCGAAATGGGCCGGAGGCGGGCCGGGTAGTTGCCGTAGATGTGCCCCACACCCTTAGGATCACGTGGTAGCGTGGATACTTCGCGTGCCTTCTTGCGCTGCACGATGTGGCCAACCCCACCAATGATCCCATGTTCCAGCTTCACTCTTCGACCTACCTCTCCCATTCGCCTGATCCCCTTGCCGCCGGAGTTTGAGTGTCTGGGCCGACTATTGTTTCATATCCTGCGGGTATCCGCCAGAACCCTGTGAAGCGCCCCTCGCTCAAATGCCTGCGGGATAGGCCCGCTCACAGCGCCTGTCCAGGCAACGTTACCTATCATTGAATGCGACGCAGGCGAGGTTTGCCGATGCAATGGATGTGGACAGCCCCAGTGGCACAAAGCGAAAGGCGGAAGACTCACTGGATGAGCCCCGACCTGCGCGTCGAATCAGGGTAGGTTGATGGCTCCCTGGGTGAGTGGCAATGCAACTGCTGACCCGTCACCTGCAGGCCTTGGATCCCGACGTGATCAACAAGATCGCGGCTGGTGAAATTATTGTAGCACCAGTCCATGCGCTCAAAGAGCTCATTGAGAACGCCGTCGACGCGGGTTCGACGGCCCTGGAAATCCTGGTCAAAGATGGCGGTCTCAAGCTGCTGCAGATCACCGACAACGGCTGCGGAATCCAGGTGAGAACAGGCGAAGCCTCGAGCCTGACATCGACTAATGCTCCCAAAGAAGGATGATTTGGCCATATTGTGCGAGCGCCATACCACTTCGAAAATCACGGCATTCGAAGATCTCACCTCCATTGGCACCTACGGCTTTCGAGGAGAGGCCCTTGCAAGCATCAGTCACATTGCCCACTTGACAGTGACAACCAAGACCAAGGACTCGGCCCTCGCATGGCGCGCACATTATGCGGACGGCAAGCTCTCTGCGTCTAAGCCAGGGCAACCTGAAGAGCCAAAAGGTGTGGCCGGTCGACCGGGGACGCAGATTACGGTGGAAGACTTGTTCTTCAATGTGGCGACACGACGCAGAGCATTCAGGTCGTACGCTGATGAGTTCAACAAGATCATCGACATGGTGGGCCGCTACGCCATCCACTGCGCAGGAGTCGGGTTCACCTGCAAGAAAGCGGGCGAGTCGTCCAACAGCCTATCAGTGCAAGCGCATGCAACTGCCACCGACAGGATACGGCAGATATACGGCGGCAATGTTGCAAACGAGCTAATCGAGTTTTCGACAACTGGAGACCGTTGGGGGTTCAAGGCCAATGGCCTGGCCACCAACGCGAACTACCACATCAAGAAGACAACGCTATTACTGTTCATCAACCACCGGTCTGTCGAATCAACCAACATAAAGAAGGCCGTTGAACAAATATATGTCAACTTCCTGCCCAAAGGTGGCCACCCCTTTGTGTATCTCAGCCTGGAGATTGACCCTGCTCGGGTCGACGTCAACGTCCATCCAACCAAGCGGGAGGTACATTTTTTAAACGAGGACGAGATCATCCAGGCTGTGTGCACTCAAATAGAAGAGGAGCTTGCGGCTGTTGATACAAGTCGAACGTTCCAGACTCAGACACTGCTTCCGGGAGCGAAGCCAGCTGAGGATTTCCTGTCTGACGACGCCAACGCGACGGCTCCCAAATTCATGGTCACCGGTAAGCGACGGAGAAACTCCAACGATCTTATTAGGACGGACACATCAGTGCGAAAGATTACGAGCATGTTTCCCCTCACAGATGCTGTAGAGGGTTCAAAAGTCGGTACTCTGGAAGACGAGCCTCTGGCGGTCCCGGAAAGCATTGAGTACGAATCCAACGACCGCGAACCCGTTATTTGTCGTCTCAAGAGCGTCAAGGAACTACGAAGCGAGGTCCGCGAAGATATGCACCAGGATCTTACCGAAATATTTGCGTCTCATTCATTTGTCGGCATTGTAGATGAGAAGCGACGACTGGCCGCCATACAGGGCGGCGTCAAACTGTACTTGATTGACTATGGGCACGCGTGTTTCGACTACTTTTACCAGCTGGGATTGACCGATTTTGGAAATTTTGGTGTCATCCGCTTCAGCCCGCCCCTGGGGCTTAGAGAGCTCCTGGCCATGGCGGCGGAGGCGGAGAAGACGGCTTTGGGGGCGGCGGATGGGGATTTCGACGTTGGAGCTATTGTGAATAGGGTGGCGGCGCAGCTCATTGAGCGGAGGGAGATGCTCCAGGAGTACTTTTCGCTCGAGATCTCTCCCGCGGGGGAGCTCATCTCCATCCCTCTCCTGATCAAGGGCTACACGCCGTCCATGGCCAAGCTCCCTCGGTTCCTCCTCCGGCTGGGGCCCAACGTTACATGGACCGAGGAAAGGGGCTGCTTCGAGACGTTCCTCCGGGAGCTGGCGACGTTTTACGTCCCCGAACAGCTTCCCGTCGCGTCTGGGGAGGGGGCCTCGCAAGAGGAGGAAGTCCCGGCCGAGATACGGACGAGGAGGCAGCATATCAGGTGGGCCGTCGAGCACATCTTCTTTCCGGCGTTCAAGGCGGGGCTTGTGGCTACCAAGTCGCTCATGGACGGAGGCATTCTGGAGGTGGCGAGCTTGAAGGGTCTGTACCGGGTGTTTGAGAGATGTTGATGGGGCGTCTGGCTCGCGTGGAGTGACGACGTCGACTAAATTCTAGCCATGGGTGATTACATTTGCCATGTAACTTAGCTACTTCGTACGATATATTTAAACCCACCTTTACGCGGTGTCGCTGGAGACCTTTCTCCACATCAAAACCTTTGTAGCTTGGCCCGTGGACACAATCCTGATATAACCAAGGGATTGTCCTTTAAGGCATCCTCCGGCCGTCTATTTGGCATTTCATCTCTCGTCAAGAACCGCCATTAGGTGCAATTCACGGCTTATGCTTCTTCTTGTACGCCAAGAACCGCGTCAGATTCAGCACAGCCTCGTCCGCCCTGGTCCTCAGCTCGGCATTTGACTTCTTGTCAATCGCCTTGCTTAGGGCCCGAGCCTTGGGCAGGACCTCTTCAAGGTGCGACAGGAAGTTGCCTTTCCAGAAGACCTCCTTGTCGCAGGCGTAGCCCTCGTCGCTGTAGATGTCGAAGACCTGATTCAGCGCCTCTACGGCGTCGGCGGCAGGCGTGTCGGGCAGGGAGGCGAGAACGGTGACCAAGAAGGTGCCGATTTCGCGGTTCAGGTCCGTGGGGGCAGGATCCATGGCAAGCTGGCCGAGGACGCCGATGCACTTGACGCCGAGGCTCTGGAAGGGGTCTTCGGGGTCCTGGGGCTCGAGCGCCCTGGTTGCTTGGTAGAGGGCGATGAACTTGCGGTGCTCGTCGGCCTTGAGGGGCGTCCTACCTCGTAGGCTGCGGGAGACGGCCCATGCGAGGCTGGTCACCTGGGTGGCGAGGCCGACGTCTGCGGTATCAGTCGAGAGAATAGGCGAGATGACCTGCTCCCACAGGGACCGGCCGACGGGTGTCCACGCTTTTTGGATGCCGGCGTTTTGATCGTCTGAGAAGTCAATCACAGAGACCGACCAGGCGATGTTGTTGAGCGCCGATAGGGCGTGGCTTTGTAGTCTCATGCCGTCGTCGTCGGAGGGCTGGATGCAGGCAACCCGGATGATCTCGGGCAGGGCTTTTTGGAGGAGGGCCTTGAGAACGGGCAGGTCGTTGATGTTCTCGTCGTCGTCATCGCCGTCGTCGGCGCCCGTGACCATCTCCATATCGGCTTCCATCGCATCTGCGTCCATCTCATCCTCATCCTCCTCCTCCTCCTCCTCGCCCTCCACCCCCTCCTCGTCTTCGCCGTCCGAGCCAACAGGCTCGTCAGCCTCGCCCATGTCTTCGTCGTCCTTTGTTTCCGCCACTTCCTCCTTTTGCGGGGCGGGACCGCTCATGGCGGAGTTGAGGCTTGTTCCGATAGAGGCCAGGGTCTCCAGGGCGAGCTGCTGCTGCTCGACGGGACTGGACCAGCCACCGCCGTCGGTCGCGGTTTGTCCTGGCGTGATGGCTGCAGCGGCCCTTGCGAGGGTCGGTATTAGTATGGAGTCGTCGGCATTGGGAATATGCGGCGCATCCTTTGACCCGTTCAGCGCGGCAAAGATGTTGTGTAAGGCGGCACATGCGAGAATGCCGTCACTGTCGGGCTCGTCCTTGAGGGCCAGCATGGTCTGAAAGCATTGGCCATCAACGACGTTCTTGGCAAGCCGCACATTGTCCTCGCAAAGAATCATGAGGCAGGCCAGGGCGTCGGTTCGGAGGTTGGCAACACCATCGTCCTCGCCTTGGCGGCTGTGAGCGATGAGGGTGAAGAGCAGGTGCGAGACGGTGGCATTGGCCGAGATGGCCTCCAGGAGCTCGTCCCCCGACTCGGCGAGGGCTGTCAGGAGAGACACGAGCGAGGCGGCGATGCTCGTGGTGAAGCCCTGCTCCGCCTTGTGCAACTTGGCGAATGCAGGCTCCTTTGATCGGAGCTTCTCAGAGACCTGGCGGGCGCGTGTCAGCCACGGAGAGGCCTCTCGACAAGGAGAGGGGCGTCGACGGGACTCACGGTCTTGGTCGCATACTCAATGGCAGTCAGGATATCCTGGCGGAAGAGGTGGACGCAGAAGTCGGCCTCTTCTTCCTGCGCCAGGACTTGCAGGATGCCCCATCCGGCAGCGCGGCTCTCGAGGGCGGCGTCGGTCAGGGTCTGGGTGAGGACGGTGTGGACGACCTGCTCGCGCAGCAGCAGCTTGCGACACTTGGTGTCCTGGATGAGGTTGGCGATGGCCGTGGCGGCGGCAGAGCGCGACTTGGGGTCGGCCTTCCTGAGGTCGCCGATGACGGGCAGGATCTTGCTCTCGCGCAGGGCAGCGAGCTCGGGGTCCGAGGGAGGCTTGACCTGCTTCACGATGGGATCTCTGCGGTGGGCGGCGCCGCCTCTGTTGCGCCTGGACTTGCCCATGGCTGCCGTTGGTTCGGCTTCCTCCTCGCTGGGTCTCCCCGCACGGCGTCTGGCGTCGTGAATATCCAAGACAGCGATCTAGAAGTTAGAGCGGGCAATCTGGTGCAGTGCAATCCTGCCGTGTCGTCGATGTTGATGCGAAGAAAATCAAAATTTCGATGCCCACCTCACGGTCTCGTGCCCCACCATTGCGGCGGCCTGGGGACCCCTGTAGCCCGTTGCAGTGGACCACCACTCGGCGCCGCGGCCGCTAGAAGCCCTGGAGGGTGCAGAAATGCCCCGCCTTGGGCTGCCACCCACTGGCTGAGACCCGACAGCTCCTAGGGCGAGCTACAGTACTACATATGACGCCAGCTGGCGACTCTCGCATCCCTCGCGACACCATCGTCTTCTCCCCAATCCCCCCCCCCCCCCTTGCTCCCCTGCTGGTCGCCAGCGCCTACCCTCCGCTTTACAGTCTCGAGATCGCACGCGCGACGAAATGTGACGGCTCCACTTCGAGCTCTCTCCCATCTCTCTCCTCCTTGCTCAGCACGCCCCGAACGCGACGCACGATGCCGAGCGCCAGAGGTTGGCACTTGTCGCAGCTTTGGCGCGACGACGAGGAGATGGCGAAGAAGGACGACGACCTCGGCCTGCCCAAGCACTCGAAACACGCCCGTGGTCGATGGCAGCCCTCCCGCGCCCCCCGTCGCCGCTGGGTCATGCGCCTCGTCGCATACGCCGTCGTTGCAGGCCTGATCGTCTTCGTCCTCTTTCGCATCGTCGGCTCCGGCCATTCATCCATAGAGCGTCTTGGGAACGACCGCTACGTCCCCGATATACTAGGATACGAGCCCCCTAAAGGACAACGGCGGCCCCCGTCGGAGCCAGAGGTAAAACAAGCGCCCACGTCCACCGGCGCGGATAAAAGCGTTGGTCAGGGCAAACACTACAATGGGCCGGTCAAGTATCTGGAGCTGGCGGTTTCTCTCCGGTCCATATCGGCGACTGGCGGAAGCTCGCTCAAGAATCGGAACGTCTTGTTTGCGGCGGCGAGTGTCCGGAGCGCCGCGACCTTGCTCCCCATGGCTTGCGAGATGGCTTTTGCGCGCGAGAGCTATGTCCATTTCGCGTTCATGGGGAGGAGCGACGTGTCGCTGAAAGAGTTGCTCAAGATCAACGGCATTGACAAGACGTGCCCGTTGCTGCTGCACGGTATGGGACTCGTTGCAAGTCGGGGCGGTATAAGCGCGAGTTGCTAACGGTGCGCCTTTCCAGATGCGCGACCCGATCACTATGCCACGTTGACCGAGGCGCGCATGGCGTTGGTAGTCGCACGTGCCTTGTGTATGCCTATACCCCCTGAGCAGACCGGTTGAGATGGAGACGCGGCTAACCTGAGCATGACAGACCACATCAACACATACATGCACCCTCAGGCGATCCTTGTCGACTCCACGGGTGATGAGGAAGAGTACTTCCTCCGCGGCATGCGCGACCAAGTCAAGACGACCAAGGCGGCTCTTATAGAGCTCCCAGCGAAGCCGGGATCGCGCCTGTCCTGGATGACGAAGCTGGACTCGTCAGCCCTCGCGGGTATGTTTGCCAAACACTCACAGGTTCAAGCCGCTAATGGTGTCGCAGCCTGGAACAAGGTCCGCTTTGATATTCTCATTCACGCTCCTCCGACCGGGACGGGGAACCTGAAGAGACTGCTTCAATCCATAGCACGCGCAGATCTCAGCGGGCACGCAGTTCCCCATCTCACCGTGGAGCTGCCCAACCCTATCGAGGCCCCTCTGGAACAATTCTTGGCACGCTACCAATGGCCGCCGTGGTCTCCGGACCATAGGCCGATGCCGCCGATGCTCTCTTTGCGTCGCCGCATCTCGCGGCAGAGGCTGACCGAAGAGGAGAGCTCGGTCCGGTTCCTGGAGTCGTTTTGGCCGACAGACCCTTCTCACTCTCACGTTCTGGTGCTGTCTGCCAATACAGAGATTGCTCCCCAGTTCTTTCACTGTACGTTTACCCATGGCGGCTTGAGTAGATGTGGCATTCGGGGGTCTAACCTGGCTCAGATGTCAAGTATGCCCTCTTGTTCCAGCGGCATTCCAGAGCGGCGGCCAAGGGGGGCTTCGATTCGAAGATGATGGGGATGAGCCTGTCGGTCCCAACCACGTCGCTGGATGGCACTCAACCGTTCATCCCCCCCAAGCCGTTGCGCGCTGACAAGGCCGGACCCGAGGGAACGGCTTTCCTTTGGCAAGCACCGACGAGCGATGCAGTCGTCTTCATGGGCGAGAGATGGGTCGAACTACACAGCTACGTATCGCGGGTGCTCGAGAAGCAGCACACGTTGCCGGCCCCATCGGCACTCCTGGCCCAGAAGGAGGTGGGCAAGAAATACCCGGCCTGGATGGAGTTCGCATTGCAGCTATCACGCGTGCGGGGATACTTTACGCTCTACCCCAGCAAGCAAACTGCCGGCGCCATCATCGGCGTCCACACAGACCTGCCCGACAAGCCGGAAGAATACCAGGAGCAAGTTACCTCCAAGGAGAGGGAACAAGAAGAGCTCGTCGACCAGGCGAGCGAGGTGTTTGACGCAGCATCGCAAGTCAACATGTTGGAGACGCTGCCGCACAACGGCGACCATCAGCTGCCGAATGAGGTACCGCTCCTGTCGTGGGATGGGAGGCAGAAGAGCCTGGACAGCTTCAGAAAGGACGCGGCGCAGTACGCAATCGATTTTCGTCGCGAGGTCGGGCAGTGCAGCGAGGAGGAGCTGAAGAAGCAGCCCCTGGCCCATATGAATGCCGGGGACCTGTTTTGTAACACCAAGCGCAGAGCATAGTCTAGGGTCACGGGTGGCGCCACGGCGTATGAAATGCTGGGTTGATTCGGAGAGGTAGTTGATTAATGTAAGTTGATGAGAATCAGTCGCCGATTGGCTGAAGTTGCGTGGTGACCAAGAGCACGACGCACGTGCCGATGATGCTGACGGCGATTATCACCAAGACCTGCGACCGTCAGACCTGCAACTTGCAAACGAAGCAGCGACGGGGGGGCAACCTACCAGCTGCGTCCTCCACCCAGTCTGCACAATGGCCACCCTCTTGCTGTACTTGTGCACGGTTTCTGCCTCTGGCCTCAGCGCAGCTCATCAGACGACAGGGGGCAAGGGCGCGAGGCTCACTGATGTAGTTGCCCACGCCCATGAAGAGCGTCACCACGGCGAGCACCCAGAAGACGACGCCGAGGGGCTTGGCCATGCGCCGCTCGAGGTCGGTGGGCTGGTGCTTGAGGTGGAAGGAGAGGGTCATGGCGACGGACAGGACGGCCATGTACACGGCGAGCCGGAGGTACGAGAGGAACGCTGCGCGTGTCAGCATGCGCTGTTCCCTCGATCACGAAAGGAGAGGGGGGGGGACGTGCTCCTCTCGTTGGCGCAGTGGTCCCGCGCGTCGCTCGTCTCGTTCTCGAAGAGCAGCGGGCCGAGCAGCGGGCGGGCGAAGAAGGCCGCCGGGCCGGACCTGTACGCAGCGTGAGCCTCGGTCGTCTGTCTGGCGGGCCGGGGAGGTCAGCGTACCCCATCTCGCGGGCCTCGACGGGCTGCGCGAGGGCGGCAACGGGCGCGCAGCATCCCACGGTGATGGCCTCGTCGTCGACGGCGGGGGCGGAGGCCGACGGCATTGTGGGGGTTGATTGATGCGAGGTTGAGGTTGAGGTTGAGGTGTACGAAGTAGACAGGATGCTGGGTGGGGTGAGGTCGAGGTGAGGTTGTGGGTGCTGCGGTGACGTGATGGCGCTGCAGCTAAACCACAGCCGTGGTCAATCACCTCTGGCATACCGACGTCTTGGGGTTTGGCTGGATAAAGTGTATAGTTACTTCTTCTTGACTAATCTTGAAAGCAATCTAGTTGTCGAGCATTGTAACCACATCTATCGAAACCCCCGATAAAGTGTATGGATACTTCTTAACCAATCTTGAAAGCAATCTAGTTGTCGAGCATTGCAACCACATCTATCGAAACCCCCAAACCCCGGCCCACCGTTCCTCGTGCTCCCCCAGCGGCCCCTCCAGCCGCCCGAACCGCGCCGGCGCGCCCGTGTTCGCCTCGGGCAGGCAGATCCACTCCCGCACGCAGCCCGGCACCTCCTCCTTGACGTGCGCGATGCAGATGAGCGCCTGCCGGCCCGTCAGCCCGCCCACCGCCACGTCCGCGGCCGCCTTGCCGCTGCCGACGACGCGCCCGGCGTGGCCGTGCGTCTTGCCCTCGCCGTCGGTCAGGAAGAGCATGCACTTGTCGCGCACGGCGTCGTCCATGCCGCTGAAGGCCTCGTCCAGGACCACCACGTCGGGGCTTCGGATCATGCAGCGGATGAAGAGCGCGACGCGCTGCGCGCTAAAGGACATCTCGCCGAACATGTACTCGTCCGCCCAGCCGAGCCCGCCGTCGTCGTCGCGCGCCGGGGCCGCTGCCGCCGAGTCGGGCCGCAGCTCGGGCGCGAACCACCGCAGCGCCGCGTCGACCTTGCGCCGCGCCGCGCCGTCCAGCTTGGGGACCGAGCGGAGGGTGTCTGCCCAGGCGTTCTCGACGACCTGCCTGATGGTGTGGTTCCGTGGCATGTGTTGGTGGACCTCCGGGCTGGAGTGGCCGATGCGCGACTGGATGTCCCAGAAGGTGAGCGGTCGCATCCCCGAACCTGGCTCGGGGAGGCGGCTGCGGCCGAACAGCTTGATGGGCATGGAGTAGGCCTGTGGGTGGTCCGAGCCCAGCAACGACACGATTGTGGTCTTGCCGGAGCCGTTGGGGCCAAAGACGCCCCAGCGCTCGCCTCTGCGGACCGTCCAGATCAAGCCGTCCTTTTTGCCTTGCGGCGTTTGCTGTGACCAGTTGCCGAGGACGATCTTGTCGCCGTAGCGGACCTGGCAGCCGTCCATCTCGACCAGCGGCTCGGCGCTGGTGTCGGTAGAGCTCAGGTCCTGCGAAGTCGCCTGTGAAGTGGTGGTCGACTTGTCCGTGGCCGGGGATGCCGTCGACCCCAGCACTCGGCCAACATCCTGCAGCGAATGGACGGGGAGCTTCTCGTCCTCGACGAGCACGCCCGCGCCGACTCCCTGGACATACTTCTTCAGGCCGTCGAGGACAGCCTCCTTGGGGCCCATCGACCCGACCTGGCAGTCGGTTCTCAAGTACACGAGATGCGTGATCCACTCCGGCAGCGGATCCTGCGGCCGGGCACTCAGCACCAGCCGCGGGCTCGCCTTCTCAGCCAGCGACCGGAGCAGCGGGCTCAGGCCCGAGACCGTGGGGGGGTCGAGGCCCATGAACGGCTCGTCCAGCAGCAGCACCTCCGGCCGCGTCAGCAGCGCGCGCGCTATCCTCGCCCGCCGCCCCTGGCCGTTGCTGAGGAACGTGACCGGCAGGTCGAGCAGGTGGCTCAGCCCCAGGTCCGCGACGACACGCTCCAGCAGCTGCGTCGACACCGTGCCCTCATCGTCCCCCGGCGACGTCCTGAGCGGGTTCAGCTCCGTGTTCCCGAGCAGGAAGTCCCGGAGCGAGAAGTCCGTAATCTCCCTCCGCGACTCGTACCGCGCCGACAGGTACGCCGATGCCGTGACGGCCCCGCCGCCGAGCCCCCCGGCGCTCTGCTCGGCATCGAAGCCCACGTACCGCACCGCCTTCTGCGGGCTCCTCAGCCGCGGCGGGACGTGGTCCTCGGACAGGTAGGGGAACGAGCGCGCGGTGGGCGGATCGCCGATCAGCCGCCCGCGCAGGACCTGCAGGAACGTCGTCTTGCCGGAGAGCGACGGGCCGACGACGCACCAGTGCTGCGGCCGGGGCGACGCCGCCGAGGGCAGCTCGAAGGAGAGCTGGCTGAAGAGCGGCGGGTTCGGGTGCGCCGACTGGGAGTTGGGGTGGTGGCGGTAGAAGGTGCCGCCGGCGATGCGGATGATGGGGGGGCGCATGGTCCTCGAGCCTGCTACATAACCAGGAGGAAGAGGGTTCCAATTGGGAATAAGAGACGGAGGAGTGTGAGCGGGTGAGTGAGTCAACAGCTCGCTCCGACAAGAGAGCTGTCAGATGCTACGAGGTGAGCTGCGGTCCGGTGATAGTCGGCCATAACTGCAGTCCGGGGTCGGCGCCCCTGGTGGAGCCCCAGGTACGTACCCACGGCCCGCAGCTCAGCCGAGCAGCATCACTGACGCGAGGCTGTTCGTAGCCTGCGGCCAAGGCAGCTCCCAGCTTCATCACCAACCGCATCAAACCCGTCACCACCACCGCAACCGCCGCCGCCGCTCTCTCCTCCTTCGATCCCCCTCGACCGACAGACGAGGAGAATCCCGCGCACCGCATAGCGGCTCGACTCAGCTCTTCACCTCGCAAGACAACACCCGCCCAGCCGCCAAGATGGTAAGCCACCGTCCGTCCCTCGCCCTCACGACACCGCAAGCTGACATCCTCACCCCGTAGTCGATGCGCATCGTCCCCTCCCACGCCAACCCCTCCTCCTTCTCCCACACGCACACCTCCTCGGCCCCCTCGGCCCCCGGCGTCCACGACACCCTCCGCCACGGCGTCGGCCCGTCCCCCCACGACTCGGCCAGCGCCGCCGCGCCGCCCGCCTCGTCCCACCCCCTCGAGGCCCGCCTCAAGAGCTGGGAGGCCACCCAGGAGGCCGTCCGCATGGAGTCCCTCCGCCGCACCTTTGGCATCGCCGAGCCCATCCGCCGCGGCATGGAGCTCAAGATTGTCCGCGACGGCGAGTGGCGCCCCATGGCTCTCGGCGGCGGCAGCTGCCTGCCCAGCGTGCACGAGGACATCCTGCGCGGCAGGGAGGACATGATTACCTGGGAGGACATCTTCACGGGCGAGGAGACGAGGGGCTTCGTC
The DNA here is from genome assembly GCA_003945565.1 of Tolypocladium inflatum. Classification (NCBI taxonomy): domain Eukaryota; kingdom Fungi; phylum Ascomycota; class Sordariomycetes; order Hypocreales; family Ophiocordycipitaceae; genus Tolypocladium; species Tolypocladium inflatum. The sequence continues at coordinate 3,743,090 of QEPE01000009.1, read as the reverse complement.
GGCTTCCACGACGAGATGGAGAAGAAGCTCAAGATTCAAAAGTAGGCGCAGAGCTTGTAGGGGGAGGGATGCATCATGGTCCGGATGGCAACGGGAGTTAGACTACATGTACAACAACACCGCGACACAATACATGTCAAAATCAAAGCCCACATCAGAAGTGCGTGATGCGTGCCCGAGTGTACGAGGACAGCAGCAAAATACAACTGCGATTCTATCCTGCTATGGACATGCCCACCCCCCCAGCGGGCAAGGCCTTTCGGGGTTGCCAGCCCGCAAGAAGGCGGGAGAGGAAGACGACGAAAAATACATTTGTACAAGATGATACGATGCGCCTATGTAGACTCCGGTCCCCCTCCGTTCTTCCGCGGTAATGTTTCCGTCATGCGCTGCTTCCGTTTAAAAACAATAGACCAAGAAAAAGAAAACGAAATGGTTCAATGAGTGTATGATACGGGGAGGGCCGTCGCTGTCGCTCCCGCTCCGTAGAGCCGCGTGTCAGGCCTGCCAGCAGAGTCGAGCGGGCAGCCCCCGTCTGGAGCCGCTTGTTGGGGCATGATTCGACGGGGCTGGATCTCTCGCGTCCTGCTCCCGAGACACGCTCGAGTAAGGTGTAACGTGTGAGCGCACCCGCTGTGCGCGACATGGTCGTCGACATTCATCGCCGTCGTCCCTCATAAGATGACGCAGCAATTGCTGCCGCCCCTGGAGCGCTGACCGTCGACGCCGCCTGCCGGGAGGCTCTTACTGCCGGATTTAGGCTCCTCCTCGTCAAGGTCGGAGGGGCGGATGCTCATGTGTACGACGTTTGGATTCTCGACGCTGAGTTGGTACTCTGTCTGCTCGTTAGCCGGCCGTTGAGGACGGCGGGAAGCAACGTGCGCCTACTTTTTAGCTGTTCCTTGTCGTCTAACAGCTTGCCGAAATGAATGAGCCGTATGCTACTCGGACTCGCGGGCTTCGCCTCCCAATCGCTGCGCCATTCCCGCAGGATGAGCTCCTTGAGCGTGTAGACGCTGATGCTGAAGGGGTCCGGATGCCCGCCCTCCGTCTCCTCGGGCACGGCGACATTCCTCCTGGCGAGATATTTGGCATCCAGCTTGTACGGATGGCGGCTCCCCGAAGTCAGCAGCAGCGTAATGTTGCAGACGGGGCCGCTGTCGGCTGTGCCCTGGGAAACGGCTCGTATGTCGTCCTGGGCGGGGCCGATGGCCAGGATAGAGTCGCTCCTCTCCTTGGAAGGCGGCGCGGGGGCATCATCTCCCTTCTCCTTGCCCTTGGGCGATGCCGTTCCCGAGGCATCGCTTTGGCCCTCGGCGGGGTGCGCGGCATCGGCGGCGATGCCCTTGGATTCCGATGGGCGTTGGGCCGCATCCTCGTAGCCGTCGGCGGACCTGGTCGAATCGCCTCGCGTCGCGGTCGGTTGGGGCATGGTCTCCATGGGGACGGCGTCTCTGGGCTGCTCGAGGCGGGCGTCGTCGGGCGAGGTGGTGTTGCCACCGCTCATGGTCGACTCCATGTCTGTGCAAACGAGGGCGTCGCACCAGCGATGGGGGCGGCTGGCGAAAGGAGCGGGCAGACCGGCTCAATTCATGCGCAGCGGCAGCTCGTCGGGATGATAGCGATGGAGGGGGGGGCGAGGAGACGAGACGGAAGAGGCCAACGGCGTCGGATGTGCTCGGGGGAGGATCGCAATGCAATGCAGACGTCAGGCCTGGAGGCTGGTCGACGGCGTCTAGGTAGAAGGCGCTGGCCGGGACTGGACGGCACCACAGTGGCGCACACAGGCTGGCCCAGCCAGGCTCCGGGCCACACGGGACTCGAGTGGGGAGACCCGACGGAACGCCGGCTGCGGACTGAAGCGAGCGACCGTCGAGGCGCTAAACGTCGAGGGCCACCGCTAATCGCCCAGGGCTGAATTGGGTGGCGATGCACGAGGTGGTCAGTCCGCGGTAAGGATACCTTACTCGTAGTGGCCTGACCCAGACGAGGCGCGACGGCGATGGATGGGTTGGTTCTAGATGGCGAGGAGGAGAGCAAGCGGCGAGAGCGAGAGGGAGCGGAACGGGCAGCGCAGGACAGGACAGGACAGGACAGGACAGGGGGCCAAGCAACACAGCGCGGGCCGGACGTGGCTGTGGCCGTGCAAGTGATCCAATGAAGACGACCAAGGCGCTGGCCAAGTCGAGCACTGACTCGCCCGCGGTCCTTTTGGGGGACGGACCGTTAGCACTGATGCAGCGACGAGATAGGTAGCCCACCCAGGTAAGGTAAGGTACGAGTAAAGTTGGTAGGTAGGCCTACTCCGTACTCCGTAGCGAGAGACACTCTCCAGCGAGCTGCAGCGGGCATCCGTTGCGCTGTCTGGGATGGCCGACGCCCGCCGTGATTGGTCGCCGAAGCCGGTGCGGCGGCGGGTCGAGCCAGGAGCTAGCGAACACCGAGGTCGCTGAGGGCGCTGAGGTGCGCCGCGCTGGCAGCTGCTTGCTGTCAACAACGGACGTCGAGAAGGCGCACACAGTTGTACCGCGAGTGGATGGGTTCGTGTCGGGTGTTGCTGGATGCGCCTCGACGACGTCAATGGCCGGCCAAACTAGTTTGAGGCGTCACCCTGATTCCCAGAGGCCGTTCGTACACGTGATGCCCTCAGCCCGTCCACGGTTGCTTACCTACCTACCTACCTACCTACCTAGCTAGGTACCTACATACAAAAGTTCAAACGCCTGCACGACCTACCTACTGTAAACAGGCAAGCAACGCATCAGCCACGCTGCGCAAGACGACGCAACGACAAACAGGCACAGGCAAGACAGGGCACGTTCGTGTGGCGCTGCACCGTTTGATCGCTGCGTCTGGCGTTGCCTTGGTACTTCGTACGGTAGGTATTATTAAAGCCCCCAATGGACCCCACTGGTCGCGGTCCGCCGCGCGCTGCGGCCCCGGATCTCACTACTGCTGGCCGTGAGCCGCCCCCGTGGGGAGCCGCCCGTCATGCATCTCATCAGTCGACCTCCCTCGCATACGCACCTCAACCCCCATACGGACTACATGTCAGTAACTTGCATCTCTTCCGCCGTGAAGACAACCTCCCCAAGGGTCCCCAAACGCGGCCCCCTTATGCACACCACCCGTAACCACATCCGCGTCATTGATTAAGTTCACAGCTCAACCCGCATTCGGCATTCCGGCGTCGCTGCTGAGCCCAGCTAAACGCTGGGCCCACCGCCGACTGCCGCTCTCCATGTGCTGCCGAGACACCACGCGGGGCTTGCCGTCTGCGTTGGAGTGGTGTGAGACAGCGCCCGCGATGCAGATGGCGGGCAACATGAATTATGCATGCCGTGAAATAGGCTGTCATGGGGAACGTGGAACCCTGAGATACCAACTCTCGACTGTACTTGAACGTCGCGATACCATTATCGTTCTCGTCCACCCCGTCGCAGTCTACTCAGGTACATATGTACTGTGCCTATTCTTAGACAAAAGGGTGCACGTAACATCCTGGTCAACGGCGTCGACCTTGATGGCACATGGCACGTGGCCGTTGACAACGGCAGGCCACGGTCCAGACCCGACGCTCCTCGGCGTCTCGCCGGCCCGCTGCCTGACGAAACCGTGACCGGGACGTGGTCCGGGACGGCTTCCCACTATTGGCAGCAGCCGAATCCAACTCGGCCGTGTTGCCGCCTTAGACCGACGTCCGGCTTGTTCTCTCCGTAGTTCCGCATCATATCGCCCCATCTGTTGCTCCCTACAACACCAGCAAGTCGCCGTTGCTGCCCCCGCCCTGTGCCGGCTGCATCACTGCCTGCGGTGCATGCGCGCTCACCACATAGCCCGTCCCGTTTCCTCCCCCGCCCCCAAAGACATCGTCGCCCTGGTCTAGCCGCATCGCCGCCATCTGCTGCGTTCCGACGCTCGAGAAGTAGGCGTCTGCGTCGCTCACCGCCTGAGACAGGTTGCCCTCCCCGCCGGCCGCCGCCGCGTTCCGGCTCCGCAGGTCAATGTCCGTCGGCTGGGCGCCTCGCCCGAACATGCTGATGCTCTTCTGGCCGTCTCTATCCACCAGGAGGTTCTGCTTCTGCAGTGCCGGCGAGTCCTGCAGCTTCCGCGGCCTCGCCGACCGAAACACGGTCTGGACCGGCTTGAGATAGATCGTTGCCAGGGTCCCGACGTTGAGGCACATCTCCTCGAGCGTCGGCGCCTCCAGTCGCTCTGCTTCGGCGGAGATGGGCGGCTTCTCACCCATCACGATTTGCCTCGCCGCGTTCATGTCCGTCGACAGTAGCCGCCAGTACATGTAGGCCCTGTCCCGCAGGTCGGGGTTGTCCGTCTCCTCTGTCGCCCACTTCAACACCTTGGGCACGAGCTCCTGGCCCTTGGTCGGTCTTTGGATGAACAGCTTGACCGTGGCCGTCAGGAGGGCCAACTGCACCTCCACCGGCTCCTCGGCAAACGAGTACAGGAAGTCTTCGAGCAGGGCGTCGCTGTTCTCGATGCGATCGGCATACTCTCCGATGACCCACACCATGGCTGCCTTGGCCTCCGGCTCGTCCAACGAGTCTAGGTTCTCGCATAGCGTGCTGATGATGGATTCGTACTGGTTGGGGTACTTCCGGAAGATGTTTCGGATGACGACGGTAGCTTCCTGCACGATATATGTGACCTTTGTCGAGACGAGCTCCAGCAACAGGTCAATGCACCGCCGCGCCGCAGGCTCAATCTTGATGGCCAGCTTGCCAATGGCGCGGACCGCTTTCCTCACAAAATGCACATCAATCTCCGTGGCGTACTCTCTCAGCTCCGTCAAGACCTCGTCGATGTTGTTTTCGTTGGCGAGCATGAATATGAGCTCCAGCTTCGTCACCTTGACGTAGATCGGGTCGTTGTATTTGCAGAAAAAGACTCGGATGTCGTTCCTCAACACCTCGGGTCGCCTCTGCAATATTAATAACGCGTTTCTCAGCGCCAAGTATTGCACCTCGGGGCCTTTGGCTAGAAGCGTCACCAGAGGGGGCGACAGCTTCTTGCAAAGGGCCGATAGCTGCTTCTGGTCCGCGATGTAGTTCATCAGGTAAAGAATGACCCGGATGCAAGTCAAGACGACGGACGAGTTGGAGTGGGATAGTCGCGGCGCAATGCGTTCGGCCAACAATGCGGCTTCGCCAGTCTCCTGTGGCACATATGACATCAATGCCTCTAATATGTATGTCTGGCCCCATCTGATATGCGTTAGCACCCCTCGTCTCGAGGGATCCCGGATGACTTACTCGGAGCAGTCTGGGAGGATCGCCACCATCTTGGACGCATTGCTGTAGTCTATCGTAAGTTTGATGGCATCACTCCGCTCCCATATATCCATCAACCCAGCCAGCGCGCTGGCCACCACTGTGGGATTGTCGTCCCGTAGCAGCGAGTTGAGGCGGTCGATGAGGTCCGACCTCTCCACCATTTGCCGGTCGTGGTCGTACAGCTTGGCGACGCAGAAGGCCGCGGTTTTTCGCACGTATGGGTCGGAATCCCGCAGCATATGCTTGACGATTGGCACGGTCGCTTCGACAAACTCCTTGACGTGAATATATGACATGGTCCGCAGAGCAAGGGCCCGAACGAGAGGGTTATGGTCTTCCATGTCCTGAGAGCTTTGTTAGTGGCGCTCTCCGCCATGGCCACGGTCCAACTCACATTCTCCAAGATGGGAATGGCCTTGACCGCGATTTCCGCCCGCACACGGGCGTAGTTGACGAGGTAGAGGAAGCACCTATACACCCATCAGTATCTCCGCCGCCTGTCACCGCGGGGGGGCCCGTACATCTTCTTGATTTCCAAGCTCGGAATGTGCATGCATGCGATTATGTCGGGGAACAGGGCAACCATGTCGTTATTGCTCATCGTCATGTTGGCGACAATGCGCTTGAGCGCGACCTTCTTGATGGCATAGTTCTTGTCCTTCTTTCCACCGCTGTTGAGCTCGATGCGTAGCTCGGCTACTTTGCCCTGCCGAGTTCTTAGCTTGCCGAACGACACCGCCGGCGCATACACTGGGAACGCGCCCATCATCTCGCTATCGGGTGGCAGGGCCGGGGAGGGTGCAGAGAGGGCATGCAATGAAGAGGGCAAAAAGGGCCGCGATGCGACGACACAGGGCCTCGAACACAGTGTAGGGGTGATGGTCTGCGAGATAACAATCGCGACGAGGTAGAGTGTGCTCCACAGAGCGGACACGAGGGGCCAGACGATGCCAGAAGCAAAAAGGGCTGGGAGCTTACTCGTGCAAACAGCTTGGAGTCCCCTCCACCATCCTTGGCCGACATGGTGGTGGTGACTTGTAGTATCCGTACCCCGGCTGGAGGTCGTGCCGTCGACTAGGTACGATAGAAGCCTCGTCACGCGACGTGGTGTGCGGGTATATCTGGTATCGGCGGGATGGGGACGTCCCGAGCCCCTCACGCCTCGTCGACGACCTGGCGAGACCGCCGCTCTGACAGCTCGGGTGGCGGCGCGCGGACACGGCCGACTTGGGGCCAGCTGGCTGAACAGCGCCAAACGAACACTCTGCACCGTGCTTCTTGGAGGGGAGCAAGGGGGATTCGTCACATGCAGTGTTGGAGGCAGAAGAACGCCAACCGCTGCGGTCCGGCCAATGAGCTTCGCAGCACCCGCGGTGGCATTCAGCGGCGCGCGGTCCTGTGGCCGGCGGTCGCTTGCGCTTCGTAGGTTTCGTGTAGCTCGCCTCGTCGTCTTCGATGTAAAGGACGTCTCTAGTCGTGTCGCGCGCTTGCATTTGCTCCCATCAAGCCGGATAGAAAGGGGGAGTTGAAGATTCGGGGCGCACGGCAAGCAGGGGGGCTGCGGATACCCCAGTCCGTCGTCAGCTATCGATAAGCTATGTAAGCACCTCAGACAGTTGCGATTAAGCGGGCTGGGGACTGACGCGCGCCTGCCACGGTGGATCCTGTTCGTACCTGTCCTGCGAACCTCATCCCACGACGACCGACGATACCTCCGCTTCCATCGTCCGCCTCCTAGCAGCAGCATGGCGTCCTCAACAGCCAGCGTCCCCGCCTGGGTCGCACAGCTCGAATCCCCGCCGCCGGCCCGCAACAAGCTGCCCGGCGCCTCGGACCCCCTTGGCTTCCCCTCCAGCTCCTCCAGCTCCAAGGTGCGCCCGCCGCCCGCTCAGCTCTCTGTCCCTTTCACATACAAACGGCGATTGATTGGACCGGCGACTAACTGATATACTGAGTTAGAAGAAGGATGGCAAGCCGCAGCCGCGAAAGGCCCCGACGACCGACGAGATGGAGACCCTCAAGCTGAAGAAGGCGTGGGAGGTGGCGCTCGCCCCCGTCAAGTCCCTGCCCATGACTGCCATCATGATGTACATGTCGGGCAATTCGCTGCAGATCTTCAGCATCATGATGGTCTTCATGGCCTTCAAGAACCCTCTGGTCGGCTTGATGAACACGAATCAGGCTTTCGAGCGGTTCATGACCGAGGGAAACTCGTCCAAGATGCTCCAGACAAAGCTTGTCTACGTGGCAATGCAGCTAGTGGCATTGGCCGTCGGTATCTGGAAGGTGAATGCCATGGGCCTTTTACCGTAAGTTTGCTCCTTCTGTAGATTTCTACTCATCGCCCCGGCTGACCCGAATTACAGGACCTCACGTTCAGATTGGTTGATGTGGGAGTCACAGAGAGAGTCCCTAGACTGGGCCGTGACAGCTCTATAAAGTCGTGTGTCATTATTGCAACTAAAAAAAAATGTCATCTCAGTCTTGCCAACGCTTGCCAACGCCGGTGCTATGCTTCGTGTATCTTCATATAACTTCTTCGCCCGCTTCGTCAGCTTCGTCATTCACTTTTCCTGGCTGTCCTCGTTGCCAGCCTTCTTCGCTCTTTCGGTCTTCGCTCTTTCGGCCCTCCAGCGAGGGCCACGCTTTTCGAGGACCCTCAGTCCGATAAAACACGCCACCATAACCAGCGCTAGGAATGTGAAGCACCACCCCCTGCCCATAGCACGGAGCATGTGGTCAATCACGGCCGTCGCCACGGCACCAAAGGAGCACCGCACTAGATTGTTGGCCGCCGCCGCCGTCGCCGGAGCATCGGGGTTGAGGTCGACGATGAGGGTGTTGAGGACACTAAAGGACGTCGGAACAAGCATGCCGATTATGAACAGGAGCACCAGGGGTACCGCCACGCTTGCCTCAAACTGCAGCGCCCATCCCCAGCCGATGAGTGCCGCGGCTCCGACTAGGAGGGCTGGATATATGGGTTGGATCCGCGCAGTCTCGATGGGGAAGTCAATGGGGACCTCTCCGCGCCTGCGTTGCACCGGCATCGCACGTTTCTTGGCAATTCTGCGAAAGTTCCAATCGACGACATATCCCTGGACAAGACTGGCGATGCAGCAGCCAATGCCGTACGGCAGATAGCAAAGCCCGACCTCCAACGCGTCGAACTTGTAGATCTGCATGAACAGTGTGGACAGGGTGGCCCCAACCAGGATGAAGTTGAGATATATGATGGCCGAGATGAACAGGAGCAGGCCTTCTTCCTTCCTGAAGACGATGTAGAGTGTCTTTAGGGGGTTCGGTATTCGTATCTTCACCTTTGGCGCCGATTCCGGTCGCCGGTTGACGCCGCGGCGTCGGATGAAGTCGATCAGGGTCATGTTCCACTTGGGCGGCGGTATGGAGCCGTTGCCAACAACCGCACGGCATGTTTCGGGGACGGAGAGGGTCCACGGGATGAGCCAGACAAAAACAAAGACGGTACAGAACCAGAAGATGGACGGCCAGCCGAGGAACTGGCTCAGAATGCCACCGAGCACCGGGCCAATCGTCGGCCCAAAGTTGACTCCGGCGCCCACGATGCCCATGTATATGCCTCTCTCCTCACTGGGAGAAATGTCCGCCACGACAGCATACGCGAGGGCAAGTGTGCCGCTGCTGCCGGCGGACTGCAGACATCGAAGCACCAGCAGAGCTGCGTAGTCGCGCTGCAGTGCCAGGCCAATATTGGCAAACAGGTAGATGAGGAAGGCGACGATAAAGGCCGGGCGGCGGCCAGCCATGTCGCCAAAGTCGCCGAAGATGGTCGGGGACAGGCCCTGGAAGACCATGTAGGTCGTGATGGTGAGGTTGATGAGCGAGACGGAGACGTCGAGGTCGGCGGCGACCTCGTTCAAGGCGGGGAAGTAGAGGTTGGCCGTCATGGGCGAGACGACGCTGGAGATGGTGACCATGGTGGTGACCCAGATCTTGGTCGACCGGGAGAAGGCGCTGTATGGCGGGCCGCTCGAGACTCTGGAGACCTGCTCGGCAGACTCGAGCACGGCCGGGGTCGGCGCAGCGGATGGGTCGTCAAAGGCCGTCGACTTGCGCCCAAGGGTGTCTACTTCTGAGACTGTCGGCTGGCTGGAGACTTGGCCAAGCACTTCCGCCGCCACCACGGCATCGAGCCTCTCGGGCGGCGGTCCAGGGCCTCCGGTATCATCCTTCATACTGCGGCTGGGTCAGGGCTGAAAGGGGCACGACTCATACCGCCAGGCTCGCGTATGAAGAGGGGAGGGCAGGGCCGAGGAGGGATCCGAAAGGAGATGGGGCCTTGAGGTTCCAGCGACATTGGGAGGGGGCCGACGGTCAAGATATGGTGCCGACGGCTGGTGGAAGATGGACGGGATAGGCGGGCGGCGTCGGGCTATCCCGTTGCAACTCTGTGCCGGGCCGCGATGATGATGCTGGACCTTGCAGTGCAGGATCCGTCTATGGCTGGCTGAACGGGAAGCTGAAGAGGAGAGCTGTCGCAAAAATAGTTGCCGGTGGGTGGCTCGTGGTCGCCTCGGTCGACTTCCGTGACACGGCGTTCAACGGGGGCCGGGTGGATGTCCGTCACCAACACGCCGACCTGCAGCGCACGGTCAGCTTCCGAGACGGGACGGTTTATTTAGGCAAAACGTGCCAGCGGCCAGGCTGAGAGCCGTGAGATAACGACGGCCAGTGATGGGGTGCAGAGGAGGCGAACTTTAGCTTTTAGTGAATGGCCAAGGGGGGGTGCTCCGTAGAGGCATTGGCCAATTCGGGATCCGTAACCCGTTGCACTCCTTCCCCGTGCCGTTTAGCCTCCGCGGCAGCGAGATCATCGTACCCGCCGCTGCCCTTCCCGCCGCCCGGATATAACTACGGATACCTCTCGGTTGCTCGTATGTATCCCGGCTGCCCGGGTCCTCGCATGCGTCACGTACAGTAGCCAATTCCGCCGCTTTCTGGGTCCGTGTCGGACTTGTGCCTCTTGACAGCAAGGAAGTAGTCCGCAGATCGGCAGTGGCGCTGACCGACCGCCGTCCGCGGTGATTGAGGTGAGCAGATGGATGACTCAGCAGCCTATGTCATGGCCCACCCAAACCCCAAACCCACGGCCTGCGCGATGGAGCTACGTAGCTGCAAGCGCGTGCATCAGTGCATCGTTGAACGAGGCCCTCCTCCTCCACGGACGAGCCATGGCATCCGCGATTCTGCCCTCGGTGGACATCACATCAGAGTTCGACGAGCTCCTCGGCAAGCATGGTGCGCCGACGACATCGGGCAAGGCCGCTCTCGATGTGGACGCCATCGAGGGCTTCATAAAAGAAGCATATCGCATAGTGAGTCTCCGTGCTGTTCTCCCAAGGGCCGCCGCCGTCTGACGCCTGCGATGCGACAAGAACTCCCACATCACCAGCCTGCACCGGGAGCTCAGGGATGTCCGACAAGCGTACCTGTCGACCGCACAGCCGCGAAAATCGCACGGCCACTCCCCACCAGGGCAGCCGCGAGTTCTGACTGATCGCGAGCGGGAGGACGTCGACGCAAATGCGAAGCAGATGATACGCGAGCTCAATGCGAGTATACGAGCCCTCGATGATGCCGAACAGCTCCGCCGCGAGACGGAATCGGCAATCATCCGCAAAAAGCACGCGAGCGGACTAAGCGCCCTCGGCTCCTGGGCTTCGGGCGGAAATGCCAGCAGCAAGACGGCAGAGCACACGGCGGCGGAGGCTCAGGCCCAGCAAACGGAAATCCACCGAGACGGAGTGCTGTGGTTTCTACGACAGAGGCTGGAGCTGTGTTGCCGAACACAACAGGACATGATGGAGACGAGGCTGACGCGGGAGGTGGAAAAGACCCGTGGCCTGCTGTACCCGCCGGCGGCCGACTTTGCAGACTTCCCCCCTACTTCAGCCAGACCTCGCCCGCCTGTCGAAGCAAGAGGTGGCGCGTTCGATGATGCGGCCGCTCCCGGTCAAGGCTTGACCGAGGAGCAGGTTCAGATGTTCGAGGAGGGGAACCAAGACATGATGAAGCACTACGAGAGCACGCTGGGCAAGGTTAGGTACGTTGACGTGCCGGCGGACCTCGGTTTCCTTGGGTATGCTAATGAGACGTTCCAGGAGCGCGGAAAAGTCGATGGTCGAGATCTCGGAATTGCAGTCACTCCTGGTCAACAATCTGGCCACGCAGTCGGCGCACATCGAGCAGCTCGTGACGGACTCGTTCTCGACTACGGAAAACGTGGGAGGCGGCAACAAGCAGCTCAAGCAGGCCGCGCAACGGCCCAGCGCGGCGCGATACACGTTCTTCGCGGCCAGCGGCCTCTGCGCCTTTCTCGTAATCTGGGACCTGGTCATATGACGGAGACGTGGTGTCAGGCGTTGTCACCTGCGCAAGGCACAGACGGTAGGGGTAGCTGGCGGCAGGGCAGTGCGGCGACATGTGAAAGGAGCCGGCGACGGTTTGGCATGTGTGGGGACTCCGGATTTCCGTGAGCCACCCCCAGACTCTGGTCCCCAAGGCCCCGTATGGAGTACGTAAGGAGCATGTGCAGCGTCCACTAGAAAGAGAAAGCCAACGGAAATGGAAATGGAAAAGCATGAGAACAGGCTCAAGAGACTTGGGGATCCATTCCTTGACTAATTGGCGCCCACGCGGTGCGCCCTTGACTCGGCAAGCCCCCGGTGCCGCGACGAACAGTTGATGCGGCGGGCGAAGTCGGAAGCAATCAATCAATCCGGGGCTGTTGTATGTAGGGGCTTGTGCACCAAAGAGCAGGCCTTGCTTAGGTACCTTACCTAGGTAGCTTGCCTAGGTAGAGGATCGGAGCCGCTGCTGGAGCCGGCAGGCCTTCGGCGCATCAGCTGGAGCACCTGTCCCGTGAGAGCCGAAGGGGCCTCGGCCAAGCGCGCTGAAGACGGGCCCTGGCGCCCTGTGGGACCGCTCGTACAGGCCATAAAACGGGCGGCTGCCCCTGCCCACCCGCCGAGCGGTCCGGGGCGCCACTCACACGTCACCTGAGCACTTGGTCGTCCATCCCGATCCAATACCTGCGAGGCGCTGCAACTACCTTATCCGACGCGCATAGGCTACTGCATAGGTACTTCGCGCCCGTCGTCGACGCGGCCAAGCCCACCGGATCGAATTGGCTGCTTGCCGCTTCCAGCAGGCGTTCTTGGGCTCGTGTTGGGCCGACACTCCAACCCGGACGAGCGCGGCACGCCAGCGGTGGCAGCAGCAGCGCCCGAGACACCTACAGCACAGTAGCCCGGCTGCGCCTGAACCAGTCGCCGTCGCCGAATTGGCTATTACCTTAGTTATTACTCCCGCATCCGCCCACCCCCCACCATCATCCCACCATGGCTCCATCGTCATCCTCTTCCTCAGCTCCGCCGACAGCTACAGCCACGGCTTCTTCTTCCTCATCGTCCCTCGCGAGAATCAACAACATCGCAAGCCACATCTCGCCCGCCATGACCTCCATCACCAGCTTCCCCGCCGACACCGTCCCTCAGGCCCCCGAGGATGCGCTCTTCGGCCTCGCCCGCGCCTACAGGGCCGACACGAGCCCTCTCAAGGTCGACCTGGTATTGCCTCCCTCCCCCCCCGATAACCGGAGGCGCCAACGTCCGGCGACTGACTTTTGCGTCTGCAGGGAATCGGCGCTTACCGCGGCGACGATGCGAAGCCTTGGGTGCTGCCCGTTGTGACAAAGGTACGCCGGAGCTGACCGTCTCGGCGCCGTCGACCGTGTGCTGACCCCGCGTGCGTCGCAGGCAGACGAGATCCTCCGAAACAACCCCGAGTTGAACCACGAATATGCCCCCATCGCCGGCCTTCCCGAGTTCACCTCCAAGGCTGCCGAGCTGATACTCGGCGCCGACTCGCCGGCCCTCGCCGAGAAGCGCGCCGCGTCCATGCAGACCATCTCCGGCACCGGCGCCGTCCACCTCGGTGCCCTCTTCCTCGCCAGGTTCTACAAGGGCAGCAGGACCGTCTACCTGTCCAACCCCACCTGGGCAAACCACAAGCAGATCTTCGGAAACGTCGGCCTGGAAACCGCCCAGTACCCCTACTTCTCCAAGCAGTCCAATGGCCTCGACTTTGAGGGCATGAAGGCCGCCATCCAGGCCGCCCCCGAGCGCTCCATCATCCTGCTCCACCCCTGCGCCCACAACCCGACGGGCGTCGACCCGACCATGGACCAGTGGAAGGAGCTCGCCGTCATCATGGGCCAGAGGAGGCACTTCCCCTTCTTCGACTGCGCCTACCAGGGCTTTGCCTCGGGTGACCTGGCCCGCGATGCTTCGGCCATTCGCTACTTCATCCAGCAGGGATTCGAGCTTCTCGTCTGCCAGAGCTTCGCCAAGAACTTTGGCCTGTACGGTGAGCGGGCAGGCTGCCTCCACGTGGTGACGGCCCCCGGCGCCGAGGCGTCTGCGACCATCACCAGGATTGCGTCCCAGCTGGCCATCCTGCAGAGATCCGAAATCTCGAACCCGCCCCTGTACGGTGCCCGCATCGCCAGCACCGTCCTCAACGACGCCAAGCTGTTCGCCGAGTGGGAGGAGAACCTGCGGACCATGTCGGGCCGCATCATCAGCATGCGCAAGGCGCTGCGCTCCAAGCTCGAGGCGCTCGGCACCCCCGGCACCTGGAACCACATCACCGACCAGATTGGCATGTTCAGCTTCACGGGCCTGTCGGAGCCGCAGGTGCAGAAGCTGCGCGACGAGTACCACATCTACATGACCAAGAACGGCCGCATCAGCATGGCCGGCCTGAATACCAAGAACATTGACCACGTAGCCAATGCCATCAGGAAAGTTGTCGGGGAGACGCAGTGAGCGTTGGGAAGCATGGATAGAGCTGTTTGGACCGACGCATGTATTTATCTTTGTTCAAAGGGCCCAAGAGCTGGAAACCTAGGTATTCTGTGTACAGGTCTTGTTAGATGACGAAAATGGAGAAGCCGGTATGGGCCTCGATATTCATATGCACAATGATGGTTGAACAGCCTCCTCACTCCCTGGGTGTCTGGGCATGTGAGGATGTGCTGGGCATGTGAGGTTGTGCGCGAGGCGCGCGTCGTAGGCGGCCTGCTGCTCGTACAAGTAGCCGGTGTAAGTGGACGGCGGAGAGATGCTTCACTAGTCAAGATAAGCGACTATTATATATTCGGGGAAACTGATGGTTCTACCCCTGAGCCGATCTACGGCAGACCCACCACAGGAAACGACCGAGGAGAATCGCGCCAGGCATTGCCGGAGTTCTGAAAGAGCTGACTTGGCCCAAGATCAGTATTCATACATGGTCCGTGTAGTACTTGAGAGTTGAAGACATATCGACGCGTGAGCCCTCGGCAGTGTTTTGTACCTCAGGCTCAGCTGCACGTGGCGAGCAGAGAGCTATCCCGACACCCTGCGCTCAGCCGGCACGCTCCTCACTCACCACCGCACGCAGCCTCACCGACCTCACCACGCCGCCGCCATGGGCCGGCGTCTGCCCTGGAAGACGACCGACGACGCCGCGAGGCCCAGTCCCCAGCGAACGCCCAAGACGGGTGGGAGCCCCGCGCCGCCCGGGTCCTCGTCGCGCTTCACGCCGACGCCTCGACGCCGACGCGCTCCAGAACCACGTACGCACGCAACCCTCTCTAGCAAGCACCCCGACTGACCCTCGCAGGCCTCGACTCCGTCCGCAGCCCATCGACGTCGCCTCCCCCGGCGCCGCCCCAGGAACGGTAACCCTCCCCCCCCCAGCCCTCCGCTTCCGACGTGTGCGAGCTGACGCCCCGCCAGCCTCATGCTGCCCGGCGCCCTCGCCGACGACCGCTACCGCATGGTCGAGGACGAGCTCCTGCACACGGCCCGGCGCTTCACCACGCACCTCCACCGCGCCGAGTACGACCGCCTCAAGGCCCGCGCCGAGAGCCAGAACGCGGCCGCCATCCGCGCCATCGCCCGTCCCGTCGTCGGCCCGCTCACCGCCTCGGCGCGCGCCCGGCGCGAGGCGGCGGCGCGCGAGGCCAAGCAGTGCGCGATGCTCGGGGACGCGGAGCCCTGGGCCGGGACGACTCTGCAGGGCCTGATGGAGTGCCCGCGGCGCCAGACGCGGTCTATATCCTCGTACGCGCCCGCCCACTCGACGACCCGCGCCGCCGCCGGATACAAGCCCACCACCGGCAGCCTCGCATCCCGGCGCGGAAACAGCCTGAACGCCTCGCCCGCGCCCAGCACCCCGGCGCCCTCCCGCGTTCCAGCCCGCCCCCGGTCGTCGACGATCCCACGCCGCCAAGCCCAGCATTCCACGCCGTCCGCGAGCCGAGACCCCGGGACGCTCGCACCAGGCCGTGCTGGCCATCACACGCCGCCGTCGCGGGGCGGGAGCGCGCGAGACACGACGCGAGACGGCGGGATGCGAGACAGGCGGCACGCCGAGGCGGACCTCGCGCATGCCGGTGGGAATGACGATGACGACGACGACGATGACCCGTTTGGCATTGGCAGGCGCAAGTCTCGTCGGGAACAGTCGAGGAAACCCGGAGATGGAGATCCGCCCAGGAAGCTGTCGCCAGATACAATACCATCATTCCTATGAAAGACGCCCGTGGAGATCACACAGCACCAGCACGCACAATCGCATTTCGTAAAGCAGCGCGTGGAAACATCGGGTTTGTATTTTAAACGCCTTGCCCGTCAACTAAGGGTCCCGCACCGTGAGCTCGTCAAAGTCGTCCAACAACTCCTCCATGTTCACCTTCGGCGCGCCGTCCTCCTCGTCATCCTCCGTCTCGGCTATGCTCATCTCCTCGGCCTCCCGCTTCTTCTCGCTCTTGTACAACGCCAGTGCAGCACGGAGTTCCTCGTCCTCCTCGACATCCTGCAAGAACTGCTCATACTCGCGGTCCATGCGATCCTGGTCCGTCTTCTTGGGCAGCAGTTCGCCCTCGTCCTTGTTGAGGCGCCTGAGCTTCCAGTTGCGGTGGCGGTTCCTCCGGCGGCGGGGATAGTGCTTCTTGACCAATACTACATCCGGGATCATCGAAGAGTACGTGTTGGACGCTTCTATCGCCTCGTAGTCTTGGTTGTTGAACATGGTCCCCGTCAGCAGGTAACCCATGGCGGAATCGCCAGGCTGCAGGTAGTGGCCGAGGTGTGTCCTCGTAAAGTACGTCTTGTCGTTGCTGCCAAGGTCGGACGCACGCGCGACGGTCGCCTCTGAGAGCACCCACTTGCCCCTCCTGGTTGTGGTTTGTTCAATATCCATGACGACGAACTCGACCAGTTCATGCGCATCGGCCAAGGACGTAAACGGCGCGCGCCAGTAGATGGGCGAGCTGATGTCGGCAGTATGGAGGGTTTGGGGGTCCATGAGGCACACCGACGTGCCAATCCTGTGGCATAGGACGAGCGGGGAGATGTTTCCGTATTGCTTCGCAAGCTTGATGGGCATGGCAACCAAGTCGTCCCTGCATATCGGGACCAGCTCGGCCGAGTATGTAAACTTGAACTGTTTCTTTGACGTGTGCTGGTCCTGGGAAATCAGCTCCTGAGATGCCTTGATCTTGACCGGCACCACCGAGTTGAGGAAGTCGTTGAACTTCTCGGCCTGATTCCTTTGCGCGAAGAAAAAGTCGATGCCGTCCTTGGCCTCCCTGATGTTGAGGGTATCTCGATGGGCGGCGTGCTTCATGATGAGCTGCTCGAGGAAGAGGAAGGTCCGCTTGTGGAGGACCTTTTGCCGGACCTGGACGCACGCCCTCCAGACGTTGGCGGTATATGACTTGGCGCACTCCGGGCACTGCTGCGTCGCCACAATGTACACGACCTCGAAGCTCTGCTGGAGCATCACGCCGTCCTGGACGGTGTCCTGGATGGTGAGCTTGACCTTTACCCGGCGGGAGTGCGGCTCCGTCCAGATGAAGCTGGCGTCGACGATGCGGACCTTGTTGAGGCCTCTCAGCTTCTTCAGGCACAGCGCCAGCAGTTCCCGGGACTCGTACATGGCCACGATCCAGCTCGTCGGGGGCAGCAGCCATCGGTCGCAGTCGCGGCAAAAGTTGAGCGTCGCCTCGCGCTGGATGCCCTGGGAGATGTCGACCGTCAGCTTGACGCAGGCAAAGCACAGGGCGCCGGTGGCGGTGGTCCCGTCGATGGGGGCACCGCAGTTGCAGCAGAGGATGCTGGAGAAAACGTCAGCAGGTGGGGGTGTCCGGGTGAGTCAAAGGGCACATACGTTGCGCCGGTCGGGTGCTCGAGGGCCCCGATGGCCACGGGGGCGTCGTCAATATCCATGGACATCCTGTCGACCAGAATGCAGCGTTTTGGATGGTGGTTTGTTGTTGGGTGAAGACTGAAGACGGCTTGGGCTGAGAAGTCGGTCTTCGCGGGGAGTCACAGTGTCGAAAAATGTTTGCCCCGCTGCTTGATAAGTCATGGGAAAATCTTATCGGGCTTCCGCCACAACTAAGTGGGGCTGCCGCCGCCAGCGGGGCTGCACTGAAGCGGAAACAGTGGGAGTGACCAGTTAGGTATGGTTATGATTTATGAATCAGATTTCAATGATATCCCCAACACCGTGCCATTTGAATTCGAAAATGCCTACGATCTTGATGCATGTGACTAGAAAATCTTGCTCAGGACCCTGGTGACGCTCTCCGGCTGCTCCTCCGTGTTCGCAGCCTTCTGGATCTGCTGGACCTGCCTGAACGTCCGAGCCCCTTCGGTAGGCGCACGCTGCGCACGCTCGTCCTCCCCGCCGGCGGCCTTCCTCTTCTTCGACTTGGTCTGCATGCCGTCGAGCATCTTGGCCCTCTCCACGTTCCTCACAAAGTCCTTGTTCTCCTTGGTCGCCTTGCCGATCTCGGCCCTCATGCGACTCGTCCTCTCCGCGTTCTCGGCGGAAATCTGCTCCGTCAGGTGGTGCCACTTGAAGCCCTTCAGGTACAGCAGGTTCCAGATGTCGTCGTGGTAATAGTTTCCCTTCTTCCCGCCGATGATGCGCGCGTTGAGGAGCTCGCAGACGGACTTGGCGTCCTTTTTCTTGACGAACTCGACCCAGCCCTCGGTGTAGAGGCGCTTCTTGTTTCCGCCGGCCTTGACACGGCGGGTGTGCGAGGTGGGATCTTCGGGGGCGAGGAATATGCGATTGATGGCGCCAAAGGGCTCGAGTAATGATCGCAACTTGGCGGGCTTCATAAAGGGCGGTATCCTGGAGAGGAAGACGACCCCAGACTTCTTGATGGCTTTCTCAGTGGCGACGAGATTCTTCTTGGTCAACGGCTTGGTGATGTCCGGGAGCTCCGTCTCCAGCCTCGGCTTCGACTTCTTCGCTTCCCGTACGTCTTCGTCGTCGTCGAGTTCCGCGGCGTCCTCGACATCGCTCACGTCGCGCTCAGCGTCGCTAGCCGCGTTGTCGTCGTCTTCGTCGCTGTCAACCTTGCGCCGCTTGGCACTGCGGCCACCCTTTGCTACCTCATCCTCGGAGTTGTAGCCGTCGACCTGGTCATCGTCGCTGTCTGACGCATCGAGGAATTCGTTTCGCTTCGGAGGCGCCATGGTGTGCACGTGTTGCGGAGGATGCGACGCAGCAAATTCACCAAGCTTGCAGATGAATTGGTTGGAGAAAAAAGTTGCGGGTTATGGTTATCGATAAGCGATAAGAGGCTCGGCGGAAATGGACGCCATTGGCTTAGCGAGCGTGGAGGGTCTGCCACTCCCAGAAGTTTCAGAAGTTCAGGGAGCGGTTCGGAATGCGCCCAAAAGAGGCATACATATTACAAGGAGCCGCCGGGCAATAATCGCAGCGCAATTCGTTTGTAACACAAATACCTAGGCAGATCCAATTAGTATGTAACTACCTGCTGCACACCGTTCACCTGACCAGCTGCCCGCCTAGCTGTCACGATTGCGGGGCAGTGGTTGGACTGATGGAGCCCGAACTCGGTGCGCGGTTGCGCGGCAGGCGGCTAATACTGATAGATGCTGTATCCGTAGCGTCTCGTAGTCGAGCTGTGCTCCGTGGACAGTACGGAGTACGTGGGGCAAGTATATGTCATGAGCGACCGCCTCCCCATCTTTGCACGTTCTGCTTCCGCTTCTCACAGAGATACGTCTTTGACTCGTCGCTTCAACCTGTAACCTCATCTGCAGTCGAGTCCGTGCCTCATCATGTCCGTCGAAACCATCACCACCGTCTCCCCCACCACCAACGAGGCCATCCTCACCCGCAACGGCGCCTCCCCGGCGGACCTGGAGCTCCTCCCCAAGCTCGCCACCGAGGCCTTCCAGAGCTTCCGCAAGACCACGCTCAAGGAGCGGCAGGCCATCGTCAGGAAATTCCTCGATGGCCTCGCCGACCACGAGGCCGAGCTCGCCGAGGAGTTGACGGTGCAGATGGGGCGCCCCATCGCCTTCACGGGCAAGGAGATCTCCACGGCCGTCAAGCGCGGCGAGTATCTGCTCAAGATCAGCGACGAGGCGCTCAAGGACACGGACGGCGAGCCCGAGCAGGGCTTCAAGCGCTTCATCCGCAAGGTCCCCGTCGGACCCGTCCTCGTCATCTTCGCGTGGAATGTGAGTCGCCGGAACCCGCCGCCACCGGGCTCGGACTGACGCTGTCTCAGTACCCCTACCTGATCCTCGTCAACTCCCTCATCCCCGCCATCCTGGCAGGCAACACGGTCATCCTCAAGCCGTCTCCGCAGACGCCGACCATCGTGGAGCGCGTGGCTTCCATCTTCTCCGATGCGGGCCTGCCTGAGGGCGTGCTGCAGTACTTCCACTGCGGCTCACCCACCGTCATGGAGACGATCGTGCGAGACCCCCGGATCGCGCTCGTGTGCTTCACGGGCTCCGTCGCCGGCGGCCTGGCGGTGCAGAAGGCCGCCGCGGACCGCATCGTCAACGTCGGGCTGGAGCTCGGCGGCAAGGACCCGGCCTACGTCAGGGACGACGTCGACGTCGACTGGGCCGCCGGGGAGATTGTGGACGGCGCCATCTTCAACTCGGGGCAGAGCTGCTGCTCGCTGGAACGCATCTACGTGGACGAAAAGGTGCACGACGCCTTCGTGGCGGCGGCGCAGAAGGTGCTCGAGGGCTACAGGCTGGGCGACCCCTTCGACAAGTCGACCCACCTCGGGCCCGTCATTTCCAAGCGTTCCAAGGAGGCCATCGAGGCGCACGTCAGGGACGCCTTAGACAAGGGCGCCAAGGATGCGACCCCGGAAAATGAGAGCTTCAGGAACCCCCCACCCAAGGGGAATTTTGTGAAACCCACGCTGTTGACAGGTGTGGATCACTCCATGACGGTCATGACGGAGGAGACGTTCGGGCCGGTGATCCCGGTGATGAAGGTCAAGGGCGACGACGAGGCCGTCAAGCTGATGAACGACAGCGAGTTTGGGCTGACGGCGAGCATCTGGACCAAGGACACGGCCAGGGGCTACCAGCTGGCCGAGGACGTCGAGGCGGGCACCGTCTTCGTCAACCGATGCGACTACCCCAGTCCGGTAAGTTTCCCGAGGTCGAGTCGTGGTGGTGGCGGTCGTGTTGTACTGACGCGGAGAAACACCAGGATCTTGCGTGGACGGGATACAAGAACTCGGGCAAGGGCCAGACACTGGGCCGGTTCGGCTTCGAGCAGTTTGTCAAGTCCAAGAGCTTCCACGTCAAGGATTACCCGAAATAAGGACGCTGCCGTGTCACCACGGGGCGGGTATGCGAGGCGACTGAGATTCTGAGATTTTGAGATTTTGATGAGACGGTGAAGATTAGCGAGAGATCTCCCTTGGACGGGGCCACCCCTGTCGGGCGGATCATATCATATGCACTGGGTACCGAGATCGCGGTCGGTGCCGATGAACCACAGGGCCGGAGATTGACACCCAAAGGGGTCCAGGCCGGCGGCGGGTGTTGATTGATGATGAATAGAAGAAGCGCACGCGGATGCCGTCAAACTAAAGCTCCCCTAAACTGAAGCTGCCCGCCCTAGACTGAAGCTGCCACTGCGCCAGGGGTGAGACACGTCGCCCCGCCGCCCCCATCGCAACGCAAGGGAGAGGCGTCCCGGACTTGCGACCCGGAAACCTGCTTGGAGCTGCCGCTGCCCTCTTCAATTACCAGGCCAACGTCGCGCTGCAGGGCCTGCCAAGCTGGGTCGCCCGGCCTGGGGCGGCGCCGCCCTGCATTGGGCCGTTTGCGCGCAGTCGGCCTGTACTCGTAGATGCTCGCGAATTCGACGGACGGCCGACGAAGCACGCATAGGCCGGCCGCGGGTTCGCGATACGAGCATCTTCTGCCTGAAACGTACGACCACCGCAACTTGGCGGCGAGCCTGCGATGCGATGCGACGCCCCCGGATTCCAGCGCCGCGGGCGGTGCATTCCTGCGAGGCTGGGGACTCGGTACCAAGTAGCGGCGCCGCTAGGTACGAGTACCAACCTACCTACGAGTACTCGTACTTCGTACCTATTGCTCCGTACTCGTAGGCACGAGGTCCCACAGCCCGTTCTTCCTCCCCAACTTCCAAGGTCTGAGACGAGAGCAAGACCCTCCCCGTGTCACCAGCGTCGCCCGCGCTGGCGCATCCGCCCTTTGGGCCGCCTGCAGAGCCCTTCCTCCAACCGGCCCCTTGCCGCCGCCCTCCCGCTGATGCCTGCGGCCTGCCCGACGCTGGGCGCGTGCGTCTGCGCGTGCGTGTGTATATATATGGCCGGCGCCGTCCTCGTCTTCTGCGTTGGGCGTCCGGACCAACCCCAACGACCAGACCAACACACGCTCCCTACCGGCCGAGGCTTTTACGTCGTCGGCGTGCCGCTCATTACCGTGATTTTCTGCTGCTGCTCGTTATTTCGCTTGCGTCGCCGTCGTCCTCGCCTGCTCGTCGTTTTGCTTCTTTGGCTCGGCCCCGCCTGGCCTCACCTCACCCAGACCGTCGGGATCTCCTCTCGCATTGACATGATTTAATACCGCCGGCCCTTGCCTTGCTTTTGTCGGCCTTCTACATCTCCGCCGACGCGCACGTGTTCGGCGACGGGACGTCACCTGCGCTGCGCCTGCTGCTATTCTTATATATACATACGCCTTGGACTGAGCCACGCTACTACTACTGCCACCGCCGCCCCGGCATCCCCATGATATATCTATACGAGGCTAGCGGTTCTGCGAGGGAGGAAAAGGCCGCCTGCATGCAGATGAAGAACAATGTCAGGATGCTCTACTCGCGCGTCCAGACGATTCTCCACCGCCGCCGGAAGCAGAAGCAGGCTCTGGAGATTGTAAGAGCGGCAGCGGCCCTGATCCGAAGACGCCACGGCAACCGGCTAACACTCATCGCAGTCTGCCCCGTTCAACCTCAAGCTGGAGCCCGTCACCCTGCCGGGCGTCTCCGAAGACGAGTATGCTCCCGCCAACACCCTCCGCCTTCGCGTGAGCCCGCTGACAAGACCGTAGGATCTGCATCCTCCGCGAGAAGGCTGCCGCGAGCCGCATCGGCGTCTTTGAGACCATGCCGCCGCGCTCCCGCTCGCCCTCCGTCTACAGCAACAAGATCTCGCGGCCGCGCCATCCGGACTTCGCCGTCGCCGCCACCCGGCCGGTCTGGTGAAGGGCTCGCTACACAAACGAACGGCTCCTGCCGAGGGCCGCACGGCGACGGCGGCGTGTAACCATGGAGTCGATTTTTAATGGGATGTTTGGCGTAACGGGTGGACGGCGTGCAAGGTGAGCCCGGTGTGGCACATCGATGGGATTGGACTTTTGGGCCGGGTACGGAAACGGAACAGGCGACACGGGGTATGGCGTGCCTCCGATAATATCAATACTTAATATAATGTGCGATATCTGATGCACTTTTCGGCGCTGCACGTGGTTGTGTTTGTCAACCCCTGTGTCTTCCGGTTCCCCGTTTGCCCGTGTATCTCACAGCCATCCCGAGTAAACTTCCAGCTCTTCGCGTCGAACGCCTTCCATCTCGCCCTTGACGTCTAGTAGCCTGACCTTTGAGCCCTTCTTCTCCCGGCTCCATTCCGCGACGCGCGCCTCCACGCGCCGCCTCGTCTTCTCGTCGTCCTTCATGAGAATCGCCAGCGCGTCGAACCCGCCTGCGCCGGGAACAACTCCGCCGTACACGCCGCCCACGCCGCCGATGGCGTCCAATAATTCCGTCTGAGACTCGGGCTCGATGGGCACGTCGCTGAGCTTGCCCATCTCCCGGATCAGCTCGCGGACTGCGTTGACTGCCCCCGGGAGCTCGCTGGCGTTTCCGGCCCGGAGCGTCGCCGCGAGCTTGTCGTTTCTCAGCTGGAGTTTGTCCCAGAGCTGCTTCGACTTCTCAGAGTCCCGGCTTCTCCACGAAAGGACTTTCTTGACCATGCCGACAGTCTGGCTCCCGCAGTCGACGTCGCACATCCGCAGCGCCACCCCCTGCGGCATGCTCAGCCCCTCGGTCAGCACCTCGACATCCCACTCCGGTCCGCCATCCACCACCGCGGCAAGCTTCGAGCTGAACCCGGGCGCTCCGGGCTCTGGCAGCCGGCTCAGGATGTCGGGGGAGAATCTCCTGTACAGGCAGGAGCCAAACACGGCGGCAGCCACGTCGAAGCCAGACCCGACCTTCCCCTGGGCCGCACAGTGCGCAGCCTGCGCCAGGTTGTGCAGCGTCCGCTTTCCCTCGCGCGTAGAGATGTCAAACACACCCTTGGGCAGGTAGTGGCTGAGGAGGGACGCCGTGAGAGAGGTGACGAGCGCGGCCGAGGACCCCAGCCCCGTCTTGTTGGCACCGCTCAGGGGGACGGAAAACTTGGCGAAGCGGCCGGTCTGAGATGCCGACACCGAGGATTGGGAGTAGTAGTCGTTGTCGGCTAGAATGATGACGCGAGCCGGGCTGATTCTGTGCCTTGATGAAGCTGCGATTTGGTCGATGTAGGTGAGGGCGTAGCTGAGCGTCGTCTCGACGAAGCTGTTGGAGCTGATTCTCGATCCACTGCAGACGATTCTGTAAGTGAGTGACCCAAAGCTTGTGGAATAAACAGTTTCAAGTGCCCATATAGTAGAGAAGCATCGTTGCCGCGACGAGGCGCCTCATCCGGCCCATGTATATCACAAGCCGCTTCCGGCGCCCCGAGACTCCACCCAAAATGGACTTGGCGAACAGAACAGGCGCCTCACTCACATTTGCAGCTGCGTCACCTTGATGCCGCCGCCCTCCGGCGCCAGGTGGTAGCCATATCTCCACTGCGCGTCGAGGAACTGCGGGCTGCCCACCACGATTTCGTTGAGCTGCACGCCCTGGCTCGTGCGAATCTCCGCCGTCACGACGTTGATCCGCGCGCTGAGCCCGAACACGAGCCCCGTGTACTGCCTGTCCAGCACGAGGTAACCGCCCGCCAGCAGGACCTTGCCGGGCGCGGAGACGGCGACGGTGGGGTGTCGGTCAGGCATCGTCTGCATTGTTGCTGTAAGTCCGGAAAGAGGGCCAGTTGAAGAGCGATGAGATGACTGAAGAGTGTGAGAGATCTCTACAAGCTCAAGAAGGAGGAGACTGAGGCGGTTGTCAACTTCGGTGACTCCGGGAGCAGTGCTGCTCTTGTCAGTGTGCAGTTGAGGGCGACGTTGAGCGGCTTGTGGATACGAAGTACGGAGTAGACCATGACATGAAGCTCTCCAGTGGAGCGGGGCGTACAGTGCATAAAACAGCAAAAGCCCATCCTCGCCGCACTGTCCCGCGATCTCTGTCAACCTCGGAATGAGGCCTCACCGAACCAACAGCCCGCTCTACCTACTCCCGCTCTACCACTGCAATAACTAGCCGGCAGAATCAGCCAGTTGCCTCGACCAAGGAGAATCTCATTCTCGAGCCAAGGTCCACAGGCCAGAGCCGAGTCCTGAATCACCAAACAGCAACAACCGCAAAAATGGTCAAAGATCTCATTCCATTGATCTATATAGTACAAGTAGCAGGATCCCGTCCTTGCTCCGTCGCAGCCGCCTCGCTTCAGATGCCGCGATGACTCCCTCCGTTCCCTATTTCCCAGATGCTGCTACTAGATTGGCTTTTTCAATGCCGAGTGGAGATGTGTCTATCGGGGCTTGCCGCCCAAAACCCAATGCCAACCATTTGTGCTTTCAGGCCAGTCCACGGCCGAATCCGTTTTAAAAGTCCTCAAACGCCGTGCCAGCATGAAACAGAGGAAACTCGGAACCCTGATGCAGAGCCTCTAATCGTCTCACCCAACACCCCAAAACACTTGCCAACCAACCAAACAGGGTATCAAACAAGAGGCTCGCAAAGGAAAACAAACACTCTCTCGTCGCTCCAACACCCAGATGCGATCCATTACTCCATCGGGGCCTCCTGCCCACCGCCGAGCAGCTCCAGCACCTTGTTGACCACGGCACTGGGGTACCCACGGGTAAGCATCTCGCCAACGACGCCCTTCGCTCGCTCCCGCTGCTCCACGGCAAGGAAGGCCCTCGTCATAGCCTCGTAGGTGCTTGGCTCACGCTTCTCCCTGGCCACGGCGTCGTAGATCCCTTGAGCCTTGTCGATGTTCTTTTGCGCGGCCCAGCCGTGGATGAGGGTGTTGGCGATGTATGGCGTCAGCTCGACACCCTTCCTTCGCATTTGCACCAGGAGTGGTTCGGTGTCCGCCACCAGATGGTTGGCCACCATCGCCTCGAATAGTGCCTGGAACAGGCTAGCGTTGACAGGGACCAGAGAACCACGAACAACAGTGTCGAAGAGCTTTCGTGCACCCTCCACGTCGTGCATGACGCAACCTCTCGCGTGGATGAGCGAAGCATAGTGAACCGGCTCGGGCCGCTGGCCAGAGGCGCGAATCATGTCGAGAACCTGCTCAGCGGCCGCCATATCCACGGGATCAAGCGTCGCATGAGTGTCAACCAAAAGCTTGTAAGTATGCGATGTAGGAGCAATGCCCTTGGACTTCATGCGCTCATAGTAGGCAAGCACCTTGCTCTTGTCACGCTTCGTAGTGAGGAAAAATTGCATCATGCTGTTGTAGGGGGCAGGCCGCGCCTTGTAGTTGGGCATGGCCTCCATCTCGTCAAACAGCTCCTCCGCAAACTTCTCGTCGCTGACTCGGCACAGGGCGTTGACGATGGTGCCGTACGTGACAGAAGTGGGCTTGACACCTAGCGCTCTCATCTCAGCAAAGTAGAAAAGGCAGTCGTCGATCCGGCGAGCCTTGCCGAGCTTGCCAATGAGAGCGTTGTACAGGAAAGAGCTGGGTTCCACGCCCTCGGTCTTGGCGCGATGGAAGATACGGACAGCCTCGGAAGCCTCGTCAAACGTCTTGGTCGAGTCCTTCAAGGTGGTGATGTAGAGGCCAAAGGTGTTGGCAGAAGGCGTGGCCCCCATCTCCAACAGCTCCTGATGGTACTGCTCGGCCCGTCCACGGTTGCCCATGGTGAGGCAAGCACCGACCATGGCGTCGAGAATCGAAGACCAGCCGTACCGAACAATGGCATACTGGGGCATCAAGGGCATGTCAGTGCGAGCCATGGCGAGAATATCCTGGCACAGCTCCATCTTGCCATCGCGAGCGGCAGCCGAGATCAGCTTAGCGTAGGTGATGTAGCGAGGATGTCGGCCGGCACGGCGCATGTTTCGGAATCGGTTGAGAGCCTCGTTGAGACGAGAGCCCTTGCGGCCGTGGCTGCCTTCAAGGTCGTCAGCAATGAGCGACGAGCCCTTGAAGTCAGTGTTGTGAGCATATGGGTCGAAGTTGTCCTCGAAGCTGGAAACAGTAGGCGTTGACAAGAAGGGGGAAGCGGACAGTGTCTGCGGAGGCAGGCTCGACAGCTGAGATGCCATCTCGCGGGGATCGGCGATTCCTCGGATGTCCATGTATCGCTGGATGAAGTCGACGCCTTCGTCAATCTCCTCGGCAAGCTGCGGCCGCGCGGCCGACTCAGATGCCCGAATCCGTTGGAACATCAACTCCGACTGAGCCAAGCCTTCTGCCACTTGGCCAGAGCCAATCAGGGCAACGGCATACATGGCAGTAGGCTCGATGAGGGATGCTGACGCGCGAACTTCGGGGTTGGTGAGAGCATGCCAGTACTTGGTAGCAGCGGCAACGTCGCCCTCGCGGATGCTCATGGCGAGGAGGGCCATTGCCGGAGTAGCAAGAGTCCGAGGGTCCGCAGCCATGTTGGCATAAGCCTCGGTAGCCGTCAACTTCTCATCGTTGTCGGCGGCAACCGTAGCAATGCGGCCCATGGCTTTGGCGCGGGATTCGGCCTCAATCGATTCAGCCCAGTGGAATGCTTCCTGGTAAATTCCTCGAGAGATGAACCCCTTGACGAAACCAGTGCTAACCAGGGCGTCCTTGATGTCGGCGGCTCGGACGCCGTACTCGTTGACGATCTTCTTGAAGAACTTCATGGCACCCTCAATCTTGTCCGAGACGACATATGCGTTGATGACAGCGGCGTAAACTTGGTCATCAAGTCGGTCGTGCAGAGTGGCTCGGCCACCGTCGTTGGCGACAGCGAGGCTGCGGTACTCATTGTAGCACTCGACAGCACTGACGAGGTCGCCACGGGCGGCAAAGGCGGTGATCATAGTCGGGAAGATGGCCGCAAAGGGCACAGTCTCGTTAGACTCCATGTGCTCGAACAATCGAAGCATGTCAGAGACGCGGCCAGCCTGAGCACAGGCAGAAATCAGCTGGTGATACGTCTCTGCCGAGTACATGGCAGTGTTTGCGTCGGTAGACATGTCGAACAGCTTCATCGCAAGGTCAAGTCTGTCGTCTTCGCAGAGGATGGCGTGCTCGAGCTCGTGGGAAGCAAACATGAACTTTCCAGGCTCGTCCATGCCACCGAAGCGCCGGCGCTTGTCCTCGAGCGCACCCTTCATCTCCGAGACCTCCAATGACCTCGAGGCCAGGAGACCCACGAGGATATTGTACGTGTCACTGTCCGGCGACACCCGTCGGCGGATCATGTCTGCGTAAACATCCAGAGCCTTGGAGACGATCTCGATCTTCTTGATGGGGATATGGATCGCGGCCATCAGAAGAGCATTGTAAGCACTGGCGATGGGCTTCACGCCAGTGGCCAACATGGCCTCGAAGACAGTCGGGATCTCGGCATATCGAGCAGCCGCCGCGAGCTTGGAGAGGTGATCGGCGTAGGACTGCGACTGGCTTTCGACAGGTGGCGTCGCAGTGCGAGCAACGCTTCCCGGTGTGTTCGATCGGCCTGTCGCAGGGGTGCGCGACCTTGGGAGGGGGGCAGGGACAGACTGGCCGGCAAGGGGCGCATTCTCAGCAACCTCCTGTAGCCTCCGAGCCTCAATCTCCTTCTCTAGAGCAGCATTGATGTGAGCGAGAGCCGCCGCCTCCTCCTCAGAGAAGGCAAGGGTAGCAGGGGGGGCTCGGCGGCCTCGGCGGCCTCAGCAGCGACAAGCTCATCGCTCGAGAGCGCCGCCTCGTCGTTGGCGAGGACCGTCGACGAGGTGGGCTTCCATTCGATGCGCTTCGGAAACTCGAACTGCGTCCACTCCGTGTCAACCTCGCCAGTGGCCTGCTGGCTCTGCAGGGCCTCGAAGTAGGCATCTAGCCCTCCGTGAACGTGGCCATGGCGGTGCTCGGACGGGAGGCCGGCCCCTGTCCGCTCAGTGTGGAAAGCCGAGTGAAGCTGAAGGGTTGATAGACGCCCGAGTCGGTTTGTATGCCGGCGACCGAAGACCGGGCGGTTCTGTGAGTTTAGAACATGGGGGTGTGTGGCAGCTACAACGGATTGCGCGTAGCCGTGGGTGGTGATGGATTTCGCGAATGTTGATCCCTGACGGATGAAATTCAGGTACAGCGACGAGTATATGGTGGGCATTTAGATGAGACCTGGGGGGGGAGGAGACTGCCAGTGCACAAGTTAGCCAACAAGATTCGAGAGTTGTGCGTTCCATATTTGGCCGAGGTCGAGGGCGAGGCGGGAGTCACATCGGAGCGAGGCCGAGTCACAACGGTGCGACGACGCTCGCAACGGCGACAATGGGGATTACTTACGTGGGAACAAAAGAGTGAAATCGATTGCAGGTTCATTTGACAGCGCCGAAGCCGTCAAAAGAACGCGCGGTCCAGGGGAAGGGTAAAATGGTTTATGAGTGGTGGTTGGAAGGAAGAGAAAAGGCACGAAATGCCAGAGCGTGCAGAAGTTGGGTAGCCTCAGGTATTGGACGGGTAGAATGTGGGAGACGGCGAGCGAAGCAAGGGTGCGGGACGCTTGGAGGGGGGATAGGGGCCTTTTTTTGTTTCCAGCGCTGCGGGAGGGCGTCGACGCCGGGGCTGGTCTGGCTGTGCAGCGTCGCGTAAGGTACCCTACCTAGGTACGAAGTAGGTACCCAGGTATCCACTAACGGACGGGTCCTACAGTGAGGCACGCAGCTCGCAACGCCTACGGGCAGCCCCTAGGCGGAATTCGGGTAGGCAGCTCTCAGCGCCAGAATTGTTCTCGGAGATCCATTTCTGGCCCGGGGACGGCTACGAGTACTTCGAACTGGGGGGCGCTGGCGTGACTCAGAGCAACATGAAGGCTTCCTTTTTTGGGGGGTTTTGTCGGCCACCTAAGGTGTCGTCTCGCTGCTATATCGTTATGGAAGTTGTTCGCGATCCCACGGGATTCACGACGGCCTGAGGACGAGGGAACATTGATGCCATGTTGTCCTCAGTCCTCCATCCATAAGGTACACACACACACGCGACCAGGCCACCAGCCAGGCGTGCGCGTCAATGCCGTCGATGACGACCACGACTTGCTGGATCCATCGCGCCGCTACGGAGTACAGCGGCACGGGTTGCGACTCCGTACAGGGGACCGCAGCCCACACCATCGAGAAGAAACCGGTCGCGAGGGCTCGGAGTCTGACAGTCTTGTCCCCGGGGGTGGAGCCATGGGTGAAGCCGGGAACGTTAGCAGCGGCGGCCAGCCTTCGGCACGCACCCAATTGGTGTCCAATGGGGCCTCCAATAATGCGATACTTGGTCAGCTGCGCATTCCCACTGCAATTTCGATATTTTCCATGGACATCTTCTCCTGACAGGGGCAGACGGCGAGATGCATGAAAACCATACGAGGCCGAATTTCCGTGGATCCAGCAGCGTCTCACGGCTTTGAGCTGTCATTGCGCAAGAGACAAATGCACATGGGTAAATACACACGACGCGTATGAAGAAAAAAATGGTCGTCTGTAGCGGTTCGGAAGTGCTTGACGCAACTGGGCACTAATAATACCCGCGATGCAAGGTCACCCACTAACAGCCACACCAACGGTCGTCTCCGCAGCACCCTGCACGGCCGCCCGCTGTTGCCCCTTGCGTCCCCCTGTAATACCGCGCTGCAGGCGAGCTGCGACGCTGAGCCACAGCGCCCCACGATTTTCGCTGTCATGTGCCAGAGCCCACGAAAATCTCCCGTCTGGCCTTCGGATCGCCCGGAGACTACCTAGGTACCAAATTGTCCGGCTTCCACCTCCATGGAGCACAAGCCACATCTCCGAGCGCCTTTGGCTCTCGGCTTTTTGTCGAACCCGGCCCCGACAAGTTCGGCCGCGTCCGCCAGCGCTCGCGACCGAGGGCAGTCGGCGCCGACGTGACCGGTCATCGTTGCCCGTCTTACTCGGAGAGCTGAAATGATGAGGTGGTACTCCGTATGTTCGCGTAGACCAATCTTGACACCCGGAACATCGACCTTGGTGCATACGAATCCGCAAGGCAGTGGGCGCATGTTGGCCTCGTCGCTGGCCGCGAATGAAGAACCGCCATGTTGATTCATACCGTCATTGAGAGTCGTGGCCGTCACCTGGACTGACCGGCTGATATCCCGGGCCTCGAACACGACCTGGGAGAGGTGTTCACAATGCGCCACTTCCAATCACGACGCGTAGCAACATCTACCTGTGCTGCACCAACCGAATTGCATCGAATGACGTCTTCGACATGCATGGCTGCGCTAACAACGGCGTCAAACGCCTCGAATCTGGGGAACTCGTGCCCAGACTGCGGCGCGGCGAGTCCGAGGCCCTGGACAGTCGGTCGAGTCGAAATAATCTTATCGATCTTATCGATAGCAGATTGGCGATAAGGGGTGCCGCTAGAAAGAAAAAAATCCCAGAGCCTCTCTTTTCGCTGTGACCGCCGTCAAGCTTCAAGCCCCACCTCTCTCGACTTCGGCAATAGAGAGACTGCGGTCAAACATGGCTGACGATGGCATGCTCCTGAATTTTGAGCTGGGGGGCGAGCCTTTCAAGCCCCAGGTCAAATTCACAGGCGGTCGATGGCGGGACAGGAAGCGTGCGGAAAAGAGCGCCCGGCTCGCATCATCGCGCCCCGCGGCCGACGAGGACCAGGTCGACGACGAACAGGGATCGCCAAAACGTCGCCGCGTGGACGGCGAGGGCTCCGGTGGCCACTCGAACTATAGATCTGGTCCCCGATCTGGACTTTCAAAACGGCATGATCACGATGGCGACTCCTCCGACTTCGCGGGTCAACACAAGGGCCATCCAGCTGGCCAAGCCGGCGGATCTCGCCAGGTCATCTCGCGGCTCTTCTCCTTTAACCCAGCACAGACGACAACCGCAGCAGCTGACGAGGAAGAATGGACCGCCCCCCAAGCGACCAACGCACCGTCGGACGTTGCCAACTTCGGATCGCTTACCCTCTCGTCGCGGCTTGTGGAAGTCCTGGCCAAGATGAAACTGGAACGGCCAACGGCAATTCAACAAAAGGTCATCCCGCACCTGCTCTCGAGTAGCGCAGATGCCTTTGTACAAGCAGAAACTGGTTCCGGCAAAACGTTTTCCTACCTGCTTCCCATGATCCACCGCATTCTGCTCCTCAGTGGTTCCGCAGGCAATCAACAGATTCACCGAGACTCTGGGGTATTTGCGATTATCGTTTCCCCGACCCGCGAGTTGGCCAAACAGGTTCACACAGTCCTCGAACAGCTCATACGACCCTTCCCGTGGCTTGTTTCCACTGCCATCACTGGCGGAGAGTCCAAAAAGGCCGAGAAGGCGAGGATACGCAAAGGCGTCAACTTTCTGGTCGCCACTCCCGGTCGATTAGCCGATCACCTCGACAATACCAAAGCTCTCAATCTGGGGACAGTGCGATGGCTGATCCTAGACGAGGGTGACCGCTTGATGGACCTGGGTTTTGAGGAAGATCTAAAGAAGGTCATATCCACGCTGCGAGACATTGCGATCGTGACGAAGACGGAGAAAGGAACACCCCTCGACGGACTCCCCGAGAGGCGTGTTACTGTGCTCTGTTCCGCCACGATGAAGATGAATGTGCAGAAGCTTGGCGAGATGAGTCTTGCCGATGCGACCTTCTTGGCGGCTGAAAAGGCAAATGGTGAGCAGGCCAACGAAGAAGACGCCCACAAAGCGCCGGCGCAACTTCACCAGTCGTACACCGTCGTTCCATCGAAGCTTCGCCTGGTGACGCTCGTCTCATACCTGAAGTGGATATTTTCTCGTCGAGGCCGCACCATGAAGGCCATCATCTTTATGTCATGCGCCGATTCCGTCGACTTTCACTACGAAATCATGAGGCAGCCGGTCGATTCAGACCCACCGGCATCGGCGTCAAAGGAGGCAGAGCTTATTTCGAAGACTGTTTCCAAGGCGGCGTATTTCACCTCTGCGGCCAGCCCCGAAGTGGTCCTGCACAGGATGCATGGATCGCTCAGCCAGCCGGTCCGCACGGCGACCTTGCGGTCATTCTCCGCATGCAAGTCTCCATCTCTCCTGATTACCACTGACGTCTCGTCCCGTGGACTCGATATCCCGTCCGTCGACCTGGTCATCGAGTACGATCCGGCCTTCAGCTTCGCAGACCACATACACCGTGTGGGTCGAACAGCGCGTGCCGGACGTTCTGGTGACGCCGTATTGTTCCTTCTACCAGGTTCGGAAGAAGGATATATTGAACTACTGAAGACGGCTGGATCGCCTTCCGCGCAATCATACGAGGCAGTTCTCAAGAAGGGCCTCCTGTCAAAGTTGGAGTTCCCTGTGGAGACACAAGCAGCTCCCACGGACGGACAATCATATCATGACAAGGCAGAGACGATGCAGCTTCACTTTGAGCAGCGCCTACTCATCGACGCCAAGCGACTAGAACTGGCGAGAAACGGTTTCAAATCACACATTAGGGCATACGCAACACATGTTAAGGATGAGCGAGTTCACTTTGACATGACACAACTGCATCTGGGGCATGTAGCGAAGAGTTTTGGTTTGAGAGAAGCGCCAGGGGGTATCGGTGCCGGTATTGAACGCAAGGCAAAGAGAGGTCCATCAAAGGACACTTCCAAGGATCGCAATGGGGAGCAGAGGCCTCCGAGAGATATCATCAAGCAGAAGAGCATGATGCTGATGAGGGGAGTTGCTGATGAGTTTAATATCGGGTAGAATGTGTAGCACAGCATACTTCTGTTGGTTAGGCATCAAGGGCAGAGCGAAATCCATTGTTTGCATTGCAGCTGATTCGCATGACGTGGTCGAAAGAGACATATTCAAGGAGCCATTTGTGGAGAAAGATGAAGGATGAAACCGCCCAGAGACGATGATGCCAGCTCGAATGCACCACTGACGTCATTGGAAACAGACGCAGATCATTACGACAACTCCGTCATCTCCAACTCGTGTCCTTAAGTATCAGGGCCCTATCTGCTTCCAAGACTTTCAAGTGTACACATAAACCTGCACATTGCGTACAATTCTGTAATTGACTGCCACAATACCTCAAGACGTGTTGCAAGAACAAACAATCACCAACATCATATCGCAAGAATGTCGTCCAACGACAACGCCGCCAACACCGCCAACACTGTCGGCGACAAGGCCACCGGTGCCACCAAGTTCGTCACCAGCACGCTCGGCAACACCATCGGCGGCGTGTCGCGCACCGCGGGCAGCATCACCGGCGCGGCGACGCGGGGCGTGGGCAACACCATCACCAGCGCGACGGGCGAGGCTGGCAAGCCTGTTGGGGATGCGCTGGGGTCGCTCGGGACGGGTGTCGAGAACGGGGTGAGCGGTGTGGCCAAGGGGGTTGAGAACGCTGGGCAGTGGAGGTCGGGAGAGGTGGAAAAGGAGACACGAAAGCCGGAGTGAGGGACAACAGACGAGATGTGCGATTATGTATACCTGCGAACCATGGCATTCGACATGACACTGTGCTACATTGACGTACGACGAGAATAGACGAGATGTCGACTGAGCATGGAACGGTGTTTGGGAAGAATGTTTTTGCATTGCGATTATCCTTCCACTACAGTATGCAGCAACTGAAGGTCGGTGGCATCTACTCTACCCCCTAGTCCCTACTCATTCTCTCGTGTCGTAAGAGTACACGTCTTGAGGCATCTATTCTGCCATTGTGGAGCATCGTGGCAATGAACGTCGCTCGCGCGGTAGCCTGTGGCTTGTCGGCGGGATCGTGGCTTCTCAAGCCTAGCGCAAGGCCAATGCGCCGCACTCTGGAAGCAGCTCCGCAGGGCCTGCTTAGACCTGCTCGGCGCCCCAGCCGGCGGCGTCGGCCTCGCGCATGTTGCTGGGAGGCTCGATGGAGGGGATGAACTCGAGAACGACGTAGCCGATGCCAGTGATGCCGACAATGGCACCAGCAATGTTCTGGAGGACCGTGGCGCCGAGGAGCAGGGAGCCGATGAAGATGTAAACTGCCGGTGGTTAGGGCCCATGTCTCGGAGGTTAGGTGTAGGATACGCACAGGCGCCTCGTCCGACGAAGGAGAAGAGGAAGGAAGCATATCGCGAAATCTGGGGAGGAACTTGGAACTCTGCGTTGTGTCAGCACCCGGCAGGTGAGATTTCGCCGCAGATGGGAGCGTCTTACCCAGGAGCGCGATGGCAAGACCGAAAACGATCATGTAAGCACCGACGACGATAGTCTGGCTGCAGCTGAGAGTTAGCGACCTCTCTTTGACAAGTGAATCCCGAGTCCAGGCTCGAGGCGACAAGGTGGCAGCCAAGCTCGGCATCGAGGACTCAGACGGGATCAGTCGGGGGCCGAAACGTACAGCTGGAAGCCGAAGATCTGCGCGATACCGCCCAGGATGGCGATGGCGGCGACGACCAAGTTAACAATGCGGCTGTGAGCGAAAGCGCAAGGCGTCAGTCTCCTGTTTCAATGGACGGGACGGGCGCGGCGACACCCACAAGATGTCGGAGAGCTCCATGGTCGCTGGCGGCTGACGAGCGGGATGCGATGGCGAGAGACGAGAGCGCGGAGAGAGGGTCGCGGTGGTAGATATATGGATGGAGGCGCCCGCGGAGGAGGTCCAGGCAGCTGTTTAAGCGTGGGGTTGGATGATGACGGGGGGTTGCGTGTCGCGAGACGTCGTTGGCAGGTGAAAAGTCGACGGCGGGAGTTGCGTCGGAGACTGACGTATGGGCTGGGTAGGGGGCTTGGGGGCCTTGGCTGCGATGGCCTCCACTGGGCTGCGCCGTACATCAGTTGACCAGCCACCTGGCGCACCCCCTGCAGCCACAAGCTCCGTCGCCCACCGCCTGCCCAAGCCGGACAGCAGAACAGCCAGCTTCCGTTCTGCCATCAAAGGAGCTCTCTCTGCCGTGGTGCCTCGTGAAGCTGCATTCGTACGAGTATATCCAGCGATTATTGGCTGTCGAATCATCTGCGAGTCTGTACCGACTATCGCGATTGGGCTGCGCAAAGCTCGGAATCTCGTTGTCCGGCGACAGGATGCTCTGGATGAGCTGAGGCGCTGGTCTCTGGCAACATGATTGTCCTGACTCTGTTTCGCAGGGCGTCGCCCGCATCGGGGCGTGTGTCTGCGAGGGGAAGAAGCCGGCAACCCGCGCTCGGCAGACGACGGCTGCACGGCCTGGCCAACGCCCATCGTGAGACCCAGGTGGAGAACATCCGCAACATAGGCATCATTGCCCATGTCGATGCTGTACGCTACGCTCTTGTCGAGTATCCAGGCCGTGGCTCACCGGAACTTAGGGGAAAACTACAACAACGGAGCGGATGCTCTACTACAGCGGTGTTACGCGGAGAGTCGGAGGTGTGTACGCCCGCTCAACAAGCCGCCGCGTCTCGTTGGACGTACGCATGTCGAGGTTGCTGACATGTGGCAGACGTGGACTCTGGAAACACTGTAACAGACTTCCTGGAGCTCGAAAGAGAGCGAGGCATCACCATCCAATCGGCCGCCATCACATTTCACTGGCCGTTACCCGCGGACTGCCCGCCAGGGACGCAGCCAAAGACAGTCAACTTGATTGACACCCCGGGCCATCAGGATTTCAGATTCGAAGTCGACCGATGTCTTCCCATTCTCGACGGCGCCGTCTGCATCATCGACTCCGTCAAGGGCGTGGAGGCGCACACGGAGCGCGTCTGGGGCTCTGCGCACGAATTCAAGATCCCGCGCATCGTGTACTGCAACAAGCTGGACCGCGAGGGCGCTTCTTTCAAGAAGGCGGTCCTTGAGATTGGCACGAGGCTCAAGGGCTGGCCGCTCGTCTGCCAGATACCCTGGTGGGACAAGGAGGACTTTGTCGGCGTCATCGACATCGTCGACGGCGTGGGATACCGGTGGAAGTCGGAAAGGCAAAAGACTCGGTACGGTCCCCAGGAGCTGCAAGCGACACTCTCGAGCTCGAACCAGGGCCTTCTCGATGAAGTGCGCCTCGCCAGGCAACGCTTGATCGAGGGCCTGGCCGACTTTGACGATGCTGTCATGGACGAGTTTCTAGCCGAGAATCCCAGCATTCCCGGGTCTCTTTTGAAGCAGGGAATCAGACGAGCAATCCAAAGCGGTGAAGGCAATGTCATCCCGGTGTTTGCCGGGTCCAGCTTCCGCCACATCGGAGTCGAGCCGCTGATGGACGCCATCACGCAATACCTGCCAAATCCGTCAGAGCGGCCAGATGTAGAGGTGCGAGTCGGCGCGGCTAAACATCAGCTCGAGAAGCTCCTCAACGACGAGGGCAAGAAGGGCGGGCGCGGCAACGTCGCCTCGGTGGCGTCCGTGTTCAAGGTCGCCAACCACCCAAAGGAGGGAGTCATTAGCTTTGTGCGTGTCTATCACGGGACGTTGACGCGCAACGCTTCCAGCTTCAACACCAATCTGTCAGTCCAGGAGCGACCCATGGGGATACTACAAATATCAGCGTCAAAGGCCGAGGACGTGCAAGACCTTTGCGTGGGGCAGATCGGCGCCCTGAGAGGGCTCAAGCGAGCACGCAGCGGAGACACGTTGATCACGACCACCAACGGAAAGCCCGTCGCCGAGAGCCTCCGCCATGTCCAGATCAGGCCCCCCGAGATCCCGCCTCCTGTTGCGTTCCTGCAGGTCGACCCATATGGAAACGTGGCGGCACAGCAGCTGCAGGTGGCCCTGGAGAACGCATCCCGAGAGGATCCCAGTCTGCGATGGAGCCGCAATCCAAAGACGGAGCAGTTCACGATTCAGGGAATGGGAAAGCTGCATCTGGATGTGTCCCTCTACAACATGAGGCAGAAGAACAAGATAGATGCCGAGTTCGGACAAGTCGAAGTCGACTACAAGGAGTGCGTGACGACGCCGACGACGCCGCAGTACACCGTGTTCGACCGCCCGATCGCCAGCAAGCCTGGCAGGGCTGCGTGCACCGTCGTGCTGGAGCCGATAGAAGAGCACGAGCACAAGAGCCTACTAGAATCCGGCATCGAGAGAGACGGCAACATCTTCCGGATTGACATACCTCTGTCAGGGGACCCTTCGGCTCTGCCATTCGATGTGGAGGAAGCTCGGCGCCAGCTCTTGAATGGAGCCATTGCCGGCCTGGCCAGGGGGCCTCGACGAGCGTCGCCCATTCACAGGTGCCACGTCAAGATTGCGCTCGATACGTCCGACGGCGCACTCGAGAGTCCAACCGGCGGGCATTTCAGCAGCGTGGCCAGAGCGGCCGTGCAGTCGGCCCTCCGGGACGCCTTTGACAAGAACCAGATCGGGATGCTGGAGCCCATCATGCTGGCGCATATAACGTGCCCAGAGGCCGCCGCCGGGACGGTGCAGCACGACATCACGGCCGGCGCCGGCGGTCACATCCTCGAGGTCAAGGATCGGTCGGCAGAGTCCACGGGGGACGAGCTCATCGACGCCTCCAAGATATACGCGCCGCCCGACCCATACGAGTCCGTGACGTCGCTCAGGGGGAAGAGGTCGACGACTCGAACGGTTGAGATTGTGGCCAAGGTCCCGTACAAGGAGATGCTGGACTACGACGACCACCTGCGCAGCAAGACGGCCGGCCGCCATTCCATGACCATGTCCTTTGACTCGTTTGCGAGAGTTGTCGGGCATCGAGAAAAGGGGCTATGAGGACATGCTACCCTGTAACTACTGATAATCCACATGTACGATTGAGATATAGACGCCCAGTCACATGGAGCTACGAGTGTCACATTATACTATGACATCTGCACATCGGCTGAGATCGCAGTCTTTTTGGAGGCCTTGATTTCTGGGGTGACGGGTGTTGTGAATCGGGGGCCTGCGTTGTTGTCATGGAAGGTGCTTTCGTCCACAACAACAAAAGTGTGGAGGCATTCGATCAAGCGCTCCCGCATCCCTCGACACCAAGCAAAGCTTCCACATTCCCACCACTTATCGGTTTTCACACGCACGACATAGACATGGGATAGCGACGCGCCCCTCTCTGCGTTCCCGCTCGACCCCCGCACGTTCGGCAGCTCCGTCGTGATGCCGCCTCGCACAGCATCACGCCGTCTTGGAGACGCGCCGGATTCCCTAGCGCCAGGCACCGCGGCCACGATGCGCTCGCCATTGCACGCGTGAGCTGTTCATCGCGTTGGCCCTGGGCCCCTCCGGCGCGGTGATGACGCATCACGTCAGTCCAGATGACGCCATATCGAGATGGGCATCTCAGGCACAGCTGCGGCTCGACCACGCGTCGTTGGAATGACAGACGCCGGTCCGGCACGCCGCACGAGGGCCTCTCTTTGTCCGCCGTCGTCCGGCCCGGCCAGCCAGCCGATCGGACGAAGTGCCACGTTGTGGAAAATTTTGCACTTCACTTGTCCTGCGTTAAATGAGCCGCTTGGACGGTGGCGCTTCCACTCTGCAGGAGCTGGGGAAGCGACAGGGGTCGAGGAAGTCGGGGGCAGCCGATCGAAGCCAAGTCGCATACCAAGAGCGCCGGTGTCCTAGCAACACCTCAAGAGCGCGCCTTGTGGGGGGGTCTTGCGCCCGCGATCAGTGGTCGACCCTCGGCTCCGACGCTGGAGCGCTGCTCATTGTTCCGTCTTGGTCGCGTGTGTGTGGGTGTTGTCGCGAGGGGCCTCAACGGTCATGCGCAGGAACAACAACAACAAAGCGGCATCGCCGAATTGGCCATCACAACCACTCGTCACCGGGGCAGATTTGGCGCCTACGACGCTGGCGTCTGGCAGATTCAACGCGGGCCGCTGTCTTATTGCCTCGGATGACGATGGACGCCATAATTGCTTCTCAGCCCGCGAGATGTCATGTTTTCATTTTGGCCAGGGGGCCCCCGGGGGCGCCCCATCACGGGGCGCTTCATTTCGTTTCGAGTGTCTCGGGCGCGGGATTGGTCGACGCCGCACCAGGGAGATGAGTTGGCACCCGATTGGAGACGGTCTCATTATTAGTCCCAGCGCCCACGATCCACCCCGGCGCGAGGGCCATAAGCCCAATTAAGGCTTCAGACTCCTGTCAAGGAGGCGCCCGAGCAATATCCCTCTTGTCTGTCGCCATCGCCCGTCTTCGGCCTCTTTGTTTCCTTGTTGCTTTCCAGTCGCTCCTTTTGCCGCGTCGCTGCTCACAGAGAGCTCATCGCTCGTCGCTCATTGCTCATCGCTCATCGCTCATCGCTCATCGCTCACCACTCATCGCTCACCACTCAGTCCCTCACTCGCACCCTTTGCGCGACGCC
Source organism: Tolypocladium inflatum (assembly GCA_003945565.1). NCBI lineage: Eukaryota > Fungi > Ascomycota > Sordariomycetes > Hypocreales > Ophiocordycipitaceae > Tolypocladium > Tolypocladium inflatum. The sequence goes on along the minus strand of QEPE01000009.1, from coordinate 3,702,793 downwards.
GACGCCCACCTGCGTCTCTATCCCGGCTCCGTTCAACGCCAGGTTCCGCAACCTCGACTTCGAGATCGGGGTTTCGCGACGTTCCTGGTGTTGAACCGTCTTGTTCACCAGTTTGATCCATCGACCTCCTCGCGAGATCAACTCCGAGGCTCGACAACCCACCATGAAGTACTCTTCCATCCAGGCCTTCCTAGGGTCGGCTGCGATTCTCTTCTCCGCTCCCGGTTGCGAAGCCACGTCGACACATAGACGCGTGCACCAGCTACAGCGAAACTTCAACCATCATCTTCATGGGGCCACCCACTCCCGGGCGGAGGTGGGTCTTCTCGAGAACGAGAAGCGCGGAGGATCGTGCGCCTTCCCGTCCGACGACCCCAACCTTGTTGCCATTACTCCGGATGCGAAGAACGCCGGCTGGGCCATGAGCCCCGATCAGGAGTGCAAGCCGGGCAACTACTGCCCCATCGCCTGCAAGCCGGGCATGGTTATGGCGCAGTGGGATCCCGACTCGACATACAGCTATCCCCAGTCGATGGTAGGCCGCCCGTACACCCTCCCACCTTCCTATGCGCGGCACTGACCTGTGCCCAGAATGGTGGATTGTATTGCGACAAGGATGGCAGCATCAAGAAGCCGTTCCCCAACAAGCCGAACTGTGTACAGGGCACTGGTGCTGTCAAGGCCGTCAACAAGTGCAAGAGCCAAATGTCTTGGTGTCAAACAGTTCTGCCCGGTAACGAGGCCATGCTTATCCCCACTCTCGTCGACTCGGAGGCCACTATTGCCGTTCCCAACACCGACTACTGGTGCTCAACGGCTGCTCAGTACGATGGCCCCTATCTTCTCTTGCGAAGCCCCCCACTGACCGTGACAACAGCTTCTACATCAACCCTCCCGGCACTGGCTCCGAGGGCTGCGTCTGGGGTGACTCGAGCACCCCCGTTGGCAACTGGAGTCCGTTTGTCGCGGGTGCCAATACCGATTCCAATGGCCAGACATTTGTCAAGCTCGGCTGGAACCCAATCTGGGAGTCTTCCGGTCTGAAGGGCAACAACCCCGGCTTTGGTGTCAAGATCGAATGCCCCGGCGGGGGCTGCAACGGATTGCCATGCCAGATCGACCCTTCTGGTTCTGGCAAGGTTGAGAGCAAGATGGCGGCTATCGGTGCAGGTGACTCGGCGTTCTGCGTCGTCACTGTTCCCAAGGGCAAGACGGCAAATATCATCGCGTTCGATGGCTCCGGCGGCGGTGGCAGTGGCGGTGGCAGTGGCAGTAGCAGCAGCAGCAGCAGCAACCAGCAGCCTTCTTCCAAGACGCAGACGCCCACTCCGCAACCCACGACGACACAACAGCCGACCACCAGCGCTACGCCCACGACCACATCTACGTCGTCGACTCCAACGACCACTTCGACGAGCTCCGTGCCAACGACCACGTCGCAGCCGCCAACGACGTCTTCCACTGAGCCACCCACCACAACCAGCAGCACCAGCCAACCTACCTTGTCGCCAGGCATGTTCCGCGAGAACGGCACCACGTCGTCTGCTTCAACGCAGGACAGCTCCGTCACGTCATCCGAGTCTGCCACCGAAATCACGTCCAGCAGCGCACCAAAGGCTACCGAGAAGAAGGGAGAGGCTGGCCGGCAACAAGGCAGCGCCGCCGTGGCAGGCCTGGTTGTCGCCTTCATCGCGGCTACTTGCCTCTTCTAGATGGGCGTTTCACGACTTGAGCTTCATTTTCGGCCAGCCGCCCCATGTTAATCAATCCCCTTCAGTGTCAAATGTTCGACTGCACTTTTCAGAGCTGCTTTACCCCTTATTCCAGCTGCTCTGCAACATCTCTTCACCATTCTGATAACCATAATTGCGCCTTCACTTCTGGCGGCTGGCATTGTCTAATATTCGTCGCAAACGCCTTTCCACTATATCGCCTGTCGACGGCGCTTTTGATTATTCCGTTCTTATATATATGAGCCACGCAAACTATCGGCGATAGTGTTTATCGTCTCCCTGACAACCCAGCCACCACCCGCTGCGTTCTCACGCTCCACCTCAACCACCACCCACTTGGGGCCTTCGGCCCAACGGCCTCTTTTAACGGCATTTTTTCTTCTTTCAACCATTGTTGGTCTCGGTCGATACCCTTTGCGCATCGGAGATTTCGGGTTGGGAAAAGGCCAAAAAGCGAAACTTTTTGGGATGATTCATGTATACTGAGGAAGAATGAAGATAGGGGGGATTTTCAGAACACGCTTCTTACATGGGCTTTTGGGCTTGTCCTTGATAAGGCAAGCTCGACTGCCTCCTAACTTACTTCATATACCATCTTCTTAGGATGAGATTAAGTTGCCTTGCGTCTGCGCCTAATGCTCCCCCGCACCCGCCCCCTGACTTCCCACTTCATTCTCACCTCCATTCTCCCATTTTCATACTCCATTTTCATTCTCCCACTTCCATTCTCCCACTTCCATTCTCTTACCTCCATCCTCCCACCATGGCCTCACGACGCAGTCTCAACACCATGGAGTCAACGCAGTCCACCGCACCGTCTCTGCAACGTCACGTCTGCCTCGCCTTTCAGTTCTTCAAAGCAACTGAGCTGGAAGATTCTTCAGACGAGGTCGTCCTACGTCCTCTGACCACGAGATCAGTCATCTCGACATTCCTCTTTTGCAGTCCAGCATCAGCGCGCAGCTACACGTCCCGAGCTCCAACACATCCGGCAAATCGGTGAAGGACTGCAGGGGACGATCTTCGAACATGTTGGCCAAGTTTTGGCGATGAAGAAAGAGAAACCAGGTAACGACCGACGCTCTTCGAACCTCCGACACGAATACACACTGCACGGTAGCGTGGTTTCCGCCTTTGACCGCTACGCGGTGTCTACCGGTCCCGATGGCCATATCCCGCGGCTATTCAGCATCGTTTTCAAGTCGGATGACGTATTCTGACAGGAGAATCTGCAGAAATTCCCAGAAAGTTACCAAATCTGCACCATGCTCGTCCGCACGGAGCGAGTTCTGCCCTTGCCAAAAGTCATTCGTCGGGCGTTGATAAACCAGTTTTACCTTTTCCAGAATTAATTTCATCAACCCGGACACGACGAACCGCGTTCTGGGTTCTTCTGGGTTCTCCTGCGAATGGACATTGTCCTGCACCAAGATATTTAGGCCAAAGTGACGGCCCGGTCGCCAAGGTGCCGTTAAAATTGAGGAACTTACCCCTGTACCTCGAGGCTACGGAGCGCCTCGGGTTAGATACTCAAGGTCTGGCAGTTTCTATGGGCAAGTCATATGCAATCATGCATTGGGGAGCCTGTGTCAACGCCGACGACGTTGAGTTTGTTCTGGGATCATCAGCCATCCCGAGTCAGGAACATCATCCCGCCTTCCAGCGTCGAGCCGTGGGATTTTTCCTTCTGGACTTCGGACAATGTGAAGCGATGGATCTTCCGAGGATGTTGCCGTGGTCTACCAGGCCTTCAAAGGTGCCATGGTTCCGGGGGACAATCAGCTGTTCATTCCCCACTGCGGGAAGAGCCCCCGGTTGTTTGCAGCATTCAAGAAGGCGTATATGGAGGCGGGGAACCTATACTATCCTGCAGGACAAGAACCCGGGCGAGAAGTTCAACATGGGGGACTTCATGATGGAGTATGAGGAGTATGCGGAGGACTTTTTATTATGAGAAATTCAGAGTGTGCTAGTTAATCTACGGGGAGATAATAAGCAGTTTTGGCTTTGGTTTGAATAATTCAAACTATTGCCTCCATCAATCCCACATAGCCCGTGTCGCCCGTGAAGCCCCTGTAGCCCCTGTAGCCCCTGTAGACTGTGCAGCTATCGTTCCTTCAAACCGTGGTATAATTCGCTCGGCTCAAGGCGTAGTAGGCTCCTCATCGTCAGAGTCTGGCGTGCGACGTGCGGCTCGTTGCACCCGTGTGCCCGGCTCGTATATATCATCATCGTCATAACGGTCGTTTCGCGGCTGCCGCCGGTCTCGTGGCTCTCGTCGCAGGCTGCTCTAGCATCTTGCCAAGAGTCGAATGGGCGTTCGTACAGCGACTCTTTCGTAGGATGGATAGACAGAGGTAGGATGGATAGTCGGGGCGTCTAAATAATTGTGAGTCCAAGATCACATGCCTCCCGCAAAGGGGCTTTTGGACACGGCGAATTATGGCCGAGAATATAGCGAATCTGATTTCATTTTCAATTCGCTCATCTTGTCAGACACCTCCGATTCAACAGTGCATACTGCTTCGTACTCCGTACATGGGTATATTCCATCTTCCAAGCCTTGCCTGGACGGTGTGGTTAGTACTGGGAACATCTGCAGCCCCCTCGTTCAATTCATCTCAGCTCTTTACCCATCCGGGCACCGTATTCAGATCGATTTCCTCCTCGTACCTTCTCTCCTGAATGGCCTGCCAGACGGGGGGCCAGCCGGCCAGGACGGGCCCCTTTGCCTTGGCGCCGATGATAGCGAATCTGCCTTGGCCGTGGGCCACGAAGCCATGCATCAGGTTTGCTTGGATGAGCGTGGCGAGCATTATCTCCACGTCGTGGAGCTTGACGGGCCGATTGCCGTAGATCAAGCCTTCGTTGGGGGACAGCTTCTTGGGCCCGCCCGGAGGGGGGACCAGCGTCGTGTCTGAGGGGATGTGGACGTTGCTTGTGACGGCTTGGAGGAGGAGGGGGTTGAGATGTGCGGTTGGCTGGCCGCGGACGAGCTGGCTCGATGGCAGCCAGCCTTCCACGCGACGCTGGACATACGTCGCAACCGTGTACAGATCCGCGAGGTCCAGCGTCGCAGCTTTGCGCGACGATGCGTCGGTTGGGGGCACGTACGTCAACAGGAATGTCTTGCGCGCGAGGGACCGCCACAGCAGCGGGCGCAGACGGTAGCTGAGCTGAATGTAGACGCCTTTCTCCCAAAGCCACGACTCGTGCGTGGCCAGGTGCTGCTGGAACTGGATGAAGTTGCCGGCCCGGATGGCCTGGCACAGGGGCAGGAAGACGGCGCTCAGGCCCTGCGCCTCGGGCCGCTGGAGGAGTTTCGCCGAGGGGAAGCGGCCAAGGAGCATGTTGGACGGGATCAGGTAAGTAAGGATGCTGGTACGGTGGGAGGAGAACTGGGCGGGGGTCTGGAGGTAGGCTTGCTCGAGAGCGAGGGCAGCGCGCCGGTAGTGATTGGCTGTGAAGTTGAATCGACCCAGGTAGTAGAGGTAGGCGACCTGCTGCGAGGCCGGGTACAGGCCCAAGGGCGGGGAGCTGGACGACATGTTGCGAAAGATCATGGTCGCCAGGTTCGTTTTCCTACACTGCAGCGTCGCGTCAGCACGCTATCCCCCGTCTCGACAAGCAAAAGGTGGAGGGGAGAACATACAGCGAACAGGAGCTTCAGGGTGAGGTTTGCAAACATGTACACGCCGACCTTCTTGCCCTCGGGCTTGCGGCCGGCCGAGCGGTCCATCAGGCACGTCGAGAAGAACTTTTGGATAATCTCCGCCGACGTCTCGGCCACGGTCTTGCCGCCGCCCTCCTCGTCTCTAGCGCGGAGGCGGCGCGTGAGGTCTGGCCGTCGGTTGAGGCGCATGGTGAAGCGCGAGAGGGACTCGCAAAGCGACATGCTCAGCTGGAGCAGGATGTGGCCGTACTGCGGATGCGTAAACGCAGTGCTGCACGCGCTACACGAGGCCGTCAGCCAGTTCTCGTTCGATTGTGCCAGCAGTGAGAAGCGACTCACGTTAGCAGAGCCGTGAGCAGCTCATGCGCGCCCAGCAAGTCGTCGTGGTTGATGTCCCTCCACAGCGTCAGATAGGCCGTTATGAACGTCTGGAAGCTCGGCCAAGCCGTCGCCTGCCCGTCGGGGACGTCATCCTCCTCCGGCAGGCCCTTCTCGACCGCGTCCTCGAGCTTCTTGTTGTCGGCGAATACGCGGCGCAGCTCAGCCGCGAGGTCGTGGTACTGCTGGGGCGAGTTGGGCTCGACCTGCAGCCATGAGCGCAGCAGGTCGCCGCGCTGGGTGCGGACGTGCTGCCGGATCTGCGACAGGAATTGCGTGACGAGAGGCATGGCATGGGTGGCTATGCGGGCCAAGCTGCGTGGAGGTTGCAACTTGCAGAGCCGCGATGAGGACGTGTGAGGCGAGGACAGGATGTGATGGGGCCAGGTGCAGGGTAGCAGAGACGGGTGGCGGGGCCGCGCTACACTCACAACGCTCCCTTCAGGGAGTGTCGTGATATAATCATGCGCAAATTCTAGCACTATGCATAGCCAATCGAGCAGTAGAGAGAAACATACAGAGAGTAAGAATAGTTATAGTGCCGCAGATAGAATCGTGGGGTTCTCTCAGTTGGCAGAACAAGTGCCACGACAGGTAGGTGAATAATGGTGATGGAGTTCAAGTCGAAGCACAAGTACATCTGTCGTAAATGTCTTAGGTATTCGCCTACACAAATTGAATACAAAAATACAGGACGCTACATGCCCTCTATCCACCCCTATACAGACTCCACCCTCTGCACAACCATCGCCGTGGCAGCACCGCCGCCGTTGCAGATGGCGGCAACACCATACTCACCGGGCTTGAGCTGGTGCAGCAGCGTCGTCAGGATGCGCGAGCCTGAGCTGCCGAGAGCGTGTCCCAGGGAGATGGCACCACCGAGCGGGTTGACCTTGGCGCCGTCGATGCCGAGGATCTTCTGGTTGGCCAGGATAACACCGGCAAACGCCTCATTGAACTCCCAAATGGCAACCTGGTCCTTGGTGATGCCGGCGCGCTCGAGCGCAATGGGCACGGCCTTGGAGGGAGCGACGGGGAAGTCGATGGGAGCCATCGCAGCGTCGGCATAGCCGCAGATCTTGGCCAGGACACGAGAGCCGGAGCCGTACTGCTGCGCAATGGCCTTGCTGCCCAGAACGAGAGCGCTGGCGCCGTCGTTCAGGGTCGAAGAGTTGGCGGCGGTGACGGTGCCAGTGCCGTCGCGGACGAATGCCGGCTTGAGAGTAGGGATCTTCTCGAACTTTACGTCCTTGAAGCCCTCATCGGTGTCGACAATGATGTCGCCCTTCTTGTTGGCGACGGTGACGGGGACAATCTCGTCGGCGAAAGCCTTGTCCGCCCACGCCTTTTGCGCATTCTTGTAGGACTGGATGGCGTACTCGTCCTGCTGCTCTCTCGTGATGGAGTGGGCTTTGGCCGTGTTCTCGGCGCAGTTGCCCATATGGAACTGGTCGTACACGTCGGTCAATCCGTCCTTGATCAGGCCATCCTCCATCTTGACGTGGCCGAAGGCGGGCAGGCCGCTGGCGCGAGGCACGTAGTAAGGGACGCGCGACATGTTCTCCATGCCACCGGCAATCTGCGCCTCCGCGAGGCCCATCTGGATGTTCTGGGCAGCGAAGGCGACGGCCTTGAGGCCCGAGGCGCAGACCTTGTTGATGGTGACGGCCTCGACCGACTGAGGGAGACCGGCGAAGATGGCCGCTTGACGTGCTGGCGCCTGACCGGCCGAGCCCTGGAGGACATGGCCCATGTAGACATCGGAGATCTTCTCGACCGGGACCTTGGACTTTTCGAGGGCCGACTTGATGGCGGCGGCGCCGAGCTTGGGAGCGGGAACCGACAGGAACGAGCCGTTGAACTGCGGGAGCAATCAGTCTACAGCATACACGGGAGGGCGCATGGGGCGCAAAGCGAACCTTGGTCGTCGGCGTCCTGGCAGCGCTCAGGATGTAGGCATCCTGGATCTCCCTGCGCAGCGCCGCCCCGGTAGAGAACTGGCGCGCGGCTTTCACATGCCGGGCGAGCTGGCCCGGCAGTCTGGGCGACCTGAGCTGTGCAATGGGCATCTTGGGAAGGCAGGCCGGAGAGTTCGTCGCACAGCGCCAAGAAGAATCGCAAGCAGCAGTGGGAAGAAGAAGGACGAGGTCAGCCGAGGATGGACGGCTCGGGTGCAGTTTGTAGACGAGGTGGCGCGGGAGCTCGCTGCTCGGTACGCTTCGGCTTAGAGCGGGGGCGCCCGGCATCCCGGGGAAGGGAAGGCGGAAGTTCGGAACCGAGTGGAGCGACGTTCCGCGACAGGCAAGAGCGCCAACGCGTGCCAGCAGACCACGCTGCAAGAACGGCTTGCGAGCAGCTGCAGATTCGCTTAGTCAGAATACGACGCCGGGTACGCATCGCCATCCATCTCATGAATAATGATCAGTAGAATCACCCATATCGGTTTTATGGAAGTTACTCGAGACGGGGCAGTGTGGGCGTTCTGAGGCACGCTCGAAACGCCTGCACGCGACATGTTCCGTGATTGATGCGAAATCACGTGATGGCCCCATGTACGAAGCACGTAGGCCTACCTATTGGAAGGGCCGGTGATTGGCCCACCATCAGCCCGTCCGTGATTGGTGGGCAGTCTCTCAGTCATCTCTATTCCGTACGGTTCATGGTCCGAGGGCGCTCGAGGACAGAACCCAATCTCCTCGACGAGGCAGCACCCAAGACTCGTCAACTCCCGCAGGCCACCGGACAATACAGGATCGAAGCTTGCTTCGCGGAAACATCGCAGGCTTTTCCTCGAGCAAGCGCCTCCCCTTTGTCTCCAGACCGCCACCAGCCAGGACGCTGGACTCGCCAAGATGTCCACGGCAGCTCGACGTCGCCTGATGCGTGACTTCAAGGTGTGCAGCTGCGACTCGACTCTTGTCCGTCACCCAGCTGACTCTTCTGCAGCGCATGCAGACAGACCCTCCAGCCGGCGTGTCTGCGTCGCCCATCCCTGATAACGTCATGACCTGGTTCGCCCCCCCGGCCCGAGTCGAGAGGCATCGCATCTCTTGTGGTAAAAGCATGGGCTTACCGATCATCGTACAGGAACGCCGTCATCATCGGACCCGCCGATACTCCCTTCGAAGACGGCACGTTCAGACTGGTCATGCAGTTCGAAGAGCAGTACCCGAACAAGCCGCCACAAGTCAAGTTCATCAGCCAAATGTTCCACCCCAACGTGTACGCGACAGGCGAGCTGTGCCTGGATATTCTGCAGAACAGATGGAGTCCCACATACGACGTCGCCGCTGTCTTGACTAGCATCCAGAGGTATGGCTCTCGCCGTGCAAGCCCGAGCTGCTTTGGAGACGACGTGCGCTGACACTGGCTGCAGTTTGCTCAACGACCCCAACACCGGCTCACCGGCCAACGTCGAAGCCTCGAACCTGTACAAGGATAACAGAAAGGAGTACACGAAACGGGTCAGAGAGACGGTCGAGAAGAGCTGGGAGGACTAGACCCTTAGGTACTGCGGCAGGCCGACAGGATCAGTGGGGAACGGATCACCTATGCTACGAGGTTGCGGATGCTTGGTTCTCTACTGGCCTGTGGCCTGTACCCTGACTCATAACGGAGGAGTTTGCGGGCGTTCTGGTGCAAGGTGTTGGACTGATTATACCATGGGATGCGCTTGGCAGAAATGAGGCACCGCTTGCTACGAGTACTTGTATCACAATCTTCGGAATTCTTAGCACGTTGGCGTCCGCGCTTTGAACGCACTCATAAAGGCCATCTACTGCTGACTTGTGCGCTTGCGGAGCCAAACTATCTTATTTAATGCCCGCGAAGAGAGTGGTGCGAGGACGGTGTCTCGCATGATCAAATCTCCCCCCACCGCCCACCGCAATTTGGACCTAGATGACCAAGTTAACATTGCGGTGGGAAGCCCACATGAAGTCATGTGAAAGGGGCGACCTGAACAAAGGCTCTTGGGGGAGGAGTTTATGCCACGAAGAGGTCCTCGAGATGCTGGGCCGTGCTCGCTCTGCGCTGTTGGGTTGTCTGTCCGTCCGCCTTGGGTTAAAACGACGGTCCGAGCGAACCTCACGGCGCGTTGCCGAGTCTGACGAACTGGATAGGACTGGAGGATGCAACAGGGTTGACAAAGAAGAATGATGCAACCCAACTCCTGACCTCATGTAGTGGTTGACTACTTCGTAGGGGCCGGCCGAAAGAGCGGTGCTCGCGCTAGGTCAAAGCTGGCTGGGACGACACATGGATTCCTCAGGTACGTAATTCTACAGCGTAGCTCCCGCAAGCCCCCCCAAATCAGCGCGTCCCTCCACTCCATCCACCACCTCACCAGTCAACACCAGTGCACCACCACAACCCAACAGCCTCGGGTGTGCCTGTCCCGCCTCACATCCCCTTTCGCTGCAGACACGTGGTTTGCTTTTTCCGACTGCTTTTGGCCCGCCCGCGCTCCTCTGTTTTGGCATCGCTGTCCAGCTCCTCCGCTCCCCCGGAGGCGTCATCACTGTTGTTTGGCTGCGCTCTCATTCTTCGGTGGTCGCGGGCTGTCGCGTCGAGAGCCTCATCGTCCACCGCCCACCGCCCACTGCCCATCGCCCACCGCCCCTGACCTGACGTCGACGTCAACTGCGCAACCGCGCCTCATGACCGCACCCTCGCCGCGACAACAATAGCGTCATCATGGCAAACAGCATCAAGGTCGTGGCCCGGTTCCGGCCCCAGAACCGGATCGAGCTGGATTCAGGCGGCAAACCCATCGTGTCGTTCAACTCGGACGACTCATGCTCTCTCGATGTACTACCTCTCGCCCCGTGTGCGCAATGGCCTGCATCTACCTGGCTAACACTGCTATTCTAGTCCAGGGAAGCGCAGGGCAGCTTTACCTTTGACAGGGTCTTCGACATGGGATGCAAGCAGTCGGACATCTTCGACTTCTCTATCCGATCCACCGTCGACGATATCCTCAATGGCTACAACGGCACCGTCTTCGCCTATGGCCAGACCGGCGCCGGCAAGTCGTACACCATGATGGGCTCCAACATCGATGACGAGGAGGGCAGGGGCGTCATCCCGCGCATCGTCGAGCAGATCTTCGCCAGCATCATGTCGAGCCCCAGCACAATCGAGTACACCGTTCGCGTCAGCTACATGGAAATCTACATGGAGAGGATCCGAGACTTGCTGGCCCCGCAAAATGACAACCTGCCGGTGCACGAGGAGAAGAACCGCGGCGTCTACGTCAAGGGGCTGCTGGAGATTTACGTCTCGAGCGTGCAGGAGGTGTACGAGGTGATGAGGAGGGGAGGCAACTCCCGCGCCGTGGCGGCTACAAACATGAACCAGGAGTCGTCGCGGTCGCATTCGATTTTCGTCGTCACAATCACCCAGAAGAATGTCGAGACCGGGTCCGCGAAGAGCGGTCAGCTGTTCTTGGTGGATTTGGCCGGTAGCGAAAAGGTGGGGAAGACTGGCGCCAGCGGACAGACGCTCGAGGAGGCCAAGAAAATCAACAAGAGCTTGAGCGCCCTGGGCATGGTCATCAACGCCCTGACCGACGGCAAATCGTCGCATATCCCGTACCGAGACTCCAAGTTGACGCGTATCCTGCAAGAGTCCCTGGGTGGCAACAGCCGGACGACCCTCATCATCAACTGCTCCCCCAGCAGCTACAACGACGCCGAAACCCTGAGCACCCTGAGATTTGGTACGAGAGCCAAGTCCATCAAGAACAAGGCCAAGGTCAATGCCGAGCTCAGCCCGGCCGAGCTCAAGCTGCTGCTCAAGAAGGCCCAGGGCCAGGTTACCAACTTTGAGAGCTACATCTCAAACTTGGAAGGGGAAATCCAGCTGTGGCGTGCCGGAGAGTCGGTCCCCAAGGAGAGATGGGTGCATTCAGCGCCTACCGATGCCGTTGCGGGGGCCAAGGCCGAAGCTAGGATGCCGCGGCCGTCCACGCCATCACGGCCACCCACGGAGAGTCGATCAGAGACCCCTACAATATCCGAGCGCGCCGGCACCCCGAGTCTCACGTTGGAGAAGGATGAACGCGAAGAGTTCTTGCGCCGGGAAAATGAACTGCAGGATCAGCTCGCAGAGAGGGAGACGCATGCGACGGCGGCCGAGAAGCAGCTCCGCGAGACAAAGGAGGAGATGACCTACCTCAAGGACCACAACAGCAAACTGGGCAAAGACAACGAAAAGCTCACGACAGATGTGAACGAGTTCAAGATGCAGCTCGAGCGATTGGCTTTTGAGAGCAAGGAGGCTCAGATCACCATGGATGCGCTGAAGGAGGCCAACTCGGAGCTTACCGCCGAGCTGGATGATGTCAAGCAGCAGTTCCTGGACGTCAAGATGAGCGCCAAAGAAAACGGGGCGGCGTTTGACGAAAAGGAGAAGAAAAAGGCCGAGAAGATGGCCAAGATGATGGCCGGCTTCGATCTCGGCGGCGATGTCTTTAGCGAGAACGAGCGCTCGATCAGCGAGGCGATCCGACACATCGACACGCTGCACGAACAAAGCACGATAGGCGACAACATCGCACCCGACGAGTTTAAGACGCTCCGAGCGAAGCTGGTGGAGACGCAGGGCATTGTCAGGCAAGCAGAGCTGTCCATGTACGGTGCCTCGTCCAGCGACATGGATGCTCGCCGGAGACAAGAGCTCGAGGAGAGACTGGAGGTGTTGCAGCAGCAGTACGAGGACGCCTTGACACGGAATCTGAGTGACGGTGACGTGGAGGAGGTCAAGGCGCGCCTCGAGGATGCCTACGCAAACCGGCAGACGGTCCAGACACGGCTCGTCGACGAGATGAAGACGGATCTTGCTCAAAAGGCGTCCGAGAACTCGAGGATGAAGACGCTCATCGAGGACCTGCAGCAGCGCGTCAAGACCGGCGCTGCTACGCCGATGGCCAACGGCAAGACCATCCAGCAACAGATTGCCGAGTTTGACGTGATGAAGAAGAGCCTCATGCGAGACCTGCAGAACCGCTGCGAGCGCGTCGTTGAGCTGGAGATCTCGCTGGACGAGACGCGTGAGCAGTACAACAACGTGCTGCGGTCGTCCAACAACCGGGCCCAGCAGAAGAAGATGGCCTTCCTGGAGAGGAACCTGGAGCAGCTCACCCAGGTCCAGCGCCAGCTGGTTGAGCAGAACTCGGCTCTCAAGAAGGAGGTTGCTATTGCTGAGCGCAAGCTTATCGCGAGGAACGAGCGCATCCAGAGCTTGGAGAGCCTCCTGCAGGACAGCCAAGACAAGATGGCGACGGCCAACCACAAGTATGAAGCCCCAGAACCACGGGGCGAGATGAATGCTGACAACGGTGTCTCAGGTTCGAGGTTCAGCTTGCCTCTGTCAAGGAACGCCTCGAGGCGGCCAAGGCCGGCAGCACTCGCGGCCTCAACGCGGGCGGCGCGGGCTTCAACTTTGCTACTGCTGGCAGTCGCATCGCGAAGCCCCTGCGCGGCGGCGGCGGCGACGGCCCGCCAGTCGTGCCGACCATCCAGTCCATCCAGAACGAGGGAGCCACCAACAAGCGGAGCAGCTGGTTCTTCAACAAGTCGTAGACAGCCATGCGCTTTTGCTTTGGCGGCGTCGAGAGTAGAAACGATTAGACCATCATACCCCTCATGGCACGGCTCCAGCCAGGCTTGCTGTTGAGAACCCCCTTTTCATTTGTCTTCCCCTTTTACATTTGCAAACCATCCTCCCTCCTCTCCCGTCTCTGCGCCAGGGCTTTTTTGAACGAGCCATCCATACACTAGACCAGCTAGCAATGATGCTTGGATTTACGACACACTTTGTAGGGGCAAGGCGGATGCCGGGAGGGGACGTTTGACACAGCAGATGTGGGCACAGCATGGCGATGGAGGGTGTGCGGAGGGTAACGGCGCGTGGGAGGCTTCGAGATTTGCTTGGCGAGGATGGGAGGGGGAGTTGTCCGGCTGGGCGGTTACGGCAGTAGAGCTCACGCATGAATTATAAAGAAGTCAAATGAAGCAAACTAGAGCAAACTTTATTTGGGCGTGAAGAGTCGTGACTTGTCTTGCGAAGACACTAAGCGTGTAGAGATCAAATCTACTTGGTACAACGACTAAAAGCAAACCTGTCGGTATCCAGAATATCCCATTATCCGCCAAACCGCAATGAAATTGACCAAGGAAAGGGGGTCTCGTTCATCAAGGGTGATGCTGCAGCGTGCACCGCTCCTGAGCATTACTCTCTCCAGAGTACATCGATCCAGCACTAGATTGTTGCTGACGTCGTCTGATAGTTTATTCCACACGAACAGACTTCTTGGCAATCATGATGACCTCGGGCAAGAGCAGGGCGCTGACGAGGAGGAAGCCAGCGATGCAGACCAAGAAGATCTTGACGTAGAGGGTAAGGAGACGGCGCCAGGCGGCGCGGCTGAAAGTGGCCCAGGCGTCGGCCATGGTGACGTACCCGCGGCCGCCGACGACGGCGGGCTCAACCTTGCCCTCGAAGGAGCGGTCAAAGGGGATGATGGCGTCCTCGTCGACGGGGAGCAGCGAGGCCTGGACGCGGACGAGGATGATGTTGGCGGGGATGATGAGGAAGATGGAGCAGACGAGGTAGACGAGGGCGACCACGGCGCCCTTGCCGAAGAAGGCGCCGCCGAGCTTGGGCACGTCGGTGCGGTCGCCGAGCTTCAAGTCGGGCAGCTCGAGGCCCATGAGGGCGACGAGGAGGAGGGGGATCCAGCGGGCCACCTCGGAGGCGAACCAGTACAGCGTGACGGGCTTCCAGGTGGCGTCAAAGGTGCGCTTGAAGGGCGGCAGGCGGCGCCAGAAGTGACGCCTCGAGGGTTCTGAGATGACGATGTGGACCCAGGCGGTGCTGAACTGGACGAGGGCCAGGGCGGCGAGCAGTGTGGCGACGGGGGTGAAGAGGCCGCCAAAGGCGGCGGTGAAGAAGCCCATGAGGATCGAGGTCATGAAGGCCTGGGCCAGGGCGCAGAAGAAGCCGCGGAAGTTGGCGCGCAGGCCGCCGTTGGCGAGCAGCAGGCGGTTGACGGCGCGCAGCGACGAGGTAACGGTGCGGGCCTGGCCGCCGGTGGGCTTGCTGGAGCCGCGGACGGGCTCGTCGGCGACCGAGGCCGAGTCGTCGTTGAGGGAGACGGGCTCGTAGGCGGGCGGGTTCTCGTCCTCGACCATGGCGAAGACGGGGTAGACGGTCTTGAGGGTGTAGTCGAACTGCGAGGTGTCAGCTTAGCCGCGGCGCCGGCCGGGGGCGGGGGGCCGGGTACGTACGATGAGGAGGACGGGCACGAGGATGATGAGGTCGACGAGGACGACGATCCAGGTCCACGAGGGCAGCTCGTACTTGGGGATGTCGTCGCCGGGGCCGCCTATGCCGTCGACGATGGCGCGCTTGACGAATGACGAGAGCTCCATGGCGGCGTCGATGTCGGTGCTGTTGATGTGATGCCGATGATGGTGATGATGTTGAAAGTCCTGATGCTCAAAGAGACGGAAGAGGAGCTGGAAGAAGCGTGCTTATGAACGTGAGATGGGGTGTGGCAAGATCCAGGCAGTAGCGGGGTGGCGGGCTTATAATACGGACCAGGCGCCGCGAAACCCGCCGCCGTAAGAGCGCCCAGCGGCAGGCAGCACAGCCTCCCTCCCTCATCAGCCTATCACCTCGTCACTCTCCCTGTGTCTACCCGGCTGCTCCGTGCTTTTGTGCAGGTATCCCGTAGGGCTGCCGGCGACTGCCTCTTTGGGCGGGGCCTGGAGTCGCCGGATCCCTTGAAGGATCCGCTTGCTGGGAGCCAACGGATCGTACGGCACTGGCGCGTGTTTGGGACTGGACGTGGATGAGGCTCTGCGTGGAGCTGCAGCGGCTGCCCTTTTCGTAGGATACCCGGGCAGACGAGGTGCAGAAGCGGTCTCAGATTGGCGCGGCGAGTCACATCGATGCGGCAGGCTGGCGTCGTCACTGCAGGGAGGCAAGGAGGGTACCGCTCCCGCGCTGACGGGTGGGAGCGACAGGCGGTCTGCAGCATCTACGGAGTACGAATGCCATTATTTGACCAGCCCTCCAGGGGTCGTGTTTGAGATTGACGCGTTCCCTACCCGGAGACGCCATGGACAGGCCGTAGATTGATTGACATCTTGTTGCGTTTACAGTACTCCGTACACCCGCCGTTGGTGATCTTCATGCTCACCAAGCTTCAGGGAGGGTCCCGCTGTGGAGCCCCCCCCAAAATAAGTGGCGACGTCATCCTGATCCGCCTGCCCCTCCAGACGCTGGCGCCTGCTTCTGTGGCAACCTTAAGCTCTCAGTGGAACGGAAGGCACTCGCGACGCTGTGTTGCTACCCGAACCCTGACGACCGCCGAATCCTTCTTCAACCCTCGCCCCTGGGTATCTTAGCATCTCCACGATCTTGTTTTCAATGGCGGCGCCGGGCATCCCCAACCTCCTCAGCATGCGAGGCGGCGGTCGCGGTGGAGGCAGAGGCGGCGGCAGGGGTGGTGGCAGACGCGACCCTGGAGAGCCTGGCCCCTCTGCCCCTGGCGTTTCTCCAGATGCCATCATCCAGGACACGGACACGGATGCCGCCGTGTCGAGGTTGAGCATGGTCGACCTGGGCTATTTCCATGACCAGTACGCCAGGTACTTCGTCTCGGGTCCGCCCACGAGACGGCTGCCCATCATCAACCGAGGTATGCCCTGTCACCCGGACCTCTCTCCCTCTCACGTACCGCAGGGCTGACATGCCCAAGGGACATACGTGCGGTCCTTGGCACTGGACCTGATTGTCGTTGCTTTCCTTTCCGAGACGCATTTCCCCCAAGACGGCAAGCCGAAACAGGTCATATCCCTCGGCGCCGGCACCGACACGAGACCATTTCGCATGCTCGAGATGCCCACTATGGCGGGACTAATCTACCACGAAATCGATTTCGAGCCTACGTGCCGGAAAAAGTACCAGATTGTCCGGTCCACGCCGGGGCTGGCAAACTGTCTGCAGGAGCTGTACGCGGCCGAAGATGGGTCGTGGAGCGCCAAACACCTCCAGGGCGGCAGATACCACTGTCACGCGGCAGACCTCCGCAACATCCACACCGACTTCGCTTCGGCGATGCCCGCTTCCATTCGAACCGACGTGCCCACCCTCATCCTCTCCGAATGCTGTCTATGCTATCTCACCGAGCAAGACTCGGCGCGTGTCTTGGACTTCTTCCACTCGAGGATGGCTCGCTTGGCCATCATCATCTACGAGCCAATGCCCTTGGACGACGCGTTTGGCAAGATCATGGTCTCGAACCTCAAGGCGCGCAAGATCAAGATGCCAAGCCTGGAGCGATACAAGGACGCCAAGGCCCAAGAAGGCCGGCTACGGGAGGCGGGGTTTAGGACCGTCGGCCATGCGACGATCAAGGACACGTGGGATCAGTGGATCGACCCCGAAGAAAAGGAGCGGCTAGACGTGCTCGAGGGGTTGGATGAGGTAGAGGAGTGGCAGCTGCTGGCGGCGCATTACGTGCTGGCCTGGGGGACCAAGGGAGCTGGGTTTGGCAGGTTCGGGGAAACAAACATGAATAACATGGGCCAGCACTAGGGATCACGGGTAATGAGCAGATTGCACACGACAAGATACCAACGTAGCGAGGCGTGCGATGACGGGATACCACAGGAAGCATTGATGAGCACAGTATGGAGATACCGGAGTAATGCGCTTATCGGGTGTTGTAGTCGAAAGTGGAACTGAGTCACGTGCAACCAAGCGTGCACAGCGCGCATAACTCGCCTAGGCGTTCACTGTGCATGAACCTTGTGCATGGCCAGTTCCGACGTCGCGTTCCTACCTTTGTTGCTCCATCCTGTCTTTCATCAACCTCCATTGTCGCTGCTCGAGCTTGGAACCACTGTCATTGTATAAGAACGAAGCCTGGCATTTTTTTTCTTTGGATTAATCATTTTGCGATACAATTGAGCCAAGACCGTTACAACTCATCGACACGACATCGAGGTCGCCTGTCGTTGTCATCGACAAGAGTCACGGCCCTGCCAGCGTCACTTGAACGACCTGCCTCTTGGGGAGCCAAGACAGTTGGTACTGCTCGCGAGGGCTGGAAGGCAGAGGCAGAGTCTCGCCCGACTCGCAACCGCTGCATTGGGAGTGGGTGAGGCAAACGTGGTTGGCGCTCTGGACAAACGCCGCAAAGATGGCGGACTCCAAGGATAGCAAGGCGTACAAATACCGCCAAGAAATCAGCCAGGTAAGCCTTTCTCGTTCAATGCGCTCGCTTTGTTCCGCTCCTCGCCGGGCTTGATGTGTGTGATGTCGGCCATGGGTGATGCAACGGCAGCGGAGTCTGGACACCAACGGAAGCTGGCCTCTATAATATGGAACATTCATTCCCGGATCCCGGCTTAGGAAGAGGCATGGAGGCCGGCGAATGCACTGGGCGGACAGCCAGTGGAGCACCGGCGCCGGCCGTGAATCACTGCGTGGCGCATATCCTTCCGTCAGTGGACGAGGCACCGACCGGCAACTTCATTCATCCGGTCAACGATCGGACCAAGTTAATCACACCTGACGGTGGCCTTTCGTCTGGGACAGAGTACGGACATCCACCGGACGGGACCACGTTCACGGCTGCGACTTGAGTGAGATCACCCCCGACAACCACACATCAAAAGCAAAGGCTCAAGTGGAAGTAAAGGAGGAGACTCATGATTATTTCGCATCACGTGCAAAGTCAAGGCCAGAGAGATCAACAGACGGGTCAGGCGGTGTGTTGGGCACTGCACTGTTTGAACAGCTCGACGGCCGGCACAACTGGCACACCTGGCTGCCAGCTGCCCAGCCCTCGGCTTCTGTCACCTGGCTGCCAGCAGCCGGCACACAGCTTCTTACATATCGCAAAGACATTCTGGAAATCTCGGACCTCCACGACTTTCCTCCCAACACCGGCACACCAGTGCACCTCCTACTCATCAACCTCATCCTACCAAACCCACCTGGATCCGGTGGACTCCGCTGCCCATCATGAGCATCAACTCAGACATCCGATCAATTGTTGCTACCCAGCCGCGACGCAGAAAGCAGGAGAAACCCATTGTTAACCATATCCAACAGATGATGTACGTCTCTGGCGAGACCGCGGAGCCCTCCGTTGAGACTACGAGTATCATCGAGGACATCGTGCGGCAGCAGGTGATAGAATTGGTAAGGCACCCGTTCACGCAACAGCGAAGAATCCCACTCGTGCTAACGTTTCGAATAGCTTCGCAACTGCACGGAGCTGGCCTCGCGACGTGGATCCAAGTCCATCAGCACCAACGACCTTATCTTCCAGATCCGCCATGACCAGGCCAAGGTCTCCCGCCTTCGCACATTCCTCTCGTGGAAGGACGTGCGCAAGAACGTCAAGGACTCGGAGGACAAGGGCGCAGAGGGCGACCTCGCCGCGGGCGACGATCCCGTCGGAGGTGTCGTGGGCGGCGGCGGCCCCGTTGACGAGGCCGCCAAGAAGAACAAAAAGGCGAAGATTGGCCTCCCCTGGGAGCCGGCGTCGTACTACGCCGTCGAGGTGCCCGAGCGCGACGACGAGGAGGACGAGGACGAGGACGAGATGAACTACATCACCCTCCAGCGCCTCCGCAAGGCCGACGAGCGCACCAAGGTCATGACGCGCGAGGAGTACGTGACGTGGTCCGAGTACCGGCAGGCGTCCTTCACCTGGCGCAAGGGCAAGCGCTTCCGCGAGTGGGCCGGCTTCGGCATCGTCACCGACAGCAAGCCCTCGGATGACATCGTCGACATCCTCGGCTTCCTGACCTTTGAGATGGTGGCCACGCTGACCGAGATCGCGCTCAAGGCCAAGGAGCAGGAGGACATGGCCCGCGCCCAGAGCGGCGCGGACAACGCGGGCACCGCCAAGCGCAAGCACCAGCACGGCCTCTTCGACCCGCCCAGCGAGGGCAAGACGCCCATCGAGCCGCGGCACGTCCAGGAGGCGTTCCGCCGCTTCCAGCAGCGTCCCAAGAAGTCGCGCGCCATGCTCAACGGCACCAAGCTGGTGCAGCACACCCCGCTCAACATCATTTGAGGGGGCCACTTGCGGCGCAGGGAGAGCCCGAGCTGGCTCGACGGGGTTATGGTGGAATCGGCGTTTGGAGGGACGGAGCCCAATTTGCTTTGCTGTACCTAGCACGGTCTTGTGCTGCTTGATGTTCACGGTCTGGTCTGTTCGGTACTAGCATACTCACGAGTCACGCAGCTGCAAGTCCATGACACAATGAGAACACGCATGAAAACAAACGTAAACTCTCGGTCTATCCAGGCTACTGAAAATGTGGGAGCCAACTATTCATCAGTCGTGAGAAAGATATGCCATGCCATGCCCAGGGTAAAGCCAAAATACCCGTAATAGCTGCCCTTCAACCCCATATGCAAACAAACATCCCGTAGACGCATGCTATGCCCGTCGATCCCCCACCGTAAACGCCCTTCTCCTCACAACGGTGTTGTCCTGGCGTAGTCTCGTCCTGACCCTCTGCAGGCTCTGCGGTATCCCGCCCTCCTCGTCCTCGCTCTCAGTGTCGTCGTCAGTGGGTCCGTCGTTCTGTGGGTTGCTCTCCCCGGATCTCGCCGCCCATTGCGCCACCGTGGCTGCTCTCCTCGGCGCGGGGCCGGCTCTTGGGTCTTGCGCCGAAGCATGTGTGCTGCGCCCGTGCTCGTCAGCGGGCGCCAATGTCCCCGAGCGCGTCGAGCGGACCTTGGCCATGGGTTCCTGGTTCGTTTCGACGTGTCGAATGTATTGCCTGTAGTTTGGTCGTTCCAGCAGGCCGCTCCTGAAGGCGTTGACGCCCACCAGCAGCTTGACCAGCTCGACGAGCTCCTCGAGATACTCGATAATCTCCATCTGGCCCGCCGTGCTGGCGTTCCAAGAGAGAAACTTGCGTTTGGTGATTAAGTCGGCCGTCTCCTCATCCAGCTCAGTCTTCGCCTCGAGGTTCATGACCAGGTCCGGCTTGGAACCCCCCGAGTTTGACATGACAATATCGCGGACACGATTGATTAGTCGCAGTTGCGCGAGCCGAGCCGATGGAATAAACTGCGGCAGCGGCAGCCAGGTCGTCAGGGCCTCGTTGACCGAAAAAAGGATCAGCGTGCTACTAGCAGCCACGTTCCTTCGGTATGCGTAGACCTTGGCGTTCAAGTCCTCTAGGATAGAGGAGCCGTAAGCCCTGCGGAGCTGCACGACATTGTCCATCCGATCAATGATCTGATGGAGGACATAGATGATCTCCTGGTAGATGGGCGCAATCGGCCTGAAGCTGCCCTTGAGGCGTGGCTCGCTGAGGCAAAAGGGGAGAAACGTCTCCGCTGCGGCGAGCGTCCCCTGTGCCTTGTCGCGGGCACGGTTGAAGCGCGTGTGAAGTGTACGGGACCGGATGTTGGGACACTCTGGTCCATCGATTCCGACGGCCAGAGCGGCTTGCATTTTCTGAACCTGGCGAACCGAAGCAGATAAGGATTCCACCAAGCGGTCCCTTGCCCGGACCGGAGCAATAAAAATTTCGACCAGCATGGCGACGAGGCCACCGACGAGAAACGCAACGAGGCGCTTGTAGAAAACCTCGTATGCAGTAGCACTTGTATTCACGGCAGCTAGATGAAGCGTGAGCCTCGCCTCGAGAAAGACAGAGCTGAGCGACTTACCGAGAGCGACGACTGACATCGAGACAATGGAAATCATGCCAGCTTTGACATACTTTGTGCAGACCTGAATGTAGACAGATGGCACAACTCCGAGCAGCAAGATGACAACCACCGCGATGCGATTGCCTCTCCCAATCTCGTTGGCGGCGTAGCCTACCACGCAGCCGAACACCACGCCCAACAGGCGAACGACGAACATGAAGAGAGAGGTGCCGATGGCCACCTCGAAGACCAGGATGAGCTGCATAGGAGCCCAGACGCCGCGAACGTCGGTGTACCACGCGTTCCATGACGCCACAAATGCCGGCCAAGTGACGATGAAAACGGCAATGGCCAGCTTGAGAGCATAGTCCACATCGTCCGAGTCTTGCGCCCACTCCATCATGTCGGCCGCCTTCGCCCTGGTTCCCGCTAACCATCCCGTATTCGCGGCCTTGGGTTCCCTCCTGGGGCGCCATTTAGGTTCGACTGGTTTCTCTGACGTCTGCCCTTCACCGTTCCTGTTTTGGCCAATAGCAGACTCTTCATCGGCTGTCCCTTTCGAGAGTTGCTCGTTGCTTGACGGCGAGCCTTCGCTTTGCGTCGAAGCTGCTGCCGCTCGATCATCCCTGCCCGTGCGGGCAGCCTTTTTGGCCTTTTCAGGGAGAACCATGGCATCTGCTTCGCCTCCGGTGGAGAGCCACTGGCGAATGCTTGTGTACTGCGGCATCCAGAGACGCGAACGGTCATGCCGCCGTTGTCGTTTGTCGACGAGATACCGTGCATGGCGGAGCATTCCCAGTACCTGGGCCGCAGAGTCACGAAATGCGAGGATAAAGGACGATACCAGGAATGTCTCCATGCGAGGCATAAAGTCAACAGACTGGCCTGTTTGATCCATCGCAGCTCGTTTAAGTTCCTCGGCGGACCTTGTATCGAACAGCGTTAGTGAATCAGTGAACTGATCAATCCGCAGGTCAATCTCTTCCAGCGGTATGCCCTTGGGCGTACGGGCGCCAGACGGGAGCGTTGGCACGTCGAAGCAGTACGCCAGACACGATATGACCAGACCAACCGCGTCATTCAATGAGCCCTGAAACTCTTGTACGGGGTCTTGGATGCGCGCGAGAATCGATTCGAGGAGCTGTGCACTTCCGGCCTCGAGCTCCTTGACAGGCTTGACGCTGTCAACCTTGTCAAAATGGCTCTTCCTCTTCTTCGCCTTTGGCCTTGCAGTTGGTGTGGGTTGCGGAGGTTGCGCCGCGGAGGTTGGTGTGATAGGGGGGTCTTGCTCTTCCATGTCCGTCGACGGCTCATCCGCGTTGTCGTCCTTGCCGACAACGACAAACTTGTTCTCGCAGGCGCCGATAAGGGTGATGATGTTTTGAACCATGCCGGTCATGTACCGCGTGCTGATCGGTTTCATCGCCATGGGCGGCAGAGATGAGATGGAAATCTCAAAGTTGACCTCATCCTGGGCAGCCTTGCAGCGAGAAAGCTGTGCTCGGAGTTTGGGCTTTTGCTCGGTGAGATGGGCCAAGGTGGTGAGGCGAGGAGGAACGGCGGCAAAGCTGGACTGACTCCTGGCCGCGTGAAAGGGATTCGGGAAGTCGGACATGAATCTCCGCACATGGCCCTTTCTCCTGCGCTTCCCACAATTGAGGATGCCACGGCTACTCTTGTTTGTCAAAGCAGGACCGAGCCGGGGTTGCTGGTCCTTGGCCTCTTCCACATCGCCGCCAGGGGTCACAAACCAGTGGGTTGCTCTCGTCAATGTGTCGATCGTGTCTGACAGTGTGTTGATTGTTGAAGAGCCCAGATAGCTGCTGGAGAGCTCTGGGAATATGGCGAGGTTGACAAGCAGCAAGACACCCCCGCCAAGGAGGATGGGGACGTAGATGGTGGTGAAGAGAGAGGCCGTGGCGGTGCTGGGCAGCTGTACCGTCAACAGTGCGACAACAAGAAGAAAGAAGACAAGGTTGAACAAGCGAGGGCTCGAAGACCTCACGTAGCCGTGAATGAGGACGCAGACGAGGAGAAAGAGGGCCCGGATCGTATAAGAGGCCGGTGGGTTGGTGTCCTCGAGCAGACTCGACAGGTGCAGTCCCAGCAGCGACCAGGCCAGTCCCAGCAGGGATCCAAAGAGGATCATCAGCAAGGATTCAACCATGACGCCCATTCGCTGGCCGGGATTGGCGAAGACGGTGACCATTGGCGTCAGGAAGGTCGAGTTGGCCTTGAAGGCGGGCAGAATGGCGATGACGAGGGCGATGATGCAGGCGACTGAGTACTTGAGGACGCGCTGCCACGGGGCATTGGCTCGCCAGGGGCCCCAGAGGGGTGTGACCAGCCTCCGGAGAGGGTTGGGGGACGCCATGACGGGCAGCGTCTCGAGGCGATGGCATCTCAGCGACGCGACTGGCGACGGGTCAAGGAACGAATTGTCGTGCAGGCCGAGCCGTTGACGCCAATTGAAACAGCAGTGAGCGAATGGCAAGGCGGGGAGGAGGGAGGGCAGGATGCATGATGGATGGCGCTACACGACATGCCAGAGTCGCAGATGCGGCAACGGGGGCTGCAGGTCGAGATGGACAAGCAGAGCGAGGTCATACCTAACTATCTGCCGAGAGGGGCGGCCCGGGTCAACCCACGGTCCACGAGTGCCGGTCAAGCCACTGAGGCGCCTCAGCCACAGGCCAGCTGCTGTGCAGCATCGGAGTCGTTCCAGAGCGTTTAGGCCTATCTCGACGACGGGTTGCGTGCTCACACTTCAGAAATACCATTATAATAAACGAGACCACCTGCTTTGAATACACTACGTCAAATATATCTACTGCTGGTGCTCGTCCTCTTCGCGCCCTCATCGACCGCTGAGCGACGTCGCGGGGCAGCCGCAGCGCAACGTCATTGGCCAGACCGCGGCAGCTCGACCTCGCTCGATTTCAACGACGCCTCTCCACGACTCCAACCGTCCACCACCCCAGCCCCTCGAATCCAGGGCGCCGCGACGCCCCCCCATCGCCTCGCCATGCTGTCCTTTATCCTCATCCAGAACCGGCAGTCCGTGTCCCCCTCCCCTTAGTGCCGCGACGCCAGCTGACCATCTCCCGCGCAGGGGCAAGACCCGTCTCGCCAAGTGGTACGCCCCCTACAGCGACGAGCAGAAGATCAAGCTCAAGGGCGAGGTCCACCGCCTCGTCGCCCCGCGCGACCAAAAGTACCAGTCCAACTTCGTCGAGTTCCGCAACAACAAGATCGTCTACCGCCGCTACGCGGGGCTCTTCTTCTGCGCCTGCGTCGACACAAACGACAACGAGCTCGCCTTCCTCGAGGCCATCCACTTCTTCGTCGAGGTCCTCGACGCCTTCTTCGGCAACGTCTGCGAGCTCGATCTCGTCTTCAACTTCTACAAGGTCTACGCCATCCTCGACGAGGTCTTCCTCGCCGGCGAGATCGAGGAGACGAGCAAGCAGGTCGTGCTGACGCGCCTGGAGCACCTGGACAAGCTGGAATAGGGGCCGTGCGGTGTGGGGAAGCGCCTGTATATACGCATCATTTGCGAGGGAACTTGCGGGGGATAGTGCTGGCGTCTGGGAGTCGGTCTGTATGCGCATTCACGGGACGAGGCATCACCGGCGGCGTTTTGGCGTACATCATCAAGTTGGGCAGACTGTCAATTGGGCAAATCATCCGTCGCGTCGCGGCTAAAATGATCCTCCATCGCATCGCATCGCGGCTATGATGATCCTCCGTCTGACCCTGTTACTCCATACGGCTTCTCCTCACTCCGCCTTCTTCTCCTCCTCCGCCCCCTCCTCCTCCTCCGCCGCCGCCGCCGCCGCCGCCGCGTCCTGCTCGTCCCACATGTCGAGCGCCGTCTTGCGCCGCGCCTGGTTGACCCAGACGTTGTCCCTGTTCTGGAACAACGCCTGGGTCGCCCCGGCGTAGCCGGACTCGCCGACCACCGGCTTGGTGGTCACGCCCAGCTCGACCGGGGCAGCCGGCGCCGCCTTCGGCTTTGGACGCGCTGGCTCGGCCAGCGCTCCCAGGACGGGGATCCGCCCGCGGCCCGTCCTGGCCGCCTGCCTCTTCGGCGCAGGCTCGAGAACGCTGGCCGGCGCCGGCAGCCGCGTCAAGGTCTCCGTGGCGACCTCGTTCGAGAGTCGCGCCAGGAACTCGTCAGCCTGCTTCAAGGCCACTCTCTCGTCCTCGCTCATCAGGTGGAGCGGCTTCAGCTTGTGCTGGTCGTCGTCCTGCATTGCGGGTTAGCTCTTGTCAACTGCACGCGGACGGGAGATGGACTCACGTCTTTCTAAGGCGACAGACGCCCATACCCACGAGTTGCTGTCCCCAGGCCCAACGAGTCAGTCGCACATCCAAAGGGCAAATTGTTGCCTGGCTTGCCTGTGGTGCTGATTCCGGCAGTCAGATCCGGAACACCTCCCGGGGAGGCAGGCTGCTGCTGCTGCTGCTGCTGCTGGTTGGGGCGAGGGGAATCGTCCTTTCTGGCGCGGCGAGGAGGAACTGAGGGCTTGAGTGAGTCTTGCTCCGCCATCGGAGTCTGAGAGCTTGGGGACGAACGTGGGCCGTATCCGAACTTTCTGCCGGGACAAGTTCCGCTGGTGTGCCCTTTGGCGTGGCAGGTCTGGCATTCCTGGGTTGACTTGGCTGGACAGTTTTCAGAGTAGTGACCTGTGACGTTGTTAGAAACTTGTGCTTGATCTCATAGGAATACCACCTACCCTTGACGTTGCATCGTTCACAGACGTTAGCTTCTTCCGCTTCCGCTTCGTCCACATCGGGTGGGAGCTCCTCAGATGTCAGTCCATCATTCGGGGTCGAGGTCGTGGCGCCAGCGGCCCTCACCATTCCGTAACCGGGGTATCTGCCATCGGGCTCGGTACGGGTTGAGTTGTCATTGGATCGAGGAGCGCCAAATGCAGCCGAGTAAGAGTAGGCATTTGTGGTCATGTCTTCAAACTGGTTGAGGCTTCCCTGAAGAGTCGGGGTGGGAGTAGGGGGCATAGTGTCGATATCCATGGCGGTGTTGAGAGCTTCTTCGGGATAACAGGTAGTTATCTCTTCGAAGATGATCTGTCGCACATCGCGGACTCTGTCAGGGGACATGACGTTGCACCATTTGTCCAAGTGGGTGAGGCAAGCTCGCATCCAGATGACGTGGAGTTCTTGCTTCCTGCAACCGCAGTGAGCCAGGAAGTGGCACCAGCGCTGGACGACATGAATGGGTGGCATGCCAAGCTCGCGAAACGCCTGCTCCTGCAGCCAGACACCGTAGATGGAGGCAATGCTAACAGGGGAAAGTAGCTGACGGGCAGCGGTGAGGCGACGCTCGAGGTTCTCCTGACGCATGGGTCCGAGGTCATCCAGGCTGCGAAACCCGTTCAAACCCATCACCTCGCGCAGGTTCCAGAGGATTTCTTCCTTCGAGTCCATGATGAAGACGGGACAGGACGTGCAAACGGATTCAAATCAAGACTGAACGTGCAAGGGACTGGTGACGATGACTTGTTGAACGTGAAAAAGGATTCGAATCAAATCAGAACGTGCAAGGGGACTAGGGCTGACGAGACTTTTGTGAACGTGCAAAAGTATCCGAATCAAATCTGGATGTGCAAGGAGGCCGATGACGATGACTTCTTGACAGACAAAGAGGGAGTTCAGGATGGGTACGATGCAGTTGACAATGAGTGTTGGTTGCGAAGAGCTTGGGTTGTGACGAAAGCGAAACCAACGGGAGACTAGGTCAAAGGGGAAGAGTTTTTCAGATCAAAACAACAAGGCGAAGAATTTATAGTCACGAAGGCGGTGCACGGCGTCAAAATCATGGCTGCAAGTGGCGGGCAGCTGTTGAGGGCTGCAAGTGGTGGGCAGCTGTTGAGGTCTGCGAACCGGTTGCCAGCCTGGCAACAGTCTGTCAAGGCACTCCGAGGGCGCACGCCAGGCAACAAGACGAGTGCAGCATGGGACGGGGAAAGGCTGCAAATTCATCCGCTGTGTTCAAAACTCCATGCCCTAAAGACTCTCTGCTTGCCATGTCCAGAGGCGTACATGCCCCTGACCCCATACAGACCCCCCCTGATCATCGCTTCTTGAGCGCCGCGAACCTCCTCTCCAAGTCACTGATGTCCGGCACAGCCCCTTCTGGCTCCTTCCTCTTGGCCGCACTCTCCATCTTCTTGTTCGGTTTGAGCTCCATCGACCCCAGCGTCACCTTGGGGTGCACGTTGTCCGTCGTCATTCTCGGCGGTGTCACCATCAGCGGACTCTTGGGACCGTCGAAGCCCCTCGGCGGCGTAGCGCGACCCAGCTCCTCCTCGCCCTTTGACAGCTTCCGCTCGGCTGCGAGGGGCGTACTGAGAACCTTTTGCGCCTGTCCCCCCGAGGGCTCGTCGTCGTCGGCATCGCCATCGTCCACCAGATCAGGAGGCGGCGGGGTTGCTCTCGAGCCCCTTGGCCAGTCCACGCCATATGCCTTTGCAATCTCCTCGAGATACCCCTGAACCAGATCTTTCCTGGGCGGTTCGACGCTGAGTTTCTTGACGACCTTGTCGTTGACCTTGCCACCCGCGTTCTCCATCGCCTCCAGCACAAACTCCTTGCCGTACTTTTCCGCGAGCAGCACCCGCACCGTCCCCAGCTCCTTGATCTCCGTCTTGGGCGCCGCGTAGATGATGCTCTGAATCGCCTCTTCCAGACCAGGGTCGCATACGGAGCCCTCGAGAAGGCCCGCTCGCGCCAGCAGCAGCTCGCAGTATAGCTCCAGCAGCTCGTGCAGCTCGCTGGTGATGTCGGAGCGGATAATGTTCTCGACGCGGATCGTCGCGGAATCGATCTTGCCCACCTCCAGCAGCTGGGCCATGGCCCTCCGGTGCGTCTTTCCTAGCTGCTCATCGCGCTGCTGCACCATCCGCAGCCGCGCGATGGCGAGCTTGAGCTGCACCTTGAGCTTCGTCTGGGACACGCGTTAGCGACCATTGCGTCACTGGGTCATGGCGGGGTATTCGGGATTGACGTGCCACGAGGGTCGCCTGCGGAGCCATGATGAGCGTCTTGGTCGGAAGCCGTAGGAGCACGCAGACGGTCGTCGCGACGGAGGATGATTGCAAAAGGGAAAAGGCACCGGTTTGAAGCTGGGGGCCTCGAAGTAGAGGCAATCGTCAGCTTCAGGCAGACGAGGCTACCTGCCCATCCAACCATCTCGGGGGGATAGCCTAAGCTCATCATTGCGGGGCGAGCACCCCACCACAGCTTCCATTTTGGACACACGTCACGTCCTTCATCACCAACAATGCTAGGCAGAGCCCTCTTACCAATGCACTTGATACAGAACATGACATGACCATCACCAACAATGCTAGGCGGAGCTCTCGTACCAATGCCCTTGATACAGAACATGCCATGATTTCTACAATTAGGCCCCGTCGCGGACGGAGCCTGTATGCCTGTCTATGTGGCCTCCTTGCTGACAAGAGAGCCGGGCACTTGCTGAGGTTGCTGGAATCGTCCTGGCCAGCCGTAACACCGTACAAACCACAGCTGCGAAAACAGCTCCAGAAAATTCCACAAAATCCTTCATAGCCATATTAACGCCCCGATCCAATGCCAAGTTCCCGAATCCTTTGAGTCGTCTGTATCGCACACTGCCAGGTAGAGACTTCGCGGACTGGCCCTGGAAGTCGGTCCGCAGGCTCCCACCAGGCATCTACTCCATCTCGGTATCCTCGACAACAGGGGGGATCCCATCAACAGCCTCTCCCTGGAACACCTCCATTCCCTCGTATGTCACTCGTCGCCATCCGCAGGCCTCGTTGCTGTCCTTGATCCATTCCATCGTCGGAAAGTAGTGATCATTCTTCTTCATGGTGATGACCCACGGTACACTATCGAACGTCACCGCCTTGAGACGGAAGTCTGACACCTGTTAGCACTGACTACATTGTCGCGATGCACAGGGGTAGACTCACAGGTATTGTCGGGAATCTTGCGGGTCGCCTCGATAAACGATTCCAGATCTGGGGTGGGTTGGCCGTTGACATGCGTGATGAAGTTTGTCGGGGCAACGCCGTACTGGTAGGCGGGCGAGCCACGGATCCGGCTGGACACGTACACCTCGCTGTGAAGCTTGCTGATCTGCTGCCGCACTGCCTGGTGCGGGCGATGGAGAACGGCACCGCAAAAGGATACGGCGTGGTCCGTCTCCATATCCTTGGCGGCAACAGTCGGCAGCTGCAGATGCAGCTCCTCGCATTCTCGGACGATGACGGCATCCAGGACCTCGTTGGAGTACATGACATCAAAGTTCGATATCGTAGTGCAAATCTTGCCGTTCAAGGTCAGGATGATATCTCCCTCGAGAAGAGACACTGGGTGCTCGCCCCGCTCGAAAGTCCTCTTGCTGACCATGAACAGTTGATGGTGCGACCGATTCGCCTGCGTCACCTTCTTGATCCATTCATCGGAAACCCCCATCACGCGGGCCTGCGACATCTGTACGGATCTGAACTCCACTGACAGCATGCGCAGCTGAGGAGTCTCGCCCTTTTGGATGCTCGAAATGACGGGCAGCAGAGTCGGCGTGCCCAGACCCAGGTAGTACTCCTCATCCCGCTGGCTGCAGGGCGATCGTTCGCCGAGATAAGAGAGCCAGAGCGCCTGCACAGTTCCGTCCGGCGCCACGAGGACGCCGCTGTTACAGGTGGAGCCAAGGTTGCTGTCAATCGTGATGGCATCAACGTTGACCGCGCGGTATCGTGGTGCTCCAGAGTTCGCCGGGATCGCAACAGCGGTGATCTCAGTGACGGTGGTGGCGCCGTGCACAACTCGTCCGATTCTGTTGTAGCCCAGGAAATATGTCTTGGCTCCTTGGGTGAGGTGCTCGCTGCTCAGCCTGGCGCTCTTGACGGGAGCGTCGACGAGGGCCGGATCGTACTGGATGATGGCGTAGTTCTGGAGCGGATGGAGGAAGACTACTTTGGCCTCCACGATGATGGAGTCTGCAATTGTGACGGTAATATCGCAGAGGTCGTAAGGGACAATGGCCCTGGAGATGAGAACGATGCCCTTGTCAGCATCGATGACCAGCCCCATACCCCACCTACGGTTCTTGGGGAAACCATCCAGCTTGATGGGCATAGTGCAGTTGACGTGCACGAAACTTCGGATCAGGTCTGCAATACCGGGGTGCGGCATGTGGTCCAGCTCGATGAAAGAGGCCGATCGTCGGACGGGGGCCACCGGAGGCAGCGGGTCTCCTAAGTCTGTAAAGTCCCACAGGCCCGTCTCGTCGTTTCGAATAGCCATCTTCATCTTCGACGACCAGTGTCGGTCCACGTAGATGACGGTCGTGTTGAGCGTGTGAAGGTCCCGCAAATGCTTGTAGGTGGCAACGATCCTGGCCCGGTCAGGGATGCCCTTCATTACCTCGATGAAGGTGTCGAGATCTGGGACTTTTTTGTGATCCACGGTCTGGATGATCCATCCGTTGTCCGTGTTGTCGAACCTGAATGACCCAGCCGACTCGCAAACATAGACTCCTTTCACAGGGACCGCGTAGAGTCGAGCTTGTTGATAGGACAGGTCGTGGAAGCTTGCGCCGGCCACCGTGACGAAGCGGTCGGGCGTGATGTTGTGAAGATCTCCGACTACAATCTCCACCTCGACATCCTGGCCACCACGCTGCAGCTCGAGCTTGATCGGCTTTCCGACATTCGAGTCCATGATGTCGTCCAGACGAATGAACTGGGTAATGAGCTCTCCGTTCACCTTGACGATGACATCGCCTTCCTCGATCTTCTGGTGCGAGGGACCAGAAGGCAGCACGATCTCAGCCACGAGCATGTTTGTCTCGTCCGGGAACGCTTCCCGCATGGCAGCCTCCCATTGCGGGCTAAGCCCCAGCCTGCGGCATTCATCGAACGGCTTGAGCAAGAACTGACACTGGATGTCGCCACGGGTGACGGGCTTGCCCTGCTGAATGCACTGAAGAGCACGCAGGGGACGGTCCAGAGGTAGGAAGTAGTCGGTCGACGCGCCGTCGGAGCGGCCACCCGCCTGCAGGGCAACCGCCGAACCGTCTTTGCTCACGACCGGACTGCCAGAGCTGCCTCCGCTAGCAGCGGCATTGGCCTGGTAGTAGCACGTGTTGAAGTCACTATACCCTTCGCCGTACTCGGGTGCGTTCCGGTCCAGGCGGCTGATGACGCCAGACAGGATACTGAGCTTTTCACCGGCATCGTTGCCCACAACTCGAATCTCGACGCCGACTGGTAAATGCGTGTTAGCTGATGCTCCGAGATGGACGGATGCGGCGCGGTGCTGGAGGTACCCTTGGCTTGGTCCGGGCTCAGGTCCAGGCCATCGACGTGCATGTACTTGATGGCCTTGGGGTCGTAGCGCAGGATGCCGAAATCGTGGACGGGGTCGCGGTATACGGGATAGCAGTCGACTTCCTCGTGGTTGTCGAAGACGCAGTGACCCCAGAAGGGGCCAGCGCCGACGACATGGCGATTTGTCAGGATGTACCTGTGGCACGAGCCCACGTCAGCGATGAGCCCGCAAGCAGTAAGAAACACGTTGCATCACGTACCCTCGCTCCGAATCAACAACGAAGCCGGTTGCCTCACTCGTCAAGGCAGGATCGGTGTCGAAAGAGCACGTTTGGCAGAAGCGGATAGCGACGACGTTGCGGACGACCTTTTGGATGGTGTCCTGCCATTCCCCCAGGCTGCCTGGGGTGTCGATGTAGATGGGGCCATCGAGGTCGTCCGACAGCTCGGAATCGTCGTCGTAAAGCTCGACGTCGGGGGTGTTGTCGTCGGCCGAGAGCTTGCCGTTGAGGGATCTCTTCGCAGGCGGCGCGTGGCCGGGCTCGGCCGGGGCTTTTCTCTTGGCCGCAGCCGAAGCTCGAGAACCGTTCATGCTGGGCGGTTCCGGCGTGGGTGCAGGAGTCTCGCGACTGGAGGCGTCGCAAGAATCCGGGATGGACGTTCGGGAGCGGCGTGTCCGTCGAGAAAACGGCGCGGGAGGCAGGTGCGGGATCGTTTTATGCGCCGGGTGTAGGTTTGCACTCGCAGGGAGGCTTCAACAGTCGAGGCAGCGCGGCGCGTCCAGGAGCGGATTCCAGCTGCGGGTTCGTCTGGCTCGTCGGGCTCGTGATGATTTCGTCAGCGCGGCGGGGGGTTGCAGCGCATACAGATACGGAGTGCAGGGCGCCCGAGGGAGAGATTGTCGCCGGCGTGGTGTTGCAAAGGATGGTGGATGGACTGGCAGCCCATGTGATGTGAGTCTGGGGAAAAATGGATGCAACTTGGGAGAGCCCAGGGTGGATCAGCAGGATACAAAGAGGAGCCCTCCTGCCATGGAGGTGGATGGGCAGGTACAAAGCGCCACGGCAGCCTGTTGGCCCAAGCAGCCACCGCCCCTGTTTGCCCTGGTACGGAGTAATGCGGCAGCAGCCGTACGAAGTACGAAGTACATCTCCCGTGCCTTATGTAAGGCGCGAAACCTCTGCAACCCGCAGCCATGCAGCTTCACCTTGCAGCGACGGCACCTACTAGAGCCATCGAGTGGATGGGCGGGTGAACCTGGATGGCACCCTTCTCAGTCTTGCCGGCACCAGTCCCTCGCTGCCCGTGATGCAGTAACTGGCCATCTCCGCCCTGTCTGCCGGTGCCTTCATGGCGTGCTTCTCCCGAACTGGTGTGACAAGGCGTCTTGCTTCCAGGCCGTTCAACTACCTACCCGACGCACCTCGTCGAGGGCGGGTCTCAAGTCATCCACCATGAGGGTGTACAGAGTACAGATGCCCTCGATCACTCTACCTCTTGCATCTCGTCATTGTCGTCTGGCGCCTCGACACCTCTCTTTCTCGCGAGAGACACGGGAGGGGCTTGTCTGCCGCCCCATCTCTCGTACTTCGTACAGCCATCCTGCGGTGACGAGCATAGCCAGGCAGGGCGTCGCCGGGTCAAGAGCAGTGTGCCACACCCTGTCCCAAGTCCAAGAACTGCCCCGGGAGCATATGCCAGTGCCCGTCATGTGACGGTTGCCGAAGTGACTAGTCCGGTTTGTCTTGCTGAATGACAAGCAATATGTAAGATTCGCTGGCAGCTCTTCGCAGCACGGAAAATGCAGATCGGTCGGGAAGTCTCACAGTAAGAAAAAGAAAGGGATGTGTTTAGACCTCGTCTCTCTGCGCTGGCCACATGCTCGAATTTGCAGATTTTGAGTCTGTTATCAACGAGGGGGGTATTCCCACCTACCCTATTCTCGCGATGTCTAAAGACACAAACGCAGTCTTATCGACCAAGATGCCCCCGGCCCAATACGAGACCAACCGAAATTGTTACCAGCCACTCAACAAGTGATTCAAACGTCCTCATAGACAGCTGTACCCCTCTAAAGCAAAGCAAAAGTCCCGCGGGCGGCATCAAAGACACAGAGCAAACCTCAGCCCCTCAGCCCCTCAACTCCTCAACTGCCGAGACCAGACCGAGCCTTACAGTGACCTCGGGCAGAGCTAGATCTCTATGGCGAATTCGTAGTCGGAGCCGTCCTTGGTCACGACATCGGCCTCCTCGTCCGAGGCGGCCTTCTTGATCTTCTTGGCAGCAGTGTTGCCGGCCGCGCGAGCTGCGAACCCAAAAGTCAGTGTCTGTGAGCAAATATGCCGGTGTTAAATCGGACAGCTTACCTGCGAGAGCTCGCTTGCGGGGGGTGACCGGGGTGAGCTTCACACCTGTCTCGTCATCATCATCTCCGCCCGGGGGGATGATAGGCGCCGACTTCTCAGCCTTCTTGGCGCGGCCCTTGCGTGCTGGGGTTCATGTCAGTTACGTTCATGCAATCGAGACTCAACAAGGTACGTACGGGTAGACGGCTTGGGCTTGATTGGAGTCCCTCCGTTCTCGCCATTCTCCGCGGCCTCGATGTCGGAGATTTCCTTGTTGATCTTTGTCCACATGTTCTGCAGCGACTTCGTGGTACGACCGGCCATGTTGATCCTGGCCCAGTTCATCGTCTTGCCGTCGCTGCGAAGCTGGGCGATGATTCGAAGCAAGAACTGAAACTAGAATAAGCTGGTAAGCTAGAGGTAGTAGTAAATGGCTGCTGCGGTGACGCACTTTAGCTTCGTCGGTCCAGGGAAGTGGCTTGTCAGAGATTGCATCAGTGTCTGACATGTCTGGCAGTTGATAGTGCGTAGAGATGAATGAACTGGGTGTGAGCTTGAGAATTAAAGCCTGGGCTTGCGTGCGAAGAGTAGTTGCACTTGCGGGAGCAGAGGAGATTGGTTGTGTCAGGAAGAGAAGAGGAGAGGCGAGAACAGGTGGCGGAAGACGCGCCCTTTATCCTTGGGAATCAGAGCCTACTGATCTGGGTGTGCCCTGATTCAGAGAGCACTGAATGGAGAGGAAACCTGCACGGTGGCGCGACTGCGTGTGGCAGAGGTGCAGCTTGATTCTGTTCACCCGCCAGGGCAACGCCGCCTTGAGCGAGTCGAACGGCACTAGAACCTCGGGATAGCGCGCAGCTGGCAGCAGAAAGGCATCGAAACTAGAGCCAAGAGTTAGAAGACAGTCGATGCGTGTCGAAGAATCAGTGGTAGCGGGACAGAGCACCGAGCTATCGGCCATCTCTGTCTGCCTTGAGTTGGCCAAGAGCACCAGGGCGCTCTACAACCTCGAACTGTTCCCGAATTCCTTTTCCCCAGCCTGTTGTGAGGCTGAAGAGAAAGGAACTCGTCGTAGCAATAACGAAGCTCTCCAGAGACTCCAGTCCAGCCTGGCAATGCGTGCGCAGGTGGGTGGTCAGTACAGCACAGAAACACAAGACGCCCGCCAGGTGCCAGCAGTCCAGCCGTCAGAGCCTCCCCAGAGCTTTTCCCCCGCGGTATGGCTGTAGACACTGCTTTGGGTTCTATCTTGGAATGTCTGCTCTTTCTACTTCGTTCACTGGCGCAGCTGCGCGAAGAGCAGCTCTACCCGCATCTTCGAGGTGTGCCCCCCAGACTGAGCATCTTCTTCCTGGGCTGGGAGACTCTTTGCCGCCGGCATGGTCACATAGTAAAACCCGAGAAAATTAGTTTACATCAAGTACTTCGGCAGCTGTGTTTCTGTTCATCTACCCTGTGCACTCTATTTCGCGGCGGCACCCTTCTTTCGGTCAGACCCTTGAGCAGTCAAATTGTGCCAGGCAACTGTCCAACAGTCGTCTGTCTCGTCGAGACAAACCATCATCGAAAGCTGCAACGCACAGATTCACTATGGACAGAAGCATGCTTCCAGATGGTACAAGTTTTCTTCAGTTCTATACGTACAAGTGTATCTATCTCACAATCCAACACCCCGAGTGCTGCCAAGAGGAGGCTCTCGTCAACTGCCGCCCCTCTATACCGATCTCCCCTCCCCTGTCCAACTCCCGTCATTACTTGCCGACTCTAAACAACCTAGAGCCCAACAGTTAGACAAGGTGGTTAGACAAGGTGGCTAGACAAGGTGGTGAACAAGACCTCCGGAGCATACAAAGACAGCCCCATGCCTTGCACAAATCGTACCGTAATTCATTAGACACAAATTGGATGTTCGGTGCCATGAGGTTGAATCGCATACCACGAGAGTAGCGCTCATGCCTCCATAGCCCGATTCACCCAACTTCCGTGTCGGTTCCCCAACTGTCCCTCCCCTGATGTGTCAAATTATCCCTCAACTCCAAACAAGATGCAAAAGTCGCAGCCGTGCTATGGGGTATCGTGTCTGACGATGGGGAAAGAAAAAATACCACGAATTCACCTTTCGATATGAAAATAGCCGGTATCGTCAACCAGCTCTCGCGCGTGTACGCCAACCCTCTGAAGACCATATATGGGTTTACTTCATCTTTTCTCTCACCATCATGAACTCTCGGAACCGCTGCTCATGCTCTTCGCACGCAGCGGTCCAGAGCCGTCGAACATCGTTGTCTTGTTGGATCGCGATGTAGTAATCCTGCATGTCGAAATCGCCCTCGGCGTAGGCTCCCAAGAAGTCATATCCGTTCGAGAATCTGGTTCGACGAATGGAAGCCCTGCGAGTGCCGAAGTGATCGGCGATCTCTCCGTTGAAGTCGTCCCACTTCCGAAGGTAGTCCTCAAATTCCACCACATAGTCAATCCAAGAGACGTCATTTGGCAGCATGCCTTGAGGGGCGCGCGGTGCCTTGGGGACCGTAGGGAAGTCCAAAGGTTGAGCCTTGGGCAATTTGGTCAGAAGTTCCTCTGACGCCTTGCTCTCGAAAGGCAAGTTATCCTTGAGATCTGTAAACGACCTGAGGCTGCCCCTTTGCTGAGCAAATGGGGGAACATTTTTCAGGTCCGCGAAGCTGGCTCTGAATGCCTCGTTGTCCTCGGAACCGGCGGCATTTGCATAGATGGGGATCCTTTCTGGTCCCGCAGGTCCCGCATCACCTGTCATGGTATTGACGTTCCCGGGCCGCCATTCGGGCCGCGAGGGCTCGACATTAATATTTCGAGCGCTGCCGGGTTGCATAGGAGGCACCGTTGGAGCAGACGGCGGCGAATCGATATCCATGGCCTGGGGGCTTTCCACTGCACTGGACTTTGTTTGCGCATTCCGTCCTTGCCAATAATAGGGTTCATCATCACCGCTGCCGTCATCGACAACGGCGGCATATCCTGCTGTCGGCTTGGGCTTGACCTTCTTGGAGTTCGCGCGGCTCGACCGTGTGGGCGAAGCTGCTGCGCCAGGTGTTGGCTGTGGCACAAAAGTCTGCGGTCCGAACTTGTCACTCCAGCCACTCGCATTGAAAGCGCTCGAGGATGCATTCGATTGAGGCTCGACGTTAGCACTCTCGGTTCGTTGCGTGGCTGGGCGCTTCTGGGGTGAGCGGCGATTGGCGCGACCGCCAGAGAGAGGTCGACCAGTTTGACTACTGTCTTGCTCACCGTTACCGGCGCTGAATTGCCACGTATTTGGTCTGTCGTCGTTGACAAACTGCGTGTTAATATCATCGACACTGCCCTTGGCAAACCGGCTCGGGTCCGAGGGACGTGACGTTCGCTCAAACGCATCAGCGCCGACTGAGAAGTTGAAGCTAGGGGGGTAGGGTGCGTCAGTAAACGCCATATTTCTGTGATAGGGATAGTAGGGGTGAAAAAAAGGCTCGCCAGCTCCACTGGGAGCCGGGTTGAATGCGGGCTCCCTGCCCATCCTCGAGCGACCCTCAGTGCTATACGAGTAGCTATCAACCCCCCGCCCCATGTGGCCGGGGTAGCGGTAGTGCATTGTCTCATAGAGCGATGGATAATCGCGAGGTGTGGCGTACATTGAAGGTTCACCACCACTGTAGCCTTGCGGCTTTGGGTCTGGCAAAGATGTTAGCTCTGTAGGCACGACAGGCCGGGGGCAATAACTCACATTTCTCGGTGTTCGGGACTTGACCTGCGTAGGCAGCCGGGTCGTAGGCTGCTTCCGAGTTGTACGTAGCTTTCGTGCGTGACTTGAAGGATGTGTCGGTGTATTCGTTAGGCGCCTCATCGGAGGTGTGCGGCCAGCTACCATCTTCATTAGGCACGTTTCCACCCGGGCCTGCCCCCTCCATGCTGGTAGACTTATGAACGCTGGAACTGCGGTGCATCTGTTCTCTGCGAAATGCATCGTCCGAGGTAGATGTGCCCTCGTTGCGATACGACTCCCTGGTGCTCTTCGCGCGGCTCAGAGGAACCCCATCAAATGGATCCGTTTTCTCGCCCCCGTGAGACGAGTACGGCGCAGCTTGTCGGGTGTCTGCCGCATAGCCATCTCGGTCCCTGAACCGGCCCAAAGGGTCAGGCACGGCGGTGGGGACTGGCTTCCGAGGTGGAGGCTGAGGTGCCTGTGGACGCTCCGTGCTGGACCCCGTGTAGTAGCTTTGGCGCGAAACCGGAGGCTCATCACCTGGATCAGCCGAATAGGGGTGAAAGCCAGTCTTCTTTGCTCCAAAGGAAGCCTCGGCACGTTGTCTTGAGGACTCGGTACGAGGAGGCGGCGGGGGAGGCTGCGACGGTCGGGATTCACGTCGTGCGCCCCCGGCGCTTCCCTGCGATTGGTTTTTGCGCATGTTCTCAAACGCACGGGCAGCGTTCTTCTTGGCCTCTGGATCAGCCGCCGCATGCTGCTTCGCAGTGGGAGGAACTCCATCGGAAAACCGAGTCTGCCATCGCTGTGCTCCCGAGGTCGCATTTCGTGCAGCAGTATTACGGCGAGGTGGCGTTGGAAACTGCTGGCCGACATCCTGCCACGGGTTACCCCTCACGCCAGAGCCACCGCCCATCCGGCCCGCTCGACCAAGAGTCGCGTCATACTTGGCCTTCCGTTGCGGGTCTGAGAGGAGCTCGTGGGCTGACGCGATGATCTGGAACCTGGCCTTGGCCTCCTCTATTGAGTCTGGGTTTCGATCGGGGTGGTGCTTGAGGGCTAAATCTGAGTCAGTAAAGGTCGGGTTCGTGGTTGCTGGACGTTACATACCGAGCTGCCTGTATCGTGCCTTAATCTGTGTGATAGTGGCCGTTGGGAGTAGGCCTAGGTCATCGTAGTAGTCCCGCGCGGGTGCCATCGCTGCTTTCGTAGCTAGTCACTAGTGACTGCAACTCGGAGGAACTTTGATAATTCCAGCTGTCTTGCGCCGAGCACCATACCAAAGAAGAGTCGAGCGTCGTGAGGCGACGTAACCTCGCGTCAGAAAGAGTGAGATTCGCGTCAGTCTCTGGCCGGCAGCGCTGAGTAACGAGATGGATCGCACACACAACTGGTGGTAGCAGAGATGATCGAAGTTGGCTCCTCGGAAACGGCACGGTTAATCGAGCGGCTCGAATCGACTGGAACCCGGTTTCTGAGAGAGAACTGCATTAGCCACGCGCCTCGGCCGCTGAGTGAAGCTGGCTGGGAACAGGATTGGGAGCAGTCCGTGTGAGGGAAACGGCCACCCAACGACAAGAGCTTCCAATGAAAAGCGTACCAGATCTGTTTCTTGGAGTTGGGGCTGTGGAAGGGAGAGGGCAAGCTCTCTCGACTTCAGATGAGATGGATATCTCTTCGACGGAAGCCTCGATGCAACTCTGGTGTTGAGAGCAGGTCGGACGCCTTGGGCAGTCTGCAAAATAAAGGTGCTGTGGCGGAGTGATTGGGGTGGCAGACAGCTGGCGGAGTGATCGGGGTGGCAGACAGCTGGCGGAGTGATTGGGGTGGTAGAAGCTGGCGGCGGCGGAGGATCGCGCGTTTCCTCACAGCCAGCCAGTCAAAACAACAAGAGCTCACGCTTACCAAGGCGACGTCAGCTTGCGGAACGTGTGCTTGCGATCGGACGTTGCGCAAGCTTAGAGCCGAGGTGGCACGCCGGGCGAGGTTGCACGGCGTCGCGCGGCGCTCCAAAGCAGAGGGTTCGCGGTGCTTTGGGAGTGTTTGTCGGGTTCAGGTGCAGTGAAGAGAGGTGCGTGCGTGCGGTGGTGGAGGTGAAGTCGCAGGCTCGCGGCGTCGCAGTGCGGGTCGGCTGGCAGGGGCTGTGGCAGGCTGCCGGCCCCGCCAACAGCTGCCAGCAAGGGGTGGTCAACGTCCCGTCGGCGGCGGCGCATCCACTGGCAGAGAGGTACGGCCTCAAGGCCTCTCTGGGTACCTAGGTACCTACCTAGGTAGGTTGATAGGCAAGTAAGGTACGGAGTAGTACCTTGGGTAAGGTACCTAGATAAGGTAGGTAGCTGGCTTTGGTCGTTCAACTTGCGCTGGGTCCTGGCGCTCGCCCACGCGCTGCTGCAAGCCACGCCATCGTCATCTGACGCCTCGCGCATGTGAATCTCTGCATGCAACTTCCCCAACGCTGATCTCAGCCACTGGCGGCAACGGACTCGGGGTTCGGTTCCTCGCCACTCACTACCCTGT
Source organism: Tolypocladium inflatum (assembly GCA_003945565.1). NCBI lineage: Eukaryota > Fungi > Ascomycota > Sordariomycetes > Hypocreales > Ophiocordycipitaceae > Tolypocladium > Tolypocladium inflatum. The sequence goes on along the minus strand of QEPE01000009.1, from coordinate 3,662,384 downwards.
ACTCTCGAGCACGTGATGGTACTTACCTAGGTAGCCAGTCTTTCAGAACCTTTCAGAGCATGCACTTCGTGGTGGCCTCTCGGGTGTCGTCGCGGCGCTGCAATCCTCGCTTCAATATATTCAGGCCATGGTCCGGTAATGATACAGTCCAGCAATAGTGACAGAGAGCCCCTCCTCCTCAGCTCCCCTGCGCCGCCCTTTCAGCTGCAATCTTGGCCTGCATCTTTCGCCGCGCTGCCAGAATCATCTCGTCCCGTCTCCGCTGCAGCGACGCCTGCCGCTCGTCGCGGTTCGAGCTCCAGCCCTTGCCCTTCTTGTCTTCCTCCTCCGCCACGGTCAGCTTCCCCTTGAGATTATACCGTGTAATCAAGTCTGGCTGCCCTGGCTTCTCGGGGTGTCTCGTCGCAGACGCGGAACTGGCGCTGCGCGCTGCTTGGCCCGGCGCAGGTGGCGGTTGAAAGGTGATGGGGGGCTGTTCGTTCCGTTAGCGGTCCTGCGGGAAATGTGAGCGGCATCGAGACAGTGGTGGCTTACGGTTTCCAAACGCCCCGCCAGGATCCGTTCGGTCGTGTTCTGTACGTTGCCGCCGTTCCGCTGTAGATCCCAGAGAATGCTTCTCCTTTCCGCTTGGGGGAACATTTGTTGTATCCTCTCCACGGCAACCTCTCTCGACCTCAGGAATGCCTCTGCCGGTCTCGTGGATCTCGGGACAGGCGGCCCTGAAAAGAAAAGATACCGAATAATCAGCCCAGATATGATAAAGATAACCGCCAGATACGGCAGCGAGATCTGTTCGTCGGCCATGTTGTCTCGTGCGAAGTCGCAGCAGCGGGCACAGCCCGGGATGGACGGATCGATGTGCGATGAGGTCTGAGTAGCGACGCTTCCAGGTAGTAATAGCTGTAAGTTTGCCCAATAGGGCGGGTGATGCCGCGCAGCGAGTAGGTTTCGATGGCCAGGAGTCGGTCGCGAGGGTCGAGGTGTCGAGGTGTCGAGGTGAGGTGCAATCAAGGTCGTGGTGCTATCGCACTGGAGCTATTAATACCGTGGTGGAACCTCGGCTAATCCTGCCCCACGTTGAACGTTGGGTCATCATGAACTGACCAAACACCCAAGGTCATCTCAAGGCGTGTAGAATACGCCAGAGTATCCGTATCCTTTTTCACAGCGTCTGTCCCTACAGAATTGCTCACAGCCAGTGCGCATCACATGTCGAAGCTGCGCCGCGTTCACAACGTCGAGAGACGGGTTTCTCGGCCACCATATCGTTGATTGCGAAGCCAATTCGCGTCGGCTTGGTGCGCCATACCATACACGGCGGCAGGTCTACCGTATATAACCCGAAAATGCATTCCAAGGCCCTCTGGCCGCCGAACCCATTCCCAATGCCGCAAGTATGCCAGTCCCCGCCCCTGATGGCTGAACGCCGATAGTCCAGTAGACCACTCTGAAGCCACCGCGCCTGGCATTCATTTCGCAAGCGCACGTCCCATAAACCAACCGAGTCCAGACCTGTCCCTATGACAGCGCCGGCCCTTGACTCAGCGTCGTATCTAGGTCACCATAGTGCAAAGTGAACTCTCTCTGTGTGCAAGTCGTTAGCTTGGGTTCGGGCCGTTGAGGGGTCAATGGACATACTCGATCTTTCCGCCAGTTGTTGGTGTCCCACACGATGTAGTACCCTCGCTCGTGGTTGGGGCTCAGGATCTGGGGAGTCATGTGCTCGTCCTTGGTGAGCCAGATCTGCAGCTTCTTGTGCCACCGCCAGTTCCGAGAATGCCTGCAGCGTGTCAGAAAGTCCGGCCCACGGGTTCAGAATAAGACAGTCGCTTACAATTCCACTGCTGCCATTTGTTGCTTGACATCGGCTGGGCAGCTGTAGAATATCCAGAACAGCGTCTCTTCGTTGAAGCTCTGAATCTTGCTCTCGATGGGTTGGACGTTGGTCACGCTGTAGCAGTCGGGTAACCGGAATTTGCTAGAAGTCACCGTTGGCCTGGGCGGTTGCTCGTCGAAGAGAGAGTAGATTTGCGGAGAGATGAGTCTGCAACCGTCAGCATCATGATGTCCTTGATATGCACAAGGCATGACTTACTCTTGAGAACTCATGTCAACCCCAAGCGTGGCCGGGTCCATCCCAACTACCATGGCATGGAAGTCAGGGTAGTTGTTCATCAGAGTCCGGAGCCCCTTTATGCCCCATTTATCCGCTGCCGCCATTCCGGCAAGAGGGTCAACAGCTTCGGGGGACTGGATCGCCTTGTCGTCTTTCGACTTGCCGGCCGAGCCTTCGATTCCTATAGCGCCCAGAGGGTTCCGAATTTCGGAGCCTGGCGTCGTCCCGTCCGTCGCAGCAGAGGTCTTGCCGAACCCATCGTCTCGAAACGGCGCTGACTTCAGCCTCATCTCCTTCACGTCTTGTGCCCGCGACGAATCTGCCCAAGTCAACACTTTGATTCCACGAGATTTTAGAGGAGCGAGTTACCTGAAGCTCCCACTCCTGGCGGCGATCGCGCTTCGTTGGCTCGGCTGTTGGCAGACAGTGCATTCAGCAACCCGTTGCCTCTGTGGGCTTGCACGTGCCCAGAGCCGGTAGTTTGAGGACCGAATCCTAGTGACGACATCAAGTTGGCACCACGCTCTGATCCAATCTCTCCGTTGGCAGCTCTGCTCAACGGGGGAAAGTCATCGACGCTGCTCGGTTGACCCTGAGAAGACGCCGACATGTTCCCTTGGTTACCGAAGCGGAACGAACCTTGGTTGGATGACATCCGGGACGGTCCAGCACTGAACAAATCGTCCTGTCCCGTTTGCTGGGACGAAACAGGCGTAGGCTGGTTTCGCTGCACGGGACCACTGAGATTCCTCGTCCCCGCAGAAGACCACATCGAGGCTTGGTTCGCCGTGTTGAGTTGCGCGTTGTTCGACAAGGACGGAAATTCTCTAAGGAAACGGTTAGCAAGTTTCTCGGTCGAAGACGTCGGCAGCGCAGGTGCAGCATCAAGGTGTGGGGGGTGTATGCGGGAGGCAAAGGAAACTAAAGGTTGCAAAGTACCCCTTCACCACGGCAGAATAGGCCAAGCCACCCGACCGGTCGGGAGAGGCGGTTCGGCTCGCCATCTCGTTGGACTTGCTGACGAGTTTGGCTTTGTTTGGCATGGTCGAAAGGCCTCACGATGGCTGGTCTCGGGACGTGGGGGGACGGGGCACGATGGAGGAAAGAAATGCAACAAGAGGGCGGCAGGTACGTACGACAGGTCCAGAGGAGTGGCAGGTTGTGACCCGCTCAAGCTCTGCGCGAAGCTAACGTTGCTGCCCAGCTGGCGCGCCTGGTTTTGAAAGCCAGCGCCGCCCATGGGAACACCTCCCCCGAAAGCCCAGCCGGAGCCGTTGTTCGCTGTCCCTCAAACGCCAGTCAGCCGCTATTCATCAACTGCTGGCCCAGCAACCGGGGGTCCGGTTCGCGCCGTACCGAGCTTTCCGTTTGGCAACCGACTCGACACCGATCTGCCTTGCTGCTGGGGCTGCTGCTGGCCGCCAAAGTTGCCAGGCATACCCCGTATTGTTTGCGGTACCGCTCCTGTGGTTGAGCCGTCTTGTCAGCATTCATGCTGTTCTTCTAGTCGGCCGCTCAGCGCGCATGGGCATGCGGCAGAGAAACACGGGCCCCTCCCATCAACATCGCCGTCGCATCGTATTCAGGTCACTCAACGGATCAATGCTTCGAGGCCGTCGGCCATACACAGCATGTCGGATGGCGGCACTTCGAGGGTAGTCGTCGCAGGCGCGCACCGATCGCGATGGAGACGCCCGGGAGCCAGCGGCCTATGCAGCACGTCTACACCAGCGACCAGGCTCGGGCACATGTGTCGTTGGTTCGTGCGCATCGTATCGTCGGTCGAATTGAACGGCATGGCGGTGGGGAGCCTCGAGGCTGAGGGCAGGCAGGGAAATCTGGGCTGGTCCTACCTGGCCGATTCATGATTGATCTGGGGCGCGCCGGCAACTGGCTTGGTCCACTGCGCGGCTGGTCTCGAGTATACGCAGGGCGAGTCCGCTGCAGGTCGATATTCGTGGCTTCTGGTCGTCTTCGTGACAAGTTGCGATGTTGGGTGGTTTGATGGTGTCGTCGAGGGAAGGCTAGTAAGGCTTAAACCCATGGCAACGCTGGCCGGATTCAAGTGGGTCCGTGCCGACGACGAGCCCACTGGCCAATCATGTGCACAGTTCGCTCCGGGGCAGGCCAAGGCTGGCGGCGTCATTTCACAGGCTGAAAGACGACGAGTCAACGACACCCATTCACGAATCGTGCGTTGGCCTCATCGCCGAGTCTACCTGGGCGCAAGTGGCCCGCTCTATTGGATCGCCTGCTTGAAGCTACCCTCGAAATCCACATCCGCCACTTTTCTCCCGATGAAGACCATCTTCCCCTCTGCTGGCTGTGTTTCTTGACCGTCGGGGGCCTCGATGAGCTCAAACACCTCCCTGACGCCCTGCAACATCTTGACGTCTCCGTTCTGGAAGACGAGGCGGCCCTTGGAGCGGTGGATCTCGAAGTCGCTCTCGCCCTCGCCTCCTGCACGCGGGAGCTTGTTGTCCCACAACACTGACCGCAGCCAGCCGTCAACGTCGTCCAACTGATCAGGCCGAAGACGGGGCACTGGTATGGAGATTGTTGATATCGTCTGCGGCGGTCAGTCAAAACGAATGTCTGCCTTGCCTCGTTGTACTCTCCGGGACTTACCGGGTCCAGATGGCTATGTCCCTTGACCTTGGCCTCGGATTCGTTGAACTGGTCGTACGCGTGCAAGTCGAGCAAGAAGCCCTCTAGCTGAGGCACAATGCTCTTCTCCGTTATGTGCACTTTTGCGAGGCCATTTATGGATTCGATCCTTTCTCTAACCCGACGCAGGTCATCCTCGCTCACCAAATCCGCCTTGTTTATGACAATGACATCGGCGTGGGAAATCTGGACGTGTGCCGTCGTCATCAGTGGGCCGTGGTCGTCGTGCTCCTCGTGGCCAGCCACTTTACCGGTCGGGTCGTCGAGGCTGAGAAGGATGTTCTTGGCGTCGACCAAGGTCACGATTCCGTCCAGGTATATCGTGCTGCCCAAGCCATCGTCTACCCAGAAGAGCGGCGCGAGGTTGCCAGGGTCGGCGAGTCCGGTTGTCTCAAGCAGGATGTAGTCGAAAGCGCCCTTCTTCTCCATGAGAGACTCGATTGCATTTACGCCTGTATCCCTGGAAGAGCTGTTAGAGCCGATCAGGCCTTTGCCTTGGGGCGAAGTACTTGACGGAGCAGCAGATGCAGCCGTTTCCAACCTCCAACCACTCTTCGACTTTCTCGCCGCCCTTGTTCACCGTCAAGGACTTTTCGATGTCTAGTGCTGTACCAGTGTTAGGTGGTCTTCACCGTGAACAGAGCCACTACTCACAGTCTCCGAATTCTAGCGTAACGTCAGCGAAAGCTCTAGATCAAATAGCAGGGGATTATCAGACCGTTCATGATGACTGCGATCTTCTTGCCATGTTGAGCCGTGAGAATGTAATTCAGCAGCGTGGTCTTGCCGGCTCCGAGGTACCCTGGTGAGCTTTGTCAGGCACGGTTCTCCATGAATTTGCATAGCTCGGTTTACCTGTCACTATGGTGATTGGGACCTTGACTGAGAGCTCCTCGTCGTGGGTCGGTCCAGCCGTATCGACCAGCTCTGGAGGGGCATCGTCGTCAAGATCCATGGTCGTGACTCGTGGCGTAGTCGCACGCGGCGCAAAGCACGTCAAAGAAGGCAAACGTCTGCGCTCTCCAACCTTCCGCTCTTCGAAATATGGTCTGAGATACCGAAATAGTAAAGTAGACAAATGCAAGATTCGCCTCGACGGATGGATCGTCAAAAGTTTGTCAACTTGTTTGCAAGGCGAGGCTCCCTCGACCCGCCCCGCTAAGCCACTGCATGCACTTAAGCTGCCAAGCTCCAGTAAGAGGCATTGGAATGCACCTATCGAGCACGGCCTACTTCGCACGAGCTGGCATTGCCTTCCCTGGCAAGCCTGGCCAACAACACCCTCTCCCCAGCGACAGGCCAGCACCCCATCTGAATCCATCATGGCTCTGGCACCGAGTTCGCCTCGCCTGCCGAGTCCGCCGCCGCCTGCAGAGATCCAGATCAGCCCCAATCCACCGTCTGGCGGCGCGACCGTGAGCCCGCAGGCAGCGCAGATGGAACAGACGGTCCTCGACGCCAACTCGCACAGGCGCATACATCCTGGCACAAAGGCGGCTGACATGGCTGCCGGGCCGCCTCTTGTCCCCTTACATGAGGCATGATGAGCCTGGCCCGAGTCTCAAAGGAGCTACGAAGCTAACACCGCTGCAGCTAGACTCGGCTTTCCAGCTTCAAGAACATCTCGCAGCGCTGCACTACCACCATACGGCATCCGGCACGCATGCGCTTACGCGCGCGACCGCCCTTCAGCTTGCCCAACCCCCACAGGGCATTGATCGCACGCTGTGGCTCTACGAACTCTGCCGCTTCCTCATATCGCAATGCAACTCCCTCATCGTGGGCTTCCTCTTCGATACCCCGCCGTGCAGCGCCAGCACGTGCCCCGAGATGCGAGCGTCCGAATGGCAATTCCTGTGTGCTGTCCACGAGCAGCCCAAGAGCTGCTGCGCCATCGACTACTGCTGTCACACTCTCGACTGGGCCGCGAACGTCGTGTCCGACCAGAAGATTTTCCCGAGCAGGTTTGTCGTCTTGAACGACCCTCATAGCAAGAATGTCAGCGTCAAGAACCTGGTCAACGTCTTCCGGAGACTGCACCGCATATTCGCGCATGCTTGGTTCCAGCACCGCAGCGTATTCTGGACGTTAGAGGGACAGACGGGGCTTTACGTCTTCTTCAAGACGGTGTGCGACCTGTACGACTTGTTGCCTGCGGAGAACTATAAGCTCCCGCCTGAGGCTGAGGGGTTGGAAGGCCCCCCCCCGGAACCTGAGACGGAAAAGCCCCCTCCAGCCATCCTCAAGCCGCCAGCGCAACAGCTTGAAGGAAGCGCCGAGGATGACGGCTCACATCCTGCTCTCACGAATACTCGAAGGCATATCAGGAGCAGCCCATCGACTGGAAGTGCAGTGACGACGGTGATGGAGGCGGACGAGGAGGAAACCGACGGGGTCTCGAGCAAAATGCGAAATTTGTGCATCTCTGCAGCAGACGACGGGCCCGAAATGGCCGACGTGCCAGTCATCGTCGAGCAGTCCGTGATGGGAGCGGCTCCGCCACAAGACACGTCAGCCCCGAAGGCTGAGCATGATCCGGAAGGCACAGGAGACGCATTGGATGCCGATCAGACGGTCATGGAAGCAGCAGCGGAGCAAGCAGATCCGAATGATGGTCCCGTCGAGACGGAGGTGCCGGTCGTGTCATCTGAGGAAGTCGCTGCCATCGACGCCCCAGAGTCATCCGAGGGTACCAAGCAGGAAGAGTCACCAAATCTTGCGCCGGTGCTTAAGGAGACATCGGAGCCGTCGAAACCACAAGACGCTTCTATAGAGACTGCTTCAGGCGAGGGTGACACCGACAAGAAGCCAGGGCCTGATGAAGCACCGGCATCGGCATCGGCACCAGATTCGGACGAGACCAAGTAACGAAGACATGCATCATACCCCCGTTGGAGTCGGCGGCAGTGGTTATTTGAGCAAGTCGAAATCTAAGCCTTCGAAGCATGGATATTGTCAGCCCAGATGTCTCTAGAGAGAGGCTGACTTTGTATATTATAAACAAAGCGAGGTTCACCGCCAATGCTCATGCTGGCGAAAGTGTTTCGCAGTTGGGTAACCTCGTTGCACCTGGAAAGCTGGGTAGCGACGCTGAGTGACACTCCTTCCCAACACCTAGACAAGTGATGAGCTGAGCGGCCAGGACGTTCTCGGCACGAGGCTCTCCAACGCCGCGTCATTCATCCGAAAGGACGGTGTTATGTAAGCCGGCTGTATGGGAATGGATACGTTCGACTGTCTCATCAAGGCAATCGACTATGGCGACTTCCTTAGCGGTGAGTGACAAGCAGATAACTAATAGTCCAGAGTCACTTGCATCTTTCGTGGGCGCGCGGCAGAGCCCTGGGAAACCCATTGAAACTCGTAACGGATTGTACATGGTCGAGCTGTTTTCTTTTACTTTTGCTCCCGTCTACCAGCTCCTCCAGTCTATCCGTCTGTACTTCGTAACCAGTCTCTATTTTGTCGTCCTCTGTGCCTCTCAAATACCAGCGTTCGACTTAAGTGAAACCGTACGTGCAGCTCGTGCAGGCACCACATCCGATCTGATTTGAACGCCAATCTCCGGGTGAAACCTCCCACTCTTCGCGAAGAGATCCGGCACAGTATACTCCGGTATCGAGCTCCGGGATTGTGCTGCGCGTATCCAATTGTCTCTCAGGTCGCCTCGCACGCAACAGTCGTATCTCATCGATCTTGAGAAGTTTGTCGTCAGCCCAACGTCTCTAAAGTTGCACACCCGGTAGGTCACACACAGCCTATCGCAGACCAGAGGGATCTCTCCCCTTGCCTTTCGCATCGGCGTCTTGATCACCCATCTCCAACTTCGCGAACAGATGCCTTACTTCTCGAATATTCTCCTGCTGCGCATTGACAGCTGCGGCGTTCCGCTCGTCCGCGAAAGTGCGGATGCTCTGCAGGATTGGCGTCAAGCCCTCGTCGTTTGGGAGCCACCAGTGCGCACACGAAGGATCGCGGAAGACTTCGGCCATCTTCATTCGGCGCGTCGTGGGATGTATACACCTGGTAGGTGTGTTAGAATTTCAACCAACAATGCAGGACGAAATGCCTGGCAAGGCACACTTACCCAAGGATGTCAAGGAGCGCAAATTTGCGGCGAATCCACATTTGATGTCGTAAATCTTGTGGGAGAAACAGAGCCGCAATAGAAATGCACGGCTGCAGCGAGATCAAGGATCCCTTTGGTTTCAAAGGCCAAAACTCCACAGACTCAAAGTACTGGCATGCCGCATAGGCATGCTTTCCCAATTCCATGAACAGCTGCATTGGCGGTGTATTTGCCGACTGTGTCAGGTGCATGATCCAAATCGAATGCCACTCCGCGGATATGAGCGTAGTCGTGAAGAGGGGCGGCTTGAAGAGAACCCCAGGCTTGTAAGGGTCGACGATGTCCCCGGGATCAATCGGTTTCCTGTACGAGAAGTCTGTGACAAGATATCTCGCGTCCATCAGGGCCGGGTCCCAGGTAGTTTTCCACTCCACCAGTCTCTCGGTTATCCTGCTGTGCTCACGGGTAAAGTCTTCAGGCGAAATCTGCCCTCGGCTTCCGCGAGTGTAGAGCATGGACATGTCGTATGTAATCAACCTCAGGCGTACAGATCGAGCTTCGATTTTCCAACGCAGATCTTCCGGATTAGCTGCGACCTGAGCTTGGTTGTACTCGGCCATTGCGTTGAACCACTCTTTAGGCAGCTCCGTCGGGAAGCCTCCCATGATAGCCACATAGTTATCATATCGACTGTACCAGTTGAGACACATGCGGCCAACCGCCGTATTCATGACGTTTTCCGGCGTGAAAATCTGAGTGATGATTTCCAGCGCAGCTTTCTGGTGTCCCATCAGATTGACCCAATCGCCGAGATACTCCTACTATATGGTTATTAATTGTGCTGTGACCAGTGATACCCGAAAAATCTTACTTCTATGGTGACGAGTTGCAGTATGGTTACCAACGTTGGTACGTTGTTTGTTTCCTTGCGTTTGAGACAACCAAGAAGCAGCGTGACACTCTTGTTGTAGTAATGCAAGAAATCCTGGAGCTTTCCATTGGGGTTCTGCAGCGTGGCATTGTACGCAGAAAAGCCGACCAGCGCGTACAGTAAAGGCTCGTGTCTGACGGCCATGCTCGGCAAAATACTACTGAAGAAGTCATCTCCGTCATTTGCTAGGCTGTAGTGATAATTCGTAATGTTTTCAACAAAGTAATCAATATACGGTTGAAATTCTGGGTGGACAAGTGCCCAGTCCGCGCGTCCTTCTGGTTCGTAGGACTGTATAGTATTTGCACTGGCACTTCCGGTCGTTGAAGTTGAGGGAGAGGAAGATCTCTTCGTGCCTTCTTGTGACAAACTCTCTGAGCTGTGTCGGCGGGCAAGTCGTCTCGCGCCGGCTTTTCCCAGACTTCTGGTTCCGCGTGCCCGTGCTATAGGCCCTCCCGGAGGTGACAATTCTTCGGTTTCGTCTTCGTCGTGAATGATGTCGGGCTTTTCTTCCTGTTCGAGGTCGTCTTCATAGTCATCACCGTTGGATGATCTTGGGCTGCATCTTTGAGAGGATGAAGCGGTTTCTTTCGATTTAGTTTGGCTCGACGCACCCTTCGGAGCAGGCATATCTGGATAGACACAATCACGGTTGCCCTTCTTACAACCTAGTTTGATTCAGCAACGTCACACCCGCAGGAAGAACCCCCTATAAAGTCCAAACTTACGTTCGCATATTGGCCGTGTCTCGTCGCACTGATTTGCGGGTTGTAAGTAAGATGTCGGGTGGTGGGTTTGCCAATTTCAACATTCCAACTTACTTTCACTCGTCTGCTCCTGCACATGAAGCATCCAGATCTAGTTCTGCGATGCTTCACATGGTCTGTGCCAGTCCCCGATCCAGCTCCAGACTTTCTCCGACCCTTGGAATGCTTGGACGCATGAAGCTGAACCGGGTCAGGGAAGCTCCCAAGGTAGCCGAGATTCTGATATGCGCCTGGTATTGGTGTACCTTGCAAGGGCATGGAAATTCGAGGTCCGACAACAGACGGGTTCAACTCGTCGCGGTTCGTGGCAGGATAACCCTCCGCCCCCGACATTGATGTCAGGAAATGGTGATAGTAGTCGCCCATGGGACTTTGTTTATCTTGGATAGCCTAACTAACGGAGTTTTGGTGATCGAGGCGGTGCCGAGTATTGTGGAGTCGCGCTGAAATCCCTTCGAGGCTTTTCGCATGCTCGACCCAGAATATGAAGTAGTCAGTTGTGCAGGATCTCGCATCGAAAGCTGAGGAGTGAGCGTAATTTGGAGAATGATGGGGATCGAGGTTAAGGCCTAAGCACCTCGGCTGACCAAGTCGAGTCGATGGAACACGGGGTGTCGGAATTGGAAAGATGACCAAGCACCGTCTAAGCAGGACGTTTTGCTTGCTTGGTTGTGGGTTACAAACGAGTTTTATTGACAAAATGGCGGAGATTTCCGTACACTGGGTCTTTTTGCGGCTTCTGTTGACGACAGGGTAGTCTCCGACTGAACACTGATGTCAGGTGCTGCTCGTTCAGAGCTATTCAGAGTCCCTCGATGGTTCCAGCCCGATGGATCGGGAGGCAGGCAGCACCAAGTCGAGGAGAGGTGTCCGTGGAAGACTTGTTTGATATTGCCCCCGGGAGCCAAAGCCTTATGAGGATGACCAGGCAGAGTCGGGAAGCCAACCCGAGCCCCCTGTCAAAAGGCAAGTCGCAGGACAACCGGGGTAGGAACTACCTCTTGTCAGCTCAGTCTCGATGAAGTTGTTTGTCAGTGGTGCTCTTGGCACCGTTACTACTTACATGTAGGGGTGGAAATTTTGGTTTGAAGATGGGGTGGTGGCTACGATGTGGATGATCGACTCGAGGATGTGGCGTGCCAGGACAATGCTCGGGCGTCGGAATGGCACCAGTTGCCGCGGCGGTCAGGCAGGGAACCACGACGTGATTATTGAGCAACAGGTATTAACTGGGGCACATTGCAATGGAATGACCCTGTCAGATACCAAAAATCCCAGAGTATGGATGCAATTGCTGGCAAGACTCCGTAGTTTGTCAATGCTAGCGGCAGTCCTGCAGTGCCCCAGAGAGGGGGGAGTGGGCGGTGTGTTGTTGATTAAGGATACGCAGCCGCGTGGGGGTGTTTCTGTTCTGGATGCCGTTGCTCTCATCAAGTGGTGCCTGTCGCTGATCAACTGAACGTCTGGGCTCACAGGCACCCACAGTTGGTCGGAGATGTGACAGGACGCCCTATTGATAGAGTTATCTTGCCGGAGCTAGCCAATTCGTCGGTGCCTGAGACAAAGAGCTGTGTAGGGGGTCCCGGTCGACAGGAGAACCGGTGAGGTGAAGCAGGATATGGCCACAGGAGCAAAGTCAAATGTGACGGCAGTTGCTCAGAGGACGTTGAGTGTTGAGCAATAAGACAAGAAGTGGCGTCCAAGGGAAACAAGTTCGACAGCCGTGACAGTGGATGAGCCAAGTCTAGGCCGAAGGAGCCGAATAAGGCAAGTGACCGATGGAGAAGATCAAAGGTTAAGACGGATAAGACGAGGACCGGCGAGCGAGAAGTGATGGTGTCGTTGGCCTCCACATATGACACGGCGCGGGGCAGATGACGAGAGGCTTGCAAGGACAGCCATGGGAAACAAGACACTTCCAGGGGGGGCCTTGTCGTTCCCGGTCTGGATGGGGTATTGATGTTGCGGAAGCGGGATCTGAGGAAGGCCGGGTCAGCATTTGAAGCAATAGCATGTGGATTCCGTACGGCGGTCCCGTACATAATTGCCAGCTGAATCGGAATTGACCGCACCGAATGGAGGCTTGGAATCAACAGCCACACCTTGGCCGGCTGTGCCCACAATCGTTGCGTGCCTACGGAGTATGTATGTTGTAGTACGAACAGCTGGGCGCGAGTGCGTTGCGTGCCGCGAATCTGGTATCAATGCATCTGCACACGTCGTATCCAGTGTGTCCGTTTTGGGCTCGAGACTGACGGACTGTGCTTCCCACGGCCAACCACGCCTTGGAACAGCGCGACCTACGAGTATGTACGTGCGTGCATATGATCATGAGAGGATTCAGATGTTAGGTACTCGTATCGGCGGTGGCCTGAGAGATAAGGTGCCTTACGCACATCCTTGAGGTCGATTAGTGACTCGAAGCCAGGTCCCAGAATCAGCAAATGATCTCGGCCGGCAGCGGGTTGGTGAAGGCCTGCTCTCGAGGTGACGGCCTGGGGAGACATGGGGCACCAGCCTGATACTTACTGGGAGCAGGGGCCCGGAGTCGTGGACAGTGATGCAACGTTTGGGCTTCGGTGCTCCACACCTCCCAGCGAGAGCTGGTGGAGAGAGAGCCGGGGCTGAGGGCAAACGCCAGCGGGCAACTTCTGGTGATCTGATGTTCAAACGGGCTTCCCAGATCAGCCAAACCAAGACAGCTCCTCCGCTGCCGCACGTCCGTACGTGCGTGGGACCGGCATCCAGTGTCAAGCATGCGCGGCGCTGGGGAACGGGTCGATCCTGCGACGCAAAGGCAAAGCAAACGCCCTTCCCGCCCCTGCTCCATAATACACAGGGCAGATGCTGATCGTGGCATTGATGGAGATAGGGTGTGGCGGTTGGCGGCCGCACAGTATCCGAATCGGGTGGGTTGCTGGTCGTCGCCCTTCCAAGCTCCCGCCAGCGAGCAGTATTCATCACCTCGTGAGAACCGTACCAGAGACCTGACGGGCGCTGGAGAAGCGCGCTGGCGCGAACGCAACCGGCAACTGCCGATGCCTTTCCGTTTGCATCGTTGAGATTGCAGTGTGTAGGCTTCCCGGCTCCCGCCTGAGCCGGTCGGATCGGGACCATGGTGGTGGACGGAACTACTCCGTGTGTTTGTACGGAGCTGTGGACGACGTCGGCTGACTCCACAGGGCAGCACGATTTCATCTGTGCCACATCTGTACATTTCCCCGTCTGGGAGCCAATCCTTCGCCCAGTCCCAAGCCCCTGCTGGCCGCTGCAGAAAGTCCCTGTGGAACAGGCTAGCAGCTTTCACGACGCCGCCGAGTCTGGGTATGCACATGGGTGGATCCATGCACGGCGTGGCAGGGTGTCAGCGACGCCACCAACCTCTGGACCGAGAAGTTGGAGGCGGCTGCATTCCAAAGTTGTCCCAGGGGAGAGCTCCAGAGTCCCAGGCACGCGCAAGCGGTAGACCCGGGAGCATGAGGAGGCTAAGCCTGCAGTGGGCAGTAAAAGTTCTCGGCGAGGGCTGCGAGACTGCCCGCTAGCCCGTGCCACCGTCTCCAGTAGGTCGAGCGCTTTGGCGCGTGTCTGTGAAGCAGCCGTGGACTCGTGGCCAATATTGAGGAGGGGCTGGCTGTTGGTGTGAGCCCTTTGTTGGTGAGGGCGGCGAGGCCATCGACGAGCCACACCGTCGGATGCCGCCAGGAACGGCAACCAACAACTCCAGTCTACGCATGCCGAAGACCCCCCCTTGCCCCCCCAGCAGGCGCCGGGTCATCTCAAGCTGGGATGGCCGCCTGCCGTTCCACTGGCGGGTGCGTGGCCCGGTGCATTGCAGTGGCCCCGAGCCAACATCAACGCTCCTTGTCCTGCAGGTTGGGGCGGGGAGAGAAACGGCACGCATGGGGGCCAGATCGGCGTGTCGTCGACACTGTGCCCTGAAGGCGCTCGATGCGTTCGATAGAGTAATAGTGCTAAGAGTGCCATGTGGGAGAAGGCGAGAAAGTCCGTAAATGTCCGCGGGACTTGGAGGCAAGGATGGGATTTTGGATGGGCCGTTGGCCAACTTCGGCGACGACTGCCACGACCGGTGCCTTGGGGTACGAACTGCTGGTCCCAGGGAACGCTCCTTCCCTGCCGCCTGGCCATACCGTCCCACCGCCTTCCTCATGACATCCTGCGGCGGAACTAGCAGGAGCCAACTGCACGAGGACGAGTGACTACGAGTATGTACTCGTATCGTAGATTCACTGCGTGACTGGGTGCCACAGCAGCTGCAAACCAAACCAAACCACCATTGGCCTAGCCACATGGGCCAACAAACCAGCATCGTGATGGCGTCCCTTGGCCCTGCGTCAAGCACCGGCAGTGCTTCACGTGGCGGCTCCGTCGGCTGTGGATCACCCAGATCGGCAGTGCGATTCTTGTTAGTCGACATCGATGTCCTCGCGAGCTGGAGCCTCCAATTCTTGACGCGAGACAAGAGGGCCGGATCACAGATGGAAGGGAGGCGGAAGCCTCTTCGTGGAGAATATTTCCCCCAGCCGCATGGGTCCCAGATCCCATCTTGGCAGACGACAAAGAAGCCAGCACATTGCCGCGTCCGTTTTCAGCCCTCCTCCCCGAGCAAGGGTCGTTGGCAAACTACCCGCGTTCTGGCCCCTCGAGCAGGACACCGAGCCAACGACGGTGACGAGTGACGACTGTTGCAGGGAGCACCAAGTACTGCCGCGGGCACACGGAGATCAGAGCACCGAGCCAATCCCGAAGACGGAGATCTTGTGAAGCCTGCTGGGCGACACGAAGCACCGAGTCCATGTTCTAGAAGATGCAGGATCCGTGCCAGTGCCGCTGCCACAATTTGGCGATACGAACGGAGTATTCGTACATACGGCGAGGGAGAGACTGTACTAATAATCGTCAGACTCCTTCAGCCACAAGCGCATTTCGCTCACTTGTGGTGAACTACCTACTGCATGCAGGCACAGAGGCTTGCTAGTCCTGCAGCTTGAAGTTGGGCGTGATGATCCTGCATCAACAGCTCAGCGCGGCAAGCCTTCTCGGGGTCCCGCCGGTTGCTGCATCGGACTACGGACTACGGACAACATGGCGTCAGGGGAGGGAGCAAGGGGGGCGCACTGGGCGAAAGGCGTGTCGCCAGACACGAGTGACTCGTTTTGGGGCTCTGGGCTTCCCTCCCTGATTCCTCCCTCAACTGTTCTGCTGGACACGGACCTGCCGCCATATATCCAAAAGTCCACGCGCAACGGCTGTGGGTTAGAGGGTTCTCCCGAGGCGGTGCCTTGCCAGTTGAAGATGACGACAGCTCGGAACTGCAATCCAAGCACGATTCAGTCAGTCGGCTCCTGCCGCTCGGCGGAGAATGAGACGACCAGCGGAGACCAACGGCCCCCGGTGTGGAGGGAGGCTGAGCTGGGGCGAGATCTGCATTCTCCAGAACCGTAAAAGGCCAGAAGCTCGTGGCAGGCAAGACGACGATGATGGCAGCGGGACTTTGGCGGGGCATCAGCTTCTATGCCAGCCCACAACCCTGCCGGACCGACGACATTATTGCTCCAGGGGCTCGACAACCAGCTCCCGTGCCTCCGGGTGCTCAACTCCAAACCGTCATGCTGCCGACCAGTGTGGTCTCTGTCGAAATCCTCCAGGCCGATGAGCTCTCCATGTCATCTCAGTTGCCGCCTCTCACGGACTTTCCGTCAACTTCGCAGGTGTTGTACGGAGTACGGATGAGCAACACTCGGCAGGGTGCGGGCTTCCTTGCTGACAGCCTGGAATAGATCCGACGGAGAGTTCTCCGTCCTCCGCTGAAATGAAAGGAACATTCCGACAAAGCCACGCCGGCCCCCTGAACCAAATGGCAATTTCTATTGCCTAATGAAGATACTGCCGGATCGGGCCCCGGCCAACTCCCGTATCTAGTGACGTGCCTGGATGTCCGGGCTCCTCCAGAAGCCCAGACGCCGACATCTCCAGGCCCAGGCCGGGGTGCTTGCAACTATCTACGAGCTGCAGGGCAGGCATTTCCACGACTCAAGCTAATGAACCGGCCTGGGCCTTTGACGTGTTGGGCTTGCATGGGGGGCCTGATCTGTGTTTCCACAGCGGGGTTATCCTCTGTCCACCAATTGATCCCGCTGTCACACATTCAGCAGGCGTACTCGTACGAAGTCCGTACGGAGTACGAATATGGCTGCGAATACTCCGAAGGTCCTGCGGTGGCACCTGATCTGGCCTGTTTGCTCGAACGAAATCTACGAGTACAGCAGTTGCTTCGGGCTCGGGCCAACTGTTCTTTCCCATCTCGTCAGCCCATGCAACTCTCGGACCCTCGTCCCTCAGCCAAGGCAAGGGAGCGAATCCCGCATCACCCGCGTTCCTTGCTCCCTTTATCCGTCGGCTGTCGGGATATGCGAAGGAAACAAAACAGGCTAAGACAGACCCTCTTCTCTCACGCACGTCAAGCACGTCAAGCACGTCAAGAGAGGGTTCTACTTGGGGTCGCGACAGCGCTCTCCGCTTTGCGCCATTCCCTACTGATCGCGTTACCTGGCTTGCATCCGAGCGAGTAGGTGGGTGTGGCGTCCCCGAACCAGCACCTGGTGATAAGCAACGAGATCATGCAACGAGCACATGGGAGCTTGATCGATCGGCCGGGTGTCAAACAGTTGCTTGCCTTTCTGAGCAAATGAGGGGAAGCTGAGAGGGGACAATGCCTCGGGCAAGCCTGATGGTGCCAATACCGTAGCCCGACGCAATGGAAGAAAGAAACTCATGTGAAAGCCGTAGGCCAACTGTATCACGCGACAAAAGCCTGCTTTGCTCAATGGGTACTGACTGGCCTGCCGTCGAGCTGCGAGGCGCTGAAACTCTCGGTACTTGCCGACCTGTCATTGTCTCAGGTCGGTAAGCTTGAACCTCGCTGGAGGCGACGTTCCGTCGCTGTCGCTGCACGCCTGGTACCGGTTACCACCGAAACAAGACCCCTGGGCGCTGGATACGACGACGCACGACGCCCAACCCATCACTGCTTGTTGGTTCTTGTCAAGACACTGGCATGTTTCGTCGTGAGCCAACGCGCATGCCGTGAGCCAACGCGCATGCCGTGAGCCAACGCGCATGCCGTGAACCTGTCACATTTCCCGCCCCATCACTGCAGCATCTGCGGCTCATCGCGCGTCGCCCTCGACTACGAGCCTCTCATGCACGTCCGAAGTAGGCACCTGCGAGTTCTGAGGTCGGCAGTGTCACTTTGCAAAACACTTTCGTAAGCGTTGATTCCGACTTGCGAGGAGCCGCCCGAGTTCGGCATTCTCTGCCCGTCAGTCAGCCTTACGGATAGGGTGGCGTATATCTGGGGACTCGGGTGTACCGTGCCTGCGCGTCCCGAAGTCGGTACAGCGAGTGCAATGAAGCCCAAAGAGGGCAAGGCAGGCCTCCAATTGCCAGACAATTTCATCTCCATCGATGTGGTTGCTGATTTGGGTCATAGCCGGCTCGTAACCGCGAAGATGCCTCCCGGAAACCGCCAGAAACATTGGCCATGGTCTCTTTCAAGTGAAGTACATGATGAGAACAATGACCGACTGCATGCTGGCTTTGAAAAACATCCATGATCCATCGCACTTCACCACCGCTGGTCTGCTGACTGCAGTATGTGGTGCCCTACCCTATACCTCGAGCCTCCCCTACATGGCGTTTCACCCTTTTCCAACCTCATCAGTTCAAAGCAATAGCCGCATGGTCGGTAACAGCTGCCGAGAACCACGCTACCGCAGGATTTCTCATGTAAGACCTTTTTATATACGCTGCGCATGGCAGACAAGGCAAAATTATTTTGTTATCCTCGAGCTCAAACAGGTTAGAAGGCTCATGTTAGTGGGCCCTGCATCGTTGCGGTTTCAGTTCTGACGTCTGTCGCCACACCTAGTTATAAGAACCCGCGGGATGACAGCAGAGAGACCATTGTTCGCGCCGACGACATCTTGCCCTTGAAACATCGCGACCACTCGTCAAGTATCCGCGACTTTGCCTACGCAGCTGCCGATCGAAGAGCGACGGCGACCTCATCATGTCTGACGCGTCGACAGATCGACTGTTCAGCTTCGCCCCTGGCACGATAACATTCTCTGGCGGAGCCCTCGCTCAATTCGACAACAGTTCCGTATTTCTCCTGGTCGTCACGATAGTCGTGTTTCTCGTCCCCGTCTTCATCCTCTTCCCTCCTATCCCGGTCGAGCGGAGCGACGCGTTGCGGCAAACTCACAGCAAGCTTGGCGTGCGCTTGCCGAGCAGCAACCTGCGTACGCAGCATTCGCCGGTCCACCAGCCGCAGGTCGGCCAACCGGCCAAGATACAGAGCCTGTACATCTATCCCATCAAGTCGTGTCGCGGCATCGAGCTCTCGCGCACCAAGGTGCTGCCCCACGGCCTCGAGCATGACCGTCTCTTCACCTTTGCCCAGCTCAAGCCCAAGCCCGGGATGGCGACGGCACCCGCTGCCGATGGCGGGGAGGAGAGCGCGTGGGAGATCCTCACGCTGAGGGTGACGCCCCTGCTGGCCAAGGTCAAAGTTGACGTGTGGCTGCCCGACGCGGGCAAGACGAGCAGACAGCTGGGGAAGCTGGAGGGCGGCTTCATCGTCGCGAGATTCCCGTGGACGGACAAGGGCCTGCGAGGCCTGGTGCAGCTGGTGACGGCCAAGTTGAGCCGCGGCCTGAGCGCCGTGCCCGAGAGGGAGTTCATGCTGCCCCTCGAGTTCCCGTCCGAGGCCGACATGGCCACGCGGGGGTACGAGTTCGCTAACGTCAAGATCTGGAAGGACGCCCCTTGCGCACTCAATATGCAGAGCGAACTGCCGCCCGAGCTCGCCCGCTATCTCGGCGTCAAGCACCCGCTGGGCCTGTTCCGTATGGATCCTGCGAACCAGCGCCGGGTCTTTCGCTGCGCGCCGCCGGGGGCGTCCCTCGGCTACCAGCCAGTCGTCGACTTCCAGGATGGGGTATGTAATCAGTGGCAGCGCAGATGCGCCGTTCCACGCGATCCGTCACGCCGTCCGTGCCGCTGTATCTCTAATTCGCCTAGCAGTATCCCCTGCATATGCTTAGCCTGACAAGCATACGGGCCCTCGAGGCCAAAATCCAAAAGGACCAGTTCATCCAGCGCCTCGACGCGCGGAGATTCCGGGCCAACATCATCAGTGAGTCCTACTGCGCAGACATAATGAGTCCGCCTTGCCGTCTCGGCTTCACTGCCCTTGTGGAGGACTGCTGACGACTGACTCGCTTCCCCCCCGCCCCGACAAAAGTCTCCGGCGTGGAAGAGTATGACGAGGACCATTGGCGGTCTGTCCAGTTCAAGCGCATGGACGGCCACGATATCAGCAACGAGGCGCCGAGCGTCTTTGACGTGTCGTGCCGCACTGTACGGTGAGTTGAGCTGGCTGCCTCTTCCCCGACACCCTGGCTCGAACGCTGCATAGCACAGGCTGACTCGAGGTGCCAAGATGCAAACTGCCCAACGTCGATCCGGCCACCGGTACTCGTCACAAGGCGGAGCCAGATCGGGCACTACGCAAGTACCGTGAAATCGATGAGGGGGCGCCTCATATGGGTTGTCTCGGCATGCAGCTCTGTCCTGTGTTCCAAGAGGCTGGCGAGCCAGAGAATCTCCAGTCGTTCCTGGAGGTGGGGATGGAGGTGGACGTCCTCCAACGGGGCTCACACTTTTACCTGGGCCAAGGGCAGAGCAATCAGGAGGTTAAAAAGGCAGACCAAAAGGCAACCGGTGCTTCATGATATTGACAACCAAACCAATATACATACAAATTGCCATTTCCGTCAATGTGTGCCGAGCCTCTGTACATAAATCATCAACGCGCGCTCCCTCTCATGCCCATCAAATCCGTAATCAAACATCAGCCCGTTTCACTCTTCATGCATGTCTCATACAGTCGCGTCGTGAAGCAGCAGCCTCATCTCAAATCCGCCGGAGTCAAGGCTTGGACCATGCTGGTGCCTTCGCTGAAGCGTGTGCGGAAGATGCGGTTGGCGTTCTGGAACATGCCGTCCTTCAAACTGACGACGATGAACTGAGAGCCCTTGAAACGCGTCTTGATGAGACGACCGATGTTTTGCGTGTGAGAAAGATCGAGGGCTGCGTCGACTTCATCCAGAATGTACATCGGCGCGGGCTTGAACTGCAAGAGCGCCATGATGAGCGACAGCGCGACCAGCGATCTGTGTCATTGTCAGTCTCACGCAGCACAACGAGCGACTTTCGGGGAAACCATACCTTTGACCACCACTCAGCTCAGTCAAACTTTGCTTCCACACCTTGCCCAGGCAGACCTTGACCTCGAGACCATCGCTGATGGTCTTACCCTCGGGCGGGTCCAGCTTCGCGAAGCTGCCTCCTGGGAGGAGCTCCGAAAAGATTTGACCAAAGTCGCCGTTGACCTTTTGCCACGTCTCTTGGAGGGCCTTCTTCTTGTAGTCATCCAAGCTGACGATGGTCTCTTCGATCTTCCGCTTGTCCCGGATGACCGTCTTGATCATGTGCTTCAGCGACACTTCCTTCTTCTCGACGCTATCAATCATGTTCATAACCTTGGGGTTGATCTTCTTCTTCATTCCTTGGAAGCGTTCCGTCAAGTTGCGTAGCGTCGACTTGCATTCGCCAATGTTTTGACCTTGGAAATCGTAAGGCGTGCCGCTGCGGCCAAACTTGTCCTTTTCGTCCTCGATCCATTCGTGGTCAGCCTCCAGGCGAGAGACATTGTCTACCGCTCCTTGTTGCTCCTTGTGGAACCGCTCGATTTGGTGGCCAAGCTTTTGCTTCTCCAAGCCGTCTTCGGCGATGCGGGCATTCTTGGAGCGCGTAGCTTCCTCCAGAGCTCGAAGCTCGTCATCAAACAGGTGCAGCTTGGCCCGCTCGTCGTCAAGTTGAGCTTGAACAGCGTCGTGAGTCTCGGTAAGCTCGGCCTGCTGCTTGACAAGGTTCCCAACGTCCTGCTGCTGTGCCTTGATCCCGAGCTCCACTTCCTGCAACTGATCTCGCGCGGCTGACAGGTCACCGCCAACTTGTTCCAGATCCAACTGCGCGCCTTGGAGCTCCTTCTGCAGAGCCTTGACGGTCGCCGAGTTTTTATCCAAGCCAGCCCGGAGCTTGTCGAGCGACTTCTGCAACTCCACCAGCTTGGCGTCCTTGTTCGTGTCGAAGTCCTTCATGTCCTTCTCGATCCGCTTCACGTCTGCGCTGGCTTCTGCTTGACGTATCTTTGCCTGGGTGATGCTTTCCTGGAGCTCGGCGACGGTGGTTTTCATGTTTGCGACGTCTTGAATGATTGATGACGAAGAGTTCCCACCAATCTGCTCCTCGGCCAGCTTGATCTCGTGGTTCTTCAAGTCGAGGTCCTGCTTGATACGACGACCCTGGTCCAGCTTGGACTTCTCCTTGGCAATCTTTGACTGGACCTCCTTCAGCGACTGCTCAGCTTCGTTCAGCTGCCTCGTGATGTTGTTGAGCTTTTGCAGGGTGACCAGGACGCCGCTCGAGTTTGGCGCGCTGCCGCCTGACAGGGTTCCAGAAGGGTCGTATGCGTCTCCCTCCAGAGTGATGCTTCTCATCCTCACATTGGGATCAAAGGTCACCCGCTTTGCCGTTTCCGCGTCTGCGCAGACCAGGGTGTTGCCAAAGACATACTCCATGGCAACCGAGACCTCCTCGTCGTAGCCGACCAATGACAATGCGAGGTCAACCTTCCCAGGCGCGATGCTTTGCGCAGTGGAAATGGTCTGCGCAGAGGCTTTGAACGCCGCGATCTTGTTCAAAGGAATAATAGTCACACGCTTCCTGAGCTTGCCTTTCTGGAGCAGTTGTGTGCCTGTAACCTCTGAATCGACCACGACGTTGTACAGACGCCCTCCAGCACAGATTTCAAGTGCTGTGCCTGCTTGGGTATGCTGCTTGTCGAGAGTGAAGAGCTGCGCAACCAACCCCTTGACTTTGGATCGATCAAACCCAGGGACAGGATCCGCGTAGTTGAAGTCGATATTGGCAACTTGGCGCTTGAGCTTGTCGGAATCCTGGCGAAAGTTCCGTACGGTTTGTTGCAGGAGCGATTCTTGCTTGTACATGTCGTCCTCCTGGCCAGGTTCGAAGCCGAGCTTGCCCAGCTCCTTCTCCAACCGCTGTGCCTGTGACTTCAGGCCGTCCAAGTCCCGCAACAGGCCTGCGTTTTGCTCCTTGGCCTTCTTCGCTCGGGGTTCCTCCTCCTTCAGGCGGCTCTGCAAGTGGGTGATCTTGAGTTTGGCTTGCTCCTGCTCCGTGGCAGCCGTCGTGGCGCGGTTCCGTGCATCTTGCAGCTGGCCTTGGTAGCCACTCTCTTGGCCAGCCTTGGACGCAACACCAGTTTGCAGGGTTTGCAAAAGCTCCTCCTTCGACTCGGCGTCCTTGCTTTGCTTTGCGAGATCATCCTTTGCCGCGTCGTAAGCCGCCTTGGCATTTTCGAAAGCAGCCGTCTTATCTTTGAGCGTTGCTTCTAGTTCCGATACAGCCTTCTCCACAGACGCCTTCTTCTCCCTCTCCTCCGTCAGACTTGTGTTCTTCAAGTCCATGACAGTGGCGAGTCGCACGAGCTCATTGGCGTGCTTCTTGACGGCATCTTCGAGTGCCTGAGCCTTGCCACCTTTCTTGAGCTCCTTATCCCGCTGGGATCGTACCTTTTTGACATCCTCTTCCAGATGGGATATCTCTTCCTTGAGCCGTGTTGCGGAGTCTTCCAATTCTTTGTGCCGCTGCTTCTTTCCCTCGAGATCCGCCGCCGATTGCTTTAGTTTCTCCTGGCACTTGATATAGTCGTACGCAACCACGAGCCTGGTGAGTCGTTCGAGGTCGTTCTGAGTTTGCTGGAAGTCCAGGAAAGCACGCTTTTCGGTGCGGAGCTTCTCGAGCTTGGGCTCGATTTCGTCCTTCAGAAGCTCCCTCAACTCCTGCAGTTTCAGCTCTTTCTTCGCCATTGTTTTCAGCGCCTTGTCTCGTCGGTCCTCAAACATCCTTGTTCCCGCCGCCTCCTCGATCATGGCCAAGATCTCCACCGCCTTCATGTTCAGAACCTTGGTGATTCGTCCCTGCATGATGAGGAAATTGGGGTTGTTGATGTTGAGCTGCACAGACTGGAAGAGGTTTTGGACCGTTTGCTGCTGCGCTCGATGGCCGTTGATGAGGTATTTGGAGGTACCGCCGAGAACAATCTGGCGAGTAACGCTGATCGTGGCATACTCCTCGAATCCGATCGGTGACTTCTTCTTATCCCTGTTGTCGAAAACAATCGTCACGCTGGCTTTGGTGACTCCAGCTTGGCCGCGCTTGTAGATGAGATCCTGCGCTCGTTAGTATCCGTGCGCCCAGGGGAGTGCGCCCAGGGGTTCATACCTGGAGGTTTTGCGCTCGAACCGTGGACATGTTTGTGATGCCGAGAACGAAACATATTGAGTCCAGAATGTTGGACTTGCCACTGCCGTTCAGGCCTGTGATGGAGTTGAAGCTCTCGTCCCTGGGCTTGGTCAGCGCCGTCGAACGTCGAATCGGTGCGCTGTTTCTTTACCATCCTGATATCACCGTCCGTACAGCGTACGACTTGAAGCCCTGCACAGCGGGTTAGCGAGATATAAAACTGCGGACCACGGGGGCGCGCACGTCAATAATAACTTCAATCACCCTCATGATGCCCGCCCTCGTCGTGCTGAAGGTGCAACTGCTGGAAAATTGCGCTTCGCTCAGGCCGTCAACGTTCGTCAAATGCCTACTTGGAGACGCGCCTCGAAGTAAACAATGCCGTGTTTGGTATCTGATAAGGGCCTTATCGGCACGTGCGCGGCTTACATCATCACGTGGGCTTTGGCTCTTCAACGCGACTTGGAGGGATAGGCCTGGCCCTCCCACGCGCTAACCCGATTTGGGATACATCAAAACAATGCGACTTGGAATGAGTGGTGCCAACGTTGAAGCTCTCCACCATCAACAACGTCCGTCCTCTTGCTCGCGCACAGCATACCTTTTCCGGGCTACACTGTGATCGCTCGACCGATGCATCCGATGCATTTATGATCTTCTTGAATCACGCGAACCCGTCCCTCAACTCTCGGTACAGAGGCCGCGAGGTCCTCTTCGGGCGAATCGAGTACCATGGCAGCCATGAGAGGACCGCGCTTGCAGGTCGGCTCCGCATCATGGATCGCCGAAGAGCGGGCTTCTGCCCTCCATATCTCTCAGTCCGAGGTGGAGGAGTTCTCGTTCTCCGCGCGAAACGAACTGGACTGGCTCAACGAGCACATGGCGGGCATCTTCAACGAGAATGAAACGTACCGCGCGCCCTGTCCACACTCTGGAGGTGCAGTTGCTGACTCTTTGCAGGAACATCGCCGAAACTTTCAAGACTCCCGGTAAACTACGTGGGAAAACACCGCGAACGGCGCGCAAGGCGAACCCTTTGGAAGTTCGAGCCGTAAGTCTCCGGTCTCCAGATGTGGCAGTGATTTGGGATGGAAGCTCACGGACAAAAATAGCCTCTTTCCGATATTTTCGCCCCAACTCCTAATACGCCTACGAACGTTGCAAGCCAGCTCAATCGCGTGCAATCTCCTCAGACCCACGACCACGCAATCGTCAAGAACTCGCCCAGCCCCGTCAAGCATGCTTCCCCACGAAGAGCCGCATACCCACCAAAGCAAACGGCTCCCGTATCAGCGACCCAAGATTCTGGATACTTTGGCAGTCAAGATGTCGGACCTGTCAACATTCACCTGGACTCGGATCCTACAGACACCCAAACCACTCACAATCTGGTTTCATGGCACACAACGACTGTGCCGGTGAGGGACAGCCCGTCTCGCGCCGCTGCCATGGAGTCTCCGGAGAAGACATTCCAGATAGCACGAGAGGAGCAGACGACACGTGTGCTGGCCGATGCCACAGCCAAAACCGCAACGCCCCCTATTGAAGCACCGAATGAGCGACCTGACGAAGACGAGCACATGGATATGGTACCGGCGTCAACGCCTGCTGCGATGCATTCTGGCATGGTCGCGACAGCAACAGAGCAACAGTCTGATGATGCCAACACAGGGCAACCTTTGGATGATGCTCAGTCACCGTCGGATGGATCCAGCCCAATCCGACCAATGGTTCGGAAGAGCAGCTTGAATTTTGCATCTCTGCCCGCCAGGGAACCGCTCACAGCAGGAAAGAGCATTGGGGCTCGGGTTTCTAGAACAAGCCATCTGGATCACATCAGGACGAGCTACTACAACAGGCCTACTGGAGGGAAGAGCCTTGGTAACCTCGCGAAGCTCGACTACGACGAGGACGAAAACCGAGATGAGATGGATGTTGATGAGGAGTCTCCAGCACGAGAGCCTAGCGAACAGGACAACGTCGCAGTCAGCCACACGAAGACGTATACGCAGAGACTGCAGGACCAGATCAATATGCTGGGCAAGTCACAAGCCAATAGCTCTGGACCACCGAAGCCGAATTCCAGCATGCAGGCGCCGCAACATAAGGCTATTGCGCCAAAGTCTCCCCC
Organism: Tolypocladium inflatum; assembly: GCA_003945565.1. Taxonomy (NCBI): domain Eukaryota; kingdom Fungi; phylum Ascomycota; class Sordariomycetes; order Hypocreales; family Ophiocordycipitaceae; genus Tolypocladium; species Tolypocladium inflatum. Next base: position 3,636,230 of record QEPE01000009.1, on the reverse strand, counting down.
TCCCGTGCAGAAGTTCACGGCCCAGATGACGCCGGGGGCGTTTCCAGAAGATGACGATGACGACTGGATCGAGCCGCCTGCGACCATAACTCAAACAACGGAAGCAAGACCGGCTCTGTCGAAGAGTCATTCAGCAGATGTGATGGAAGACATTCAAGGCAAGGACACCATCGGACAGCCTGACTTCCGTGGACGAACCTTCCCAACTGCTCATGGGCACGGGAAGTCCGCGTCTGTTTCAACTGTTCCGATCATGCACGCGACTACGGACCCGGAGTTGCAGCCCCTGAAAAAGGCTGTTTCGGTCTCCAACCCCAGCATACTGACTGTCCCCGAAGCGGTGAGATCTGACACGCCTTCCAAGTCGCCGTCTCGAAGCTTTCGGGAGAGCCCTCTGAAGCAAGTCAAGAACAAGCTGTCATCAATCTTGAAGAGCTCAAGGGGTCTCCTCGCGAGCAGCGCCGCCATCAGCGCAGAAGGGAAGTCCATGATGTCGCCATCCACAACGCGATTTGGGCTTCACCCAACTGCATCGTCGGAGTCTGTTGTTCCCAAACCAACTCCGGCTGGTCAGGGTGATGCCAGCCCCACACGACCGGTGGAACGACGCACAAGAGCTTCTGTGGAACGGGAGAAGGAAGAGAAACGCCGCGAGAAGGAAGCGAAGCATATGGAAGGGCAGTATGACAAGCTGGAGAAGGCTCGCGAAAAGGAAAGGGACAAGGCTCGCGTCTTTAGCAAGGAGCAGGAGAGGATTGCAGCTATGGAGAAGCAGATTGCGTCCAAGAAGGGAGAAGAGGTGTCCATGCCCAAGGAGACCCCGCAACCAACGAGAAGCAGTCCCCGCAAGGTCAAAACCGCCGAGGAAGGTGGGCAAACCCCCGAAGACAGAGATGTAGAGATGGACGAAGCTCCGTCGACGGTGCCGCCACCATCCGCCTCTCGATCTATTGGACCAGGCCAAGCCACTCGAAACAAGGAGATCAAGAGACCTGTGAGGCCAACAAAGGAGACGCAGGTCAAGGCCAAGCACGCTCCGACAGTCATCAGGGTCAACACAGGATCTCAACACTCTCAGTACCATCCGCCCAGCAGGCTGTCTACCGTCTCTCACGACACAGCTGGACAACCAAACTCCCAATCTCAGCATCAGCTTGTGAGCAAGACTAGCAAAGCCTCTTTGCACGGGAAGCCGTCGACGCAAAGCCTGAGAAACGCAGCATCTGTTGGTCGACCCAAGGCGTTGGATCTCGCGGCCAAGAAGAAGGAGCAGGACGAGCGCGACGCCCAGCGACGGCGCGACGCGAAAGCCGAGATGGAACGGAAACGCGCAGCGGCTCAAGAGGAGCAGCGCAAACAAGAACAGCTTCGCCGTCAAGAGGCAGAGCGGCAAAAGCAGCAGGAGCGCGATCACGCGTCATCGCAAAACGACGGTAAAACCCCTGCGCAGAGAAAGGCTGCAATTGAAAAGGCAAAGCAAACGAGAGCTCCGCCTCCTGCTACGCGATCTCAACCGACCGCGCCTCCTGACTTTGCTCAAGGCAAAGGCATGTCTACAGCATCCAGCGCGAAGGGTGATGCACAAGCAGCTCGGCCACAGTCTCGGATGACGTCCAATTTGCATCGCTCGCAGGACGAATTAAGCCGACCGGTGAACGCGGTTCTCTCCAATGCTGCCAAGGCCGGCGCAAAACGAACCTTGGGCACGGAGAGGAGTGATGACAAGCAAGCCAAACGCCCTCCATCACGAGGTGGACCAGCATATCAAGCAAATGATGCAAAGAGACGCCGGACGAGTGATGGATTCGACGACGAGGCCGAGACTGGAAATCCGCGAAACATCAAAGGTCCCCCCGTTCGCCCATCGGCCGGCTTCAAGAAGGTCAGTAACCCCTACGTATGACTCGCTCTGCCTAGATGAAGCTAATCATGCCTATAGGATCAGTCAAGCAAGACCATGTACGGGTACACGAATGCCCCCCATAGTACAACTCGAGACTTGTTCAAGGCCACGGTTACCGCCCAGCACAACAGTCAGACCAAAGCGGCACACCCGTTGGACATGGCGCAGATCTCAAAGGGTGCAATTCCGTTTGCGCCAAACCCAAACACTGCCAGTGCTTCGTACAAGACCCCAGCGCGGCCGGGAGCATACAATGGAGCCAAATCTGCGGTCAAGTCGGTGCCCAGATCGTCGCCGCGCTTCCAGAATGGCGAATCCATCGAGCTTCCCGAGATCCAGACGGACGACGAAGACGAGGACGAAGACGAGACGAATGGGATGGTCGCTGCCTGGGCCGACTCCCCCGATCTTCGAAGAGCTCTCATGCGCCAGGAGACTATGGATCCATCCCAAATCTTTGGTCCGCCGGCACCGTTGAACATGGAGGAAGTCTTCAACAAGAGCAAGGACAGGTGGCACAAGTTCCGCGCAAGGACATCCAGTGCCAATTGGAGTGGAGCTGATCGATTGACGGACGATGACATCAGAAAGGACCTGGCTGCACGCGACAAGCTGAGGCGAGAGGGCGGGTGGTCCTACGAGATGAGCAAGGACATGATATAAAGTCGAGAAGTGTTATTATAGATTGCAGTGAGTGGGGTGGACTGGGTGTTGGAGTTTTGTTCCAAGGGCAAAGGGAGACTATCAGCTGTCTCGGTTCAACTGTCTTCAAGCACATGGCATCGGTATGGTTATGCATTAGCAAACGCAAAGAGTGGGCAGGATGGACTGCCGGCGTTGGGCGTCAGGAACGTCGAACAACAATGAAATGAACATATTCAAGTGGCAACCAAGAGAATATCGGAGAGAGCGGTTGCTTAGAATGCGCAAAGCGACTCGCAAATGCTGTCGAGTCGCGAGTCGTTGCGAGTCGTGGGTCCACTGTCCAGCGAAAAGGTACGTACCGAAAGGTACGTACCAGCCACCCGGCAGGGATCAGTTATCCGCCATGCCTGATTGGGCGCGGCGCGCAATCTCTGGACGAAAATGGCAGCGGCGACTCCCATCATCTCGAGCGCAAGAAAAAATCTCGAGACGCTTGTCCCTTGACTCCTGCACGACCAGGACGCGACCTTTTACAGCGTCACTCCTTTTCTCTACGACCTGCACCATCCCGTCTCCAGTCGTTTGCTAGCACTCTTGTTTCTGCTGCTTTCCCATTCTGGTTTCCGTCTGTCAATCATGTTCAGACAAGGAATCCGCCGCTACGCCAGCCTGGCAGGCGGCGTCGCCTCCAGCTCCGTACTGCTTCGCAGCCGAGCGGCCCTGCCTGTCGCGCGACAGGCTCTCGCGGCGCTCTCCCGCCCCAATGTGCCCTTGAAGGCCATCGCACAGTTCTCTCGGACATACAGCAGCGAGGCTGTTGCCGAAGAGAGCCAGAACGCCGAGGCTGCTGCCGTTGCCGCGCCTGGAGAAGTCACACAGTTCGCCGAGCTGGCCCAGTTCGGCGTCCATGAGAACCTCCTGGGCGCCATCACCAAGGACATGGGATACGAAACCATGACCCCCGTGCAGGCCAAGACCATTACCCCGGCCCTCAAGGGCACTGACATGTGAGTTTCCGCCTTCCTAGTTGCAGCGCGACGCCAATTCTATCCCTTACTGACTGGTTGAAGCGTCGCGCAAGCCAAGACCGGCACTGGCAAGACCCTTGCTTTCCTCCTCCCCATGCTGCAGCGAATGATCGAGGAAGATCCTACACTGGCCTCCAGGCGAGCTTCACGAGACGCCCAGGCCAGCGATATCCGCGGCATCATCCTCTCCCCGACCCGTGAGCTCGCCGAGCAGATTGCCACCGAGGCCCGCCGCCTGACCCGGCACACCGGGCTCGTTATCCAGTCCGCCGTCGGAGGCACCCACAAAGCCTCTATGCTGCGCCAGACACAACGCCAAGGATGCCACCTTCTGGTTGCTACCCCCGGACGCTTGAACGACCTGCTGCAGGACCCTGCCAGCGGCATCGAGGCGCCCAACTTGGCCGCCCTGGTCCTGGACGAGGCTGATCGTATGCTGGATGTTGGCTTCGAGAAGGAGCTGAATGACATCACGCGCTGCCTCCCGAGCCGAGACGAAAAGGTCCGCCAGACAATGCTGGTCTCGGCCACGATTCCCGACGACGTCATCCGCCTGGCTCGCACCATGGTGCGCCCCGACAACTTTGAGTTCGTGCAGACGATTCCCGAGAACGAATCCCTCACGCACGACAAGGTTCCCCAGCACATTGTCCCCGTCTCCTCGTGGTCGAATGTCTTCCCCACCCTGTTCGAGTTCATCGACCGAGAAGTAGCCACGCGCAACGCCGACCGAACCACGAAGCCCTTCAAGGCAATTGTCTACTTCAACACGACGGCCCTAGTCGAGCTTGGTGGCGAATTGGGATTCCAGAGGAGGAGGAACAACCTGATGAGAACGCCCACCTTTGCCATCCAGTCCCAGCTTAGCCAGAACCAGCGAACCAAGGCTGCCGAAATGTTCCGCAACGCCAAGTCCGGAGTTCTCTTCTCTTCCGACGTCACTGCTCGAGGCATGGATTTCCCCGACGTCACCCACGTTATCCAGATCGACACTCCTCGGGACCGCGAATCGTACATCCACCGCCTTGGCCGTACCGGGCGTCAGAACAAGGAGGGTGAGGGCTGGCTTCTCTTGCCGCCCATGTCTGTGGGCAGCGCCCGGAAGCTCCTGAGGGGTCTCCCTCTTGAGCAGAACACGTCGTTGGAGAGCGCAGATGTCAACATTGAGTCTGGAGACCTTCCTAGCATCCACAAGGAGGTGCAGGATCTCACGCAGTCCATTCACAAGAGGATCCTGGGCTCGGCGTACACGTCTCTCTTTGGAGGCCAAACGAGCCAAAGGGAGGAGCTTGTCGAGGACCTCAACCTCTGGGCCACCAAGGGCTGGGGCTGGGCCGAGCCTCCACCCGTTTCCTCGTCCTGGGCTCGCAACCAGGGCTTGCTGCACGCCGGCTTGAATATCCAGGACAGGGCCGCTCGGCGAGACGACCAATCTGATGGCGATGACCGGAGAGGCCCCCGACGGTTCGGTTCCCGTTCCGGCTCGGATGAGCGGCGGTCATCATCAGACCCTTTCTCCGAGATTGGGCGCCAGGCACGTCGTGACGACTCTGGCTTCAGCCGTGGTGGTGGCGGTGGTGGCAGAGGCGGTGGCCGAGGTGGTTTCAGCCGCGGTGGTGGCCGCGGTGGTGACCGCGGTGGCAGAGATGGTGGCCGGGGCGGCCAGGACTTTGGACGATCGAGATTCTAAGGGAGTTTGACGACGCAATGAGGTTGCATCTGAACCAGCGATGATATGAGCATTTTTGTGGTGAGAAAGGTTCTGTACTTGTATCAGGGGCAATCTTGGGGTCAAAAACGTGTAAATCAGGGCTTGTGTACAATAGGGATCAGGGATAAAGAGGCGTTTTGGGAACAAACTCTCCTAGACGATGGATTTCCAACTAGCATATCTAATATCAAAATACCCCTCGCTACGTCGTCACGACTTTGGATGCTCGTGAAACCACCTCGGCTTCGGCCGTTTGATCAAGTGCATACCCCAAAACGCCTATCGTGACCATGCTTTTCTACCGCCCTTGTGGTTCCATCATGGTAAACAGTGATCTCGCCCCATGGATTGTACCATCTCTTTATCGTTGCGCCATCAACATGTTGGCGTCCCATAGCAGGACTCTCTCGTCCCAGCCTACCGAAGCGACCCATCCCCCGACTCCAAATAGGCACCAGTCGACGCCGGTGACAAACTCGGTATGCCGATTCATGATTCCCATCTGGCGACCTGCCGTGGTCCCCGTGACCGGGCCCGGCGGGCCCGCCGAGCCGTCGTTCCATAGGCGCACCGTCATGTCGTAACTCGCGCTGATCAGGACGTCCCTCGCGTGCGGGCTCCAGGACAGCCGTCGCACGGCGTACTCGTGGCCCTGCATCACGGACAGCGGTCCGCCAGCTGGGTTGCGGACGTCGAACGTTCGAATGAGGCGGTCCACGCCGCCCGTGGCGACTACCGTGTCGTTGTACTTGTTCCAGTCGTGCGTCAAAACCTCAGACGGCGGGCTGGTGCCGACGAGGCCGGGTTGTGCGCCGGGTTGTGCGCCGGCCGCGTGGACGGGTATCGTAGCCACGAGGTGGTACTTTGCCGAGGACGGTGTGCGGAGGTCGAAGACCCGGAGGTGCGAGTCGGAGGATACGGCGGAGATGAGGGCCGGATTGGAGGGGCAGAAGGAGGCGCTGTATGTGCAGTTGCCGATGGGCAGCGTCGTGATGGAATGGTTGCGCGTGGGAGACCACTGGCGAGCATGTTAGCTTGGAATGCCTCCTCTGGATGTATGAGGCTACCAACAATCTTGACCGTTCCGTCCCAGGAGCTCGAGAGGAAGGTGTCTTTGGTAATGGGACTCCAGCAGACCGAGAACGTCTCCCTCTTGTGCTCGTGAAAGTTCATGACGGGAAAGTCATTGACCCCCAGGTCGAACAGCTTCAGCGACCCATCGCCACAGGCAACAATCAGCTGGTTCTCGTTGATCTCCGACCAGGCCAGGTCGTAGAGCGCATCGTTCGTGTCGAACCTGCGAGCCGCCGCATTAGCCGCACACATCCCCCGCGATAGCCTCCCAGGAACAGGGCAGCTGGGTCTTACGTCTTCTCCACCTGGACACCCTGCGCCGTCAGCCCCAGCGTGAAGACGCGGCCGTTGCCCACGATGCCAAAGTTGGACGACGTCGCGACGGCGATGCGCGAATCGTAGTAGGGCGAGTACTTGACGGCGTAGGGGTTGTAGCCTTGCGTGCGGAACTCGAGCATGGCAGCCATGGCGCGGGGAGCAGGACGCCTCCGCGAAGGCGCATCTGCGAGGGCGGGTTGGATTATAGGGGTGAGCGGCTGCGATTGACCATGGCCGAGATGCGAATGACGACGCTGTGTGCTCTGCGATCAGTCGACGGGTATCGGAGGGAGAGGTTGGATGCCGTTGACATGTGCCTCGGTAATGGAGCCCCTCGTCACTGGTCGGCCGCTCCAGTGTGGGGGACGGAGTACGGAGTACGAAGTAGATCGCCAGGCTTATCGTGGTGGAGTGCAGCTATCGGGGCCATTTAGCATGCATGCGAAATCACGTGATGTCGCGTTTAGCCCGTCGCGCCCTTTCAGCCCTATTAGGCTATTAACGTTACATGTTGATGTGGAATCACCAACCCTCACAGTTGCTATAGAAGCAGCTGTCGCTCCTGGCAGGGAGATGACGCAATATCCTCGGCGAGGCCAAATTGCTCGATGATTCTGCGGTGTGGTCGATACCCGAGAATTTGTCACTTACACATAGTCACATACCATGAAGTCATTCTTGACACGGCCCAAGCGAAAACTAAGCGCAGAGCCCGAGCCAGGTCCTGGAGGCGAAGACGAGCCGACCGAGGTCAAGCTCGCCCTCCTGTCTTCGCTGCATCCCGAAGTCGACCAGGAGACCCTCCTCGACATCCTGCTGGCGCATGAAGGATCCGTGGGCGATGCATCAGCCGCCCTGCAAGTATCCCAACACAGCGGCAAGAAAAGCGGCGTCATTGGACATCAGCAGTCCCTGAAGCAGTATACGCTACCGAGTGATGCGGCGTCACCGACCAAGAAGAAGCCCAAGTTGAGAAAGGGCAGCACGCTGCACCTGTACGACCCAGACGACGTCGCCGAGCACACACCCTGCACCATCATCCACAACTTCTTGCCACCGGAGGAGGCCAACGACCTGCTTCGGGAGCTGCTGGACGAGGCAAGGTCCTTCGAAAAGATCACGTTCAAGCTGTTTGACAATGTCGTGTCGAGCCCCCACACGTCGGGCTTCTTCGTGGAGAGCCGCGACGCTGTACAGACGCAAAAGGCGGATTACTACTACAACGGCTCAAAGCTTACCGCGAGTTTGCCCTCAATTTGTCTTGAAACGTGAACGCGAGCTGACGATGGTTCAGGATGTCCGACGCATCACGCCCCAGCTGACCAGGGTAAAACCCATCGTGCAGGAGGCCGTCAACAAAGAGGTGCAGCACCGGATCAAGACACGCTACCCCGGGGGCAAGAAGCTAAAGCACCAGTCCCCAAACCCCTGGGTCCCAAACTCGGCCTTTGTAAACTGCTACAACGGCGGGCAAGAGAGCGTCGGCTGGCACAGCGACCAGCTGACGTATCTCGGGCCCCGGGCCGTCATCGGATCCATATCCCTGGGCGTCGCGCGCGAGTTCCGCGTGCGCAGGGTGCTCCCCAAAGACGGCGACTCGGACGCGGACGCCTCGGGCCAGATGTCCATCCACCTGCCGCACAACTCGCTGCTCGTGATGCACGCGGAGATGCAGGAGGAGTGGAAGCACTGCATCGCGCCCGCGCCGTCCATCGACCCGCATCCCGTCGCGGGTGTCCGGCGCATCAACATCACGTACCGCGACTACCGGCAGCGCATGCACCCGCGGCACACGCCGCGGTGCGGGTGCGCCGTGCCGTGCGTGCTGCGCGTGGTGCAGCGCAAGAGGGAAAATCTCGGGCGGTATTTCTGGATGTGCCACGCGAGCAACCTGCCCGGCAAGGACGGCTGCTCGTTCTTCCAGTGGGCAGAGTTTGATGACGACGGGGATCCAATACTTGGCAAGGCGGACTCGAAGCCGCCATAGCTGTATCACATGTTGGCGGAGATGAGATGCTCAGCTAGGAAGGACATCAGCTAGGAAGGACATCAGCTAGGAAGGATATCAGCTAGGAAGCATATCAGCTAGGAAGGATATCAGAATGTGAAGAGTCAAATGTTGAATGAATCAAGATATGTCTACATCGTGGCCTCGCTGTGCAAATTGAATTAAGCGGAGGGAATTTTGAATGCATGATGAAGGCTGAGTTGAGGCATCCAATATGCGCCTCCCGCTGCTTTATGGATTTCTATAAGACCGGCCACACTCTCCCCCCTCAACCCAACTCTCATTCTTCCTTCCTCTCTCAGCGTCTCCCCTCCCTCCCGCCAGGCGGTCCAACATGCGATACTCAGGAGTCACTCCGTATCAAATAAGTTAAGCCCTTGAGATCCGCCTCGTACCGATGATACTCGTCCATCTTTCCCTCGACAATCTTGGCAGCATCTTCAAAACAGAATCTAGACAAAAGCTCTTCCTCCCTGAACAAGAGACGAGGCGAAAACCTAGGACAAATGCGATCAGTGAAAAGGGGATACATCGCATTGGTGGACATTATGCTGTTCCAGAACCACACGCCGCCCGACTCCCAAGTCTCTCGCATGATCTGCGCCAGCGAAAGGCCATGATTGGCTGCGAATTTGTGCTCTTCTGCCTCAAATATGTCCATGAATTCTTCCCGGACCTTGTTGAACTCGGCAAAGCGCTCTTGCGTTATGTCGTTGATAGCACAGCCCGTCAGCCAGTGCGGAACGGCCAAGTTCTCCACAGGCAAAGCATTCACCCACTCTAGGTCTATGAGGCAGGTTACGTTCCAATCGTCATCGACAAAGATGTTGCTTGCATGGCAACCTTGACTACATTCAGAGCTATTGACGAATTACATATATATGGTCGGGAAGGATGTTCTGGTGCGACCAAGTGCGGACCGTCGTGCTAGTGCTTTGGGTAAGTAGTGGGTCTAATAGTAATAGTAGGTGTGAAGATGGTGCATTCACATAATTGGGTGAAGGCTCGGAACAACCTTAATGCGAGCAAACCCACAATAGGGGCAAAGCTCAAACATTAAAGACCGCCTCGTCAGGCAATTCTCTTATGTAGGAATAAGGCTATTTTGCATCGTCAATCGTATGCTACTATCAGACCAACAGCGCATTGTGTGACAGTAGGAAAGCTAATACAAGCATAACATAGCGCTCGTACCAGAAGACGCCTCTCCGACTTGCCCACTTCGGACACCGAACATCACGACAGACAGCCTTCCTGTCCGATGTGAGGACACGGTATTCGCCATTATGGACCGAATTGACGGGAACACTCTGGAAGAAGCTTGGCCGAGTCCAGGCTGGTGTTTGTCATTTCGTTTGGCATTACAGCTACGCCAGTTTATCCTAAAGATGAGATCTATGACGTCGACATCGGCTGGCTCATTAGTCACGGGCGAGTGTAGGTCGTTCTGGCTAGAAGATCGCTTTAGACTGCCTACGAGGGCGACGCCCAAAGATATCTCGGCAATTTTTTTTTTTGGCTTTCTGGACTAACTTTATATCTATACGACAGGAGTTGAACAAGGGTAACCATCATCATTCGTCCCTAAGAGAACCGTCAGGTCTCAAACCTGGCAAGCTAGTATTCATCCACCACGATCTTGCGCCTCGGAATATGGTGGTTGACCCGTCGGGCGAGATCTGGCTGCTCGACTGGGACTTTGCAGAATTCTTTCCGGCTTACTTTGAGTACGCACCGATGAATAACTTTTTGATACCGCGTAGCCGGGGCATACTCTCGCGAATTCGGTGGTACTTATTTACCTGGATTGCAGCTGGGCGTTCTGTGAAGGAGATTCGACTGCTGCGGACGGTCAGACCCAAGTTTCTGCGCTTCGGAGCTGGACGACGGTGCAACATCAGAGCACAAGCCACCAAGTCAAGGCGAGGGAACGTCTCAGACCCTCCAAGTCCGAGATGATCGTGTAGACCGAGCACCGGCATCCTTCCATTTCCTCTGTAAAAGTAGGTATACTTCTGCCTCTTATTGGTGCTGATCAGGTTCGTGATAGTTCGGACACTGATTCCTTGGGCGCAACGGCGCTTTCTAGACTTGTTCTATATCTATTCCCCTTCAAACCGCTAACAAATTCTCCCTGCGGTCACATAGCTCGGTGTATATCGTACAAAGCATGCATTAGAAGACCACGGCCACCTTCCAGCCGGTCCTATGGACTCTCGCGAAGAGAACAAAAAGCGTTCCGGCGAGACAGAAGACTCCGGAGAAGACCTGGACTCCGACCCAGCTGCCTGACTGACCCAGAATAGCGCCGTTGATGGGATTGGTTGTCAAGCCGCTGACTGAGGCAATGAAGAAGATGATGCCCGTGCGGAAGCCGATTTCGGGGATTGGGGAGATTTGCGCCACGAGAGGCGCAATGAGCGACACGTAGGCACCGGAGCAGAAGCCGAAGAGGGCGGCAAAGGCGATGACTCCGCCAGTGGTCTTGCTCGGAATCCACAGCGCGAGTATCCAGATGCCCGTGAGGAAGCACACCACAATGAAGATATTGTAGCGCCCCATCTTGTCTCCCATGAAACCCGAGAACAAACGGCCGAAGAGGCTGGCTGCGTTGAGAATGGACAAGAGGTACTGGACTAGATTGGGATCCATTCCCATGTCAAGCGCCTGAGTAGGGAGATAGTTGATGGGGACGAATATGCCAAAGGTAAAGCAGAAGAACCCCAGGCAGAGTAAAACAAAGTCCAACTCGCGGAACGGCTTTGCGAGCTGAGCCTTGGTCATCTTTTGGGGACGCGGTGGGTGGAACGAACGGACGGTGAGGTTGGCGACGATGAGCAGCGCCAAGATCAGAAAGGCGCAGATGCGCATCGCCCAGGGATAGCCGACCTGTCGGATGAGGCGGCTGACCATGATGGGAAAGACGACGCCGCCAAGACTGGATCCCGTAGCAAGAATGCCAAAGGCAGCGCCGCGCTTCTTGTCAAACCAGCCGTGGATGGAGTTGAGCGCTATCCGTGTTAGTCCGTGTGCGGACATGTGAAGGACGGCGCATGTTCCGGCTTACCTGGCTGGAAGATGAAGGAGACGCCAATGGCCGAGCAAACGCCTTGCGCCAGCAGAATCTGATAGTACCGAGCGCCAAGGGACGTCATCATCAACCCGAAGACGTGGAGGAGGCTGCCGAAGAAGATGAGGTAACGGGGGCCAAAGTTGTCATGGAGGGTGCCGACGATGGGCCCCATGGCGTTCATGAAGAAGATCTGCAGCGACGGGATCCAGGAGATTGTGCTCGGGGAGTAGTCGCTGAGAATGTTGTTCTGGTAGTACTCTTGGAAAGCCCCGACACCTGTTCGATGTAAGCCGAGCGTGCCAGGGACGAGGCGGGCGCGCACGCAAAACCCACGTACTGTTGATCCAGCCGAAGCTGCAGAACGAAGTGCACCAGGCACCGAGAACGACAAGCCATGCGACGAGTCCCCCGTCCGGCGCGCCGCTCCCGTCGCTCCCCGGCAGGGCAGGCGGCGCGGGCCCCTTCTCTTCGTCGGTCTGTTCCGCTGCATACGGGCCGTCGCTCAGCGCACTGTCCTGGCCCGGCTCGTTTCGCTGGAGGGTGACGCCGGAGAGCGAGTCCGCCGACGGGCGTTGTTTGTCTGCTGTGGCCATGTTGTGAGGAACGTAGTGACTGGACTGGACGCAGCAGGCGCGATCGAGAAGAGGAGCGACGGAAGCTTCTGGAAAGATTAAACACTATTAGACGGGGGCGACGAGCAAATACAGAAATTCAAGGGCGCGAGTTGGAGCGGGAGTTGGAGCGGCAGGGCAATGCAAGCTCTTATATGAAGGGTGCAGCACACGGCGAATACAGGTCGCGTTCGACGGCGCTCGTGCTCGCGGCCTCGGAGCGCCGACTCATGGGCGGAGGGAGAAGCCCGGCCTCCAACCGCGCCGACTACCTACTTGAGAGACTGGCCAGCGCAGGAATCGCTCTTCATGCTGCCGGGGAATCCAGATCGGTCGTCGGCGCTTCGGCCCTCGGTGTCTGGGCTTGCGTCTGGCCGAACTCGGTGGGCGGCCGGCGCCTTCACCCCCGGCCCTGGGGGTGGAAGGAGGGCCGGGGGTGGAAGGATGGACCTGCAGACGAGCGGGTTACATGTGGAAGACGGGAGTGTTTTGCTCTTTCATCCCTCGCAAGCGGAGCTAACGAGGTTCTTGTCTTCGTTCTTGTACTTCGTATCTATCCGCCCAATCCCATGATGCGTCTGCTGTCGATGACATTGCAGAGTTGCACGTGGAATACGGCTTGCCGTAAATGGGCACCGGAAACATTTCCAGATTCTCAATGGAAAGCTGGGAACCCACAGCTCCGAGCAGTCGACAGTCAGGGACGACAGCTTCGCCGCCGTTGAAGCCCATCAGAGCTCAGGGCTCGTTAGGTTACCCCGCTGGCGTCCCTCGGCCTCGGTCCTTTTTAAATCCCGAGGCCGAACCTGCTTCAACTACTACCTACTCGTACTCGTACTTCGTAGGCTTCCTCGCTTCCTCCCCGACACCGTCTCGGTGCCCGTGCCGGTGCAGCCCCGGGCGCCTTGCGACAATGTCTAGCCAGTCGCCCTCCGAGACGTCGGTCCGCAGAGCCCAGCTGTCGTGCGCGACGTGCCGCCGCCGCAAGGTCCGCTGCGACAAGCGCTCGCCCTGCACGCCGTGTGCTCGGGGCGGCCATGAGTGCTCATACCGGCCGGGTGAGCCGCGAGCCCGCCGGGCCCGGAAGGCCACCATCAGTGATGTTGCGACTCGCATCTCCGAGCTCGAGAGGACGCTCAGCGCCGTCTCGCCGGGCTGCACATTCGAGCCGCCGCTGCGCACGACCACACCTCGGACAAGCCAACCCTCGCACTCGGGACCGGGGCATGCCGGCTCTGGCGGCGAGATTCTGCTCGAAAAGGGGTCTTCGAGCCAGTACTTTAATGAAGTGCTCCTTTCCCGCGTCATCGAGCAGGTGCGTCAGTCACCCCACAGCCGTCGGCGAGCGGCGGTTTCTCAACAGGCATCTAGGAACATGACGTTCGTACGGCCTTGGCCACTCCGAGAAGTGATGAAGCATCACAACCACACGCCCCGTCACCGTTCAACCCCATGGGGATCCTCTCGCGCCAGCATCCTTCACAGGCGGTCGCCGGTTTCCACCCTCCAAAGCTGACGGCGATGCAGCTGTGGAAGACCTTTGTCGACAACGTTGACTCTTGCATCAAGGTTGTCCACGTCCCGACGGCCGAGGTCATTGTATACACGGTCATGGATAACCCGGACAATGCATCGATGGAGGCCTTGGCTTTGTGCTTTGCCATCTACTACGCGGCAGCGATCGCCCTGGATCTGACCGACAGCTGCGCAACCATTGTGGGAGAGGACTGGGGCGCCAGCCTGCAACGGTTCAAGACGGGGTTGGAGCAGGCCCTGGCCCATGCCGACTTCCTGGAGAACACCACGGTCATGTTGCTTCAGGCGATGGCGATTTACCTGGTACGCCTGGACCCCCGATTGCATGCCCTGCACGCTGACCTTGCGTGGTACAGACCGCCTTGCGAGTCCACAACACCGGCCGAGCGGTCTGGACCCTGAACGGCCTCGCCATCCGGGCCGCGCAGTCCATCGGGCTGCATAGAGACGGCAGAAAGCTCGGCCTCTCTCCGTTCGAGTCCGAACTGCGTCGTAGGCTGTGGTGGTACTTTCTCACCAGAGACGGGAGAGCGGCGGAAGACTACGGACTCCACAACACATCCTGCCTTGCGTCCGGGGCCGATGTTCCGCTCAACCTGGAAGACGGCGACCTGTTCCCCGAAATGGCCGAGCTGCCGCCATCCAGAGCAGGGTGGACCCGGATGACGATGGGCCTCGCGAACATCCAGATCGGTCAAGCCTATGCCGAGCTGCTGCAACTGGCTTGGTCGTCTTCCGAGGAACCGCGATGCGACATCCGTGATCGGATTGTCCAGGGCTTGCGTTGTCGAGTCGACGACATGCTCAAAGGCTGCAATCCCGTCATCCCCTCGCATCGGATGTCGCTCTTGACTGCCCGATTCCTCCTCCGCAAGCTGGACTTTGTTACCCGTCAGCAGTGGCAGGCCTTCAAGCACCCCAACGAGCAAGAGCTGCTGGCCACGGAAGGGAGCCTGCTCGAGGCGCTCAGCATCCTCGAAGAGGAGGAACACATTCGGGCCGACGACCTTCTCCGGCCTTTCCGCTGGTCGATGCGATCCTACCCCCAGTTTCACCTGACGCTCTTCATCCTGTGGCACGTGTGCGTACGCCCCGCGGGGCCCAGCGCACGCCGCGCATTCGAGGCGGTGGAGAGTTACGTGGAGGAGATGGAGAGAGCCAGGAAGGACTTGCTGCGGGGGTCGAAATGGACGATCCTGAGGGCACTGAAGGCCAAGGCAGCGACAATGATACCACCGGAGCAGGGCGTCGGCGTCGGCGTCGGCGCGGGAACCCCGGCGGGCGCGGATCAGGTCGGCAACGGCGAGGCCTTGGGTTCCGCGACCACGGGGGAATTCGCGGAGATGAGCGATGCCGGGACGTTTGGCGACATTCATTGCGTGCCTGGCTGGAGCACGCTGCTGCAAGACTTTCTCCAAGACGAGACCAACTTTTCCGTACTGCTGTAGCTCTAGTACGCTGTAGCTCTAGTACGCTGTAGCAACTAATACTGCTGTAGCAAGTAGTACTCTGTAGCAAGTAGTACTCTGTAGCAACTAGTTGCCAAAACAATCTACTGCACGGTCCACCGGGATGGACCTTGTCAAGCTTGTGGTGAAGGCATCTACGAAGTACAGTAATGCTTGTGGGGATGGCCCGTGACCCACCCTCGGGCTGCACTTGAGCAATCAGAAAACGGAAGCGCCGCCTCGACACATCAGGCCAACTTCGCCGAAGCATCAGCAACAATCCAGGGGACCGTCCAGCCCGCCGCCCAATGGCCGAGCAGCTCACGTTTCCCGCGGCCGCGGCCGCCCTCCTCGAGCCTCACCTGCCCCCGGCGACCCGCCCCGGCGCCCCCGGCGCCCCCGGCGCGGCGCCCGCCCGCCCCTTCGTCACGCTCACCTTCGCCACCTCGCTGGACTCGACGCTCTCGCTGGCGCCCGGCGCGCGCACCCGCCTCTCCGGCCCGGGCTCCAAGGCCATGACCCACCACCTGCGGTCGCGGCACGCGGCCATCCTCGTCGGCGTGTCGACGCTGCTGGCCGACGACCCGGCGCTCAACTGCCGCATCGCGGGCGCCGGGGCCGCGCAGCCGCGGCCCGTCGTCGTCGACCCGCACCTGCGCTGGACGCCGCGCCGCGGGGACCGGGTGCTCGAGGCGCGCCGGGCGGGCGCCGGGCTGGCGCCGCTCGTGCTCACCGGCGTCGCGGCGTCCGAGGTGCCGCCCGAGAGCGCGCGGCTCCTGGAGGAGCACGGCGGGCGGCACGTCCACGTGCCGGCGACGCGCGCCGGCGCCGGGGGCCGCATGCGCTTCGACTGGCGGGACGTGCTGGACGCCCTGCGCGCCGAGGGCCTGTCGAGCGTCATGGTCGAGGGCGGCGCGCAGGTCATCAACTCGCTGCTGCACCCGGCGTGCCACGCGCTCGTCGACTCCGTCATCGTCACCATCGCGCCCACGTGGCTGGGCCGCGGCGGCGTCGTCGTCTCGCCCGACAGGGTCACGGATGGCCAGGGCGGGCCCGTCGCGGCGGCGAGGCTGTCCGACGTCTCGTGGCATCCTTTCGGCGAGGACGTCGTCCTGTGCGGCAAGTTGCACGCGTCAGGGGATGCTCCCTCACTGCCGACCGGGGCTTTGTAGCGCTCAGATACCCAGCACCAACAGCTTTCAATAGACCACGCCCGCTGCTCGTGCATAAGGTACTCAGCCTCAGCAAAGACCGTGCAGCCACAGTTCAACTTCTCCGCTGTCCCACCCGCTCCGCCCGTGTCAGTTCGGCCCTCGCCGACGCCCGCACGCCGGAGCGCCGGGGAGCAGCCGCCTCGTCCCCGAGCATGACTCGCGCCCGCTGTAGAACAGCGGAAGGCTTCTAGAAGGTGAGGGGTCCCGACGGACGTCACCCCACCTTGCCCACCACCCCCACCACCCCCACGGTCGAGATGAGCTCCAGCCAGACCACTCCAGATTTTATTCCTCCATCATCACAAACAGCTCTCGACGCTTGACAGCTCTCGACGTTTGACTCTGCGGAATCCGTCGGCTCGGGACCCGGCCGAAGAACAGCAAGACACACCGCAGCACCAGCCCGCCCGCCCGCCATGGCATCCTCCCGCCCCCGCATCACCGTCCTCGGGTCCCTCAACATCGACCTCGTCTCCTACGTCCCGCACCACCCGCTGCCCGGCGAGACGCTCACCTCGAGCCGCTTCGCCACCTCGCCCGGCGGCAAGGGCGCCAACCAGGCCGTCGCCTGCGCCAAGCTCTCCCGCACCGCCGCCCTCGCCGACCCCGAGGCCGACGTCGCCATGCTCGGCGCCGTGGGCGCCGACACGTACGGCGAGGCCCTGCGCGAGAGCCTGGCGTCCCACGGCGTCGACGTGAGCGGCGTCGAGGTCCGCCGCGACGGCAAGACGGGCATCGCCATCATCGTCGTCGACGAGCCCTCGGGCCAGAACCGCATCATCCTCTCCCCCGAGGCCAACCACACCCTCCTGCCCGCCCACTTCGCCGCGCTGCCCGGCCCCCGGCCCGACCTGCTCATCATGCAGCTCGAGATCCCCTTCGACACCGTCATGCAGGCCCTCGCCGCCGCAAAGGCCGCCGCCGTCCCCGTCCTGCTCAACCCAGCCCCCGCCCAGGCGCTGCCCCCGCGCGCCTACGACGGCCTCGCCTACCTCGTCGTCAACGAGACCGAGGCCGCCGTCCTCTCCGGCTGCAGCGAGGCCGACCTCGACGACCTGCCCGGCCTGCAGCGCGTCGGCGCCCTCTTCATCGGCCGCGGCGTGCGCAACGTCATCGTCACCCTCGGCGGCCGCGGCGTCTACTACGTCACCGACGACGGCAGGAGTGCGCTCGTGCCCGCGCTCAAGGCCAATGTCGTCGACACCACCGCCGCCGGCGACACCTTTGTCGGCTCCTACGCGCTGGCGGCCGTCAAGGCTGGCGCTGGCGACTTTGACATTGACGCCGCCGTCAAGGCCGCCAACCGCGCGTCCGCCATTACCGTCTCCAGGAGGGGGGCCCAGGTGTCTATTCCGTGGAAGGATGAGCTACAATAGAAACGGGATATTTAATCATGGAAAAAGAGAGAATAATTCAGGCTCCGTAATACACAGAGTGTCTAGAACCACAAGCCCCAGCTCCAGAGCCCAGTGTCCTTTTTGCTCTTGATCCGTACCGCATCCTCCTCCATGCCCTCTGTTGCTGCAGCTGCCGCCCAGTTAGTCGCAACAGGCGTCAAGCCCCTGAGCGGCCTGCCCCGCAAGGAGCCGTCTGCATTGTCGACGCTGCCATTCTCGCCCCACAGGTTGCGCTTCTCCCCTGGTTCTTGGGGGCCCGGTTCGTTCGAGTCGTTTCTGCTCCTCCGCGACTGCGGCGTCGACGAGGCTGGAGAAAGCAGGCGCTGGGCCTTCTTCCCAAGGGCTTTCCCGAATGTAGATGCCTTTGGTGCCACGTCGCTCTCCAGACTCGCCCGCCTCAGAGGCACCTCCGGCGTCGCTGGGCGAGGGGTCGCCCGCTGCCCAACAATGCCGTCTCCGCCCGTGGTGTACTTGGGGCAAGTCTTTTGTGGCTTCCTCGGAGACTGCTGTCGCCCCATGATCTGTTCCTTTACAGACATCGCCTTGTCCTCGCCCCAATGGCGTTCGACAAGCTGCAGCAGATGGTCCTGCGACGTTTCGGGGCGTGGCGACCACGGCGAAACCGCATTGTGCCGCTTCAAGGTGGCGGTGGCTGTCGTCTCCAACCTGCTTCGCAAGCTGGACACTCCTGCTGTAGCCGCCTCCACAGACGAGTACTCGGGGAAGGCCGAGTGTGAGTAAGACACTCGGATATGCATGTATCCCACCGTGGAGCTCCCAAGCTGCAACTCCAAGTCCTCCATCAGCTCGTCAGACTTTTGGCGAACGTGGCTATTCCTGCTGCGCCGCCTGGCCTTTTCGGCGTCTATTTGTATATTCGCGAGAAGGAACACGCTTGATCCGGCATATATGGTGCTGCGGCACGTCAGCAAGAACTGGGCTCATGGGTCTGGCGTCGACTGACGTAGGAAAGGCCTGCTCTGGCAACACCTGTACAACGGTGGTCCCAGAAACTGGCAAGACGTCCACGGTAAGATCGTATAGACAGCCAAACTCGAAGAAGCGGTCTGCCTTGCTTATCAATACCATTTCTGAACACGTGTCACGCAAGGACACCAACCTAGCTGGGGATCAATAAACGAGCCCGTCATGCTTTTGGCCTTTGAGCTGCTCTTTGATGGCGATCTGGACGACGCGATGCGAGAGAGTCGCCCCGATATCTCGATGGCTGCCCATATAGCCTGCGGGCCGTGTTCCGGGACAGTGGACTCTGATGCAATGGATATGCAAGGGGATAGAACAAATGGCTGTATTTCCTGAGAGCTATTCGTCACCAGGGGAGGTAGCGGGGAGAAGGTAGGTGATCCAGGCCCGGGGCCATCTCTTGCGCGAAAAGGTTTCGGAAAGGGGTAGCCTTGGAGGTCACCACCGTTTGCATCCAAAGACGCCCGTGATGACGACTGGTCGCCGGGAAGGATGTACTCGCCATTCTCTCGGAGAGAAGAGCCGGACGAGGGGGTGCGACAGCTCGACACTCCTCGCCGCATGGTACTCCTGCCAAACGACCAGTGATGCCGGGTAGCCTTGGTAGGCGGAGTCGACTTCGTGAGCAGTCCTCGGCATCGCATCAGCGTCTCCTCCCAGGCCCGCCCCCGTGGCCGACCGAGCTCCAGCGAGCTGGCCCAAAAGTCGGGCCGACGGCCCAGACTCTGCTCCTAGCCAGCCGAGCCATCGGCACCTGGAGATGGCGCTTTCCGTCGCCCCTGTCTCTTGATAATCCTCAGCGGGAACTTCTTGTCTGCCGACTCGGGTGTGCCCCGTGTGCCATCGTCCGCGGTGGGCGTGTCTTCCTTGGCGCTGATCTCACGGTGGAGGAGCTGAGACCGCCGCTTGACGATTCGCAGAGGGCTAGGTTTATCTCGGGCCTCCCGTCGGCGGGGGGTGCAAAGCTCCACGTGAGGCGACTCGCTCGCGACGGACGCCATACTGCTGACGGCGGTGTGTATAATGTGTTGGCTATGGCGTATCGAAAGATGTAGCCTTGTCGGACAGGGATTTGCGTGCCTGTGATGGCGTGCCTGGCCTCTCGGAGTGCCAGTGCAGAGGGATACAGGCGCTGAAGACGAGCAAGGCGGCGAGGAGAGCAATGGAGGCTGCGACGACAAAAAAGGCAAACGCGGTAGCAGGATGCTGCCAAATTTTCCCGACGTTCTGGGCGGCCGTGATATTCATAACCTCTGTTGGGTAAAGCGTAAAGGACAACAGAAACGGAGCCACAAGACGGCGGTGAAAGTATTGTTGGTAAAGAAATAAAGTGACCGGAGGGGTATCATGCTAGTCTCGCTCTATCCAGAAAGTGATGTCGACGCTGATGAAGGCAGCTCCTCCCGCAAAGAATGTGACGAGTGCAGGGACCACATGGAGCTTGATGGCCTGTGGCGTTTGCTCTCGTGCAAGGAAGCAGTGAGCGGTGTTCGTGAAACTGGTCGAGGTTTCACTGACGCCTACGCAGCGCTCCCAAGCGTGCGTCGCAGGTTCTCCTTGACGGATTCAACGTCACTCTCCTCCATCGCAAGGAACCGAATCTGCACACGTCACACGTCAGTCTAGCCATTCACCCGAGATGAGTTGGACCGACGGTGGTTACGTACCAGTTCATCGGGGCCGCCAGAACCGCCATACAGGACCGGCTCTGAGAGGCTCGCGGCGATTCCCTTCTTCACTCTGTCCTCCCACACCCCATCCCAGTTCCACTCTCCAGGCTGCCTGACAGATGTATTGACTGCCTCACCAGAGCTTGCTCCCTGTCCACCATCGACCTTCCCATCCTGGCCACTCCCTACTGCTGCTGGGTCCTCGTGCAGCTTGCCCAACTTCCGTTGGTGCGTTCGCCAGGCGTGCCAGGCGCCAGGGTTCCCCGCCGCCTCTAGCGGAACGGAGTCGAGAACCTCCTCGTCGTCGAATGTGCTCCGGATGTATTTCAATATGTGGTAGATCGAGACGCTTCGCTTGCCTGTGCGCATGTAGCTGGGCTGATTGTCATTCTCTGATTCCGGCGAGTAGACACTAGAGGTCGCGTGGCTGGCCAGCTCCGAGGCTGGGCTGCGTGCTTGCTCTCCACTGGCTTGTCTACTCCCAGGCCAGGCTCGCCTCCCACGCCCGAACCACTCCGGAAAGCCATGGCGCAGGCTGAACCCGCCGGGGGGCAGCCGCTCTTCGTCCCTTGCACTAACGGTTCCGTTGTCTTGGATGTCGGTGGTGTACATGTATGTTGTTAACGGTGTAATTAATGGATGAAACATGTCGGTAGAGAATAGGACGAGAGGCGGAAGTTTGGGGTACGAGTCGGGGAAGGATATCTGGAGTCGAAGAACTGCCTGGGCGTAGGGGCCTGATGCTGTGTGAGCGAGAGCGCTTGGCAGTGGCGCCTGGGGTCTCACCGTCGCGAACAAAGAGAACCGCCGACCACAAGGTGGGATCACCGGGAGTCAAACTGACAAAGACTCCTTCCGGGCAAGCCTGCTTCAGCCCGGCGCTGGTCATGTCTGTAAGCCAGTGCCCATGCGGAACGGCAGCGGTTGCCATTGCACCTACAATTCGGAGAAGAGGTGCTGTCTCCGCAGAGAAGGTAGCTGATCTAGGGAAAGCATGCTGGAGGACATCACCCCAATGTGCTCTGGCGCCGAACTGGCGACGAAGTAGATGGCGGACTGTCGAGGGTCTACGACTTAGCTTGTAGGGTTGGTTTGGCGGCGACTTGGAGGTGGGCGGTACTCCGTAAGGGGGGCGGTGAGAGATTCTGCCAGTGGAATCGGCGACCTTTAGCCAGGACCCCTGGGCAGCGCCACGACATCATCGCGGGGCTCCGAGCTGGAGTCACATGGCGGGGCAGAGAAGAAATATCCTTGATGGCAGAGCCGCAGCACATTCGTCCATCAGGCTCGTGTCTAGAAGCAATCGTATTCTCGAATAAACGACGTTTGAGCGACTGTTTGGTAATTTTTACTTGTTATCCGCGGCCCAGCATACCCCGTCTATCGAAAAGCGCGCTACTGGCCCAGACGCTTCTCAATCTTGGACTGCTCCTGTGTCTTGATGTCCGACAGATCGTCCCTTGTAGCGTTGTATGCAGCGGTGACCTGGTTGAACGGGTTCTCCGGGCTCCTTTCAAACTCCTTCCTGATTCTCTGCTTCTGCTGGTTCAGCCGTAGGCCGACGCCGCTGCCGTCGGCCTTCATCTCCTGCAGCCGCCTCTCCTCGTACTTGGCGAATGCGGCCGCGAACCGTCTCTCGGGGTGCTTGTCAACCTTGCTATCGTCGCCGGTCGTCAGCGACAGCGCGTCGAGGGCGTTGTCGATACCCGAGGCATTGAGCGAGGCGCTCGCAGAGTCGCCGTCCAGCTGCGAAAGGTCGAGTCCGCGGGACTTCTTGGTGGGGGCTTTGGATTTCTTCGGCTCGGCTCGGCCGCCGGTGTTGGCCTCATCTTCCTTGAGCAGTGCGTCCTTCTCGGCCTTCTTTCGGGCCTGCTCGGCCTTTTTTGCTTCTTCGGCCTCCCTGTAGACAGAAAGAGAAAGGTTGTCAGCATGGCACCCGGGAGGCTTTCTGGCACGGGAGAATCCCACTTCTTCGCGTTGCTCTTGGATCCCTTCTGCCACTTGTCCTCCTCAGAAGCCGCGAGCTTCGCGTCCTCGGCTGCGGCCTTCTGGGCTGCGGCCTCCGCCTTGCGAGCGTTGCCCGCCACCTTCTTGGTGTTCTCGACCTTCTTGCCCGCCATTGCTTGGTGCGACGCTCGGCGCGTTGCTCGGGTCACTTGACAGTCGGAACCGGTGTGCGACGATCCGTCTTCCGCGCCTCGTTGCTATTTGCTTTCGTTTGCGACAGATCGAGCCTTGTCGCAGCGTTCGCTTCCTTCGGGACGTGGCTGTTGGGGGTGTTGGGACAAATCAAAGATTGGCGTGCGCCGTTGTGACACACCCCGCGGCCAGGAAATGCAGCGAATGATGAGGTAATAAGGCGCCTGCTTCCGTGGGGCTTTAGGGGCCGGCGAGCCGCCGCCAGCGAATTGGACTTCCTCCAACAACACCATGTTTGTGTCGCTCCCGACATGGAGATGTGCAATCGACAGACACGCATAGCTGCGACGTCCACGCCCGAGACCTTTCATGCAGTCATTCCCATAACCGGACGGGTGACTCCAGAATAGGGCTGCAATCCGACCAAAGCGTGGCGGCTGACCAAAACGACGCACGCTCCTGGTGCGTGCCGACGCTCGAGGAGGCATGCCGGCTGGCTTGATTGGCTATCCCCAGCGGCCAGGGCGTGCGGTCGGTCGGGAAGCAGGCAAGAGAGGTGTTTGTAGCTGGATGTAGTTTGCTTCATGCACGGCCAAGACTCCAAGAGCTGCTGCTTCTGCAAGCGGCGCACCAACCGTCCGACGACTCCCACGGCCCAGCGCATGTCACACAACGAACGCCATGATGGGCCGGGGTTCAGGCGCGACACAAGCGTCGGCACGAGGTGCGACTCCGCTGCAGCTATCATGATGCTCTGCCATATGACCTCAGAAAGTACTCTGAATGTAGTCGCGTGGCCTGCCACTACTGGCTGCCTTCTCACCACGAGCCGTGTCGCTACTCCCCACCAGGAGCCTGATCCAGAGAGATCCATGTGGGCATCCATGATCGCCACTGTCCGGGACGGACCCGTCCTGCCGTTGGGAGGGACTCCCTTAAATTTGTCACTTTGTAAGTTGTCGACCCCTCCCACTTGGCGACTTTGAAGACCCTTCGTTCCACGAAGCCGAAGCCGTTGGCTTGTGGCGATGCAAGCAGGGGACGGCAGACCCGAGGGACGGCAGTCAAACCAACCAACCGTAGGAAGCAAGTATATGTACGAAGTCTACGAGTAGTGCCTGGTATCGTGCGCGGAAAATCGGCAGGCCTCTGGTGCTTTGACAGGTGCGGGAATCGGTCCGGCGAACACTCCCAATTGGGCGGCTTCGTGACTCCGAGAGACAAGGCATCACGGCTAAACATGTTGATGATCATCTGCTTGTCTGACTTGAGCGCAACGGCCACCAATCGATACGGCGCATCATGAGTTTTCCTCCAGTGGCTGGCCCGGATATTTCTGCATACTTTCCGCCGTGGCGGACTTGTGCGCTGGTTCGCATGCATTGTCTTATATCTCGACTGCGAGCACATTAAAACAAGGGAGCAGGCTACCAGGCCAGGCCGATCACCCGTCGCTTAGGAGCTGATGCCGGCGCCTTGGAGATAGGAACCCGCCACCACAGTCTCTTTCCGCGGGCCAGCTCTCACAATCAAGCGAAGTGCGCAAAGAGCCTTGTACATCTCACCAACACCACACTAGTTGGTTCAAGTGAGTACGAGTACTGGCTAATATGGCGCGGGTATTATGGCATGCGTACGCTAGCTCAGGACACAGTGGCAGAATTCGGTCCGTAGTACGAATAGACTGACGCTACTCAGTATCGTGAGAACAAAAAGGAGTTGGAGAACCTCCTTCTGAATCATGTTCTGCCCTAGCCAAAGCTGGCCGTAATTCAGTCCGCGACAACGTCTGCCGTCGTACCTTTTCCCTTTTGGTATTCTGGGCTGAAGGTTTAGCGAGCACGAACAGATAGATGACGTTGTCGGCCGTGGGTGAGATGGTGGCCATGATAGATGCGTCGAGTGCATGAAACCGTCAATAAAGCTGTCATCTAAAAGAATGCGCCAGGCCAATCGGGATACCTGTACTGACTATCGTGGGCGCTTCAAATGCTGGTGTCTGTCAGATGTCGCATTTTTGTCTGAAATGACAGATCAAGCTTACCCAGAACCTCGTCTCATCATCTAATATCACAGCTTTAGACCCATCTCGGCCCCGTTTGGCCTCCCGAGGGGTGCGGGACGAGTCTAGACGCGGCAAGGTTGAATAATGATATGATATCCCCGTCGAAACGAGATTTCACTGCGGGAACAACACAATATTGCCAGGTCCAACGGCAGGTACGTTTCCGCCTGATCCCACGTTGGGACCTTGCCCAGTACATGCGAGAAAACACCATCACCCCCAGGTCCTGTGAATGTATGCGGTCAGACTGACAAGCCACCACAGAGATGACGGGAAGGATGGGGTGACAGGGAACTCTGCCGGTGATTAATGGGAGGGACAGAGATATGAGCCTGGCCAGAGGGTACTAGCCTTGAATGGACGTATGTACTCGTACCTCGTACTTCGTACGAAGTACGTAGCCTCAAACGTGCTTGGTCTCGGCAGGGGTCCCGGGACTGTCTCGTGCGCCTGAATTGAGTGCCGGCTGATGAGCTTCTATGTCGCTGATGAAGCAATTGGCTTCAGGAACGAAGCGCCTGCAGCTCCAAACTCTTGTGCCGTTCCTCTGGTAGGATGTGTCAGAACGACAGGATCGGCTGTGAGGCTTCAAGTTCATGCTTGCTAGTTGTTCAGCTGCACTTTCGCTAATGGGATGATCAGCATTAACACTACCTCAACTTGGCCACTTGCCGCGTTTCCCGTGGCCATGGGTCGAGCCACGCTTGAGTTGTGATTCCTAAAGTTGCTTATATCAAGAATGCATATGAAGAGGGAAGCGCGAGATGCAGCAGCAGTCCGTAGTGCGCCCGTCAAAGATCGATCTAGACAGGGATTAGGGGACAAGCGTGGGCAGCACCCCATTTACAATTGACTTTTGGGGCACGTGCGATTGAGATTTCGGGCGATGTAGTGTGCCCACTGGTGTTGCATTTCAAGTTCGGAGCCCAGTTGCCAGGGTTGTTCGGATGGAGAAGCCGCTTCTAGAACAGCTGGTCAACAACAGTTGCCGGCATGACAGGGTATCCGTTCATGTTTTCGGACTCACCGCAACGTGGGCGTCTGGAAATATTGTGATGTGTATTGGTGGGAAGCCTCGGGGACCCCGACTGTTTGGCGGCGAGCTGGCCAGTGCCAAGCATCCCCTCGAAGTCAGCATACCCTACCCACCTGAACGGGCGGTTTGTTAACGAGCATTGGTCTCACTGAAGCTCGAAGGCGGGCGGCAACCTTGGCATTGGGCGCTCAATGGTGCGGGACTGCGGGTGTTGGCTGGCATCTCGGTGTGACCTTCATCATGCCACGCCTCATCGGCACCGTTTCTGGGCCCATGCAATGCAATGTGTGACTGCAGGTGATATGATCCGTACCGTACAATACTGTGGCCTGTGTCCCGTCTCGAATGCAGGCAGTGCTTGGTACGAAGTACGAAGTACAGCCCGCAGGCTAATAGACGGCAAAAGAAAACAGGATGGGGGATCTCCTGATCTGGGGCAAGGCCGATTGGAAGGTGGGAGCTGAAGGTGAGGGGCAAGCATGTAATACGAAGTAATTACTCCGTGGTCTGTACTCCGTACTTCGCACCTGCTCGTAGTTCGCACGGCACTTCAGAAGCGGGAAACAACCTCATCCCGGCGGCTCGGGTGTGCCTTCCTAGCCTCG
Source organism: Tolypocladium inflatum (assembly GCA_003945565.1). Lineage (NCBI taxonomy): Eukaryota > Fungi > Ascomycota > Sordariomycetes > Hypocreales > Ophiocordycipitaceae > Tolypocladium > Tolypocladium inflatum. The sequence continues at coordinate 3,609,765 of QEPE01000009.1, read as the reverse complement.
TCGCCACAGAGGGCCGAGAAAACTTCGCACTCGAGGGACAAGAGGGCTTGCCAATCAAATAATTCAGACGGGCCACCAACATCCCAACATCCCTCGCTTGCCTCAGATTCCCATTCGCCCGACTGTCACCGAGCGGGGATGAAGGTCCCTTGTTGATCACGCATTTTATCTTCCCAGGTGCACGACGGCTGCCCTGGCACGGCCGCGCAGTTGATCGCAATACGGACGCACAGCGTGTGCGTGAGGTATCACCTAGCTGCGGTGCTGCGGTGCTGCGGTGCTGCGACGCGGGCTGCCTTTTTTTCTTTCTTTTTTTCTTTTTTGCTGCGGTGAGTGGCTACTGCTTCGTAAAACCACACCCACCACTCGAAACTTTCGAGAAGGTCTGAGCAACTGAACTGGGCCGACGAAAAACGGGCGGAAAAAGCAATGCCCTGTCGACGCTGGCAAAAGGAAGGACGACAGCAGACATGGCCAGACGAAGCGGGAGCACTAATGAAACGTTGATGCCATGCCGTTCGACTGCTGACAGCACCTGCAGGAGACCCTGCGTTCCGTCAGCCGACAACAATGGCTTGATGGCCTTCCACGAGAATGCGCCCAGTACTCGTACTTCGCACTCCGTACTCGTACGAAGTATCGCTGCAAGTCCTTTTCTTGCGGGCCCGTGCGGGCCGACGTCGACGGGTACCTTGCAGCCATCTGAGTCCCGATCTGCCTGTTCATGATAGTTCACATCGACAGCCCGTCGTACGAACGACCATGAGGCCGAGGCAATCCGTATGAATGTGCCTGGACTGACGTCTGGGAGGTACCGGCTATGTGTGTGTGTGTGTGTGTGTGTGTTGCAGCCCTCCTCGCTTGCCCTCTCTCGAGTCTCAACAGCCTGGACCCGCCGCGGATGACGCGGAGGGGGCCACGATGACTTCGTACAGCAGAGTCATCTGCGTTTCCTCAAGAATGTTTGTACGGAGTACGGACTACAGGCCGAACGATCCCAAGTCGTCGGGGCGGCTGGCGCATCAGATCAATCCAATCCCCCGGGACGCCGTCCGTGGCCAGCTTGCGAAGGCCCGCCTTCCATGGCAGCCGAGTCAATCTTGCCAGGGTTCGCCCCCCACCGACCTGGTCGTGGGAGCCTCCTGGAGACCTGGGATCCTGGTCTGGGGCGCCATGCGACGCCACGGCTGCAGGCTAGCACAGCTTTAAATTTCCGGTTCCAGCAGCGGGCCACCACTCACGGGCCATTGTTCACTCGCGCGGCGGCCGCGCCGCTCAGGTCCGGGGAAGGGAACCGGGCCCCGCTAGGGCCGGATACCAGGGATGTCTCCCCGGAAGTCAAAGCATCGTGGACGGTGTCGAGCCATTGGACGAATCTCCCACGCCAGCGGTTGACTGATGACGACACTGGGGCGCTACGCTCAAGTCGCCCAGGGCCTAGGGCCCAGGGGCCAGCATCTGCTCGTACACGAGAACAGCTATCCACCGGACAGCTAATCCGGCAAAAGTCCTGTGGGTGATCACGAGGCTCCCGTCGCCATCTGGCGGTGAGGGCAACGGCAAAAACTACCTTTGCGGCACCGGGTGCGCCGGTACAGGAGCACGGAGTCGACCGCAGGCGAGTCTGCGAGAATACGCAACAGCGTTTTGACGCTCAGGCTGGTCTTGATTGCACTTGCAAGAGGAGCGAAGCGTCGTGGATGCAACCCTGCCGCCGCCCATAGTGGTCAAGCATGCTTTTTGGTGCGACCGCGCCCTCGGGTTCGACAAAGGCTCTGAGCTGCCTGCCTCTCACTGCTGGTGTTGCTGCATGTCATGCATGCTGCCACATGTAAGGCAAGGTACATGGCCCTGTCCCAGGACCAAGTCGAGACGATGGCAAAGCCAGGGGAAGGTCAGAGATGGCAATAGTCCGCCACTTTCCCTTTGGTTGCTACCGAGTACGGCGGCCTTCACCAGCGTGCCAAACAGCGGGACGTGCGCACGCACCTGCTGGCGGGAATTACTCGGCCACGTTTGTGGTGGGAATGGTGTAAATAGGCGAGCACTGTTGTCGGTGCGTTGGAACAAAACCAAGAGCACGGCAAGGCGCATGTCGATCGCCCTGTCCTGGGATCCCGCGACAAGGCGTCCTGTGTTAGTTGGTTGGCTACTTCGTACCGAAGCAACCGACTGAGCAAATGATACACATGGAAGCAAAGAAGCCACCCTCTGGTAGGCACGACCTACAGACATACCAGGCCCTCCTTTGGCTATCGACACCACAGCGAGTACGAAGTACCTCCGCAGTACGGAGTACTTGTACTTCGTACGAAGTACGAGTAGCTTTTGCATCCGGGCTGTGGAGCCGGTTGCAATTCCGGCACTCTGCCCCAAGGGCCCAGAGCGCTGGACCGGATTAGTGGACGCCGATGCTTTCCAGTAACACACGCCCTCTCCCTGCCAGGCGTGTACGAGAACGTTGGAGCAAGGGACATGACGACCAGGGGTTACCAGAAACAAACGGGGACCCGGGCCAGCGCCCAACTCGAGAAGCCACTGCCAGATTCCAACTTTGCCATCTCCCCCACTGGTGTGAAACCAACAGAACGAGATGGCCATCCACCGCCATTTTTGTGGCCACACTCTCAACCCCACTAAGAAGGGGGTTCGTCAGAGTTCCTCACAGCAGCACCGGCTCCGTGTCCCCGGACTAGCAACGTCTCGGAAGCATCTGGCTCTGGCGGCGACCCGTGTCTCGGGTCCTGCTGATGTGAATTCCTTTGCGGATTGGCCTATCCATACAGCTTCCTCTTGCCCACCCTCACCGAGGTATGACTTGAGTCAGGGCTCAGCTGATAGCCTGACACGCACGTTATTAACACTTGCAACTGAAACATTGCCTCAAAAGCGACGTCTACGAGCAGATTGCTGCTTTTACGTCAGAGAAGCGAGGGTCCTCACTCACCACGTGGCTGACGCACACATGCGGGCACTACTCGTACAGCTCCCTGTCGGAAGGCAATCCGTGGCTTGTTCCCCCCTATGTACAGTTTTATTACTCCGGCACATGTACGAAGCACTGTGTTCTGTAACGCAAAGCATATGCACCCGGCAGTTGATGAAGTCGCGAGATATGGACGCTTGTGCCATGGCATCTCGTTTGCGAACCCGGAAACGACGCCGCCAAACCCTCCGGCCGTTGTACGAAGCACATCGTCAGCAAGTCTTCCCACTGCCCATCCACCAGTACTTGGATTTGATGGAAGGACGACCCGAGGCGGTCATTACCAAGCCATAGTCTCTGCCCACGATGGGACGAGCTTCCAGATGGGACAAGCCTAATCATCTTCAGCCCTTCGCGAATAGGGTCCCCTCGGTGACACAGATTGTCGTGTCCACGGTTTCGGGAAGCGTCTGGGCCATTTATCCGTGGCAACAGCGGGAACGACTTCATAATCTGCCTGATGTCGGGTGAGCCGGTATGCACGCACCATGCTCTGGACTACCTGGAGTCAATGGGGGCTGACGGCAGCATTCCCTCCCCTCTGACGCATGATGCGTTTTCATCCTGGCGGATGGCACCCGGAATTGGGCTGTCAGCAAAGGCTGTGCAACAAGCTGGATGTACTTCGTACGTACGTGGCCGGCAACAAGCATGTATCGCATGCGCCGTTGGGCGGATGGATGCAGATCTGACGGCGGGTAAAGCCATTCCCGCCCGGCCGAGTACTACAACATGCCGACCGTGGCACATGATGGCCAGCACGGCAACGCCTCCAGGGCCGGACGGCGCCTTGTTCCTATCGGATGCCGTGGATAGCCACGTCGCGAACTGCGGCTTTGGTGCACGGCCAAGGCGCATACTCACCGAAAGGCAACCATGCGCGCGCGCGCGCACCGCACCTGTGCATTGCACCACTCATGGTCGTTTGCTGCCGGTGACATGAGGGATTGAGTTACACCGAGTATACATTCCGTGCCGGGGATCATGTGTGCGGGCAGGGACGCATTCGCGACCGGGCCCTGCCTTACGAACAAGCGCTGCTTCCGCGGTCTTTGTTATTGATGCAGCCGCGGCCCAGCGCCTGGTCCGGACAGCGAGGCCTCGGCCGGGGCCCCGAAGCCGCGGCCGGGTTCGTTCTTGATGATGACTCTGTCAGTCAGTCAGTCAGCCAGCCAGCCAGCCAGCCAGCCCGCCCGCCCGTCCAGTTGCACAATCCAACGTCCGCCTCACTGGAGCATTCACCGCCTCGCCTCATCTATCCGTAGCCCAATCGTACCGTCCTGTCCAGCTCGGCCAGAACCACCGCAAGTGGCTTTGGAATTTGGACCACTGAATAACGACATTGCGAATGTGCAGGCTGGGCTCAGGTCGTTGAGTGGTTCTCTCGTACAGAGCTCCTCTGGCAAGGCAACTGCCGCTTGCGGTGCGCGAGTGGAGGGGGTGTGGATGGTAACCAGGCGAGGCCCGGCGACGCACCACGCCCCCTTCAAGCCGACGTTCTCGTGAGCAAAAGCAACTCGTCGACCAGATGCAAAGGGACACGGCGGCCGACGAAACAAGGCGAAGAAATCCACAGCGACATGGCGCCATCCAAGCTGCCCTGCCTTTAGTTCCATACGAGTATAAGCGCAACCTGAGGTCATGGCTTGCCCAGACTCCAAACAGAGGGACAAGTCAGCCGACGAGGGCGCAAGTGCGTACGGAGTGCCCGTAGCTGGGGCGCTCTTCATCATCGGCTGCGTTTCGCCAAGAAGCGAGATGCTAGTCAGCAGGCTGGACAATTGCATTGTACAGAGATGCAGAAACCAACAAAACCCGTCACCCGCCGTGTCGGGGAACGAGCCGCCCAATCAGACGATTCGGATGCTGCTGTCCGCTACTCTTGAGCCTCGAGTGTCGAGCGGCGTCCTACGAATGCTCCTACGGTTTGCTGCCACGGATGTACCGCAAATCCCACGCGCCAGACATGGACCTATTAAACAATATACGGGCAACGGGAACACGGAAAAAGAAAGACGACCCAGCAGAAGCAACGAGGGGTCATGGATGGCGGCGCGTGGGCCAACGACGTTCGTCTTCGACGGACGTACGAGCAACGCCGCCGCTAATTGCCCACTGCGAGCTGGGCCGAAACCCGTCCATCAAATCGCACGGCATGGATGCTGGCGGCCCACGGCCCCGGTAGCACCAGCACGCCGGGTAGCCCTCAGCCTGACCCGCGCTGGCTGGCACCCCCCCTCCTTTCATAACGATTGCCAACTGGCGGCCACGAGCCCACACATCAGGAGCCCGCCCAGCAAGCCCAGCACGCGGTATCCGGATGTCCGGGGAGCCGGTCAAGATGCAAGATGACCCGGAGTGCAGGGCCGCGAGGGCCGCCGCTAAGGTACCCAACAGGTTGTCTTTGTCGTCGTCGTCGTTCGCTACTTATCCGTCCGGCTTGCTGGCGGGGTGCGCGAGCCTAAACACACCATCTCGCTCGCTGCACGGTCCGTTGCTGTCCTCGTCCCGCGCGCGTCTCTCCGGGGCTCTGCTGTAGGACGAAGCTGTTGTCCCGGAGAGGCAGCCCTGCTGGGGGGGGCCTGACCCGATGGGCTTGTCACCGCCCCCTCCTCCGCCATCTCGCCTTTCCCCCAACCCCTGTCGGCATTGATGGTGATGACGATGAGGGCGGAGAAGCAATCCTCGACTTGACCGACTGGGAGGTACCTCTGCGGTACTCAATCCCAACTCACTACGAGTACGAGTACTGTTGCTTCAGCCTTGGCCGAGCCGACCAGGGCCTCGTGGACCCATCGGCTCAGGCAAGTCAGGATTTGCTTCTGGCTGGCTGACTGGCTGACTGGCTGGCTGGCTTGGCCTTGCCGCTTTACACACACGCCCCTGCAGCTCTCAACTTGCGAACTAGCTTTTGCTCGTTGCAAGGTTCAATGGCCCCACGCACGGCCCAATGTTGTGCCCCCGGTCCTGGGCTTGGTGGGAGCCAACTTCGCCGCATCGTCTTGCTTTTCTGTTGTAATAGGGGAGACCCGAGGCCTTCTCACTCCGGCTCATGTCACCGCCCGTCCTAATCTGGTGCCAAACTTGGCCCAATGGGTACCGAGATGGGTCCTGGTCGCCCGTCAAACATCCCGGACATGGAGGGGCCATCTCTCGTCACCGTCTGTCTCGACGCAAGAGTCCTCTTATATGTGTATCCACTCCCGCTCTTCTTCAACGCTTCCCTCCCCTTCTTCTGATCATATAATAGCTTCTGCGTGTGAACTGCCCTCCAGTCTTGGGCGTATTGCTTCCTTCATGATAGACTTGGACGCTCCTCTTTACTGGACCGATTTTGTTGTCGCCTACTCTTGCCTTTATTTGTGCTTTCGACTACCACAACCGGGGCCTTCGCTGCCATCACCTTGGTCACTCCGGTGCCGCAACACCCAGTTTGTCAAACGAAGTCTTTGTTGCGGAGCTATATTACGAGGATAGGCTCTCTAGTCCGCGATCGAACCTCACGGAAGAAGCCTCCCTACTCGCGCCCATACCCCGGGTTCTCCCTGCAACTGGTCGAAGGCAACACGGGGGACTGGAGCTGTCGACACCATCATGAGAAGAGACATGTCGGCGCCCGCGGCTCGCCGCGGCAGAAATGGAGGTCAAACTCCGCCATTCCCGACCCAGCAGTTGCTCGTTCTAGGTATGCATTCTCCACCCCGAGGTCGTCTTGTCACATCTCGATAGTAGATGAAACCAGTCGTGGGGACTGACGCGGTTGTACAGCATGCTGCAGGATATGTGAACCAATCGCATTCATGTCAATTTTCCCGTACATCTATTACATGATCGAGGACTTCCACATTACCGACGACTCCAGCAAAATCGCCGTCTACGCCGGCATGGTCACGTCTGCCTTCACCTTGGCCGAGTTCTCTACCGGCGTCATGTGGGGGCGCTTGAGCGACAAGATCGGACGCAAGCCGGTAATTTTGACTGGCCTCATCGGAACTGCTCTCAGCGTGCTAGTGTTTGGGTTTGCTCCAAGCTTGCCTGTGGCGCTCTTCGCGCGTGCTCTTGGTGGTCTGTTGAACGGGTAGGGCAACCATGGACTTCCTGTTGCACGCCTGAGCGCCGGCATGGCTAACCCTGGGGGCTAGAAACATTGGTGTGGTGCAGACAACCGTAGCCGAGCTGGTGACTGCGAGGGAGCATCAACGTGAGTGCCTCGAACGGCGGCTTTTGATTGGCCGTGGAACATTCGACTGACAGGTTGCAGCTCGGGCTTACACCATCATGCCCATGGTTTGGTGCATCGGGTACGTCCTAGTTCAAGCGAGTTGACGACGACATGCAGCTCTAACCTTTGCATACAGATCCATCATTGGCCCCATGATCGGCGGAGCTCTGGCACGACCCTGCATCAGCTACCCTAACCTGTTCCCGCGCGGCACCATTTGGGACCAATATCCATACCTGCTGCCCAATCTATTCAGCGCCGCTGCCGTATTTGTTGGAGTCATCGTCGGTCTCTTGTTTCTCGATGAGACCCACTCCATGAAGAAACTGGAGCGGGACCGGTGTCGTGAGCTCGGAGACCGCATTGCGGCTCTGTTTCGGAAGAGCGTGGTTTGCAAGTGCCGCGGACGGGCACCCGAGAAGCAGGCCCTTCTCGCAGGTGACGGCTTGGCGGGATATGACACAGCGGGAGCTTGCTCCCCAGCAATCGCTAAGACGCCTGACGTGGATGAACCTCTACCCGCGTATCGGAGTCGGGAGAACTCGCCCAGGCTCTCGCCACAGGCCAGCCCGGAGCCTCCTGCAGCGGCCGAGTCACAGGCCAGCAACAAGCCCAAGATCTTCACGAAGCCTGTCATCATGAACATCGTCTCCTATGGTATTCTTGCCTTGTGCGTACTCCCCATTCACACCCATGACTTTGGCACATCACTGACGCTAGACTAGTCACACCATGACATTCGACCAGCTCTTTCCCGTGTTTCTCAGCACCGCACCGCCGAAGCACCCAGTCATGGAGCTGCCCTTCAAGTTTGTGGATGGATTCGGCCTCGAGACGAAGACAATCGGCGTCATCATGTCTGTCCAGGGGCTGTACTCGTTGCTGTCCAACTTCATGATCGTCACGCCGGTGACCCGGAGGTTGGGATCCCTCCGACTGTTTCGCCTGTTGACCTTTTCGTACTTTGCGCTCTACCTTGTCACGCCGTACGTGGTCCTGCTACCGGAGAGTCTGAGGATGCCGGCCATCTACGTTCTGGTCATTTGGAAGTGCACCTACTCGACCATGGCGTACCCCAACAACGCGATCCTCCTTGCAAACGCCGCACCGAGTAAACAGGTGCTTGGCACGATCAATGGAATCGCCGCTTCGACGGCAAGCTTGTGCAGAGCACTGGGGCCTATGCTTTCCGGCGCTCTCTACGCAGTGGGCCTGCAGACAGGCTACTCTGGCCTTGCGTGGTGGTTCAGTGGACTCGTCACCATCGCTGGCGCCTATCTCAGCTCGCAGATTTCGGAGGGCGAGCCTCAAGCCCCTACCCCGGAGGAGGAAGCCTTGCTCGACGGCTCGCTTCTTTACGACGACGATGAGGCCGCTTGAGAAGGTCCATGACGGACTTGCAGCCCGGTTTGCGGACCTGTACAGTCTTCTCCATCCTGGCCTTTACTTCTTCTTTCTCTCTTTTCCGCGTTCCCCGTATTTTGCAGTGCTCTTTTTCTCTCCTATTTTGATTTAATCTCAACGACATTGTCGGCGCCAATACCCCTTCAGTCGGGCAGCAGGGATGAGGACAGGCGTTGGCTTGGTATTTCAAGACGAAAGGATATTTCTTGCGGCGTATAGAACCCCCCCCCCCTTTTTTCCCTTTTTTCCTTTTCCCTTTTTCACCCATGTGAGGACGGGACGGGCGGCGTCGAGGCACGAAGCATCATGACCCTTGCTTCCTCGTCGGCTTTTTCAAGACGGATTTTTTTCGGGGCTATCACTCATGAGGATCGGGCAGCATGACGCGAGCGATGGCAACATCGCACGGGCGAACGGGCGTTGCGCAAAAAAGACAATGGATGGATGGACGTGGGCATCGTCTCTGGATACTATTAGATACTGCATGGATACACGATGTGGGCTGGGCGAATGGCCTTATTAGAGGAACCACGGAGCAAACAGGAACACAACATGAGAAGCTTTTACGCGTGCGCAAAGGTGCAGACTGCCATCTCGCGAATATGCGACGCCAGTGCTCGTATTCCCTTGTGCACTGGATGTCCTCGGCTTCCATTTGGCGAAAGACGGGGAAGGACCGAGGGAGCGGTTACCCCGTCGTGACGTCGGCTGCAGCTTCATCACCTGATCCATCCGGTGACCAGGACGTCCACCTCACCGGTTCTCTGCAGCAATGGTCAACCTCGAGTCTTGCCCTGGCAATGATGCCCAAGCGTCCCTCACAACGTCAACCGCGCCAGAGAGGCGCAACACTTGTCACGCCCAGGGTGTTCGTTTCGAGTTGCCTGAGGGGCTCGCCAATCGCTGACTCGCGGCACACAAACCGGCTGCAGGGCCCTGCAAATGCGCCGCGCCGCGACGCCATGAGATGCCGCCGCTTCGAGCGGCGCGACGGCCGGAAGGACAGGTGACTGGATGCGCTTTGTCGGGCAATGAAATGGGCATCAGCACGTACTCGTACGCGTGTGCGCGCGACTCACCTTGACCAGCCGACGTCCCGCCCATCGTTGGACGCTGTCGCCGTTGCAGCATGATGTAAGTTATTATGTACAAGCCACCCAGCAAGCAATTAGTATTATTATAATTAATAACGCCTCCGCAACAGGCCCCCTCTAGCGCCTCCTTTCCCCACCAAGGCAAGCCTGGATGTCGCCCAGTGCCGGGAACCGCGGGCTTTGGACAGTGACAGGCGCCAGGTTGGCGAAGCTGGGGGGAATTGGACAGGGCTTAGGAGATGCCAGTTGCGGAATGGTCTCCGGCCCGGCTGAGCAGAGGCCTGTCTCGACTCCTCGAGTGGCTTGCTCAATGCGGGGGCGCACGAGGCGGCCCACCGCCGGGCTCCGTCGCGTTGCAGAATCCGTCGCTTTATCAGCCCGTTGCACACAGATACCGCCAACAAGCGCCAACAAGCACTAAGGTACGAAGTAACAAGCACCGAGCAACTAGAGGGAGCTTTTCGACACGACCCCGTTTCCCCGAACGTTTTATCGTCTTCTCGTCGCTCGACGCAGCCTCGACAACCTGTCTGCCGCACCCAACTGATCGTCTCGCACCCGTCCCCAGCGTCCAGCGTCCAGCGTCCAGCGTCCAGCCCAGCATCCGTATACGTCGCCGTCTTACCCTGTTGCGCCCGGTCGTCGTCTTGCCACGGACCGCCGCCACTCGTCCTGAGTAGGGCCGATGGTGCAGCTGAAGCGGTCGTTCTGTTACTCGCGCCCCGATCCACACCTGAATCCGCTCCTCGAAAGCAGTGCTGGCCCAGTTGGATCATGGACCACAGCACGAGAACTCCAGCATAAGTTATCGCAAGTACCATCCAGCAGGAACGAGAAAGAGTACGTCGGATGTAGCGCTTTTCATCCTGCGGCTGCCGTATTAGCCTCGCCACCCCGCCGCCCTCGGAGCTGTGCACTAACATTCCTCGAGACTCGGCCGACCGACCAATCCTCCTCCCTCGCGAATCCCCGACTCCCGGGCGCACACAAGACACCTTCGTGGGGCCTTGCACCATGCCCTCGCATGGTCCTCCGTCTCCCGACCCTCAGCCAGGTAGCAAGCGGCAACGGCAGTCTTCCTTCGACGACGGCGTGCCTCGAGACGGCCAGGCCAGCCCGGCCGACCAGCCGGGCGATGCGCTCCAGGCCGCCGGTGGAAATGTCGCCAGCGGCAAGGCCAGCCAGAGTAGCAATTTCCGCAACGTGAGCGCATGCAACCGCTGCAGGCTGCGCAAGAATCGATGCGATCAGAAGCTGCCGAGCTGCGCAAGTTGCGCCAAGGCTGGCGTTGCCTGTGTCGGCTACGACCCCATCACCAAGAAGGAGATCCCTCGAAGGTAAAATACTGCATCACGGTGAGCAGGCTTGCGCGGCCTAGTATCATCACGCCTATCCATGTCCCTATGCGGATACTGACTCTCTGCAGTTATGTCTTCTACCTCGAGACCCGCGTAGAGCAGTTGGAGAAGATTCTTATATCCAACAACCTCTCTTTCCCGCCAGCCGAGAACCTGGAGCTATGTTCCCGCCCCGGCGTGGATGCGTCCAGCACGCTGTCAGGCGCTGACAGCGGATACTCTGGCCAGTCCGAATTTGGGGATCGGGGCGCTGCAAAGTCGCACAACCAAGCATTGGAGTCGCTCAAGGCCAAGAAGGCTGGTCAAAGCCCGGCAATGTTGAATATTGTCAGCCCGTCCAAGCCGAGGTCCCTGGCCTCCGCATCAGGAGTCTCTTTTGCGAGAGTGGTCTTCGCTGCGGTCCAATACTCCGTCAATGACCCCGGCACGGGTGACCGGTCCGGCAATCGCAATCCCAGCGGCAGCGGCACCTCGATGCGTGACTCCTTCTTTGGCCTGCATACGAAGCCCACGATCCAACCCGCGCCGTTTCCCGACAAGGAGGTTGGACGGAGGCTGGTCACCCTCTACTTTGAACATGCTAACCCCCAGATCCCGATCCTCCATCGAGGCGAGTTTATGCAGGTATTCGAGCACGCCTACGAGAACGCGGGGCGGGGCCTGGCAGCTCGAGAGCTGTACTTGCTCAACATGGTCTTTGCCATTGGCTGTGGAGTTATCGTTGGTGAGCCCGTCAAGACGGAAGCCTCGGACGACGCCAAGATGGCTCTGCAACAGGGCAAGAGCCCGAACCAGCCCGAAGAGTACCACGCGAGCGCCATTGTTCACCTGGAGTCGTGTCTGAGTTTCAGCGGCGGAGGGCTGGAAGTGCTGCAGGCCGTGCTGTTGCTCGCCAATTTCGCGCTGCTTCGTCCTGTTCCGCCCGGGCTTTGGTGAGCATTTGCGCGTAGACATGCAAGGAGACACCATCGACTGACTGTTTGGTTCAGGTACATAACCGGGGTGGCGGTGCGTCTCGCAGTGGATCTTGGCCTTCACCATGAAGATGGCGGAGATGTTGAAGGCTTGCCGCCGGACCCATCGTCCGAAGCGGACACAACGGACGGCGGCGCAAGCTCTCGGGAGGGCGGCGGTCCCCAAGAACGAGGGCGACGATTACGGATTCGTGATATGCGGCGCCGGCTTTGGTGGTGCACATATTCCTTCGACCGACTGGTGAGCACTTGCGTCGGAAGGCCCTTTGGCATCAGCGACCAGGTCATCACCACCGAATTGCCATCGTTGCTGGACGACGACTACATCACCCCGACCGGTTTCTTGGATCCCCCGGAAGGCGACCAGCAGCCCAGCTACAAGCACGTCGCCCACCATTATTTCCGTCTGCGCATGCTGCAGTCTGAGATCCTCCAGGTCCTGCAGTACAACCAGGCGCAACTCGCACGGGTTACCGGCAATCAGGGCAAGCAATATCCAGAAATGCACACAGACCTGCCGTCGCCATTTCTCGTCCAGTTCGATTCCTTCAGGTCTTGGCGGATCGACATCGACAGGAGGCTATATCAGTGGAAGACGTCGGCGCCAACGAGGCTGGAGACTGGCGTGGCCTTTTCGACGGAGTTTCTGGAGCTCAACTACTGGCAAGCTATAATCATGCTGTACAGGCAGAGCTTGAGCGTCCCCGCCATGTTCGAGGGGGAATACAATACCTCCGACGAAGTCAACAGCCCGACGGCGTTCACGGCCGAGCTCCGCGAGGACGAAGACCGGATCTACCTAAAGGTTGCAGAGGCAGGACAGAAGATCCTGCGAATCTACCGCCAGCTCCATCTCAGCGGCCTCGTGAGCTACACGTACTTATCCACGCATCACCTCTTCATGGCGGGCATCTCCTACCTGTACGCCATCTGGCACTCGCCGGTCGTGCGCAGCCGCCTGGTAAGTCACCCTTTAGCGTACTGTACTCCCTCCGCGTTTGTGGGATGTGCTGACCCTGTGGCAGTCCATGGACGAGGTCGATTTCACCGTACTGGCAGCCAAGTCAGTGTTCTCGGATATGATCGACAAGTGCCCACCCGCCGAAACCTGCCGCGACGCTTTCGATCGGACGGCCAAGGCTACGATCAAGATGGCCAGCTCAAGAGGCGGGTTCGGCACCCCTGCGCAGCATTCGCGGCGACAGAGGCGAGAAACACTTAACTGGGCATCGGCGCCCGATGCTGCAGCTTTGCAACCCCCGTCCCGCCATCAACATCGCCCGTCGGAGCAAGCCCCCTTCCAGTTCGACCTTTCGATATCAGATAACCTGTCATCGCCGAGCCTATCTGTAACCGGCGATATGCAGACACCTCCTCTTGGCAATTCGAAGACGTTTGACGCAGACACCTTCATGTCCCAGCCTGGCTCTCACAGTGGACCCAGTCCCGGTGAGAGGACGATGAGCCAGGATGAAGGCTCGTCGATTGACCCTTCCTTGGTCCCGTCGCCGCCGGTATCTCGACGGCCCGCGCCTCAGCAATCAGGGGCATCGGGAAATACCTTTATGGGACATCAGTTTGGGATGCAGGGCTCCATGGACTACCCCGACGCGCAGACTATGGAGTTTCTCCAGAACCTCGGGGCTACGCCAAATGGCGACGTGAACGGCCTGGACCAGGCACAGCTAGACCTGGGCTTCGGCATCAACTGGGAAGGGATGCACAACGACTTTGGTGAGGGGCAGCAGATGAATCCGTTTGATACCTTTTTCTTTGGTGGCCAGCAAAGCGGGAACGGCACCGGCGACACCGGTGGCACTGGGAGTGGCAATGGGAATGGGAACGGGAACGGCAGTGGAAACGGGTCGAATGGTAGAGGAATGAGCATGTAAAACAGAGCGGCGGTTCTTGGGCCGGAGCTGGTGGCTTGTCTGCAACGGTAATTGGCCGTACGGTATACCCTGGGTGAGAGCAAGTCGGCTGTGGAGAGTCATGGTGAATTGGGTGGCCGAATGGTTTCTGCTAGGGGATGTATTTATACCAATACCAATCAATGCTTGAAGCCGCCGGGACGTGTTACTCGTATATCTCTGCTACCAATTAAGGTAGGCGCCAAAGCCAACGGATATCCTCCAAAACTCCTGGGTCCGTCTGCCGTGCGCCAGATTCGCTCCTCCCGTTAGAAACTCGTGTATCCATCTCTTTCGCTGCGTATCCGTAGTCTTTAGATCGTCCCCACGCATTGCTGGCGTCATATCATACATGACGTTTCTCTAAACCAATCCTTCCAAGAAGAGAATAATAAAAATCAACATTCCGTGCCGAGCAGACATGGCGCAGTCTTATCCAAGTCATCCGAGACATGACGTCGTCGTTCCCATATATGCAAGCATGGAACAGGGCAGGAACGCGCTCGTAGGGCCGGATCGGCACCACATGATATCCCTCTCAGGGCTCTCTGCTGTAGTCCCGGCTGCTGTACCGCCTGCTGCTTTCCCTCCTCGCCTCCCGCGGCGGGTCGACGTCCCGGTAGCTCCGTCGCCTCTCGTCGCTGCGCCGACTCCTACTGCTGTGCCTGCGGCTCTTGCGCCGCGGGGGCGGGCTGTGCTCCTCGATGACCACCACCTCGTCCTCGTCGTCGTCTCGCACGACCCGCGGCGGGGGCGGCACGAACGTGGGCGGAGGCGGCTGGCGTGTCGGCTCGACGATGATGGGCGGCGCCTGCTGGCCACCCTCCTGGACGACGCGCTCGCGGGTGCGCACCTCGAACATCTCGGTCGCGTGGTCGCCGCCGCGCCGGGAGTGGCGATGGTGCTTGCCGTGCTCGGGGCGGGAGCGGAAGCTGAGGACGCTGCGCGAGGCCGCCATGCCCGAGACCTCGACGGTGCGGGTGCCCCAGCCGGCGCCGAGGACGGCGGGGCCGAAGCCGAGGGCCGAGTAGATGAGGAAGAGCAGCACGAGGAAGCCGGCGACGGAGCCGAGGACGATGCCGACGACGACGCCGGGCGAGGGCGAGTCGTTGAGGGAGCCGTAGGTGCTGGGGATGATGACGGGGGTCCCTGCCGGGTTGCTGTTTTGGCGCGCGACGAAGGAGAGGGTCGGCGCGGTGGTCGTTGGAAAGGGCGATGGCAGGGATGCCGATGACGAGAGGAGGAGGCTCGGGATGTCGAGGTTCGCGAGGAGGGCGGGCATGGCGGGCGATGGACGCCTGCGACGACGCGATGACCTCGGAGGCGGGGCGTGTGTCGCGCGATACGGCGAGCGCTTAACCAGCAACTCGAGACGGGGCGGCGTGAATTTGCGAGCGCAGAAGCGGTCGCATGGCCGGGGCGAATGCTCTGTGACGCCGGACGCCTCAGCGGCGCGTCATCGCCGCAGCGCTGTGAAAGTGCAGAGGCGAGTGAGGTTGCCGAGGATAGGTGCCAAGCATCGACGATGGTGTTGATGGTGTGCTGCTGGAGCTCCAGGCTGGAGCTGCTGGAGCTTGCTGTAGGGGGGCGCGCAGCAGGCGCTAATTAGCCCGTTCTTGCTGCGGGGCAACCCGAACCTCCATCCAAACATGGCAAGACGAACAAGACTCCAGCCACCCCTATTCATGCCGATGCTGGAGCGTCGTCACTTTTCACTTCACACTCACAGAGTGCTTCCTCACGCTCTCATTGGAATCGGCGAGTTGCTGCATTGCCATTGACTGAAGCATGCTAAGTAAAGGCACAGAAGCGCTCGTCTGCCGTCAGGAACAGCAACTGATAAGAGTACCACACCATACCATACAGCATCGCCCACGCTTCCATCCAACAAGCCAGAGTACGCGTTCAACGCCCATCATGCCGGCCTGTATCATGCTTGACCTGGATACACCCTCGCGATAAACGCCACCAGTCGGTCGCCGATTTCGTTGAGGCCGCCGCCCAAGGGAAGCTCTCCGTATTCACGCAGCATCTCCTGGAGGTATTGCAGCGTAACGTTGGCCGCCTTCGCCTTCTTCAGCAGCAGCTCGAGTATGGCGTAATCGTCAAACGGGCCTCTCTCGCATGCGAACGCGAGGGCAGACGACGAGCGTGAGGGGGGGACGTCGGCTATGGGACCCAGCGTCGCGCCGCTGTTCAACAACATGACAATCATGAGCACCCGCTGGTCGTTGCGGCCGTCGTTCCAGGGAAACGACTGGGCACGCGGGGTATTGCCAGCCTCTGGGCCTTCGCCTGGGAAAAAGGTCCTCAACAGGCCGGTGAGAATGGTCATGCGGAGATCATGCAAGGCCAGTTGGCGGGCCGTAACGGGGGCCGACGGATTGGCGCCGACCTCGAGCAGTATCCTGACGCAGACAGGGTCCTGGGAAATCGCCGCCGCGAAGAACAGGGGCGTGCCGTCCATCCACGTCATCGGACAGAATGATTGTGCCTCCAGATGTACGCCCCGGGCGGCGACGCGTCGCACCAGTTCCCGGTGGTCCTTGGTCCACTCCTCCAAGTTGAAGGCTCGATCGCCGTTCCACGCCAGCGGCTCGGTGCCGACGCAGCGATGCAAGACGTTCATCCGCTGATCGTCAACGTACTCGACCGACGGGTCCGCGCCGCAGTCAAGCAGAACCAGCGCCGCCTTGAGCCGGTGCCACCGCACCGCCACGAATAGCGGCGTTCCAGTCAACGCGACGCGGTTTATCGAAACGCCGCGATCGACGAGTTTCTTGATGATGGGCCGGATTGTGCCAATGTCCTTGCGAGCGCTGACAAGGTGCAGTGCCGTCTCGCCGAACGCGTTCGTGCCATAAACGTCTACACCTGGCCTCGAGAGCGCCTGGTCGACGTGGGCCATGGAGCCATGTACCACCGCCCGGCGGAGCTCGTGGTCGGCCATCGAAGCCAAGCAGGCACGCCCCCGTGCGATGATGTGAGCAGCCTGTCGTGGATTACGTGCGGCCGGGTGGAGGGGATG
Organism: Tolypocladium inflatum; assembly: GCA_003945565.1. NCBI lineage: Eukaryota > Fungi > Ascomycota > Sordariomycetes > Hypocreales > Ophiocordycipitaceae > Tolypocladium > Tolypocladium inflatum. Next base: position 3,592,789 of record QEPE01000009.1, on the reverse strand, counting down.
CCGATGACGATGGAGCTCCGGGGAAGAAGAGGCCAAGCTTGTATTGTTACCTTGGGTCCAAGTTTGAGGCCGGAGCCCCAGCTGGAGCCAGCTGCACAAGGGCAGGCCACGCCCATCCAAGCCTTGCAGTCCCGCCTTCCCGGGCTGCTTGGTTTGCCGGCACACAGCAAGTCCTGCGCGGGCCCTGCCGGCACCCCGGCGAGGGGCGCGGCCGTGGGAAGGTCGACAGGATCCCACAGGCACAGAGCCATCACGGAAGGTATTAAGTTACATGCCGTTGAGCAAACTTTCACGGCCTTCTTCGCCATCCGACTCTCCCTCATCCTCGTCTTCTTCGACATCCGACGCATTTAGATGCTCCCTCGCGATATATGCCGCCAGGCCCGTTGACGTTGTCGTTGACTTCTCTCACAGCCTTCTTCGACCCTTCGGCCAGTGCCGTGAGGGTGCCGTGACTCGGCAAGTCACGTTCAGGGACTGTGCAGGCTCAGAACGAGCAAGGAGGGGATATCAATTCGGATACGGAGTACTTGATACGTAAAGCACTCATTAGATGGGCACGCTCAAGCCATCCAAGATCAAGTCACGAATGGATCGAAGCTGGACCACGGGGCCGCCGCCCAGAGGAGCCATTGTCTCAGCCGGTGGTGGAGCTGGGAGCGGGGCCCGGAGCGGCCCGGAGCGGAGTTGCCGCCGTCCCCACCACCGGGGCCGGGAGGATCAGTACCGGGCTGCTGCCATCCGCCGCGTGCAACGTGACGCCCGTCAGGGACGCGAGGGACGTGGCGGCGTCTTTTGAGCGGAACTAGGTGGCATGACCGATATCATTGATTGGATGACTGAGTAACGATCCGGCAGAAGATCCCTGGGCTTCTATCAGGACGGAATTGCTTCTACGCTTCCTTGATTCGCGCTATTTGTTGGTCCTCACGGCATGCTGCGTTGGGGGAGTCAGTTATTCCAAGTCATCATTAGCTCGTTCAGTGTCCCTTCCGCTTCGGATGATCAGGGCAGAAGAGGATTGGGTACCGACACACTGGTTCAGCCTAGTGGCGCTTGTGGCTCCCGCCCGGCGGCCCGATGCGAGGCGAGGGACTCTTGGCGGTCCTCTGATCAATGCCGGGTCTCGGAGTGTCCGGCTGCACGGCTACCTTGATTCCGGCCATCGCTCAACTCATTAGTCTCCGGCCTGGCATTCGCAGCATCGCCTCGACGCTCGGCCTGTCTAGGCCCACAACAGTTGCAGCAAACGGCACACGACATGGCAAACAGAATAGCCTGCAATATTCTTCCCGGCCAGCGAAGCAGCTAGCATGAATGGAACCCATGGACTTCAAACTGGTCAGGAGACGCACAGCGCCGCGATCAGGAACCAGAAGAATGGCAGCCGTACAACCAGTGTCGTTTCAATAGTATACTGTTTCTGTTTCAAGACTCTTGTGCTTCCTGTAGCGACAGTGCTCGTAGGGTTCCACAGTCCCCGTCTTTCCTCGACCCGACTTAGACGCCGCGTCGGCAACCTTTGGCGACGAGCTCAGGCCCATCAGTAATCGGCCTGGACATTCATCTTCTCCCGGTACCCGCGCGCGCGGAAGCCCGTGATGGCGTACAGCTCGCCCGTCGCGTCGCTCGTCATGTACAGGCGCCTGCCGCCGGCGGCCAGCGCCAGCCCGACGGGCCGGAAGCACTGCGCGGGGCACGCCGCGTTGTGCGCGTTCCACATGATGCGCTCCTCGGCGTCCTTGCTGCTGCGGCCCTGGACGGGGAAGCCCCCGGCAAAGGACACGCGGCTGAGGCGGTAGCCGTTCGGCGGCTGGCGGTTCCTGTCTTCTGTCAGCGGACGAGGGCGCCGTGCCTCGCGGGGAGAGGCAACTGACCAGCTCCCGTGCATGGAAATGTACGCCGCCGACCCGTCATCCTGGAACTCGATATCCAGCGGTGCCAGGTGCGCGCCAAAGGTAATGTACGGCGCCACGGTCTCGTCGCGGCAGAAGGCGTCGGTGTAGTTTCTCGGCATCTGGTCGCCCACCATCTGCTTGCCCGTCGCCGCGCCGCCGGGGAAGCCCCTGACGCTGCCGCTGTCCCAGATGGCCACGCACGCCGGGTAGCCGTAGTTGCGGCCGTAGACGGCGCCGCCCGTGTCGCCGGGCAGCCCGTGGAAGTTGAGCTCCTCGCCGGGGTTCGTGTTATGAATGTCCACGCCCGCGCGCTTCATGTTGTCGATGGAGTTTTCGACGGACCACTTCACCCCTCGCGTTAGCATTACATGCTTCACAGCTATACGGGGAAGAGAGGGATTCACAATGTATCCCGTCGTGGGATCCTCGGCGACGCCAACGCTGTTCCGGAGCCCCCATCCGAGCACCGCGCCGCTCGCGTACGGCACCGCCGCGGCGCCGCGCAGGAGCGCGTCGACGTCAAAGGTGCGCATCTGGCTGCGCGCCGACCCGACGTCCGTGGTGCCCGCGTCGATGTTGCCGTCGGAGCCGCGCGACACGACGAGCAGGTCGGGGTTGTGCCGCGGCACCAGCAGCGTGCGCGTCGCGTGGCCGCCCTGGTCCATGCCCGTGATGACCTCCCTGCCGGGGCCGGCGGTGCCCGCGGCGGCGTCGTAGGCGTAGGCGTAGACGGTGGTCGACGACGAGGCGAAGAGCGTCTTGCCGTCGGCGGAGAGGGCGATGCCGTGGTTGAGCTGGACGGGTCAGCTTGGAATCATATCCTCCCGTGCGGCCTCGGCCGGCCAAGTCCAGGAAACTCACGCTCTGTTCGGCAACGAGCTGCGAGCTCTGCTTGATGCAGACGTCCAGGCCCTCCCCGTCGTCTAGCACCACCCGCCTCACGCCCTTGCCGCCCTGCTCGACCACAAGCAGATTGCCCTCGCCGTCGATGGCGATGCCACGCGGCCGCGCCAGGCCGTTCAGCAGGACCTTGTACTCGACGCCCGGCGCCGTGACGGGCTTCCACGCCGGCTTCTTGCCGGTGCACTGCGCCGCCGCCGCCGCCGCAGCCGCCGCGCACAGCGCCCCGAGCACCAGCCGTAGAGGCGCCATTGTCAGTCGATGAGGCCGCCGGGTGCTCTCGGCAGAGTATGGGTATGGGATGAGCGAGCGGGGAGTCGGGATGTCAAATTGGGCTGACTTACACGGACTGGGACTAGGCCTGTATTTATTCACAAGCATGCTCCTGCTCGCCTCGAGTATTACGTTACTACGTACCTACTCGTAGGCTTAGTTACATGCTTGCATGCCTTGGGCGAATCTCACCTTCTACCATTCCAGCACCCGGCGCCATCGTCGTCACCGCTCCCTCCCCTCCCTGCCATCCCACATCCCTCCGAGATGTGGTATAGCGCGGCTTGAATTGGACGTCAACGGCCGGTCCATTGGGGAGCACAGGCGGGCCCCCAACTGCGGAAGGTGACCTTGGTGACGTTCCAGCATCTATGTAAGCCCAGACAGCCAAGCCTCCCGTCGTCCATTCAACGTCAACCCACGCGTGCGGGGTCGCCGTCGAGTCGTCGTCGGATGACTCTGATGGATCCTTCCTTGAAGGCAGGTTGATCCAGGGCGAGAAGCCGACGTCCGCTTGGTCCGTTTGGACGTGTTCGTACTTCGTAGGCCTAGGTGTGCGGTGATTGGGGCGTGATCTTGATTGGTCAGCCAGTTCCCCTGCCGTCCATTCACCACAGCGACATTCACAGTTTCCCGCCCAACCGCCCTCACCTCCTGAACGCGAGGGACGACATCCCATCCGAGCTGCTTGTCGCACCGTCAACTTCAACATGGAGCCGCGACGAGACCACCGCTTCGACCCTTTCGCGTCCGGCGCCGAACGCTACGACCATGACCCCGAGCTCGACTTCTCCGAGCTCGACTTCTCCGACCCGTCCACCATGTCCCAGATCCTCGGCATGTCCGTCCCGCACCGGTCTGCGGCCGACGTTCGCCGCGACGCCCAGCAACTATCCGCCTCCGTACTCGCCAGCTACGAGAAGCTGCAGGCCATCCTCGCACGCCACGAGGCCGCGATACAACGGCGCTGGGCCAAGAAGAAGAAGCAGCAGAGGCTCGACACCCTGACGAGCGCCTGGGGTCCAGGGATGCCCACGACCCATCGCCCCGACTTTGAGGCTTTCCGCAAGGAGTCGAATCAACAGAGGGACAAGGGCACACAATACAGAGACCACTTCATGTGGCCACACATCAATCAGGAGGACCTACTCAAGCCAAAGACCCTGCTCCTGCTGCTCAACGCGCGGGGCCGGCACCATCCCTCCGAGTTTGCAGGAGCCGACCTTGAAGCGATGCACCTCGGCCTCGTCACAAAGGGAGTCGTTCCCGTGTTTCTCAACGAGCACGTCATGCTTCTCCACGGAGCCCGGGATGCCCAAGAATATGGCAAGTTGATGGCTTGGAGCGAGCACCCTGATGCCTTTGAGTGGATGCACACGCGCAAGCAGTTCTTACCGGGCGAGGGTCTTTTAATCCTCGAAGCGCAGCAAAGGACCCTCAAGTTCCTAGTCAAGTGCTGCGAACACATTCTGCACGACGTTCCCCCCGATACCCTGACCGCCGATCCCTTTCCCCTTCAACCGGAGCCCCATTTGAAGAGCGAGAAAGAGACGGATGGCTTCGATTCGTTGGCCGTCATGGCAGCAGAAGCCCCCTATCGGTTGCCCGCACGCCTTGACCTCGACCGAATTGAGTCACTCCTCCGGGCCAAGGTGTCAGCGGCAGAGGACCATGTCTGGGCGCTGCGCGAGGACCCAGGATACTTTGCCGAGCAGCTGGCCGAGGCCAAGGAGCACCGCCAAGAGATGCTCAAGGACCTCAACGGCGACATACACCCCGCGCTCAGACCTGGCAAGCAGGACACTCTTTGGGCTCGCGTCATAGGCAACGTCGTGTTTGGGGCCTATCTTGAACTCGAGGTCTACGCCGAGCTTCACCGCCTGGCAAAGGAGCTGCAGTCAGTACATGCCAAGTACGCCGGGTTGACATCGCCCACAGAGGACTTGCCGGATGAGCTCTTGGGAGCCCTGCTCAAGTTCCGCCACTACCTCAACCAGGCGGCCAAGGGACCTCTGGGACAGCTCAAGCAAAGCGTGGTCGCTTCCCCGCCGTGGCGAAGGCTCTATGTCCGCGAGCCGCCCGTGGACGCCGATTCGACCTTGATCCGGATCAGGTCCAAGAGTGGCGTCAAGATGAACAAGACCGAGGGTCACCTGATTTGGCTCCTTCGCGCTCTCTGGGAAGACGACCAGCAGCTATTCTTGATGCGCATGCCCTTGGTCCTGGATGAGCTGGAACGACTGCTGCAAGCTGAGCCGCAGGCAAAGGAACTCGTCACTGCACACATTGCCCAACTCATTGGTAACCTTTCCATCATCTCGCAGTGCATGATCCAGCTTGACCTATATCAGCCGTGGGCGCGAAGCTTTGAATCAAATCTGGTGGAAAGGGAAGACGGCATCAAAGAGGAATATGCGGAGCGAACTAGGCCGTGGGCCAACATGATGGCAGCCCTAAGGGAGCATGCCCTCACTCGCGCTGCAAAGCTAGGCAATCCCTCAGGCAAAAAGTTTGCCTACCCGTCCGAGAAGCGCCGCACCAAGGAAATCACTACAACTCTGCTCCAGGCCGAACGGAACCTCGACGTCTTTTGGGCTACCATCGACCGTCTTATGTATAACGGGTGTGGAAGTCTAGACGGCACTGCCGTGGGACGTCTCTTGTCACAGCAGCGCAGCTTGCAGCGCACTCCTGAATGGGTTGAGGAGCCAGCAGCAGTAAATAACAAGGGGGGACAGCAACGATCCACAAACGTCGACATTGAACCCATCTACAAGCCATTGTCCACATTATACTTTGAGCTCCCGGGAAAGAAGCCGGAGGATTCGAGTCAAACCCTAGCCCCGCCGAAGACAAAGGCGAAAACAAGAGGGGCAGCATCGCAGGAGACTCCTGAGGCTAGCGCAGCGGCCCCGGGCGTCGAGGCTTGTTCTGGTGTAAAGGCGGCTTCGATTTATGTCGACGCACGCACGCTCAAGGTGTTCCGGACACTCTTCTTCGACCCAACCGTTACGTCCTCTCCCGGCGAGGTTTCGTGGAACGACTTTCTCTATGCAATGACATCGACGGGTATTTTCGCGGCGGAGAAGCTGTACGGATCCGTGTGGCAGTTCCAGAGAGTAGACGGCCTCGACCAAAGCCGGATACAGTTCCACGAGCCTCATCCACATGGCAAGATACCATTCGTCGTGGCAAGAAGACATGGGCGGAGGTTGAACAGGAACTATGGCTGGGTCGGGGACATGTTTATCTTGAAGGGAAAACCATGATATGGGAGCACATTGGCAACGACTGAGATGTGCGATATGCAATCGAGTTGCGGAGATTCATGCTGTCGGATTCTATCCATGGCTTTAGGCCAGCGCGGCCTGGTGCCCCGCGGTCGCTTGGGGGCTGAGGCGGTGCTGGAACATGTCGTCGAGCCGTCGCAGGCGCTCCTCGCCCGACAGCAAGGTGCGCTCGCCGAGCGCCTTGTCGTAGACGAGGCGGTTCTGTACAGGTCTTGCCTGGGAGCATTCATGCATCTCGAGTATAGCCTGGCAGGGGATCCGTCGACGACTTGGCGAGGCCGAGGGCGGCCTTGAGGCCTTCGAGAGCGAAGACCGATTGGGGATGGTGCACAAGTCGAACCTACATATGGGGCAGCGAGAAGCCGCTGCGTCGTACGGCCCCATGCCGGGCACGGAGAAGACGTGGCCGCGGTTGAGGTAGCGCGTTCCGTGCTTCGTCCGAAGGTACCGACCGCCCTTACTGGTAACTGGGGGCGAAGCGGTGCAGAGGGAACACGGGTGTCGATGGCGAGCCCGCCGACGGCGCCGACAGGGACCAACTTCCTGAGTTCCTCTGTGTTGACCATGTTGACCATCAGGAAGGGCACACGAGAGCATCCTGGACAAGCTGAACGTCTCAAGAACTAGTCCATTACGTCTTTCCCGCTCGTCTAATTCCCTGCTACGACCATGAGCCCATGAATTCGCCTGCATTCTCGGAGAAGCCCCTGTACCACGTCTTTTTTCCCTTCTGCCAATACTACCTCCAGTGCTGTGCCGTACATAATGCCCCTGACGCTAGTGTATCAACTACAAGTCAACAACTTCCCTCTGCCCGCGTCAGGCAAGGCGAGCCAAACGTCTCTCTGGCCGCCCACAAGAGACCTCACTCCCCAAGTCATGACAAGAAAATTGCTACTACCATCGTCCCCCCCCTACCATCATAACAAAGTCATCATTATGCGTCCATGGCTCGCTTTCGAAAGAATAAAAGTCCCAAATGCTCCGCCCGAGCCCCAGTCTAAACCCGGCTTATATGATACAGGGCAAGGAAATGTTGCTGCTTCAGATCCGTCTAAGAATGGTGATGTGGCTGTTTTTAAGGCGTCGGCTTTTTTACGCCGACCGGCCGGCAAAGGAAAAACAAGCATGACAGCCGCTCGGGATGTCGGGTTGTATGTAAATAAGAACCAGGAAAGAAAAAATGGTTGAAGCTACTGCGGGATTGGCGGCAGCGCGCGTGTTGGTGGCGGTGCCAGCGGGGGCCCTTCCGTCAACTGGGGCATGCTTCTGCGATTAAACAGGACCTTCGTCGCCATGTCAACCTTGACATGCGGGTTGCTGGCGTGGCCCGGGATAGGCGGGAGAGGTGAACTCGGCGGCGCTGCCTGGGGTGGCTCGATGACAAGCGAGTTGTAGTCGTACGTGCGGTCCAACCTCTCTGATAGGACCGAATTCATGCTGGCTCGCTTTGCGGCGCGAGACGCCTCGACGGACCGACTTCGGGGTCCGCTGATTTCCAAGAAAGAAGATCGGTACGTTTTCCGGTCATCCTCCGGGGGTGCTTGCGGCGGCGGCGGCGAAGGAGGCAGCGCCTTATCCATTCTCGGGACTGTGTCGTCCGGCCTTCGCATCGGCCCGACGCCGGATAACCTGCGTGGGCTAGGGTTGGCTCTGGCCGCTCGCCTGTCGTGTAGCCCCTGGGACACGATGCTCGAACGTCGAGAAGAGGGGTCACCATATAGCCTGTCCCGGCCGCGGGATGTGGAGCGGGGTCTCTCCAGGCTGGCCTTCTTTGTAGGCGATACTTGCCGGCTGGCCCTGTGCCCGGTTGTGGGTCGGTCTGGCGCAACTTCTCGCGGGGATGGCTGATCCATGACCATCGAGAGAGGACGAGTGTCTCGCAGGACTGGCGGGGGTTTACCCCTGACAATCCGGGAGGACGTCTCACAAGGTGGTTCCGGGGGTGGTGAGTCGTCCACCTCGGCCAGTGCTGCCCTCGCGTACGAGAATCGTCTGTTTGAGGAATGCGGTACGCTGAAATTGGGAGTCGGGCGTACTCCGACAGGAGACATGACTCCGTCACCCCGGAGGACAGTCACGCAGGTAGAGGGAGGCCGCGGTCTGGTCTGCCTCGGGCTGTTGGGGTCGACGAACGGACTGGCCACTTGCACCGACTGCCGGCGAATGGAGATGTCGGAGGCGTTGGGTCTCGGCCTGATCACAACATCGACGTATTCTTTAGTACGAGCCGGCATATCATCCGCGTGCGATGCGAAGCTGTCTCGCGTCGGTGATCCTTCAGGGGAAGATCCAGTGGAGGTGACAATCGTCCGCTGACTGGACGAGATGAAGGAGAGGCGGTTAGAGCTCTCACGCAGGTTCTCCAACTGGCGCTCATCCTGCGATACCACGCTGTTGGTGGTGGATTCGCCGTCCAGGGACTGGTCTCGAATTGTGTCAGGGCCGGCGAGTCTCATCGAGCCATCGCCACTGCGTGGACCCTGGTCGCCAACTGTCGTACGAGTGCCTCTGCTTCTGCTAAAGCGAGAGAGATCTCTGACTATCAGAGTGCGCTGACTGTGACGTTCTCGGAGGTGCTGAGAGCTCTCCTCCGTCTTCGGCTTGCCCGTCTCGGAGAGATTCTTCTTGCCGCCGAGCTTTTCAATTTCGCCACGCAAGGTGGTTATCCAAGCCTCCATAACGTCGGCGCTTTCAAACACCATGAGCAGGTTCGAGGCATTGCGCCTATCCAGCCGAAAGGGCAACTTGGAGAATAGTGATCGCGACTCCGGCGTCGGTGTGCCATCGGTCTCGGCTGTCGACGAGACGTGGACGACCCAGTGCCGTCCGGGTATTGCGTCAGTCGCAAAGGCGGCAGAGCAAGAGCCGAGGCGGAGAACCTTTTCGGGGAGCCGATCAAAGTGGCCGTCGCCGGCATATTGCAAGACGTATCCAGACGTTACCAGGATGTAGATCTTGGTGGTCCATTCCAGGTTCTCGGCTGACGCAGATGCGTTACGTCGGTGTTTCTTCTTTTCGTCCTCTTTTCCTCCCTCACGAGTCTCGTCCTGGGCACCGCTCGTCTCCTCCCGCAACTTGGCGCTGTTCTTTTTCTCGTTGAGTCGCAGGATGGCATCTGCCGATATCATAGCTGCAGGTAAGGTGACATGGCGGACGGCCTGGGGAAATGCCTTGAATAGCGGCGGCATCGACCAGTTCGCAAGGGTCTCCCGCGGCTGCTTGGGGGGCTTCGAGGCAGCTCTTCGCTTTCTGGCGCTTGCCTGCTCACGATGGGCATTCTGGCCAAGCCCAGGCGTCTCGGGGGTCATGGGCAACTGTTGCCATGGGGGGTTCGAGGAGAGGGCGGCTTCGGAACTGTGCCCGTGAGGCCAATGGCCCATGTCGGCGATAGAGGATCGAATGCTCGTGGTTTTGGGGCTGTGGATTGTATGCGGCAATCTGCCAGGCTCCTTGGCTGCCTTGGAGCGCCCAAAGATGCTCCTCAGCCCCAATCTCGACTCTCGACGGCCGAGTTTCTCTTGCCCTAGCAAAGCCGGGGTCTCATCTTGGACTTGATACAAGTCGAATCGTCGGGGATGGGGAAATCTCGTCTGCGAGCTCGAGGGGCTGTCGAGGGCTCCCCCATGGGCCATGTCGTAGCGGACTGTAGACGTGTTCATGCCGCAGGCTCAAGCGAGATGTGTGCGGTGCGGACGATGCTGGGTGAGCGCGAGGGGAGGTGGGCCGGGCCATGCGAGGGGAGGCAGAGGGACGCCGTTGATGCTGTTAACGATGGCCAAGACACGGTGGCGGCAGAGACACAAGCCCCAGACAATACCAGGAACATGTGCTGTTGCGGGTTGCGACGGTGCAACACACGAACGAGCGTCGAGGGTGATCCGGGTCTGGATCTAGACGATCTTTTGAATGTCCAGGTCCCGGGGGTCCAGCAGCGAGCGGTGTGGCCTGGAGCAGATCGAGTCTTCGCCAAGGAGTTTCTCTACGAGTTCAAGAAAGTGACTGCTCGATGTCCCAAATGGGCACGATGCGAGCAGTGAAGCGGCGGAGCAGCGCCGACAGACGACAGACGACAGACGTAAGGCGACGGGCGACGGGCGACGGGCGACAGGACGCAAGAGGACGACGGGAGAGTCAAGGAAAAGAAACGAAAGGCAGCGAGGATCGTGAGACCTCGGATATGTAATTTGTTGGTGCAAGGTACGGATACCAGAGGCAAGAGACGGACGAGCACGCAAAAATACCTGCTGCTGTCGGCAGTTCGCCCTTCCTTTCATGTAAATGTCCAGGCAGGCAAGCCAAGGCACTGTGCCTCTGGGCGGCGGCCCCAGAACGCACCTCAGCGGGCGATGGAGCGCGATGGAGCCATCACCGCCTGTGCGCCCTAAGGTACGAAGTACCTAGGTACCTCAGGTGCAGTGGTGGGCGCTGTTGGGCCGCGAGTCGGTGCGAGGAGCCCCTGTAACAGCTGGGAACCGACCAGGCTAGGGGCTCCACGGGTTCCACAGGAGGCCCCTCGGGGGACAGTGCGCTGACAGGCGGAGCCACCCCTGGCGGAGGTGGGCCTGACAGGGGCTGGACGTCGTTCAGTTGGACCGACTCTCGCTTTGTTCCGTCTCTATTCGCATTGCTTCTGCCATAATTCTGTTGTCGTCGTGCCATTCGCGGCATGCATGTTTGCGGCGATGCATCCAACAGGTGTTGCTCCCTGGCGATAATATGTCTGTCCGAGGTGCATGTACTGTAGGCATCCGTACGGAGTACGTGCATCAAACAAGATCATGTGATTCCCCTGCGTCATGCATGCACGTACCTGAAGGCAGGGACGGACGTACTCCGTACTTCATACATACGAGTACTGTAAATACTGTAAATACTGGCACTACGGGAGGACACCACGATGAAACAACACATCAGCCGTCATCAGCCCGCCCCAGAAGCGGCAACGGCACTCATCGGTTTTACGGATCTGGCCCAGCAAACGCTCGCGGACCCTAAAGAGGCCAAGTTGCCATGATTCGTACGAAGTATATCCCCGCTGCCAATCATGGCACGTGCGACGGTGGTATCGCCGCCGTTTTCCGTACAAACTAGGTTCCGCTCGGTCCTCTACCGGGAGGGATAGGTATGCTGCATGTTCAAGCCTCCGTCTCGTCGTCTGCTTACCATATCGGGCACGTACGAGTACTCGTAGGCCTACGAGTAGGTAGGCCTACGAGAAAATCCAATCCCTCCAAGCCAGCCCTGCAGTCCCCTTGACGTGTGAATCTCTCTTTTCTGACAAGTCACATCAACCCGTACCGTACCGAGTTGCTGGCTCTCCGGAGATCGTCGCCCTGCCCCCCCGGTCGTCAGTCCATGCCGTCCTTACCTTATCGCGTCTTGTCACCAACGCAGTGGGCATGGCCCTAGCTAGCGCTTCGCAAGACCGGCCTCCATCGGCCCACCTGTCCGCTGCCGAGGCCTTGACCACGTCGAGCATTGAAGCTTTCAGCAGGGAAGCCCCGGATTCTCGTGAGAGAGGAGCCAGCTCTGGGTCGAAGGCCGGGGTGCTACGAGTACGCATCTCAACTGGACCGTGGACGGCCTCGCTCGTCCACGCGGAAGACAGGGCGGTCGTACTCGTAGTATCGACAAGGCCTCTCGACATCAGTCATGCTTCTCCACCCCTGGCGGGTACGTACTCGTACGAGTAACCGGTGACGGTGGCTGCAAGCATTGCCGTTTGTGCGCCTAACAACGCCTCCGTACCAGGGCGGCATCTGTCACTTTTCTCTTGTCAGAAGCCCGAGCACAGAAATGACCAGGCCGGGAGCCAAATGTGATCGGACCTCTCCCAGGAGCGACGCGCACCGGCTGGCAGGGGACCGGGTTATTGTCTTGTCTCAGGGCACAAAACAAATCTGGAAGAGGGCCAAGATCAAGACGCTTCGGCGTGGACGAGACATGATGCTTCAGGATGACCGCCGGGTCTCGCATGAGAATGTTTGTCTTGCCCCTCTTGATATTGAGACGAATGACCTCTCGTCGTACGACGCCAGGCTCGGAGCCAAAGTTCTCTCAATCACACCTCCCCCATGATGCAATTCGATGGCACGAACAGATTTGAACTACGCATGACGGCCCGTTCCAGCCAAGACTGCGGCTGGCAGTCCGGGGAGAACAGCAACGTGTCGGCAACACGAGCATTTTCGCTCTTGGGCCTCCGGTTCTTCATACTTTGAAGTACGACGGCCCACGGCTCCTTGGTACGAAATTACCTGGTTCGCGGTGGCGGCGCTGTACGAGTACTCGTAGCCGTGCGCGCGATGGCAATGGGTCGCGAACCCCCCCTGGTTCCTGCAGTAGCGGCAACGCGTCTGTGGCTCGGGGCACACTGCAGGGCTGTCTGTGATGTGACGGATGGATGGAGGATGATGATGGCTTGAGGAAACGCGCCAAAGCCGCGTGCACTGGCCACGGGGGCCGGCGATCGCATCGCTAACGGCTCCGTTCGCAACCAAGATCCGTTCGTCAATTCTTCCCGTTTCCTGTCCAGCTCGGCTGTCACCACGCTCTTCTCTGTCTCTCAGGTTCTCGGCCCGGCTCCGTTGGATCGGGGTTTGGCTCATGTCGACGCCGGCTGGTGCGCTGTGCCTTCGGGGTAGGGCCAGGCCAACCCGAGCTCGCTGGTGCCATTTTGCTCACTCTCGGGCTTCAGATATCGTTACGAGCACAGCGGTACATGTACGGACTACTTCGTACAGCTTGGCGGCGTTGTGAAACCTGTGGATACGGCGCTCCCGTCCGAACATTCCTGGATACAGCTAGTGAACGAGGGCACGACGTTTCAGCTTTCTCGCTCAAAAGGCTCAGGGTCCACCGGTGTTGGTGTTCGTCGCAAACCCATCGAGCGCAAGACTTGTTTTCATCTGACGTTGACCGGCGCGACGACTCTGTACCTGGTGCCCTGTCGAGCTGGTTGTCTCCCTCTTGGCGTTGATTCGTGTACGAGTACGGAGGACGAGTACTCGTATGCTGGGAGCTTGCGAAAACTCTGCCGCAAAGCCGTAGCCGGAGTAGCTGTATGAAGGCCTTGCCGACGCTACAGCCGTCCTCTCTCATGAGCATCGAGAAATTCAACCGGGGGTTCGCGGCCCATCGACCGCTAACTACAAATCAGTGTAGCAAAGTGCGCTGTCTTGTCTTACCTCGAGGGAGTGAACGTCATTTGGGCTGTGTGTTTCCAGAGTGTTCGACAGGCTCACAAAGTGGCCCCACCATCAGGAGCTCCCAAGCTCGTTACTCCCAGCCGCGTCTCCCCGCAAATCGCCTGACAGATCCCATGACCTCACAAGCTCCTCTGCCACTGCGTCACAGCTGCGAGCTGCCCGTCCTTCTACATTTCAATGAATAGGCAATATCTCTTGGCTCCTCTTCTCCCATCAATCTCTGCAGCCCTTAGTGCCTTAAAAAGGAGCCTTCCTTGGACCAAGGCAACCTTTGTTCCGCCGTGCCGCTGGCGTGCATCCACTGTATTCCTTTGGACCCTTTGGACCCCTCCACGTGCAGAACTGCAGATCACCTGGGCACACCTCAGCTTTCTGGAGCCGTCACCACCTACCACGGCTCCCTCGACTTCGTCTCCCTGCTCCCTTCGTTTTATCACGAGCGGCGCCGCTCTTGGACACCATGGCGACCAACGGCGAGGGATCCTTTTACACCCGCGCGGAGTCTCCTACCGGCTCTCCTCGCTCCGCATCCATCTCGCTGCAAGCCGCCGCGACCATGAACGCCGGCCTCCAGCGTGAGCCCTCGCGACGTATGCGTGGCACCTTGCCCTCCGTTTGACTGGCCATCATCTAACCCGTGGGCAGAATCATCCAGCAGCTCGCTGACGCGAAACGTATCCTCGCCCCCGGGCCGGCGGCGATCGACTGTGCTCATGAACCTCCAACTCAACGACCCCAACGTGCCAGCGCCTGGCGAGATGGCCCACGAGCAATCTGGCTATCAGCGATCGAGCCCGCAGCCCCTCTCTGGATCTCCCTTGATGGCCGATCCCCATCACCATAGGGCACCGAGCCTGGGCGAGCTTCACCAGGAGCTGGAAGCGGAACAAGAGGCGCACGTGGTACGTCGCAAATAGTCCTCTGCGGCAGTAGCATTGAAAGCTGACAGAGTGCAGAATCGGCTCCTGCAGATGATTAGGCAACAGCAGCTGGAGCTCCAGCGCCTCCAAGCTGGACGACCGCCTCACAGTCAGGACGCGTCGGCCGATGACAGCGCCGCCTCGGAGACTCGCGAGAGGCCGATCCCCGGGGCTTCTCAATACTCTACGTCGCAGACAGGACTGCCCGGCCTTCCTGTGGGGTCTGTCGGGTCATACTCCCGCTCGCCCGTCTTCCCACACCCCCGAAGCTCTTTCGATATGGCGCGCGCAGACCTCCACCGTCGGTCCAGAACACCAAGCCGCGGCGCATCTCCGAGGCTGCGAGCGACCTCGATTAGCGCCGAGAGCGGAGATTGGGTTCTAGGCGGCCGCGATGAAAGCGCGTTTTACCAGGCGGAGACTCAGATGCTGGTCCGGGAGAACCAGATGCTACGGCATCGTATCCGTGATCTCGGTACGTACTGCTCGTCACATTCAGAGTTGATCACAGACTAACAGCAGGCATAGAGAAGCAGCTGGCTGAGACGTCGACCAGCTCGATCGCGGCGACTGAACCGTCGATACCATCACAGCTTACGCGATCGTCGACCACGGCGGAGGAAGAAGGGGAAGCGGAACCCGCACCAAAAGAGTCTTAATTGCGTGTCTGGCCGGTGCAAGGGAAACTCGGTTCGCGGAATGAATGGTTCTGCGGTTGGAGTCTGCGGAGGCAACAGTGCTAGGGGTAGTAGGGGCAACGTCACTCATGAGTTTACGCTAGACAGTCAAGGGCGTTTGGGGTGATGAAATCATATTGGTCTACATGTACCTATCGTTCCTGGTACCAGGGCACAAATTGCGAGTTCGGGTTGTCGTCTTATGGCACCGTGTGACATGTCCAGACCTTGGCCATGGGGTTGCTCCGGATTATACGCGGAAGTGCGTATGGTTCCTTGCGACATCGGGAGCTGAAGCGCTGATATGAATCAGAATACCATCTGCAAGCAAGGTAGCTCACTGAAGCACGCAAGGCACGTACGAGTACTCGTACATACGGGGGGAGCTTAGCACCGGTCCGAGACCGTCCCGGATCGGTAGATTCAGGGCCGAAATACGGGGCAGTGGCCTGATGTCATTGGCGCAGCACTGCGGAGGTCGGCGGTCGCCTGGCCTCATCTCGCCGGACCGGACCCGGGCTGTTGGGCTTCAACACGTCGCATCTTGGCTCCCGGCGCTCGCTCTGCGCAAAAGCTGGGCAACGTTGCGCCTGCTCTCCTCGAGATGATGCTGGCCCGGAGATTGGCGGCGGTGCTTCGGCCGTCGTTGTGCGGAGGGCGCGGCGCTCAGAGACTCCAGTTCAGCTCTACGGCGGCGGCTAGGGCCGACTTTACGCATGTGGTGGGTTCGCGAAGCCTAGGACGGTTCTGACGTCCATTCATGCTACATGCGCTCATCGCAAAGCAGGTCATCGGCGGCGGCGTCGTCGGCCTCGCCGTCGCGCGCCAGCTCGCCCTCCGCCCGTCCACCAGCACGCTGCTCGTCGAGCGCAACGCCGCCGTCGGCACGGAGACGAGCTCGCGCAACAGCGAGGTCATCCACGCGGGCATCTACTACGGCGCCGCGAGCCTCAAGACGCGGCTGTGCGTGCGCGGCCGGCGGCTGCTCTACGACTTCTGCGGGCGCTACGCCGTCGGGCACCGCCGCACGGGCAAATGGATCGTCGCGCAGACGGACGCGCAGCGCGGCGCCCTGGAGCGCATCCATGCCTTCTGCCGCGACGAGATCGGCGTGGAGACGCGGTGGGTGGGCCGGGGGGAGGTCGAGAGGGACGGCGAAGGCGTGAGGGCGAGGACGGGCGCGCTGGACAGCCCGACGACGGGCATCGTTGATGTGCATGGGCTGATGATGTGCCTGCTGGGTCTGTTCGAGGACGCCGGCGGCGTCGTGGCCCTCAACTCGCCCGTCACCGGCGTCCGGCCGCTGGGGTCGTCGCCCCCCGGCAGCGCCGGCTGGGAGGTCGACGTCCGCGACGCCTCCACCGGCGAGTCCTCCACCGTCACCGCCGAGACCCTCGTCAACGCCGCGGGCCTCGGCGCCGTCGACGTCCACAACATGATCGTGCCCGAGCCGCGCCGCCGCCGCCTCTTCTTCGCCAAGGGCAACTACTTCTCCTACGCCGCCTCGCACCCGCGCGTCTCGCGGCTCATCTACCCGGCGCCGGAGCCCGGCGCCGGCGGCCTCGGCACGCACCTCACGCTCGACCTCGGCGGCCGCGTGCGCTTCGGCCCGGACGTCGAATGGGTCGAGTCGCCCGACGACCTGGCCGTCAGCGCCACGCGGCTGTCCCGGGCCGTCGCCGAGATCAGAAAGTACCTCCCCGGCGTGGACGCGAGCTGCTTGACGCCCGACTACGCCGGCATACGGCCCAAGCTGAGCGACAAGGCCGCCGTGGGCACGGGCGCCGGGTTCAACGACTTCATCATCAGGAGGGAGGACGGGTACGAGGGCTGGGTCAACCTGCTGGGCATCGAGAGCCCCGGCCTGACGAGCAGTCTCGCCATCGCCGAGGAGGTCGACCAGCTGATGCACGGAAGTGGTGGCAGATAATGGGCACACCGACGCACAGTCGCCTGCTCTGACCCATGGAGCTCTGCATGCAACGACAAACCAAGACTTGTTTTCTTCTTCCGCGCAAAAAAAGCTAACAAGATCCGGGATATCATACAGCAAGTCAAAACAAGCAAGCGGCGCACAGTCGCCTACGGCGGCGACGTGTTGGCCCTGACAGATACATGTAGACGCCGCAACACATACATAGCGAATGACTTCCATATACCCCCCCAGAGGTATCCATGCAAGGACAGCTGTGAACCCATCTCCCGTATCATTCGCTCGTCGTCACCAGCTACTGAGCATCGTCGATGACAACAACAACACGACCCCGTATCGTGCGTGCTGGATGAAAGCAAACCCGTTCCCGAAACGCCTCGTAGCCAAGCCCCAAACGCCGTGTCGAAGCTCGCCGCGCAAAGGGTCGGCGGGCAAATGCTCCTGCAGATTAAACTTCGTTTGCACCGGTTTGCTCAGCTCATGGTGATGCTCGGGCAAAACTTCCGGCTCTGGACGTTGATGCGTAGTTGGTAGATTCCATTCTGCGCCCCGACAAACCTATAGGACATGGTGTTGGCTTTCGCATTCCGAGTAAGTAAAGTAACTGGGCAGAGCACTTACAAGCTGCGACCGTCAGTGGTCCAAGCCAGCCCAGCAGTATTGTCTGGCGATGGAGGGACCTCAAACACGCCGTGGTCAGCGGCCAATGTTCCCCGGATGGCACTCTCCTCCCACCGGTTCATCGCTTGGTTGACGAGTGGCACAAGGAGCGACGAATCCTCGTGATCAGCCTCTCCGGCCGGGCGTTCCCTGGCCTGCAGAATTTCGAGGACGTTTAGGTACGCCGCGTCGGGCCTCTCGCGTTGGTCGCGCATGGCCGCGACCGTCTCGCCGATCCTGTCCATGAGGCGCTGGTCTGGTCGACGGACAGGTTGCCGTTGCTCCCCAGCCTCGCGCACGAGCTGTCGGGCGCTGCGTACACGCTCCGAGGTACGTTCCCGTTGGTCTCGGTAAGAGCCCAGCATGTCTCCCATCGCACGGCCTACACTGCTGCTGCGTTCCCTTGGCCGTGGGGGCTCGCCATTGTTACCTCGAAGATTTGATAGATAGGTCCAGGTCAAATCGGGCGGTCCTCTTGACCCTTCCTCGGCGCCTCTCGGAGAAAATCGATCTCGACGCCGCCGGTCGCCTTGGATGGCTTCCAACACCAACGTCTCGTTCGCCGTGAGCGGCTGGTTCAGCGTTTCTAGGCCCTCCTCATGCTGCCTGCGAGCAGTGGCCGACGGGGGCGACCTGTTGCTGCGCCGCTCGCCCTGGCTGTTCAGCAACCGGGGATCAATGGTATTGCGGTCAAGGATGTCGATGTGATCGAAATCGCGGTCAACATTGATGTCGACAATCTGGCGAACGATAAAGTTGCTTCGCATGTCGGCAAACCCAATATGCCCACGGTCTTCCGTCCACGCTAGAATATCAAAAGGACCCGGGCAGAATGCCATGTCTCGAACTGCCCCTGGTCCACTCTCTGGGCGTGAAGACTTGAAGGTGGTGATGAGGGGCTCAGAGCCAAACTCAGTAAGCAGAGTCGTATCGAATATCGAGATGGTGCCGTGTTGCGTTCCCACGGCCAGGTAAGCCCCCGACGAAGAAAAGCACGCGGCGAAACTCCCGCGGCTGTCGGATCGATCATCCTTTCTCTGACTCTTGAGCAAAAACCTCTGCTTCAGCTCCCACTGATATCCGTTGAACACGCTAGATGAAGAGGACGGCGACTCTGCAGCGCGCTCCACACGCTCGTGGACATATAGATAGGGGTCGTCCAGGATAGCAACTAGGAGTCGCCCGTCGGGGGAGATGATGGCGCGGTTCACGAAGTCGGGGTAGGTAACCACATCCAGGGGCTCCGTCTTCTCGCTTCGTTCAAAGTCGCGCAGGCTCACGAGCACCACCGTTCGGTCATTGTTGGCCAAAACGGCCACTCCTTCCGTGTATGCTGTATCGGCCGCGGGAAGCGCTGTCGACGGAAACCAGAGAGTGACACAATTGACCCGGTCCTTGGCCAGTTTCATGCTCTTGGCGATTAGGCTCTTATTTGACCGGCGAGCCTGGGCGAGGAGCGAGAGGAGGGGGTCGTCGCGCAATCCGTCGAGACCGAGCTGATGCCTTGTCTCAGGGTCAAGCTCGAGGCCAACCCCAGAACTTTGGCTGTCTTCGCTGCCATCATCGAGCCGGATGGCAACAAACTCGCCCGTCTCGCTCCCACAACACAGCCACCCGTTATCCGCAACCAAGCAGCGGGGGGCAAAGGTCAGGAGTTTGATCGTCTCGCATTCGTGGGTAGTTGTATCGAGGCGCTGTACGTGGTTGCTCCCGTTGCCGCCGGGGAAGTACACGATATGTCGCTTCTCGGCGCTAATGAGGGAGCGCAGCTGCCAATGCCTAGAGACACATTATCATCAGCGCAAATGTCCTGCAGAGAGGGGGAGGGATTGGGCTGCTAAGAGCAAGAGCGACGTACTGCGATCGGACCGGGACGCGGTAGTGTTTGCGCGCACTTCTGGAGACGATGCTGTCGGTCGGGTAGGACCTGTCGACAGTCATGATTCCATCAGCACAGTCACCCGGTGACAGGAGGGGGGGGAGGGGGAGACAGACATGCCATCGTCGTTGGCTGCCATGGTCAGTGCCGCCGTCTTGGCCGCAGCCGAGGGCAGCCGCGACGACTCTGTGGTACTTTCGGAGGTGCCTTGTGAGCGCTGAGGCCCGATGGCGTATCGTGCGCCCTCCAAGCCCTGCCAGGTGTGTCCAGTGTGGTGTCTCGGAGCTGAACAAGGCAGTTGGTTGGGTGCGGAGGCGCGGCGACGGCCGAGCAATGATGAGCAATGCTGCGAGCGACGGGGTCGGCAGCAGCGAGTCGATGTCGGAGAGGCGAGCCAGGGAATGGATCGTTGGCTGGGCGTGGTGATGAGGCGAGGAATATGAGGTGAGGTGAGGTGAGGTGCGGTGCGGCGCCTAGTGCAGCCTTGGGAATCCGACGGCGGTTTGGGAGACCGCCAACTGGGGTCGCTAAGCTCACAGCGGATGACGTCTGAATGCGCCTCCAGCTGTGCACCCAAAAAAAGAACGGGACTGTATTAGCGCGCGAAGGAGACGTTACGAGCAGGAGACGTTAAGAGGCGCTCAACTCCGTACCGGCAAAGGGATCTCGCAGTGATGGACAGCTGTCCGCGCGGAAGATTGATTAAAGCAGCTACCGCTGTGCCGGGTTCTGGGTGAGGCGGCAGTAATTACTGCACCTTGAGTTTGCCAGCATCCTTGCCCCGAGTTACTTGCAGCGCAGCTAATTGTGGCTCACCTTCCTATCCTCGCCGAGCCTCTTCGCCGCGGCCCCTCTGGGGAACCTGGAGTGCACGATGCTAGCGCTGGGCACCTACCTATTGGGGTGCGCGAAGTAACGGCGGCAACGCCGCAGGCGGACCAGCAAACTATCACCGGGACACGCTGCAGAGTTGCGCTGCGCTGCCGCTGGCTCTGGCTTCGCGCCGTCGGCGGACGGTAGAGGCACATGGCGGGCAATGATGTGCGCCCGAGAGACATCACGAGAGAGGCAGGCAAGGCAGGATGATGGAACGCCTTGCCATTGGTCTCCGGGACAGTGCTGTGCCAAGACGACGATTCAGAGTTGCAACGACGACAAGGCTGGGGTTACCTGTCCGCCCAAGCAAAACTAACAGGTCGCACATGTTTATGCAGCCTCGCCTCGCCGTGGGGGCATCGTGGAGTCACGCCTCTACACCAGCGAGCAAGCTTGCCTTCGAATCCAGTTGCTGGATCGTTGCTCACCGCAGCGGTTAAATCAAGCTCATCCGGGTTGCCAGGCACCCAGCCAGGATGGGATTTGCATCTCGCAGCGACCTGCATTAAAATCGGAATGCCGAAGCTGTTTGGATCTCTCCAGACCACCTCCCCAAAAGAGTAATCATCACGGAGACGGAGATTGTGAGCGTCATTGGCTGGAGGTGGATTGCGGGTGACCCCGGACCAACTATAGTCCGTGCCGAGGACCAACCTCAGGTGGGGGCCTCCTCTGATTGCCTCCTTCCTTCGGCTTCTATGGCCGGGGTTATCCATTTTTCTCGGGCCAAAAAAATTCGCTTCGCTTTCCCTCCCCTTCCATCATCTCCAGTTCCATCCATCCTCATCACCACCTCCGTCTCCCGACGTCCTCTCTCTCAATATCTCTCCTCCGAGCGCGTCATCTCCCTAATTTGCTGTAATTGTATACCCCCATCTTCACCATCAAGATGTTGGCTTCGCGTCTCTCCCGAGCTGTAAGTTATTGCCTCCCGTGCCATCGCGCGCCAGCCCCCCGTGCCCGTCGCCCTTCCTGACGGTCTTCTCCGACAGCTTCCCCGAGCCACCCCCATCAAAGCCCGGTCGGCCGCCTTTGCCAGGGCGCCGCTGGCCTCCAGATTCGCTCGCTATGAGTCCACAGCTGCCGCCGAGGGCGAGGGCAAGGTCCAGGGCTCCGTGATTGGTATTGATCTGGGTACCACCAACTCCGCCGTTGCCATCATGGAGGGCAAGGTGCCTCGCATTATTGAGAACTCCGAAGGTAAGCGCTCGCCGGCAGACCCAATGCCGCCGTGCCGTGCACGCAGCTAACATGCTTGTCCCAGGTGCTCGCACTACCCCTTCCGTCGTTGCCTTCGCCGAGGACGGCGAGCGACTCGTCGGTGTTGCCGCTAAGCGACAGGCCGTCGTGAACCCAGAGAACACCCTGTTCGCCACCAAGCGGTTAATAGGACGCAAGTTCACCGACGCCGAGGTGCAGCGAGACATCAAGGAGGTGCCCTACAAGATCGTCCAGCACTCCAACGGCGACGCCTGGGTTTCTGCCCGCGACCAGAAGTACTCGCCCTCTCAGATCGGTGGCTTCGTCCTCAACAAGATGAAGGAGACTGCTGAGGCCTACCTGTCCAAGCCTGTCAAGAACGCCGTCGTCACTGTCCCCGCCTACTTCAACGACGCTCAGCGCCAGAGCACCAAGGACGCTGGTCAGATTGCTGGACTCAACGTCCTCCGTGTCGTCAACGAGCCCACTGCTGCCGCTCTTGCCTACGGTCTGGAGAAGGAGGCCGACCGCATCGTTGCTGTCTATGATCTTGGTGGTGGTACTTTCGATATCTCCATTCTGGAGATCCAGAACGGCGTCTTCGAGGTCAAGTCCACCAACGGTGACACCCACCTGGGCGGTGAGGACTTCGACATCCACCTCGTCCGCCACATGGTTGCCGACTTCAAGAAGACCTCGGGCATCGACCTGTCCGGCGACCGCATGGCCATTCAGCGTATCCGCGAGGCTGCTGAGAAGGCCAAGATTGAGCTGTCTTCGTCTCTCCAGACTGATATCAACCTGCCTTTCATCACTGCCGACTCCTCTGGCCCCAAGCACATCAACATGAAGCTCAGCCGTGCCCAGCTGGAGAAGATGGTCGATCCTCTCATTTCCCGCACCATTGACCCTGTCCGCAAGGCCCTCAAGGATGCCAACCTTCAGGCCAAGGAGATCCAGGAGGTGATCCTGGTCGGTGGTATGACCCGTATGCCCAAGGTCGCCGAGTCCGTCAAGAGCATCTTCGGCCGTGACCCAGCCAAGTCCGTCAACCCCGACGAGGCTGTTGCCATCGGTGCCGCTATCCAGGGTGCTGTCCTGTCTGGCGAGGTCAAGGACCTCCTGCTCCTGGATGTTACTCCTCTGTCCCTCGGTATCGAGACTCTGGGCGGTGTCTTCACTCGTCTGATCAACCGCAACACCACCATCCCCACCAAGAAGTCTCAGGTCTTCTCTACTGCGGCCGACTTCCAGACCGCTGTCGAGATCAAGGTCTACCAGGGTGAGCGTGAGCTCGTCCGCGACAACAAGATGCTCGGCAACTTCCAGCTCGTCGGCATCCCCCCTGCCCACCGTGGCGTTCCCCAGATCGAGGTCACCTTCGACATTGACGCCGACTCGATTGTGCACGTTCACGCCAAGGACAAGTCTACCGACAAGGACCAGTCCATCACCATTGCCTCCGGCTCTGGTCTGTCTGACAACGAGATCCAGCAGATGGTTGAGGACTCTGAGAAGTACGCCGAGACCGACAAGGAGCGCAAGTCTGCCATTGAGTCTGCCAACCGCGCCGACAGCGTCCTGAACGACACTGAGCGTGCCCTGAACGAGTACTCCGACAAGCTCGACAAGACCGAGGCCGACGGCATCAAGGAGAAGATCACCACTCTCCGCGAGTTCGTTGCCAAGTCCCAGTCTGGCGAGGGCACTGCCACCGCCGCTGAGATCAAGGAGAAGACCGACGAGCTCCAGATGGCCAGCTTGAACCTCTTCGACAAGATGCACAAGGCCCGCAACGAGAGTGGCGAGAGCCAGCAGTCTGGCGAGCAGCAGGCTCCCGAGGGTGAGAAGAAGGACGAGAACAAGCCCTAAAAAGCCGGCGTCTTGATCCCTTGATCCTGTTTTGAAAGATTTGTTCGAATATTTGAGATGAGAAGCGTGGGAGTGGCATAGATCCCTTTTCTTCCTGTTGTATTTACAATGTACTCATATCCCGCCTCAGCTGCTATGCATTCACACTTTTTACCCCATGTTATTAATACCATGGTTGGCTGGAATTTTGGAGTTGGAGCATCAAAACCTCTGAGAGTTATCTCTGGTTGTGTTTATGAGTTGACGGCATGGACGCACGAGGGGCAAGTGTTTTCCGGATGGCAAAAGGTACTTGGTACAAGACCTGTAAAGGTAGATGATAATAACACCTCCCCCCTCAAGCTTCTCTGCAAAGAGTAACATTTTGGTTGCCGGTCCCTTTTGACTTTCTCCGTGTCCAACCAAAGTCCCTTCGTGATGTGTCCCAGATCCAGACCTCTGAACGTTTGCGTGGTTGCACGGTGTTTGGTGTTGAGGTACCTCCAACTGCAGCAGCAACCATCTCCTCATGCCATCCATCCCCACGCCGTGTTGAGCATGTTCGTCCCGTGCCAGTGCATGAGATCCGGCCTGCCGCCCTTGCCATCCCGCCTCTGCCAAGTCGCCTCATACAGCTCGAGGCTGGGGTCGTCGGGGTCGTCCCTGTAACGCTGGAGCAAGGGCTGGTTCGCGTCGTCGGCGAAGCCCAAGATGAGGTAGGGAATGTACATGCTCGACCGCGGCGACGCCGCCTCCGGCCCGGCAGCGACGTTGAAGCCTGTGAAGTCGTAGAGGCTCTGCCGCCGGGAGGACATTTCATGGAGGCTCCGGCGGTTGCCGTTGTCGCGCCGCCGCGCGGGGCGCGGCCGCAGGTTCAGGACCAGGAGCAGGGCAAGCAGCAGGGCGAACACGGTGAGGGAGACGAACAGCGCGGGGAGGGTGGGCGTGAGGGACGGGCGCAGGAAGCCCGTGGATGGGCGTGGCGGCGGAGGAGGTGGGCTGGTGAAGGCCTCGGGCTGGGGCAGACGGGGGGGCATCGTGGGAGGACGGGCCGCCGACGCCGTCATGGATCGGATACTGTCATGAGAAAAGCGAGAAGTGTTGAGGATGAAAGTGCTTCTACGAAGAGCAGCGATTTTTTTGTTGCCCTGCAGGGAGAGAGGGCAGGGCGTACTTCCCCTCCGAATGCATCATCATTCCACAATCGCCGGCGAGGAACGTAGCGTAGCCATCGCAAAAACATACACGGGTGCTATTGGCAGGGTATAAGACATTGACGATAACATCACTAAAACACGCGACGCGCTGTGAGATGTGCTAAAGTAAAGGAACCACGCCAGGCACAGTAACCCAGCGCATAATTTTATTGCACATTTGTCTACCTTCCGAAACTGAACCAGCTCTTCTTGGGCTGTGCCGCCGGCTCCTGTGCTGGCTCGCCAGGGGTCGCTGAGGGTGTCTCTGGAGGAGCCTTTCCGGGGTAGTCAATGTAGTTCCAGGCAACATCGAGGAAGATGGGCTTCATGGGGATGAGGCCCATCTTGGGGGGGAACTCGACGAGGTTGTCAAGGTCCACGCCGTGGGCGGGATAGTCGTGCAGCCGCTCGATCAACGGGACCTCCTTCGCACCGTTTCCGGCCCCGTCCTTGCCGTCCTTGCGGAGGTTATCGATGTGCACGATGGCGCGGTGTCGCTGCAGCTCGCCATTGAGCAGTTGCCCCAGGGAGTCGACCGCTTCGGGTGTTACTTCGATGTTCAGGGGAGACGCGTTCGCGGCATCCCTAGACGGCGGCAGTTTCGATGTTGCATCCTTGGACAATTTCACAGAGCGATCAATCAAGGCCAGCGCGTTGGCAACGCCGCCGATGATAGCATGCGACCGGGCAATCGAGAGGCATCTTGCAGATGGGTCAGTTGGGAAAAGACAGACAGACGGGCAATGTCGGGGAAACTCACTTTAACGACTCAAAGTATGCCTGGAAGGCGTCGAGTTTCGTCGCAAGTCCCTCATCAGCCGCTACACCGGGAAGCTCCTTGATGGACTGCAGATTTTGCAGAGTTCCGTCGTACAGCGCCAGCTTCTCCTTGAGCTTTGCCAGCTTCCTGCTCGTCGGCAACTCCCTCTCTTTCATTGCGGCCGTCGACGCGGGCTTGGCCTTCTTCTTCCGCCTCAGTGAGCCGTATTCCTCGGGTGCGCCATCCTGCCGGCCCGTCAATACGCGGTTGCGGCCGATTCTCCAGCTAATCATTTCGTAGTTGACCGCGGTGCGAGTGATCTGCAGTCGTTGCATGCGGGGGTCGCTCTGGGCAACTCCCTCGCCCTTCAGCTCGTCAATAGCCTGCTTCGTAGCGTCGACAGCATCCTGAGTAGCTGTCAGAATCTCGTCATAAGCCGCTGCCACCTCGTAAGGCTCCCGGTCCTCGGATCCCGCCAGAGTTCCTGCCAGTCGCGACTTTGCACCGTCGACGGATGCCCAGGCCAGAGAGATCTGAGCATCTTCGATTTGTACCTCGCGGGACCGCCAGGTCAGCGTCCTCGGGGCGTTTTCGGCGGCCGAAGCGCCAGCCTCAGACGCCATGTCGCCTTCAGCAAGAATGGTCGGGTCGATCTTGTTAATTTCTCGGACCAATGCGCCGTCTGTTCGGGGAAATGCTTTTCTGGCAACAGTGGGGATCGGGACGGTTCGAGGCGTCTTCAATTGATAAGCGGCGTAGCGGATGGAAGGGTCTATCGTCTCGGAGAGGAGGTCCTTGAAGAGATCGCCTTTGCCGGCGGTCGCCAGGGCGCTGTATATGACACGTGTAATGGCGTAGCTTTGCAGGCAGGGCTCCCAGCTATGCTTCTCAAACTGCATGGCTCCCCGGATCAGGGCAGCGTACGCCTTGGCCTCGAGGACATCGTTCGAAGATGCGCCCGAAGCGCCCGTCTCGGAGAGGACGTCGGCGAGGTCTTGAGCGGTCTGGGCAGCCTTGCCGAGACGTGACACGATGTGGGAGCGAGTGCGGCCTGCAATGCCCTTCTGTCCAGTTGTGTGGGCCGACTTGATGCTCATTGCCTGGGCCCAGGCTCGTTCGCTGGTGAGGAGTAGCAGGTTGACATATCTGGCAACAAGGTCAGCGGAAGGGATGCCCCCATGATCTCGCGAAGAAGGGCCTCTCACTCATGGCTACCACCAACGTCCTCAGCTGTGATCGCGTCCTTCTTGTGAAACTTGCCCCGGTTCTTGGTCGCAATGCCCAGCTTCTTGCGCGAGTTGAGGAGGCGCTTGGCCAGCTGGGTGTGGTAGGTGGAGTAGTCGCCGTAGAGGAGGGCCTGGTCGCGGCCCTGGACCACGAAGCTGGTGATGTCCATGGTCACCGATGGCTTGCCAGGAGTTCTCGGGGAGGCGAGGCAATCTTGGTCGGGCCTTGGAGGTCCGCACGCGACGACGATGTGGCTTCGAGGTCTGGCGCTGGCGGGGATATGGCGGGGCACATGTGCGGCTCTGCCAAATTGACGAAAATTGAGGATGTGGACGGTGTCTTAGGTAAGCATCCAGAGCTACTCGTAGTCCTCTGGGGTCCAGGCTTGCCAGGCTTGCCAGGGTAGGCCTAGGTGCTCCGCTGCACCGTGGGCGTGCACCTCTGAATGAACGAACTCCCTTGGCCATCCATTTGCAACTGTCCCTCGACTCTAGCGCCCGTCCCGGCAGTCGAAATCTAGTCAAAAATCAAAGTCGAGAGTGCTCACGTGCGCATGCACTGTGGCAACGAAGTGGCTTCGAGGTGCCAGCTAGGCGGGACCGGGGGGGCGCACGAGCCAATAGGAGGCGCCGCTCAGCTGCGAACTGCAAACAGTGCCGTGCAGGTGACCTCGCTGGCGTGCAGGCAGGAGCGGCCTCTCCTTGTAGGGTCATGCATTCGAGAGCCTCTTCCTTCGCTGCCTCCTCCAACCACATTTGTTTTCTTCTATAACCATTCGACTCGCACCACGTACCCTCAAGCCCCAGGCATAGCGTGGCCGCGCGCTGTGCATCTGGTGTTTGCGCGTGTGCGCGTGTGACGGAGGCTCCCGTCTCCCTCGTTGGCTCGCTTCCGACTCAGTCCATCGCTCATTGCCATCTCCATCCATCTCCCCGGGCCACTGTGCAGTGTGCACAGCGGGTCACATCCCGATAACGCCCGCCTGCCTGTCCTTATCAGAGCGCTCCCACTTGAGCGTTTGCTCCAACAGCGCAACTCGTCCTTGTCCACGTCGCTTCTTCACCTCGCATCGCCATGAACCTCTGATGACGACGCACCCCTTCGCATCTTCGGCGGTAAAACGCTCCATCTGACGCAAGCTCCGCTCCGCTTCACCTCGCTGCGCCGCCGACGACATGGCCACAAACGGTACATACCCGCTACCCCACAGTCCATCACATGCCGCTGCTTCAAGTGAGCCGGACATGTTTCCAGGAGTCTCGCGGGCGCTGGCAGGAACTCCTGGCTCGACCGTTTTCTCATCCGAGCACCATCCTGACAGTCATGCTGTGCAAGGCCGATCGTCGCACCCTTCGGGCGCCATGCCCTCGTGGAACGCAACCGCGCTGCTTCAGCCAAACCGCCGAGCCAACAGCGTCGTCGACCTGAGAAGCTCGGGTTCAAACCAGTCGCTGGCCGGACAGTACCAAGCCTCGAGAGAGCGCTCCAACACCGCCGCTCCCGAGTCCATGGTCTTTCAGTTTGCGAGCGCCAACGAAACTTCCTCCAGTGGCCCACCCAGCGGTGCCTCGACCCCCAGCAACGGCGATGTGCCAAGCGCAAACGGCGTTGGGACCTGGATCGAGCGCATGAATAATGTCCAGAGCCGCTCCTCTATCCCGCAAGCCAAACGCCGCAAGACGGAAGACGGGCAGGATTTTGCTGCTAGGACCAACAATATCCCTGTCCGCAGCAGCAGCGGTGTTCTTGGACAATACGTCGCGGAGAGACGAAAAGAGGCCAACGGGCAGGGCCTGCCACAGACGCTGACAGTAGACTTGACTGACGGTAAGAGGCGCTGCCGTTCTCATTAAAGCAGCCCTTGCTGACCGCCGCAGGTAATGACGACGATGTCACGGTAGTGAGCGATCCCAAGGATGAGGAAGTCTGCTACGGCATGGTCAAGAGCGGCATCAACTGCACCAAAGTTCCCTCTCCAAAGCCTGGAATGCAGAGTCTCTGGGGACCAGGCTATCAGCCGGCCATCAAGATTATGCTGAGACGCCAGGTAGGGGAGAGGTCGCTCAAGATACACGCGACTGACCACACCCGGGAGATAATCGGCCTCATTGAGCCCAATAGCGCCGCAGCTTTCTGCCCTCTGCTCGATACCAACATCCGCATGAGGACAGAATGTCGGATCCCGCCTCACCCTAAGAAGGCCG
Organism: Tolypocladium inflatum; assembly: GCA_003945565.1. NCBI lineage: Eukaryota > Fungi > Ascomycota > Sordariomycetes > Hypocreales > Ophiocordycipitaceae > Tolypocladium > Tolypocladium inflatum. Next base: position 3,563,834 of record QEPE01000009.1, on the reverse strand, counting down.
GCGAAGAACCCGGCCAGCCAACCTCACGCACCTACGCCTTGGACGTGGTCATGTACGGCCCACGCAGATACTCGAGAAACGTTGGCCTCCTCCTCCAGAAACACAACATGAAGCTCATCGCACCGTACATCGTCCAGAAGGGCATCAGGGTCCTCAACCCTCACAATACCGAGTACCGGCCGCCGCCACCAAAAGTGTACCCCACGGATTCGCAGGGTTCATACGCAAGTCTGGCCAACCGAACCGTGGAGGAAATTCGCTCCGAGGTCATGGGTGTTTTCGACTCTCTCAAGAGAAATGACGATCTCCCCAGCATGGACCCGGATTCACGTGTCACGACGCCTCTGCTTAAGCATCAGAGCCAAGGACTCTACTTCATGGCAACGAGAGAGAAGCCGTTGCAGGATCAATTCAACGAGAAGGGTATGGTGTCTTTCTGGCAGACCAAGGTCAATGCCAACGGCCAGAAGATGTACTCCAACGCCATCACTGGGCAGGAGCAGAGAGAGCCGCCGCCAGAAACCCGCGGCGGAATATTGGCCGACATGATGGGCCTAGGAAAGACCCTGAGCATATTGTCTCTCATCGCAAGCTCCACCGATGACGCTCGCAAATGGGGGCTCCTCGAACCAGTGCAGCGTTCCGCGGTGGAACCCAAGCCAAACAGGAACGATGGCATGATGATGCAGCAGCCCAACTTTGATCCGGTGCCAGTGACGCGCCAGGCGAAGACTACTTTGATCGTCTGCCCACTGAGTACAATCACCAACTGGGAAGAACAGATGAAGCAACACCTTCAGCCCGGTGCCCTTTCCTGCCATATATACCACGGGTCGAATCGAATCAAGGACCCTGCTAAACTCGCTACGTTTGACATCGTTATTACCACTTACGGCTCGGTCTCGAATGAGCTGAGCTCCCGTCGGAAACGCAAAGACGGCGTGTACCCGCTGGAAGAGATTGGCTGGTTCCGCATTGTCCTCGATGAGGCTCACATGATCCGCGAACAATCTACGCTGCAGTTCAAGGCCATGTGCCGCCTTCAGGCAGAACGGCGATGGGCCGTCACGGGAACCCCAGTGCAGAATCGATTGGACGACTTGGCAGCGCTGCTGGGCTTCCTCCGCTTGTATCCCTTCGATGACCGACCCAAGTTCAACCGCTACATCGTGGAGCCATTCAAAGCTTGTGATCCGGAGATTGTGCCAAAATTGCGCGTCCTCGTCGACTCAATCACTCTCCGCCGACTCAAGGACAAGATCGACTTGCCACCACGGGAGGATGTTGTTGTGAGACTCGATTTCAACGCCGAAGAGCGGGTGGTTTATGACATGTTCGCGAGGAACGCCCAGGATCGCGTCAGGGTGTTGGCTGGTTCAAACACCAGCAAGGCTCTGGGAGGCAACACGTATATTCACATTCTCAAGGCCATTCTACGACTGCGGTTGCTATGCGCGCACGGCAAAGATCTACTTAACGACGAGGACCTAGCTGCTCTGCGAGGCATGTCGGCCGAAATGGCCATCGACATTGACGACGACGATGACAATAACGGACCTGCTTTGTCGCATCAAAAGGCGCATGAGATGTTTGCGCTTATGCAGGAAACGAACAACGACGCATGCATAGAATGCAGCAAGAAGCTAAACTCCGGGGAGGGTCAGAATATCGACGCGGAGAACCAAGACGACATCCTTGGCTACATGACGGCATGCTTCCATGTTGTCTGCCGCTCGTGCATCAGGACGTATCAAGAACGGGCCAGGGCGATGCTGCATCCTGGCCAGTGGACTGGCCCCTGCCCTGTGTGCAACTCCACCGTTCGATTGGAGTTTGTTGAGCTTCGCCGCGATGATGTGGATGCCGAGCATGATGGCCCTGCTAAGGCCAAGGCCAAGAATACTCGGAAGAGGCTTGACAAGTATGAAGGTCCTCATACGAAGACGAAGGCTCTGGTCGACGATCTTCTGAAGTCCAAAGCCGCAAGCGAGGCGAACCCGTCCGAACCCCCATTCAAGTCGGTTGTCTTTTCAGGATGGACGTCGAACTTGGACCTGATTGAGCTGGCGCTGAATGCCGCGGGCATCTCATTTGCTAGACTGGATGGCAGCATGTCGCGCGCAGCTCGGACGGCGGCGATGGACAGTTTCCGTGACGACGACAGTGTCGAGGTCATACTCGTCTCCATCATGGCTGGTGGGCTTGGCCTAAACTTGACTGCCGGCAACAACGTCTATGTCATGGAGCCGCAGTACAACCCTGCAGCGGAGGCGCAGGCTGTCGACCGTGTCCATCGCCTGGGCCAAAAGAGACCCGTTCGTACGGTCAGGTACATCATGCGGGGCAGCTTCGAGGAGAAGATGCTGGAGCTCCAGGACAAAAAGATGAAGCTCGCAAGTCTCAGCATGGACGGACAGAGCAGAGGACTGGATAAGGCGGAGGCGGCGAGACAGAAACTAATGGATCTGCGCAGTCTTTTCAAGTAACGAATTATGGCACACGGGAAACGGAGGATCAACACACCTCCTACATTGGGCATTTACGAATGGCGTTTCCAGGATGTTTGGTGGGTATGGGGCTAGGTAGTTTGGTTGCAGGGCCAGCCGTAGAGCAATTGCTCGGAGGATGGGGGCCGGCATCGCGATATCAAAGACATGGCTGCATCTTGGTGGCGAGGCATACATCTCATTTATACAACACGACTCTCACGAGGGGATGAACTGGAGTGGCGCCCGAGGGACGACACGGCATATCATGATAAATGGAAGACTGGACTCTCGATTTCTTTAGGCAACAGACAAGATGACTTCTCTTTTGTTCTTCATTGAGTTCACTCATTACGTCGATCGATGCGTGGTGTCAGAATTTCGTTGCACATGATGCCCTCGCTTGCTGTACAAGTAGCTATCCCCCAACGCCGGCACCAAAACCATCATGCGCGCAGTTCCATCCATCTTTCAACAGTCACAACATTCGTCCCAGACAGCACTTGGCGCGTTTTCCCGCTGCCGTCTCATCAAGCAGCGTCCTCCTCGGTCCGCAGCCCCGCGTACTCGGTCCCCTGGTTCGCCGTGCTCAGCCTCGCACACAGGCTCAGCAGCACGACCGTCTCGGTGGCGGCGTAGTGGTTGAGGGCGTCGAGCAGGATCTGCAGGTGCCTGCTGAAGTTGCCCTCCCACTTGCGGATGATCTCGGAGAGGTTGTTGACGCGGGCCTCGCGGGCCTCGGCGTCGTCGGCCGACGGGGGGGAGTCGCGGTGCTGCGAGGTCGATGTCCGCTGGACGGCCTTGGTGGCCTGGAAGCGCTTCCACTGGTCGGCCGTCATGGTGGTGGGCTTGTCGGGGCCGGAGAGGTCCGGGTCGGACTTCTCGAGCTCGCGGGTGAGCCAGTTTGTGTAGGCGGCGAAGATGGTGCAGGTCTGCATGAGCTTGGAATGGATCTAGAGGGGGGGGCGTTAGCTCGGTCACGAGACCATACGAGAGAGATGGGCATACCCTTAGAAGTTTGCTGTTGGTGAGCATGCACTCCTTGAGACAGGTATCCAGAAAGTCGACATGATCCTGCATGAGCTCATCCACCGTCCTCATGACAGGCTTCTTCTCCTGGTCGCCATCCTTGGCGCTCAGGCTGGCCATGAACTTGGTCCAGTTGGGCTCGATGACCTCTGCGGTGCAAAAGTACAGCAGCTGCTGCACAAAGACGAGCATCCTCGCCCTGAGCGTCCACGCCCGGCGCTTCCAGATTTCCAGCGCACGGTTGGCGCCCTTGTGGGCCCAGCTGACGCCCCTGGTCTGCGTCTGCCACGTCGTGGACAGCTGGGACTCGAGGTAGCGTAGGGACAGGAGGTAGCGGAAGAGCGCCTGGTACCGCCAGACTGTCTTGCGGCTAATAACCAGCGAGACAGGGAACGGGACGGCGTAGTCGAGCTGGAGAGACGTGAACCCGGTGGCGTTCTTGTCGTTTTCGATGGGCTGGTTGGGGAGAGGCTGCAGCGCCTCTCCCTGCTCAATGCCCGTGATGTTGACAACCCTTTGCAGGGACTTGACCAGGGTGACCTCGTTCATCTCCACCTTGACGTCTTCTTTGAAGGGGTCCAGCGAGACGATACTGCCGGGTTGGCGTAGCACCAGATCCAGCAGAGACTGCAGCTTGCTCGTATTGACAGACTTGACCGGTTTGCGCAACTCGGACGAGCCCAGCTCGAGAAAGTAGGAGAAGTAGTCGGATGGGTCGAGGAAGAAGTAGTGCTTCATCGACCGCAATCGCGCGGGCAGCGCGTGCGTCGTCAGGAGGAGCTGCATCAGCGACTCGTTGGCATGTGCGTATGCGCTGTTGACGTTTTCCAAGAACCGGCTGTCGTCGAACGACATTGGTACGTCCGCCACGACCTTGCTCACGTCCACGCCGCCGCACTCGCGGACCACGTTGAGGTACTTGCCTGCCAGCAGGACCTTGTCCTTGACACCCTCCAGCTGCGGCGGCACGTCGTGGTCGCGGATCGTATATCGCCTCTCCCAGTATTCGTCCGTGTAGTCTTGCTCCAGCCTCTCGCGCCGGATGCTCTTTTGCTCCTTGACGAGGAACTCGGAGTGCGGGTCGTTGATGCCTCCGTGGTGTAGCCACTCGTTCAGCATGACCATGTACGGTCGGCTTGCATCCCGTAATAGCGACGTGAGCAAGGCTCTCGCAGCGGGATCCCCGGACATCGTCTCGAGCCGCCTCGTTACCATGCCAAGGACGATACCGCCCTTGCAAATCTTCTTGGCCGCCATGTTCCCGGGGAGCAGATCGCCCCCGTCATTCAGCCTCTCAATGACCTTGTCGTAGTCATCGTCGCTGTCCTCATCCTCCTCCTCGCTCTCGTCGTCAAGCAACGCATTCTTCTTCAACAGCTCCTGCGCCAGGGAGTACAGCTGAAGCATCATTTGGCTCGTGGAGATTGTGTGTATATTGAGCACGTGGACCGTAAACGTGTCGCTCGTTAGGAACTGCGTCTCCAGCTGCGCAATCATGATGAGGTAGTCCTGCAAGAACTTGCGGATAGACGCGCACAGCGCATGGTTGACAGCGCCAAACTCTTCCCGGCTTTGTACATCCACGAACGCCGCCAGCGCAGAGTAGTACGTTGCCATCTTCAGCATTGACTTTGTCAGGTCATGTAAGCTCGGGTCGAGTCCCAATAGTATCCTAAACGTCGGTCCTGATAGGCGATCTCGCTCCTCGCTCGGGTTGTATCCCTTGGCATACCGGATGTACTGCCCCTCGTATCCCATGAAAACGAATAGCAGATCCTCGACTATGGCCGCCTCTTGGATCTCTAGTGACAGTTCACCAAGGGGTTTCGGCTGAGGAGCTTGTGGTACGGTCGATGCCAACGGCGGGATCGATACTCGCGAGGCCAACGGAGCGGTGGTGTGTCGTAGTAGTGCCACTTCGGGGTTCCACGGTGCTTATTCTAGTCAGTCCATGACAGTTCCGGTGGCATGGGGGACGGACTGCTCCATACCTTGGGGAGCTTCCGGGACGGGCTCCTTAGGCCGCAACTCCGTTGTTGACTTTTGCCGGCGCACCTCCGGTGCTCTCTTCTCCGCCGGCACGCTCCGCCTCTGCGGCTTCTCTGGGCTCACAGCCCGCACCCTCTCAATATGCGCCTCGTACGTCCTCTCCGTCACCCTGCGCTCCTCGTGCCGCCTCTCCTCCGTGGTCCTGCTCAGCGGCCGCGGGTTCCCCGACGCGGTTCTCTTATGCGCCATGCCGGGAAACTGGGCGCCAGGCTGGGGAGAGGGAATGGACTTCGCGTCGCTCCGTTCGCCCCTGGAGCTGCCGTTGGCGCCAGACATCCGGGGTCGCTCGTCACCGTATGCGTTGGCGCGGCTGGATGCTCTCGCGGCGCCCGAGGACATGTTGGCGGGCCACACGCAAGGCGCCCCACGATCCCCTAGAGCTAGTCACCATGTATTTTCCCGCGAGCTTCGGTGACGTAAGTTTGGTCGCACGGGCCTCGCGTAGGTCGAATCGTCTTTGAATTTATAGCTGTAGCTGTCCTGGGATTATATCCCTTCAAGTTCCAGGCCGCATGGGCATACGACGTGGGGTTCCCGACCCGCGTTGCCGCGACGAGGCGCGTCGTGGGGACGCCCGGAATAACTGCCGCTCCGGCTCCAGCGGTCTGGCGTCACACCAACAACGCCAGGGCCCTCCGCTGCCCGGCTGTTAGCGCGGCTGCGTAGGCCCAGTGCTTGCCTAGCGGCAACTGAAGCTCACCACCTAGCACTGAGCAGCGAGCTGTCGTTCGTCAACTCCTTCAGCCTTCCGCCTGTTCACTCACCCAACCTCGAACCGCCAACCACATCTCCCTCTCTACGACAACAAGCTCCTCGCTCTCGACCCACCGCGGCGCCTCTAAGCCAGTCCATACCAGCAATACCGCCAAGATGTTCATGGCAAGATCCGAATACGGCAAGCTCATGCCCTCGCCCTCCTCGAGCTCCCGCCTCGTGGTCAACATCCACCCGCTAATTCTCCCATCCTAGACCGGGGAATCAACACCTTCTCCCCCGAAGGCCGTCTCTTCCAGGTCGAATACTCCCTCGAGGCTATCAAGCTCGGCTCCACGGCCATCGGCGTCGCCACCTCCGAGGGCGTCGTCCTCGGCGTCGAGAAGCGCGTCACCTCGACCCTGCTCGAGACGTCGTCGGTCGAGAAGATCGTCGAGATCGACCGCCACATCGGCTGCGCCATGTCGGGCCTCCAGGCCGACGCCCGCTCCATGGTTGAGCACGCCCGCGTCGAGTGCCAGAGCCACGCCTTCAACTACAACGAGCCCCTCGGCGTCGAGAGCTGCACCCAGGCCATCTGCGACCTCGCCCTGCGCTTCGGCGAGGGTGCCGACGGCGAAGAGACTATCATGAGCAGGCCCTTTGGCGTCGCGCTCCTCATTGCCGGCTTTGACGAGCGGGGTCCCCAGCTGTTCCACGCCGAGCCCAGCGGCACCTTCTACCGGTACGACGCCAAGGCCATTGGCTCCGGCTCCGAGGGTGCGCAGGCCGAGCTGCAGAATGAATACCACAAGGTACGTAGGGAGAGCTTGGCCCGAGCCCGGCAGCATCTGACCCGTTCCACGACTAGTCCCTGACCATCATCGATGCCGAAACCTTGGTGTTGAAGACACTCAAGCAAGTCATGGAGGAGAAGCTGGATTCCAAGAACGTACAATTGGCCAGCGTCACCAAAGAAAAGGGCTTCAGGATATACACGGACGAGGAGATGGCCGCCGTCGTGGAGCGACTGCCGGCGAACTGAGCGAGGGTGGCCATATAGCTGTCGAGAATAGACGGGTAAATCACATCGCACAGACACATCCGGGGCTAGGCGTCGTTGGTGCAAGCGAAGCCTCCCAGCCTGGCAGACCCGCAATATGTATGTATCATTAATCTAAAGTACGAAGTACCGACAGTGGCGGTACCAAACATGAGACAATGCATCTATTGAATCATGCTCGTCCCTCGGGTCTCGAGCAACACCGTCTCGCAGGTGCAATGAAAACGGCCACAGCATGCCTCAAAGATAACTAGGTTAGTTTTCCGGGACGCCCAATGCTTCTTCTAATGCCGCAAACAGTCGCACTGCATGTTTGCCCCATCGGATTATCGTCCCCCGACTCTCTCCTCTCATATTCAGCCATCGTCCGCGAGTTCAATGCGATCGAGGTCACCCTCCACCCCCAGCAGCCCGAAAGCCAGGTTGGTCTGTTCAGATCTCACCAGGACAAGCCGCGGTTCCTCGCTTTGATCCAGCTCGGAAATCCTCTGATCAAGGCGACGAGGCAGTAGCCACACCGATATGGAGACATCTTGCAGATATTCGGGTCGCTTGTACTCGGGTCCATGCCCAAGCTGGAAGGCCTTGAGCCATGCCGACTCACACCCAATGGCAATCTTCTTCGCCGACTGCCACCCAGTCAGGCGTGATATGTCGTGCATGCGCTGGATGACCCAGGCTCGTTGGTCATTGTTTTGGAGCTGTGAAATATATGTGAGCAGAAGCCACCAAGCTAGAGGGGAGTTTGTTTCTCTTCGCACCTGCACAGCCGCCACGAATAGGCAAAAACAACTCTCTATAAACGCCGCGGCGAGCGTAGTGCTTACATCCAGCCTTCGCGAGCAGTCGTCTGCCAACCCGGCGGCAATGCGTCCAATCTGGATGGCATAGCCTGCCGTCGAAGGAGCTGCCACCTGCGCTGCCTGCATTGCCGCCGGCGGCATATTGGGCCGACTTCGGTAAAGATGAATCAGCCCCATGTAGTAGTTCATCCAAATACCGGCAACCGAATAAGTGCGGTATTGCAATGCCGACCCAAAGGGCGTCTCTTTACGATCGGTATACTCGCTGTTCAGGGGCTTGAACTGGGCGCCGAGATGGCTCTCCATGGCTTCGAATCCTTGTCGGATGCTCTCCCACTCTTGTTCCGCCGCTTCCAAACTTTGCGGCGCTCCGGAATCATCGTTGGGATCCGTGTGCGGAGATCGGCCCATTGGAGGACTGAAGCCCATTGGAACACGAAATTTTCCATGTGTTGGGACTATACCGGGGAACTGGGGTGGGGAGCCTCCTGCAGAGCTCGAGCTCTGAGTCCGGTTCATCTTCCGCTTCCTGGCCACATCTCTTGACGTGAAGCTTGCGAGGCGACCAAGTAGTAGAATTAGATGATCGTACGTGCCGTAGCTGCGTCGCGTCAATCCATGCCTCCAAGGATGCCGGCAATAACGATCAAACGAGGTTCACTTACATGGCGTTGATGTTCGAAAGAGGTGCCCTCGGGGGGCATTGCATCCACGCATCGTATTCCATGCTGCGAGCTGTCAGTGGTGCGTCCAGTGTGCGGCTCAGCCTGAGGGGCATACAATAGTTTGGTTCCTCCCAATATGCTCTGATACACATCCATCTTTCCGTACCACCAGAAAAGATCTCGAAGGATGTCGTATTGCTCAATATCCTTATCCGTCGTAAAATAGCATCGCCCATCAAGCGGCTGGCCCTCTTCGAAATCGAGACCGTAGTCTTCCGCAGATACTCGTCTTCCGGTAATTATGCTCAGCAATTGATAGTCGATGTCACTGGGGTCTTTGCCAGAGCCAGTGCTGGCAAGCCATCTCATCCGCTTTGCCGGAAGACATACCCGGGACATGTCTTTCAGGGCGATTTCCTTGAACAAGAGTCTGGCACCGAAGAGATGGCTGCACCATTTGGTATGGTCCGAAGACCATACTTCAAAGTATGCGAGCAAAAGAGTCGCGGCCAGAGTTGACAGTTTCGTCCTTCTCAATGGTGTCCGCACGTTTTTTGCTATTCGGCGGATCGACCAGTGGTAGTGTTTCAACGCCGCCGTCGCTGGTGTGCCCTGGAGCTTGGAAATCTGCAGACTTGCGATTGCCATGATCGCATGGAGCAGCCCGGGGTGGTTCAGGGAGAGCACAGGAAACGTATCTACATAATTAGTAATCGGAAGGAAGGGGGCATGGGGGATGGGGGACGGATCGCCTCACAGCTGAACAGATTGTGTCCCAACTCGGCATTTCCTTCAAAATGGCCCGGCTCCTCTGGCGGAGAAGGGTCCCTCTCATACAATGACATTGACGGACCGGTGACTCTGACGAAGTGCATGAAGATGGTTCGCATAGCCTGGTTTCGAAGCTCCGAGTTTGGCGCATAATTCATGTACTCCGACAAGGCCTGTTCTTGCGCAAAAGCCGAGAAGGTCCTAACCTCTGTCCCACTCCGTGCGTATGGCAATAGCAGATGGCTGGAGCCAGACATCATTAGCGCTCGAGGGTCGGGTTGCTCGTCGTCGGACTCAGCCATGTCGATATCATCTTCCGATAGAATGCCTTCGTAGTCACTGTCCGGGGTACGCATGACCCCGGTCAAAGGCCGACCCAAAGACGTTGTGCCGATAGGTTGAGGCGGGTTTGCGTTGGACGACCCTCCGCCAAGATTGAGTTGCTGACGAGCATAATAGTAGTGCTGGGCGGAGTTGTAATCGAGTTGCGTAGGGTTAGGCGGGAAGTTGGGCGCCAGCAGAGGGTTCGGTATGGATGGGTGCCCTCCCGGAGAGATCTGGCCGTGGCTGAAGTCGTGGGAATGGAGGCCCGGGTGTTGGGGGTGCGCAGCTAACACTTGAGCTTGGTTGAAGTCGAAAGGCGAGGGCTTTGGTGCGATGGCCTGCAGAGACATTGGAACAGGTGGCTTAGACTGGTGAGAGGCAAAGGTGTCGCCGAGATACGGCGTGCCAGTCGGGTAGAGGGGAGGCGCGAAGTGGCCATGTTGTGCCCCCAAGGGGTCTTTGAAGACGACCCTCTGGTTGTACCCTTCACACTCGCGCTTTGACTTGATGCAGTTCTTGCATCTTGGTTTGTTCTCGTCACACTTTATTCGCCGCTTGCGACAAGCTTCGGCAAAGAGTCAGAGTCTAGAGCGTGACGACGAGCCGGCGAGACTCGGGGGCTGCCGTGCGGGGGGCGAGTACTCACTGAGGCATCCCGTCTTGGTTCTCTTCTTGACAGCCGTCTTCTTGCCCTTGGGGTCATCCTGGTCATCGTCGTGGTGCTCCTGCTCCGGCCGACCGGCGTCGGCGTCGGTTGTCAGGCTGTTTCTATCGGCCATGGCAGGCTTACATGTGGAACAGCCGCGGCCGCTCCAGAGAAGCTCCTTGTTTGGGACAGGCGTCGATGTTGGATAGATTTACATGGTGTGGGCAATCCAAAATTGTTCGTAAATCTTGACCTCGATATCAAGTGGATCTGCCGGGCTGACGACGCAGGTCTGCTTACCGATGGGAGAAGCTATCAGACGAGGCGAAGTGTCCACCGTGGAGTTGCGTGACCAGCGCGGAGGATGGCAAGAGGAACACCGCGGCCAGGGGGGGCGACAGAGGGCATCAAATGACGGTTAACGGCGAAGGGATGGTAGGAGAGAGTGAAACATTGCCCGTGTAACTCGAGAGCTGGCAACAAGCAGGCAGGCTGAATACCCGTCAGAGAAGCTGGCGCCTGGGGATGACGCGGATTGGGTCCGGAACGGAACACAACCACCAGCGTCAGCCTGATTCCCTCTCCTGGAGCAGGAGATGCAGATGCCTGCTGGATCTGGCCGGCTCCGAAGGTCGACGTCAGCGAGGAAGAGCTGGTAGCTGTCGGAGCCGAATCCGAGAGACCTCGGGGGCGTGTGGTTGTAGGTGAAGCGGCGGGGTGGTGGCTGGAGGGAACGAGATGCCGACAGCGAAGCCGGACGACAGATATCCATGCAAGGTGGGAGGCGGGTCGTGTAGGCTTGGAGCTGGCAGCAGGATGAGGCTGTCTCCGAGCTTTAATCAGTGGGCCAGACGGAGGAAGAGAAGAAGCAAGGTAAGTGAGGTGCACGTACGGAGCTCGGAGTACGAAGTAGAGGGAGTGAGAGGCAGGAGGGATCGGGTAGAGGTCGAGGTACTGCTACAACTGCTTTTTGGTGCGTGGAGCACCGCGGCTGCACGGTTCAGGACGCTATACCCCCCCAACCCGGAGTCCAGGACCGGAGCGGCACTCGTGCACGCTAACCCGTACTTCGTAAGGTACCTACCTAAGGTACCCTGCCTTGCCCTACCAGGGGATGTCCGGCAGGGTGCCCTCCAGTACGAGAGTACTCGTACGAAGTACGCAGAACGGATTAATCAGAGGCACATTGGATTGGCTGCATGACGCCTGGAAAGCAAAGGCACCGGGCATGGAGCGGCAATGGGATTGGGAATACGGAATAGATGGACTCAACCACTGGCCAACGGAGGTGCCCGGAGCCCTTCCAGCTCCCAAGCTGCCCGCTGCCGCCTCCTCCGACGGGAGTCCAGCAGATCGATCCCCAGCAGTCCCGGGGATTCAGTGGATCGCCTGTCGGTCCCCTGCCAGGGTAGGGCTCCCAAGGCTGACCTCCACTCCGTCCTACAACAGGAAGATTGCCCGCGGCGCATCAGCCGAGAGTGTGCCCGTGCCTGGACAGTACTCGTGGAAATCAGGGTGGAAATCTGGGGCCGCCAGGCGCCGGGCCGACGATGGCGGCGACATTGGCAGGCCAAGAGGCTAGAATCGCGCAAGTCGGTCGAGAGGATGGATGCCATCCCAGATGCATCCATTGTATGGCGGATGTACTCCGTACGGAGTACGGAGTAACTACCTTGCAGAGTACGAATTCTTCCACTTGCTCCCCGTACTCGTGAGCGACTGCCTGTTGTGCTAAGGCCCGGTAGCGCAGCTACCAACAAAGCCGTTGGCCCTTGCTTCACGAGAACGGCGCTCGCATTCGCTACCTCACCTTAGACTGGCGGCCAGGTAGTTAAGTTACCTGTTAGGCTGTTCGCTGGCGGCAGAGGGGTGGCGCCTCAAAGTGCCTATACCAAGCCTACGTCTATTTTTGTGAGCTTAAATCCTGCTGGAGGAGCGTGGCTGTTTCCTCGTAGCCGCCCTCCGCACTTGTATGTACAGGTACTTGCCATGCTGCTCTGAGTATCGTTCTCGTCCGGACATCCACCGCCGGACAACAGCCGGAAACGACGCTGCAGTGCCAGTGGGTAATTAAGTTGGCACATGGCCTTGACTCTGCTGCAGGAGGCAGTGGATCACCTACCGGTGTTGGGCCTCGTTGCTATCCGTGCTTGCCGCCGCCATTACCAACATCCCCAGCAGTCGACGATTTACAGAACGTGGCTTGATGGGGCTAACAATGCAGGAAACCAGGAAACCAGTCCAGAGTCGATAGTACTCGTAGGCCGTCTGCTCCGCTAGCGCAAGGGGCCAAGATCCAGACCGTCTCGTCTCCATCGCGAGTCTTCTGGAACACCGCGGAGACCGGGATGCCTTCACGGGAGTTGCAAAACTCGATCCGGGCTGCGTTCATCAACCAGGTGAGCAGCGGCTAGGCTACGTGCTGCGCTTGTCAAACATTGCAACCCCGAAGCCCAGCGGGCGGAGTGTCTCTCACCACGCACCCAGACCTTGTCGAGTGGGATGGAGACTTCCGACTCTCACGACTCACGAGTCGCAGCCATCCATGGCCTGGCCCGCATGCATGCATGCATGGCGGTGGCTTGCCTCGCCCTGAACCCCGTCACCACATCCGGCATATCCAATCCTCACCAGCGGACAGGTCGGCCCGGCGGTGGACCTCGGTCGTGGAGGCTACCTACACCATCGCCCACGCCCAAGGGCCGCCTCGGTGGCACAAACGCTGCGCGGCTTCCCACGAGATTCCTCTCTCCTCAGCGATGAACCTTGCTGCTCGTGCGCATACGAGATGGTACAGCTGCCACAACCAACCCCTCCTTGGGGGCCGCTGTGTTGTGTGATACCCTCGCTCCGGAACCCTGCCTCATCTCAGTACGTGCGCACATAGGAGACGGAGCCACAAGGCTAGGCTAGCTTGGGTGCGGTTGTTGGGGAACCCGTGTGACGGCTCCATCCACATGTGTTCCTTGTTCCTTGCGCCCGGCGCCGCCCAGCCTGCCTCTGGTGCTTCTCCATGGCCGCGTAGCCAGACATGTCTGAGCCTGACGAGCGCAGAGATGATGCTGACCTGGCTGATGCAACGCCCAAGGAGGCCGTCCAAGCCCACGGTATACGGAGTCTCCGATACCACGTCGTCCGGCGGCAAAGCCAAGGACAGGGCCCAAGATGCCGTCACGTATGGCCGGCGGTGCTGCAGCTGCCCCGGATGTGTATTAACAGTATCACCAAAGGGCCCAAGGTAGGTAGGCGTGCTGGAACCGACAGCCAGGCTCTGCTGCGAACACCCTTCGTGCCGGCGCCATCTCGCCCGTCCCGAGAGATATCGTTACCACACCCACGGATCCGGCTGGCCTGCATACGGCCGCGGCCTGTTGCTGCTGCGGCTGCTTCGTGTTCACTCGGCCCGCCAAGACGTCGGCCTGGCGAATGTATGTATCCGCGTCGATGACAAAGCTCGCGGCATTCGCCAGACGAGAACTAGCTGACGAAAAACAACCGCACGAGAGCTGCCCGGAAAAGGGCCGTTCGATAACGTCGGTAGCCACAGCAAACCCGGAGATGGGGGCAAACCCGCTCAGGCGCTTGCTGGAGGAACCAGTACCACAAGAACCTGCCATGCGCCTTTGTTTCGGCTCCGGTGTGCCCAACCATCTCGGGCCTGTGTTTCGCTTTTCAGGTCTGGCGACGGGTGCCGCACGGGACCGCGCTTGTTGTTGAGAGGCGGACCTGGAAAAGGGAAGAAGTGCACTTCTGGGCCTGCTGCAATTTCACATGGCGTCAGGTTCCACGCTTGCGGATATCCGTAGCCGTAGGAGACGTTGGCTGGACAGAACGGTGCGGTGCCGCGTTGTGCTGGGTTGGCTATCCTGTATGGATAACCCTGCTGAATGCCTTAGACAGTAGTTGTATGAAGGGTATCGGCTTCAGTTCTCTGCGCCATACATAAGATAGGTGCCTATAGAGATTCTCTGGGACAATCCCTCGCGGACAACCCGAGGATCCCTCGCGGACAACCTCGGGATGGCCTCAAGGTGTTGAGTTGGAGTTATTCGGAACCAAAAAGCCCAGTTGCTCTATCCGTATAGCCAATCTTGCTGACGCACGGGCCATGTGCACTAACGTCACTCCGTTCTTCAACGCCGAAAAAAACCTTGGGCAGAACCTCAGCCCACCACCACCTTGCAGCTTGAACAATTTCAATCGCCCAATTCTTCTCAGTCAAGCAAGGCAGAATGTTTGCCGTTCCAGGCTGGTCGGTGTCCGCCGACGGCCTCAAAGCCGAGAAGGCTCTGCCGGCGGGCGGGCCTGCTGGCGCAAAATCCAGGAAGCGGAAGCGTGCCGGCGCAGCGGCCACCGAGGACGTCACGGCGTCCAACGTCGCTGACCTGTACGAGTCGGTCGTGGAGGGCAAGAAGCCTAGGAAGAACGATGGGCCGAAGAAGGATCAGGCTGCCAAGCGGCAGAAAAAGGATACGAATGGGAAGGGAAAGAGCGGAAAGGAGGCGCATGATGAGAAGCCGGCTGAGACGAACGCGAGCAAGGCTCCCAGTGAGGTAAACCAGGGCGCCAAGGACAAGCATGACAAGAAGAAGAAGCAAAAGGAAAAGAAGAAGCAAGCGCCTCAACATGTCGAGGCCGCAGATGAGGCGGAATCGGCAGCACCTCCTTCAACGTCCGATGTCGCCACCAAAGCTCAACTCCCCATGCCGCCCAAGCCCGCCAAGCTCACTCCTCTGCAAGCCTCCATGAGAGAGAAGCTCATATCAGCGCGGTTCCGCCACCTGAACGAGACGCTCTACACGCGGCCCTCGGACGAAGCCTTCGGCCTGTTCCAGGAGTCCCCCGAGATGTTCGACGAGTACCACGAGGGCTTCCGGCGGCAGGTCAAGGTCTGGCCGGAGAACCCCGTCGACAGCTTCCTCGGCGACATTAGGACCAGGGCCAAGGTCAAGCCCCCCGGCAGGGGCAAGCCCGGCGCGCCTCCTACGCAGCGCGTGAGGACTCCGCTGCCGCGGACTACGGGTACCTGCACCATCGCGGACCTGGGCTGCGGCGACGCTAGGCTGGCAGAGTCCCTCCAGGCCGACAAGGCCAAGCTCCGGCTCGACGTCAAGAGCTACGACCTCCAGAGCCCCAGCCCGCTCGTCACGAAGGCCGACATCGCCAACCTGCCCCTCGAGGACGGCTCCGTCAATGTCGCCATCTTCTGCCTCGCCCTCATGGGCACCAACTGGATCGACTTCGTCGAGGAGGCCTACCGCATCCTCCACTGGAAGGGCGAGCTCTGGGTCGCCGAGATCAAGAGCCGCTTCGGTCCCGTCCGCAGCAAGCACGCCCCCGTCGACCACAGCGTCGGCAACCGCAAGAAGGCCGCCGCTGCCAAAAAGGGCGGCAAGGCCGCCTCCGCCGAGGACGACGCCCTCCACGGCCAGGACCTGGCCGTCGAGGTGGACGGCATGGAGGACCGCCGCCGCGAGACGGACGTCTCGGCGTTTGTGGAGGCGCTGAGGAAGAGGGGCTTCGTGCTCCAGGGGGAGCGGAAAGAGGCGGTGGACCTGTCCAACAGGATGTTTGTCAAGATGCACTTCACCAAGGGGGCGTCGCCTACCAAGGGCAAGGGGGCCAAGCCGCAGGATGCGCCGCCGAGGGGCAAGAAGGGCTTTGCTCCCAGGCGGGACGAGGAGGGGGATGACGATGAGGCGGATGCGAACGAGGCGGCCATCCTCAAGCCTTGCGTCTATAAGATTCGTTAAGCGGGAAAACGGCGTATTGGCCCAACCATGATGGAGTATCGATGGGTACTATCATCACGTCACATAGATCTAGGCAAATCGAAGACGTTCAAGTCAAGAGAAATGCTCATACATTCATTCATCCACAGCGGCTTCTCGTCTATGTTTTCGCGACCGCCAGCTTCCCATATTGCGCCCTTCAATGACAAAAACAGCGCACATGCATCTTGCGTCATTACCGCCCGGGGCGCCCCAGGCAAATGGCCCATCCTATGCGTACTTGCCCTGTATGCTCCATCGCTTGCTCATTCCCAGATCAGACCTGCTGCCACGTCCACATTATCCTCGGCTGCCTGAAGTGCCTGGATTGCTTCCGCCCTGCTGGCACCCATGGACACGAGGGCGTCGATGTGCGCCGGCGTCACGTCTGGCGTGGCCGCTGCGGCCTGGACTTGGGGCGCCGGCGCCGATGGCTGTACCGGCGGGTTGGCTGCAGACTGCGGTTGCGTACCTGGCTGCTGTGCCCCTTCAGGGGGCAGGACAACGCCGGACCGTTGTCCGATAGTGGTTCCCGCAGGGCCAGGTATCGTGGGCTCCTGCGCCGCCGCGGCTTCCTCGTCCTTGGGGATTTCCGCCTCTCCGAGGAACGGCACCTCCTCGCCCTGGATGATCAGCTTGTCCTTGGCCAGGTCGATGGTGGCCTGGTACCGCTTCAGCATGTCCAGGCCAAGCAGCAGGTCCGTGGTCTTGCCCTCCATGACGGTGAAGCTGCAGGGTAAGTGCAGGCCTCCAATCTTGATCTGCGCAGAGTGTACGCGGCCGATGATGTTGGCCGTGCCCACCCCGCGCGCAACGCCAGCGAACCTAGTATCAACGAGTCGCATGATGCCACACGCCTCGGCGCATGAGGGCGAGATGATGGTAGCCTGCGCTCCAGAGTCGACGAATGCCTTGACCTTGTGGCCGTTTACCTCGACGTCGACGTAGAGCATGTGAACTCTTCCAAATACTGGGCAAAGCCGTTAGTCTTGCGAGCCTGGAGACGAGCCTGGATACGAGCCCATCTGCTTACCTTCGGGGTTGTGCTCCATCGCATTCTGCAAGTTCTCCATGACCCTCTCTTGGCGTATCATGTCCTCGATCTTCCTCTGGTTGTCAATGTTGAAAGGGTCATCGTTCAGCCTTTCAATCTCGCGCTGCCTCTCGAGCCGTTCATGTCGTTCACGATCCTGGGCGTCGTGCAGTATGCCGGCAAACCGCACCGGGTCCTCCACGGCAGCCGCGAGCTCCGGGTGCTGCCTCTGAAGCTGCTGCCTCAACGCTGGGTCGCCGAGAACCTGGAGGCGCACCAGCTCGGGGTCGTTCTCACCGCCCTGCCGCGGCCGAGGCTGCGCCGGCGGTGCCTGCGCCTGAGGGCCTGGTGCTTGTGCTGGAGCAGAGGTGCTCCCTCGCGTCTCTCTTACGTGGATTGCCAGCATGTCGCCATCGGCGATCTGCAGCTGCTCCATCGTCTTGGTATCGTCCGAAATGAGGCGGCCGTTGTGGTATATGCGTTGCGAGGTGGGAAGGACGTTTGTTTCGGCGTGGACGGACTCGCGCAGGATGGAAATGGTCATGTCGGGGAAGATTTCCAGGTTCAACAGGCTGTCCTGGTCCCCTGCCTGGGGGTTGAAGATGTTGATGGTGATGCGCCTGCGAGGATCCTGCGGTTAGCTCTCGGCCAGGTGCCAGCATCGCGAGTTCATGACGGGTAGCTTACATTGCTGCGTTGGTGGGCGGGTCTGTTTGGGAGGGCGACGGAGGGCGAGGTGATGCAGGGATCCCGACTTGGCCGGCGAGACGGTATTAACTTAACCAGCACCTCGAGCCCCAGAACTGTTGTCCAGGCGAGCGCGGATGAAGAGGATGCAAGGGCAGGGCAAGGCAGAGTTGGTGGTGAAAGGTCGACGATGTTGCCTCCAGAGGTGTGTGTGGCTGAAGGAGACAGGGAAGCAGCGGAAGAGGGGCGCTGGAGGGGCAGCTCGGGGGACGTTTCGGGGCGGGGACGACAACCTGGAAGGCAGCCGGACGTGAACACGTCCACTGCTTAATTGCTCGCTCCAGGCTCCTCTGCTCAGCGATGACGGATCAGTGGACTCCAGGCCTATCGACAGCCGCTGTGGCTGCTTGTTTGTCGAGGTAAGCTTGTCTGTTTGTTTGTCTGTTTGCTCGTCTGTTTGCTACCTACCTATATCTTCAGGAAGCGCTGCTGACGGCTGTTCCAGATCCCGGGTCGACCAACCTGCTCCCCCGCATCAGACATACGCGTGAGGCAGGTGTGATATTATTACGAATACGGTGCTGTGCTGCTACATAGGCTGTCGGTCGACCAAGCATTTGCCTCTGCAAGCGAGGTTGCATCGGGGGCCCGTTGGCGGTAGTCGAACGTCGGCGAAGACGTCCGAGGCATTCCTACTGCTACTCACACTCAGCCGCGGACGCCTCCAACCTCGGTGGCAAGAGGCAATTGTCCGTCTCTGCGCACAGCTGCAGTACCGGGCCCAGTCCCGGTTGGAGCGCCACTCTGTCTTGGTGTTGCATGGTCACCTCCAGGCACCATTGCGCTCGTCATCGTGGCCAGCCTCGGCTCCGAAGAATGGCATGTCGGCAGTAAGGGTGCAATGCTATCGGGATATACATACGAGTACAGCAATGAAATCGCCAATTCGTCGACGCTCCCGAGTCCTTATCGTTGCGTCTTCCCGACATGTGCCAACCAATCCTGAACATCGCGACCTAGCCGCTCCCCAAGCCCATCATTGACCACGCCCTCTTGCCAGGTAAAATCGATGCGCAAATCTCGCCCCTTGACGCCGATGGGACAGACGTTGATTGCAGCACCCGCTACTTCTGCGCATATCGAGAATGATGCCTTGTCGATTTTCCAGCCCCCCTTCCCGGGCGCTCCGTCAAGGACGCCGAGGTTGCTCACCAGCCAGCCTACCGATCGTGGCCCCTTGGCCCGGTCTCTCAGCAGGGGTCTCCAGTCCGGTACCAATCCCATTACACCAATGAGGTTATCCTTGACTCCCATAGCTAGCGTCTCGCGAAGCTCTTCGCGCGTCGTGACGGCTACGGACCAGACGAGACCTTCCAGACTCGCTCTGCCGTCAGCACCAGGCGGCGAGCTGTTGACTTGGCTTCTGACTCTGGCAACGAGGGACTTGTCAAACGCATGCTCCATGGCGGAAATAATTACTCCCATTGTCTTGCGGGGCTCGAGGTGTGGATAGCCTGGTGGCCTCGAAGGAGTGAAAGGTCGCATATTGATTGCTGTCTGGCCCTGGAATCCAGGCGCCTGGTCTGCTGGTAGCTGTGAGGAGAGAGAAATCAGGATGATGCTGTGCAGTAGTCCTGTCAATGTCGTCTTGTGCCTGCGGCAAGCCACAAGCACGTTCTGGAGCGTGTGGTCCTCGACCGAAATACTTCGAAGCTGGGTCTTGTGTGGCAGCATCTGGATCGGCGCCCAGGTTGCCATTGTACCAGAGCTCAACCGTAGTGACTGTGGCTTGAGTTCTTTCCATAGCATTCCGATTGAGTAGCTCATGGATAGGGAGTATTTACACATCTTGTCCTGGGAGGGTGGAAAGTTGAGGCTCGTGTCCGTGATCGTGAGGACGTGGTCCTTCAAGACGGGCGGCTCATCGTCGCCTAGTGGTGTGTTGAAGAAGTGAAGAAGCGTCTCATGGAACATTTTGGCTCCCATGCCGTCGGAAATTGGATGGTTCCAGGTGAATATGACCTCCAAGCTCTTGGATACGTCTTGCTGCAGAACAGCCACTCGCCATAAGGGGCGGGTCTCCTGATGGGAAAACTTGGTATCAAGCTGGGCTTGAAGGGCACTTTTAAGGATGTCGTCGTAGTCTTCCGATGGGTTGACGGCTCGCCACTCGACATGGTGGTTGAGGTCGATGCTGTCAAGCTCGATGAAGGACGGCCTCTTTGAAGCTTGGTCAACCAGGCCAGCTTGTAAGACAGGATGCCGCAATATCGTGCGAGACAGTGCCATCTCAAAGGTGTGTCTGAGAGTAGCATGCTGTCCTGGACCCATAAGCCACCCAGGGGTAGTGTAGCGGCACGTCACGGCAGTGCCAAAGTATTGGTCCAGGAGGTGCATTGTTGAAACATATAGCTCCCTATATCGCTTTCAGCATGTTGAAAGAGAAAAGGGGACTTCTCATGATGGTATATAACTCACATACAACTGAGTTGCCTGATGATTTTCGGCTTTCGATTCGCGTCAGCCTCCTGGCTGTGCTTCGAGAGCGCCGCAGGTGCCATGACGCCAAAATTGAGGCTGGAAGCACACTGTACGGTTTGACCCAGAAGGAGTATATCAAGCGTGTTTGTCAAGAAAATACCGCACAAATACTGTTTAAGCCAAGATCTCATCGTTGGATATCGGTACGCATCCAGCGTTTAAATAACGGATGGCACTCCACATGGTTCGGACACCGAGGAGCGCAGCTTCAGCTTCAGCTTCAACGCGGCAAACTACGCAATCTCCCAGACGATGCTGTTGGCGGACAACAAAGGGGCGCCCGCCTTGGCTTTGAGGCTCGCGCATGCACATACAAGCATTGGACGCGATGCTATCCCGATATCCTGTGCCAATCTCCGCAACTCCTCTGCCCGAGCCACGAGGATGAGGTGTTCCCGTACGCGTTGACAGGCGCTGGACGCGATCTCGCCGGTGACTCAAGCCTCGCCAAGACCGAGGAACCCATGGCTCGGGCACGAGCGAGGCTGTAACGGACAGGCAGTTCGACCTCCGCAAAATTCGCCGGCCGCGTACGTCAAGGTCCGGGGCTCGGGCGGCGCGGCGCCCGCGGGCACCGGCACAATTCCCCGGACACTCGGCGTGGGTCGTAGGTCCGTCGGTGGGACGTCTCGGTCCTCGGCGGGTCTGTCTTGAGTCCCACGCCGGGCGACTCACGTGTCTGTCCCCGATGCTGAACGCAGGTTATGATGGGAGGACCCCCTGGAATGACGCTTTGCGTCCGGGTCTCTCGAGTTCATGGGAGCATAGCCTGTTGCCTCGGGGTGGACCCTCCGTCCAATTTGGTGTATCGACTGCAACGTTCCCAACCATTGTTCTGTACGAATCACATCGTAAGAGATGAATGGACCCTTCAAAGGACTGCGGCTTACACGGCCGCTTTTTGGGCCTATGCCTCGTATATGCGTCAGTGCCGTCATACCGGTCAGAGACCAGAGCCGTACTCTGCATCCCAAGACTCCATTCGACGACGCATGACGGCTCGCTGCTGCCGAGTGTGGCCTGACACTGGCTGCGGCACGACACTTGCCTCGTCTGTCCGCGCCGCTGAGAGCCGAGAGACGTGATGACGGCGTGCCGTGCCGACCATCTCGGCCTCTCAGGGGCCCGGACGGAGTACGGTACGAGTACGGATAGATCGCGGCGCCTCGCGGCATGATGCAGGTGAGCGCATTCACTCGTTCAATATCATGCAACGGCGGCGGGGAATGCGACGTCCGAAATCGACGCGTCATATTCTCCAAAACGTCCGATTCCGTGCCGTTCCCAACATGAATGGGCGAATGGGGTGAATGTGCGTCGTGGATGTCTTGGATATTCTCCGGCGGCAAACACAGCCACACTGCGTAGAGGTCTCCAAAGACATCCGAATCCGTCCATCTACGTCGAGGTGTAGCTGTCCCTGCCGCTTCGACGGCCTGGGACGCATGCAAGCGCTCTCCGCGTAGCCATGTGCATCACGGAACGGCCCTCTCTCCACTTATATCTTGATGACTGCGTGTGTCGGTCGGACGTCGACGAAGCGACTCGACTCTATCCACGCAACAGCCAAGACGCCCTCGCCAATAGCAACCACTCCGTCCTGCGAAGTCGGCCTCGGTACATCATCGTCGATTCATGGCCTGACCCGCTTCCCCGGTGACATCGCCGTGGCACGGCGACGCCGCATCGAGCCTCCTTCGCCTGGCGTGGGGCACGTCGATGTTGCCAGGCAGTTGCAAGTCCGCCAGCTGGTCCGGACTGCGAGGCTGGCCACGGCATCGCACGAGTGCATGAATGGGTTCATGCCCCATCCGACGGCTGTCAGGCCACTCTACAAGGGCACCTGCACATATCACTGTTCATCCGTGTGCAGCTGTCGCTCTTCATCCGCGACCTTTGCCTCTGGTCCCTCTCATCATTCAGCCGACCTCGACATCGCCACCACCCGGGCCAGGACTCGGCATGCGAAGCAAATCGCGACCGCCGCCACGGGAAACTCCAGAGTCTTGTCCCTGGTCTGTATCGGCCCCCTCTCGGCCTGGCGTCCCCGCCCTGCACCCAGCCAAGATGGTTGCTCGCAGGCTGCGATCGCTGTCCCTCAACGACATCGACTCGGTCGACTTTGAGGACGCTGTCCAGACCGTCCGCGCCTTCTTGCTCGAGGACACGAGCCCTGGCGAGTATTCCTCGGATGCTTCCGAGAACGAATGTGCCATCGACGATTCCGAGGACGAGAACGATGAGCTGGTCGACATCCGCAGAGCCCTCCTTCGGGAACGAATCCTGACGCACATCGCGCTCGTCCGCCAGGAACAAATTCGCTATGTCATCCCCTTTCACTGGGCCCCGATGCTCTCGCCTCTCATCCAGTCGGACGTCGATGCGTGTATTGCACTTGAGCGGGCCGCCTTCCCCGGTGCCGGGCAAGGCGCAACCAGCGGCCAGGTATGTCTGCCACGGCTCGCATCCAGCTGCATGTCTTAACCGACACCATCAGATCGAATACCGCATCAGGAAGTGCGGCAGCATCTGCATGGGCTTGTTCAACACCTGCACGCCTGTCAATGCCAAGGGCTGGTGGGTTCGGACGCTGCCCCATGCCCGTCTGGCTGAAACCGGCCGTGGCGACCGATCCAAGCGCGTCATGTTCGCCCACTTCATTGCGAGCCTCGGAGAGCACCCAGTCATCACTGACAGCGACATGATGTATCCCGAGGACTGGCGTGATGCGTCGGTGCGACGCCCGTCGTCCCTCGGCCACGTCTTCTCAGGCAGGACTCTCTGCCTGCACTCGTTTGCCGTCTGCCCCGAGGTCCAAGGCGTGGGCATCGGCCAGAGAGCCCTAATGTCCTATCTCCAGCTCGTAAAGGGGTCGGCGGTAGCAGACCGCGTCGCTCTCATCTGTAAAAGGGTAAGGCGTCTTGGTGGGAACTGGCACGCAGCATGGCTCTAACCGTACTTTTTTTCAGTCCCACGTCGTCTACTTCTACCGCATTGGATTCAAGCTAGTCGGCCCGAGCCAAACGACCATTGCTGGGAGTGGCTGGTATGATATGGTGAGCCGTCAGCCCTTTCCAGCCTCTGCAGTCTGTCGTTTCTGACCCAGACACCCCAAGGTCTTCGATCTCGCGGTCATGCGGAAGCTCCCCTCTGCGGCGTAACCCCCAACAAAGACTACCTTAGTTGAGCGGCTCGCCTACGGGTCGCTCCTGGACGCGGGTCTAACACCTGGCTGGTTTTAACCACGGATGGCCGGCTCCGCAATAGCGACCTTGCCATGTTGCCATACCTTGAGAGGATTGTTTGACGCAACTGCTCTTCGCTGCCATGCCCGATCCATGGGGGGCCTTGACAACCAGTACGTACACGGGAGATTCCAACCCCTTGTTATGTGACTACCTTCACGTCGGCGATGTGACTATTCTAACGGCACTATAGGGAAATTTCAATTTCTCAGTCTGTCGCCCTGTACTTTTGCCGATACTCCTCAGTCCGCTTGATATCGTCCTCGGAGGCAAAGCTCTGCATCCCTTGGATGATATCATCCAACGTCAGAATGGCAAAGATGGGAATGCCAAACTCTTTCCTTAGTTCACCAATAGCACTCGGGCCGGGCTTGGAGTCATCTCCATCGGCTGCCGGGAGCTTCTCCATGCGGTCCAAGGCCACCACAATGCCAGCGACAACGCCGCCCTCCTTTCGGATCTTCTCGATGGCGTCTCTTTTGGCGGTGCCGGCAGTGATGACGTCGTCGACGATGAGAACCTTCTTGCCCTTCAATGGGGCACCGACGATGTTGCCGCCCTCGCCATGGTCCTTGGCCTCCTTGCGATCAAAAGAGTAGGAGATTCTGTCCAGGTTCTCGGGGGCCTGTTCACCAATCTTTATGGTGATGGCCGAGCAGAGAGGGATGCCCTTGTACGCGGGTCCGAAGACAATGTCAAAGTCCAGGCCGGCGTTCTTCTGAGCGTCGACGATTGTCTGGGCGAAGGCGGTAGAGATGGCTCCGGCGAGGCGTGCGGAGTGGAATTCGCCGGCGTTGAAGAAATAGGGCGAGATTCTCTTAGACTTGAGCTCGAAGCTGCCGAACTTGAGGACGCCTCCGGCGATGGCCGCCTTGAGGAAATCCTGCTTGTACGCGGGCAGCTGAGAGGCCATTTTTCCTCTGCCGGGGCGAGACGAGCGCGGGGTACTGCGGGTGGAGGAGGCCTTTGGCGCTGCAATAATTGAGAAAGAATGGGAAAAAGCGGTACGAGGCGTTTTTATGCGCTGAAGTGATGCGCTGAAGATCCTTGATAGTGGCAGTATAGACCGCTTCGCTCAGGCGATGATGGAATGCAATGTGTTCCAGGAAGTCTGCGTTCAAGCTGGTCGAAAGAGTCGCTGATAGCGTTTATCCTGGGCCGTGAAGTTTTTGGTGGGGTTGATAAAACTCGGCGGGGCGCGCTGGAAGGGCCTGGCGAGGGAGGTATCGTGCGCGCAAATTTCGGTGCTTGGGTACATGGGTCGCTGGCCGATCCCGCGTCTTATCGATAAGCCACTGCATTCGCTACGACTCCACCCACCTCTTCTGAAGAAAAAAATTGTATTGACCGCCTTGGCCCATCCTGGGTTTGCCGCAGCCTCCTCGATCCCTTCATCACGGGCCGTTTGTCTCTCGCACCACAACGCCCCATTTGCGCATATTTCTGCCCAAGATGAAGACGACGTGGAAGGACATCCCCCCGGTGCCGACTCAGCAGGAGTTCCTGGACATTGTGCTGAGCCGCACCCAGCGCAAGCTGCCGACCCAGATCCGCGCTGGCTTCAAAATCCACAGAATCAGAGGTAGGACGCATCGTTGATCCAATGTACTGCCTCGCGCAGCAGCGGCTGACAATCGACTGCTCCAGGCTTCTACACCAGAAAGGTCAAGTTCACGCAGGAGACCTTCTCCGAGAAGTTCGGTGCCATCCTCGACAGCTTTCCCCGCCTGCAGGACATCCATCCCTTCCACAAGGATCTGCTCAACACCCTCTACGATGCCGACCACTTCCGCATTGCCCTCGGCCAGATGTCCACGGCGAAGCACCTGATCGAGACCATCTCCAGAGACTACGTCCGCCTGCTCAAGTACGGCCAGTCGCTGTTCCAATGCAAGCAGCTCAAGAAGGCCGCTCTCGGTCGCATGGCCACCCTCGTCAAGCGATTGAAGGACCCGCTCATGTACCTTGATCAGGTCCGGCAGCATCTTGGTCGTCTTCCGGCCATCGACCCCAATACCAGAACTCTGCTCATCTGCGGTTACCCCAACGTCGGCAAGTCGAGTTTCTTGCGCAGCATCACCCGGGCCGACGTCGATGTCCAGCCCTATGCCTTCACTACCAAGAGTCTGTTTGTCGGTCACTTCGACTACAAGTACCTGCGTTTCCAGGCCATTGACACTCCTGGTATCCTGGATCATCCGCTGGAGGAGATGAACACCATTGAGATGCAGAGGTGCGACTATTCAAGCCGCCATACCCCGAAAACAGGATGCTAACATGTTATCCTAGTATTACCGCCATTGCCCACTTGAGATCCGCCATCCTCTACTTCATGGACTTGTCCGAGCAGTGCGGCTACACTGTGCAGGCTCAGATCCAGCTGTTCAAGAGCATCAAGCCTTTGTTCTCCAACAAGCTGGTATTCCTGGTCGTCAACAAGATTGATGTCACCCGACCCGAAGATTTGAGCACCGAGACCCAGGCTGAACTGCAATCTCTGCTGAAGTCTGGCGAGGTTGAGATGCTCCAGCTCTCCTGCAACACCCAGGAGGGTGTGCAGGACGTCAAGAACGCGGCCTGCGAGCGCCTCATTGCCGACCGGGTCAACCAGAAGCTGAAGGCGGGCACGGCCAGCAGTGGCGCCATTGGTGGACGCCTGGCGGATGTGATGGCTCGTATCCACGTGGCCCAACCCATGGGCGGGCAGACACGCGAGACCTTCGTCCCCGAGGCCGTCAAGAACATGAAGAAGTACGACAAGGATGATCCTGAGCGCCGCAAGCTGGCACGCGATGTCGAGGTCGAGAACGGCGGCGCGGGCGTTTTCAATGTTGATATGCGT
This sequence comes from Tolypocladium inflatum, assembly GCA_003945565.1. Classification (NCBI taxonomy): domain Eukaryota; kingdom Fungi; phylum Ascomycota; class Sordariomycetes; order Hypocreales; family Ophiocordycipitaceae; genus Tolypocladium; species Tolypocladium inflatum. The sequence goes on along the minus strand of QEPE01000009.1, from coordinate 3,537,186 downwards.
GCCGACTACATGCTGGACAACCCCGAGTGGAAGTACGACAAGATTCCGGAGATTTTTGACGGAAAGAATGTCTACGACTTCATCGACCCTGACATCGAGGCCAAGCTGCAGGCTCTGGAGGAGGAGGAAGAGAAGCTGGAGGAGGAGGGATACTATGACTCCGAGGAGGAGGCTGACGATGACGAGGAGGCCGAGGTTCTGCGAAAGGCTGAGATCATTCGCGAGAAGCAGCAGCTGATCCGCAACGAGGCGCGCATGAAGAAGAGGTTGAAGAACCAGGCCATCATCCCTCGCAAGTCCATGAAGAAGCCCTTCTCCGAGCTCGAGGATGCTTTGGATCAGCTGGGCGTGGACACCACGAACCTGGCCGACAGTGCACAGCCCAAGGACCGCCGCGGCCGCTCCATGTCGAGGAGCCGCCTGGGCACCGAGGATGCCGACGCCATGGACGTCGATGCCACGCCCCGGGACCGCCTGCGCTCCAAGTCCAGAGCTCGCTCCATGAGCAGAGCGCCCACGACCAGCCGCCGCGACGACGGTGTGCAGGACGAGGCGGGGAGGACACAGGCCGAGAAGCTGATGAGGCTGAACCAGAAGAAGATGAACAGGATGGCGAGGGCGGGCGAGGCCGACAGGCACGCCACCGCCTCCATCGCCAAGCACTTGGTAAGTCCCGAACAAGCGGATCCTTGCCCCAAACACACAGTATCGTCGACTAACACGAGGACAGTTCTCTGGCAAGCGTGGCATGGGCAAGACGCAACGGCGATAAAAAGTTCCGTGCTGAGCGGCATTCAGTTCATTTTTGGGGTCCTGTCTCTTTCTTTGTATCGTCTGGCTGCTCCGGAGTTGGGCGTACGTGCATGTGCCTATTGGGATTGATGGATGGTCTAGGTGGACAACCCGGTGGGGGGTTCCAGTCTGTTGTTGCGTGCGAAACGAAAACAACCGCAGATAGAAGAGCATATTTTATGGTGTCGATATACAGTTGAAATATGAAGATCATGACTACCTTGGACTACATCGGCGACACAGACACGCGTAGGCCCGTCTACTAGGAATCGGCAAGATGCTCCGGTTACAGATCGCTCTTCACAAAATCTCTGGCTAAAGGTAGTTCATCTTCGGATATCAGCGGCTACGGAAAGTATTCTGACGCCTTTTCTCATTCGCACGTTTTGAACCCGCGACATCGACAACGCCCGCCGCATTTGTTACCCAGACATTGCGCACCCCGCGGCTCTGCTCGCCTTCAGCCCGCTTATTGCTCCTCGGTGACGTTGATGCCCTCCCGCAAGCCCTCCACCTTGAGCTCCTCGCCAGCACAGCGGCGGTAAATATCCCTGACGTCGTCGGTCGTCGTCTCAAAGTGGCTAGTGGCGTCGTAGCTCTTGGAGATGAAGATGTTGTCCTTGGTGCCGTCCTCGAGGGGCTCGTAGACGGGGATGGGCGGGCCCTAATTACACGAGATGATTAGCAAATTTGAACCCTGTTCTCGCCAGCAACTATAATCAGCTGATGACAAAGGTCGGCACGTACCATGAACTGCTCCTCAATCTTGCCCAGGCGGTCCAGACCGGCCTGGAGCTCGAGGTGGTGGTTGGCCGACGACTCGGCAATGGTCGAGACGATGGCGATCCAGTATCCCTTGGGGCAGACATTGTGCGCAGACGAGACACAGGCAATGTAGACGTCTGTACGTATTTCAATCAGTATGCTGCCCGCCGCCTGAGAAGCGTCCGCGTGATGTCTTACCGTTCTTGCGGCCAACCTGAGACTGGGGGATGATGAGCTGGGACGAGTCGGCATCGTTGGTTCCAGCCAGAGGGTGCTTCAAGATGCAGATTGCCCGCAGCACGTGGCCGACAACCTTGGTCTTGCCAGGGAAGTACGAGGGGTCACCGAGGATCATCTTGGCCTTGGTCTCGAACTTCATCTCCTCAACTCCAGTCATGGTGGCCTTGATGCCGACGGCCTTGCCACCCTCGACGACCAGCTCGTCCACGTTGGTGTTGAGCATGTAGGTGCCACCGTAGATGGCGGACAGGCGGGCAAAGCCCTGCGGAAGCTCGCCAAGGCCGTACAGCGGGTAGATGTAAGGGGACTTTCCGTACCGGGCCACAGAGTTGCCGTACAAGCGGATGCGCTCGATGGTTTCGGGAGCCTCGCCCTTGGCTGTGATGTACTCGTCGGTGAGATGCAGGGCCATGGCATGGCCAATGAAGTCCTTGGTCGTGGCCTCGAGGCCGAACTTGTCGAACACCTCCTTCATGGTGCAGGTGTTCATATCAAGGCCTGAGCATCGGTCAGCAACGACACCCTCGGTCATGAGCCAGTGCACGGCGATAGTACGAACCCTTGTGGGACGCAGGGTCCTTGCGGTCGAAAGTGCCGACCCATTCGATGAAGGACTTCATACGTCGCTTCTCGAAGATGCCCATGAGAGGGGACTTGAGAGCCTCTCCGGCGTCGGAAGGGACCTTGGCAACGGTGGCCTTGGGGCCGGATCCTTGCTGGACGTAGCTGCCGGCGACCTGCTTGAACTCGAGGTATCGGGTGACGTCGGTGGAGACGAGGATGTTGGTCAGCTCGCCAGAGGACATGAGGAACTTGGGGACGAGGTCGATGTTCCAGTCGTTGAGGCGGCCGTACTGCTTCCAGGGCTCCTCGCCCTTTTGGTAGTTGCCATACTTCTTGAAGAGCTGTGGGTGGGTGGACGTTGTCAGAGCCGGCGCGTTGAAGGGGTGGGGGGGCGTCTAACCGTCTCGAGGTTCACGGACGCGGCCTCTCTGTTGTAAGGCAAGCTGTCAGCGGCGAACGCAGTAGGTTGGGCGGTAGATTGGAGTGGATATCAAGCGGTAACACAGGAGGCACGTCTAGGGAAGCAGTGGACGTACCCGCCATAGTGATCGTTGCGGTCGATATGCAGGACCTTCTTGCCCTTGACGCTCAGGACGCTGGAGAGACGGCGTTAGCCAGTCGACGCTCGAGGCGGGAGCGCTGTCGTCTCATCGCATACCCAGAGAGGATGCACTCGGTCAAGCCTAGGAGCAAGGCCCGTCAGCAAGGCACACCACAACAACAGGAGCGAGGCGGAACCGCAGCAGTGCTCCATTGGCCGAGGACCGCGGAGCGCTGAGCCATCTCGTGCGACTCACCGGTGCCCAGCACGATGACGTCGTACTCCTTTGCAATCTCATCCATTGCGTGCGGCGGGTATCTGGTCGGGCGCGGCGGTTACTGGTATCGCGGTCGAGGCCGAGGGGGATGCTTAGGTAGGTCTTGGGTGGTGAAGGTGGTGAAGGTCTCGGGAAGCTGCTGCTGGAGGGGTGGTCGATGAAGCGGGGGGTTTTGGGGCATCCATCGGTCGGTGAGAGGTGGGGGCCCGTCCGCCCGCTAATGGCAGTAGTCAAAGCGGCCCTGCCAGCCCAGCGACCCCAGGGGGCCAAACCGTGGAGATGCAATCAAGAGACGGGGCCAGGTGAAAGGGGAGCAAATTGCAGTCATTTCTTCCGCTACGAGGGCAATACGACATTGTCTTGCCAACATGATTGAACGCCCCGCATCCTGGTCGACTGTCGTGTGATGCGAGCTGGCTTTCCCTTGGCAGGGCATCCCTCCATACTCGTACCCCGTACGATGCAGACGAAACCGTGGCACTGAAATAGTCGTGGATCTTCCCGAGCGTACTTCCTACGAGCACAGCGACTCCCTCATATCGTACATGTCCTTCTAGATGTACATGCGACCAGCGAGCCCGCGGCGCGCCGTCACGATCCCAGCTCGCGTGTGATGCCAGGCCCAGACAATGCGTGTCGCATCGTCGTCACCCTGTTCACCGAAGAGCCTCCTTCTCGAGCTTCCCGGCCTGCGCCTCCGCGGTGCTCGCGCTAGCATCCTTGCCCGTTTCCGTCCAGCTCCCCGACGCCTCGAACTCGTCCTCGTACGCCGATGGCTTGTACACCTGTCCGTCCTGTGCGTCCAGGTCAATCTCCGGATCTGACCTGGCGATGTCCACGGCGTCCTCCCACGTGTAGAATCGTTCCGTCAGCGCGTGCTTGATGGATCGCATCGTCTTCTGGACCTGTAGTGTCCCTGTCAGCATGGGTTCCGTGACGCGTGACTCGCCATTGTCGTACCTCTTCGTCTCGCGCTTCGATTTCCCTCTCGCCGAAGCCCAGCTTCGCCCTCGCCAGCTCGACCTTGGACGTCGCCAGCATGTTCCGCTCCTTGCAGCACACCCACCACAGGGCGTGCAGGTTCTCCCATGACTTCTTCCGGAGCTCCTCGACCGTCCATGCCCTCCCGTACTCCTCGGTTTCCTTGGGCGTCCACAGCAGCTTGTCCGCCGCAGGGAAGAATCCCCACAGGCCGTGGTTCGCGTCGACGGCGACCTTGGGCTTGAAGTCGCGCGGTTTCGGCAGCGGCACATCGGACATGGACAGGTGTTCGCGGGGCCCGGATCGGTACAGGCTGCTGACGCCGCGGCTCCTGTTGTTGTCCTTGGTCTTGCGCTTGCACTGCCGAGCTGTCGTCGAGAAGGCCGCCGCTGTTCTGGTCGAGGCCGGAGGGAGCGAGGAGAGGGTTAGGGGCGAGCTGAGCCTCGACAGGCAGCCCGCCGAGGGCCGCATTGCGCTTGAGCCTGCCATTGACATGATGACGGCTGCGCGGGGACGTTGGCGTTGCGATTCCGAGCACCTGTTGAGTTCGACACGGAGCGACACAAAATTTGGGAATGCGGTTGGCAGAGCGCCATCTGATTGGAGGCCAGGCCATTGACGTCGTGTTGTTAGTCAGCGCTTGTGTCCCGTGTCCAGCCTACCCTAGACCTGATGTCTTCTCCCAGTCGGCAGAGTCCAGTTATCTCGAGCTGTTGCTGCTGCTGGGTCATTAGGAAATAAATATGTGCGATTAATGCTCCTCAAGAAATGAATAACATGGTCACGGAAACTTGGCGAAGTCCACGCTGTTTCCGCAATGGACATGGTTAGATATCGGTTCACTTCACTTCATCCACGTTGCAAACGTCGGCATGCCTCGCCCAAACAAGTCGGGGCCTTTCGCAGAGTCTACTACTGCCCTGGAATTCAACCATACGTCTCGATTCCTCGAGCTGACATTTTCTCTGACCAAAACTGGAGTCCAAACTAGGCAACTGTCACCAACGGAGTGACACTCTGCGTCAAAGCGCGCCTGGTCCCCGGCCGATTCGGCATGGAAAGGCTCTGGTACATGCCTCTGACCTGCAATGACAGGCACTACTGGGAGATGCTTCCTCTGGAAAGGCACATGGAAGGCCGAGGTGCTCTCCGCGACAGACTTGGAGAGAGAACAGCATCTTCGCCATCAAGCCATAGCCAGACCTCGACCGCAGCCATGTCAGAGTCCCGCGGGCCGAACTCATGGGAAGGGAATACATCCCACCACCTCGGTCACCAGCTTCCAGAGCGTGCTTGACTGTCTCTTCGTGCAAGAATCGCCCGGGTATCGGCGTTGTCTCGATTACACTGCCCGTGAAGCGCCGCATCGATGACACCTCAGAGACACTTCGATGCTGTACGCAGAGGGCGACGTCTATTCGGTAGCTCCAGGCTCGAAAGATATAAAAACACGCGTCCCATGTCAATGAAGACGTCCTTTTGCTGGCGAGATGTGGCGAGCCGACATTGACAACGCACAATATCGCTTTGACCGCCGCGGACAGGCACAGGACAATCGTTGCGCCAAGCACGGCACTCCGATTTGCTCGCTGCCTCACGAACACGACTCTTCAATGCCCTGCAATGCCCAACAGCTACAAAACAATTCGCCATTGGGTCTTGGCGCTGCAACGTGGGAGTTCACCGCAGGGAACGACTGCTGCGCAAGGACTGCCCGAGCCCTACGGACGGCGCCGCACGGCCACGCGTACCAGCATGTGAGGCCTGGCCATTGTTTGTTTCGTGCCACTAGAGCTGCACGTCTGCATGACTTGTTCCGATGCTACCCATACTCCCCGGCCCGCAGTGGTTTGAGAGTCCTCATGTGTGAACGCGGAGCGCGCTTCGGCCGGTGCAGCTGAACCACGAGACATTTGCAGGCAGAGCGTCGCACGGCAGGCCGATGCAACTATATCTATACAGGCCCGATTCAAGTACAACAGGCATCAGTATAGCTTGTCGAATCATCTCACGTTGACATCAAGTCAGGCGAGGCTCGGACATCCCAGATTAGGCAACTTGCAGCCTGATGCGTCGAGGATGACCATACGAGTATGCGCGTCGTTAATGTACGAGGGACTCTTTTAAGCAATGAATACTCCTCCGCACAAGGCTAACCAGCAAGTCATGCCGAGTTGACTCGACCTGGCAGCTGCCTGCGTGCTAGATCCGGATGCAGAGACTGCCGGCTAGATGACTCTGCGAGACCGAAGGAGACCGAGAGGCGGCAACGCAAAGACAGAGCCTTGGTGACGGATGTGCGAGTTATCCAAGCAAGCTGAGGTCAAGATTCATGCAGAGTGCCGACCCGAAACATCAGACCGAGTCCGCATAGGGCGCCAGATCCGCAACAGCACTCCGTACTTGGTACCCGGCAGTTCGAAACGCCCTGACCTCCGCGCTGCTTCTCGAGGAGCCCAAGATAGCATGTCGTCTCCCAGACTGACCGGAGTCTTGCCGAAGCACTGACCCGACCCGCAAGCAGAACCTGGACTGACGTGGTTCGACTCTACGAGCAGCCAGCGTTTGGACTGTCTCCTCGGACAACCAATCGGTCGACTGGCGAAGCAGATGCCAACGGACAGACAGACGGAGGAGCCCTCTCTCTCTCTTTCTCTCTCCCATGACAGCGTCATCTCGCCCGGGGGCCTGTCGTTGCATCCCAATCCCCATCGCGGACCCCCGTCCATCCACCTCGCTTCACCGCTCCGACACCCGAAGGCTGTGTGGACCTGCCTGCCTCCCGTCAGGGCCCGTCTCCATTTCCATTCATTCAGGGTCCCCGTCCCTCGTTGACACGCAACAGCATGGCTGCTCGCTTGGATCACCGCTTTCGCCCGTGGCCTCGGCTGCCAAACCCACCGCAACGCACGAGCGAGAGGAAATAACAGTGGGACCGGGCGGTTCAGCAGGGGCTTCCCGGGTCCCGCTGAAAAGAGACAGAACCCTACTCGTAGACGCAGATGAGGCAGAGAGAGGCAGGAGGAAGAAGGGGGAAAAATCCGACGTCCTGCTGCCCTGCTCCGCCCCACAGAAGGAGTCTGGAATCTCAATGGCGGTGCGGCCCGCTTGGGTTATTGTGACTGTGGACCTGGCAATACATTGTACGTCGGTCGTGTGACGTGAAGTTCTTTCTTCTCCTCCTTGTTGTTTGCCGCGCCAGGGGAGGGTACGAGTAGACGCGGAGCCAAGGCCTTACCGTCATTTCCATGGGCATAGCCGTAGTCCGTACGAAGTACTACTCGGCCTACATGACCGCAATGGTAAAACAAAGGATGCGGATGGGGCGGCAAACAGAGCCTCGGAACCGCGCAGCCGAGATGATCCAGTTGCCGTCGGGGTTCGTGGCCGAGGCGTTTGCAGTTGCGGTGCTCCGTACGGTGAGGCCGGATCGGGGTCCGCGATGCCTCTACTCGTACGGACTACGAGAACTTACAGCATCTCAGACCTGGCGGCTGCGAGGCCTGCCAGTCTCAGATGCTCAGCACACCGGCCTCGAAGCCATCTCGCGGAGGACGTCGATCGGCTGGGCCGTGTCCTCCCCTACCCCCTAGGTACGAGGATCAGTCCAGCCGTCCACTGCAAGCCTGCAAGGGCATCGAGACAACGCGGGAGACAGCGCGGGAGACAACGCAGGGTCTTCGCAGGGTCTTCGCAGGGTCTTCGCAGGGTCTCTGCCACTGCAGATTCTACGAGCACGGGCACGTCATGCCACGGGCGCAATACGAGGCTTCGCATCGACGGGCCGGAGTCGATTGCTGATCGCCACGGCCGCGGGCATGGTTCAAGGCTCATTCCAGCAAACATTGGCAACCCATGGCTGGCTGAGACCGCCCCTGGATTGCTTGAGTTTCCCTCGATGCTGCATCTCCGAACTATAAACAAGCCGCGGGCGTGCCGACGAGTAGCAAACAAGCGCCCCCATCACCCCTATCACCTCCCCCCCGACGTCACGAAAAAGAAAAGCCTAATCGGCAGCGCTCATCTGGTCTCTTCTCCCAGCCTCATCGGGCGGCTGCTGCATCTCAAAAGCAAAAACCAGATCTCCCGCTTGCTGACTAGTAACTCGTAGTCTCGTAGTATTGCCGGGCCTCGGAGAGGCCTTTCTGCAGCCGCGGGCCCGTATGCGGACTGCCGTACGAGTAGTCACAGAACCCCGGCGAGCTTCTCAGGGGCAAAGGACGCACTGGATGCAGCAGTGAATAGTCCATCTCGTGCAAAAGTCTCGTGTGAACCAGAGCCTCTGCGTCCGTACGGAGTCCTCGTACGAGTAGAACAAGCCTCTTGGGACAGGCGCATGATACTTGACACGGCCGCATGCGATAGCATGCCGACCCTGGACATTGCAGCACCGTCATCGGACAGTTCAGGCATGACATGTCGTTGTACAGTGCCTAGCGGCAAGGGTCGGCATCCCAGCCCTCCGACCGACCGCGGTGCGGTGGCGGCGCGTTCATTCATCATTAACATGCACCAAGTGTTGGATTACATACAACGTGCGAATCACCAGCCAGATCCCGGGGTGGTCTCATGGCCGATCTTGCACACCACCACCACCTTCACCGCACACCATTCGTTCAACCATTGATACTACGCCAAACCTAAAGCCGAGACGGCCGGGACACGACTGCTCATCTGCTGTCCCGGGCATGTGCGCACCGGCAGGGCCATAAAACGACGGCCCTTTGAACCTGGCCGGGGGCAATGCGAAAATGTCATTGATACCACTGCGAGACGTACTCGCGACGAAGGTGAAGAAGCGGCCGAGCGGCGTATCTTTACGCAGTACACGCCCCTGCGGCTACGAGTACACTGGAATCCGGTGTAATCCGTATTACGTCGTATCCCGTCGCTATGTTCGTTGCAGGTGTTGGAAGTAGCAGAATGGCAACGAAAAAGAAGCTGCGGTCAGTGTGTTGTCAGAGTCTCGGTAGTTCCGACGATGCGTCGCGTCGGGACCGCGCCACCTGTGGTAGAAGGGACCCAGAGTGACGGCACATATGGCATGGAGGGCCTCGGTTCAGCCACGCACCAGACTGAAGCACAGGAGATACGGACTACGAGTAGAGCGCCCGTACTCCGTAGGATCGACGGCGTCACCACTCGAGCTGGCCTGCCCCTTGTACTCGTTACCCTACCCTGCTGGACTCCCGGAGTCGTCATGTTGTCCCGCTTTCCGCCGGCAGTACGGACTACTTCGTACGGAGAAGAGCAGTAGAGCACCCAGGACAGAGTCAGCAGAGCCAGCAGGGCGACGTCTCCCTCACCGCGGAACTTTCCAGCGCGTGTAGTGTGGATGAGACCACTCCCACGTGGTAGTCCGCTGCTGGAGGTTGTTCGTTCGAGCTGTTGGGTGTGGGCATGGGCGGTCTAGAGCGCCGTGCCGCTCGTGGTCAGTCATGTTTGGTCGGCTTGGCCCTGCCACCGCTAGCTGTTGGTCGCCGTATTGTCTGCTATTCATTGTCTCCGAGTTGACAGACCGCAAACCTCATCCATCACCTGGGCTGGTTTGTGGCAGCCACGATACTTGGCAACCAGGTAGGTGTGCGTTGTGCGTCTTCCCTTCACCCTGCAAAAGTTCGCGCTAGACCTTCGATATCCCTGCCGCCTGTCGGGGTTATTTGGCGGGGCCATCGTGTGGCCCTTGTTGCGAGTGACGTCTTGCGACTTTTCCGTGGCACAAAACCGAGGTGCCAATTTCGACGGCACAAGACGAACGGCAGCCCGGTCCTGATGTACGGAGTAGGGAGCCTCTTGGGCGACCGGCACAGCATGAGCCACGCCCGGACCCGCGCCGCAACCACAGACCGGACCTCAGTCGAGGGCAACGAGAGGGGGTTGCCAAAATTCTCCGACTCTCTTGGAGCTCGTACTCTCTGGCGTGTCAGGGCGTGTGTTGCTCGTCTGGCTTGCCTTGCTTGGGTCCGACACCCCGGCAAGACTTCTCGGTAATGCAGAATAGCTCGACACTAAGACAAGGGCGGTGTTGGAAAAAAAATAAAAAATGACAGCGAGCGTGTCGGAGTTCGTCCGAGGTCGGTCTCTGGCACTCGAGCGCCGTCCTTGGGCCAGCGCTGTGACATCTCCCAGGGCTAAGAAGGTTGCTGACTCGCGTGCATCCTTTGCCGCGGGCGACTTCTGCGTCCGAGGTACGGACTACTTTGGGCGTGCATGCCAGCTCGTTGAATACACAGCCAATTAGCAGGCCGTGCTCGGCTAAATGGCTAGTAATTGCTGCAATGGAAAGGGTTGCGTCGTCGTGTGCAATTGGAAAGGCGACCGGCGGTGGAATCCAGTGCGCGTGAGAGGACAGAGAGAGTCCGGGAGACTGTGGGAAGGGAGCCAGCAAGCCGACCAGCCACTCAAGAGACCTTCCTCGGCGCTGTATCCGCGAGAGGTCTGCGACTAGGGTGCATGGCGTTGAGGGCAGATGCGGCAAGCAAGGCTGCTGGGCTCCCCTCCCCCACTGCTTCCCGCCGTTGCGTTGCACAAGGGACGGATGCATCGTTTGTCCCGCCGTGATGGATTGTGAGGCTCTTATCAACGGATCTGTGGGATGGGGCGGGACGGCAATGTCTGGACCACTCTCCACATGAGGCTCTTCGAGTCCCGCTTGGTAGCCAGGCACGCTGTCGACTGCCGTGCTATAGCGGATAATAATGTGGTTCTTGTCCAACGTCGCACTGGCGGCTTGGGCTGGGCTGGCTTGGGCTCCAGACAGCTGGGATGGGGATGCTGCTAACGCTCGCTGGCCGAAACAACCGCCAGAGACAAGCAGCCGGCCACCCCAACCCTCCGATTATGCACAGCGGCGGAGCATTGTCCGACGCCTTGTTATGCCGAGGTGCGCGTGTTTGCGATTGCCAGCCACACAGGCTGGCGGGCACTGTGGCAGGCAGCAGCAGCAAAGCAAAAGATTGAACGAACATCAAGGGAGAGGGGGTGCGAAGAGCAGCGTCGGTATTCCGTTTCCAGCAGTTCCGACAGGTCGCGGTACATCGAGCAGGGGTCCGGCCATCGCTCAACTCTGGTGGCCTGCGCTTGAATGATGCAACCGCTAGTCCGTACAGGCGCAAAGGCATGGCCAATGTATCTGCGACCTTTGGCCCCCGGCAGCCGGCGATATCTGGTAGCGTTACCGGCGGCGTACTCGTAGAGATGTCGCAAGCGGACATGAATTCCCCATTCGGCCATGGCGCAGTGACAAATGAGATTGTCAGCCCATTGGACCAACGGCGCGCCAGCACCGGCTGTCTGGCAGAGGTGGTACGGAGTACGAAGTAGTGAGGTGGCCATGGCATTTGCCGTTGTTTTGTGCTGTGCGGATATTGACTCGTGTGCTATGGGCGGGCATGGGGAAAAATCTGCGTGTCAGGCGCCAAGCGGTGAGAGATGAACAACCGCATTAACGGCGCCAAGCGGCAGGATCCCCAGTCCGTCCTCGGAGAAATCTCGGGCCTGCAGCTGCCAGGCGGTCCTGCGGAATTTGGCGACGGGTTCCCATGCCACATCGGACATTTGTGAGCTCAAGCCTCGAGAAGAAGCTTCTTGGGGCCATCGGCACGTCGCTCCGTCTCTTCGTCGACACCCCCCGTCGCCAGGAGCTTGTCACGTCTCCCTTCTGGCACACCGTGTCCCAAACCGGCCGACAATGCCCTGGAATCGACGTCACGGGACCTGGGTAATAGCGATGCTCGGGCATTGTCCGACCCAGCAGAGGCCGATTGCGGTCGGTCATGCACCGCCGAGAGATTGTGCGTGCCCCGGCGTGTACGAGTACTCGTACGAGGCCGTACTGGCCCGGCGGCCATCCAGGGAACGAGGCTTCGACGTCGGATCACGGCCCAGGCGTGCAAAGAGCCACATGGACCTGGGGTTGCGATGAACCGACACCGGGACCAACGCTTGCTGTCTAGCTGTGCGTGCAGCCCGACTTTCTCCAAATTCTGCGTCTCCTCACGGCAACGACTCCACCATTTCGGGGGCGCAAAAAGCTTCTGGACGGCGGATCGAAGCTTTTGGTGTCCGCATTCCCCTACTGGAACAACGGGTTTGGAGGGGTTGATGGGGGCCAGCCGGCCAGTCCCTTGGGAGTTGGGGCTCTCGACGACGACGGCTGGGTCCACAGATCTGCCTTGTGGGCGGTTGGAGTCGCCGCCAGCCATCATTGGGCGCCGCCGTTGACACGAACCAGGGGAATCCTCCAGGATGTCGACGCGTACCGTGCCACGCGTGCGTTTCAGGAACTTGACTTGCCCTGGCTTCACCAACAACAACAGCGGCAACAGCAGCAACAGCGGCACAATTCTCCCACATGCGAGGGGACGGGGAGAAGAGCGCGGCTAGCCGGCACAACCGCACGGCAAATGGGATGATCCGCGGAGTGCTGTCCGTACGAGTATTGCACCAGTCCCTTCAGGTGACGCGCAGAAAAAGGACCGACGAGGACTTGGCGGGCTGGGAGTCGACGTGCCAGGGGAGTCTGGACCTCGCTTGACTCGTGGACCCTGGGCTGCTGCACATCATCGCCCTGCATCCCCGTCGGTTCCGCTCCAACCTGTGGCGAGCGCTTAATGTCTGCACCAGGTCGCAGGTGGTTGCTAATTTGCCCACTACTGCTACGGCATACCAGGAAGCACTGTTATACAACCCCGACACACCGCGCATTGTGGTGATGGTTCTTCATCGTGATATGACGTCCTGTCAAGGCGGACGCCGGCATTGCCAAGCCAAGAGAAGCGTCAACCCCGGCTCGGGGAGAGCAATGTCGTCTCCCGGCCGGACGGGTCACAGTTAGTCACAGTTCGCCCAGGGCCGCGACTGTGATGATGCGGTAAGTTTGACACGGGAGAGACAGGTTGCGTGCCGAATATCCCTGGGTACGTATGCGTATCTTGGCCAGAGCAGATAATCAGCTGATGAAGGGAGGCCGTCGTCACGAATCGGCATTCAAGGTTCAGAGCGCGATCCTACCCAACCACCACAAGTACCGTGTAATACGTACAATAGGCATTCGCGGCGATCAAAACCAAAGAAAATGAATGACCAGTATACCTCGTTGGCGCGGTATCGAAGCCCGGACGTGCAGACAGCCACGACTACTCCGTAGTAGTGCCTCGAACAAGTTACGAGTACTACTCTGCCTGTCCGGAGTGCTCGTAAAGAGATCTGGCGCCAAGTCGTGGTCAGCGCCAAACCAAATGGGAGGCTGGACACGGGCGTGCTCGGCGATCCTCCTCGGGCCAGTGCTATCTATGAGGTAATGCCCAGCGGGACTATTGCTTTGCTGGCCGTGGGCTATTGCCCAATTGTGCATGCTCGCTCGTCGTTAACATGCGTAGGTGGCAGGCAGTAACCGCAACCGAACAAAACTGCGAACACCATGCAGCATCGCATCGTCATCGTGAGCAAAGAGTTTGAAGGTGTGCCAGTCGACCAGTCAGTCTTTCCTGAGGGGTGCGGCGTGTGCGGCGGATGAACGGCCACAGGGCGACTTGATATTGCGCAGATGGCTGCTGTCTGTATTCGGTACGAGCGCCCGTACTGCACTGACATCGTGGCCCTATTGGCACCCCCCACGAAGCAGGCATGGCGCATGGGTTTGGGTTCCTTGGGCACCATCCCTGGCATGGCTGGTTTGTTGGGCATGGCATGGTTCGCCGGTGGCTTGACGAGTTCACAGTGCGTGTCTGCAGAGGTGCGCGCTTGGTCTGCGCAGCCCCCTGTTTCGTCGTCGATGAATGGTGTGTGTGCAATTCCAGTGCAGCGAGAGGCAGGGTTAGGGAGCAGCAGTTGAAGCACGCACAATCGGTGGGGGCCTGGTGAACCGCTGAACCCCCCCAGCATCGGCAGCTCTGCCGCCAGATCCCTGCTGACGACAACACCTCGGGCAGCGCAGCGCAGCCAAGGCACTTCAGCGCCGTCAACAGTTCAGGGCCTCGAGCAACAGACGATGGACTGGACGTGTTATCCCCCGGTCGCGGCGCTGGGACCTCTCGCATCTTGCGTTCTGGATCTGCCCGCCAGCGTCTCGCCTGCATCTGCTTCTGCTTCGGCGCATCATATCGCGCAAGTGGCAGACACGAGACGATTCATGCCTTTCGCGTGACCCGCGTCGCGAGTAAGGTGCAGGGTACGCCGGAGGTACACCGCCTCGAGCTGGTCCGCGGCTGGAAGTGGCAGGTGATGACCAGGTACCCGAGACGGCCGAGCACAGATGTCAAGCCGCCAACTGCGGCAAGCAGGCTAATCGTAGAAAACCCTGACAGACCAGACCAAGCCAATGCGCCGCAGACCCGAGCCGCGCGATATCGCGGAAGGGGAGGAAAACTCGGCATTGAAGAGAATACGGAGGATGGACTAAGAGGTGACTGAATCGGATCAAGTCACGAAGCAGCCAGCGAGTGGCCGCCAGCGTGCAAAGAGGCAAAGAGGGAAAACCTTACCAACCTACCTCTGGCTTACAGGAAGGGCAATTCACTGCAACCAGAACAGACGCCATTCACAGCGACCACTCAGCAGAGAGGAAAATTTCCCTTTGCCTGAGGTTCCCTTCCCTCGTCGACCGACAGGGCTTAGCAACCGCGCGACCAAGCCGAAAAGTCAATGGTACATGCGCCCTCGAGCGCGTTTACGACGACAGGCCCGGCGGTCCTGGCTACCCCTACTGCGACCACACCCTGCAGCAGGTACTTCGTACGCCCCTTACCCTCACCTCACCTCGTCACTGGCCCGGGTTGTTCCCTCGACTTTCCGACCTCTCACTTTCTCTTTCTCTCTCTTCTCCCTCTTCCACTCTCCTCTTCTTTCATCCTCCCCGGTAAAAACAGTGCAGTATTTTGCCGTCCGTTGCACGCAAAGACCCTCCGCCGTCGCACCCGGCCCTCAACTCAATTCCTACTCGCGGACCCATCGGCGTGTGCCATTCTCAGGTAAACACGGAGCCAGACCAGGAAAAAAAAAACTTCGGCTTCGGCGTCGTCTTTTCTGGATCCCAGCACCACCTTATTCTGCTTGCGGTTTCCGCCAGGGCCCACTTGCCATCATCGAACAAGCATCAGAAAACGGTTCCGCTTCTGCCGCTGCATCCACCACGCCAGCCGGCCAGCCAGTCGCCCGCGATTCAAGCAAGTACCTTCGCCTGCGGTACTCGTACGCGCTGCCACGCTGCACCACATCCACGCCCACGCCCTCATCCACATCCATCCACATCGCCATCGCCATCGCCAAAGACCCTCACCACCACCTCCGACCTCACGCCTCCACCCACATTTCCGGTTCTATTTTGCCCTGCGCGCGGTTGTACCTGACAGTCGTCACCCCCCAGCCCAGTCCAGGGAAAAATAAAAAAGGATCGCGACCCGGGTCTCCACTTCTGGAACCCTCCCCCAAACACCACCTCCAAGACGGACCTGTCTTGAGCCGCCTCATCCACCTCCCCGCTACCGCCTTCTCGCATCGTCGCGTGGGCCTCGCAACGCTTTCTTGCGCCTCGACCACTTCCGGACCCGAATACCCTCGAGTCCCTCACTGCAAGGTCGTCGACAGCTTCGCGTCGTCACCGATCCACGCCGCCGCCAGCTCGTTGAGTCCCGCGACGTCTCGTCTTCCTCGCCTCGCGACGCGTCTTGTGAAGGAATAGTATGGACGGTTCTCATTACCCTTCTAATGGTATAAACACGACCTCTGCTCCACAGACATATCCATCGCCAACTGCCATCTCTCCCAACCAGCTTCAAACGGGATCGCCCTTACCGCAGACGCTTCCGCCTCTGCAGCCTCCGACCTCAGCTATGCAGCCCCTCTACGGTAGCCACCCGCATACGCCGCGGACCCCAGGCACTCCCAACACCCCAAACTCGGGCAACAACCTGCCCAGCTACCAGAACACGTCGCAGCCCGCGTCGCGACCCGGCGTCTACTCGATGGCACAGAACCCGTATCCTCCCCACCCGGGCTACGGCACCTCGGCCGCCATGATGCCGCAGACCACCACGGCCGCGTCGCACCCGCAACCCATTGCCCCCGCTCCCGCCGGCGGCCGTGGTCCTCCCGTCCTGCGCCCGATGCCTCCCGGCGGCATCATGCCGCAGCCTGGCGTCTCCTCGCCCTACGGTCCCGGCTCGCTGATGCAGCCCAACCCCGTCCTCCAGGACCCTGAGCAGCCCACTCACGTCGTGGGCTCTCAGGGCCGCAGGGGCATTCTTCCCAGCGCTCCCGGCCGCCCTGCCGCCCCCGCCGCGGGAACCGGCGCGGCCAAGAGCACCGTCATTCCCGTCAAGGATGCGGACGGGAAGTTCCCATGCCCTCACTGCACCAAGACCTACCTGCACGCCAAGCACTTGAAGCGCCATCTCCTTCGACGTGAGTAGTGATGCCCCCTAACTGTTGCGCGTTGAGCGCGAGCTAACCATGAGCCGTCTAGACACTGGTGATCGCCCTTACATGTGTGTGCTCTGCCGTGATACGTTTTCGCGAAGTGACATCTTGAAGCGTCACTTCCAGAAGTGCTCGATCCGTCGTGGAAACCCCACCGGAGCAAGCCACTTGTCCCACCCCCAAGCTCACGTTAAGAAGAATGCCCAGGCCCAAAAGGCTGCTGGCCTCGGCAACGATGGGGAGATGAACCACCTCAACGGTCTCAACAACATGCCCGGAGACGGCATGGTCCATCCCTTTGGCATGGTTCCCGTTCAGGACGGCATGAACAACATGGGCGGTGACCAGAACCAGCTCTCCCGGTCGAACAGCATGAACAGGCTCGAGAACGGCGGTCCCCAGGACAGGAGAAGCATGCCCGGCATGGGCAACCCGCAGCCGTATGGCGGCGAGGTTCAGAACTCCATGAACCAGCAGCCCATGCCCAACTACAGCATGCCCCCGGGTCAGAACGGAATGCCCATGTATGGCGGTTCGAATGCGAATCAACAATCTGGCCTCGATTGGTCGCAGATGTTCCAGGCTGGTGCGCATCAAACCCTCAACCGTCATCCATTTCATCCTCCTAATCGTGGACAGACGCAGATCGGAACCAAAACCGGGCCTAATACCGCTACGCGGACGACGGATTGCAGCTCCAGTGATACCGTCGTTTACTCCAAGTGGGGCATACCGTCGAATACCGAGAGTCCTTATAGCCAGCTCTCTAGCCAGATCCTAAACTTCTTTTACCCCCCTAACGAGGCGATTGACCCCCACCTGACGGGCATGAACCTGCACTTCTCCCCAGATAACATCCAAGACTTCATTGGCCAGTACGACAAATTCCACGACCATGCGCCGCTCCTTCACGCCCCTTCCTTCCGGATCATGGAAGCACATGCCAGCCTAGCGACGTCAATGTGCTGCATTGGTGCCTGCTACTCGGACCGGGTCGAACCGTCCATTGTGCGAGAAATGATGGACTCCCTCTGGGTGGCCATGGAACGAGACTGCCACGTCATGTCGGGCGCGAGCTCGCAAGACGTGGGCAGTCGGCATCCTACCAAGGCAGATACTGAGGAGCTCCAAGCAGCTCTTTTGACGAGCGTTCTCCATGTCTGGAACGGGACACCGGAACAACGGCATCGCGCTAGGAAGACATTCCCTCGTGTCGCATCGGAGGCGCGAAGGCTGAATTTACTCCATGCGCCTCGTTCATCACTGCATTCTCAACTCTGTCAGGGCAGACTCGGTGCCGGCAATCGGCAACCCCAAAGCAACGATTGGATGGCTTGGTGTGAGGAGGAGCAGCGAATACGGCTCATGCATGGCATTTTCATGTGCGACACGATGTGGGCAGTTTACTGCAACGCTCCACCCCAGTTCGACCCTTTCGAGATTCACCTTCCACTCCCTTGCGACGATGCCGCGTGGAGTGCGGAGAAACTCGAAGATTGGGCCTCCGCTCTGGGGATACATGAAGGTGCAGATGAAGTCAATCCACATCGCCACCAACAACCAGAATTTGATTTGGCGCTGAAGGCGTTGCTACACCCGTCTCACCGGGTTGGCGAACGAAGGACGGATACGCTTGGTAAATGGGTCCTATTGTACGCCTTGATATCACTCATCTGGCGCGCACAAAGGGACGGAAGGACAGTTCATCTTACCGGGGAACCGCTACCCTCTCGCGACTGGATCGTTCCCAGCGATCCAGTCAAGCATGAGTACGTGCCGGTCGATGCCTTTCCCAATTGCCTGGACCCGCAAAGCGCCACCGTTCTGAGCGACGCGCTTGGCAAAATCAAGGCGAACTGGGTCGAAGATTCCGTGGATGTCCCTTTACATTCAGTATCGGTCTGCATCTCTGGAGATGGGGTTTCTCGCAATGCCGTTCTCTCTTACTGGATAGCCAAACGCCTTCTGTCATGCGGCCAGCCCGACGATCCGGGACTGGCTCCGGAAGCGAGCTTCATGCGAGTCTGGCGGTTGGTCAAAGCCATCAAGGGTTGGGTGTTTAATGGTGGGGAATCGAAAGGGGAGAAATTGGAGACGGTTGGAGATGCTAGTGAAGAGCATGGCATTGAGGATTCGACATTGAACATGGCGGACTTTTTCGACGATGCCCCCCGAGGAGCAGACGACACTGGAGCGGCACCCGTCAAAACGGAGTCCGGCACTGTCGGAGGCAATATGTTATGATTGACAAAAGCATTCGGGGTGGAGGTTGCATCTGGTGGCGTTGAGATTCGTGTTACTTTGTGAGTTTTTGCTTGCTTTCGACCTTGTTTTCGGGACCCTATTGGGGCTTTAGCAACTTGGACCGACATGGCGGTTGCCTCTTGCGCCGCGATGAATAGCTCTTCCCAGGCAATATGGAATGGCGACGGTGGCGGTCCAGTTCTGCAAATGCATTTCCAAAACGGATAGACGGGGTGGGAGTTGAGTTTGCATTATTAGACTTTTGATCAAGATAGAAGGGGCGGTCGGTCGGCTACTGTGTTTTCTCGGTGGGCCATCACGACTTCATGGCCTGAACTGATCAATGACGTTTCGTACCGCGCAGTGTGTATCCGGTTCCGTGGTCCGAGGGAGTGGCAGGTTTCGTGAAGGGGCTGATGAGAATGCCGCGGGTGTAGAAAATGCGCAACGGCTTGTTGAACACGGAGTGTGCAAGAATAGTGCATGGATGGCTCTAAAGCTGTCGTGTGAATGTGACTTGATGGTGCTATTTCTAACTGATACTAATTAGATATGGCGGAGCCATGAGGCTGATCAAGGTGCCCAGCTTGCTTGGTCTCGTGTCGCCGCGTACATACTGGCTGTGGGCAAGGCGGATTCATTTCTCGTCCGACTTGTCGACGGTGATGACCCGCGGCGTCCACTTGCGCAGGTCTTCCTTGTCCTTGTCGGAGGGCGTGTAGCCAAACTTCTCCTCGGCGCGGTCCGAGAGATAGAGGCCGACGAGGCCCCATGCGATGACGCCGACGCCGACGCCGAGGCGCGTCTTTGAAGAGAGGTTCTTGTAGGCTCTGGGATGGCTGTTTAGCTGTGCGACACGGTGGAAAGCCCTGGGCGGAAACGTGGACGGGATTCAAGGGGCTGGGTGCGAGGCTCACTTGAACATGGCGGCAGCGTGTGGCGATGTATGGGCGGCCCCTCTACGTATCCCGCCAGGACCCCTGCGGCGCGTTAGAGTTGGGCTGCGCCATGGAATCCAAGTGAGGACTCACGTGCGGCATGCCTTGGCTGGGCAGTTGCACCAGGAGCGCGCTGTTCGCAGAGCTTGGGTTGAAGCTGGAGAGTCTGGCGTGGTGAAATTTGAGCCGAGCGAGGTGCGTCTGGCAGCGGAGTGGGCCCCGCGGGTTGGCGGTTCAAGCGCCCGTACGAGGTATCCCGTATCGCGAATTGGTGTGCGACTCGCGCCTCATCCGATAGAGAGTTACCCAAGGCATTGTGGCATTCCGGGACTGCGACTACCACCAACCTATGCCGCCCCGAGGGTGCAGACTCCCTTCCACGTATAAGGCGGGCAGTAACAACTACTCCGTACCTGCATCATAGGTATCTACCAACTTTGGAATTCCGCATCACCATGGGTCCTCCATAAACTTCTTAGGATGACCTCGCAGGTCGTTGGCAAACTGCTCGCAACGCGCCCACGCTCTCGCCGCTGGAACTCCTCCCGTCGAACTGCTCGCAAATACCACCGCATACCCCCGCACCCGCAGCTTTAAGCGCTTCAGGCGGTCATGCCGCGCCATGGCCGTCGCTGCACGGCCGCTGCTCGCGCCATCGCACTCCCGCGGCTTCAAGTGGCGAGACGGGCCCAGCCGGCCCTACCAGCTGTCCCTCATCCCGGAGTGCGCCCGCCAGATCCGCTGCCTAACCTTGAATCTGGGCTGGAACAGGGTCGAGCAGGGGCCCGTCGAGTCTTTCCTTCACTGCTACAACTCGGACCCGGAGCGGCGCGCGGACACAGAGCCCGTGGCAAACCGAAGAGTTGCAGAGGCTGTTCGACCAAGAGGATTCCATGCAGAGGGCTGGCGCCAGTATCATCGCCGTGCAGGCGGCTGTGGTCAGCGCTCTCTGGGAGCGAGATATGCCGCTGGACGGCTGATCTGGTATGGTAGCGCTGCGTGGAATTTTCGGCGAGCGTATCTACAACGCTGTTCTAGATTCGCTGAAACGGTCAGAGGAGAAGAACGCAAACAAAAAAGACACGACTGAGTGTGCTGTGACACGCATCTCCTGCCGCTGGGGCTTCCAGGATATGATGCTTTGTCTGGATGTTCACTTGCCGACGGGCTTGGCGAGGAGCTCTTCCCAGAAGCGTGCTAGGGGCTATCATCGTTGGAAGACGATAGCGAAGTGACACTGAGTCCGGCCCGGGTCTCTGCTTTGGAATCCATCTTCTCGCCCGTGGTTTGTCATGAGTTGGAAAAGGTCAGCTCTAAGACATAACCGCTTGTACTACATTGAAAGTACGGCCCAGTGAGCCTGGATGGTGCACCTGCTTGCGCTTGGCATGGACATGGTATAGTCAATGCGAAGCCTACGAGTACATATACGCGGTATCGACCAATCAAGCCTTACCGCTGCCCAGGGCCATCATTCATGGGAGTTGACACTGCGTACAACTCCCATCTAGCACAGAGCCGGAAGCCCGTCCCCGCAATGACACGTCGCTCTTCTGTGCCTCTGCTGCCTTCACACCACCGCTCCTCAGGGCGGCGCCTCGCTCGGCTATCTCGCGGGCCGGGCTCCCGTATCTGATATCTGAGAAGAATCCCAAGTCAAGGCCAGTCCCGCGGCCGTCTGAGCGCGAAAGAGACCAACCAGCGGGGCCTCTCCTTTCTCCTCTGAGACAGTGGGTGGGGAAAAGCAAAGACGCGATGCAAGACAAAGCAAGGACGAGGCTGAAGGATGCGGCCAGCTAGCCAGCCAACCGGCTCAACAGCCGCGAACGGCAACCAACAAGTAAATAGACAGGGGAACGGGGATTCCCCAGCGAGGCAGACGGCGGGACGTAAAGTCAAAGATGCGACGGCGCGTGGTTCCAGCCCTCCAGGCCTGGGCGGATCGCGAGATGGAAGGTGATATGTGATGGAGAAGGAGACCAAGGCAACGAACAATAGCTGACAAGCGCCAACAACAAATCGCGATTGATAATGCCGTCCGCGGACACGAGTCAACTTACAAGATGAGATGAGGTGCGGGTCCGGCAATGAGAGTGAATGGCACCATTCGTAAGCGGGCGCAGGACCCCGAACATCTCAGCTGGCATCGATGCCGCTGGGGAAGTGGGCTGCGTTTGTCTAGCTTGAACCTTGAGCCCATGCCTGGAAGCGACTCGACAAAGGTCTCTCCAAGAGATGAACAGGTGGTGTTGGTCCCTGCTGTTCCAATCTATCTTGGTTGCCGGTGAGCAGTCACATAAGTGGACTGCTGAAGCCAAGCCGCAAAGTCAATTCGTTGCAGCTTCGGACTAGCAAGAAGCAACCACTTGAAGCTAATACGCACATAGATAGGCCAGCGATCTACTCGGTGCGGATACTCGTACGGACGGGGTGGAGGGGGATGATGCCACCTGCAGAGCCAGAGGATAGGGGAAGACGGGACAGAGAACGTGGCGGGTGTTCGAATACCTCGGACTTGGTACTCTGTACAGTACGGAGTACGGAGTACAATCCGTCGAACAGTTGCTGATACGGACGGGGAGGTGAGGAATGAGAAGCGAGTCATTCGTTCGTTCGTTCGTTCGTTGGCGCAAGGTTGGCCCATTCCCGTAGAATTCGTACTCGTACGCCTCTGGCCCGGATAAATACGTAGGCATGTACGAAGTACGGAGTACGGACTACGGAGTACGGAGCACGATAGCAGCGAACCCGCCCACACGACGGCCCGGCTGCAGCCATTGCGGGAGCGAGGCGCTTGATGCAGAGAAACGCGGGTTCATTTTCTCTTACTGATGCATGGAATGAAGGCTCGTCGGCATGCACCGGCTGCCGATCATGGCCGTCGCGGCCACGAGAGTGAGTGCCGCGAGGCGCCGCCGCGGCTCGTCCAACCGTCCAACCCGGTGGGCGATGCCAGAGCCGCGAGGTTTCAGGAGGCGGCGGAGACCGTCCCGCTGTCAGCGGCTGATGAACAAGGACTGCGGCGGTGGAGCCGGCGAGCACGCCTGCGCCTTCGACTCTGGCAACCCCGAGCGGCCTAGGGCTCGAGCCTGAACTCAGGGGTAACAGGATCAACCCACGGCCGGACGCAAGCGAAGGGGTCGGGTGCATTCCAGCGGCCGCTGGGAATAGGAACACTGCCATCGCCAGGCCTGCCGCGAGGTGCGCCAACGCGGTGCCCGCTGTGCAAGGTACCTACTCGTACCTACCTACGAGTACTCGTAGGTAGGTAGGTAAGGTAGTCCGCCACAGGCGCCCAGCCACAGCGGTAGGAGGTAGGTAGGCAACTACGGTACCTACCTATCGCTCGGCCCTGTGCCTAGCCTTGCTAGCCTTGGTTGTTCCTTCTTTGCCAGATAGGCCTAGGCCGCCCGCTGTAGGGCCGCCTAGGGCGATCCCCAATCCATGTCCCACAGGGGAGCCCAGGCCTAAGAGCTTGCATGCACGTCTGGGCTGCCTGACCCAAAAGAGACCCGACGTCGCCCATTCCTCGTCGCCTGTCGCCTCGTCGCCTCCGGCTCGCTCCTCCATCCGTCACTCCTCCAAACCTCCAAGCCGCCATCGCCGGCTCCAAGCACCGCTGCCCACGGCCCCGAGCGCCCTCCCCCTCGATCCCGCCCTCCCTCTCTGTCGCGTCTTCGCCTGGCGACGACGGGCGACGGCAGAGAGGCGCTCAGTCGCCCACCATGCAGCGCGTCTCTGCGTTCCTCCCGTCCTGGGACAAGAGGCACTCCAACTCCAGCTCCAGCTCCAATCCCAATCCCAACACCAACCCCAACTCGGGCGCCAAGGGAGCCAGCGGCGGCTTCTTCGCCTGGGGAAACCGCAACAGCACCGCCAGCAGCTCCTCCAACCCCTCGCGGCTCCCCTCCAGCATCAACGTCGCCGCCGCCAATGCCGACCGGGTCCAGCGCGAGGCCTTCTGGCCCGTTACCTTGGACCTGGAATGCGACAAGGCCGCTCGCATCCTCAGGTCCTTCTGCAGTATGCGCCGCCCACGCCGCGGGCTGTTTCCACAAGCCTGCTGTCCCCCCCCCCCCCCCCCCCCCCCCGTGCTCTCGATTGTGGCTGTTTGTGCTGATGCCTCTTTTCTCTTGCAGCCGATGGCTATCTGGCGCCGATGGACGGCGAAACGGAACCGTCGACGTCATCAACGACAGAGCCGCCTCAAACACCCGTCAGGGATCGCAGGAGGATACCCAAACGAATAATACAGAATGCGGCAGGCATCGCCGTCTTCACCTGCATGCGGAGCGGGCTATGGATGACGGGCTCCGGCGGCTCCGGCATCTTGATTGCGAGAAAGTCGGACGGAACCTGGTCGCCACCCTCGGGCATTCTGCTTCACACCCCGACGCTCAGCTTCATCATTGGCGTCGACGTCTACGACTGCGTCCTCGTCATCAACAACCTTGCCGCCCTCGAATCGATTACCCGGCCGCGAGTCACCCTCGGCGAGGATGTCGGGTTGACCAATGGCCCCTCCGTGCCGCTAGACTCCGACGAGGTGCACATCAAATGGAAGGAACTCGGCAACACCGTCCTCGCCTACATGAAGGCCCGTGGCCAGCACCAGGCTGTCAACCTGCACGGCTGCATCCTGACCGAGCGGGGCAACGAGAACGAGCGCTTCTACGGGAACAACGTGACGCAGATGGATATTCTGGCCGGCAACGTCGGCCGATACGTCGACGAGACGAGACCCTTGTCCGAGGTCATCAAGATGGCCGAGGGGAGGACCGACTTTGACGCCGCCGTCATCGACAGGACCACCATTCAACCAGCGCCCGGGGATGCCGTGATTGCGACGCCCCTGTCGACACCTGCGTCCCCGCGCCCGGCGTTTGGCGTTCCCAAGGCCGATGATCCCGATCCCTTTGGGGTCTTGGCCCTGGAGATGGCCGGGCTTGAGATTCGCGAAGCTGGAACTCACCTAAGACCAACCAGCAGCCAGTTTGAGTTCCACCCAACCCCGCTGAGCCCTTCCATGTCCAAGTTCAGCCGGCAGAGCGTCGAGACCTTTGTGACGAGAAGCAATCGAGCGAGCGTTATGTCCTCTCGCACTGTCAAGAGCCAGGTGACGGACGCGGGCACACAGACAAGCGTCGCCAACACCCCAGAGACGACGCCTAGCCCCGACCAAAGCGACGACGGCCGTGGCCGCGTTTCCATCGAGCGTATGCCCGAAGTAAGAGAGGACGAAGAGGTTGATTACACACGGGTCGACATGGCTCCCCTGCGACACCTCAGCCAGGAACACTCCATCGGGGCGGTTCTCTCCGCTGACGCTTCAACTACGACAGAACGAGACACTCGCAAGCTGACCCCGGCCGCGTCCAATGATGATGATGTGGAGAAGGCCTCACAGCCCCCCCGCGTCTACGAGAAGAATGGCGAGGAAGAGGAGGAAACCAATGATGCGGATGACGAGGAAGATCTGGACGACTTGGACGACGAGGAACCCGTGGTATTCGAGGTTGCGGCAGTGCAGCCAGCGCGGACACAGGCCATTGCTTCACGCGTGATCCATGCGAGAGGCAACGTGGTCACAATCGCCAAGAGAGTGCCTCCTCCGCTGCCTACGCGGAGTCCTGCGAGGAACTCTCGGTCTAGCAAGAGCGAGATGGGCGGCGACATTGCCGGCGTTCGGAGCCCGCTGCGACAGGCATTCAGCGAGGCAGACCTGAGGACAGACGAGGACAAGGAACAGGCTACCCCCACGGAAGCGAAGGCGGAGGACGAGACGGACGAGCCCGTTGCCCAAGAGCACATGGCCAACGAGACGCAGAGCGACACTTCCATCCCAAAGGAGCACAGCGTGGAGGATACTGTGATTGAGGCTGGAGAGACCCGGGAGACCCGGGAGACCCAGGATACCCAGGAGACTCACACCGACAAGACACTGGCTGAGAATCCCGAGACTGTGGACGCAGAGACTTGTTCTTCCAAGTCTGAGGTTGGAACTGAGGAGCCCATCCCTGCAGAACCGCATATTGAGAAATCCGAGGCGGAAGACGGCGCTAGCGACATCTCCAAGGTTGAGGAAGCTGAAGCCTTTGAAGATGCAGTCGAGGAGCCTAGCAAAGACGGGAATGCGATTCACAAGGAGCCTCAGCATGACCAAACTGACAACTCGGACTCGATCAGCAACAAGAAGCACACCTCGTCCATCTATACCGGCGCGACCGAGGACCGCTGGAGCTGTGACGGATCATCACTGACAACGCCCACCTCGGAGCGGCCATACTCGATGGCCGAGGATGTGACGGAAGAAGATACACCAACGAAGAAGTTGACGAAGGAGGCGGGTGAGGCGCAAGCCCACGAGGCACACGAGCAGCCGAGCACGAAGCCCATGGAGACGGCGCCGAGCGCAGTGACGGCGGCCTAAGCGCAGCCAACCATGACATGACGACACATTGTTACACGGTAGAGCAGGAGCACGACTTTTCACATGACGATATTCGGTTCATAATGGCTTTGCGCATCTTGGGGAAATGGCTACATTCATGTCCATGCATTTGGGAGAAGCGCTGTAGACTATGGGGCACTTGAGCACGGGGATTGCTTCGAGAGGCAGGGGAACGGCGTTTGGACACCACTACTACTTGCTACTTGGCGTTGGCAGCCTGCGAGCGCTTAATGGGCTCGGCGCACAAGGGCGCCTCTTACGACAGCGGCTTCAACGGAGCCGGGGATGTTTCTGCGATTTCCGCGCGCGCGACGACGACGGGTCTGGGGGGCGACGGCCACCGGGTGCGGTGCGCACAGGATAATACTGCATTTAATATCTACGGGTGGCGGACGACAACGACGACGACGACGACGGACGCTCGAGCAGGGAATAATCAAGCCAGACCGTGGCCAACCAAGAGGGCCATGGCGGGCATTCTATACCTATATATAGATATCTTACTGTTTGAATATAATGTGGAATTTGGGTCCAACGATGCAATCCGGGCTGGCGTCGTTTGATCAGGGGGCAGCGAGAGCCGCGCCGAAGTAGTGACGGCGGTGCTTGTCAGTCGAGCTGTGCGTAGCCGCGGCGGGCGAGAGAGCTGTTCAGTCGTTGTCGAGGGGAGACTGACCCAGCGCAGCGATCTGTTCATACAGACTTCTCCCGTTCTCGTGTCTGTTTTGTTTTCTTTCTCTATCCACACTCTCCGTCCTGCGAAACACTGTACGGCCATCCCCTAGCTGTGCACGTATTATTGCCCCGTGAGGCCAGCACCTTCGCGATGACACCGCCAAAGGGTCCGTTGAGCGCGGCCACATCCACACCCAACGAGAGCGGGCCGCAGGAGGGTCACGTGCCGCGACCCGCGACGATCGCAGGCTGGCGCACGGCCACACCAGCCGCATCGGCACCAGCCACAGACACGCTCGCGACGCCACACACCTACAGCCTGCGACCGCGCAGAGAACGTCGAGGCTCGAAGGCACCACCGTCGGCCACCCCATCGCGACGACGCAGCAGCAAGCGCGCCAACGTCACAGGAGGCACAGGCTTGTTGGACCCGTCCAAGAGCAAGAGCGACAAGAGCGGCAGCGGTAGCGGCAGCGGGAGCACCTACGCCAACGACGCCCACGGCTTCGCGCCCCATCCCAACGACGGCAGCCAACGACGACGACAACTACACCTTCGGAGCGCTTCGCAGCAGCTGCCCGGCATGGCCAGCTCGGCAGCCAAATGGCGCGAGGAGCAGATCCTCATCGTGTGCCCCGGCAGTCGCACGACCATGGCACAGCTGGGGTGCAGCGAGCTGACGCCGCCGACGCACCGCTTCCCGACGCGCATGTTCAGGGACGGCGACGAGTGGCGGCCGTACCACACCTTCAAGCGCACCAAGGTCGTGGCAGGCGTCGAGCAGGACGAATGGGTCGAGGACGTCGACTCGGACGAGGGCGCCGTCTTCCCCATTGAGGGCGGCCGCATCGTCCAGATGCAGGCTTTCCTCGCCTTCCTCGACCACGTCCACGGCATGCTCACCACCACCTACCACAACACCCCCATCATGCTCATGGCCTCGCCGCAGTGGACGCGCCCCGACTGCGAGGCCATTGCCCAGTACGTCTTCGAGAAGACGCGCACGCCCGCCCTGTGCATGCTGCACAGCGGCCTCGCCACCCAGTACGGCCTCAGGTGGCCCAACATGACCGTCGTCGACATTGGCTTCGAAAAGGTCGACGTGACGGCCATCCATGACGGCCGCGTCGTCAACCACATGGACCTCGGCTCGCCGAACCCCGACCGGCACATCAGCGGCGGCGAGGTGTTTACCCAGAGGCTGGCCAAGCTGCTGCAGGCCAAGGGCTTCGACCGCGACATGGCGGAGCAGCTGAAGAAGAGCGCGATATGCGAGGTGCTGCCGTATGCGCCCGGCGAGAAGGCCCTGGTCGAGCTGCCCGAGGAGTCGGCGGCCGCGCCGCCGCCCGCCGCTGCGCCAGTGGCGGCAGAGCCGCCCAAGGTGCCCGAGCCGCCCAAGCCCTCTGGGTTGACAGGCGACGACGACGGTGAGAATACGGAGACCAACGGGGATGACGACGGCGTTCTGGATGTCGCGGCCATCGTTACGAGCGGGCAGACGAAGGAGTTCCTCGCCAAGAAGGAAAAGGAAAAGGAAAAGGGCAAGCCGGGCCGCAAGCCCAAGGACAAGGAGGCGGAAGCGTCCGCTAAGCCCGCGCGACTGCCCAACTCCAAGAGGACGCACAACACCTTCTTCTACGAGGAGGTCGTGCAAGAAGAGGTGCGCCGTGAGCCGAAGCCGGCCGTCACAGAGGCGACAAATGGCGCGACCGGTGCCTCGGCGGAGAAGCCGGCCGGAGAGCAGCAGCAGCCCGCCCAAAACGGCTCGACAGCCGAGGGCAACACCGCCGTTCCCCAGACGGACAGCTCCATGTCGACTGGAGAACCTGCTGCCGTTCCCAAGCCAGCAGAGGAGAAGCCCGCGGAGGCCAACGGGACGACCACGGCGGCGGCGAGGACGGACCAGGCCACCGATGCCAAAGATGCCCCCGAGTTCCGGCCCAAGCGCGTCCGCCGCGACGTCGAGGTCGGCCTCGAGCGCTTCACCTTTGCCGACCGCGCCGAGATTGACCGCATCGCCACCACTATCTACCGCACGATCCAGGGCGTCGACGACATGTACATGCGCCCGTCCTGCTGGGAGAACCTCGTCTTCGTCGGCAACGGCGCCCGCCTGCGCGGCCTGCGCGACAACATCCTCCAGACGCTCAACGCGCGCCACCTCATCTCGCCCTCGACGGCCACCATGTTCACCTCGGAGCTGCCCTCCAACGTGGCCACCCCCACGGGCACCGGCGCCCAGACGCCCACGGGCTCCTACACCGGCGCCCCGCACCAGCTCGCCTCGAGCGGCGTGAACCCCCTCCTGCAGGCCGCCACCACGGCCAGCACCCTCGGCGCCGCGGGCGCCATGGGCGCGCCCGCCAACAACAACACGGGCACGCCGGCCGCCGGCTCCGACGCCGCCGGCCCGGCCGGGAGCTACCACTTCCACAGCCAGACGCCCACGAGCATCAAGACGGCCGGCCTGCCGACGTACCTCAGCGAGTGGACCAAGAACGGCTTCGAGGAGTCCATGTTCCTCGGCGCGCAGGTCGCCGCCCGCATCGCCTTTTGCCTGCACTCTAACATGGACGCCCAGAGCATCGAGGCCCAGCGGCTCATGAGCCTGAGCAGGGTAGACTACAAGTGAGCCCCCCCCCCCCCCCCCCTTCGGGCCCCAACTCGCCACTGTTCACTAACATCTATACAGCGAGCTGGGACCTAAGGGCATCCGCACGCACTCCATGCTCAGCTAAACGCACAGGGGGCCCGTCGTCGGTTTTCTTCTCTTTTGTTTTCTTGCCTTTTCTTATAGAGTATCTGGGTTTTCCGCCATGGAGTTTCGGGTGTGGCCGGGGGAAGGGGAGGGGAGGGAGAACATGCCGGAAGAACTCGAAAGATGGACGCGTAATTGCGCTGGTATACCAGGGGCCGAGCTGTGTTCTGTGTAGGTCAGCTGCCTCGGGGAGTGGGCCTTTGTATGATGTATAAGATGAAAAGAAGTGGGAATCACAACACGTCCTCACTGATAGGGGGAGCCTTCTCAAGCCGTCATATGTGCACCTCCGGGTATATCTCCTGAACCTACGTCCGTATACTATCTACATTGCCCACAGAATGAAGACACCGCCTTTCCAACCACCTCCTTGCCTCCTCGTTGCCCCGTAAAATGTATCCCCTCTCTTCCTTGTCAACATGCCGGCCCTTCCACCGCCCTTTTGCGTCTCGTATTGTCACCGCCAGAAATGCACTTTCCTACACCGACCATGCCCCCGGGGATACGCCTGGAATATGCTTCGCGAGGAGAATGAAATCTTGTTTTGCAGGCTTAGCCCGCTGCGTTTCTGGCCGCCGCCTCCGCGGCAGCCTTGTGCCAATCTGTCTTGAGCAGGTACGTATACTCAATGATCGATACACTGCATCTGTCAGCACAACCTCGTCCTCCGCAGTCGCCGTGGCGTCGCCAGACAACACTTACACAATCAGTCCAATGGTGACACCAACCCACAGGCCCTCGAGTTCCCAACCGGCTCCAAACGCAAGGGCCAGCGAGATGGGCAGCGAGATGACGTAGTACGCGATGAGGTTTGCCGGTCCGCCGATCGACTGTTTGCCAATGCCACGCAGCAGCCCGTGGGCTCCGGCGCCGAGTCCGTCGAACACTTGCATAATCGCCACAAAGGGCAATACCTGGGCGACCAGTGCAATGACCTCCTCGTCATCGGTGAAGAGGACGGGCAGGTGGTATCGCAGCGTGCTGTAAATGGTGAGGTTGAAAACTCCAAGGACGCAGGCCGCCACGAAGGTCTGTAAGAGCGGATCAGTAGACATACAAGTTGGGGTGGAGGCAGAATACACCAGGGACAAAAGATGTACGTACCACCATCGCCGTGACCTTGGCGGCATCGACCAAGCCAGCTCCGATGAGGTTGGCAACTCTCGTAGACGCGGCGATAGACATGGGAAAGGGGATCTGGTAGGAAATGGTCGTTAGGGTGGCCAGCACGCTCTGGGCCGCGAGATACTCGGTGCCAAAGCGGCTGGAAAGGAGCGTCATGATCTCAAAGGCAAGCCATTCCGCCTCGACCATGATCATGCCCGGCAGCGCCAGTCGGATCATGACCCACCAGTTGGTCAAGGCCCGCTTGCTGAATCCTCCCCAGCATTTTGAGCCGTCGATGAACATGACGTAGAGGAAAAGGAGCACGGGCAGGAGATTCTCGGTAATGGCGACGGCGATGGGGGCACCGATAAAGCCCATGCCGAGCTTCCAGACCAGGAGCCAGTTGATGAAGATGTTGATGGGTGCGGCGATGAGGAGGATGTAGGTCGTTGCTCTGAAGAGGCCCTGCGCCTGGAGAAAGCGCTTGCCGGTCTCGAAGAGGATGATGCCCGGGATGGCAAAGATCATGACCTTCAGGTACATACTGGCCAGGCGTGCGGATTCAGGGTCGGGTACGAGACGCACGATGATTTCCTCGGAGAATATCCACAGCACCGCGACCGGGCCAGCCAGGCAGAGGAGGAAGGCAGCCATGCGCTGGCACTGGAGTCCGACGAGGTGCTTGTGCCCGGATCCGTAGGCCTGGGCGCAGAGCGTGTCCAGGCTCGTGGCCAGACCCTGGAAGGGTGCCAGGCACGAGATTGCCATGGACATGTTGGCCAAGGATACCGCGCCAAGCTCGACTCTGCCGATCCTGCCCACAGCGAAGATGCTTGCCACGTTGATGGAGTACTGGAGGAAAAAGGTGGCAATCAGCGGCGCAGAGTAGGAGACGACGGTCTTGGTCTCCCGCTGCCAGGTTGTGCGGAGGCGGCCAGAGGCCACAGCCTCCTCCCACCGTTCCTCGAGCAGCTCGTCCCCGGAGCCGGACTCGGTTTCGGCGCCATTGGCACCGTTCAGAAGCGGCGATCTCTCCGTCGGCCGGTGAGATGCAGCCGGCTGGTCCTCCTCGTCCGTGGGAGGAAGCTTGGTGCTGAAGAGGCGTCGATATATGCGGGCTCCCAGGCTCCGGCTCTTCTTCTGGTCGTGGTGCTTGGGCGGCAGCACATGGTTGTCCCTCAACAAGCTGCGCTCGGCATTCCTGGACTGCTTCCTCTCCAGCGGAGTCAAGAATGGCTCGTCCATGGGCTGCTGGTTGAAGACGGGCCTGGCTGCGCCGTATGCGACGCCGCTGGGGCGGCGATACATGCCATGGCCGTGGCTGGGGAAGTCGGGATCTGAAAAGTCGCCCTCACCAACATCAGCGTCGTCTTCTGAACAAGCGGCTATGTCGTCGGCCAGCGCCCGCTCGGCCAGGGGCGAGCTGGACAGCATCCGGTGAGGCCCCGGCCTGGAGATGGGGTCTCGGCCATTGGGGGACGCGATGGGCCGTCCGCGATCCATTTTGGCAGGGATCTGGGAGACGAGTGAGGGACTGAAGGCGTGAGGGCTTTTGCCGGAAGCGAATAGACGTCTTATCCAGCAACAATGAATAGCAAGCGCCCTGCAGTGGTTCTCTTCCGACTGCTAAGAGACGAGACGGACGGGGGCCGGATGGTGGGGGAGTCACGTCGTCCAAGGTGACGTCGCCGGAAGTGGAAAAGAGGCGGGTTGTCTGGCAGCAGTGCTGGAGAGACAGCTATGTACACTCTAGCGAGGCGCCACCCATACTCGCACTCAAGAAGCAGGCGAATGGACTCGGCAGATGGGGGCAACGAAGATGAAGCACAGCACAGGTGCAGCAGTGACCGCACTGACGACACGACGAGGCAGGCAGGGTGTTGGTTGGAGTCGAGGACTCCTCCAATGGAGAAGTTGAAAGGAGAAAACTGGCCGCTGGTGGGTCGCAATTCGCTGTGGCGTTCCGGACAGGCGACCCGGGGCCTACGCTACTCCATAACTGCTTTGCCTCCGCCTTCGCCTCACCACGCATCGCTGCACCTGCAAGAAATTGAATGTCTTGCTTGAGCTAGACAGGCCTCGTTGGACAAAGAGCGTGCCTGGAGCCTGTACGAATACTACCGCCGGTCAAAATCTGCTGGCGCTGCTCTCCTGGGCTTGAGAATGCAGGGCCCATAAACTCTGGACGGCCTAAGTGAATATCTCAGCGGAGTGCTGCCCGCCATCCGAACAGCCATCCCGCAATGCAGCCATCCTGACGCCGGGCTGACCTGACGCCACGGCGCGGTGCACAGCATGCGCTCCTACAGGCTCATGCAATCACACGTTTGCGTGGGGTTGGGTTTTGCGTAGGCACCTAGGCAACCAAGGTAGTCCGTACTCGCCGCCGCGCCGCTGGCAGCCCGCGGGCCCCGTGTCACGCGTCCACCAGGAACGACGAGAAGGGTGACTCGATGGTACAGCGGACCCGACGATATACTGATGTACCCTGACGCTATGCCTCCCAGGTGCGACCCCAACGATCCCGTTCGGTGTGATCCCGCGTCGCGATCCATGGCACCTCGTTTGGACCGTACCGCTGTAACGGCAAGCTGTACGGCACGCGGACACCGACGACGGCCTTGCTCTCTCGGGCATCCGGGCCCTGCAGGCCTTCCACCCTGGGACTGTCAGACTTGAATGTGCCCACCATCACGCTTCCCTCCCCGTACAACTCGGGCCAGACCATGACACCAATCTCCCATGACGCTATCCGCATCTCCCCCGTCGGCCTGGCCGCTTCGCCCCAGGCCTGCTTTGACAGGTTGGCCGACGTGAGCATTGCCCAATCAACAGTCTTCTTGTCGTTGTACCGTATGTACGTTTTGATATGCGGCGCTGCTCGTTGTCGGCCGCCGTCCAACGTCTCAGTTTCCGAGGACAACGCTGCCAAACAGCCAGTCAGCCTAGGCACAACTACAGAGGCAGCGCCTCGGCTCTGCTTAAACTACTCACCTCTCCCGTTTTCGCCATCATTAGCCCAGTGGTGAAACATTGGCCGTAGGTACTGCAGCTGTTTGGCCTGTTGCGGTGACTGGATCTTGGTGTGGATGGAACCACCAGATGCGTAGCCGTCGAGACACTGCCGAATCTCGTCTGCTGTAGGAAACACCACTTTGAACTTCGGCCTCTTGGCGGTTCCTTTCTTGCAGCTGGCTAGGGGGTCAAACAGCGTCTTCTGGAGCCAGTCGTCTTTCGCACCCAGCGTGGCGATGGAGGATACCTGGACGACAATCTCCGAGTCGCCGTCGACGCACGGTATACACCGTAGGCATTTCTTCAGAGCATCCCAGCCCCATGCCGTCTCCGACAGGTTGTGAGCGTCGTGCCTTCCTGGCACGCTTGCTACCAAGGCTGCTCTGATGCTGGAGAAGTCGTACCGACTGAGCTCATCTACCAGAGGCTTGCACGTAAGTTTGCGGCGGTCGTATGATCTCAAGTAACTGAGCAAGTCCGATTTGAACTTATCCCCGCTTCCAAAGGCGGAGGAGTGTGACACTTGAGATGCATCGTTCGGCTCTGGCAACTTTGTTAGCCACGGCGACCGCCAGACTGCATTGGTCATGTTGGTCCAGTCCTTGGCGATCATGTTCGCGGTATGTATCACGACTTGCGCAGTATCGTCATGGCGGAACAATACCATCATCTTTGAGTGATGAGTGCCAAACATTTCCGGCATTGGAGCAACATGGAGCTGAACATTGTTGAAATCCGAAGCGTCTTGCTGCAAAACGTCAGCAAAGCA
The DNA here is from genome assembly GCA_003945565.1 of Tolypocladium inflatum. Taxonomy (NCBI): domain Eukaryota; kingdom Fungi; phylum Ascomycota; class Sordariomycetes; order Hypocreales; family Ophiocordycipitaceae; genus Tolypocladium; species Tolypocladium inflatum. The sequence continues at coordinate 3,502,652 of QEPE01000009.1, read as the reverse complement.
CATGGGAGCAGGCGTTCACGAAAGGGGTGGAAACCGGCGCTTACCGACAGCATGAGCCTGTGGGGGTCTTCCTGTTTCCAGAATCCGTGAACAACGTGAACCTTGACAAGATGCCTGGTGTCCGGATCGAATGCATCCATGAGAAAGGGTATGTCGTGGAGGTAGTTGAACTCCCAGCACTCGCGTATCAGGGGGTCGCCCAGCAGATCCTTGAGAGATACGGCATCTTGGTTGAGCTCCTCGGGGAGATCTCGGATCCACGTGAGTTGCCAGGGCGACCTCAGTATCCTCGCTTCCCGTCGTTGATGCTTCCGTGGGGGGCTTATGGCCCTCGACAGAGAGTCGGGAGTGGAGGCTTGCTCATCACCGTCCGTCCGCTGGCGCTTGGATGGACGGTCCATGGCCACTGCTGCATGAGGGTGTACGAGTATGCTGAGGCTGCTCGAGATAAGCCCAGGGGATCAAGCTGGGAGACTCTGGTACCTGGCGATACAACACCCAAGTGGCCGCTCTCCTGAGGCATCCGCGATCACGGGACACGGAGAGACATGGAAGGTGCAGCACCTGCCAACCTGGGGCAACGGCGATGGCCTCCACGCTTGTGGCTGCAATAGTGACCAGCTTGCGGCGCTGACAGCTCTTGCACGTGGGCGAGCCGCAGCTCTAATATCGCGAATTAATTTAGTAAACAACTCGAGCAATTCTTCCGCGCGGCTGATGCATTGAATTGTAGGCCGTATGCATCGAGGGTATGCATCAAATACAGTTTGCATGGTCCGGGTTCTGCTGTGGCTTGGCCGTGGCTGGTGCAAGGTTCAACCAACGGCGTGGCGGAAGACAATAGTTAGTCGGTTTCACCCTCCTCCTCTTATCTGGCCGTGGCTCTGTGTCCCTTTTGCGTGGCTCTGCGTCCATCGCTGCGTGTGCCGTCCCATCATCCGTTGAATCCCAGTCCGCGTCTCACCCGCCACCGCCGACTCTGGACTTTCCACATTACTATACCGCCGGAACACCAGTTAAACCCTCATTTGTATTCTTCGCGAGGCGTGTCGCACCGCGGTCCACGACCACCTCCTGAGCGACCTCCGACACGATTCCCGACACGACGCCGACCGGCCTCGACTCGACCCATCGTGTGCGGCTCTGCCCTGCCACGTCTCCCCAAGACGACAGACTGCCGTCGGCGAGCATCGACCACCCGCGGCGCCTCGCGAAACGTTGCGCTGGCCTCGCGTGCTACCGCCTGACGTCGCTCCATCGCCGTCTCTGATCGACCCGAGTCTCCCTGCACCCGGCGAAGTGTAGCATCGCCCATCATGAGGCCGAACGCCCTCACGCTCCTCGCAGGAGTCGCCGCCCTCGGTCGGGCACAGACTCTCGGGGAAAGCGATCCCAACAAGGAGGGTACCACGTTCAACTCGGTGGCCGTGCCGCCGTTGCTGGAACTGACACCCTCCAACTGGGAAACGGAGGCCAAGCAGTCCAGGTGGCTGCTGGTTAAGCATTACAGGTATGTCGCGAATCTCTTTGCCGCGCCGTCCAGTTGGTCCTGACCAATTTACAGCCCTTATTGCCCTCATTGCATGGAGTTTGCTCCAGGTTACCAGACCTTGTACGAGTACTATTACACCTCAAAACCAGCCGCCGATACCACCTTTCTCAAGTACTACGATTTCCGATTCGGCATGATCAACTGCGTTGCCTATTCCGATCTTTGCGAGGAGCACGACGTCAAATTATTCCCCACGACTGTTCTATACGAGAATGGCAAGGCCGCCGAGTCACTCGTTGGTGCCAAGAACATGACCATGGTCAGCAACATGGTCGAGCCCGCGCTGGAGAAGACTAGGCCTGGTTCGCGACCCAAGACTCTTGTCCTGCCTGCGCCTGGTGACAAGGAGGCCCCCACGAGCGATGACGAAAAGGCCCCCGGGGAGCTGCGGGATACGACCCAGCAGGCCGACAAGCCCTCCGGCGACAAGGACAAGAAGCCGAGCGGATCCGAAAAGTCCGATGCCGTGTTCGGGAGCGACTGGAAAGTGCCAACCGCCGGTGAGAAGGAAAAGGAGAAGAAGCCCAAGAAGCCACTGGCTACGTATAACCCAAATGGCGTCTCCGTCCCTCTGACTGCCGAGAGCTTCCAGAAGCTCGTCACAATGAGCCAGGATCCATGGCTCATCAAGTTCTACGCCCCTTGGTGCCATCATTGCCAGGCCATGGCGCCAACCTGGGAACAGTTGTCCAAGAACATGCGAGACAAACTCAACATTGGCGAGGTCAACTGCGACAAGGAGTCCCGACTATGCAAGGACGTCAACGCCAGGGCTTTCCCCACCATCATGTTCTTCAAGGGAGCAGAGCGAGCCGAGTATACCGGCCTGCGAGGCTTGGGCGACTTTGTCCAGTACGCCAATAAGGCCGTGGATCTGGCCAGCGGCGTTCCCGATGTCGACGCCGAGTCATTCAAGGAATTGGAGCAGAAGGAGGATGTCATCTTCGTCTATTTTTACGATCACGCCACCACGGGCGAGGACTTCAGGGCGTTGGAGAGACTGCCTCTCGGCCTCATCGGTCACGCAAAGCTCGTCAAGACCAAGGATCCGAAGCTGTACAACAGGTTCAAGATCACGACCTGGCCCAGACTCGTGGTCTCGAGAGAAGGCCGCCCGACCTACTACCCGCCGTTGACCCCCGACGAGATGAGGGACGTCCGCGGAGTGATGGAGTGGATGAAGTCTGTCTGGTTGCCCCTGGTTCCAGAGCTTACGCCTTCCAATGCACGCCAGATCATGGATGGCAAGCTCGTAGTCTTGGGGATCCTCAACCACCAAGACCAGGACGGGTTCCAGGGCTCCCTTCGCGAGATGAAGAGCGCCGCGAATGAATGGATGGACCGGCAGATTCAAGAGTTCCAGCTCGAGAGGAAGAAGCTGCGAGACTCGAAGCAGATGAGAATTGAGGAGGCTGAAGACCGCGGCGACCAACGAGCGCTGCGGGCTGCCAAGGCTATTCGCATCAACATGGACAACGCTGGCCGTAAGGAGGTTGCTTTTGCCTGGGTTGACGGCGTGTACTGGCAACGTTGGATTCGCACGACCTATGGCATCGATGTCAAGGACGGCGAGCGAATCATTGTCAACGATGAAGATGTGAGTCTCTTTCTCTGTCCTCGCACACTGTCCCAACGGGCTTGCTAACTGTTAAACAGGACCGAAGGTATTGGGACAACACCGTCACCGGCAACTACATCCTCGTCAGCCGCACCTCTATCATGGAAACGCTCGACAAGGTCGTCCACAACCCGCACGTCATAAAGTACAAGCTCACCGTCTCCGCCATTGAGAAGGTCTTCTTCGACATCCGCGTCGCCTTTTCGGAGCACCCCTTCCTGTCGTTTGGGTGCGTCGCCGGCATCGCCTTCGGCGTCTTCTCATGGCTCCGTGGGCGCAACCGGAGACGCGGCGGTCACTTTAGACTCGACGACACCATGGGTATCAAGGACCTCAAGGATGGTTTGTTGGGCGGCACGAATGGTAACCAGAAAGCCGACTGAGTTTCAAAGAGCAGAACAAGATTTGGAAAGAATGGCGAGACTAAAGACCTGTCTAGGGAGTTTTTTGGGCAGTTTACGGGGCGGAGAAGTGGGCACATAACATGGGCACCGGGAACTTGCCCGCAACACCGCGCCAGAGCTGCATGGTGCATGGGCACCGGCGAGACGGGAGAAGACAAGGGCGGCTGAATACCCCAACTCGACGGCCTGCGCTTCTCCTGTATTTCTCCTCCCCTTGTTCCCCCCTTCCCCCGGATAGAAATGCCTTGGTGGACATGGAGTTCTGGGGGTTATTTGACTGGTAAAGCTCTGTATGCCTGTATATCACTTTGGGGAACCGCGTCCGCTTCCATATGTTAAATATTGTTATTCCGACGTTTGGTTTGTTGCCTTGATGTGTCTCGCGCGTTTCCCACTTAAAATACTTATAAGGACGATAGGTGTTGTTTGTTATTGACTGCTATAGGAAAGCTACTAATCTTCGGCATCCGTCCGTAGTCGTCGATTTAGGGTTTACGTGTAGAGTTCGTCCGTGAGGCTGTTCACCGTCCATCCCGTCTTGGCCAAGTTGCCCACGTCGGCCAAGAAGTCCAGGGGCATCTCGACGAGGGTGCCGCGGATACGTCCAAGCAACTCCTTGACCTCCTCAAGGCCGCCAGGAAACTCGTCCCGCACAATGTGCCCATACTCGACTTTCCCCTTGTTCTTCTTCTTTGAGCTCTTTTTGCCATCCCCTTTGTCGCCGGGCATGATGAAGCGATTCTCAAAGAACTTCTCGTACTCTGCCCATGTACGGATGTTGTTGTCCGGCACGGAGTGGAAAGCGCGGCGGAAGATCTCCGTGTTGGTCTTGGCCGTGAGTTTCCAGAAGCTCTGGAAGTTAGAGTGCAGAGGGTCTCGGACCAGGACATCGGCTGGAGAGCCCCAGTCGTAGCTGTTTGGGCACTGGTCCACGGGGTGCCAGTTGTCGTCTGGCTTGTCCCATCGCTGGTCTGGCAGCAGGCCGGTATGCTTCCGGAAGATGAATCGTCGCAGCGACGTGGCAAATTTGGATGCCTTGTAGGGCTTTCCGTTCATGAACGAGTCTACCGGTGTCGGGTCCTCGATGACGACGGCAATCTCGGAGTCATGCGTGCCCAGCTGCGAGCGGTCGTTGAGGTTCGCCGAGCCGCAGATGACAACTCGATCGTCGGCAATGAGGATCTTGCTGTGTACGTACAGCTCTTCGCTAACGAATGCCTGGATTTCGTCCTCGGGGTCACCATCCCAGTGCAAGTTGGCGATCCTGTGGTCGCCATCCATGTAGGCCGCGCTGATGGTGTCCAAGGTGTTGTCCTTGACTTTGACCGCCTCTCGCTGGTAGTTTTCGTAATTTTCTGTTGAGCCGCCTCCCTCTCGCTTGAGGCTGATTTGCGCACCGACAGCATCGTCATGTTCTTTTCGTGCTTCTTCGTACGTGCGGCCGGCCCGCTCCTCGGCGTCTTGCATGGTCTTGGAGGTGTTGATTCGGTCAAAGTTTCGGAGGTTGTAAAAGCCAATGAACTTGCTGGGGTCCTCAACGCCAGCTTCACGAAGCTTCTCGATGATGCTGTGGCCACCGCGGCTAATCGAGAAGTATTGGAACTGCATGATGGCTCGTGTTCCCAGTGCGCTGTCTCCCTTGAGGTCACCGGCGAAGGCAGGTACCGCAGGCATGACTACCCAAACCCTGAAACTTTGAACCTCTCTATCAGCTTTGACGATGCGGTCGATTATGGCTGCTCCGATTTTGTTTGCGACGGGGTGTTGCTCGTCGCTGCTCGCGGTGATAAAGAACTATCCTCGTAAGCGTCGTCGTCGATGAACTCGCCTGTCCACCACTCACTTGATTTTCGATGTATATAAAGTGTTTCGCAGCCTTGATGGCATGAATGTATGCGTTTGCTATTGAATGCTCCGTCTTGTGGCCCGATGACCACTTGGAACAACTGCGCAATGTGAGTCAGCCTGGCCAGACGAGCCAAGATGCTGGTTCAACGTGCCTTCGGGTGAGCTGAACGCGAGGCATCCCACCGCCGCTACCGAATCTATCGGTGTCGATTTCGGTGTCGCGCGTCCTGAGCTTACCCATACCCTTGCTCAATTGCCCCGTGATACCTCCCAAGTAGTTATTGGCAGTATCCTTGATCGCTTGGCCGGTTGGTCCTCTTGTCATTGCGAGTTGCTGGTACTTGGCTGGGTCTTTCTGCTGGTACTTTTCGCCGAGAATAAAGTTCCTGAAGCTGTCAGTGTGTATAAGTAGAACCAACAGATGCTCAAGACTTGCCAGCGGTCAACAAAGTGCTCCACAAGGCTTCTGACGATGGCACCGTTCATGCTCAAAGCCACGTCAGACCATCCCATCCGAGAGGTTTTTGACCGATCGACTGACACACATCAGTTTCAATGCGTGTAATTCTGTGGGGGGGGGAGGGGGGGAATGCCGCCCTACGCTCGTTTTGGTCCCATTGTTGGACATTGGAGAAGTCCAATACCCGCGCATTGTTGTAATCTTGCCCAGGAAAGACGATGGCATCCAGGTCGCCAGGGTGGGCATCGGCAATCGGGTGGCCTAGAAGGTGTCAGAGCAAGTGTCATGAACCGGCCGTGGAGGCTTACTATTTGTGTCATATCTTCCAAAGCCTAATGGCATACATACAGGTTAGGCAACGTAGGTGCGCATGAAGGTACCGGGACTGGGGTCTTACACAAGTCGAGGCCGCCCATGAAGCCGATCTTGCGGTCGACAACGACGAGTTTTTCGTGGTGAGCCCAAAAGAGAACCACGTCCCCAGCGCTCCCGTACAGAGCCTTTATCGCACTAGATGATGCCTTGGCCAGGTCACGGTGCGAGAGGTCGTTGACCGCCGGGCCAAGCTCCTTACTGAGATCGTACCCGTCAGGTACGTGGTCGGGGTGCCGAAAAACAGAAATGTTCGGGTGAAGCTTCTCGAGCGAGTACTTGGTGTGCTAAAATACAGAGTAAGCATGCTAGTTGAGCATTGAACACGAGGTTGGTGCTCACTCTCGAGTTCAAGGAGAGCGCTTGCTTGACTTCTTTATACACAATGATGTAGACTTTGACGCCGCGCTCAGCCGCAGCCTTGAGCATGTTGTCGAGGCGGTATCTCTCGTTTTTGGAGGGCGGTCGACGGAGGAAAACCTCAGGGCTAAGCCACCAGTCCAGTATGAATATGCTCTCCCGCGCCTCTGTGCTTGGACGTCAGACGCCAGAACTCTGGAACCCTGGAGGGGCCGATGGTATGGACTCACGTTCGAGGGCGTCCGAGACGGCCCAGAAATAAGAGCATCCATCGACGTACCACTTGACGTTGCCCGTCGATGGAGCTGCGAAGGAGTGAAATCTGTTGACGATGTGGTCGATGGGATGTAAGTGGTCGCATATGTGGCCCAGGCGCGAGTGCGAGTGCTTCTCGCCGTCAAAGACGGCGTCGATGCCAGCAACCTTTTTGAAGATGTTCATGGCGGATGGATGCTCTTTGAGGCTTGAGGATTGTAGGGGGGGCTTGGAATAATCTGAATAAGAAGTGTGACGCTGCCGAACTCTGCCCAGGGGACCGTCACCGACGCAACGGAAGACCAAGTCAAGACGGCATGGAAGATGATGGGAGGATGTGTAACCAAGAGTCATGAGGCGAGCGGCGACGTCGGCAGCTCATGCAATGACAGGATGAGGAAGGAGTATATGGGGGTACCGAAGCCTCCTCAAGCCAAGGCGGCAGGTACGCAAGCACCACATCGCAGCAGCCCGCTCCATGAGGCCGGTCGTTGCCCTAATGCTTTCAATCTCAGGTACAAATAATCCGGATGCCGAGGACCTAGCTGCCTTAATAACCTTATGACCAGGAGACGTTGGAGCGCAGGAGCCCGTGAATCACGTTCAGCTGCCAAGACCAATCACTCACTCTTCCGTATGTCAACAGCAGAACGGGCAAACATCACACAGTCAAGCTCTTCCGTGAGCAGCAGTCATCGTCTCCCATCTTTCACGAAAGCCAACTCGATGCGCTTGTTTGGCAATGGATAGACGCAGCGAGCAGTTGAAGGTCAGAGCTACCCTGGACAGGGTTTTGAAAACCGTGAGATTGCAGGCTCCTGGCGAAGATAGGGCTGCCAGCCGGGTCTTGACGGATGTGCAATGGCCAGCAGTGCATTTGGGCATATTGGAATTCGAAACAAAGTAGGTATCCGATTGTGACATCTAGGCTACTTCATACCTAGAGGAGACGGACCAACAGGGCCTGAATGCACCTGCGGATTCACAGCGGATGGAGCCGGCGGACGTGGTGCGGTGCTTCCGCGACAACAGCCCATTGGTTGGCCGCTAAAATCCCCGTCAGCCCTGCAAACGTGAGCCCATCATCTGTCTCTCTCGCACGCACATGCCGCTGAGCTGCCCTGCCGAGTCTCAAGCTTGCCTCCATCATTGGCCGTGAGCATCAACTCAGACCGGCGCAACATTTCTCATCCACGGCCATCAGCGTCCCCAGGAGCCTCTCTGTACGCTTCGTACCGACCAATTGGTGTCCATATCCTGCCCCCTTACAAGTCACTTTCTCTCTGACATCGACCCAGACGTGAGAGTCTTGCGGTCAGTCACATCGGACGGCCGGGTACTGTGTATCGTACGGTGAGTCCATCATGTGCATGCGTGAGAGGCGCAAATGCCTCTGTGTCCTCGCGTTTACCTATCCACAACCTCCCCATGCGCGTCCTGGATTTGAGTTGGTCAGCTAACCCAATTGCAGGTTGCTTAGGACTTCCCGTTACCTCCATCTAGCCCAACCTCGATTATTTGGATGGATATATCTGGCGTCTGCATCACCCTCTAGCCTGTCACAACTGCATCTCGTCCAAGGGCGTATCGCGTCCGTTTGGTCGCACAATCCCTCCACGCCGCCGGCAGTCTCCCCCGTGTCCTACCCAAGATGCCGCATCCCGGCATCGTCATCCCGTTCGACTCAAAGGCGCATGCGCACCTGACGCCGTACCTCGCCGCCATCCACGCCTCATGCATTACCCACGACCGTGCCATCGCCACCTTCTTGCCACCTCTATCACACGAGAAGCTACTGGCCTGGTGGAAAGAGCGAATCGCCGAGGTCAACGATGGCAAACGGCTGATTTGGCTCCTCGTGAACAACCTGGATTCCTCCGGCCGGCCCAAAGGCCCGGAACTCATGGGGGTTGTCATGCTGTCGATGCCGTACTCCGAGACCGGCCCGTTCCGCGGCATCGTCGAGAAGCTATTGATACACAAGAACTTTCGGGGCAAGGGTGGCGCAAGAGCACTGATAGCCGCCCTCGAGAGCGATGCGGCGAAGCTCGGCCGAACAACGCTGGTGCGCATCCCAACCTTGCCGAAGAGATGCTTGCGTTCGATGGCGACGTGATATGCTGATGCTTGCTCAAGGTACTCGATACGGAGACGGACAGCCCTGCCGAGGCTGTGTATAAGAAGCTTGGCTATGTCGAGATGGGCAAGATTCCCAAGTACGGCATGAGCCCAACCGGCGAGTTGAAGGATGGGACCTTTTTCTACAAGCAGCTCCAATAACAGGCCCCAATGCGCTACGGTGCATATGGAGAATACCAATGGAACAAGGGCCGTGATAGACCACGTGGTTGGCCTGACCTATGACCCGGATCTACTTGCGTCGTGGCCGGGCGGCCTATCCGGGGCACCGGGGATATGGAGAAACAGCGTGGAATATAAGGTAATTTCAACCAATGCTGGGGCGGAGTAATAATGCCAATAATACCTCGTACTTGCTCAAGGTGCTCATGGAGTGACGTTTTGCCACGTGAGAGATAGACGGTAAGAGACGGCGAGTCCCGGCATCCTGCGCTCTTTCCTTTTGCGCAGCCTTGACTGCACAAAGCAACTCTCTCCCGTTTCAGGCCAAATCTCTCTCTATTCTTGAACGTCTCATCACGTCCATCTGCCATTTAGATGAAGCTGAACCGTCGTGCAATAGTCTCTGAATACCTGATTCCGCTTTCGAGGGAGCTCCACTCCTGTACGAATACCAAGGTGGTATTCGCAACGGTCGAGCCGAGCCGAGGCGTCCGCGCGCGCTGGAAATCGTTCCGTCCATCCTCACCGAAGCTCCTTTCGGAGGACGCCGCCACGGCCCCTGTTCGCTCCGACAACCAACACGAGTTAGTTGCAGTGCCCAGGCGCATCTTGCCTGTCAGCCAGATCAGAGCTGGCGCTAGCGGCCGCCACCGTCGGCACTGCAGTGGAATTGGCCTACCACAGCGCAGCGCTCGGCCAGGTGGCCTGCCGCAACGAAGCTCTGAGATCATGGGCTAGCGGGGTGTTGCTGGATGAGGCAGGCAGGCAATGGAGACATGGACGGACTATCAAAAGTGCTTTGCGCCGGGACAGACGTCGGACGCGGTGTTATTTAAACGCTCGACAGCCCGCGGTCCTGCGAAGCGGCGGCCGCTTGGTTTCCAATTGGACTTGTTCAACCAAGCATAACCCTTCGGAACGTCGCCGGCTAGCAAGCATGCATCGTGTCGCCGTCTTGATCCCTATTGCGGCGTTGGCCCGGCTCGCCAGCGCCGGCCTGTATCCCGGCATCACTCCAGACAACCACACTTGTGCGCTGGGTATGCACCAATGCCCACGGCGTGAACCCGTCTTCAAGGGAAAATGCTATCGAAGCTGACTGAAATCGCCGTCTTCAGTTGACCCTGTGCTTTCCTGCTCCTGCAACGCCAAGCCGGACAAGGTTGCGGATACCTGCTGCACTGAGACGTACGGAGGGCTGCTGGTGAGTTGGGAACCGTTGGTAGACAGAGCGCTGGCTAACAAACCCGGCAGGTCGCCACCCAACTCTGGAGCACCTTCACTGGACTCGAGAGCAAGGGGCAGATCTATCCCAAGGACTCATGGTCAATCCACGGTCTCTGGCCTGGTAAGTGGCTTCCATCGATGCCGTGGATCCTGGTCATGGGTGCTAATTCATGCCTCTAGACTTTTGCGACGGTATGGCGCATTTATACATCAGACCATGAGCAGTAATATCTGACAGAGCCACTCAGGATCGTACACGCAGTACTGCGACTTGAGGTGAGCAACGCAACTCCATCGGCTCTGACCTAGCACTCTCGCTGACCCATGCGTAGCCGACAGTATGATCCCAAGCCGGCGCCAAACACCACTGATGGGACGCCGCATGGAACCCCAGTCCCGCCTTACAAGGGCGAGTCGATTGACAAGTGGTTCAAGCCGTATGGCAAGTTGGACTTGTTGGCATACATGAACAAGTACTGGGTCAGCCAGTACGACCCCAACTGGGTCTTTTGGGCCCACGAGTTCTCCAAGCATGCCACCTGCTATTCCACTTTCCAGACGGAGTGCTACGTAAGACTCCCCCGTGGCCACCACCCAAAGCCCCCTCTCAACCGATGATGTGTTTCTAGGGCCCCAAAGCTTCCGAGCATGGCGACCTCTTCGAGTTCTTCGAGACCGTCATCACTTTCCAGCGCACGCTCCCCACCTTCAAGTGGCTCTCCCACGCGAACATCAAGCCCTCCAACAGGACTGGGTACACGCTCTCTGACATGCAGCAAGCCCTCACCAAGGGCTTCAGCCTGGTCCCCTTCCTCGGATGCTCCGGCCCCAAGTACAACGAGACTGTCGCCGGCAAGGGCTCCCTGGACAACGGCCGCACCGAGCTCAACGAAGTGTGGTACTACTACCATGCCTACGGCCGCCCGCAGAGCGCCCACGGCAAGAAGTTGGCGGCGGATGTTGCGGGTGGCAGGCTCACGACTTGTGCCAAGGCCAAGGGTGCCGTTTGGTACTATGAACGTACCAAGGGCAGCGAGCAGTAAGTGGTGGGGTCTGGGTATGATGTGGGACACAAGAGCGTGAGACGCCCTTTAGGGAGGCGTATTCATAGCTAGACAAGGATGTGCCCATTATGATTCCCCTGTAGATGGTGCTTCGTCTATGAGTAGATCAACAGGAAGTGCCAACTTCAAAACCCCCGACCACGAAAGTAGACTTCATTCTGCATCTGCTACCGCATGGTATTACTCCATAGATACCCACCCCTCTCCCGCTCGTTGCTCGCATGTTTCCTACATCCGTAACGCCGTCAACCAAGACAACTACCTCTAGAGACCAGACTTTTCATATGTACCGCTCACTCATCGTCAGCCAGCTCCTCGACCTTGGGCGCTACGTAGTTGCGCTGCTGCACCTCGCCCGTCTTGATCTGAGTGTCCGTGCCCGTAGTCGTCGCCGTCGCCGGCGCTACTTGTCCTGTGGAGGCAGCAAAGGCTGCGTTAGGGACATTGTTCGACGTTGTCTTGGCCTTCTTCTTGGTCTTCTTCTTCATCTTCTTCTCCTCGGCGGTCTGCAAATGGCGTTAGTTGGTGTCATGGCTTTGCCGGGCCGCGGGAGAAGCTTACCTCATGCCAAGCCCAGACGGGCCGGAAGCTGTCCATGAACGAGACGTCCTCCCACAAGTTGGGGTAGAGCCACAGGCCGGGCGCGATGGCAAAGTAGGTGATGCAGAACAGGATAACGCGGAAGATGGCCATGACGAAGAACAAGCCCAGGAGACACAGCAGACCCCAGCTGAGGTAGTAGACTCCTTGGCGGAGCTTCAACGGCCAGAGCGGGTACAGGACAATGATGAAGATGATGACGAGGGCCAAGGCAGCGTACAGCTGGCGCTTGATCTGGCTGCCCTCCCACAGCCAGGCGTAGTACATATCTTCCTTGGCGTCCTGCTGCTGTTCGATGCGGACGTTCCACTGGCCCTTTACGCGCTTGGGCTTCTTGCCGTCGGAGCCCCCCTGGGGTTCGAGCTTGGTGACTCGCAGGGCGAGCATGCTGAGGGGTAGGAGCTTGAATGTGTTCTCCAAAGCGGCCCGGTCGGTGATCTCGGGCAGCAAGGGGTTCTTCTTGCGGGCCTTTTCGTAGGCGGGGGACTGCAAAGCTCGAAGGGCTCGCTTGACTATCGAGACGTTTAGCAACCGTCGCCGTGCATTGTGAAGCAGGGATTGTGGGCATACCTTTGAACATGTCCTTGCGCTCGCCGTTCAGGATGCAGGTACGAGGCTTCAGATCCTGGCCTTTGAGGAACTTGGCGACAGCAAGGGCTTTCGGGTTCGGGGGCCCGGGTGTGATGGGTTGAGGCTGGCCCTGCTGAGGATGCGGGTGCTGGTGCGAGTGGTCGTGTCCATCATGGTCGTGGTCGTGATTGCAGCCCTCGCCGTGTTGGTGTGGCTGCTGCTGTTGCTGTTGCATCATGCGCATGCGCTGCTGCTCCATGGCCTGTTTCTTGATGTGCTCGATGAACTCGGGCACCGACATGCCCGCCTTCTGCGCATCCTCTGCCACCCGGCGCTGAATCTCCGCGATTTGCTCGGGCGTCGGGCGCTGCATGCCGCCCGGTGGCATCTGGCCGGGAGGAGGAAAAGGCGGCGGCGGCTGTGACATTGTGCCCCGTCTGCTATTCGTTCCAGGAAGAAATATGAAAAAGGCTGAATGTGCCTGAACAAAAGCAGAATGGAATCAAGTCCCTTCGACGGAAGTGGCACGAGGGAATTGGGGCGACGGCTGTTGCAGGAACCGTTGTGTCAAGATCGAGATGCTGCTTGGTGGTTATCACGGCGCAACTGACAACAAGGTGTTCACTTCCCAGGCTAAGCCCGAGGACCTGCATCGGATCGTTAATTGCCCGCGATCCGGGGCCATACAGTGCGCAGGACCGTGCGCAGATGCAATCCGCACACGGCAATTGATGTCACGACCGTGGGGCATCGCATCCTCAGTGCCTACCAGCCTTGGATCCATTGCGATTGATCGCGCAACGTCTGCCGTCACAATGGGCGACCGACTCACGCAGCTGCAGGATGCTGTTGACCAGGTACTACCCGGATGACCCGCGAAACCGAGCACCGGGCAAGCATGTGCTGACTCTACCGATAGCTCGCTCAGCAGTTCGTCGCATGTCTGCACTTTGTCCACCGGCGACACGATCTCGAGACGCTCGGCCCCAATGACAAGATTCGCGACGTGAAGCAAGAGCCGCAACAGAAAGAAGGTTGGTTTCGACATATCAACGCTATACAGTATCTCACTTCGCGGAGACTGACGAGAGGCATAGTGGACCCGCTTCCCGCCGACGAGTTTCAAGCCGGCCTCAAGGAGCTGTCGCGGGACCTCATCCTCAAGGAGCAGCAAATAGAGTACCTCATATCCTCGCTGCCCGGCCTCGACAATAGCGAAGAGGACCAGGAACGAAATATCAAGGATCTCGAAGAGGATCTCAAGGCTGCCGAGGCGCAGCGACAGGAAGCGCTCAAGGAGAGGGACCAAATACTGTCCGAGCTGGATGTAGTTATCCGCAGTATCCGCCGGCCCTGAGTGCCACCGGCCTCGGGTTGTGGGGGTTGTGTTGAATACGGTTTCTGCAGATTGCATAGCGCGGAGTTTGGGCTGACTTGTTCTGGGCTACGAAGGAAACTTGGGGATACCAGAGACGCGATGGGAAGAGTAATCGCTGAATGAAATCTATCGTTAATTGCGTCTATGGTGCTATCATGGGCCGTAGATTGGTCCGCCTTCTCCTTCATTTGCATGGACGCGGCCTGGTCCTACGGTACTGCGCCCTTACGCAGAGGTCGACTTGAAGAACTGGGGGTAGATGTCTCGCAGCTCTCGCAAGTGACGAATCTGATGCTGCGAAGCTTGCGTCCTCGGAACGGGCAGGTCTTCCTCGACGAGGTGAGCGGCTGTCCAGCCAACCTCCTTTGCTTTCACACAGTTCTGGTATGAATCGTCTAATGGGGTCAGGTGATGGTGCAGAATCCAAAGGAGGTTGTGTCGACAACTCACCAACGAAGAAGCAGTCTTCAACCCGCTCAACACCGGCCTCCCGCATGCCCTTCTTGTACATCTCCGGGTGCGGCTTGCAGATCAACGGCTGCTCCCCGTAGTCGCAGTAGGTCAGCCCGTCAAAGAGGTCCTCGATGCCCAGCAGGCGCACGACCCTCTTGCCGTGGGTGACGTAGGCGTTTGTGAAGAGCCACACGGTTACCTTGGACTTATCAATGTCCTCGATCAGCTTGCGCAGCTCCGCGTTCGGCTTGATGACGTCCTCGAGCGGCAGGGCGTCGTCGACCTTGGCGTTGTAGTCGAGGGGGTCGATCTGGTGGTGGCGCACGAGGCCCTCGATGGCCAGGCCGTAGTTGGTGTAGTACTCCCTGTGCAGCCTCACGGCCTCGTCGAACGGGATGTCCAGATGCTTCACAAAGTACTGGTCAATAAGCTCCGCCATCAGATCATGGACCTTGGTGCCTGCCGGTGGTTGTCAGCGGCGGAGGCGATGAGTGAGTCACATCTAGCGGGGGCGCTCACTCCTCGGGTAGAGGCAATTGTCAATGTCGCTTGTTCAACAGAGTCAGTTCAGCTGCATTCAAACGGCATGGGTGAGTTCTGCACACAAGAAGAGGACCGGCTTGCGGGTGCTTGTCCCATTGACGGCGGCCATGGCGGCTGCGGTTGGTCCGTGACCGGGGGTTGCCGAGGAGTATTGGCCCGGAGGGTACGTGGAGGGCTCAGCTCGTGCCTGGAGGTCGAAGCCAAAGCACGAGTAAATCGAGTCTCGGACCGGTATTGATCCAGGACAGGTGCGGACGAAAGAATGCTGTATCGCTGGCTGGTCCTGGGTTGAATCCGGCAGCTTGCGCTAGAGATTGGCGGCCGGCGCACGTCGTTTTGTACGGCGCTGTGAGACGCCGGCCGCTGTCGGCTTCTGCCTCCGAACTATTTCCAACCAATGACTCTTGCGGCGAGTCCAAGCCTTACAGTCTTCGGAACCGTGCACCTCGGATTTACAGTACTCGTACATACTGAAGCTTGTACTCCGTAGGTAGCCAATAGAACACCTTCCCTTTCTAAAGTGCTGTGATGCATGATATGCCGCTGTCCATGGGGCTTCCGAGCCGAGGCCTTGCTGTCCCAAATAGGTAAGAAGTTCTGCCACCACACCGCCTAATTATTCGTCCATTACCCACAAGCTTGGGCCTCTCTCGCCCGAAGACTCGTCTCCTGTCACAACTTCGAGCGGTCAACAAGCCAAGTCATCATCGCCATGCACGCATCACTGGAGCGTGCCTACGGCTAAAACTGTGGGTTACGCTACTGTGCGCTGATCCCCTGGTGCATGCGCGTGTCTTCACAGCGTCGTCTTCAGCTCTAGCCGCGAACACTGCCGTTTTGCGAGAGCATCAAGCGACGCGACCTTGCGCGACATCCTGCGGCCATGGCTCAGGCCGAAGCCACCCGGGCGCCTGTGGGCGCTGCCAACGCACCGGCCAGGCTCACGGACAGAGAAGCCTACGAGATCCAGCAGTACGAGAAGATTGTGCAGCTTCGAGACGCGATTCTCTCGGGAACCCATCGCTTCATCAGGGCCCCCGACAACACTCAGAGCGCTTTGGCGCAATCGTTTCTCGGCTCGGCGAGTACAGCTGTCCGTGCAGGAGGCAATGTTATTCACCATAGGGGCTTGCAGTCGTCATCGACGACGAAAACAAAGGAGCCAGGTCTAGGGGCTGTCGCCATTGCTGATGACGGCAGTGCCTCCGCGCCGCCAGTCAACCCACAGCCGTTTGGAGCTGGGAGGACGGAGATCAATCCAATCCTGCTCGAGAAATCCGCCGAGCTCGTCAAGGCCGAGCTGGCTCTTCAAAGGCAGAGACTCGAACGTTCTTTGCGAGACGAGCTCGAGCAACGGCGTGTTTCCAAGATCCCTCAGGCGGAGCGATACTCTGATCTCGATCTCTCGGACGTGCTGGACAAGGCCCTGACCCTTGTTCCAGCAGCCGCTGCCCCGACGCCTGCTGATGAAGACTTGACTGCTAATAACGAAGCCGCAAGTGATTCTTTTGACGACAAGACCTTTTACTCCTCACAGCATGGCACTCCGCACTCGCACATGACGTCGCGAATCCGCAATGAGTCGGAAGAAGCCGTGCCCTCGGATGCTTTACATCAACAGCCCATATCCGCACCGCACCCCGCTGACGAGACGCGCGTTCAAAGGCCCCAAGACGCGACGGCCCCTCGGATCGCTGGCTCAGCACGACCAAAGGAGAGCCGCCATGATATGTCCACGGGCAGGACAGGGGCGCTGCTGGCCACCTTTGTTCCCGGGCTGAACAACTACATCGAAGCGGAGAACATCTCGACTCAACCGAGTCTGAACACCACCAGCGGAGAACCGAGCCAGTCCGAGGACTCTGGAAATATGGAGTACGAGCCGTCGGGAGCAGGATGTGCTTTGAACTCGGCTCTGCAACAGAGCGCTTCCTACATCGACAATCACCCTCCATCCCCACTTATACGCGGTCATGCTCTGCAGCCAGTTGCGCCCCAGCCGGCCCAAATTTCTCCTTTGGCCGTTTCAGGCCGGGGGCAAGATGCTGTCAACCCAGTCGTGCAGCGTACAAGGGGCACGCCAGCACAGGTTGCCGCTCTCAGGAACCAGACGTCTGCAGCCACTAGCCCCGACGGCTCATCCCAAGGCGGACGGGGATCAGACAGGAAGAAGGGCAAAAGGAAGAAGAGAAAGGCGGACCGGCAAGCGCCGGAGATCGAAGCCACCCCTTACATCAAGCCCGAGCCCCGGTCCCCATCGCCATTGACGGCTCCTTCGTATATCCGGGCCAACAAGCGTCAACGGCACTCTCAGGCCCAGGTGATTGAACTTGAGTATGAGCCACGATACGAACGGCCTCTTGCCCTCGGCCCAGATGCCCAGTACCTGACGCGTCCATTCAGAGATGAACACGTACCTCTCGGGTATGAGAGTTCCGGCGCCTATGCCCAGCGCGCCGCCAGCACCGCCGTGGTCAACGACCCGAGATATGGCAGGGAGTATATCGACGACCGGCGCATACCTGGCGACGGCCGCTATGCGCCGCCCGGTGCTGTGCCACTGCCATACTCTCCAAGTGCGGTGTATCCTGCGCGGCCGGCTTCGCAGGCCTTTGCGAGTGATGGGTATCGGGAACCCCCGCGCTCCTATCGTGACTACCCTGAAGGAGGTCGCGTGAGTGTCCGCCCCGATGGCGACTCATTCACAGGGCCTCCCAAGCCAGCTCCGCCCACGAGAGTGGTAGACGCGTTTGGTCGTGAGTATTTCGACCCATCACATCCAGCTGTTCAGCGTCCGACTGCTCCCCCAATTGGCCTGGGCGAGCCTGGTGTCGTGTATGAACGACTGCCCCCGAGAGCTGTCTCCCGACATCCCGGCGCGGAGCCGTATGGAGACGGCGGCGTTGTGTATGGGGGGCCGTCGGCCCCGTATGCGATGCCCAGACGCATCGTGACCCAACCC
This sequence comes from Tolypocladium inflatum, assembly GCA_003945565.1. NCBI lineage: Eukaryota > Fungi > Ascomycota > Sordariomycetes > Hypocreales > Ophiocordycipitaceae > Tolypocladium > Tolypocladium inflatum. The sequence goes on along the minus strand of QEPE01000009.1, from coordinate 3,484,685 downwards.
GAGTACGCCTCTTATGATTACAGAGACGGGCCCCCCAGAGAATACCCTGAACGACCGATGGCACAGCCTGGAAGCTTCATCGAAGTCAGGGGGCCGCAAGAACGGAGATACATGGACCAGGCGCCGCGAACATATGCCGCGAGAGCCGCGAGCATGCTGCCGGTGGAGGCTGTACGATACGAGGTCCCGCAAGGATATGGGCGAGTGCAAAGTGTACGACCCGATGCGCCAGGACGAGAATACGCTGCCAGCGTGCACCCAGAGATGCGCCGAGAGGCTATGCAGCCGTATGCCAGGGAGTATGCGGCGCAGCCCATGGATCAATACCATCAGCCACAGGCCCGCGGAGCAGATGAGATTGCCTTCATCGAGCGCCCGCGAGGGTCGACGCAGGAGATTGTGTATGCGGACGATGTGCGGCGAGAGGTCTACCGTTGAGAAAGAGAGTTAAGATGACGGATGACAAGAAGCAATATGGGACATATAACAGCGTTGTGCGATTTGATGTCGGGAATGCACGAATAGCGTGGTCGGATGGGTGGATGGCCGCCTTGATACCCCTGAATCAGAACCTCCAACATGTTTGAATGACGTTGTCTTCTGGAGTTCGGGACGATTGTGATTGTACGGTTTTTTGGCACACAGCTGAACTGCCACGATGTCTGCTGTGCCCGAGGGTGCCTGGTCCGAGTCGTGGACGGCACCGGCGTTGCCGGTTGCATCTTAGCCACCAGGACGAGTGGTTCGGGCGTCCACTGGCGGATGGTTCAAGACTCCAATGCAATCGCCAAAGCAATGCATTGCGTTGCTTGGGCTCGCGGTCGCAGCACTAGCACCGATTTACAGTTTGCGGCGGCCCTGCCAGTCGATCGCACGAAGCAGGATTTCAGGTGGGCAGCATCCGAGACTGCCAACCGAGGGTCCATGAGGTGTGCCAGAACTACGAGTACGAGTACAAGGGCGTGCCCAGGCCCGCCAGGTATTATGCCGTCACCGATGTATTTTAAGATGCCGACTCTGGGATGCCCTGCCTGAAACCAGGTTTCGATCTTGGCCAAGGGCAGCTGGTCCGGGGGAAGCGGGTCTAGCCGTGGTGTTGCTGGAGCGCTGGAGCGCTGGAGCGCCTGAGGGTTGATGAGGTCATGCTCGGCACGCAGACATGAACAGAGGAAGGGGACAGAGGAGAAAGTTGTCCGTGGTGTTTGAAGCCCAAGACTCGCCAGAGACTCGGAGTTGAAGCGGCGGCCTGACTGCTCCGTGGGCCAAAGCTTATGAGGCAGTTGGGGGTGGCCGTTGACGTTTAGTACGTGCAAGTCGAGCTATTGATTGGATGGATGCAGCGGCAGAGTACAAGTAATAAGGTAGTGCAACGGCAGCGTACAAGTAGTGCAGCGGGTGAGAGTGGTGAGGTGTTGGGGGTGTCTGGCGGGGGAAACGACCCGGACACGTACGACGACGTCCGCCAACAGCGACATGCCAAAGCTTCCGAGAGGACGACCAAGACACGGGCAATTACGAGTAGTTACGAGTTGGACGTCGGCACGACGGAAGGCAAGGAGCGTAGCGCAGCGCAAGGGCCCAGCAACTTGCAGCAACTTGCAGGCTCAATGGTGGAGAGCTCGGGGCACGGAGAACGGCAGAGGCGGGCTGTGCTCGAAGCCCATCCGTGTGAGTGGGGATCATCAAGGCGAGTCCGCGAGATGGCAAGACGCTCGTGGGCCTGCGGGTTGCTAAGTGAGGCACGAGGGCTCGTACGGACGGGGCCGGCTGTCGAAGTGCGCAGTTTTTGTCATCTTGGCACGCCGAGCTTGGTCGCCACGAATGTAGGGCAGCAGGGGAGCAGGCTCGGGCGGCGAGACAAGCAGCAGATCGATCCGCCCAGGGAAGATGGGGGACGGGCGTGGAACGCGTGCAGGGAACTGGAGGCAACCAATTCGGCCGACAAAGCCGTCCGCGCTGCCTCGGTCGTGTCTTCCCAGCAGGTCGTTTGCTCGATTGTTGCATCCGTCCTCAGGCTGAGTAGAATCCCGGCTTGGACCAGTGAGCTTCCGTCTGGGCGGACGAGCCGAGATGGCTCCTCTCCTCTCCTCACGACGACGGGACGACCGAGTACTTCGTACGCGAACCTGGAACACGCGACGAATGCGCATTTCGCGACGCAGAAACCTCGCGGCAATGGTGATCAAGGGCAAACAAAACGCGTGTTGTGTGTGGATGTTTGACTCGGCAGTGCTCAGGCATGTATGAAGTTGAGACTCGAGAGGAGCTTTCGGTGCCGGGGGTCTCCACATGCCCGTCGGCGGCGTGGTCAGAGCTTCTGGGCGCTGGCTGGGGGAAAGATGGGACCTTGAAGACGACGATGATGAATCCTTCGTGATCTAAGTTACCGAGTATGTACGACGCCCTTGCTCAAACACTTGGGCATCGAGCGGCCGCTGCAGACTCGGAGCCCCAGCCTCTGACACCGTGTCCTTGCGGGGGCAACGGGCATGTCGGCCCTCGGCGGGCGGCGGGCGATCCTCGCGGGACTCCCGGAGGGCCTGGGAGGAGCCCTTTTAAAACGCCGCAGATCTACCTGTGCTATCCGCTGGCCGACGATTGCTGCGGATGGACGATCTGGTGGTATCTTGCAGGTCCCTCGCAGGCTCTACGCGAGTTGCCCCCCCCGCCGTCTGCCAGACGTGTCTTTCGCTGCCGCATTCCGTGCTGAGCGAGGCCCAACAGAGGTGCATTGTGCGGTCTCAGAGACTTGCGTGTGCGTAAGCCCTGCCTTACCTATCTCGCCATCGTAGCGACTCGTGAGCCCGTTGGTCTTGCCGTGACGACGATGACGGCGGTAGGTACAGAGTACTTGGCACCGGCCAGCGGTCCCCTGCTCGCGCTGGTGTACCTGACGCTGGGCCCCCACCGCACGCCCTGGGATCTGCCACTCAGCGGGCTGGAGGGGGTGGGCAGCAGCCCACTGGCAGCTGCGAGGGCGCTCGCCGTGGCCCAAGGCTCCCAATCCCAGCGCCCGCTGGGCGCCATCCCAGCAGGTGAGAGGGCCCCGGCCACGCGCAACGCCCAGCCAGCCGATTCCTATCCGTCGCTGATGAACAACGGACCATGGCTAGCTCGCCTGTTTCCAGCCGGCCCAGGCATTGTTGGCCCAGGCCCTTGCGCCTGCACAGGAGCTCGCCAGTGCAGCCGGGCTCTTTGTTGGGGCCCCTCGGCTGCCATGCTGGCCTCGACCACGGCGAGGGAAGCGATGGAGGCCGAGTCGACGCAGTCCGACCCGGTCCGTCCAGGTATCTACCTAAGGTACCTAAGGTAGGTACGAGTACCTTATGGGAACCCATCCTCGTGGCTGCCATCGGTCGTGTTATGTATGTGTTATGCCCTACTAGCTTGGTGCTGCTGATGCTGCACCTGCTGGTGGCTCGACACTAATGTACCTACCTAGGTACCAGGTACCTTGCTGCGCACTGGTGCTCCTCCACCTCCGGTTGCACCACCCTCTCACTCCCTCTCTTCCATTCTCTTCCTCTTCACCACCGCCCAACGCACTCGAAGAGAAACCTGGAAAGAGCCCGCGCTGCCAATTCTTCCCTTTTCCTTTTCTCTTCCCCCTCCCTCCAGCTTTTGTTTCTTCCCTCGGCTTCCTCTGCGATACCCTCAGCCGCCATTTCTCTTCGTCCGCTGCTTCTTCTTTCGCTTCGTTTCCGACGGCCTGCATTCCCTGGATACCCTCGCAGCCGTCACCCCGTCCGCTCCCTCGCCCACTCCCTCGCCCACGCTCGCCGCCGCCGCCGCCGCCGCCGCCCCCCTTCCGCTCGACCACGACTCCTCCCATCGCTCGCTCGCTCACCACCATGAATAAGCTGGCCAACATGCGTCACTGGTCCGAGAGGATGAGCCCCAACTTCGGCATGGGTCGTCCCAACATGCCCATGAACACGCTCAATCCGCACTCCAAGAACGCGGCACAACCGGGAGGTCCACTCAGCTCGCCGCAGGCCGCCGATGCCACGATCCACTACTCGTTCAATGTCCCCTTCGCCTCTGACCTCGCCGGCCCCAACACGGAGGATATTGTGCACGCTACCACCGACGCCGTCCTCCGATGGACGCACCCCGAGGACGCCCCCGATGACGTCCAGGTGCACGAGCTGCCAATCCACGCCCAAAACCAAGCCAACCTCCGGAAGCTTTGCAGCGACGTGTCCGTCGGGCCCCTGCCGATCGAAGCACACGTGCTGTCGTCATCGCCGAAGAATGGCAAGGGCCAGCAGGTCACCACCGTCTGCCTCTCTGGGTCCCCCGAATTGGTGAACAAGAGCCGGGAAACCATTTTGAACGAGATTCCCATCTCGATGGTACGCTCCCCTTCCCCCCGTGACACTCTCAAGTGCGCCCTTGCAGAATGCTGACAGGCGCCTAGCGATGCACGACGATCGACATCGATGGAAAGCTGGTCTGTGACCTCAATGCCGGTGTGCTCAAGAAGCCTGCCGTCGACATCCTCGACAAGATTTCTAACTTCTGCGGGGTGGATATCTTTTTGCTCGGCCCCAAGCTGACTCCGGTGGTGGATGGATTGATGGGCGACTCGGAGATGCGGATAGACCAGCGATGGCGAGTTGCCATTTACGGCGATATCCTGGCATCGGAGCATGCCAAGGCTCGTGTCCTGATTCATATTGACACACTAGTACGACTGCTCTCCCCCGAATTCTATTCTCTTGCTACCCCGGTGCTAACATGGCAATAGCTCGGCCGAGTTGTCGATGCCACCAAAGTCGAATTATCCCTCCACCAGCTTGTCTGTGGACGGCATCGGAAGAACATCAAATTGATCGAGTCCTCTACCGGCACCGCCATCTACTTCCCGCCTCTGTTCTCTCAGATGTACCGATACTGCCCTCCGGGTGCAATCCGTCGCGACCCTGCCGAAATTTACATCACCGGCGAGAGCACTCAAGCGATCGAGTTGGCGAAGCAAAAGTTGCACGAAACCGTCTCGCGGATCCGGCTTTACGTTAAAGACGTGACGATTCCCGCTGCCAAGATTGATAGCATCCTGCTTGATCGACTAGACAAGGTTCGCAAGATCCTCGAGGCCAACGGAACCTACGTCATGTTCCCCCAACTGGCTTGCCAGCGCACCATGGTTCGAGTGCAGGGAAGCGAGGGGCTTCCGGTCGAACGCACCGTGCGAGAGCTCATGTCCTTGGTACGTGACTTCCGTGAATCGTCTACATTTGGCGGAAGCTAATTCGTCCCAGGCTGGCCAATTCTATGGCGCAGGATGGTACACGCAGCAGTCCGACCAGAGGCAGCTTCCCGGCCCCGTGGACATTAGGACGATGCTCGGTGACATCTGTGCCAACTCGGACGCCGATTTGTCGTTTGACAAGATGAACTTTACTGTCACTGGATCCGATGACGCCGTCAAGTCCGCCTTGACCGTCATCTCGGAGCTTCGATTTGTAACACAGACCCCGTACCAGATTCGCGTCAAGATTGAGCTTGCCAATGAGCACAAGGAGTTTGTCAGTGGCAAGAAGAACGGCAAGATCAACAAGATCATGGGTCAGAGTCAGTTCAGCCACAGTCGAGCATCTTACCGGGCCAGCAGACACTAACCTTCGGATAGGCAACGTGCAGATCATCTTCGACGGTTTCAACGAGTACAACTTCAACATTGACGTCATGGCTGCCAGCTACGACTCGATGAAGCAGGGCCTCACCCTGGTGGAGCAAGAGATGCCTGCGTCCATCTCGTTCCATGTTCCCGACCAGTACCACAAGCGAATCATTGGCATTGGTGGTCAGCACATCCAGCGAATCATGAAGAAGCACTCCGTCTTTGTCAAGTTCTCCAATGCCATGGATAGAGGTGAGTACTCGGCTCCTTGGCCGTCGACTTGTTGCTTACAAAGTCCTAGGAGGCATGGGCCGTGAGGATGACGACGTCAAGGTTGACAACGTCATCTGCCGCACGCCTGCCCGTAACGCTCAGAATCTGGATGCGGTCAAGAACGAAATTTTGGAAATGGTCGACCGAGCCGTATGTAGTGGCCATGGCTCTCTACCGAGAGGTTTACTGACCCGTTTGCCGCAGGATTCCGAATACACCACTCAGGTCGCCAGCGTTGATCGGCTTTACCACCGAGAGCTTATTGCTCGCCTCCCCGCGATTGACGAACTGGAGCAAAAGTACAACTGCAAGATCAACTTCCCCAGCACCGAGGAGGCGAGTGACGAAGTGACGGTTACCGGCCCACAGTGGCAGGTACCTCACTGTGTGGATGAGTTCCTGGGTATGGTCCCCGACAAGCACGAGCTGGTTCTTGCCCGCAGCGCCGAGATTGTCAAGTTCCTTGAGTCACCCGAGTTCGCCACCGACCTCGTCATGAAGCTGAAGGCTCAATATGAGGTGGAAGTCACGGTCCATCAGAATCCGGAGGAGCTCGCCGAGGATGGCTCTCCTACCGTCACGCTGGTGTGGGGCTTCACTCGGAACAACGCAGGCGGCCTCCGAGACGCCGTCGATTTCCTTCAGGCGCAGCTTGCGGCTGCGAGTGTTGAGCCCACCATCGTCAAGGGATCCATCCCGCGACCCAAGTCCGATTCGTTCGAGGACTCGCTGCAGTACTTTGATTCCAAGCTTCTCCAGCATGCGCCTACTTCCGTCGCCGCCGACTCACCCATCAAGGCCGCTTTCGGCGCCGAGGTTGCTCGCGAACGCAGCAGCATCCTCGACCGGCTCCGCAAGCCGGGGAGCATGACGTCCATCTCGTCCTTCCTGGACCGCAGAAAGAACAGCTCGAACTCGACCAACGGCAACTTCTTCAAGGGATCGAGCAACGTGTCCAAGTCGTCGCTCATTTCCATCGAGTCGACCCGCAGCTTCAACGCTGACCGAAACCCCTGGAACGATAGCGGCGTGAATCTTCCAGATGATGACCACCCCTGGGCCCCGCGCCCCATCAGCAAGCACATCGACAGCAAGCTGGCGATCCCGCTGGCCGGCGATGTGACGCCTCGCCACGGTGCCCGCGCGTCTGGAGACAGCGGCCGCCCTTCTACTTCCCATTCTATGAATTCAGGATACCCCGGCCCGGTTGGGCCTTTCCGTTAGATTCCCCTGACTTAGAACCTCTACATGCGAATACCCCGGCTGGATATACCCTGGCGTAAAGTATACCCTGGAACGTCTGATCGTGCGTCAGCCGGCTCCAATTTTGTTCCGAGTGCGTGTTTGTTACTGCTATTTTTCGATGTTGCTTTTGAAAGTTTGTTTGTCCTATTATCACGCCGCGAAATGTCTACGAAATTTGGTTTTTGGTTACTTGATGGGTGGTGTCGCTCTTGATGACCGACGTCCGCTCCTTATACCCGCATGCGCGACCAAAAGTCGAGATAAAAAATGAAAATACCCCGGGGCGGTTGAGCAAGAATGATCTGGTTGGCAATTGGAGGACGGATGTGGCTTGCAAGACGTGGTGCAGGGAAGCTATATCAGAGAAAAAGTGTGTTCTGGTGGGAAGAAGGCAGTGCATATACATGGAGCGTGTGCTGTGGTGTTCCTCGATGGAGACATTATGGTGTCCTAGACACGGCAGAGAAGGCTGAGAGATGTGCGAGTCGCCGGATGGGGGACGACGGGTGTGGACCAAACAGTACGAGGTCATGGAAACCGTGGAAAGGCAATATACCCGCATCTATGAGTCTGAACATCGTGTGCCGAGTGTGTTGTTTTCGTGACTGAGGAAGCGTCGGCTGATCTTTACAGTCATGAAACAAGCGTCTTACACTTCAGTAGAATAATAATATACAACGCGTGTAGACTAGCTGCCGGCGGTGAGATACACCCCGTGTCGCCCTTCAACGCCGAGTGCCCGTGGTATACTCCGTACAACTCCCAAATATCACCGCCTAGTGTACAATAAATACCGCGCCAGGGACGGTCAAGCCAGAAGAGGCCCAACCCGCACCTGCTCACGGCTCTCCCTCGTCTCGGCGACCGTCGTCTGCCTCTCGCGGCGTCGCTGTTCCGCCTCTATCTTGGCGAACTGGCCGCGAGCACCGTGCTTCAGCTTCGTGATCATGTCCGCCGCCCTGCCCTTGGTCAGGTCCGCCGCTGTCAACGCCTTGCCCCTCCCGCGCAGCCGGTTGACAAAGTCCAGCTGGCCCTGTGTCGGGGGCAGGCTGCGCCAAGACTGGTACCGGTGGATGAACGTGTGCGGAAACGCATTCGCCGCGTAGCTGTCCGCTCCGTGGACGGCGTCGTTGAAGGTGGCCGCTGTGAGAATCTCCCTCGGTGCTGCATATGGGGACTTGGCGATGCCGGGTGGCAGAGCGCGTATCTCGAGCGCTCGATACATGGGAGCTGAGCCGGCGGTCTGCTCCGCGACGCGCTCTATCCGGATGTAGGAACCGCTCGGTGCCGATAGCACGAACCGTTCGGGCCCGACCTGGACCCACGCATTCTGGCTGATGACGCGGATATGCTTTTCTCCAGATGTATCGGCAATCAGATCTAGAACGGACGAGTAGTCGGTGAATGTGACGGCCGTTGCGGAGGTCCCAGCCGATGGCGAGCCCCCAAGATCCGCCTGCTGCCCAGCTTCCTCTGCTGTCTGTTGATCCTTCATATTTCGCATATCGCTGACCGAGGCTTTGTCGACCAGCTCATTCGGGTCGAGCCCGAACAGCGTCGGCGTAGTCACGATGCCAGTTTCCAGGCTCGATACGAGGTCGATTATGTGGCAGTTCTTCTTGCCCGGATGAAGCCGCATGCCTCTGCCGATCATTTGGACCAGCAAATTCCGTGACCTCGTCGGTCTCGCCAGCACGATGCTGTCGATGTTGGGAATGTCCGTGCCCTCGGTGAAGACTCCGCAATTGACCAGCACCGGAAATTTCCCCTTTTTGAAGGCCTCCAATGTCTCGCTTCTTTCCACTTTCGGCGTATCCCCGGTTATGAATCTGGCGTCGAAGCCGTGTTCTCGGAACTTGCGCGTGAGACCAGCCACATGCGCCAGGTCGACGCAGAACACAAGCGTCGACTTCCTATCTGGGGCCTTGGCCATCCAGCTCCGGACGGTGATGTCGTTGACTTCGTCAGTGTTGACGACCTTGGACAGCTCTCCTGTCTGAAAGTCTCCAAAGGCGCCATTCTTTACCTTGGACAGGTTGGCCGACGATGCGACGGTCGTGAATATGACATCGGAGAGCCATTTGTCGGAGATCATGTCGACGTAGTCCTTGTGATAGACAATCTCGTCGATTGCGGCGCCAAGCTTGACCCCGTCGAAGCGCGAAAACGTCGCGGATACGCCGATCAGTGTCGGCGAGTCCTTCTGCTTCTGCTCGAGGCCAAAGTGCTTAAGCGTCTTGAGATACCCCTGGGCAACAATGTGGTGCGCCTCGTCCACAAGAACCAGCTTGAAGGAGGAGGGATCGAACTTGTCCAGCCGTTCCTTCGACGTGATGCTCTGCACGCTGGCAATGGTGATGTCTGCCGTCCCGGACGCGTGGAGAGAGCCCATCTCAATCTCAATGGTCTTGTCCGGGTACGCGAGCTGGCAATGTCGAGCGGCTTGCTCAACCAGCTCACGGCGGTGCGCCAGGATGAGAGTGCGGTCGCCCCCATCAGGACGAGAGCGAATCTTGTCAATGAGCTGGGTGAAGATGACCTGAAGGACGTCAGCTCAAGCGCATGCACGGAACGCGCCAGATGCTTACCGTTTTGCCACTGCCCGTGGCCAGCGATATCCCAACACGTTTGTGACCGCGTTTAAGGGACAAGAGAACGGATTTGATGCATTCTTGCTGATAATCTCTGAGCTTGGGCTTGAGACTCGGGGCGAGCGTCGCGGCGCAGGCTCTGAAGGGCCTGAGCTTGAAGAGCTGGGGGCTCACCCCGGCACTTGACCGGAAGACGCATCTTGCAACGGGGTGTAGCATCGTACATGATGATGTGACGATGTACGCGGCGTTGCACCTGGATCCGACGGTAAGCTTGCACGCTGCCAGAGGTCGCAGGGGGAAGAAGTCTTGTTGATGCATCGCATTGGCGACAGAGATTAAAGCGTGTTATGTAAGCACAACGGGAACGGCTCCGCTGGGGCCTGAACTCTGAACTCCGAGGTTGATGCTTCGAGCCTTCTGCATCACGCCCAGATTCAATATCAACTTTTCCAAATTTGGAAATACGCATTCGAGAACATACTCGAGCCCCTTGAAACACACATGGCCATGTTCCTGCCTGCCTCTGCAGCTTTCGATGTGAAAGCGACAAGGGAACATGGACCCTGGTAACGACCACTCCGTCGACGAAGCAGAATCCGTCAACCACGTTCACGACCCAGACGCCCTGGTGAAGGCGGAAAGGCAGATCTACTCGCCAGGCTGGACCAGTGCAGAAGATAATTCCGATAATTCCGATGAGTCGAGAAGCGAAGACGGCGGCGTCAGCGCAAACGACGACCCGAGTCTTGGTGATGGCCTTGGTGAGCGGTCACATCGCAAGCGACCTGCGGAAGATGCCGCTACAGATCGACCTTTCAAGCGCCACAAGGGCGTCCTGAACACTGAATATATCGAGCTTCTCAACAGAGATATTGATGACGCGGCGCATCGCGTATGCCTGGACGATGACATCAACCTCGAGCACAGTCAGATCGGTCTCACCACATGGTCGCCGTTGGAGAAGCGACAGTTCTTCGAGGCCCTTGCACGGCTGGGGCGCCACAACTTGCCCGGTATCGCCGCTCGTGTTAGTAGCAAGAGCTTGGTTGAGATCCAACACTACATCAACTTCCTGCAGGATGCTCAAGGCCGCCGCAGACAGTTCGATCGCCGGTCGATTCTTGAGACGGCAGAGTACCCTGCGGCGGTGGAGCTCAGCCAGCAGTGCTGCCATGCACAGGAGGAAGCATCCGATGCCGTGTCTCTGAGACAGGAGCAAAAGGAGGCACAGCGTGAAGAGAAGAAATGGGGCGTTTACTGGGATGTTACGCCCAACATGGCGGCGAAGCTGGACCGAGGACAGGATGCCGTCGTCAATCAGCCTCTCCCGTTTGCCCAACTGTTTCATCTCTCTCGATGGTTGAAGCTCTCCGACCGCTTCTTCATGAATTCCTCGATTCCGGGTAGCAACTGGAACTACATTGACGATGTGCCACCCTCGATGTGGGCTACAACGTTCGAAGACTTCTACTCGTTGGCTGTGTCAGTCACCAGGCGGCTTGTCCAGGCGACGTTGTTCATCAGCATGTCCAGGATCAGGGCAAAGCGGGATCTAGTCCCCAATACTAGAGATATTGTGCGGAGAAAAGACGCCGAGGCCGCGATTGCCTCCCTGGGCATGCCTCCCAACGCGCAGGGTCATTGGCTGAAAAGTGCCAGAAGACTGCGTCTGGATGTTTATGAAGAGCCGGCGGATCGGGACGAGGAGGCCGACGAGGAGCCCATGACTTATGACGAAGTCGAAGGCGCGTTGGGCGACGAACCGGATGGCGATGGGCCGAGGCGGACCGAACCAAATATCATCCCGCAAGACTCGGCTTCCGACGACGATGACGATGACGAAGACACCACAAATGATTCCGACGAAGAGAAGACATCACCCGAGGACGAGGCAGAGTACGAGATCAACCGCGAGGCAAACGAAATCCTGTGGTATTCCGCCGCGGACCTCCGCGATGTCCAGAGCACGAGACAGGCGCTCAAGCAGCGCATAGCCATGGAACGGCGACAGGAGGCGCAAGCCGACCGCTTTGACGAGTACGCGAGCTATCAGGCGGAGACGGAGATGTGGACTGTCCTGCAGAAGAAGCCGCCCATGGATATACCCAAGAAGCAGGACCCGGGGCGACCAGAAAGATCGAATTTGGATGTGGAGAGCATATACCCCGTGCGGAGGGATTGGGCGAGCCAGTTGCAGTATTGCGGCGAATGGGAGACGCTGGATGAGTCGAATAACCAGGGTGCCTAGGCTCTGGTATGTGTACAGAGAGCAGTGGGACTGTTGGTGGGCATTCCAGTTCTCGCCATGAATGTTACATTTGGGTATCTAGGTACTCCGTAGACAGACAGCACGACGCCGCGAGGTGTCCGCCTGCTCCATCTTCCATCATCGTCTGGTCCCGCCCCTTCGCCCCCTCCCCCGGCCTCGCCCACGGCCACGCGCAGCTCCCCGGGTAGTTCTTGACGCGGGGGTGCCATTCTCCTCTGCGCTCTCCTCCTCCTCCTCCTCCTCCTCCTCGGAGCCACTCTCCTCGCTATCGTCAACCTCCTCTTCTTCCGTCGTCTCAACCTTTTCCTTTTCCGCCTTGGCCTGCTGGCTGGCCGCCCTCGTCTTGCCCCTGGAACCCCTCGTTGTCCTCGCCGCGGGCGACTGCGCATCCGTCCCGTCTTCGGTATCCTCGGCCGAGGCGGCCCTGGCTCTCGTCGTCGCCGCGGTGCTTGGCCGCTTGCGCTTCCGGGTGACGTGCGACGGCGACGGCGACAGCTCGAGCTCGCGCGGGGACGTGGGCGCCTCGCTGGGGTCGGCGACGGCGCGCTGCAGCATGGGCTCGAGGAAATCGGGGCGTGGGAGCGCGAAGTCGATGTACTTATCATCGGAATCTTCGTCGTCGAACGACTCCCGCTCGTCAATCAGGTCCAGGTTGTAGTAGGTCCGCAGCTTCTGCCAGATGTGGGGGATGCGCGTGTGCCGGTACGTGTCTGGGTCGAAGCCGTGGTTTCGGAGGTGTTCTGATATCGCAATCATCCGGAAGTGCTTGTGCATGCCTGGCGAGGTGTCAGTGCGGCACCGAGAGCATGGCCGGGAGCGGAGCTCGGCGACGGAGACGTACCGGCTGGTTTCCAGCGGATGACCCCCTTGAAGAGGGAGGCGACCTGGTCATCCGTCCAGAGGTCGTTGAAGCCCTGTGCGTTGGCTTTGGCCGCCGCGGCTGCTGGCGTTGCGCTCGTTTGCGGCGCGTCAATGTCCATGGCATCGTCGTCGCGGGCGGCCGAAGGCGTCGCGGCAGCCTGCCCGCGCGCCCTCTTCTTGGGAGGCATGGCGGCTCGATTTGCGGTCGCTCGGGTGCGTGAGATGCTCGACGGCGATGCTGGGAGGCTGCTTCAGCCGGTAGCCGCGTCCTGTGCTGCTGTGGCTGACAAGATCGAAAGAAAAAAGCCGAGGGCTTTTTGAGCTTGAAAGGTTGAGGATGCGGCTCAAGGACAGGGCGACGTGGATGAGATCATCAGCCAGGTCAGCGAACTAGGTACTTTCAGCGCGGGGCCCCTGTAATCGGCCGCTGTTGGCGCAGGCCCAGGAACGCGCTCGCGTGTCGCGGGGCCAATGGAAGGCTTCAAATCGCAACATCAGCCCAACTTCAACTTGTGCTCGACCCCAATTACAGTATCCGGCGCGTCTCCGGCGCTGTCGAAAGATGATGCCATGGCCGGTGATGACAATGAGGCAGATGTCTTTGCCATTCCCGACTTCTGGCAGACTTCAAAGTGGCTAGAACAGCTGATCCAGGAGGCGCCGACTCCGTTATTCGCCAAGGACCTCAATGGTGAGCCTATCTGTCCCTGTCGCGAATTCCGAGGCTGATTGTTGTGCTGCAGCTACCTTGGATAGCCCGAATCTAGGCTTCATTCCCTATACCCCCATAACGCTTGCGCAAGATGGGTTCTTCAAGCTCCCTCCGCTCAACATCGCCGAAGCGAAGCAGCCAGACGCAAGGCAAGAGGCTGAAGATTCCAGCACCGTTATCGGCAGTACGAATGCTGCAGAAGTCGAATTCGATTCTTGGATGGAGCTGGAAGAGTCATCGGATAGGAGAACCGGCTTCAGAACATGGGACGCCTTCAACTCAAGGGAGATTGCGGCCCATCAGCCCGTGTTTGTCAGCGAGGCCGGTTCAGGCGCCTACGATGCCTTACTATCCTGGTCCACGGATCCCCTGGAGCTGCAAAACTCGGATGTCCCTGTCGTTGAGGCCAAGACTTACTTCTCCTCCCTGTTGGCGTTGGCGCTCGGTCGGGACTCCGTCTTCTTTAGAAAGGAAGATGAACGAGGATCTTTCAAACCTGCGCTTCCCAAGATGCGCGTCTCAGGCTACTCTCGACAAGTTCTCCAAGGGCTCGAGAGCCAGGCCCTCTGGTGTGGATCTACCCTCCTGGAGCTGAATGCATTCGTCCGATTTGCCTACGCTGCCTACTCGAGTCGATGTGGAGTGGCTCTCGCGAGTAGCATCAGCCAGATCTTGCAGGCCGTGGAACAGCGGGTGGCTGTGGATGGACGAAATCCGCGCTCGCTTTTGCAGCTTCAATCCACCATTGCGGACGTATCAACCATATTGAAGCCGTTCAAAAAGCTCACTTCGCAGCTACGCCGAAAGTGCTCCGACGAAGACATCTTGTCCCTTGTTTTCCACGCAGCATCTTCTCTGGACGACGGCGAAGAATACGTCCGGGATATACTGCGCGAGATATTGCGGCGTGTTTCTGCCCCCTGGATCGAGATCATGGAAGAATGGATCGGGACCAGGCGCGAGTCTGGCATTCCACTGACAAAGTCCAACCTGGGACAGAGCAAAGGCTTTGTCAAGGTCGAGGCGGAAGCCTACGTGGATGACTTCGGCCGGGAGGAGGAAGACGTCGACTTTCGACTGGACCACAGCAAGGTGCCGGATTTCATGCCGAGCGACGTGATGGAGTCGATATTCGAGACGGGCCGCAACTTGCGCTTCATTAGGTCTTTCCACCCATATCACCCCTTGGCGCAGCAAGGCGAGGCCCAGTCAAATCAGCCACCAAAAGCCGACTGGCTGTATGACTGGAGTTCGATTTTGGAGCTTGAGAGCCGAGTTTCTCGGTATCGAGACAGACTACATGACGCCCTTCAGAGAAGCCGACGGAACACTTCAACCTGCCCGTCCGGCATGGTAGCTCGAGCGGAAGAGCCCGGTTCGATGTCCAGACTGGAATTTTTTGGCCTCGACCGGAACGGTATGGAGGAGCGGATACTGGCATCAATTAATCAGCTCGATCAGCCTATGGCCGAGCCATCATCCGAGGACACTCTGGGCATGATCGTGCGCAGGCGGCTTCCTGGCAGATACCGTGCGATTACGAATCAGTCCGAGGCGACGCCGCATTGGACACTACTGCCTGTTCTTTCGTTTGGCGGCATTGCCTCTGCGCAAGCTCAGATCGTCAATCGGGAGAGCCTGCGGCTACTCTTCGATGAGCATGACCTTCGTGCTCATCTTAGGTTACAGAGAGGCTTCAGCCTGCTCGGCAACGGTGTCTTCTGTAGCCGCTTGTCGCATGCTTTGTTCGATCCGGACCTGGAATCAGCGGAGAGGGAGGCTGGGGTCGCCAGGCAAGGAGGAATCATGGGGCTCCGCCTTGGTGGCCGTGACACTTGGCCCCCTGCGAGTTCAGAGCTGCGGCTGGCCCTTATGGGCGTGCTGGCCGAAAGTTTTGGCTCGCAGAAGGACTCGGGGTTCCGCAATCTTGGTTCCGCTTCCGGCAATTCCCCAGGCTTGCCGGGAGACTTGAGTTTCGCCGTGCGAGACTTGTCGCCAGAAGAGATTGACAAGTGCATGAATCCAGACTCGCTCGAGGCGCTAGACTTTCTTCGCCTCTCATACAAGGCGCCGCCAGAACTAGCATCCATCGTCACGACGATTCATCTGATGAATTATGATTGCATCTTCAAACTGCTACTGCGAGTATTGCGGATGCTATACGTCGTCAACCAGCTCCACCGAGACATCAACTCGGGGGCCGGCTCCTGGCACAATCCGATCAACGCCTCATACCGCTTTGCCAAAGAGGCGCAGCATTTCGTCTCGAGCATTGCCTCGTACTTTCTGGATACGGGCGTTGCTCTTCCTTGGCAAGCGTTTGAGAGGAGGCTGGATACGGTGCAGGCCGGACTCGACAGCCTCGAGGACGATGCAGCGACAGAGAGGCTGCAGAGCCCCGACCAACTGCGCGAGCTTCATTCCCACGTGCTCGATCGAATAATGTTTGCTCTATTCTTGAAAAAGCGGCAACTGCCGGTGCTCAGTCTGCTCGAGGACATGTTCAGCATAGTGCTTCAATATGCCATGTACTCGAGACTGCAGGCCTTGGGGAGGGGCGACGAAACGAGGGGGGATCAGGAGGCAGTCGGGCTCTACGCCGCCTTTAAGAAGAAGACGCAAGTCTTCATCACCGTGTGCCGGGGCCTCTCGGAGAAGGGGCGGGCTGGAGGCAGTAAGATGTTTGAAGAGCTGGGAGTCGGGGACGACAGTTTGGTTGCGCAACTGTTGATGAAGCTGGATATGGATAACTACTACTGCAAACACTAGAGTTCGGCAACTATTGCAAATTCAAAATGCAAAATAAATAAAAGGTTCAACTTCATGATTGTGATTGCATTGCGTTTGCTTGTTGCACTCGGAGTTGAAAGACCCGACACGTGAGGTCGTGATGATGGATTTGGCGGTGGTCTGTGACCGCGACTTGCCCCGCCAACTGCGTCAACTCCAGCTGCCCCTCATCGCGTCTCCACGCGACTGAATCTACATGTAACCGAGACACCGCTTCGCGACCGACAATTCAGGAAGCTTGCGTCGCCTTCGCCCACCGCAGTGTCCACAATGGCTCGATCGAGCGTTGCAGCGCGCAACCTGTCGCTGACGGAGGAGCTGGAGAAGCTCGAGCAGTCCATCACTCTCACGTTGCAAGGTGCGCAAACCCCAACGGTCGCTGCCATGGAACGAACGATGTTGCTTACCAGCGCGCAGAGATCGACCACAACTTTAGCAAAGCGCATAGGATCGTGACGACGAGCATTCTGCCCCTGGTGGAGCAGTACGGCGAGCACTCTCGCTCAGTGTGGGAGTCGTCCAAGGTACGGGAGCCCCGTCGCCAGCCCAGCATCTGGCGGAAGCTGATGTCGTGCAGTTCTGGAAGCAGTTCTTTGAGGCGTCGGCCAATGTCTCCTTGTCGGGATACGAGGAGCTCACAAACGACGACGGCGATTCGGCCGTGGAAGACAGCACGGCACTGAGAGACGAAACGACGGCAGACTATACGCCTCAACACGAAGACGACGACGCCACGAGGACAACCGGGGTGGAGCAGTCAACACTGCACGGAGACGAGTCGCTGCTGGACGACGGCGAACTTACGGGGAGCACTCCTCGCCCGCCGGCGACCAGGACGATACAGGCGCGGCTGTCCAGCCTCGAGTCCCCTTACGAGGCGATGAAGCGCGAGATGAAGAACGAAGAGGACGGAACGATCGTGCTGGAGGACGAGGACTCGACCGTCCTGTTTGCCCAGCGCACGGCACGATTGCCCGACATGTCCATGACACCGAGAGGCGTCCTAGACCAGACCTTGGAACAGTCGGTTCAGCGGCACAAGGATCCGCTCCTACACCGCATCCTCGACAAGAACTACCGCCTGCAGGCGACACCTCACAAGCCCGCCTACCGCATCTCTCCGCTGAAGAAGGCCAGCGACAAGAAGGAGACGACGGCCGCATGGCAAGACTCGCCCATGTCGTCGCCGGAAATGGCGGTGCCGACGTTGCGCAGCGAGGTCTTCATGTCGCCATTCAAGACCAACGCACGGCAGCGCTTGGCCGCGGCAACCCAAGGCCCAAGAACGCCCGGGGTCAGCGTCCAGACGCCGGCGACGGCGCGGAAATCTCGGGACGCGTTCGCGGCGACGGCAGCAGGGAACGAGGATCCGACGGCGCAGGGAGGCAGACAGCGGTACGAGATTGATTGGGAGAGCGACGAGGACGGCGACGATGTGGACCTGTATGCCGGCATGAGCCCGCCCAAGACGATCCAATTCGCGCTGCCGCCCTCGAAGCTACTGCAGACACCAGGTGAGTTCCGACTGTGCTCCCGGATATGGCCGGATTTACTGAGCTAATCTATTTGCGTTTACAGCCCGGGAAGCCAGCAGGCGGATCGTCGATGATATCCTGATTGATGCCGGCGCGGACCCAGAGTCGTCCGAGTACAGCCCGACCATGGTCAAGATGAACGAAGACATTCTCAACGACAGCTTCTAGATGGTCGAGGGGAATAGACAAGAGGGACCAAGATGCTTGATGAATATACTGTGTTTTCAATTTCTTGCCTGTGGCTATTTGTTTGGCTGTGCCAAGAGTAATTATCTAAAAGGAGATCCTCGCGCTCTATATCAAACTCGCCGGGAGGGCGACAGTTTGATAATCTCGGGTTGATGTTCCTCAGAGCCCATTCCATCAATTCGTAACAACAAAAGAAAAACGAAGTAAACCTCCGCGGTGCCCATCTATTTTGGTCTAACGCCTTCGCCTTCAAATTCCACGGGGCGCGGGCTCAGCGCGCTGCTGCCCGGCCCCCGCTCATTAAATTTGTAGTCATTGATGATAAGTGTTGATTGGTTTTCGCTCGGTGCTTCTCCCTCTCGTGTACATCGAGAGGAGAAGCAGCTCAAGATCCGGCGTCGCGGGGGAGAGAAGATATTATGCCGGATACTGTTGTCGGCGCTCTCTAGTTGTAGAAGCGCATCTGGGGCATGATGAGGATGGGGGGCTTCATCTCCTTCTTGGACTTGGAAGGGACGGGCGCGGCGGAGGCGCTGTTCTTGCGGCTGTTGTCGCCGGCGCTCGAGGCGATGGAGCTGGTCTCGCTGTTGCGCTTGGAGTTGGCGGCCATGCTGGAGCGGCGGGAGCCGAAGATGTCGGCAAGGACCGACTTGGTGTTCTTGCGGTCGAAGATGTGGGGGGAGGAGATGGGGCCGTAGGCGTTGAGGGTCTCGGTGGCGGGAGAGGCAGACATTTTGGTGGTGGTGGTGATGTTGGTGATGTTGGTGGTGGTGTTGGTGGTTATGGTTGCGGCTGCGGGAGTTTCAAGCTTGATCCTTGAAGAGTTATTGTTTGGAGAGTTGGTGAATGGTTGGATTGTTTGCTTGAACGATGAACTATTGTGTGATGATGTTCTTTTGAATTCTCGTCTTGGAGGAGGAGGGCAGTCTTCTTATACCTTGTTCAAGGGCGAGGACGCATCGTGTAAGTTAAGTCGAAGCCTGGCGGTACGTAACTACGTACCGACAGCCGAAGCAGGGATCTGGATGCCAAAGCAACAAGGCAGAAACTTCTGGCCGCGGGCAAGCCACAATGACACCCACCCTGATGCGTCCCCTTCCGTGACTCATGACGCAAGGCGCTTCACGGTTCACGCACCCGAAGCGGTGCATACGAATGAGGTACGTAGCCTACGAAGTACGAAGTACGAGTACATACTCACTGCCGTGGTGGGGCTGCGCTGTGACTGACGACGTGGTTCACGTAGACCCCTGTCGGCCTTTGAGCCCTGCTCTGGTCAAGCTTTCACCCAACGGCGATCGATACGCGGCGAGCCAGCGAGAGCCTGCGGCAGGGAAACTTTCCGTCTGCCGGCGGATTCATGGGCAGAGAGGGCGCTGGACAGGTAATTCCATCCCATCACGCCAGGTTTCTTCACTGGCAGCCGACCACGCATCGTCGGCACCGCTCCTCTCTGCTCACTTGCCGGGCCAGACAAACAAGACCAGCAGCAGCAGAAGAATTCTCCTCGTAAATTGTTATAAAAATTGGATCCCTGTTTCTGCAAGGGACGGGGAGAGGCGGCA
The DNA here is from genome assembly GCA_003945565.1 of Tolypocladium inflatum. NCBI lineage: Eukaryota > Fungi > Ascomycota > Sordariomycetes > Hypocreales > Ophiocordycipitaceae > Tolypocladium > Tolypocladium inflatum. The sequence goes on along the minus strand of QEPE01000009.1, from coordinate 3,465,026 downwards.
AGCAGAGGGAAGAGCCGCATCGAAGCGGCCGAGGGCACGAGCTGTTGTACGTACGAGTAGGTACTCGTACGGGAGCCATCAGGGCACGGGCGGCGGTTAGTGGTGATGGTGGCACTCGCCTGTTGCCACAGGCGGCTGGTCGGCCGACCCTTGCAGCGCGCCGGCGGAAAAACTCTTCTCCCACGTGTCTGCTCCCTGTAAACGCTGTGCCGTTGGGTGCTGCTTCCAGGCTTGCTGGTAAAATTTCGCAGAGAGCGCTGGTGGGGCGCAGCAGCGAACTGGCCGTGTCGAGTCACATCCGAAGCCAGCCGCACGCTGTCGCAGGCCGTTTCAGCCAGCCGTTTGTGCCCCCGGCGCCTGGATGGGGCTGTGGGGCACCGTCGCCGGGCTCGTACGGGGCCCGCCCGGGGCTGCGCCACACCGCTGGCCGCCCGGGACGGGTACCCGTGGGAGCAGCAGTCGACACAGACGGGCGGCGGCCAGGGCGGGTGGACCCACGATGTGGCGGCAATGAGACGGCGGATCCACGGGCCCAGCGCCAGACGCGCAGAGAAGTTTTCAGGCATGGGTCTGGTCCTGTTCCTGTTCTTGGTCGTGAAGGCTTCACCAGCCGGACGACACATGGGGTGACGGACGCGGCAACCTACGGCGTGAGTACTAGTACTCGTACTGGCATGACGAGGCTCCGCTTCTGCCCATGGCCTCTACCGGCCGATACATACATGCTACGAGTACGTATTCTCTTTGTCAAGAGAGAGTTTTTCTACTCCTTTGATATCCGATCCCAAGCCCTGCCATCGCGACAAGTCCCCACCGGTGGTGGGCTCGGCGGCTGCGCACCCGTGCGGCCTGGTGCAGTCAGTCCATCGAGGTCAGTCGACGGAACACGCGAGGCTCCTCGTAGCAGAGCGCACATCACCAGCCAACGCGGCCATGCTCCCAGGTGACGCCTGTGCGAATTACGAAACGCGGTGTACGCGCACCAGCCGGGGTTGGTGACGCAGCGCATGACTGCGCCGGTCAGCGATGACTCTACGGACTGCCGGGCCACCGCCAGCGCTGCCAGCCGCCCAAGGAGGAAGCTGTATTCGGCAGCAGCCGAGGGGTGTGCCCCGTCTGCACGTACGTACTCGTACATACCTACGGAGTAGGCCTACGTAAGCTGGGCAGGCACGCGCAAGAGGCGCAACCGATGGCTGATCGGCCACACCATCTCGAGTCCTCGACGCGTACGGGCACCGACGACGCTGGTACCGTACCCGTCGACGGCTTCAGATGGAACGGGCATCACCTGGTTCACGCCATCAGCCACAATGACCTCGCGACGGGCTGGCTTCCGATCCGGCTGTGATTCTCTCTCCTGCACGCACAGCCATCTCGAGATGCCCCGCGCCACCGTCGTCCGCCAAGCGCCGTGAACAATTGCACGCCGTGATCTCAACGACAAGGACAGCCACGAGACTCTCTCTCTCTCAGACATGGAGCACGGACCATACTACTACTTAGGATACTTTCTTGTACTCCGTACTCCATACCAGTTTTCGACTAACAGCTAAGTTACTCCGTACAACCGGCTCAAACAGCCGGCCAATGTAAGCGCAAATCTTGCGGAGCTTACATAGGTAGCTCACATACGAAGTAAGTGCCCCCGTTGTACTCAAAGGTCAATAGAGTTTTCAATCAGCCTTGCTGTAATTGACTGCAAGCATGAAGCTGGTCGAAGGAACTCATTGATCAGAGTGCATGGGCGCTGATGCAACAGCCATGCAGCCATGTCCGGAAAGGGCGTTGTTTATTCAGCACTGCTAAATGATGTGCTCAGAAATCAAAGTACTTTCGCCTGATACTCTCCATCTTGAGCTCATGTGGCATGGGGTCCAGGAACATGTCCATCTCTTCCTCCGAGAATACATTATAGATGAGGTTTTTCGCACAAAAATACTCCCAGTACGGAGGGAACCACCCTGCCGTCTCCCAGTCGATGATGCCAACCACTTCATCCCTGTTCACCAAAATGTTTAGGCTGCTTGGGTCGCCGTGTGTGAAGACTGGTTTCCCGAACGGCTGCCGATAAAACGAAAAGAGCTCGGGTAGGTCTGGAGGCAGGTTCCTATAGTCGGCCTCGGGGTCTGCGTCGTTTGCGAGCGCCCGATGGAAGTCACGAATCGTCGCGAATGGACCCCAGATTAGCTTTGAGGGCAAGCGACAGTCACAAAGGAGACGCCATCGACACTAGCGACTCCTACCCCTTCGGGTAGGCTTCACCTTGATGCATACACCGAACACGGACAAGAGGCCGGGCGAGGGCTTCCATACCCGTCGGATGTACTTGTGGTTTCTCGACTCGACGACGAATATTGTCACCCATTGGCCTACAAGCCCGGCGTTGATCGGGTCGGTTGCCGTTCCCATGCTCCCGCAGTCCCGCAGTACCGCAGTCTTCTTGTCGTCCGTCGTCTCACGACTCCATCAGCTCGCCCGGATCAAGATGTGAATAGATGCGAAGAATCCGTGGTATCGAAGTCGCGTTATTAGGTGCTGCTCGCAGGAGGATTGAAAGCACAGCCAGTCGGCTGATTCGTACCTAGAATGCTATGTCGTATCAATCGCCATCGCGCTGTGTCCTGTACAAGAACTGCTACATGAGCAAAAACGTCTGATGACAGAGGCTGGAAGGCTGCTTACCTTACGTGATTGTAGTACTTCGTACGCAGCACCAAAGGCAATATTGAATACTGGTTCAAACAGAACCCAGAGGGGGTCTTTGTACCCCTTATCTTCCCCCCATGGAGGAAATTCCCGGAAAGTCTCTCAGATAGTCTGCTCAATGAGACACAAAAGAGACGAGGTACGAGCCAACTGGCTGACGTACTCGTATTGAACGAGATTCGCAAGCTTCTGTTGATCAATCAGCCCCCCTCGAGCGTCATCAAGCTATGGTGGGCTTGGTGGGGCAGCCAAGGACCCTGCCGTGGTCCCCACCACCACTATCGATAAGTCGCCGTTATCCTTATCGTCAGAAAATTTCCAGTCCCAGTGCTGCATGCTGAACAAATTCCTAGCCAGTACTTGCCGTTGACGACGCGCAACCATGGAGCAGCAACTGCATAAGCCGCATCGCGCGGCCAAGAAGGACAAGAAGGACAAGAAGAAGCCGCACACGGGAGGTATGTTGCGACGTTGCCGGTCGGCCATGAACGGGGGAAGAGACCGGCGCGCTGACGTGGAGCAGAACCCAATCCCAAGGCCTTCGCCTTTGCCCGCCCAGGCAAGCTTCAGAAGCAGGCCGCTCGGTCGCAGGATGTGAGTTTCGACCGATTGACATGTCCCTTTGACTATTCCGCAATGCGCTGACGCTCTTCCTCTCTGTAGATCAAAGAGAAGCGTCTCCATGTTCCCCTCGTCGACCGAATTCCCGATGAGGCCCCGCCGCGCCTCGTCGCCATCGTCGGCCCCCCCGGCGTCGGCAAGACGACTCTCCTCAAGTCCATGATCCGTCGATACGCCAAGGAGTCCATCACCGACCCCCAAGGCCCCATCACCGTGGTCACGTCGAAGAAGCAGCGGTTAACATTCATCGAGTGCCCGAACGAGTTGGAGGCCATGGTCGACATCGCCAAGGTGGCTGACATTGTCCTCCTCATGATCGACGGCAACTACGGCTTCGAGATGGAGACTATGGAGTTCCTCAATGTCTTGGCTGCGACCGGCATGCCGGGTAACGTCTTCGGCATCCTGACGCATCTGGATCTGTTCCGCAAGCCGCAGGCGCTCAAGGACGCAAAGAAGCGGCTGAAGCGCAGATTATGGACCGAGCTGTACCAGGGCGCCCATCTGTTCTACCTCTCTGGTGTCATGAACGGCCGATATCCGGATCGCGAAATCCACAACCTCTCTCGCTTCCTCTCCGTCATGAAGAACCCACGACCGCTCATCTGGCGAAACTCCCACCCCTACACCATCGTTGACAGCTTCCGCGACATTACGCACCCGGCAAAGATCGAGGAAGATGCGAATTGCGACCGATCGATTGTCTTGTCGGGATATCTGCGCGGGACGAATTTCGCCGCGCAGGGTCAGCGCGTGCACGTTGCGGGCCTGGGCGACTTCACCGTCTCAAACATGGAGGTTCTGCCAGACCCGTGCCCGACACCATCAATGGAGCAGGCGATGGCGAAAATTACAGGCAAGACTGGCCGTCGGAGACTGGACGAGAAAGAGAAGAAGATGCACGCTCCCATGTCGGATCGGAGTGGCCTGAAAATCGACGGCGACGCCATCTGGATTACAAGAGACAAGGGCTTTACCTTTGACAAGGACATCGACGAGGACGAGCGTGGCGAGGGCGAGGAGATGATAGTAGGTCTCCAAGCTGAGCGGCGATTACTCGGCCAGACGGAGGACGGCGTGCAGCTGTTCTCTGGTGGCGAGAAGCTGAAGGAGGTAGTTGAGGAGGAGAACACTGGCAGAAAATCCCAGCGAAGAGCTCGATTTGCAGATCGAGACGAACAAGCCGAGGAAGAAGCTGTCGATGATGAGGGATTCGTCAGCGGCAGTGGCGAAGAGGGTTCGGATGTCGAGGAGGATGAGTTCAACGAAGACAAGGTCGGCACCATGTTCAAGGAGTTTCGCAAGGACGTCGACAAGGCCGACGAGGACGACGTTGCGTTTGCCGACAGCGACTCGGACCTGGGCTCCATTTCCGACCCGGACGACGATGTGGAAGACGACGAGGAGTACGATTCCGATGAGGAGGCTGCCGCTCTGCGATGGAAGGATGACCTCGCGGGGAGAGCCAAGCAGCTCCATGGCAGGAGACGGTCATACCACACCGGGGATCTGGCGAGATACATCTACGACAACTCGCTGAGTCCAGAGGATGCTCTGAAGCGATGGAGGGGCGAGGACGACGCGCCAGAGGAAAACATTGAAGAGGACTCCGATGACGAGGACTTTTTCAAGAAGTCGACAAAAGAGAAAGAGGATGTGGCTGAAGACAGGTCAATACCTCTGTACGACTACGAGGATCTAGCGGCAAAGTGGGCCGAGAGGGATAACGTGGAGGCGTTGCGCAGGAAATTCACGACTGCGGATCGGGGCAGGGAATACGGAGAGGATGAAGACGACGGTGGCGAGGACGGCGAGGACGGCGAGGACGGCGAGGATGAGAACGACGAGGGTGATGGCGTCTTTGAAGACCTGGAGGCCACCGAGGCTCCTCAACAACCACCTGCCCCGGACATTGCTGCCGAGCGTGAAAAGAATGCCAAGAGGAAAGAAGAGCTCAAGTTGCGGTTCGAAGAAGAAGACAGAGAAGGCTTCCTCAACGACAAGGCCAATGCTCGCCGCGAAGGTGGTGACATCCAAGAGTTTGGAGAGGACGACTGGTACGACGCGCAAAAGGCCATGATCCAGAAGCAGCTGGACATCAACAAGGAAGAGTTCGAGACGCTGGACGAGCGACAGCGGGCTGCTGTGGAGGGATACCGAGCCGGCAAGTACGCCAAGCTCGTCCTCGAGAACGTGCCGGCCGAGTTCGTCAACAAGTTCAACTCCCGGCTGCCCATCGTCGTGGGCGGCCTGTCCGCGACCGAAGACCGATGGGGCTTTGTCCAGGTCCGCATCAAGCGACACCGCTGGCACAAGAAGATTCTCAAGACAAACGACCCGCTTATCTTCTCCCTCGGCTGGAGGCGGTTCCAGACACTGCCCATGTACAGCATCTCCGACTCGCGAACTCGAAACCGAATGCTCAAGTACACCCCCGAGCACATGCACTGCTTCGCCACCGTCTACGCCCCCCTCATCGCGCCCAACACGGGCTTTGTTTGCTTCAACTCCTTCTCCCCCGAGACCCCGGGCTTCCGCATCGCCGCCACGGGCACGGTGCTGAGCGTGGACGAGTCCACCGAGATTGTCAAGAAGCTCAAGCTCACTGGCGCGCCGTACAAGATCTTCAAGAACACGGCCTTCATCAAGGATATGTTCAACTCGTCCCTGGAGATTGCCAAGTTCGAGGGCGCCTCCATCAAGACCGTCTCCGGCGTTCGCGGCCAGATCAAGCGTGCTCTGTCCAAGCCCGAGGGCCACTTCCGCGCCACCTTTGAGGACAAGATCCTCCTCAGCGACATTGTCTTCCTGCGCGCGTGGTACCCGATCAAGCCGCACCGCTTCTATAACCCGGCTACCAACCTCATCGGCTGGCAGCCTATGCGTCTCACCGGCGAGGTGCGCCGCGATCAAGGGGTCGCCACGCCCCAGCTCAAGAACAGCCAGTACCGCAAGATTGAGCGCGAGACCCGGCACTTCAACCCCTTGCGTGTGCCCCGTGCCCTGGCCGCCGAGCTGCCTTTCAAGTCGCAGATCGTCCAGACCAAGAAGCAGAAGCGCCAGACGTACCTGCAGAAGCGCGCCGTCGTCCTCGCCCCCGGGTCGGAGGAGAAGAAGGCCCGCGCCGTGATGCAGCAGCTGCTCACGGTCCGCAACGAGGCGGCGGCCAAGCGCCGCGCGAAGAAGGACGAGAACCACGCGGCCTTCAAGAAGAAGATGGCGGACAATGCGGAGAAGAAGGAGGCGAGGGAGAAGCGCGAGAGCAAAGAGTATTGGCGCAAGAATGGGAGGAAGAGGGGGCCCGGTGAGGAGGAAGGGGGCGGAGGCAAGAGGAGAAAGTAGCTTGCTGGCAGTGAGCTCGGGTACAGTACTGTACATATTCCCGAAACAAAGATTATTTCGAGTTGTCCGCGTTACTCTGGCATTGGAATCTGTTCAAGAAGCAGCGTTGATACCAGTGTCGGAGGTGCTCAGCAATAAGCATAGCACGGATGTACCCCATAAGGTACGCCAGGGCTGGAGAAGCAGGGGCTATAAATCCGCGTCGTTTTGTCACGTCGATCGATGAGGAAGGAACGGGGAGACAGGCTGCTAGGGGCCAAGATCGAGTGGCTCACTCAGCTGGGCGTACAACTTCATCCGCACAAGTCACCTCGGCACCGCGCCGGCCAGCCGGAGTGGCTGCTCGCGGATCGCGATGACCCCGAGGCGGGGACGGTGCGGGAGCAGTTGGACGAGAGAGCACGGGGGGCTTGACAGACTCTCACGGTGACTCGGGTTTTGCCTACCTCGTCGTCCTCGCTCGATGATACATGAAAGGGGACGTCAATCACTGCTGAACATAATATTTCGCCCCAATACGCATAATTTGTGCAGTCTCAACTCGAAAAAAGGCCATGATGCGCACACACCCGTTACAATCTCTTCCAAAACACCACCGTATGTTGTCGAACCAGCGCCCCAGGTGTCGTGCCTTGCGCAAGGGAAGGTTGAAGAAAGCGTTCATGGCCACATCCATTAACAGGGATAGCACCTCTCAGACTCGCTAAAAGTCCACCACCAAAAGAACATGTCCTACAGTCTCCACCACGGCCATGCGCAACGGTTTGCTGCGTGACAGATGCCGTCACCCATGCCGCTGATCTCACCAAAGTTTTAGGCGCCCTCGGGAGCTCTCGCGCCTCGAGGCAACAAAAGAATGTTCCAAGGAAACCGAGTGCTCAATGCGCTTCAAATTCCAACTTGTCCGGCCCCCTGCTGTATCAAAGGAAAAAGACACACGCCTCGTAAAGCATGTTCGAAGAATCATTGCCTAGCCCAGCCGTGCCGATTCCTTAGTTCATGTGCTCGTGGAACTTGGCGTGGTGGGCCACCTAGGAAGCCACCAGAGGGTCCTTCTCGGGCACAACAGGCTCCTCCTCCGGAACCTCAGGGACCACGAAGGCCTCGGGAACTGCGCCAGCGGGCTCAGGCACGGCCACCTTCTCGGGCTCCTCAGTCGGAGCAGAGGGAAACTCGGGCTGCTGGGCAGCGGGGGCCGGCTTGGTCACGGCCGCGGGGGAGGCACTTCGGCCTCGCAGCATCTCCTGGACCTTGCCGGTGTAGTCGCCAGCGTACTGCTTGCCCATGGTGGTGATGTGGCCGGCCTGCTTCTGGGCAACGCTGCGGACCTGGGCGGTCTGGGCGTTGATGACCTCAGACGCGTTCTTGAGGTGGTGGTCGATGAGCTCCTGGTTGGAGGCGTAGATGAGGGGCACGAAGAAGGCAACGCTGGTGCCGATGATGGCGAGGCCCCAGTAAGGAACCAGCTTGACGAGGTAGTAGGAGATGAAGGCAGCGACACAGGCCTACCATTCGTTAGCTCCTGAAACTCATAATTCCCGGTTTGGACAAAGATCTTACAGCAGCGGAGGCACCGACGTTCTCAGCAAAGAGGATACGCTGGGACTCGATGACGAAGAAGTTGATGAGCTCGTGGACATCGCCAATCATGCTGTCAAGCGTCGCTCGCGAGACCGTGTAGTATCGGCGGGGGCGCAGCTGCGTGGCGAGGCCGTGGTTGAGAACGAGCTTGCCGGCGGCCTCGGCGCTGACGGTGACGGCGAGAGCCATCCAGGACAGCTTGAACGCCCCACGGATCACATCGAGGTATCTAGCGGCGAAGATGAGGGAGACGATCGAGACATAGGCAATAGCCGAGGCACCTTGAGAGACAGCTGTCAGCACGACAAAGTCGCAAGAGGCAGGGCGAAGCTTACGAGGGTTCTTCCACGAGAGGAGCTCCGAGAAAAAGGAGTGGTAGTGTGTGAGAGGCTGGCCGGTGGCCGCCGGGTTGGTAGGGGTCTTGCGAGAGGCCGCCAGGTTGGATAACTCAGACGAGGCCTTTGCCGAGTGGTCCTTGACGTTCTGTGCAACAGGGCCTATCACGCGCGATAAACGTCAGAAGCAGTTCGGAGGGAGATGCAATGGCTGCGAACCCACCATTCGTCATAGAGTCGTAAGCAGCGGCAGCGTCTGTCGGGAGAATGTCAGCTATTGCGACGCTGGGGCACGACTCGCCATGACATGTGAAAATAAAAAATAAAAAACTGTCTGCGGTTAGCATCGTGGCCCAGGCTTGGGGGACAAAAGGGCTTGCCGCAACGTACCCTACTGGTCTTGGTGGTCTCGTAGAGCGAGCCGCCGTTGGCCGCCGGAGGCGCATCAACAGTATCAGCCATTGCGAAGTGGTTTCTCGGGAGGATGCGCGCGGGTTGCGTTTGTGTGGTGTTACCGTGTTGTTGACGAGGCGAACAGGGGGTTTAGGTTGGCAGATTGGAATATTTTCTAATCTGTAGGGGGGCAACGGACGTCAGTGGATCTCCGGCAGCTTGGTTGGCGCCAGCAGCAGTCGAGGAAAATCGTTAGGTAGAGGGCGAGCGTGGCGAGGGCGACGGTGCTTGTTCGTTCGTTCGGCCGTACGTACCTGGAGATGCGGACAAGCAGGATAGAAGTCGAGGTCGCGGAGGGGAGGAATCAAGATGGAGAGGAGGAGGAGCAGGTGATGACGGAGGAATCGGATCGAGGGGGAGCGAGTGACGCTGTTGCGGTTTGGGGACAGGAGGCACAGGCGGAGCTCTGGCCTGCTGGCACGGGAAAGCTGGCAGAAAGCTGGCACCTGCTGGCGCCATGCTGCAGCGGCTGTGGCTGGTGCAGATGACGCAGGGGTCGCGATAAGGTCGTGCCACAGCAACGGCCAGCAGCCAAAGGCGAGAACGGAGTAGTTACTCCGTACCTTGCCTACTTGGTACGAATAGTAGGAGCTCTTCTTGCTCCTGTTCCAGATACGTACGAGTACCGCTGCTGTGGCGGTGCAGCTCCAGATGTCCCGGGGAAGGAACGCACGAAGCAACACGTCACTCGGGCGCAAATGAGCCCCTTTGCAATTTTCTGCCATAGCTCAACTTCATCTCAGACGCATTTCCTTTCATGACGGCGTTCCTGGAGCAGCTTTGCGCCGCGAACAGCGAGACCACGGGGGCGCGTCATCCGCGCTGCCGAACCGCACCATCACATGATTCCACCACCACGCGGCACATGTCCCGCGCCAACATGGCTGGGGATGCCGAGGATGCCTGCTACGGAAGCGATACGTGTCCGTACGGCGGAGATGCATCTTGCTCGCGTTCTGCTCCCGCCAGAGTGTCCAGAAGCGTCTGCAGGCTGCTATGCAAATCCAAGAGGGGCCATGCCAGGGCAGCCAGCCATCCTTGCCTGTATCAGCCTCCGGAGCACACCATTCATTCCGGTGCTCCGGCGGATGAACATTTGGCATGCATATCTTTGACATGCTCGGTTTGTGCGCGCAAGTGTCGCCGCAACAAGTCAAGTTCGCTCACCCAAGTGGGTGTTTTCCGTTTTATCCAGCTTCATTCACACAGCAGCCCAACGCCAAGTCTGCTCAAGTCCCAAGGTCGCCAAGCTGGAACAGCGTCACATCTACTACCGTTGCGGCTTTCATACCACGTGCCGACATCTGAGGAACCTCAGGGGTCGCACAAGCCTTAGCCGCCGCGACTGCACCGCATCTGCATGCTGGTTCTAGCCTATAAGCGGGAACATGAGCTGCCGTCAGACTCTCAACATCTTGGGACGCCCCGTCCTTGATGTAATCTGCCCTCGTTGCGCCCACGATCAGGGACGGCAGCTCTCTGGCAGCCGGAGTCGTGGACCGGCGACAACGAGGATGAGACGATGATTCACGAAAGAGTATGAGTACCGGTGCGACTCCTTTTCGACTTCCAGAATACCTCAACAGAACGCTTCTCCCGCGACAAGAATAACCGCAGACCAAGGGCCAAAGGATTGTGGTATTCCATTGTTTTCTAAAAAGAAGCCACTAGAGCTGCGTTCCCAGCTCGCAGCCGTGTCCTAGTACCTATCCTCAAACTCCGTGCTAAGCTAAGGTAAACCCTTCTCTCCCGCCGCAGCCATGTCCATAATATCTGTCTATCCGCCAATACCTATTCCGTACCTTGGGTAAAGAATGCCAAGGGTGGTTCGAGCAGGCCAGTCTAGGGGTAATGGTTTTTCCTCGTACGGATCCCCCCCACGCATGTACTCTGCCGCCCATCAGATGCAGCCCATATGATGGATATGTACAAGAATAGACATCCGCGCGGGACGCGGGGCCGTCTCATATATAAATGATGCAACAACGCAGCGGTTGCCCGCCATGCTCTTCTCTAATACGCTCATGCTCCCTCACCGTCGCCAGCCCCAGAACCCGCCACTAGCAGGCGACGTGCCCGACGTGGGAACCGTGGGTTTGGCAGTCTGATCTGTAGATGGTGTTGGTCCGTGCCCAGTAAGCCGGCCAAACACCCCCATTGCAGTCGTGGGGTTTGATCCCGCCGTTGATGTTGCCGCTGGAGAGTCTCCTGGGGCTAAGCCGCAAGCCTTTCGGAGAGCCTCGAGCTTCTGCTTTGCCTCTTCGGCTTCTTGTTTCGCCGTGGCCTCGGCCGTCTTGGCCTGGACGAGCTCCAACAGCAAGTTATCGTGCTCGTTGGGTGGTGACGCAGTCCCTGACGACGCCACTGGTGGCAACGCTGATTCGTATGGCCGCGGCAGTGACGACATCCTCTTGCTGAACCCGGGAGCTTGGGATGGCGTTGACTTGCTACGTCCGAGCTTGAATTCTCTCAAGCCGCCAGCGTTGCCTTTGCTCGCCCACTCCGCGTCCACATCCCGGTTGGTAGACTCGCACGCAGAGCTGGCCGAGGCCCTGGTTCGCATTCCGTGAATCTGCTTTTCTAGCCGCTGCTTATCCTGGTGAAGCGTCCGAACATGGCTATGGCGCTCGCGGAGCTGCTCCTTGAGAGATGTTATCTCCTGGTCCATGTCATGGATCCGACGGCTCAATTCCTGAGAGTGCGATACTGCGCTAGCCACTTGATCTTTGGCGCTCAGCAGCTCGTCCCTGAGCTGGGACTTTGTTTGCAGCATCGAAGATCGATGCTTCTCATCTTCGTCCCCGAATCGACTGTCCACCCGATCCAGCAGCTCCGACAAGTCCTGGGTCGATGGCGTCTGCTCCACATCTGTTGGCACATCGATCGCAAGCTCGGTTTCGTCCGATGTCGGTGTGGACTGGTCGTCTTCATTTTCGGCTGTAGACTTGGTTTCGGGCGTTTCCATCTTGTCATCGGTCGTCGCTTGGTCGTTGCTGGTCGCCCTCTTCCTCAACCCGTCGAGCAGCAATCGGACCGCCTTACGGTCCTCCTCCCGCTCCTCCCGCTCCAGCTGGAGTTGGTTGGAGAGAAGAGCATGATTCCGTTGCAGTTCACTCAAGGCCATCAGCAGGTCCTCGATTTGGCTGTGCAGGTATCTCTCATCGGTCGTCTTGGCGCTCGCGATTGACTTTGGGCCAACAGGGGTGGACTCGCGGCTCGAAATGTCGTCCTCGGTATTGGCCGAGTCGCGAGACATAGTCGTCGCGTCGGTGGAGGAAGAGCTGGCGACGCTGGCCGAGCTAGCCTCCATGGAGTTGAGCGTCGATGCGAGACTCTGCTTCGACGTGCTGCGCCGTAGCATGCTCAACGGTCGTGAGGGCGCCGCGAGGCCAGGAGCAAGGTTACCATTCCTGGAACTGGCCGATGACGCCCATATACGGCCAAGAAAGCGGGTCGCCGCCGTGGTGATATCGGATGTCCGCGCCGCATTGGCCGTGGCGATCAGGGACTCGCGATATCCTTGCTCCAGTTGCGAAAGCTTCTCTCGGGTCACTACACCTGTCAGGCTGGCAAAGTCTTGAACAAACTCGTCGGCATCGTAGTGGTAGCAGTCCCACAAGCCCCGAGACAGGAGGAGCTGCATGACATCTTCCAGTTCGTTACATGCCAACAACCGCGCCTCGTTCTTCCTCATGAGAGATAGTGCTACCCGCATAAGGGTCTCCGAGGCACCTTCGGCGAATATGACATCGTAGATGCGGAATAGCATGGGTAGCGGACATGTGACGGCGAAAAAGCTGAGGAACCACTGCGACACATAAGCGGTCTCGACTTGCAGATCTTCTAAATGGCTCGACAAGGCAGGAAGGTTGAGTCGAAGAAGCTCGCGAAATTGATATATGCGGACATGAAGCCCAGAGAGATCTGGGAGGAAGCATGCTCGCAAATCATACCTCTCCATTAGTCTAGCGACGTGTCAGCGTGTCGTGGGTTTCCGGTGGTCAAGGCGAGACTTGTCCTTACCGGACTAGGACGCAAAACGCCTGCTTGTCTGGCATATGCATCAGCAGGGGGCCGACGAGAAATGCCAGTCCCTGGCAGTAGCCAATCTTGGTATCATAAAGGCTAAAGGATTTGAGCACCCGACCCAGCATGCGTTGTCCGTCGCCCTCGGGGTCGCGGAACATCTCGACGCCTGGAAAGCTTCTGCCGAGGTCCTTTCCAATGAGAAGCTCGTAGGGGCTAGATTCGCCGCAGAAACGCTCGTATTGTTCCTCTAGGACGGCGTCACGGGCGCCAGACATGCTCTGCCACACCACCCCTCTCAGCGGCGGAGGGATCCCCTTGCGGATCTTGTTGGACAGGAGAGTCGGTAGCCGCGCTGCAGTCTGTTGATAGTCCTTGACGAGAGCGGCGTAGAACTCGAGGTCTGTCATGGGGGGGGGCGGGAGCATGGAATATCGCAGTGCGGACGGTGTCGGCCCATGGACCATCTGCCGCAGCTGTGCCATGGACGGCGGGCGAGGTCTGCTGGCAGCGGCCTTCTCCACGGGCTGGACTTTGACGCTCTTTGGGTTAGTAGCCAGCTTTGCATTCTCTTGTTCCAGCCGTGCTAGGAGAAGCGCCGTCGACTGTGAACTCATGTCAGCTTTGTCGGCGTTTTGAAACACGGGATGGAGCAGGTGACGGGCGTACGTTGTCCGTCTCGTCATCCTTGACCTGCTCGTCCTCGGTCTTCTCCAGCTGCTCCCAGTTCACTTCGTCGGGGTCGTCTGAGAAATCGCTCTCGTGGCCGTCGGCAGCGAAGTCGCCCAGCTCGTCCTGCAGGCTGCGGTTTGCCTCGGTGGGCGACGCGGTGGCGGACGAGTCGCGGCGGATATCGTGCCTATCGCTAAAGCTCTGGGCCGCGTCGTCTCCCACCGTCGATGCGGCAGGCTCGGTCGGGGCGACGTCGGAGGCGGCGGTCGCATCGAGGGTGAGAGCTGGGGGCTCCGAGAGCCTGACGGTAACCATAGAATCGTGTGTCATCTTAGGGGTCTCGGCTTCCGTCTCGTCGTCGACGGCTGTGATGGCTGGCTCGGCAGCCTTTGTAGGAGCGGGGGGCTCATGACGAGGTTGACGCTCGCCCGGGTCCATGGCCGTCATCGAGGGCGTAGATCAAGGCGAGTGGTCGGGGCTGGAATGCGTGATGACGGAGCAAGACTCGAGACACAATCCGGCGTCGTCGAGGAGTCAGTCACGTCTGCTGGGGGCTCGGAGCCCACTTTCCTCCACCGGGACCCAGTTGGCGACGTCAAGGAGATGGTCCGGGGTGCCGAGTCAATCAGTGGGAGGTTCCGAATCGCGCAATGGAGCTGGCCAGCCTGGAGGGGACGGCGATGCGGTTTTGTTGTTTCATCGAGGGGCTCGCAAAGGCCGAGACAGCCAGAGGTGCCAAGTTTGCCGCGGCTTTTCTCTGTCGACACCGCGAGACCGGACAAAACGGGCGCAAACTTGACAATGGTCCGGCAGGCAGGTAGGCAGGAGATGATTGCCACAGTGACAAAGGGAAAAGAGGGAAGAAAGAGTGACAGGGCCGGGGCCGAACGCGCGACGCGATATGGGGCGTGGAGTCGAGGTTGGTTGAGCCGACCAGCCTACGAGAGCCCCTGGAACTGTCCCTTGACAGAATGCAGCCGCTACGTAACAGGCTCATTGGATGGATGCAATTTTGAATGGGCAGGGAAAGGGGCCTCTAGAGCCTACCTAGGGGTTCGGCCGCTTGAGGCCCCCTGATACCTAATGCAGCGCCTTTCGCTAATTACCCGCCGTCGACCCCTTGACCCGTTCAAGCCGTCCCCCAATCGTGAGCCCGGCGACGAAGGTTGTTTCTTTTTACGAGTACTTTGTCTCGCCTGTCACCGTGTGGCATTGAGCCATTGTCCTTGGCGCGTCCCAATGCGCGTCTACATCAGGTGGACTTTTTCTTTTTTCATTTTTCCCGCTCGCTGGTACAAACATTGACCTCGTGGAAGCTGCTTTAGGGCTCAGAGTCGAGCTTGACTTCGGATGTCAATAGAGAAAGAAAGCCGGCGGTCGGCCGATCTGATGCCCCCACATCGGCGCAAATAAGGGTGGGCCAGTGCCACCTCCTGTGGCGCGAGCTGTGGTCTGATAGCTCCAGCCACAGCGGTACTGCGAACTCGACCTCACACCGTTGCCCTACCCTGTACTCCGTACGAAGTACGAGCCTCCAAGAACCTAATGCCAGGATTCCGACTGGGAGTGGTGAGAAACGGTCATGAGTAGACTCCTATGATATTCCAATGACTTGCATGATATGCTTCAAACTGTGGAAGTACATCGGGATCAAAATACCCGTTCGACCAAGCTCGTATCAGGGTCAGGTCCCGTGTTCACACCACATCGTGAATAGAACCTTGGGAAGTTGAATCTTGAACTAACGTGCTCAACGGAAGACGACGACGCTGCGGCAGAATTGGTGTTGGATACCATGATTTGACTATGGCTTCGCGGTTGAAACACCACTGTGCTTTGGGTTGGCCGCTACAAAGAGGGCAGGGAAACTTGGAGTGGTTGCCTGGCTGTCAGTCGGCGGAATGCACATCGGTCGAAGGATCGACGGGCTTCAAAGCTGGCAAGATGATCACACGATGCTGTCGGCGGGGCTGCTCGACCGTTCCGCATCTTTGAGTCAAACCCACACACGCCCTGCCCTGCGGCCCCTGCCCGAGGCGAGAACACCAAGAGCCTGGGCTGTCGATGCCAGCACATTTGGCACCGCATCGCGTCACGCTGCGGTCACGACACCTCCAAGACGGACCCGGTCCGACCGCTGCGACTGGGTCCCGTATCTACCGTCCCCGAGGTGCCGCATCTGCACCCGTCATCACACCGCCGCGACGATAATTCGCCTGTCCTCGTGGTTCGCGGCCGCAGCGCCATGACGGCTAGCGGCCGGAGCAGATTCAGCGGCCGCCAATGGCCGGCAGCGATGCGGTATGTGGCAGCCCACCCGGTGCACCCTGCAGGCCCTCGACGGTGTGTCATGCGTCCGTCGTGGACTGTGCATGCATTTCTGCGACTCCAGATGCGCCTCTTGGGTGGAAGCGGACGACGACGCAGGCAAGCAGGCAAGTGAAAGACGTCGATCCAACTGGCGGTGATACCAATGCCGATACCCCCTCGCCTTTGTTCCACCACCGCTGCCGTATCAAGACGGCGCCCGCTGGCCAGAGACGTTGGAGCCTTGGAGGGCCGCCTTGCCCTTGTCTGTCTGATCGTGATCGCGACCAAAACGGCTGACGCACGAACCGCCATGGCCCTGTAATCTGCCCAAACCTCTTGGCTGGCCCACCCTCGCTCGCCATGAAAGAGCCGGGTGGTCGTGTAAGTCCCGCCGTTGGATGCCGTGCGCTGGGTACGGTGCATACGAGTACATAAGACAGACTGACGTCCAGTGGCTGCGACAATGTAGATGTGAAAAATGCCCCATTCGATTCTTCATGGTGGTGCGCTGCAGGTTTTATCGGGATATTATATTGCCTCCTCGCATCGTCCTCCTCTCCAGAGGCAGCAAATTCCTCTGTTCGCTGGCTACCTAGGTACCTACCTAGGTAAGGTCCTGTTGTGGCGCGTCCACCCCAGCTGGTGGCCGCCAGTGGGTGCCCCCTTGTCCTGTAGTGCTCCAACCGCGACACTGCCGTCTGTGGTGCTGGGCTCGATCGTCGCTGGACATCGCCAGCCTGGCAGATTCTTTCCCTCCGCACCTCTTCTCTCCCTCGAGGAGATACGCTGTCCCGCCTCTCATGGCGTCCTGAGACGCGTCCATCATACGGCGGCCAAGCTGGATTCCAGGAGCCCAAGGGGTCCCGTACCACACCCGGACTGGAATCATGTTCTCCTCGCTGCTGCGCCGCCCCAAGAACGGCTCTCGTCGCGTCGACATCCGCGATGCCAGCCTCTCTCCCTCCTCGCGGCCGCCTCCTCGCCTGCAATTTGCCGGGCGGAAGCATGCCACGGCCGACTTTACCGAGGCCGATGACGACGAGGAGGACGAGTCCAACGACGAGCGCACGAATCGATTTGGCCCTGAAGAAGGCGAAGATGCACCGGACGATGGCCCTGAAGTCGAGGCGGACGAGGATGGCGGCCAGAAAGCGTTGCCGGTCCTCCCGCTCTTTTCTGCCACGCACCTCGGTAATATTCGATACCCCCTTGGCCTTTGCTGTCGAAGTGTCGTTGCTAATTCGCTCCGTCCCCCCCCCCAGACTCCCTGCCGATCTACAGCATCACCCATGCCATTCGCATCATCGTGTCCGCCCGCACCGAGACGACCCTGACGTGGGAACAGCTGCGCTCGCCCCAGGTCTCGCAGTTCCTGGTAAAGCCCATGCAGCAGCAGATCCGGACCCAGCACTTCTCCCGGGCGACCCTATACGCGCTCATGGCCAACTGCCTGCAGTTTACCAAGGAGGGGCAGCGATACGCCGCCAACGCAGGGAACAGCAACACCAGGGCCAAGGTCTGTGAGCTGCTTGCCCTCAAGCTGTTGAAGGAGTACACCACCCGGGAACTCATCGACGCCTTGGCATACGACTTTTATCCCCTCCAAGGTCTCCCAGGAGCGCCGCCCCCGAACCCATCAGGCAGGGTAAACACCAAGGCCAAGCAGGCCATGACCGCTTCCAGGACATCCACGTTGGAGGTTGCCATCCGCGCTTCGGCCAAGCACTTTCTTGCCCACCCCGTCGTGATACAGCAGCTCGAGGCCATTTGGAATGGTGCCATTACCTTTTACTCGTCCGCGGACAGCTTGCATCGCGAAGCACCGCCGAACCCCTTCCAGGGTATGAATGGAAATGCTGCCAAACCAGACGCCAGGACCCCCTTGCTCGGATCCCTCCCACCCAAGCAAGGCCATTTCCATGTTCCCCCCGGAAGAAGGACCGTGATGCTCTATGATCCTCGGCAGGCGTCTATGCTCAAGCTCTCTCGCCTTCGTGTTCCGCGTTACCGGTCTTTTCTTTCCACGCTCTCACTCGCCGTCCTGATCGGCCTCTTCCTGTCAGTCCTGGCACAGAGGTCCGTGCAAATCACTGGACTGGAGTTGGTGTTCTGGTTCTGGAGTGCCGGCTTCATGCTCGACGAGCTGGTTGGCTTCAACGAACAGGGGTTTGCCCTCTACATCATGAGCTTTTGGAACATCTTTGACCTGGGGATCCTCGTACTGCTCATAGCGTACTACTGCATGCGTGCCTATGGCGTTTTCCTAGTTGACCCCCATCACTGGAACGACATGGCATACGATGTACTGGCAGCAAACGCCATCCTCCTGTTGCCACGCATCTTCAGCATCCTGGACCATTACCAATACTTCTCCCAGCTGCTGATTGCTTTCCGTCTGATGGCCGTGGACCTAGCAGCCGTGTTTGTCCTGGTTCTCATCATGTGTAGCGGGTTCTACGTCTTCTTCACGTTGTCGGCAAGTGCAAATGAAAGCGGCGATGTCGCCTACAAGATCTTCCAGATCCTCATGGGCTTTACCCCAGCTGCCTGGGATATGTAAGTTGATTGAGCCACCGGGGACGAAGAAGAATGAATCTAACGGAATACTAGCTGGCCTCAATACAACTGGCTCGCGAGGATATTGATGATGATGTTCCTCATCATTTGCCACTTCTTGGTCGTGTAAGTTGAACGCAGCCCCTATCGTGATGCCGCTGACACGAAGGACCAGGACAATTCTCATTACTGTCTTGACCAACTCGTTCATGACGATTGCATCAAACGCCACGGAGGAGCATCAGTACGTCCACCATCAACTGTTGCAGGTTACCACCACTTACACCCACGCAGGTTCTTATTCGCCATCAACACAATTTCCATGGTCAAGAACGATGCGCTGTTTTCATACATAGCACCCAGCAATATCTTTGCCTGGCTGCTCATGCCTCTGCGGTACTGCATGCCACTGAAGCACTTTGTCTGGCTCAACCGAACCATCATCAAGGTTACTCACTTCCCGGTGTTATTCTGTATCTACCTGTACGAGAGGTTTTGGCTCGCACCGTCCATGTACGAGCCCACGGATTTGGTCGAGAACCACGGCAGGACTCGTCCCAGGACAATCTCGTTCCGAGATCCGGTTGAGAGGAACGCCATGTTTAGTCCCAATCTTCGGGTCCGTGAGGAATCAGTGGCCGGGTTCCACAAAGACCGAGCACTGGAAGAAGTCTTCCGGCGCTTGCCGGAATCCGCCACGTTGCGCACCCAAAGGAGGAACGAGAGGCGTAAGACGCAGACGGCTATCCGCAACTGGATGGATCAAAATGACGATGCGGGAGTGCCGCTGTCAAACTGGCCCACCTTGGACAGCCGAGCGGTGCCGGACTGGCAGAGGCGGCTGAGCGTGGGATGGGAGCGATCGTCGCACTTGAGGCAGGTTTCCGATGTCAGGTCGACGGCCAGTGACCCGGCCGATTTCATGTCCAACCACGGAGCGTCCTTTTCACGCGGACAAAGATCCCGGCTAGATGCGGCGATGCCAGAGTACAAAGATCAGACCGACGCGGACGGCGATGACGAGCTGGTCACCAACGACGAAGATGAAGACGATGCTGGGACGAATGCCGACCGCAGTCATCAGTACGCAAAGTACGGTATCGAGGAGGAGGATTACTTTACCACTCCAATGGTAGCCCGCTCCGCGAAGCTGGCTTCCTCGCACGGCTCGTCTGCCAAAGCACTGGCAACGAGCCCTCGCCAAGGCATTCAAAGACGCGGGATGCACAGTCGCACACTGTCGACAAACACCATCCTATACAATCCAGAGGAGCTACCGCAGGCCCACAACTCTTCACCCAAGTCACCCCCCAAAGCGACCCAGAGTAGGAAGCCTGGGACTGGTGGCCGCAGCACAGGCGCGAATACGCCTGCCCAGGTGGCGCGACGGAGTTCCCCTCGACGAACTGTATTCGCCCCCAGCTCCCATCCTCGTCCTATCATACCGCCGCGTGGCATGACAGAAACGGGGGGCGTCAGCAGAAGTGCCATGCTCAGCCTGGAACCCCGTGACCGGCTACGAGAAGCCAGGAGGCTCTCCTCTGTCGATCTGAGCATTCTTTCGGACCACTTCGGACCCGAAGACCCGAACGTGGGGATGGCCGGGAGCTTCCAGACGCAGATGGCAATGGCCATGATGAAGGATCATCGCCTACGCGTCGCGGGAGGGATGGACGTTGCCGACCGGGATAGGATGGGGAGACTGGTTCTGGCCCGCATGAAGACGTTGGAGGAGAGCTTTGCGGAGGTAATCCGGGAGATGCGAGACCTCAAGAACAGCTCGACGGGGCCGCATTCGAGGCGGAACTCGTCGGCAGAGGAGGTAAAGGGCACGGGAGTCGACAGCGGGGGACATGACCGAACCAAGAGAGCTAAGGGGGATTCGACACCCAAGAAGGGGTACGGCAAGCGACCTGCGAGTCGACGGAGCATGAAGGAAGGTAAAGTCGGTATGGCGCCGAGGCGGGATCCCAAAGGAAAGGGGAAGGAGATTGCCTACGCATCGACAGATGATGAGAGAGAAGCAGACGATGGCTTCCAGCTGAGGGGAAGTTCGATGTGAGGGAGCAGGGCCGAGGTGCATTACAGGCGTTGATTTGGGATCATGGCACGGCATTGTACTACTACCGGGTTGAGCATCAAGGGGGAGTCGGGCGGGGGGAGGAGTCGCGCGTGTGGCATTTTCCGGCGTGTTCACAATCAATTACGGACGGACGGACTGGAGTGGTAATTGTTATTGTGTTGAATGCTCGTGTGCCGAGCCATGAGGTATATGGCGACCACACGCCGCCACCGCTGCGATCGACGCGCCTTGCGCCTCTGCTGCGCGGCCTCATTGCTTCAGATCGCGTGGGATCGCGTGAACTTGTACTTGAAGGAGACTGCGGCGGCGGTCACGGCGGCGGCGAAGGCGAGGAGGAGCCAACAAGGTTACTTTTCTCGGTCCACGGGCACTAGGAGACCCCACCGTGATGGCGGATGCGCGCGCAGTACCTATGCGCTGGTCGGAAGGATGTAGTGCTTTAGCTAGTTGGATGGTGATGACAGCCCGGGAAGAGATGAGATTGAGATGAGATGAGATGGATGGAGGAAGGAGGGATTGTTGTGAACATGTGGATATACTTTGTATCTACGGTGGATCAACAATGGATGGATACAGGCTAAGATGGAGACTGGAGTACGGAGTACGCATCGCGACTAGATCTTGGGTTGGGGTTCATCGGATGGATGGATCGGAGAGGCACTGGCCGGCACTGGCGCGCGAGCTTGCGGGTCGAGTGGAGAGCCGGGGGCGAGGTGAAGATGGCGGGGATCTGTGGGTACGGGGACAGACCTGGACAGATATCGTTCTATCCCACGGTGGCTGGTACTTCGCACCTCCGGAGTATGCATCAAGCGTCCATGACCCGAGATGCTGATGACTGAATGGTCAAGGGAGCGGGTGGGCAGCGTCACGGTGGGGTTCTGCTGTTGCAGATGAACACAACGTAGGTCTATCGCTGGCAGCTGTCAGCGGTACTTGGGTATTGCGGCACAGCGCACTCGGTGCACACCAACGATTGGCCCAGCCACGACAGAACGCGTCCCGTGTGGCTTGGCAACTTGGTTCTACGAGTATGTTGGGCTGCCAGTTTTAAACTACGCTGGCAGGTGCGTCTGGATGCGTCTACTCGTACTCCTGCCGCTTGTTGTCCGTGTCACGGGCACATGACGAGCTGCCCAAATAAGACAACCAACAGGCTGCAGTCCTCCAGCAGCCTCCCATCCTCATTCTTCTTCTTGCCATCCATCCGTCGCGGAGCCTCACCCTCAATCTCCCACCAAGGTCAACCCCCCAAGATACCGGCAGCAACGCGGGCTCGTCGCTTTGCCGCGACCTCGGGCGTGTTAGTTAATTGAGGTGGTCCGATCTCCCCTCACCGGCCAGCCGGCGAGGCTCACTATAAGCGCAATGTCGCGCCAATCTGATACCGGCTGGAACATATCCACCGACCGTCCTGAACAAGGCCTCACGCCAGGGCGTGACCCGTACCCATGGCCAATCCTCCCAGAAGTATTCAAATGTGGTGACGGCGGCGGCGGCAGCGGCGGCGGCGGCGACGACCCAATCCAAGCACCCGCCCCTCGCAGGCCCAACGACGCTCCACAAGCCGGCGAGAGGCTCGGACAAGCTGCCGACGCCAGCTTCAACAGACCGAGCGGTCCTAAGCGCATCCCGCAGCTCCTCAGGGTCGGGTCTGAGATCAAATCTGCGCGAAACATGGAGTTCTACATGGTCCACTCCGCCGAGTTCGAGCTGAGAACTGGCGACACTATGGTCTTTGTCGATTTGCCCAGCACTTCCAAAGACCCCAGGAAGCAGGCCGACTGCGATGGCATCGCCTACAGGCCCCAGACGCTTCGCGTCCACTCTGAAAAGCTGCTGGCCACGGGGTCCTCCAAGTTCGCCGAGATGCTGCGCCCGACGTACCAGTTCCGGATACAGCGACGCCGCAAGATGGTGAACAAGCTCCCCGAAGGCGTCATGTATCTTCTCGACCTAACGCCACCCTCGGAGGGGGACGAGCTGGTCTTCGAGATGACGGAGCTGTCCCTCACGCCCGGCGTCATGAGGTGGTGGAGCTCCTCCAGATTCCACGACGTCGACCCCAGCCTGGTGACTGGACACGATGATGTCTGTGCGTGTAAGCGACAGGCAGCCCCAACGCTCCAACATGAAAACGGCGAAGAACCTGGTGGCTCACAGAAGGACTGGAGCAAGATGTCTGTTGACGACCTTGCCGATGAGATGGTGCAATCGTCCTCGGATACGGGAACGAGGAGGCTGCTTCCACCGACACCTGATCAGCTCATCAAAATGAAGACCGACGGCGACTACAGCCTCTACAAGACGCCGCCTTTCCGCCAGATCCCAGACTACTGCCCCGTCCGCCACCGCAACGCCGTTATCCGCCTGCTCACTCTCATCGAAGGCCGCGACGTCCTCATGGACTCGGCGAGCCGAGTCTGGACCCTCGTGGCCCTGGCCAAGATCTTCGACTGTCCCTCCGTTGTGCGAGACCGAGTTGTGCAGTGGATCATGCACGGCACCAATATGAGGTTCATTGAGATTCTGCCCGAGGAGGCGCTCCGAATTGGATTTGCTTTGGAGATACCTCAAGTGACGCAATGCGCCTTTCGGATTCTGGTCAATGAAATGGCGCTCAGCGAAGCTGCTACCGACGATGCTAAGCGGGAACCCTCACGGACGACAGTCTTCGGACGAAGGCTAGGGGAGTGCGGCGATGAGCTGAATAACCTCATCCAGCACGCTGCTCGGGCTCTTGTCGAGCGCGTGTCGTTGACGAAGGCCCAGCTTCAGAGCCCAGACCTGTTTGACTTTTGGAACATTCAAGGATGGAGCAAGCTACGGAGGCTGGAGCTTCTCCTCGCCAGAGGCGACGAGCCCATATGCCGATCCGCGCTCAAAAAGCTGCGTCAGCTTATGAAAGCACTCCAGGACGCGGTTACTTCCAAGTTCAACGATGCCGCCCGCGAACACATCAACGATGCGCACCCGATGCTCTGTAGCATGGACATGGATCGAGCGACCTATGTTCTACCCCAAGACTTTGAGAAGCTCAGCTCCATCCTGTGCGATGCGAATCTGGTCCAGAAGCTTCTATGCCCTTTTATATACAACGATCTGGGCGAGCGCTGTAGCTCGGCCCTGTACCTTGGACTGCCTACGGTTGAGCAAACATCGGACGGACCACAGTACTCCCAGTTGCTGGAAGAGGCCGCCAAGGCGCTGCAACATGCTGCCTTTGATAGGCCAGGCATGATGTGCACTGATGAATGGGCAGAGTTTTTGGATACTCTCAGAAATTACAATGGATCCATCAAGTACCACTCCATCAAGACGCCTTTGGTCGACCTCGACCGGTTTGACCGGGAGGTCAAGGACGCACTTCGGCCCCTGACTCTCTCCTGGATCCGACACGATATTGATCCCCCTTTGAACATCACGCGTCACATGCTGCTCACGCTGACCATCAACGAGATGAAGTTCCTGCCGCTCTGGGCTGGCGGCTTCGACGACGGCACCGGCGGCGTTTTTGAGAGTTTCGTTCCCCCAACAGACATGGGTCCGAACGGACCCGGCCCAGCGTACCACACGGGCGGAACACTCCCCTCGGTGGCCCCAAGTATATCCGAGTCGATGATTGAGGACATGTCTGCGTTGAGGTTCAAGGGGAGCACGACGGCCGCGTCGATCGACGTCCACGACGGCATCTCCACCGTGCACCGGCCGGATAGCGTCATTGCAGACGATGTGTCCATCGTGTCGGATGCGTTTACGGCGAATACAGCGGAATACCAGGAGGCCAAGTTTGCGGTACCCGCGGAGCACCAGGGGGTTGGCCAGGCGATCGGCGCGATGGTCGAGTCAGACGAGGACTTTGAATGCGTGATCGCGGATGGTTCTGACGACGTGGGGAGGCCCTTTAGCGACGCCAGCGACAGCGAGGATAGCGTGGTGATGGTATGATGGGACGCTAAAAGGAGTTTGTGACTGCCTCGGGAGGCAACGCTTGGATGGAATGGTGCCGTGTGCTCATCCACGGGTTGACAGGTTGCGGATGGCATGGTTTGGATAATACGGAAGGGCTTGCCATGAAGGACTCTACTCGTAAAAGCACAAGTGTTTTGATGACGATGCGATGTACGGATTAGTACAATGAGATACGATGCTGTTTATGTTTTGAATAATTTGGGTATCCATCAGATGCCATTCAGCTGCCAAGCCGTCTATGTAAATGCGATTCCACCGTTCCCCGCTTCCTAAACGCCGTCGAATATGCCCACGCACGCGTGAAACCAAGCATGCCCCCCTCCTCCCATACCCGGCAACTACCCCATGTTCAGCGTGTTGCCCGACCCCCTCGGATTGTCATCCTTGAAGTCGTCCCAGTCGCGCGCCTTGTACGTCTCGCGGTCGACGGCGTCCATGTCCTCGTCGTCGGCGGCCTTCTTGGGCGGGTCGGTGCCGCCCTCGAGGATGCCGCCGCGGCGGCGCTCCTCCTCGAGGTACTCGTCGATGGACATGGTGGGCAGGTTGTGGCCCGGGCGGAAGACGCCGCGGGCGAGGTCGGCGCGCGAGCCGACGAGCGTAAAGGGCTGCAGGGGCTTGCCCTTTTGCGAGAGGAGCGGCCCGCCGCGGGAGGTGGCGGCGCGGAGGGTCTGGTCGAGGCGGGTGTCGGCGGCGTCGTCGCCGCGCAGTGGCGTTGAGGAGTGGGCGGAGGGGTGGTCGTTGGAGGAGGAGGGTGCCTGGGCGAGCAGGGGGAGCTCGCGGTTGAGCGAGTCGAGGGCCTGAAAGGTCGCGTGTATGCTGTGCGTGACGCTCATGAGGTGCACCTCGCGCACGGCCTCCTCGTCGCCGCGCTCGGCATACCCCGGGTTCGCCTTCAGATACGCAATCTTGTCCCTCAGCGCCTTCTCCGCGCGGAAGCCCGCGATCTTGCCGTCCCGCTTGGCCGCTGCGTCGCTCCCGGCCGGCACCACGGCGAAGCCCTCGCCGTCGTCGCGGTACCGCTCGAGCAGCCCGTCGTACGGCGGCGCGACGAGCCCGTACGCGTCGGCGAGGTCGAGGAAGCGCTCGTACGCGGCGCGCGCGCGGCGCAGCGTGACGAGGCGGCGCGCGGGGCTGGCAAAGGGCACGCGCTGGACGAGCTCGGCGGCGTGGAAGTTGGTCAGCAGGTAGGGCAGCGAGCTGGTGGCGAGGTCCTCGGCGGCCTCGTTGGGGGAGAAGAGCGCGACGGCGGAGATGAGCTCGAGGACGCGGCTGTAGAGCGCGAGCGCCGCGTCGACGGCGGCGGCGTAGGAGGGGGATGTGGTGTCGGAGCTGGCCTCGAGGGCGCGGCGCCTCTCCTCTGCCTCCTCGAAGACGACGCGCAGGGACTGCGGCTCGTCGGACGAGGCCATCGTGGGGTGGCTTTGAGCTACACCGGAATTTCTCGTTGCTGTGCTGGAGGGGCGTCTCGTGGTCGAGGTGGATGGTGTAGGAATTCGGAGAGGTTGAGATGGACTAGCAACCCCTCCACCCTTAGCAGGCAGATAGCGTTATCGATAAGTTAGTCAAAGAACTAACGTTACCTACTTCGTACACAGCGTCCTGGACTCCTGAACACTATGCGTAACGGTAGATTTAAGTCAAGCAGAGCGCCTACCTGATTATCTCAGGCAGTACATATCACGTGTGATAGTGTGTCCCAGCCGCGAGCTACTCGCTCTCCCAGACGTGGGGAGGCGTGGAGATGGTGAAGCTTCTTGTCCAGCATGATGTAGAGACTCACCACGATTCTACAAGCAGAGTGTCCAAGTAAGCGGTTTGGGCAATTCAGCAAAGACGCAACAGATTAAAGGAGATACACAGATACACTGAGATATCGTTCCCTCCCCCCAACGCCACCGAGCAAAGCAAGCCCACCGTCCATCCGTTTCCTCTATCGCCGTGTACTCGGCTCGCTCCAACGCAAAGCCACTAGAATCCTGCATCAAAGTCCACCCGGCCCAGACTTTGCCGCCACATAACTAGTCATCATCATCGTCAACCTCGAATGGGTCATCGCTCTCATCCTGATTCATGGACGAGTCATCGTCAACCACGATCGGCCGTCTCGCTGCTGCCGCTCTTCCCGGGCGGCCTCGCGCCGCAGGCTTGGGGACGGGCGACGGGGGATCGGCTATTTCGTCGTCCGAGTCGTCCTCGATGACAGTCTTCTTCTTCCTGGCCGCGTATGCCTTGGCCGCGGGAGACAGTGTCGTGGGCTTGGGCGCTGCCTTGGGTTTGGGCTCGGCCTTGGCCTTGTTCTTTACCCCGGCCGGGCGCCCACGTGGTTTCTTGACTGTTGCCAGGATAGCCTCAGGTTTCGGCGCCGCGGCGCTAGACGACGCCTTGGCTGCTGGTGCCTTGGAAGCTGGTGCGACGGGGAAGTCGTCGGACAGGAAGCTGTCCACTACGTCTCCCTTGGTCGCCGTCTTGTGTGGCGACGACCTGGCCAACATTTCGTAGTTGGTCTCGTCAGGACTGTCCACGTCGAATGACGACTTTGACGCCTTTGTCTTCAGCTTCGGCAGCCCGCCGGCGCCAGTGCTCCCGTGGCTAGACTCGGGTCGGTTCATGGCGTAGAGACTGAGCCGTCCGCTAGATTCTCCGTCGCGGTTGCCGATGCCCTTGACCATGGCCCCGATGTCACCCAGCATCTTGTCGTCGTCGTCGCTGTCCGAAGTGACGTCGAACAACGTTTTGGCCTTTGACGCGGCGGCACGCTTGGTGCGTCCAACCTCTGGCTCCTCAGACTGCGACTGAGACTGCGACACAGATCGAGGCCGAGAGCCCTTGGCCGTTGCCGGCTTGCTCCTGCTGAGAGCCGCGAAATCGTCGTCGGAGAAATTGTCAGACAACTCGACAACCTCCTCTTTAGGCTCCTTCTTCGGCTTCGGCTTGGCACTAAACATTTCCGCAAACCTCTGCGAGCTCTTGGTTTCCACCTTTACTGGAGCCTTCGCCGGGGCCTTTGCCGTCGCCTTTGCCTTGCCCTTGCCCTTCTTGTCGGGTTCGTATTCGTCATCATCCTTGGCCTTGCGTCCGCGGCCCGCGCCGATTTTCTTAGACACGCGGCGCCCCATACGGCGGATGCTGGTCTGGATCTCTGCGTCGAGGGCAAGCTGAATCTCCCACTCAGCCACAAACTCTTCGAGGTCAGCGCACCACAGATCCTTCTCGCTCTTGGCCAGAAGCGTGTCGTGCTCGGCCTTCTTCTTGACAATGGCGTCGTTGAGCTTTTCAAGACGCTCAAGAGTCAGGGCCCAGATGGGCATCTACCGTTCATGTCAGCACAAGTCCTTGAAGAAGCCACAAGTCCAGGTGATTTTACCGAAAGAAGGTAATCGTAGTCGCGCGCACTACCTTCGGCGACGCCGTCCTCGGCTTCATCTCCTGACGCGTCGGCCTCGTCCTCTGCGGTCTTCTTCTTCGCACTCGGCCCACGAGGGAAGGCCTCGTACTTGCGATCGCGAAGCTCTCGGACAATGACATCCTTCTTCTTCTTGCTCACAACCAGGACGCCGTCAATAATCTCCTGGATGAAACGTGCCTGATTTTGGAGCTTCCGGAAGTCGGCGTGATAAACGCCAAGCCAGTGTTTCTGCAATGCATCAGTGTCGAGCTTCGTGTAGCTGCGGTTGGGATGTGCTTACCTTTCGTTCCAAGTACATGGCCAGCCGATGGTGATAGTATTCCTCCAGAATATCCTCCACCCTTTCGTACCTGCGGATTTGGCCGTTGGCATCAAAAGCCACCAGATTCGATGTCGCCACCTGCTTGGTGAGCTTGAACCGCTCCAGCAGACCCTCTGTCATGACCTTGTCGATGTACTTCTCGTCTACCATGATCTCGAAGTGGACTGTTTTGTGGTCGTTGAATTCCTTGTAGTCCTTGATCCAGGTAGGCCCGTCAACGCCGCTGATGACCTTTTCAAGTCTTGCCTTGAAGTCATCAGTCCACATGCGGATGGGCAGTTCCGTGATCATGATCTCGTTGGCGTTCTGCTCGTTGGGGTACGCAATGCCGTTAAACTTGTAACGGTCTGGTCCAGCGGCTTCTGGCGTTCCTTTCCAGCCTCGGAACCACGGCATCATGGTTTCAAACGGCCTTTCTTCGGGGTCATCCTCATCAAGTCGACCCATGCGGCGCTTCAAGTTCTTGACGATGTCCATTGGGTGATAGTTAGGAATGGACGTGCTCCATCCCGTACCAATACCATCGGCGCCGTTGACAAGCACCATGGGGAGGACTGGAGCGTACGTTTCGGGCTCAATGGGATTCCCGTCGTCGATGTTGTACTTTAGGCATGGCTCGTCCAGTGGAGAGAAAATCTTTCGCGCAAACGGCGAGAGACGCGTGAACGTGTAACGAGGGCTAGCGGCGTCGGAGCCTCCAGCAAGTCGGGAACCGAAATTTCCACTTGGTTCCAGGCAGTTGATGTTGTTCGATCCGACAAAGTTCTGGGCCAGGCCAATAATGGTCTGCTGAAGCGACTGCTCGCCGTGATGGTAGGCAGTCTGTTCGGAGACGTAACCTGCCAGTTCCACCACCTTCTTGTCCTTGACCAGGTTTCGCTTGAAGCACGCGTAGATGACCTTTCGCTGACCAGGCTTGAATCCGTCAATGACAGAGGGGATGGACCGCATGTTGTCGGCCATGCTGAACAGGATGAGCTCCTTGTTTACGAAGTCGCTGTAGGTGATGTCCTTGGTCGAATGGTCCAGAAAGGTGCCTGGGATAAAGTTGCCAAGCCACTCCTTTCTGGCATCGGCCTTCTTCTTGGAAAATGCCAAGTCGAAGAGATCTGCCTCTTCCGCCTTCATCACCTGAAACTCCTTCAAGTGCTCGTCGAGGTTGGTGAAGTACACCTGCGCATCTTCGTTGGAGCTTGTTCCCAGACCCTTGAAGTACTTGCTCTGCCATCGGGACTGTTCAGACTTGTGGGCTTCTTTCCATTCCTCGTACTGTGGCTGCGTGAAGAATGTCTTCATCTTGAGGGGCTTCTTTGGGTTCGGGCCCTGCCAGATCTTGACGATGGGAGTGATGAACTCGCGGAAGAATTCTGGAATCTGGAGCAGCGAAGGGAACTGGACCTGGAGGAAATTGATGAGAAGGCCCTTGATATGGCTACCGTCGTGATCCTGATCGGCCATGATCATCAGGTGGCCGTAGCGAAGGCTCTTCGTGTCCGTATATACTTGCTTATGCTTCAGGCCCAGGAACTGCTTGATGTTTTGGATCTCCTGGTTCTTGGTAATCTGATCAACCGAGGCATCTCGCACGTTCAGTAGCTTTCCTCGGAGGGGGAAGACGCCAATGCGATCAGGGTCCAGGATAGCCCTGCCAGAAACCGCCAGACCCTTGGCCGAGTCACCTTCCGTCAGGATGAGGGTGCATTCGTGGCCACGCCGCGTTCCCGCCAAGTTGGCTTCGACAAGCTTTGCGTTGCTGACCCTGGAACGCTTGTTGCCGTCACTCTTTGACATCATCTTGTCGGCCTTCTTCTGGGCAAAGTCCATGATGTTCTCGATTGCCTCCGACCTGGCAATCTTCTTGAGGAACTCGTCGCCAAGGGTGCATTTGCTGCCGAATTGGCTTGACTTGGTCGTCATCTGCTCCTTTGTTTGCGACGTGAACGCAGGATTGTTCACGAGGCAGTTGACGAAGATGAAGATGTGGTTACGAAGGTGGGTCTGTTTCAAAGTGTGGCCCTTCTGCTTCTTGTTGAGAGCCTTGAGCAGCGATGCCGTAATCTGGTCGGCGATGTAGTTGACGTGCGTGCCACCCGATGTCGTCGCAATGGAGTTGACAAAGGAAACTTGCTGGAATGTGCCGTCGGAGACTGTGAAGCCAACCTCCCAGCGGGGATGACCCTTGTCCTTGTCAATCTCGACAGTACACGTGG
This sequence comes from Tolypocladium inflatum, assembly GCA_003945565.1. NCBI lineage: Eukaryota > Fungi > Ascomycota > Sordariomycetes > Hypocreales > Ophiocordycipitaceae > Tolypocladium > Tolypocladium inflatum. The sequence goes on along the minus strand of QEPE01000009.1, from coordinate 3,434,428 downwards.
GGGTACCGCCTTCCTCCATGCTCCTTTCGGAGGCGATCGATTTGGCATACAGGTCGCAGTATGACTTGAAGTCCTTCAGCTTGATCTGGCTTCCGTTGAGATGAACCCTGACGCCTCGGATAGTGCCGGCCATGTCGTACACCCTTCGGTAGAGAAGTGCCTCCAGATCGTCGCTAATACCTTCCGGCATTCCAAAGCGATCGTAGTCCGGCTTGAACGTGACGCGGACGAAGTCTGCAGTTTTGCTCGAAGTGATCTTAGCCTTGTGCATCTTCTGCATGTTTTCGGTCCACATTTGCTTGTATCTCTTCCCATGCTCGCTGTCCTGGCATTCGAGAGTAAACTCCGTGCTGAAGACGTTGCAGAGCTTGGCTCCGTATCCGTTGCGGCCACCAACGGTCTTCTGTTCGTTGTCGTCAAAGTTGGAGCCAGCCAACAGATGACCAAAGATGAGCTCGGGAATGTAAATCTTCTCCTTTTCGTGAATGACAATCGGAATCCCCTTGCCGTTGTTCTCCACGCTGATTTCCCCAGTTTCGCGATCAATGTTGATTTTCATCTGTGTCATCGAGTTGTCTCTCTGCTTGTTGTCTGCAGCATTGACCAGGATTTCGTCGAAGATCTTGTAGAAGCCGGGAACAAAGGTGATGTTGCGGTACTCCATCAGGGAAGTCTCCTTGTTGAAAACCCACATCTGCTGGTCCGTCTTCTCGACTGATCCGATATACGTATCCGGGCGCTTGATGATGTGCTCAAGCTGCGTGAGCTTTTGATATGTCTCGGTGGCGGTCTTGCCCGACTTGGGCTTGGCGGGCGCATCAATGACCATGCTGTCGTTTTCTAGTTCGGCCAACGGCTTTCCAGCAGACTTCTTGGGCGGCGGGGCCTTCTTTTGCTTCTTGGAGCTTGGGGGTGTGTGGGAGAAGCCCGAGGACTCTCCCATTGAGTCCTCGCCATCGCTGTCGGGCTTCGGGCGCTTCTTGACCGCAGGCTTCGCTTTTGAGGTTGTCTGTGCCATCTTCTTCACTGTAGGCCGGCTGGCAGCCGATTTGGCTTTCTGCGCATCAGAGGTCAGTAGCCGTTATGCAAGCGCTGACTTCTCTGCGGCAGTGACGCTGGATGCGTCCCGGCTTTGTGAGGGGTTGATTTCTTCGACTGCTCCGGCATCCAGGAAGAGAAATTTGTGGAGGAGGGCTTGCAGGCTGTTGCAAGGTGATGGACAGTGCGTTTGTGCAGTGTCGAGTCTCGCGCGAAATGGATTGGCAGCCGACAGCTGACAGGCAGCCGCCATGCCATGCAATGCAAACAGGGAACCACTCACCACCTCTGGAACGAAGCCGTCGGACTCATCGTCCAAGCTGAAGGCGGAGTCATCCATGAGATCGGAATCCATCTCGGCGGGTGTAGATACAGACGGGTCGGGTAACGGCGTCGTCAGGGTCGCAAAGCGCAGGGGCGTCGGCGAGGACAAAGAAGGGAACGCAGTTGGACGTTGAAACGGCGACGGGAACAAAGAGCGACTCGACCGACCAGCCGGAAATGCTCGCACAAAGAGTCGCGAGGCAACTGCGAAACAAGAAACAGGGCGTGCCAGGCTGGGCGCTGTTCACATGACCCTTAAAGGAGTGCAGTGGGATGGTGTTGTTATTGTGGTTGCAGCGGTGCCGCCGCGTAAACAATATCGGGGACGCGCCGGCCCAAGATTCGGCCCGTCTGGCGGAGGCACCGTGTCTTGCTGCCTCAGGCAAGCCTTCTCACCTTCCCAGTCACGTGCTCCCTCTAACTGACCCCATGCACTTCACGGAGGCACATCACCATCTCCAACCCTGCTGCATCGACACCGTTTGCAACCTGCATCTCAGAGATGTTCGATTAAGCAACCAGTCAATAACCCTTAGGCGCGCTCAATCAACCTCATTTCTTCTGACAAAACAAACCTCGCTGGCTCAGCCACTCGACTTTCTGTTCACTGGTGCCACGAGTGTCCCGCATCTGCCATAGACGCATGGAGGTGCCCAGACACGCCGAATATTCGCCTTACAGACTGCGTCTGCTCTGCTGTGCCACGGACTTTGGACTGCTCAGTGAACAGGACGAAGGACCCCTCGTTTATTGCCCTCAATGAACCGAGTCTGGCTACACAGGCTCGATAGGGAACACCACAGCAAACCCCTTGTTCTCCGCATCCCGGCCAGTTCGGACGCCACGCTATGCTTACGCCATTGTCCCACCTTGTCCAAGACGACCATGTTGCCCAAACCTGATGGTATCACTGCGTGGCCAGTCCAAGACGCATGTTTCACTTTCACGGCTACCGGATGTGTGCCCAACGTCTTGATCGAGAATGTTCCTGGTTTAAGCTTCATGCTCTGCCATGTGGCCCTCATGCGGCGAATATAGACGCGCGGCGTTGAAGCAGTTCTAACCCATGGGCCGAATATACGGGACCATTTCCGAGTTCCAGCGCGGAGTGCTGGCATGATATTGCTGGCTTTTTCTGGCACTAACTCATCCGGATGCCTACGAATACATGGCTTCCAAGAGTGCTTGGAGCCCGCTGACGTGACGCCTAGCCAGCTGCCCTTTGGGACGAAAGATCGGTTGACGGAAACGTTTCGATACCGATCCATCGGCCTACTGCAGGTCAGATGGCTGAGCGTGTCACGTTGGCTTGCAGCGACAGGGTGTCTTGGGCGTCTTGACTCGAGCATTACCAAGCCCGCTCCCCTGATTCGGCATCCTGTTGCGAGACTTTTCGTGACCTGTGACACCTGTTCCCGGCACCAAACTTTCTCTTGTGCGACAGCGAGGTGCGCATACGGCCGACATGGTATCAGAGGCTTAGCCCGTCAAGTGACAGCTAGACGTCCGCACGACTTGACCACCACGGGCTTCTTAGCTGGGCCGAGTGTGTCTCTCTTGGTTACATCAGAACCCACCTCTCGTCCACGGACTGTCACGCAGAGCACACATGAATCCGTGGCCCCATCGGAGGTTTTCAGTCGCCTTGTGCACAGCACATAATTTGTGGTCCCGGACAGAGAAACGTGGTAACCGTAACTTCACGTTTGCTGACTGGAATGCCAGTTCTGTTCGGATATCGAGGCCTATTCTTTCCACCGTGTTCCACAATGTTGTGTCTTTGAGAGCTGGATGAACTTGACACCGGCCCGCCGCAGACACCGCCCGGGTAGAGGGGGTTATGATGCTTTCTAGCCGGCTGGCGGAGCAGAGACAACATCCGTCGGTCCGCAGATGCAATTTGAAGCCCACGCGGAGAAGGGAACACACCCCCACACCCCTGTCTTCAACGTCAACTGCATCCAATTCACAAACGCAACGATGGATACATGTGGGTAAACGATGAGACCGTCTTGCGAAATGCGGTCCGTCTCGCCACTTCTGTTCTACGGGTCTAACACACAAGACCGGCCACAGTGGGTGGATGGTGCTGCAAGTGATGCACACACCCGCACCCCTGGGCCCTGCTGTCAAGCCTCCGCCTTCAAACAGCCGACTTCCCTGTTTGGCGTTGCAGCATTCGAGGACAATTTTTTAAATCCCCACCAGGGCCTTGCCTCCTGTTCCGAGCGACCTGGAGAGATCCCGTCACGGACTGCCCTGGCTCTTAAGCTGACAGTCCCTATTCATGCCGTGGTTCACTTACTCACCTGCGTCTTTGGAAAGGAGGGACTCTGGTATGTGCGACCGCGAGCCGGTGTGGGAGTACCCTGTCCGCCATCGGAGCCACTATGCTACCTCACTTCCGCTGATGCAATGTCACAACGGGAAGGGAAATGGCGGGGGCCAGCGGTGCTCGAGCTCGTCTGATGCGTCGCTCCAGCGTCGTGACTCCGCGGCACGGGGCTTCCAGTTGCTGAATCTCGACAGCTTGCTCAGGTGCCTGCGTTAGTCTAAGCAACCCGCCCACGGACATTGTCAGAGACGCAGCTTTCTCTTCACCCCGGACTTAATTCGAGCCGTCACGGATGCCAGACACTGAGTGGATGCCGTTCGGTTCGTGGATAGGGCCAGTGGATACCCACAAACGGAATGGGAGATGACAGGAACGGCATCAGAAACCCGGGACTGATACTCTAGTTCGAAGACGCCAGTCTATTTTGGCATCAGCCACGCCCGACAGGTGCTAATATCTACGGCCTGTCCCGCGAGCCGTTCCTGGGCCGGGAAGCATAACGGAATTGGGGAGCTTTGTCACGGCTGGCTCTAACAAGCGAGACGTTGCCGAATAGGCTCCCTCTTCCTCTCCTCATTTGTTTGCCCGGCGTGGATGACTGAGTATGGATGGGGTTCTCTTCCAGCTCTGATTGTATGTCCTCTACCGGGGAGATATATCTCTGCCGTACAGCATTTACGGTCCCTCTTCATTCCTGTGCATCACCGTCACCAGCTGTTTGTCTGCGAACCGTTCCTCTCGTCGGCCGGCTGCCTACTCCCCCATTCTGCCCGGCCTCTTCTGGCCGCAAACGCCGTCTGCGCCATGTTGTCACTCCAGGCTCTTCTCAATCCTGAGCCTGCAAATGGCCGAGCTGTTTGTTTGCGCCAACCAGCCAGCGTTGTCGTATCCAACTCAACGCCCGACGCTACGACAGCATCGAGAGGCGCAATGGATGCCCACTTGACAGTCAGAAGAAGAGCTTCAAGAAGCACAACGCCGCTGCCGAAGTCGAAGACCCAAGGACCCGTCAGGTTCCCGCCTTTCGAAGTCGTCGACGAGGCCGCCAACCAGCACATCGCAAGGTATCAGATCAGCTCGTTCGGACAGATACAACAGTGCTGTGAACACATTCCTTACAACAGCACGAAGAAGGACTTTTACGAGAAGACTGGAAGAGAAAGCATCGAAGGTATGGTGACGCGTACCACCCTTTGGGCCACTAGCTAAGTGTGACGCACAGCCTTCAAGTATGAGTTTCGCATCCCGGGCCAGCCGACAACTTACAAGGTGATGTGGGACTACAACATTGGCCTCGTCCGTATGACCCCGTTCTTCAAATGCTTGGGATACGGAAAGGTGAGTTTTCGGATGACACTGAATCATTGGAGACCTGGTGCTGACAGCAAACAGACAAAACCGTCCCAGATGCTGGATAAGAATCCTGGGTTGAGAGAGATATCCCCTAGCATTACCGGCGGGTCGGTGAGCGCCCAAGGTAAGTCTGGCTTTCAACTTGACGATGCGTTATTGGAATGGTTAACCGGGACTCTAGGATACTGGATGCCGTATCGATGCGCCAGGGCCGTCTGCGCTACGTTCTGCTACGAAATTGCTGGGGCCTTGATCCCTCTATTTGGCCCCGACTTCCCGTCCGAGTGCACGCCGCCTCGGTTCTCGGACTTTGCAGAAATGGCCATCAGCCAGCAACTGGTGGAGGAGGCAACGCTGGAAGCTATAACCTCGCGCGACGCTTACAGGACGAGAAAATCCACGGCCTTGGACGGACCGTCAGGCTACCCGCGATTCGGGAGCTATAGACCGGTACGCAACGAAGACTTGCATCCATACTTTCGCCCACCTCCCCACCCCATGCCTGCTTGGACGTCGGTGGACAACACCACCGGTGCATACCAACCTGTATCACGCCGAGAGTTTGCGCCGCGCGATGGATTCGACGTGGAGAGAATACTCCCATACAGCAATGGTGCGAATACCCTGCCGCCGATGAACCTCCCGAGTCGCGAGTATCGCTCTTCACAGCTGTCCCCCCATGCCTACGACGGCACCCCGCAAACCTGGGTCTTGACCGCCCCAGGCGCTGCTACAGAATCTTGGGCTTCCAAGCGACGGCGAGTGGACCATGAATATCCGGAAGACGCATATGTTGGTGCCAGGCCCAAGGCAGCCAGAATCGGTGCGAGAGCCATACTGCAGGAGGAGGAGGAGGAGGGTATCGGAGAGAAGCGGAGGACGCCGCCGGCCAGGGGGGCAGACTACGCCGCTGCCGAGGTCCTCGTTAGGCTGCAGAAGGAAGATCAAGAGCTGCCGGCAGCAACAGCAGGATCAGCCGCCGATGGGTCTGCTTCAGCGGAGGCCAGCCGGGGTATACGGCACAGAGCCAACTCGTACTAACAATACACTTTGCATGCGAGGGCTTTGCTCGTGGCGGATCGCAGAACACGGAGTAGCGACGGAGCACAACGGCGCGGCGAACGAACAGTCCAGGATGGCGTTCAGACGGGGAACATGGGAAAATTGGCAGACCTAGACGGCATTCGCAAGAACGACACCACCACCACCACCACCACCACCAGGTCGAGCATCAGGGCGGCATTCTGGCGTACCGTGGCTTTCTATTCTGTCTGGGTTGGGGATATTGGGATAGATGTTTGGGATAGACCGCGGGTAGGCAGAGTAATCAACCAACTGAATTGTTCTTTCATATCATTTCAAGCATTACCGAGATTCACCATCTCATCGTCGTCAGCTCCCCGCCCCCTTCTCCGCCGCCTTTTGCAACTTGAACTTGGCCACCCACTCGTCGGCCCGGCCCGTCGGCACCACGAAGATGCGAACAACCTCGTCGACGACCTCGACCTTGCCCGTGCCCAGCACCTTGAGCAGCGGCACGCGCTTGCCCGTCTTGAGCACGCCGCCCTCGCGCGTCTCGACGTAGCAGGACACGCCGGCGAGCGTGTACGCGTGCTCCTTGTCCCACGGCAGCGGCAGGACGTACGAGAGGTGGTCCTCGAGCGTCTGCGTCTCGTTGAAGGCGCGGATGAAGTCGCTCTCGAGGTGCAGCGGGTACAGCAGCACCGTCGGGAAGGCGAGGGTGCTGCGCGGGTCGTCCGGGTCCGGCACCAGCTCGAGCTTCGTGCCCTCCATGTCGGGCGGCTGGGCCGTCGTGCGCGTCGGGATGTTGCGTGCCGCGAGCGCCGCCCTGAGGAGGTACGCGCGGCGCTTCTCCGTGGCCTGCCGCTCGGCGTCCCTCTTGCACTTGGCGTCGAGCTGCGCCGCGCGCTTGACGATGTCGTCGGCCACGTCCCGCAGGGCCTTGTTGTCCGCGTCGAGGGCCAGCCCGCGCGCGCACACGTCGTCGGCCTCGGCGATGCGGTCCACGGCGAGGAGCGCCCGCGCGCTGCGGTAGCACGCCTTGACGTTGCGCGGGTTGAGCCGCAGCGCCGCCGCGCCGTCGAGCCAGCAGCTGCGGTAGTTGTCGAGGCCGAGGTGGCAGGCCGCGCGGTTGACGTACAGCGCCTCGAGCATCTCGCGCTGCCGCGCAATCTCCTCGTCCGAGTCGGCCTCGCCCTCGGGGTTCGTCGTCGCCTCGCCCTTGGCCCGCTTGCGCTCCTCGGCCGCGAGCACGAGGATGCCCTTTGTGTAGAACTCCTTGGCGTCGACGTAGCCCCTGGCCTTGAAGCACTCGTTGCCGCGCTCCTTGAAGTCGGCGCCGTTCTCCAGCGCCGAGCCCTCGTAGCTGAGCGCCTGCAGCGCCGCCGTGTCGTCGTTCTCCTCGAGCTCCGTCATGAACAGCGGCGACTTGTTCAGCTCCGCCCACACCTCGTCCACCGTCTTGCCCGCCGTGATGTTCCGTGCCGGCGACAGCGACGGCCCCGTCGCATTGGCCGAATTCTCCGCGCCTCCTTCGCCTGCTTGCCGGGGTAGGCTCATGGCCTTTTCCATCTGCTCGGTGAGCAGCTTTTCGATGTCCATGTTGCCCGTGTCGTGAGGCCGAAGCCTGCCGATCCTTTGTCCTCTCCCTGCTTTAAAATTTGATCCCCTCTCTTATTTTTCTTGAAAGAGTCGTTCCAAGTCACGGCTTCAGTCGTCTGTAGTTGTGAGATGTCATTCGTTGGCGGCGGTGATGAAATTTCCAGATTGGGTTCTCCAACTTTTCCAGAGGCGATCAAAATTTCTATTGGGTGTCGCGTCTAGCAGCAACACCACAACTCACTCTCATATCGTCCTGCATTTGCACACCACGATCATCTCTAAACGGCGAACGCTAGGTACCTTGCAATTGGCTTTGCATCTCGTCTTGTATTTTGTGTGAATAATAAGCGTATGTTTTCCCCTTCAGATGTTGCTGTCACACCGTGTTAGCTTAACCAAACACATACAGCCCTCACCTTGAGAAATATCACCATCACGAGCAAGAATGTAGACCTCTGGCTGACTATTAAATTACCATCTTCCTGCTATATACCTGTTCTGCCTCGGTTTATTGCGAGGTGAAAAGAAAGGCAGTAAATACACTTTTATCCCAAAGCTCCAAACGCCGACCATGCCGCTGCCAATGCATCAAACAACGTCTACCGTGGTATATCGCCTCAACCCGCCAAACACGCTGAAAAGCAACTTCTTCTTCTCCTTCACAATCCGTCAACAACGCCACGCAAACCACAACCGGAGCCTACACGCTTCTCTTCGGGTTCGTGGTTCGTGAAACTGCTACATGGTCAACTGTTTCCTCGACACTCCGGGTGAGAGAGCGCGTAGCGAGGGTGGACAGCATGCTCCAAAAGGGGACAACCAGTCACAGCATGGCGCTGTGAGACTGGATCGAGCTTGCTCGTAACGGTATGTGCAATCATTCCTCATCATCTGAAACTTCAGTAGCGATGGGGGTTGGCCCTTGCTTGTGCTGTGCAACCGCATATTCTTCGGACTTGTCGTTGCATCGTTCGCGTGGCACGGAAAAGCACTGCACCGCCCCGATAACGGCGACGATGGCGCTGCCGTACCAGGCCAGCGCAGTGCAGTTCATCTTGCTGCCAAAAGTATAGAGGAATCCTGCGACAGGAGGGGCCACCATGCGGCAAGCGGCGCCCGCGCTGGCAGCCAAGCCATTGACTTTGCCCAACGCGCAGGAGGAAGGGGTAGACTCCTTGATGAGGATCAGGAGGAGAGGGTAGAGGGTGATGGAGAGGATATTGCGAACAGCGAGGCAAGAGTAGATGGCGGGGAATATCAAGGATTCGGGGACGAGGAGTAGCAGGGGAACAATTGCGTAGATGATGGGGTGCAAAACCGTAACAATGAGAAAGAGTTTGTACACACCGACCCTCTCTGCCGCCAACGGGAAGATGACGGCTTGGACAAGCAGAGCGATGACTCCGTTGACAGCCATGATCATGCCCACATCGCGGAGGGACAGCCCCAAACCACCAGAAGTCTTGAAAATGGATGGAAGGCCGGAGCTGGCGAGGGTGATGGCCGAAGAACGCTCGTCTTCGAAGAATATTGGCATGAGGTGGTCGTAAGACATGGAGTGGTAGGTGAAGATGGACAAGGCGACGATGAAGCCGACGACGCGCTTGTTCCAGATGGTGGTGACGAACTCAGTCTTCTCCGCCATGGACGTCTCAGTGCATTCGTCATCGTCTTGGTCGCTGTTGGCGCTTCGCATGGTGCCATAAGTCTCAGCCCGCAAGTCCACCGCTGGTCGCTTCATGGCATCTGAAGTTTCCATCAGCGGGGTCTCTTCCGAGACGTAGGTGTCTGCTGGCAGCAGCACTCGGGGTTGCATGTCAGGGTGGGTCTCATCGAGGAGAAAGAATCCGAGGACGATGCTGATGAGCAAGAGAGCGGCGCAGAGGAGGTTGGGGAGGAGGTAGGGGAAACGTTCGAACACGCCACCTTTGGGGAAAGCGTCGGGCCAGGACTCATGAGGGTCTGCGAAAGTTCCGCCGATGCATGGTCCGATGATGGTGCCGATACTCCACACAAAAGGCATGACGGCAAAGGCGCGAGCTACAGATTGTCAGCGCAAGTTGAAATCGGGGCCAGGCTGAGGCAACTCACGTTCGTGTTCAGGTTTGGTCACCAGCTCGCCGACCATTGTCTGAATGACGCCGATGTTGCCGTTGAGAAGACCACCCAAAGCTCTTCCGATCAAAGCGATCCAGATGTTGGAGGCAAAGCCTACCATTACCATGCTGAACATGGTTCCAACACATCCCAGCATCAGGATGGGTTTGCGCCCGATTCGATCCGACAGCCCGCCCCAGTACATGCCCATCAGGGCCTCCGCGAGGGAGAAGGACGAGATGAGGAGGCCGGCGTAGAAGGACGCATCTTCCTCATTGCCGATCTTGAATTTCTTGACAAGAGCCCAGGCATAGGGGAAGATGGAGGTGAGGGCGATTGGTTCGGCAAGGCGAACGATTGCTGCAATCGAGAGTTAGCCGTCGGTGTTCGGTCACGGAGGCGAGGAGGCCGGCGTACCCAGCAGAAAGAGTTGAAGCGTCGGGAAGTCGTCTGTGTTGCGGAGACGGACCTGCTTCGTTAGGGTCATGGTTCCTCTGTGAGGCGAGCGCTTACGACAACAGACACTGCGTGTGTTTGTGTGCGTAGAGGAGCGGCGGTCGGAGGGGGCCGGGGGGCGGGTTCGTGGAGCGGGTCACTCTTCCGTCTAAGACAAGCAACGGCGCGGTTGACGTCTCGAGACGAGTTTTGCTATTGTCGCACTGCGCTGCAGAGGAGCGAGAGCAATAATTGGCAAGACAAGAGAAGAGGATGCTTGAACCTGGAAAGCGAAGAGAATTTCTGGTGAGAAGGAAACATTCGAGTCAAGGAGGGCGGAAGGTGGGAGCAGGTGGGAAGCACCGTATTTCTAGGCCGGGCCATCGGGGCGTACAGTGCAGGATGCGGCGGTTTGGTGGGGCTACAGAGACTGAATGCATCGATAAAGCGAAACATGCAACTAAAAATTTAAGCGCATGTGGCATGTGGGGCAAGACAGTGCGACAGTGACCGCCGCTTCTGACCGCCGCCTGCGGTTGGGCAACTGCATTCAAGGCGCCCCTCCCTCGCTCATGTCTCACCTGCGCTCTGCGACACGCGATGGACGAGGGTATCTGAGACACCAAAAGGCACGACTGCCGCTTCCGTCGGCGGTTGAGCAAAACAATCGCATTCAACGAACAATGCAAGCTGATAATGAATTGTTTAGCGGAAGCGTTCCTGGCTAAGACGAAAACGGGAAGATGGTCAGGACAGGAGTGCGACTCCGGCGATGGAGGGCGGGAGGGAGGGAGGGAGAGAAGGAGGGATTGCTGCGGTTGCAACTCATCAGTTGCGCCGTTCGTCGCCAAGGTGCCAGCCCCGATTGGCCGCAAACCCCCACCAGCAATTTCTCGTGTCGCTGGAGCGGTCTCGGACTCCGCCGAACGCTGATAAGGGTGGGTCGACATCCCACTACACCGAGTAACTGCATAATACAGTACGAAGTACGAAGAGCGAGGAGCGAGCGTCCGACAATCCGTCCATCCACCTCCACGCGGCCCCGCCACCAGGATCCTGTTCTGCTGCGTCAATCAATCCAAGCACATCGGTCAATTGGGGCCCTGGCTCGTTTCGATTCAATAGCCGCCGTCCGGGGCCCGTTCGCACCGCCTGATGCGATGCAGCAGAAATGTGACTGCCGTGGTCTCGTCTCGGTCTGGGACACGACTGCACTCATGATCAGCTCCCCCCTCTTCCACCTTGAGCCTGCCCCCTCTCCTCGGAACTTTCCTTCAAACGCTTGTCGAGGTTGAGACGGACGTCTGATTTCTGGCTTTCGCCGACAGCCAAACACGGCAGGTACCGAAGTGGCTGCGGTGGTCATGGCGGCTCTGATGCCGTTTTCGCTGTGGAGGAATGCAGCGGTCCTGCATTTGAGGGGTCTCGGTGCGCTGTGTGACCAAGCCGACATGTGCTCGAGATCTGCTGCAACCATCTCGCCGGTGAGTTCTCCTCATCGGCCGAGTCTGCGCACTGGTGGCGTGGATCATGTGGATGGCTCTGCTCATGCTCCCGCCCAAAGCGCAGGACTGCGACTCCTCGGCTTATGCGGCTAGCGTCGTCGGCGACAACACCGGGGCGGCACAGGCATCATGCCTCCCACCGCAACAACCTTGCGAGATGCATGTGGATGCTGTTGCGGGACATGCAGGCCACAGTCGACGCTCGCTCGAAGTACATGCAATGAGACTCTGGCTCGTCTCTCGGCACTGACATGGCGGCCGGCTGCATCAGCCACCAATGGTCGCATCGCACGCCCCCGTCCAGGCACCCGGAGATGGTGTGGCTGCTGGCACAAGCCCCCGGCGGCCGCGAGTGCAGCCAGAAAAGACCGTCTTTGGCCCCCTCCTCCGTCATCGCGTGGTCGTCCCGCTGCCCCCGGTGTGGTCGGCCCTGTCAAGCCCCACCTGGGCGCTATCAAGACCCACGTTCATGCAGTTACCGAAGGCCGCCAACTGGGGCATGCACTAGTTCCCGTTGCCCCTGCTGGGATTAAATCGCACTGGGTGGGCCCGCTTTCGACTACACTCCTTCGAGCAAGTCAGTCAGTCTGGGCTGGCCCAACACACAACACGCGGCATCGCTCCAGAGAGGGGAGCTCCCATTTCTATGAGCTGTCATTCTCGGATCCTGGCGCGTCTATTTCGTACCAACTCGCTCGCGGTGTCGTTGTCCCTGGACGTATACGCAAATTCTGGGGCAAGACGCAGAAGAGTGTATGCGATATTGTCGCGTGTGAGCCAAACTGACATCTAAGTTACTCCGCCCCGACAGCTTCAATAATCCCAGCCAGGCTGTCTGTTCAGAGGAAAGTACGTCTCACCAGCCCACCTGCCGGCCAGCCATTCAGACCTCCCCAAATCACACGATGCGATGCGAGCGGCAGAACCTCATGCATGCCGCCCATTGCTGAACTTGTGACATGTTATCGTCCAGTTGCCATTGGCCATAAACCAACCTCTCGAGTGATGTGTCTCTCGCGTCACACGACATGGGGCCATTTGATGTGCGCAAGACACTGTTGCAGCGTAATCCCAAGGCGTGTCACGAATCGTCCGGCAAGACTCTGGCTGGGTGTGAATACGCATGCGGGCGTCGTCGCTGGAGGGTCGCCTTGGCAGGAGTCCAAGCTGGCGAGAGGAGCACGCGCATGAAGCCGGGCGCTTCCCCGTGCCGTTGGCTGCATGTCATGACAGAAATACCACAGCCAAAGCCAAACCGTCTGTCCCTACGTGGTCTGCTGGCGACTGCCAATGGCTGGGATAAGTCTATGATTCGACGGCTAGCACAAGGTTTACGCCCTGCAGGCGCATCGCAAGGGAAATATTGGCGGAAGATACACCGCAGTTCAACCTCCCCTACCGTCCCTTACTCCACACCCATCTCCCTCAGCGTCGCCCGATACCGGTCCGCCTCATCGTGCATCTGCTCCGCCGTCCTCACGTTCCGCTCCGCATCCTCAATGCGCGGCATCCCGCCCCCGGGCGTCGGGCGCCTCTCCCGATCCCACAGCGCGCCGCCGACGTTGCTCTCCTCGCCAGCCATCCTGACGTAGATGTCGTCCATGGCGCCGCCCTCGCCAAAGTCGCCGCGGGTGCGCGGGATGACGTGCACGTGCACGTGCGGCACCGTCTGCCCGGCCTCGGCGCCGTCCTGCACCGCGATGGTGAAGCCGCCCGCGCCGAGGTCGCCTTGGGGCGTGAAGTAGGCGCGCGCGAGGAGCCGCTGCGTGAGCTGCACGGTGCCGAAGAGGTCGGCCGTCTCGGCGGCAGAGAGGTCCGCGAGGCGGCGGTGCGGGGCGACCGGGCAGACGAGGATGTGGCCGGGGACGATGGGCTTGAGGTTCACGAGGGCGAAGGAGTGGGGCGTTGTGAGGAAGACCTAGAGTTTTTGCATTAGCAAGAGTCGAGGCCATGGTGGTCAGGTGAGTTTAAGCTATGAGGTGTTCCGGTCCATCATCCAAACGGGGAACGCCCCAAGGTGAGACCCAGCCACTGACCTGCTTCGTGACCTCAAAGGGCCCAAACTTGAGGGTCTTGCCCTCGGTGCTCGTCGAAGCCATGATGGCACCGACGGCGGGTGACGTTGCGAGTGACTTGGTAGCCCGTCCCAGCCGCGCGGCAAGCATGCTGCCCTGCAGCGGTTCAAACAAAGCACGGAGCGGGGATCCAGGCCGTTGTCGTGTCGGAGCTGGATTGCTTCGCGCCGGATGGGCGTCAAACGGGCCATCATCGAGGTGATGTGACTGGATGTCGGGTCGGGCCTCGGGACAATTACCAGTGGGACCGATGACGTCAGCGACGACTTGCAGGCCGTTGCGGCCATGTACTCTTTCACAACCACATGCGACCAACGTCGATGTTCGATGGGCGAAGACTGGAGGAAGTACGTAGCGCCAAAGTCTTCGAGTCGGGGCCGTAAAGCCGCTAGGACATCGGATGTTCCGTCATGTTGGGGCTCTCGTGACATCAGAGCCGATACGGGACGGCGTGAATGGTGCCTCTTATTTCCCCCTTTGTTTCCTTTCTTCCTCCCTTCTAGCCTGAAAGCTCGCAATGTACTCCGTACCAATCAGAAAAGCCTGTTACACGTACGTCTGGACGTAGCATATATTCTAGCACAATCGGCTCTATTCCAACCCAGCCTCTCATAGGCCAGCGTTCCTACTCGTGTGTTGCTGGCATATCCCGAGATACATCGCTGTGTACTCCCAAACTCCGTGTATGCCTATAAACAAGAGGAGGCGACTTGGCGTGGCAGTGCAGTCCGTCCATCACCGGAGGCGGACCTGATCCTCACCTATCGGCAGCGTATTCGCGACCGTAGCAAACGCTCGCGGCGTTCCATTCAACGGCTCCTGCTCCCCCTGGGGGTCTTCTTCCCAGTGGACTGTCCAGATAAATCAGCATATCATCGAGGCTCTGTAATCTGCTCAGACTTACTGTGTGACTTAATCACGAAGCTGCTCAAGAAAGCAACGACATACAGACTGCCGAGCGCAACGAATATCGCCTGCGGAAACGTCTCTACTGTTGCGGCGTAGATGCCGTTGAACACGACAGGGCCGACGACCCTTGCGAGGGCGTGCAACATGCCGATGGCGCCGAGGATCTGGCCAATGCGCTCCGGAGGGACGTGCTTTGTGACCGTCGCCTGGGTGGTGGCGCTGCCGAGCCCTCCCAGAGCAGTCATCATGCCGCTGCCAAAGAAGAGCGCCTCCGACCGCGCAAAGACGTATCCCAAGCAACCAAGGATATCCGAAACAAGAGCCATGCGAAGGATCCACGTGTCAAGACGGTCTGCCCCGGTGTTCTTGTCCTCGAGTTTCACACCAGACAGTTTGCGCCGCCGGGCTGCGGGACGCACGCGTCCAAAGTAATTGACTATGGGGAAGATGCCCATGAGGACGACCACCCGAACCATGGACAGGGCAGAGACGAAGCGGGAAGTCTCAAAGTTGCCCCAGTCGAACATGTACCCACTGTATAGGATGATGACAGGGCCGGCGGCAAAACCGCCTCCGAGGATGATGGCGTCGCAGACAGCCAGGGCTACCAGATTCATGCGCAGCCTTTTCGAGGTTCCCGGACCGGTGGGCCAGAGGATCCGGAGAGGTGCGAATGGGTTCGAGTTGCGGGCGGTGGATGCCCAGGGTCCCACGTATGCGGCGCGAGCTTCCTTTTCCTTGTGCCACTTCTCCCGAGCCGCAAGTTGCTTCCTCTTGGAGACGGACTCGGGTACGACGAATCCAACAAAGAGCACGAAGAATGCGTGGCAACCGAGGACGACGTAGAAGATGGATAGGAGGCTGCCCGTCCACTTGACGAAGTAGGCCGCGAGCAGGGGGCCGAAGGCTAGGCCGGTGAAGAGGCAAGCGTGGATGTAGCCGATGGAGACGGCGCGCTTGGATGGTGGCGTACAGTCGCTCGTGTACGACTGGCACAGGATGCTGCCGGCGGTGAAGGACCCCGTCATGCCGTCAAACACAGCCCCCAGGACCAGCCAGCGGTAGTTGACGGTCTGAGGAAACTTGGCCGCAAGGATCGTGATCATCTCCCCCAGTATCCCGCCACAAGACGCCAAAGCAAGCAGCCTCGTTCTCCCAAACCTGTCCGACATGTGGCCGAGCTTGGGGGCGACAACGGCGCTCAACCCGCCGGTTACGAAATTGAGGACAAGTATGAAGGCGGCTACATCCTTCTGAACCCCTGGGATTCTGCATTGCGGATTGTCGCTCCCCAGAACAATGGGATGCTCGGGGTCGATGAGGGTCCTGTCCGCGAAGTACTGCTGACAGACGAGGTCCAGGATTCTGCGATGCGATCAGTCCGTGAGCGCAGAACAAGCCATGGCAGAGCAAACCTACAGATTGAGCTTGGGGACAATGACGCCGCCAAAGGCCAGCGTGAATATGGCAAATGGGGCGAGCAGCCAGAATACCTGGTGTCGAGGTTAGACGTCGGGCCGGGACAATTGAGTTCAGACAATGGAGCAGGCGTAGCGTACAGAAGGCGTGCGCCACCACGGCAGACCCTCGAAGTCGTCGAAGCCGTTCCAACTGTCCTTGCGACCGTTGGCGCCAGCGCCATCGCCGTCCTCCTGTGCCCCTGCGCCGAGCAGACGGGTTGTTTCTGTAGCATCGGATCCGCCATGGCCTGCGTCGCCGGCAACGGGCCACTGGGGCTCCGTACCACCGTCGACCCCTGTAGACCGCGCCATCTTCAGAGCACCTATGCGGTGCGCCGGAGAGGCAAAGGCTAATCGGCTGCTGCGAAGGGCGCCAGGACGATTTGCGGCGAATGCGATCGAGCTCGGAGGGTTGGGCTTGGGCAACGCGCTGGTCAGGTCGGCGGGAGCCTCGGGATTGCGTAACGACGGCGATGGAACTTGTCCGATCCCATGTCTTGCGGCACCACGGGTCTGGCGAGACGAGGAAAGAAGGATGGAGGTTTGGGCAAGGCACGCGTTCCAAGGAGCGAAGGGCTGGGGGAACACAGGTCAGATAAGCGACGTGCCATGCCGAGGGACGGATGGAATGGTGGTCAGTGGTCACCTCACCGAGGATGGAGGTCCGGGTCTGGGCCCCTGGGGCGACCACTAGCACTGCAGCCACGGAGCGCCAACGCCCAACGCCCAGCAGTGAAGCAGTGAGCAGTGAGCAGTGAGCACGCCAGCACTTGCGAGCACTTGCACCCACTGTACAGCACGATTCCTACAATCGCTAGCAACCAACTAGCTGGATCCGGGTGTGCCCAAGACGATAAGAACAGGCAACTCCAATTGGAAGCCAGCGTTGGTACATGAAGCAGAGCGAGCGTGCTACGTGGTTGTGCTTCCAGCAGCAAGCCAGCAGCCGTTGGCCCCCACGACGTAAGGTACATTCGCTGTTGGCCCGTTTTCAGCCACGATGCAGACGGACGGGATCGTAGACCCCTTCTTGGTCCTGCGAATCCCGGTACCTGCGCGCGCGGACAGAACCTCGGACAGCCCCAGCCAATGCGCTGGAAGTGCCACGAATCGATGACGCGGGCGACTGAGCTGATGCTCCGCGATACGCCTGATTTCTAAGCGATGGCGCAAGGTCCGCCGCTCCGCTCCAGGTCTTCTCCCGGGCGGAGTTTGCCAGCTTCCGCGAGGTGGCTTTGCCTTCATTGAGCTGATCCAATTGTTGCTTCCTGGCACGCCGTGCGACGGCTGCTCCGGGTACGCTACCCCAACTGGAGCTTGGGATCGAATGCGGGGAAGACGACGGGGGCATCAAGGGCCTGACACAGTGGACATGAGTGTACCTGGCAGTGCTTGGCCGTGTCCTGCTGCCCAACATGAGCAACGCAGCACCCGAATCAAGTATCTTTGTGGGGAGAGGCCCTGTTACGGCAACGAGGCACCTCCAGGCCCTCGAGGTGCCTGAAGCTCCCTGCTCTCGAGTGCCTGCTCTTCCCCAAAAGGAATGCCGACGAACGCTCATTGGCGCCAAGGTGAAGCTCGGTGAGGCCCCGGCTGCCCACGACACACCGCCAATCAGCCGCCGCCAAACCATGACTCAGCAACGTCACACCTCTGCCTCGAGCCTTGCACATTTTCTGTTCTCGCGACCGGCTTCAGCCACGCCATCGGCAACACGTCGCGTCTCATCCGCCAGCCGCCAAAATGCCCGTCGTCAAGGGAGGCGTGTGGACCAACATCGAGGATGAGATCCTCAAGGCCTCCGTCTCCAAGTATGGCCTCAACCAGTGGGCGCGTGTGTCCTCGCTGCTGGCCCGCAAGACCCCCAAGCAGTGCAAGGCCCGCTGGAACGAATGGCTGGACCCCAGCATCAAGAAGATCGAATGGAGCAAGGAGGAGGACGAGAAGCTGCTGCACCTGGCCAAGATCATGCCCACGCAATGGCGCACCATCGCCCCCATTGTCGGCCGCACCGCCAACCAGTGCCTCGAGCGATACCAGAAGCTGCTCGACGAGGCCGAGGCGCGCGAGTCCTCCGGCTTTGGCCTCACCGGCCCCGACGGCGGCGAGACGCAGGCCCCGAGCGCCGACGATGTCAGGAGGCTGCGCCCTGGCGAGCTGGACCCGGACCCGGAAACGAAGCCCGCCCGCCCCGACACGGTCGATCTCGACGAGGACGAGAAGGAAATGCTGAGCGAGGCTCGCGCCCGCTTGGCCAACACGCAGGGCAAGAAGGCCAAGAGAAAGGCGCGAGAGCGTCAGCAGGAAGAGTCTCGCCGCTTGGCGTCGCTGCAGAAGCGGCGAGAACTCAAGACGGCCGGCATTAATGTCAAGGTCACCACCCGCAAGCAGGGCGAGATGGACTACAACGCCGACATACCGTTTGAGAAGAAGGCGGCCCCGGGCTTCTACGACACCTCCGAGGAGCAGGTACGCAACGAGATGCAGCGTGCGGCGTTCGACCCGCGAAAGCAACAACTAGCCACGAAGCGAAAGGGTGACGGCGATGACGACAACGATCGCAAGAGGCGAAAGAATGACAAGGACGGCGCGTCAGAGTCACAGAAGGCTGCCATCAAGGCCGGCCAGATGCAGAAGTTGAGGGAGGCGGAGCAGAACAGCAAGCGCCGTGCCCTGAACCTGCCGGCGCCGCAAGTGAGCGATGGCGAGCTGGAAGACATCATCAAGATGGGCAAGATGGGAGAAGCGGCCAACACCATGGCCAGGGAGAGCGACAACGATGCGACAAGAGGCTTCGTCAACTCGTACTCTACCCTCAACACCAACGCCCCCATCCGGACGCCCAAGGCCCCCGAGCAGGAAGACCACATCGCCAACGAGATTCGAAATATACGAGCGTTGAACGAAACCAAGTCGGCGCTGCTGGGCGGCGAGAACACTCCCCTCCACGAGGGCGCAGGGTCGACAGGCTTTGAGGGCATTACACCTCGGAAACACACCCTGGCTACCCCAAATCCCATGGCAACGCCCGTGGGAGCCAACGGAGTGGGCGCCACGCCAGGACGGCCGGGACAAACGCCCATGCGAACCCCGCGAGACACCTTTGCCTTGAACCAGGATGGCGGAATGTCCCTGGCTTCCGCAACCCCCCGAGACATGAAAATGCGGGACGTGGCATTGCGGAGCCAGCTGCGGTCAGGTCTCGCCTCGCTCCCCAAGCCCAAAGACACCGAGTGGGAATTTGAGATTCCCGATGAGGAAAAGGAATCAGCAGCTACCGAGGAAGCCCGGCAAGAGGACGCCGCCGAGCGCGACCGGAGAGAGCGAGAGAGGCGCGCTGCTGAAGAGGAACTCGAGCTGCGACGTAGGACCCAGGTCTTACAGCGCGGTCTCCCGCGGCCGCAGGTTGTGGACTTGACACATCTGCTGAAAAGGGCCAACAAGATCACAAACCAAGCCGAGGCCCTGATTGCCAAGGAGGCGGCAGCACTGATGGCCAATGACGCCGCTAAATATCCCTTGCCTGGATCCCAGGTCAAGGGGACTCCGCGAGCGATCGACCGCATCGACGACAATGCCCTCGCAGACGCCCGCCTCCTGATCCTGTCCGAAACCAAGCCTCGTCCCAGCTTTGGAGAGATCCAGACCTTCTTTGACAGCCGAGCCAAGGACTCGACACTTCTCGGTCTCGGCTGCTACAACGACGACGAGGACGAGCAGGAGGCAGCCATGCGCGCTGCGTTTAACGTAAGCCTCTCTCTCACCCGCCACCGGCACGACTGGCCTCTTTTCTTGAATGCTGACACCCCCTTATAGACTGTGCAGGATTCCATCATGGCCTCCGCCGAGCAAGGAGCCAAGCTCGAGAAGAAGCTGGGCCTCCACCTCGGCGGCTACCAGAAGCGACAGAAGATGCTCAGGGACAAGGTCGGCGACGCCTCGGAGGCGCTCGAGAAGGCGAGGAACGCGCTCAGCGGCTTCAAGACGCTGGCGGTGTCCGAGGACGTGGCGATCGACAGGCGGCTGGAGGCGCTGAGGGAAGAGGTCGGCTTCGTGAGCCGGCGCGAGAGGGAGGCGCAAGAGGAGTTCCGGAAGGCCAGGGACGAGCTGGACGCTCTGCGGGCGGGCGGCGTGAATGGGTACCGCTGAGGATGGGCAAGGGACAGCTGTTTTGGTGCATCGGATGGCGTGTAGAGGGCGGGTCCGCGTACGAGTCCGGAGCCATCCTCCGCCACATGTAATTCTATGTCGAATTCAAAACTTGGGATGACAATCTCTGTTTCCAATCACGGTATACGTGGGTATCCTAAGGTCGGATTGAAATATGCTACATAGGTACGCTACCGCCGCTTTCTCAACGCGAGCCGCGGCAGCTTGATGGGCAGGATCAGCAGCACCGAGAGGGCCGCCACGACGATGCAGCACGCAAACGTAAGGCGCAGCGCGGCCTCGTAGCTCCGCACGACCTGCTCCCGGTACGGCTGCTCCAGCTGGGCGATGGCCTCGACCGACGCCCTGACGCGTGCGATGACGGCGTCCCTGTCGTCGCCGCGGACGTACAGGCCCAGATAGTGCACGAGGGCGTTCTGGACGACGAGGCTGCTGGCGGCGACGCCGAGGACCATGCCGAGCGAGCGCCAGAGGATGAGGGTGCTGGTGACGACGGCCTGCTCCGCCTGCGCCGAGCACGCGAGGATGGCCATGAAGGTGCCGGGGAACTGGAAGCCCTGGCCGAGGGACGAGGGCACGAGGACGAGGAGGTAGGCGGCGGGCGCGAGGTCGCGGCGCAGGAGGCAGAGGCACACGGCGCCGGCGAGGTAGCACAGCGCGCCAGTTAGCAGCGGCCACTTGAGGCGGCGGGTCCAGGTGATGGCGAAGCCGGTGCT
Organism: Tolypocladium inflatum; assembly: GCA_003945565.1. Lineage (NCBI taxonomy): Eukaryota > Fungi > Ascomycota > Sordariomycetes > Hypocreales > Ophiocordycipitaceae > Tolypocladium > Tolypocladium inflatum. The sequence goes on along the minus strand of QEPE01000009.1, from coordinate 3,413,389 downwards.
GGCGCCGGCCATGGACGAGATGAGCGAGGGCAGGACGAGGCGCAGGCCCGAGGACGTGGCGCTGGTGAGGAGCACGGCCTGGAAGTAGAGGGGGCTGGGCGGCCACGTTTCAGCATATACGACGGACAACTCGGGGGGCAGATGCCTCGGGGGTGGGATAGGGGCTCACATGTTGAAGAAGATGGAGTTGGAGAGCAGGGCGGCGAGGAAGTTGGAGAAGACGAGGTTTGCGCGCGGGGAGCGGCGGATGAGGTGCAGGGGCATGATTGGTTTGGCGACGCGCGACTCGACGATGAGGAAGGCCGGGGAGCAGATGGCGAAGATGGTGAGGGAGGTGACAACGAGGGGATGGGACCCTGCGACGACGTTAGTCTGTGCTGCATGCCGCTGGCTCTCACGACGGCCGGGAAGGTTTGGACGGTGATGGGGCGCTTACACGGCAAGACGTTGCCACCGAGACTCTATGGGCAGAGATGTCAGTTGGTTCCCTCATCAAGTCCCGCGATACCTGCCGGGGGAGACAACATACCAGCCCCAGGATGAGGAAGCAGATGGCGGCCGTCAGCAGCAGCGAGCCCTTGGCGTCAAACTCCCGCAGCGCCTGCCACACGCCCTTGCGCTCCTCGGCGATGCCCAGCTCCGCCGGGATGGCGATGGCCGCGACGCCGATGCACAGCACCAGCGGCGGGATCTGCACGCCAAACTCCCAGCGCCAGCCCAGCGCCTCGGCCATGGCGCCGCCGAGGGCCGCCCCGAGCGCGGAGCCGACGCCGTAGGTAACGTTGATGTACGACTGGTACGCGCCGCGGCGTCTGCAGGCGTCAGCTGAATGGAAGAGCGAGGAGGGTGAGGGAGAGAAAGGACGCACTCGATGGGCACGAGGTCGCTCGTGATGATGCTCCCCAGCGTCATGGAGCCCCCCGCGCCCAGCCCGCAAAACGCCCTCGCGACGATGAAGCTCTCGATGCTCTGCGCGCTCGCACACCACGCCGTCGCGAGCGCGAAGACGACTAGGCACCCGAGGAAGAGCGGCTTGCGGCCCACGGCGTCGGACAGGCGGCCCAGCAGCGGCTGGAAGGCCGTCGAGGTGAGCAGGAAGGCCGTCGACAGCCACGAGGCCGAGTTGGCGGCGCCAAAGTAGGACGTGATGACCGGGTGCGAGCTCGCCATGATGGTGCCGTCGAAGCAGCCGATGAACTGCGCCGTGAGCAGCTGCGAGAAGATGAACCAGAAGCGGCCGGGGGAGGTGTTGTTCAGATAGGGGGGGTCTTCGTCGTCGACGGCGGTGGTGGTGGACGCTGTGCGCGGGCGCAGGAGTGGCGATGCTTCCGTGGGAGGCTCGTCGGTGTGGTCGTCATCGTCCTCGTCCCCGTCCTCGGCTCCGGACGCGGCATGGGCGGACTGGTTCGACACGAGGGACCGCAGCATGGCCAGGTCGCTCGGCTCCGGCTCCAGCACCGGGCCCGTCGTGGGCAGCGACCGCGACAGCAGGTCAAACTGGTCAAAGTCGACCTCGTCGGGCGCGCCTCTGCCCGGCACGGCGACCGGCCGCGGCGCCGTCGGAGGGGCGGCCGGCGCGGGGGCCGTCGCTCCCGATGCGTGACTCGGCTTGGGCATCTCGAGACTCGGGTGCTATCGCTGGATGTCTCTCTCTCGCAGCCTTGTTCCTCCAAGAGATCAACCACTCCCGTGAGCTGCAGAAAGCATTACCAAGACAGTGTTGGGCGGTGAAAGTTCGCGGCTTGTCGGTCTTGGTCAGCCGGAAGTCTGCTTTAGTAGGCTGCCGCATTGGGTGGGACCTGGGCCCGCTGCGGGCCGGTCGTCGGCCTTTGTGTCGCATCCATGGCTGCAAGTGGACGCCCGGGGACAATCGATCACATCACCGCCAGGGACCCATCCTGGCCGCTTGCGACATGCGAACCATTCCTTTATTGACCTGTTGGTTCCTGGGCCATCGCCCGCGATGCGACGGCGCATGTCGCAATCCACGTTGGGCGTATTCTGTCAACAAGGCCCTAGCTGCTCTATCATGTACTCGCAGGGCAGTACGGAGGAGACCCTACCTCGCCTACGGCACCTCCCGAAGCCGCGCACAACACTGACGGCCCAGCTCCGATGACCAGCCGCCCCTCTAGTGAGACAGCATTAGTTCTGCACTTGCCCTTCAGCTCGATCCCTCCCCGCAGCGGCCAGCCCTATCACGTCTCCAGGTCCTGGCTCGACTGAGCCGCGGCCACCAGGATACCAGCTCCGGTGATGCCTCCGTCGTGGCAGGGGCTCAGCGCAACCCGGAGCGGCGCTTCCTTGCCGAATCTCCTGGCCATCAGCCCATCCACAAAGTTTTGACAGTCCACTAGGTAGTCCTGGAAGTGGACGATGCAACCGCCCGTGTACCCGACTCCAAGTTCGCTTATATCCGAGTTCGTTATCGGACCCTCCGCGGGGATCTCCTCCGCCAGTGTGAGTAAGGCGAGGATTGCCGCAGCCATGATGCCGGCGGCGCGAGTCTCAATGGCCTTGGCAATACCGTATAAAGCCTCGGCCAGAGGCTCGGACCACGTAAACTGGGACTTGTCTGCTGGCTCGGGAAACTCCGTCCTCAGCTTGGATACGAGGGCCGCTGGTTCCAGGGGCTTGAAGTGGCTGAGAAACGTCGTTGATAGACTATGCCTTTGGAGCAGCGCTGGCGGCAATGTGTCTGCCGACAGGCCGAGGGTCTTGGTCATATAACTGAGCAGCATGATTCGTCCCAGTTCTCCAAGATACCTGCCTGCCGTCATGTACTCCAGCGGCTGGAACCCGGGCCTTTCATTCTGTGCGCTTAATTCGTCGTCCCAGGGTGTGATCAGTCCCAGCTCCCGCATCGGGGGTTCCGTTCCGTTGATGCTCCACTCCGTGTTGACGGCAATCTTCACGTCTTGGGTCTTTTCCCACGGCAAGACGCTCACCTTTTGCTGCTGCTTGCTGGGGTGCAAGCGGCTCAACCTCAACGGAACCGTGGCGTTGCTGCCCGTGCCGAGGATGAGGCCCATGGTTGCACGGCGGTTCGCCGCGCCGTCATAGTTGAATATGAAGGATACCAGCGTGGAGACGGAGTCGTTGGCAATGGCGGCGACTCGTATCGGCGGGAGATCGGGCGTCCTGTGCTTGCCATAGCCGTGCTGGAGGCGTGCTCCCAGTTCGACGTCTGGCGGAATAGCGAAGCCCTTGCCCATGGACGTTATGGTCGCCTCGGACAAGGAGTGCTGGTCGGTCGGGAAGCTGAAGGTTACACCGAGAGGTAGAGGGCGGTCGCTCGGGACGTGTAGTGTCCGGCATCCCTCGGCGACAACCTCGGCTATGCACCTGCCAATCCAGAGGAAGAGGCTGTCGGCGTTGTCATTTTTCAGGTGATTCGAAATGGGCCACGACTTCTCCAGATGTCGCTGTATGCGGCACGGGGGTTTGGTAGCTGGTGGCGGGTGGCCATTGCTGTGACCGTTGCTTTGACCGTTGCTTTGACCGTTGGCTGCCGTTCCGTTCACCTCCAACGGCGCCGACGGCTCCTTGGCGAGTAATTCCACGAACCCGACTCTGAGGTTGGTCCCGCCGCTATGACAGGTCAGCAACTTGGCTCATGAGCGGCGAGCAGGCGACATCTGATGTGAGGCCAGCACGGCTTACATGTCTATGGCGAGGTGTCTGCGCAGATGTTAGCCTCTCATGTTCAGCCTCATCGTGGGTGACAGCGGCCGCTTACCGTCCATGGCCGTGGTCGGCGACAGGGCGCAGGATGGACTCGGATATGGGCGTGGGCAGAAACTGGTCCCGCGATTCTGCGGCGAGCTGGGCGAAGTTGGCGAGGAAGCGCTGCGAGAGCACGTGGCACTTTTCAACATCGATGTGGAAGGGGAGCAGCAGGTCGTCGAGGACCCCCTCCCGGGTTGTCGATGAGGCAGCCATGGCCGCTCAGGGAAGCAATCGTGGAGTCGCCAGATCGAGGCCAGTCATGTTTGCCTGCAGGCGGATGCAAGGGAGGACAGCGGGCTGCGGATCGACCGGGGGCAAAGCAAGAGCAGCCTTATATGCGGCGGCGAGACGTCGGCCTACTGCCTGGGCAATCTGGAGCTGCAGGACGCGGGAGGCGTGGGACGACGACCGTGGGTTGCAGTGGAGGGCTTTGCGCCACCTCCAGCACCCGCAGTCGACGCGCATCAGGGCCTTGAGCGGTTGAGCCAGTGGCGGAGCGACCCAAGGCCCCTGAAGCAGATCCGCCCCAGAGGCGGGGCCAAAGGCTCGATGCAACGTGGGAGCAAGAGCGGGAGCCCGACCGACCGCGGCTTCCACCGGTGGGGATGAGTGGGTCGGTTCTCCAGGCCGTTGATCAAGACCAAGACTTCCAGGGCACGGCCGAGCTCTCTACTCGTATTCACGCGATGCGACTCGGATGTCGCTGCTTCCAATGATCATGGGCTCCGGGCGCGGCGCAGCCGTGGTGTCGGCCGACGCTACAAGCCAGCCATTGCTCCAGGCTGCCGCGACTGGTGATGCAACATCCACGTCCAGAGAGGTGGATGATCCGGCTCGAATATGTTATAAATACGAGTAGAGGCACCCATCGTTAGTTGCTGTCGGTCCTTGATCAACCGTCGCAGTTGTGGAAGAGTCTGGGAGACGGGTTGCAGTGTTGCAGCTCAACCCGGCCATCATCAGGCTCAAGGTTCGGCTCAGGATCATCACCAGGAGCTTCATATGACCGGAGTCGATTACGGAGTAACTAGCCGACGGAGTACTCGTAGCAGCGTCCAACAGAACCCGACCATGGCGTCTCGACGGCGGCCCGACATCGTAAACCGTCATGCAGGATCCCATACCGAAACAAGGATGCGAGGCCCATGTGTGCTGGGGCGGCTAATTTCCGTGTTGCGGGACGCCTGACTGGCTGCCAACGGCCCCGTTCCCTAACCGGAACAACGGCGGCCCCCACCTCCGCACCCATCCACCTGCTCCTCATCGTGCAACCGTCGTCGTCCACGCGTTCCAGTCATCGTCTTACCCGCCTCGTCTCTTTTGCTTATCCCTCTCGACACTAAAAGTATCGTTGCCACAGAAGAACTGGCTGCCTGGATCGGCAACCACCCGACACCGACACGCCGCCTCCACCTGCTCCTTGCGGTAGGTAGCATCATCCCCCCCATCGACGCCGAGCTTCCATCGGCCGACCGAGCAAGCGAGCGAGCGAGACGTCGCGCCACTGGCTCGCAGCTCCCGCCATGGATGAGAAGAAGACTCGCAGCCGCAGCCGCAGCCGCAGCCGCAGCCGCAGCCAGAGCCAGAGCCAGAGCACGATGCCTTCGCGATTCCGCAGGCTGCACTATGTTGTCCTGGCCTTGTTTCTCGGCGCCATCGCATACTTCAACATTGCCGTCTCCCTCCGGCATGTCGGACGCCACGCCAAGGACCTTGCCACCGCCGGCGATGCCATAACCAAGGGCGGCTTGGTGCCGCTGGAGGCGCATATCATCAGCAAATGCCCTGACACGAGAGTACGCAGCGCGACGTGAAACACATCCCGGAGCAGATGCCAGCGGTGATGCTAACGAGAGCGTGCAGGATGCCCTGCGCCAGCTGGTCCTCCCCGTCATGCAGCGCGTCCACGACAAGGTCGACTTCAAGCTCAACTACATCGGAACGTACGTCGCAGGCCTCCTTGTCCCCCCTCGATAGCTTCTCGGCTAATTCCCCACAGCCCAACAGCCAACGACGGCGTCGAGTGCATGCACGGCCCCGAGGAGTGCCTGGGCAACATCATCGAGCTCTGCGCCCGCGAGCTCTACCCCGACCCCAAGATCAACCTCGGCTTTATAATGTGCCTAACCAGGGACTACAAGCACATCCCCGAGCGCACCCTCATCGAGGACTGCGCCCTGGAGCATGCTATTGACTTCCGGGCTCTCAACGAGTGCGCCACGCAGGACGACGGCGCGCACGGCCTCGAGCTCCTCCGAACCAGCGTCCAACAGACGGCCGACGTGCGTTTGCATTCTTCAGACACACGGCACTTCGGATACGGAGCTAACAAATCGCAGGCCGACGTCACCAAAAGCTGCACCATCCGGCTCAACAACGAAATCTACTGCATCCGCGACGGCGGCGAGTGGGTCGACTGCCCCCACGGCTCCGGCGTCAACGACCTCGTCATCGCTATCGAGAAGCTTTACCACTCTTCTTGAGCGGCTCAAACACATCGACCCACAACTCGCTCGCCTCTCCTAGCGTGTAGCTCATCGACACCCCGTCCATGCCCGCCTCGTCGCCCCCCGCCATGGCCTTGAGCGTCTCGATGATGCCGTCCAACCCTACGGCCTTGCCCGTCGCCTGCGTCGCCCCGGCCTCGAGCGCGACGTGCACGATGTGGATGTGGAAGTGGTAGTACGTCGGCTGGTAGTGCACGTACAGCTTGAGCTGGTCCGGCTCGATGGACGGGTACGTCGACACCGTCGCCGACACGAGCTTGGCCCTCATGTGCTCCAGCCAGGGGATGTGCTTCTTCTTGAGGTCGCGCAGCGACCATATGTCCCGCCTCTCCACCAGCGCGAGCAGGTGCAGCGCGTCGAGCGTGCTCCGGTCCCAGTTGAGGTCCGGCAGCAGCAGGAAGCCCTCGTCGCCCGCCTCACCCAGCCTGGTCCTGTATATAACGTCTTCGACCTCCTTTTTGCCCTCAATAATGTTGAATACCCAGTTGAGCCGGCCCTGCTCCCTCTTGCTCTGCATGTACGGCCGTATCGCCTCCCTGTAGATGGCGGGCGTCTCCGTGACGAACCGCACGCCCTGCTTGCTGTACTTTTTGACGTGTGCCTCGGTGCACGGGTATATCAGGTTGATCTTGAGGTCCGCGAAGAAGTCCCCCTCGCCGCCGACGTTGCCCTCTTCTCCCGGGGGCAGGACGTCGTCGCCGCCGGTCCGCGCCATGCTCCAGCTGTAGATGTCGTTGGCGCCGAGGTTGCGCACGCGCGCCAGGCTGCCGGGCAGGCGGCCGAGGTACGCGGCCGACGCCGGGAACGGCGCGCGCTCGACGACGAGCACGGCGGGTAGGCCGTCGATGGTGCCGTGCATGCTGGTGCGGCGGCCGGCCTGGTCTGTCCGCGATGGTCAGCGTACGCTCCGCCCATGTAGTGCCGCGAGGACGAGGAGAGCCCTAGGAGCAGGGGAGTCGATCGTGCGTGGGGAGAAGAGAGGAGAGGCGCACCTTGGTTGAGGACGCGGTCGAGCCGGAACCTGGGCACCAGCGCCTCGGCCCTGGCCTTTTGGTCGGCCATTGCGTCGTGTCTCGTGGTGTATCTGCGGCAAAGAGACCTGGCGGCTCCGAGGGGTCGACGTCTGCAGAGGTTTACGCTGTTCACTGCCGACAGCTGGGGCAACTCCGTGTGATGTGGTCGAGGTAGAGTTGAACGCGGGAGCTTGGCCAGCCCCTCAACCCCGCGGCGGGGACGCGGACACCAGCGATCACTCAGCTCCACCAACGGTCTCCCTGGCCTCGCCAGTTGGTTACGGATGTTGTACTCCGTACGAAGTACGGATATACCTGTGATATTGTCTCCTACCTGTGTACCAAGGATACACGGCATGTGCACTGCAGTGCAACATGCAGGGTAAGGGGTCAATTTAATACGGCTGATCATTATTCCACTTCACAAGTCACCTTGCAGGCACACCACCGTCTGTCTCTAGGACCGCATCCCTTTTGGTATCTAAACTAGGTAAGTAAATCGGGAGGACGCGTCTCCCCACGCATGTCAATGTTTAGGTTATGCCCCATGCGGGCAATGAAGATGTTATCGAATCTCACGGCGGCCCTGCCTCACCGCCGCCTCCCCCGACTCCATCAACCTCGGAGCCTTCTCACCAACCATGGCATCCGCGCATTCCAACCTCCCTCGACATCATCCAATTACTCAATCATCCACTCCCTTCCCCACCCCATCGGCGAACCTCCTTTTGCTGCTCACAACGGGTATTTGAAAAGCACGCTCAAGAATCGAAAGAAAACAGTCAAAACCGCCAAACGGCCGGGTATAGTGCAAAACAATTAATCGCGTCTCGTTCGTCTCGTCAAAGTCGCTCGCGTAGGTCAGGGTCGGCCGGGCGTTCGTATCAGGGTACGTAGGGTGTGACCGTCATACGCTCGCTCCTTCGTCGTCGTGCGATGCTTGTCGAATCAGAGTATGTACGTCGTCCAAGAAGCGAAGAACGCTGGGCGTCTCGTGCCAGGACAAAAAGCAGGCATGGTCGATCATGGCGTCCGGACCTATAAACCGCCTCTTTGCCACATGCCTGCCCTCCGTCCCCGGGCTGCCAGATACACATTAGACGTGACGCGATATGTGCAGTGCCCCAACAGGAGCACGTTGCCGCGCAAAACAAAAGACAAAGTCTGCAGACCGAAACGCCATAGCCAATGCGCGAGAACAAGTCGCCGTCATGAGACCGTATTCAAGAGATTTCGATGTCGTGATTAGGTAGGTGGCCTCATTGTATGGTCGAAGGGACGTGCGGGATACCGGTAGACGCCGTCTCAGTCGAGCCGTCTCCCTCAATGGTTTTCCTCCAGTGCTCGGGGAGGCAGACGCAAACCAACGGGAATGCCTTCATCTCGCGGTGCGGCGCGACCGGGGAGCCGTCGCGAGGCTCCGAAGTGTTGGAGACGCCGCTGTCTCGCTGCGCTTGTCGCCGCGCCTCCCACTCTTCGGCTCGCTCATCCAGCATGACACCAGTGGCCCAGCCGTCGTCCCAGATCCCCACCACCTTGAGCATGTCCCCGCGCTCCAGAGTAAACTCGTCAGCAGCACGCGGCTGGTATGCCCAGAGAACAGCCACCTTGTCCGCGGGGTGAATGTCGTCCTGAGAGTAGTAGTCCTTGAAAAATGGCAGCTGCTCCGAGTTCTGGCTGGTCATGCCAAGGGGTGACGAGTAGTCGCCGGCGCTGGCCGGCGACTGGGGGCCGTCGCTGGCGAGAAGGGAGCCGCTGGACAGGGATCCGTGCCTCCTATTGGCAGGCGGCGGTCGAAGCACTCCGCGAGGCTCGGACTCGGGGCTGTCGGCAAACTCGTCCGACGAAGACTGCGTGTCTGCGGCGCCGCCCTTGGTCCGCCCAGCCATAAAACCAGCGACGCCGGCGGCGACGGCCGGCCCAGCCCCACTGCCACCGTGCTGCGTGGGCGAGCCGCCGGAATGGCCTTCCAAGGCTGACATGCGTGCGACACGTCCTCCAGGGAGCACCTCATAGCCTTCCGGGGGGCCCTGCTTCGTCTGCGACATGCTCGGTCCTCTCCTGGCCGGCGACGGCTGGTTGAAGATGCTGCCTGTCCGGCTTCCCCCTCTCCTCCTCGTAAGTCTTATGCAGAAGAACAGGGCAATGGCAAGAATGGCAACTCCGGCAAGAGCTCCCACCACGATGCCAGCAATTTCGCCGCCGCTCAGCCGGCCGCCGCCGCCGTCCCGGTCTCCATCCGCCGGTGTCGTGCTAGTCGGCGCAGTGGATGCGGTTGCGGTCGGGGTGCTGAACGTCATGGTTCGAGTGATGTTGGGCAGCTTGACGCCGTCGCAGCGCTTCTCGGCATTGGCGTTGTAGCAGCACGTATCGGTGGAATTGACACCACCGGCTTTGCAATACGAGCACAGGCCGAGCGTGCTGTTGCCAAAGCCGCAGTTCTGGGGCTCATTGTCGAGGCCGGATATGCAGCGGCCTTGAAGAGCACCTTCTGGCAAGGAACAGGTGGTGAAGTCTGCTCTGATCAACTTGGTCAGGTCAGGGCCGGGGTTGGAGCAGAGGTCCTTGTCCGCCGTGACGAAGGCCTCGCTTTGGGCGAATTCAGCGCAAGTGTCGGCGCACACAGGCCGCGGCGGGGCGTCCTGTGACCCCTTGCAATCGCCGAAGGACTGCTGGACAAGGGTGTTGCACAGGACCGTCGTCGTGAACCGCGCATACATGTTGCTCGGATCGGTGAAGTTGATGCCGCCGCAGCCGAGGAGTTCCTGGTATCTAAGGCAGCATTAGCAGGCCATTGCGTGAGCAAGGGCGGAGAGGTGTCGTTGTTACTTTTCCTTGACATAAGTGGTTTTAACGTAAGTTGTCAACTGATAATCGAACGAGGCGGTATCGGAGACAAATTGCAGAAAAGAACTGCCGGGAAACATCATTCAGCAAGTGCAGCACGGAGGCGACGGCCACAGGCAGTACTCACTAGGGCTTAATCAAGGCAGGGTTGGTAGAGATGAAGGCGGATTGAAACGCCGGGCAAGCCGTGGAGCCCGTGAGCGGCACGCATCCAGCCCCGGCCTGCGCAGATGCCAGAGCCGGGAACGCTGCGAGGACGGCCAAGGCAGAGCTTCGCATCGTCGATTGGGCAGTTTTGGCTCCAACGCCTCGTTTCGTGGCATCTCTGCGAGGCCGCTCGGGCGTCGCCTCGCCGACGGCTGGTGACCGCATCTTGGCCACGGAATACGCAGGGAGCAGCAATGGACAACGAGCTCGGGCCAGCTGCAGGAGTGGTGTTCGTGTGTTGTTGTGACGGGGGCGTGCGAGGTTGGTGCTATCGTCGGTCCATGCAGCGAGCCGCGCGGATGTGATGCTGGATCGCGAACAGCTCTAGGTGCTGCTGACGGAGTGATGCTGAGGCAGATTAAAGTCGTAACCAAAACAATCGGCTGGCCTAGGCAAACAACTGGACCTGGGACGCGGCGTCGATGGTGCGTGGTTGACGAGGCAGCAGAGAGTCCTGGGAGAGAAGAAGGAGGCGAGCCGCATGGGGCGGGACGGCGGCTGGTTGGCTTGGACTTGGAAAGAAGCCGAGGACGAGGAAGTCGTGGCGGGCCGGCGGGTGAGAAGCTCGAGTGCCGGCTTTGTCGTCGCGGGGAGGAGCGTCGCGTTCGAAGACGGCGGGCGAACAAGGAGGGAGCCGTGCAGCAGCGCGTGTGCCAAGTCGATTCGACGCAGTCGCCGACCAGAGGTTCGGGACGCGGGTTCAAAGAGACGCGAACGGGGGGCAAACAAGACAGGACGGGACCAGAACGGCGTAGGGCAGCGGCACGGCGTATTAGGGAGTGAGTGAGTCGTGTCGTGCGCAGCCCAGCCGGTGCGGGAGGATGCGAGGCAAGGAGGCCAAGCTCGTCCGGACGAGGAACCAGCAGCAGGACCGGCGCGAGGGGTGAAGGACGAAACGAGAGGAGAAACGAGGGTGAGTGTGAGTGAGCGAGCGAGTGAGTGAGTGAGGGAGTGTGAGGGCCGGTCTGTCGGTCGGTCGCGCACAGGCACGGACGGACGGACAAGAGGCAGTCGAGAGAGACGGACAGAGGAGAGGGTGGAGGGCGGAGGGTGGGAGAGGGTGGGAGAGGTGCGTGAGTGGGTGGAAGCCACCTAGCGCTGGTGTTTTCTGGGCCGCTCCGCGCTGGCTGGCTCTGTCGTTTCCCGCTCGCCGGCTCACCTGCGAAGTACGAGTACTCGACTCCGTGGCGACTTGATATTATGATTTTACCGCAGCCCCCCTGGAGGCAGAGAAACGAAGCAACGGGTCCAGCAGCGCGACAGCCCAACCACGGCGCCTGCCCGGGCCAGGGGCCGCCGACCTGCTAAGCACGACGCATCCCGCCGCGTACCCGTCCCACCAACGGGCGCCGGCGCGGGTACCTCGTCTGGCTAACAGGACCCGGCGGCGCCGCTAGCGAGCCCGCAGAGCCGTGCAATCTCGGGGGGCAGGGGGGCCTGCGGGTGCGGTGCAGGGGCTGCAGACGCGGTGCAGGGGCCCTGCAAGGGGACCGAGGGCCCCGCGGGATTGGCAGAGCGGCGCATCGGCGTGTGCGGCCAAATGGCGAGCGCAATCTTATTATGTATCTTACTCGCGATGGCTTCCCTGTCGTGCCGCTGCGCGCTGCGGGATTCGAGGCGGCGGCGGCGGACGCGCCCGTCGAAGAAGCGCTGCCCCGTTTGCCTGCGGGTACATAGGTACCTAGGTAGGTACGAGGCCGTCGTGGGTGACGGATCCAGCCGCTGGGTGAGGTTCGGGTAGGGGTGATGATGACGCTGTGGAGCCTGTTTCAAGGCCTGTGCCATTGTCCTCCACGTGGTGCGACGGTGCCGCATTCCAGCGAAGCCTGAACTCCAGACATCAATTGGACAACCAAGGCAGGCAGGGCAGGCCACCCATCGCCAAGGCCTCCCCATCACACCGATCTCGAGACCTACGAGTACAAGTAAATACCTGCTCGTACGTTCGTATTCGCGCTCCGTGCTCCGTCCGTGGCTGCTGCTTGTCGACGGCCTCCATCTGAATCTCTGACCTGGTCATCTCACCGGCTGAGACACTCCTCGGCCTGCTGTCTCGGCGTCGGTGCTTGCCGCTGTCGCGTCACTTATCCTCATCAGTACGAATGTCGTTTCTGATACTGAATCAAGTCTTGCTTCGAATGTTTGTTGATATCGTAGCTCAGACAACAACAGCACAAAGGGATATTTTCGGCCCCGACGATTATCCATCACCAGTCCCACAGAGGTGGCGCCTCCTTTTGCAGGGAACGCCGCGCCGCGCCGCGCCGCGCCGTGGCTTCACTGGCGTTCTTCTTCGCCGATTCAGAGTTTAAGTTTCATTTGTACGGCGGCAAGGCGATTGCCTAGAGTCCGTGCAGGTATATTCTCGGTTGCCCGACATCGCTCTATCAGGCAGCCCTATGAACGCCGGATGGGACTACCAAAGCTTGATGCGATCTTGGCAGCATATTCATGTGTTTCCACGGTTTATCATGTAGACGACCGCCTAAGCAGACGGCCTGGCGAGAACTACTCGAGTGTCTCATGGCTCTACCAGGCAGCCCTACGAACGCCGGATGGGACTGCAAAGCTTGATGCGATCCTGGCAGCATATGCATGTGTTTCCACAGTTTATGATGTAGACGACCGCCCAAGCAAAGGGCCTGGCGATAACTGCTGGAGTGTCTCATGGCTCTACTCGTAGAGCAACTATTCAATATATGCACTCTATCGCCGTCGACCACTCCCGTACAATTAAATGTCACACCCGCTGCTAGCAAAATAAAACTCCTCTCGATACTCCATAAGACTATCTTTCAGCTTTTCAAAGTATCTACAGCGCGAACCCAGTCCTGAAATGCGAGCATAGTTCGATAGACGCACTTTCATCCTCGTCGACCACTCGCGTCTGGTGCACTCAAATGTCACTCCGGCTGTCCATGAATAAAACTCGTCTCTGCACTCTGCAAGAGTATCTTTTAACTTTTAAAAGATTTTCAGCGTCAGTCCTGTCCTGATGCAGGTATGGCTCTGGGTTGACTTTCAAAGTCAAAGCTGGTAAAGCCAACCTGGAAGCACTTCGCAGCTCCGGGTATCCAAACAGGCACAAACTGCCTTCCTAGCCTCCGTAGAGCGACTGTTAACGCCGGGCGGCTGTGGCTGCAGAAGCTTTCGTTTCCACCGCCCTGGCAAGTTTTTCTGCGGCGCTGTGCATCGCGGCAAGGCGAAGTTTAACTGCCCGGGACGCGTTGCCTAAAACTTCGAGGCCATTCGCAACCCAGAGCAAGCTATATAAAGCAGACATGTTCTCTTGGTAGACGTCTCTCCCAGTTTTCCTCCTTCGCTGAACTCTTGTGCCTTTGCCTCTCGTTGATTCCCATCTCAACCGCACAGTGCTTCAGACACGCACCACTTACACCCCTATACCACTCACCCCTATACCACTCAAACACTCTACACCCATCTACACCACCAGCTCACTCACAATGAGTGACTTTGACGGAGAGCTCATGAGCCTCTATGCCGTGACCCAAGCGGCCTATGACCTCGCCGCCCAGGGTAGTTACGTCGAGTACGACCTGGAGAGTCCGCCCATGACTTCCGCGGAATCCCTCGCTGAAAGAACCGCCGCCGGCACCAGACGCCGCGCCGCCCTGCCTCGCCAGCCGCTGCAGAGGAGCAACGCCTTCCGCAGGCCCAATACGGGTGAGAAGAGCCAGGCCGCGAAGATGGCCATGCGGGACGCCTCGCTGCTGGCCGCGTCGGACTTCCGCGGGACCGCCACCATCCAGGGACTCGAGGACGCGCTGCCCTTTGCGCAGATGGTCTGCAGCACGTGCGCCACCGACACGGAGCAGCTCGCCTACTGGATCGACGCCTATGGCGACGGCGGCGAGGAGCCTGAGGGCTGGTTGGTCGCAAACAAGACCAGCGACGGCTGGACCTGGAGGGTCGGACCGCATGGCTCGCAGGGCGACAAGCACTCGGAGATGATGGCCATCAGGGCGGCCCTCGAGATGGCAGTCGAGCAGATCACCAAGCGCATGCAGAGGTCCCTGGGCCTCCCGACCCTTGTGCGGGTCTTCTCCGACAGCCAGCCGGCCCTCCGCAAGATCTCCCGGGCCCGTCACCCCGCGGTCGAGGATCCCACCATGGGTCACCCGGACGTCGCCGAGACCATGGAGGGCATCCTGCACTGCTCCGGGGTGCTGAAGGACCTCGGCGTCCGCCAGGAGCTCCACTGGGTGCCCCGCGGCATGGTCAAGGGTACCCAGTTTGCCGCCTCGATGGCCAAGGTTGCGCGTGGGAGCCCCGACGGGCCCGGGGCTCGGCCGGTCGAGGAAGCGGCGGCACCGGCCGAGGCCGAGGCCGAGGCAATTCCCATGGCGCCGACTCCAGCACCGGCTGGTTTTCACTCGCACGCGAGGTACGCTGGCGGTTCCTGTTCCTTTTTCCCTCGTGTTCTGTCCGTGACTAACATATCCTCGCAGACGGCTGCGGAAGCTGGCCCGCCGCCTCAGGGCTCACTGAGGATGCCAAGTACAGGGCACGGATGAAGGGATGGTGTTGATGGGCTGACGGTGGTTCATGTGTCATGGCTGTATGCGGAACGAAATAATGACTGGTTCGGGATGATGCGAGTACACGAAACGCTGTACTCTTGGTTTTACACGCAGGTCACTCCTTTGGCTTTCTTGGGCTATTTCTTTTGTCGGGCAATGCTATGATGTACCAACTACGAAGTACGAGGAACAAAGTACGAAGAACGAAGAGCGAAGAGCAAAGTACGGAGTATACGGAGTATGAATACACGGGGCTATATGAAAACAGGCACGAGCTCGAGCTGCCCGCATCGAGAAGAGAAAAGAGAAACGCCATGGTCCAGGGGCCGCGAGCAAAGTCTTATGGCCGTCCCCAGAAAATCCAATCGTCTATTCGCAGCTGGCGCGTAGCAATATCAGGCGGAAATCGTGCGAGCACCCCGTGATATCATCTTGTAATATCCAGTCGTTCCACCTCGCCTGTCCGTTCTCCCGAGGCATCACAAGTCCACGCTGGCACCATCTCCCCGTCCAACGTCGGGCACGAGGTCCAGGCCCCAGGCAACCAGGGTCGACCCCTGGACCCACGCCGGGAGCCAACAGGCCGGGAGCAACGTCGGCCCCCCCGCGTCTTCCAACCGCACCACCGCCGGCGCCCGCCGCCGAGATGCGGTGCGCTAACAACCACGTCTACCGTGCCAAGAAGAGGTCCAAGCAGCACGTCGTTTGACCAGGGCACCGTTAGGGCTGCGTCTAGCCCGACAGACAGTGACGATGCGAGCGCCCTGATTCAGAAACCGCTGCTGGCGCCAACGACCTGGCCGCGCCCCGGATCGCCGCCCCGCGCCCGGCATCTGGCGATGCGATGCGTGGGCACTGAGCACCGACGCCACCGATGCCACCGATGCCACCGACGCCAGACGGGCGCACGATGGCTCCGTCGAAACAGACTTCGTCGTTGCGGCGCAGGCCAGGTGTACGGAGTAGCGCTGCCTACGAGTATAACAGGAGGGCGTCGCCCGCGTGTCGGACGGGCTCTCCGTGCGTTCATGATGCCGCCGTCGATGTACTCGTAGCGTCTCGCGATAGTAGCTGCACAGCTTCCACCGCGACACCGTCGTCGCCGCTGCGAGTCCTGCGACCATGTCCGCAGCCGGTGCCCCCGCCGGCGGGCTGCAGAGCTCACTCGACCTGATGGGGCAGCTCTTGAAACAGGTCGGTAGCGCCCCGGGCCAACGGTCAACAGACTCAACACCATCCCCACCATCACCACCCACTCATCACCATCACCACCACGGCTTCACCCCCCGCTGACCGCCCCAGGGCCCCCCCTACCTTCCCCAGGGCGCCATCCTCGGCGGCACCCCCACCACCGCCGTCGACGTGCCCGTCTCTGCCGTCTTCCTCCTGCTCTTCGCCCTCTCCGCCGCCCTCAACGCCACCATCTTCCAGCGCAACCGCCGGCGCGGCCACAGTGCCGTTCTGTCGGCGGACCTCGTCTTGTTCTCCATGGCCCGCATCAGCGCCAACGTCATGCGCATCGTCTGGGCCTGCTACCCGCGCAACGCCCGCGTCGCCATCGCCGCCAACATCCTCGCCAACGCGGGCATCCTGCTGCTCCTCATCGTCAACCTCCTCTTCGCCCAGCGCCTGCTCCGCGCCCACCAGCCGCGCCTGGGGTGGAGCCCGCCGCTGCGCGTCGCCTTCCAGGGCCTCTTCGCCGCCGCCGTGGCCTGCCTCGTCATGGTCGTCGTCGCCGGCATCTACGGCTTCTACACGCTCGACCTGCCCACGCTGCAGCAGCTGCGCCACATCCAGCTCGTCGCCGTCACCTTTCTCGCCGTCCTGGCCTTCCTCCCGCTGCCCATCACCGCCCTCGCCCTCCTCCTGCCGCGGCGCGGGCCCGTCGACGGGTTCGGCACGGGCAGCATGCGCGCCAAGGTCCTCCTCCTGCTCTTCACCACCGTCCTGCTCACCTTTGGCGCCGGCTTCCGCGCGGGCACCTCCTACATCAAGCGGCTCGCCGCCGACCCGGCCCCCTTGCAACACAAGGCCGCCTACTACTGCGTCAACTACGCCATCGAGATCATCGTCGTCTTCACCTACGCGCTGAGTCGCTCCGACCGCCGCTTCGACGTCCCCGACGGCAGCTGCCGCCCGGGCGACTACTCGCGCGGGTCTGGGGCGGAGGCAGACAAGGCCGTCGAAGACGATGACGAGTGGCCATTGACGGCTCCAGAGGAGCTGCAGCACGAGGCGTGGGAGTCGAGGCTCCAGGACGAGCTCGAGAAGCGGGAAGTCAAAAGCCGGAGGCGGGGGGCCGTCTGGCATGTCAATGTTGTCAGTGTTGACAAACCTGTCGAGTATAATATAGCCTTGTAGCATACGGGAAAGCGGAACACATAGCCTTCGGCTTATAGGGGGGGGGCGCGGGCAATCGTCGACGTGTACTCGCAACTTTTGGTTTTTCCTTGTCCCCCTTGTTCGCCCACTCTATGCTACGCGTCTGGAAATCTTCCAAAAAAAAGGCCCCGCGATCCAGACCCCTGCCGGGCATGCCTGCGCAGCCCTCTCCCACAATCATGTAGACTCGTCATGGTTGATGGCTGTGTCCCGTATATTGGCATCAAGATTAATAGTACACAATAACGGAGACTCCGCCCCAATCGTTCCAACCCGTCTATCCTTTGTGTCGTGGCCGCCGGGGGACGGGTGCCTCGAGCTCTCGTTGAACATCAAGGTCGTGCAAGGTTAGAGGAAGTAGTCGGGTGTCCCTGGGTCAAGTCAGCTCTCCGTCTTGGTGTGCAGGGTGGATCATCAAACGTACGTCTGGAGACCATGGGCTCGCCTGCTCTCGGGCATGGGTCGAATTGCAAGCTATGGGCAGTCAGCACTCGCGCTCAATGGCCTCCCGCGGATGGCGTCCTTACAAGGTGTATTTCAGGTGCTCGTCAATCTCCATAATCGCGGCTTGGTTGCCGCACCGGTAGCAGTAGTTGGGGGCTGCGAGCGTCTGTCAGCGTCACGGCGTCACGCAACACGGCGGGTAAAGAGCCGGCGTACCCGAGAAGATGGTCACCACGTTCCGGTCCTGGGACCAGTTGTACCCTTCCATCACCAGCTGATGCGCTCTCGCAATCAACGTCAGGCCGTTGTTGTGGTTGAAGGCCTCCGAGATGTCCTGGCCAAACGTGTACCCCGCACCACGGGGCGAGATGCCCCAGCCGCACCGGTCGTCGGGGTCCGACCACAGGAGATCGCACATGGGGCCCTCGTGGGGGACCTCCTGGATGCGGTCCAGGGCCCTGATGTTATCCAGGGTGTCGATGCTAGGCGACAGGCCGCCGTGGAGGCAGAAAATCTGGTTGTCAATCAGGGCGGTGAGGGGCAGGTAGTCGAAGAGGTCGGTGAAGTATTTCCACACGTTGGCGTTTCCGTACTTGCGCAGGCACTCGTCGTAGAAGCCGTAGACTTGGGTGATTTGCCGGGACTCGTGGTTTCCGCGCAGGATGGTGATGCGTTGGGGGTATCGGATCTTGAGGGCGACGAGGAGGGTGACGGTCTCGACCGAGTAGTAGCCTCTGTCGACGTAGTCTCCTGCGAGGGGGTGTCAGCATCAGAGGGCATCATCCAGCGCGTCGGGAAGGGTGAGCCGCACCCATGAAGAGGTAGTTGGTGTCGGGGTTGGGCCCGCCAATCTTGAACAGCTCCATCAAGTCGTGGAACTGGCCGTGGATGTCACCGCAGACGGTGACGGGGCATTTCTATCGCGGCGAGGTCAGCTTGTCACGGGCGTCGCCGTCGTCGGGGGTCCGTCACCTACCACGGGCTGCACATTGGACTCCTCCTGCAAGACTTCGCGCGCCTATACAATCGCACATCAGCACGGATGCCCAACCCCTCTCCGATCACGCGAGGCCTGTGGCGGGCGAGCGCGTCCACCAGAGCGCGGCCACCGCAGCCCGAGGACGCAATCGTCAACGGCGTCCCCCGGCTGCGTGCAGGCCGCGCCGGTCGCCCGTCGCCGGGCCACTGCCTGGGAGTTGGACTCACCTTGTCGCAGAGCCGCTGGACGTCGGCCTCGGCCAGCTGCTTGCAGCTCATCAAGCTCTCAATCCAGCCGTCGAGGGTGGGGATGGAGGCCGGCTCGTTCAGCACGGGCGACACATCGGCCGGCGCCCGTCCGACGTCCTCCATGTTCGTGTCCATGATACTGCGATGCGGGTGTCGGGGCGCTGCGTCGGGGGATGAAGGGGAGAGAAAATGACGTTGCGGTCACGCCCAGGTTCGCGATCGGTGGGGCAGCGAAACAGGGAGGCTCAGGATCTGGCTTCAGGGCGGGAGCGGAACCGACGAGGGGCCCGAGCGACGGTGAGCACAAGCTAGAGGAACGTTGCTGTCGCCCGCGGGGGGGGGGGGGGGATTCGCCGGCTGCTCGTGGTGTTATCGCGCGGTGGGCGGCGGCGGCGGTCGTTGTTGTGGTTGCTGGTGGTGCTGCTGGTGCTGATGATGCTGCTGGTGAGGTGCCGCCGTTGACGGGTTGACGGGGGGGCTGCGGATGCAGCTTCTGTCTGCTGGGCTGTCTGCTCCTGGCCGAGATTGCTGGTAGCCTCGCTTAATCTCCCTGCTGCTGCTGCAGGCAGGCGTCTGGTGGCGCCGGGAGAGACGAGCCCGACACCTCGCAAAACAATGCAAACAATGGTGAACTCGTCCCGCCGCTCTAGATAGTGGTGAGGAGCTGTGCTCAAAGACGATGATTGTGCTATTTTGCAATGCTTCATGGCATAGTCTACGCCCGTACAGTATACATAGGCCTCCGCGTTGTTCGCAGAGCCTGTCCAGGTTTCGAGCGTTGCCCAATCCCCGCCCAATGACGCTCCCACAGCCTGCTGCGGCACCGCTCGCCCCTGTGGCTCGTGCCCACCTCAGCCTCCCGTCACCATCACATAAAGCATTCATCGTCAGATATTACTGCGCTTTGAACAATGCATTCATTCATATTCATATTCGCAGTCGCTCCCGTTCGTCCCATTGCCATCTCTCGCGCTGCGTCATCGCCATCGCCGCCGCCGCCGTCGTCGTCGTCGTCATCATCATTGAGCCAGCCCCAGTCCCACCGGCGACCCCGGTTCGTCCCCAGCACCACCACCACCAACAGCCGCCGCCGCCTCCTCCTCCAGCTCCCGTCCCACCAGGTTCTTAAAGTCCAGCCCGACCTCGGACAGCTTCTGCGCGTGCTCCTTTGCCCTCTCCATGCACTGCGTCCAGACCTGCCCGCCGCGCTCGGTGCTGCTCAGCTGCCTCGCCAGGATCACGTTGAAGGCCTCGACGGCCTCCTTGGCCCACTTGACGCACGCGCTCATCATGGGCGGCGGGAAGCAGCTCTGGAAGCACTGCACCGTGTTGTGGATGATGGTAAAGTACACAAACGAGAGCTGCCAGATGTACAGGTGGAGGTCGCCCTGGAATATGCATTGCCTGTCCGCAGTGGTCAGCATCGTTGCCCACGGTTCAGGACCTTGCACATACCTTGCTCTCTTGCGAATGATTCCGCTCCTGGCCGTGAGGTACGCTTCCCTACCTCGGTCCTCGAAGCCGAGCCGAGCCAGCCAGCTCACGTTTCGCTTCGTCTTAATCTGCTGGCTGTGCGTCAACTCCAGGTCCCGGATAATGATGCCCGCCAGCCTGGTGGACCTCTCCTCGACCTTGAAGTTGATAAAGTCCTGCGCAACCACGTTGCTCTTGAGACCCCTCGCGAGGCCCTTGAGCTTCTCCACGCGTGCTACCGAGGGCTCGACCCGCTGCAGGGCGACGTCAATGTCCAGCTCGTCCATCTGGCTCTCGACCCATCGTAGATTCTGCTGCTTGCCATCCACCTCGATGAGCATGTCCTTGATATCCGAGAGTGTCTCCAGCAGCTCCGTCTTCTGCAGCAGCCCGGGGTCTCGCGACGCAAAGTAGTTGATGGTCTCTCGGGCCTTGTTGTTGGCCTCCATCTCAGACTGAAGACCCTTTCGTAGCTCTTCTACAGCCTTGCGAACATTGAGCAGTAGCGTCTTCTTCTCGGAAGCTTCCGGCTTCTCTGTGCGATAGATGAAGGACTCCTGTCCTCCGCCACGGACCATGATGGCATCGGCAAGCTTGTTCCTGCCGCCCGATGGGTCTCCTGTGCCCGGCATGTCGACAACTTCAATATCCAGCAGCGACCAACAACGGTCTGCCACGAGCTTGATCATGGGCCCCCGCGCGTCTGCATTTGGTGCATCGGCCTTTCGCTTCTTACGGGACGCAATGAGGAGGTGGTCGTTCAGCAAGAAGATCTGCATCGCCCGCCGGGACTTGTACGTCGCGTTGTCCAGCTCGATCCAGGGGCCGGCGTTCTGGACGACATGGCGCCCGACCGCGTTGGGCAGGAACTTTTGCGACCCCTCGACGTTCTTGTACAAGGCTTGCATCTGCGAGTTCCAGAGCGCGCTCCTATCTGCGACAGAGCTCCGTTTGTCTCGCTTGCTCAAGCCCGCGGGGGCGCGTCCGGGGATGGTGGCCGGCTCGTCATTCTTCATCGACGCCGCCCGCAGAGCAGTCGTGTTCGTCTTCAGGTCCGCCATCAGGTTACGGAGGGCCCTCATCTCGCCCTTAAGCTTCTCGGCCTCCTTGCTGATCTTGATGAACTGCGTCCGGTTCTGCATCAGGCTCTGCTGCAGGTCCGTGGCCGCGCGGCTCTTGAGCTTCCGCAGCGTCTCTTCAAACTCGTGGATCTGATCTTCCGTGGCGTCGCCCAGCACAGCCGAGACGAACTGGTCAGGGACGAGGCCGGGATCCCGCAGGGCTTTGATGTCGACAACGGGGGCAGCACCCGCGCGGGACGGCGGCGGCCGTCGGTCCTTTTGATCATACTGGCCAACCGACGGCACTGCCGGAACCGGAGGTGCGGAGGCATCAAAGTCGGTGGGTAGGTTGTTGAACCGCGTCGAGTATCGTTGCTTGACGAGATCCGAGGTCTGAGGAGTGTCAGCGGGGGGATGGCCCGGCACTATGGCGAGAGCGCGAGGGGATCCTCACCTTTCCACCGGGCGCTGGCGCCGCCCGCAGACGAGGCTTCGGGACCGGCTCGATCGGCGCGGCGGCTGCACCACCCTTGAGGGCGCCGTCTTGCAGGATGGGACTCGAGATCTGCCTCGGCGCACTAATCGTCGGGCGGCCCTTTCGCTTGGGTCCGCTCCGCAGCGATATCTTGCTGCGCTCTTCAGACATATTTCCGAGGCAGGGTGTGCGTCGGCCAGCCGGGCCTGTGTTCCAGCAATGCTGTGCCGTCTACCTCGCGGCAGGGAGTCGATTGCGTCGCGCTGCCGGCTAACCGTGATGAGGGCGGCATTGGTGTTTCAGTCACGGGGGCAGTGAGCTGCCGCGCAGCGAGTCAGCGAGTCGTCGAAGCTCCTGGCTGGGCCGATGTTCTGCCGGCCGCCGCGGAATCGATGTTCCGATCTCCAATGCTCCCCCATGCCAGGCGATGTCGTCAAAAAAATTACAGCCACGAGCAAGCTGCAGCTCTCAACGCCATCACCCGTTATACCCGCAGCCCGGACAACGACGTCCTTCCATTCCACCGCTCAGCGCCACGTCTCCCTGCGATCCGCTGCTTTCTGCGAACATACGTTGCCACTTTTTGGCTCGCCCAAGACCGTCATAATGGTGCAGACATCGACCGTCGTGACGGCCTCAGTCGCAACCGTCGCGGCCGCAGTAGTTGGTACGATAGCCTCCCTCCCAGCGGTCCATCCTCCCGCGTCGCCCTGCATCCGCAGGTTTCTGTGCAGACTGGCTAATTCAACCTCTCTTCCGCGCCGTGCAGGATATGCCGTCTTCTTCGACTACCGCCGACGCTCCCAGGCCGACTTCCGCCGCACCCTGAGGAGAAACGAGCGCCGCCAGGCCCGCGCCGAGAAGGAGGAGGCCGAGGAGTCGACGCGGCGCCAACGAGACGCCATCAAGGCCAGGGTCGACGAGGCCAAGGATGAGGGCTTCCCCACCGGTGTGGAGGAGCGCGAGGCCTACTTTAACGAGCAGGTCATGTCCGGCGAGATGCTGAGCTCTGATCGTATGGATTCCCCCCCTTTCCATAGCCCTGACGGTGCAGCGATGCTAATGCCCTCGACAGCTACAAAGTCCATCGAGTCTGCCCTTGCCTTCTACAAGGGCCTGAAGGTGTACCCCGCCCCCGGCGATCTCATCAAGATTTACGACAGCACCGTGCCCAAGGTGAGCTCCCTGACTCGAGGGCCCCCCCCTACGCATTGCTAACACCCTCGCCAGCCCATATTAGACATCCTGGCCGAGATGATCGCATACGACTCCACCCTAGACATTCGTACACGCTCCCCCGGCATCAACCTGGGCGACATCCCCAACGTCGGCCTCGACTAAACGAGCAACCCGCGCCGGGGCAGGTAGACCTCCCCCTCTACTCTGATGCTCCGAGAACCAGAAAACGGGGGTCCCGGACACTCAACTCGACAAAAACCAACTTGACAACCATGCCGGGGTTTCAACATATGTAGGTGGTCCATGGCCTTCTAATGTACCATATTGTCGCTCTTCAAGCTTCGAATAGAGCTTTGTGTAAACAGTTTTGCGGTAGAATGATACCGCTGTGGGTGGGGCTTGGGAAAGGCAACGATGGTAGCTTTTCCGCAATAACATCATGATTCACACTCGCTGTCTGTGCCTCTTCTTGTACGACTTTGGAATTCTCATTCGTCATTCTTCGGGCCGTAGACTGCTCGGCTAATCTACCAGACCTCGCCGGGCGGCTGCTCACGAACAACAACATTCTCAATCTTCCGCCCTTTCCTGTCCACCCTGTCGTCCCGAGGGTCGAAGCCGCCGTTGCCCCATAATGCCCACTCGGGCGTCGGCTCCCCCATGTAATCCTCCGGCCTCCAGTCGCCGTCTGGGCCCCTCTCCTCGAGCAGCTCAAAGAACCTCTCATAGTCGATGTGCGTGTGCCACTTTCCGTCGACGTTGAATCGCTCGCTCGCGAGGAGGATGCAGCAGCTATGGGCGTGTTCGGCGGCGATGCCGTACTTGAGCCCCTTTGCATGGAGACGCCTCTCCAGAGCCCTGACGAATTCGCACACCTCCCAGTAGAACGGGACGTTAGACATGGTCAGGCCGGCATTAGACGACGTAGATGTACCACAGTACGTCACGCCTTTGACCTCGACGAAGCACGGCAAGCCGCGCTCTACGAGCTGGGCATACCCTTCGGCTTCGTCCTCCACGTTGAATCCCTTGACCAGCGTCAGACGGAATACCGTGCGATGACGGAAGCGCTTCTCTCGCAGGATATCCAGACATCGCTGGAACCTCTCCCAAAAGTCGCGGTGGAGAGGTCTGTCGATCTTGCGCAGCGATTCTTTGTTTGACGCATCGATCGACACGTACAGCTGCGTGACGGCTTTCAGCGCTGCGAGCTGGTCAGGATGCTGCGCGTTGCAGACGAGGAACGACGAGATGCGTTCGGCGTGCAACATGGCCAGGAACTCGTTGATGTGAGGGTAGAAGATGGGCTCTCCGACCAGCGACAGCGCGCAGTGGCGTATCCGCAGTGCCTCGGCATATCTCTCTGCTCGAACACCCGGCACTCCCCGCATCATCTTGATCTTCTTGTAGTGGCCCTCCTTGACGCCCTCGAAGATCATCTCAGGGGGGTCGACAACCCAACGCCAGGTGGTTCCCACGGGGTTTGTGCCATGCCTCCAGCAGAACACACACTTGTTTGAGCAAGACAGCGACGGTGTCGTTTCCATGCACTGGTGTGAGTTGATGCCGTACAACGAGTACTTGTAGCAGCTGCCTCGTCCGCGGAGCGCAGACTTGGTCCATCGGCAGATCTTGACGCCGGAGTGGGATCCGACAATCGCATAGCCCTGCTTGGTCAGGGCGGCATAGGTGGGCGAGTTCTTGGCCACCATCTCTTTTACGACTGGAGCCTGAGGCTGGGCCTTCTTCTTCGTCGATGAGCCGTATGTGGTAAAGTCGACGGCGAGCGGTGCCTTTTGGTTTCCAGCGTTTCCGCCGTCTCCAGACGTACGGATCATTTTGCCCAAGTCCTCGAGGTCATCCAGCGCCCTGGGTGTCTCGTTTTCGTCGTTTTCGTCATCCCCAACCACCACTTCGCCGTCGTCTTCATCCGCGATGTCCTCTCGGTCGCTCTCAAAAGGGTCTCCGCTACCGCGCACACCCTCGCCCAGGCTCCCTGTGATTGCGGCATGGCCAATGGTTTCATGGACACCAGCTGCCCACTCCTCGAATCTTTCGACGTGGTCGCTCTTCATGTCGCCCATCCCGATGGGGTAGGCTCGTTTGCGGCCCGTCAGCTTTGACATCCACCTGTCCAGCTCCTTGGCCTGGAAGCAGAAGCCCTCTGCTTCATTCGGCCAGCCCTCTTTGTCGCCGAACCCGAATACCGAGTATCCCAATAGAGGGGCAAGAGATGTAGTGTCGACTCTGAAGTCGTGGTGGGTCTCCTCCATGTGCTGCAGGAGTGTATCATTGATCGTGTCAATGTTGTAGCTTGGCAGGAGGAAGAGGTAGAAGAAGACGGCATTTTCGGTTGACTTTGGAGGCGAGACAAAGAAATCTTCAAAGTCAATCTCCGATAAGTCGTGCAGCTCCGACTTAAGGAATTCGCGTTTCGTCTCTTGGGCGAGTTGCTCCGTGGCCTTCTCCAATGTGGTTATGTAGTCGCGGGCAAACGTCTCTGTCTTGGTCGTCACGGAAGAGAAGAAGACCAAGACCTTTACCGGCCTCGTCTTGTCCACGTCTTCTTTTTCTTCTCGCGACGGCTTCCTCGCAATGCCTCCCTTTATCCGCCGCGGCCCATTCAATTTCGGGGCAGTCTTCTCGTCGAGCGGGCCACGAGCCGTTTGCGCCGACGTGGTAGGTGGCGCATGTTCCTTGTAAATCTTTGGCAGGACAATCAATTCTTCCTTCTCTTCGTATCGGTGCAAGTACACTCGAATCGAGACGAGGATCGCGAACGCGCAGAGAATAAGCGGCGTGCGGTGGGCATGCCACAGTTCGACCAGATCTGCAGCATCGTTAGGTTCTGCGACACGTTGAAAGAGACGGAGAGCGTACCGGCCACAGCAGGGCCAGGTCCAAGGCCAGACAGCCACCTGGATGCTTCCATCTTGACTACAAAGGCGGCGATATTCCCAGAACAGCGCGCATGAGAGAGCGTGGGCAAGAGATGGCGATGGTTCAGGGTAGCAAAGCCGATTTTCAAGATGCCCTCCGCACTAATTTTAGCGGGGATGTTAAGCCGCCATGCACCCAGTTATCGTTATCAATCCGAGCCACCCTATTTGCCTGTCCCATTGTCGCCATCCAACGCAGCTACGGCAGCAAACATCCTTGCGGTCTCGAGCCAATGTTGGCATACTATGTTATTCTTACTGAAATCACGGTGTAGACGGGAACACCATTCGTGGGTAAGTTCGTAGATGTATTCTCTAGTGCAAAAGAGATGAGCATCGCATTATACGTACAGAAAGCAATTATGTGCAAGGTACAGACAGGGAGGCAGGTAACGTGCCTCTGCAACGGCTCTATGTATGGTCGTGTCGGCCATAATGCCTTGCTTGGAAATGAGAATATGATGCCGCCAAATCTTCCCTCCAGCCTTAAGAAAGCAGCTTCGTGATGTCTGCCATCCTCGTAGTCTTGGTCTTCTTTCCCTTCTTTTCCTTTTCCTGGAACGCCTTTCCAACCAGCTCACGCTTCTCTGACTGGACGTCCAGCACGCGCTCCTCTACGGTGTTTTCCATGACGAGACGCCAGACGGTTGTCTCGCGCTTTTGGCCAAGACGATGAACTCGGTCAATGGCCTGATCCTCGATTGCTGGTGCCCACCCTGTTCAAGTTAGCGACGGCACGGCACGACCAGTAGGGTAGAATCTTACAGCTATCCGAGAGGATCACGGTATCGGCAGATACAAGGTTAAGGCCGACGCTGCAGACAGCCAAGCTGGCCAACATGACGCGCGTGTCTGGGTCACTGTCCAGCGCATCGATTGCACGATCTCGCTTGTCCGTGTTCATGCTGCCGTCGACTCTGCAGAACTTGATGCCTGCGCATTTCAGCTGGTTCTGAACAATGTTCAAGAAAGATGTCCACTGCGAAAATATGATGACCTTTGAACCGGGGTTCTTGATGGTGGCGCGGACAATTTGGAGCATTGCCTCAGTCTTCGAGCTCTGGGTGTCCGTGTCAAAATTGTCGTCGAATTTGCCTTCAGGTGCCGGCTCGAGAAGACAGTCTTCCGTGAGGGCGTTGCGACACATCGGGCATTTTTGCTGAATCTGGATGGCCTTGGTGATACAGGCGCGGCAGAACACATGCTTGCAGTTCGTGATAACCGGCGCGGTCGGGACCTCGAAGCAAATCGCGCAGTCTTCTTGGCTTTCGGTATAGAGCCTGAGAGCCTCCTGCAGCAGGGCCCGATTCTTGTCGGTGAATGCCACGACCTCCTCGTTTTCGAGGAGCTTCATCAGGTCGTCGATGCGTTCCCTGCATAGCGTCCAGTGATTGCACCTGTACCAAGTCAGTAACTGCACTTGAGCAGAAATTATGATACATACGTTTGTCTGAGTCGGAGCAGGCGTTCCAAAACATTCTGGAACCGGCCCTTTTGGCCAACCGAAGATCTGGCCTGGAAGTCCTCCAATGCCCCACGAGCCTCGGATCTGTCACATTGTCAGCATCCAGTCGACGTCTTCCAACCAGGTCAATAGGTGGCTTACAGCAACGCGTCGTACTTCTGTTTCTCCGACGGATGGAAGGCGATGCGATGTAGGTACTCCTTCTTTTCGGGCAGTTTGAGATCTACGAACTTCATGTCCTTCTTACGCCGGAGGCAAATGTCCTGCACGAGGGCCTGGATGATTGCTTCACCAGCACGATCCCCAGCGGCCAACTTCCGCGTGACATTCGTGTTGAAGATTTCGGGCTGCTCGATACCTCCCGTGAGGTGCAAGAACTTGACCAGCGAATGCAAGTCCTTGACGGAGTTGACACTAAAATTCGTCAGTCTGCTGCTCAACTTCCCAAAAAGGCAACACATACATGGGAGTTCCGGTTAGGACCCAGCGGGACTTTGCTTTGATCTCACAAGCAGCCATGGCAACCTTGGTCTTTGCGTTTCGAATCGTGTGGCCCTCATCGAGGACTACTCGTCGCCACTCGATGGACTTATTCAAGAGAACAGGCGGAACCTTGGGGTCCCGCTCTCTGGCGAGTCTTCCGTAGCTCGTGATGACGACATCGTATCGCATCAGGTCCTCGGCAATCATCTTCTTATCACCATGGTAGATCAAGACGCTCGGTGCCTGATCCGCTTTGACATGTCTTTCAATCTGCTGCTTCCAGTTGCTCATGACGCTGACTGGCGCAATGATGAGAGTTGATCCAGGACCGCCCGCCAGAATCAGGCTGATAATCTGGAGCGTCTTTCCAAGTCCCATGTCGTCTGCAAGGATACCTCCGGAGGAGAGTTTTGGCGGGCTCTGGCTGACGAATCCAGATGCCAGGTTCCAATACAGTCCTCGGCTGGTGTGCCTCCACAACTGGACAAGTCCCTCTGCGTTCTTCTCTGGATGCTTGGGATTCTCCTTCAGGGTCATCCACGCGAGGCCCTGGTACGCTGTCAGTGGAGCTCATTAATCTGGCACCATCAGAGATGAGCGTACTTGAAGTTGATACGGCAAAAGAGTGGCCGCCAGCTGTGCAGGCTGCTCCGCAAAGGGCATTTTTGATAAGTCATCTTCGCCGATTGCGAGAGTCTTGATGGCATCCTCTCCATTGCGGAACTGGGAAGCGTCGCTCTTCTTCATAAGATCCTCGAGCGTCAAATCCACCTGGTCCGCGAGTATGGGCTCACCACCGACGCCATGGGTCGACCCGCCGCCCTTCAGGCCTGTTGCTATACGCAGAGCCTCGGCTTCTTTCTTAGTCTGCTTCAATTGGGTAGCTTTGACAAGCTTGTCGGCTTTGAGGGCCTTCTCAACTCGGTCGCGCTCGGCCGGGTTGCTGGGTCCGAAAAATTGCAGCCGAATGGGACACTCAAACATGCCCTTCTCTCCCGTGAGTTGTGCCTCCAGCTTGATATCGCCGGAATCCTGCGATGATGTCAGTGGGTGGTCGAGACATGATGGTGATGTCCAGGATACACACCATGTAGGGGGCAATCTTCTCAGCAACTTTCCGAGGCAAGTGCCCGATCTGCTGGTACATGACATTGTCAACTCGGATCGCGTTCGGGTCGTACTATTCACGGTCAGTCAATTGTTGCTCTCGATGCCACCAACCTTGTCGACATGCCTGGTTCTGGGGCTCTCTGTGGCAGAGGACAACCTCTCCGGGGGATGCATATCCCGAATAATACCGAACTCCGACGATTTTGCCGTCTTGGTGAGGTTAGCTTCTGCTCAGGCGTTGGCAAGCATAATCTGGGGAGTGGACAAACCAAAGGACCCATAAAGCTCTGTCGGCGGTCCGTCATCATCCTGGGTAAGATCGAGATAATCTGGCTCCTGGGTGCCGAGCTGCGAAGATTGCAAGGGCTGCGACGACTGCGAGGATGCGACACCAGCATTTCCCGTCCTCACGGAGCTTCCAGTCCAGGAGCTCTGCGGCGAGGAGCTGTAGACGCTAGATCCGCCAATGCCCGTCGAGTAGCTCGGGGCATGGTTGAAGGATGAAGTCGAGTTCAATCGGGATGGCTGGCTTGCCGCAAGCGCGGGTCGCTTGGCCTGAGACCCACGCTGGTCATCGTCCCCTGTGAGATCGATAACGTCGGTGCCTCGCTTTTTGGCCGTGCGTGGCATCGTGGGCAGCTTCGTGAGGCCGCGAGGTTACGCAGGTCTTTCTCCAACGAATGCAGACGGCGCAGGCAAAGACAAAATCGGCAGGCGATAAACTCGCTTCAGCTGCACACTCGAGGCCAAGTCAATGGAGTCCACAGGCAATGCGGGCTCTTCAATCCGCGAAGTGCCGTTCCCTTGATCGGATGCTTGGTGGAACGCGCACGCGAGATGAGGTTAGCGTGTGTGGGATGGCTCGAGCCTAGCGGGCTCAGCACGGGCCACGCAGCACACGCGCCCTCACGTGACTTGCCTACACTGCAGTGGGTCCAACGTGCTACGCTTTAGTACTAGCGTAAATCACGCCATCGATGAGCCCTCCCAGAGGCGAGGGCTTGAGGGACGACGACATCTCTCCCTCCCTCTTTTCCATTTCAACTTCACTCCACGTTCATCTCGGGGCCTCGGAGGCCTTCTATGAGCTTGGGGCTTTCATTTCCTACCCTTTCTGTCATACAATCATTGCCAAAACCGTCGCTAATCTTCTTCTCGACCTGCCATGCCCTGGCTCCACCGCTTTTCCGGCAGATCGCCACGAGGCTCGCCAGGCTCGAGATTCCCAGAGGGGAGAAAGGAAACGCTACATGAGAGAACCAATTTCGTCAAAACGCCGACAAGTAAACATCGCTCTTCGACGCCGTCACTGCACCGACTGCCTACTGCTTCAGCAGGCGACCATATGCTGAGTAGTAGTGGCAGCCTGGTACACGGCTGCTCTTGCCCGTCATCTCGTCGAAGATGTGACAGCCCTCCTTGGCTACGTTGGGAGGGGTGTATACTGCAAAGTTGCTGGTCAGCATGGAGATGAGTGTCTCTGTGAGGCAAGACACCTACGGTGCAGAGAGACGGCGAAGTCGCTGCCTCTGTTGGACACTCGGTGAAGACCGAGCTCGTCGGCCATGTAAGTCACGGCGTTTTCCTTGTATGTCTTCTCCGAGATGACCGTCATCGGTCCCTCGGGTTCCTCGCCTTCCGGAAAGGCGTAGCGGGTCTCAGTCAGATTACCGCGCAAGATCTTCATCAGGCAGTGGGCGTTGCCGTGGTCGTGGATGGGGCTTCCCTTGCCCGGAGACCATACGAGCACCAGCTACGATATATCGTCAGCCGCGGGTTGCCTTCGACCGAGGTGTTGGACGTGGCCGACTACTCACCAAGTTGCTCTTGCCGTTGCCCTCGTCGACGAGGTTTCTAGTGTAGCCTCTGCTGCCGTCGCCAAAGGCATACTTGGACCACTCGGCTGGGTTGCTATCATACTCCCGCATCAGGCGGGTCAGGAAGCCAACGTCGACATCATCCGACGTCAACCCCGACGATGGACCAAGGGCTTCCTTCAACGCTAGGACCAAGCCTTCGAACTGGTCGGACGGCACGCTGCCGACGACGTTCTTGACGCCGAAGGAGATGGAACTGGAGACGACACCGACGGCCATGATGGATGTTGTTGGTATGATGGATGCTATGATGGGCGATGCTTCTTGGATGGAAAGGCTGATGGATGGGATCTTGAGACACGAGAGGACAGCACACCGACTCCTTTGCCGCTGCGGGGATTGACGATATCCCCCGTCCCTGCGCAGCCTCAGTCACCTGAGCCTAAGGAAGCATCGGTGGATAGTATTGCCGGACTCGGACGGTGGGGCCCTCACA
Source organism: Tolypocladium inflatum (assembly GCA_003945565.1). NCBI lineage: Eukaryota > Fungi > Ascomycota > Sordariomycetes > Hypocreales > Ophiocordycipitaceae > Tolypocladium > Tolypocladium inflatum. Next base: position 3,381,994 of record QEPE01000009.1, on the reverse strand, counting down.
AACATTTTCGCCGCCCCTGCCAATGGCTTCCGTCGGAGGAGTTTGTGTCGAGATAGCGGAACCAGGTGCGAAGTTTTTGGGCGACGTGGTTGGCCAGGAGGTGGTCAAAAGTGGGCTCCTTGAGCCGAAATGCAACGGCTCAGGCCAGTTCTTTGCAGCACGAGGGCGCGGCGTGCATTGCAGCATGCGTGCTGAGATGTACAGTGACGAGAATGTTACGAGCTGCAAACTCTATAGTAGCATGATGTTCGACATGGCATTTCTCACGATGAATTAAATGACTGAGTCAAGACTATTGTTATTTGGTGGCCACGTGTGACGTGTGTGTGCGACACCGGAGTCGCCGGAAAATTTACGCTGGCGCAGCCCCGGGAGTCGGCGCCGCGCCGGATTTGCAGGCCGGCTCGCCACCTTCCGAGTGCCGTCTGCGCCCCGGATTGACGCTGGCGTCATCCTCGAAGCAGCTTAGTCGACGATGCAGAGACCTCTGCCGCCTCTCCCCTCGGATAAATCAAGGCCTCGAGAGGAAATGCAGCTCGGATCATCGTGGGAAGAGCCAGGTACTTGGACCGGTGACCGGTCCATCCTTCAAGACTCCACCCGGCGCCAACTGGGAGCGCCCCGAAACTTGGCCGCGTACTTTTCATGACTTGTCCCAACGTCCGTTTTCCTCTTTCGTTCCTGCCAGAGGCATAAACAGAGTGCTGCTCTCTGCCGTGTTCGTGCGCGCGTTCGCAGAGGAAAGCCGGCATGATGACCATCGCGACTGCGTCGCAGGACTCGGCGGCGGGCGAGAGCCAGGCCGTGTCCGGCAACGGGACCACGCCGTGCGGGCGACAGCAGAGCAAGGAGGAGGTCGGCTGGCGGCGCATCGTGCGCAACTTTACGCCCTCGTGAGCGCCCCCGTACCGCTGTGAAGACCCGAAGACGACCCCCGTGCTGACCCGTCTGACCCGCGACGCAGGTGGTTCGCCGTCAACATGGGCACGGGCATCGTGTCCATCCTGCTGCACAACCTGCCCTACGGCGCCGACTGGCTGCGGCACGTCTCGTACGTCTTCTTCGCCGCCAACGTCGGCCTGTTCGCCACGTTCCTCGCCCTGTCGGTGCTGCGGTACGGGCTGTACCCGGAGATCTGGTGGGCCATGATCTCACACCCGGGACAGTCGCTGTTCCTGGGGTGCTTCCCCATGGGCTTCGCGAGTAGGTTGCCCCCCCCCCCCCTGGGTGATGAGGAAGCCGGGCTGACGGCGGCGCAGCCATCATCAACATGATGATCTTCTGCTGCAAGCAATGGGGCGACTGGCTCGTCTACCTCGCCTGGGCCTTTTGGTGGATCGACGTGCTGCTCTCGATGGCGACGTGCATTAGTATGCCCTTCATCGTCATGCACCGCCACAAGCCCGGCCTGCAGAACACCACGGCCGCGCTGCTGCTGCCCATCGTGCCGGCCATCGTCGCGGCGGCCACGGGCGGCATCGTGGCCGAGGCGCTCCCGGACCACGGTCACGCCTTCACCACGCTCGTCGCCTCGTACATCCTCTGGGGCATCGGCGAGACGCTGTCGGGCTGCGTCCTCGCGCTCTACTTCCACCGCCTGACCATCCACTCGCTGCCGCCGCGCGAGGTCATCGTGTCCGTCTTCCTGCCCGTCGGCCCGCTCGGCCAGGGCGGCTTCGGCATCCAGCAGCTCGGCAAGGTCGCGCTGAAGCTGCTGCCGGAGACGAGCATGTTCCGCGCCGCGGGGCTGGACCCGGCCCGCGGCGCCGAGGTGCTGTACGTGCTAGGCGTCTTCCTCGGCCTCGTCATGTGGGGGTTCGCGCTCGTGTGGGTGTCGTTTGCGCTCATTAGCCTGGCCACGACGCAGAGCTTCCCCTTCAACATGGGCTGGTGGGGGTTTACCTTTCCTCTCGGCGTATGGGCGACGTGCACGAGCATGCTAGCCACCAACCTCGACAGCGACTTCTTCAAGGTCGCCACGACGGTACGCCTCCCCTTTTTAAACACCGCTCCCTCCCACCTCTGAATGCTGCTGACGGAGACTCTCAGATCATCTCGCTCTGCGTCCTCGTCCTTTGGGTCATGGTCGCCGGCCGGACGCTGCACCTCGTCTTCACCGGCGAAATGTTTTTCGCCCCGTGCCTCAAGGACCTGCGCGAAAAGGAACAGGCGGGCGGCAGCGACAAGAAGGTGTAGGGCGCTCGTTTCCTGGAGCAACAAAAGTTTCATGATTTCCGAGTTCTTGAACATACAGTGTTTCAAGTACATAGCGTTGAGGATTGGGCATTCTGGGCATAGCGAGCCGTGTTTATCACGAAGTGAAGTGTCGAGGAACTGCATATTCGTACCCTGTAGCTGAATATTGCTGCGATCATACCGTGTAACAACCTCACGTCACCTCTTGTACCACGACATGCGGCCCAGCAGGTCCCAGCCCCGTAGCTGTCCATCCGCTTATGCGATGCCACCCTGATGCTTATATGGCCCCCATGTTCACGTCTCCCAGAAGAGCCGTGGGCGAATCGCAAGAAAGCGACGGCATACATAGGCCATGCATGTTTTACGTTTTCTATTTGTTTCGAGTTCTGTAAGTGCCTCGAGCGGGTTTAGACCATGCAAGCTTTACTGTACATGATGCATTCGCTTCGACGCCCAGCTCACTTGAGCCACCTCGCATACGCCCAACGGATCCGTTCCAGAGCCTTCGCCTGGACTTGTATCCCTTTGATATTGGCCAAGTCGTCGAGGTCCTCCAAGAACTCCTTCCCAACATCTCGAGGCATCAGCTTGCCCGCGAGACCCCGCAGCACGTGCACCTCGCAGAGCAACAGACCGTGGTCTTTGTAGGACAAGACGTTGTTCTCCGTAGGTCTCGCCTCGGAGAGTATGCGGTCGATGTTGCGGAGGATGCGAATCGCTCGACCGGCCTTCCTGCTCTGGCGCTGCCCAGTGCGGCCTCCGAAGGTGCTGCGCAAGTACTGGACGATGCCAATCGAAACCAGGACTCCTGGCGTAAGCCCCACGAAGCCAAAGACCAACTCTTGGCTCTTGAGGAGCGAGTCGATGCCAGTCATGGCCACCTCCAAGTCGACCTTTGTCTTCTGGACTTGGATGAGGAGGGACCGGACGAGGTCACCGCGAACTGCGCCGACAAACGGACTCTTCAGGTCCTTTTCGAACGCGCGCAAAACCGGCGTCACGTCCCCTTCCGCAACCTTGCTCCGTATCTCGGCGATCTGAGCCTCCGAGATGGATGCGCCGTCAACAGCAAAGTGCGGCTTATCCATGGCAAACTCAACCACCATCCGCTCCAGGCTCTCGCGATCTGCCTTCAGGCTATCTCTGCTCATGATTGCAATCTCGCTCGTTTCGTCGTGGCGAATCGTCTTGACCACCTTTTGCGTGGGTTCCACGACCCAGTTGAACCAAAAGTCCCGAACCGTCGCGCCGAGGTCAGCGATCCAATTGATGATGTCGGCTTTGCGGTTCACCAGAATCCGTAGTACTGTGGTGGAGGAGAGAAGGCCGACGGCGGCGGGCAGCCAGTACCGAATAATACGAGGCGGCCGTCCGTTAGCCTGTGCCAGCGATTGCATAGTGCTGAAGTGCTCCGGAAGGGTCTTGTCGATGATGCGCAGCAGACGGCGGGCCAGGACGGCAGGGCGATCCGGAGTAACGCTGTCCTCTAGGTGCACCGATAACTCAGGGTCCTCCTCGACGCCAGCAAAGACTTTATCTTCAAAGTCGTCGGTGTTTACGTCCAAGGTGCACACCTCCTTGAGAACCACATCCATCAAGGCCACACTCCGTTCAACCACGCCCTTGAGATCTTGGTGGTCATGCACCTCGGCCTTATCGTCCTCATGACCAAGCTGGAGGCCCTCGTCCATCAGTACGCCGAGCCCGCTGGCGGTGATTTCTCTCAGTTTCCTGAGCTGCGCCTGTTTCCGTCGCGCCTCGGACCTGCAAAAGGCCACCGGGGAGAGTACTTTGCGCTGGATGTTCGCAAAGGAGCGTTCTCGGATGCTGTCGCGCACAATGCCGTAGAACTGCTTCCATTGCTGCGACATGCCTGTTGCTGTAGAGTCGACAAGCTCGGCCGGGGCATGCCGCATGGAGACGGAGCGCATCCGCGTCTTACTCGTCACGTACACGTCCAGGGTCCAGGCCCATAATCGCAGAGGGGATGTCTGCACGGTGTAGAGACTGCTGTAAGTGTATGAGCTTAGAACCTCGGACCAGTACCAGATGTCGTCGCTCAGCGGGATAATACGATCTAGGAGTGCGTTCAAGATGACGCCGTAGACGTGGATTGTGGCCTTGGTAACCAACAACCACTCGATCTCGTTTTCATAGGCACTCTTGGCGTCGGTATAGGCGGCCGTCACAGCTCCGTCGCCCTCTAACCGGTGCCTCGCCGTCGGTATGCCAGACTGGATGAGGAGAGCGCGGACACGTTGTGCCGAGAGCAACGGCTGCGAGGACGAGGTCGTGCTCAGGGATTGCACGACGCGGAGAAGATGATCCAGCCGCGGGGCAGCAAAGGCATCGGCAACGGCAAAGCCGTGCTCGTCGACGTCGGAAGCTCCATCATCGGACGAGCCCTCGGAGAGGACGGGCAGGCGGTCGAGGTAGGCATCCAGACGACGCACCTGGCTGTGGGAAGACGGCGTCAGCAGTTGCGGCAACGGTCGAGCCGAGAGGCAGCGGCACGTCGGGAGGCGGGCGTAGGGGGAGGAGCACTGCTTACTCGGAGACGAGAGACATGGTATGATGTTTAATAACAGCTTTAGGCGGATGCGGCCGTCCTCGTCCTTGAGCCGGGGCTAGCGCCGAAGGTTCAGAGCCTCAATCGGCATCGATCTGGCCGAGCAAGGGGATTTGTGGGGGAGGGAAACGAGACAGGAGCGTGCAGCTGGGCGAGCTGGGCTCATCACACCACGCGTGGAGAGTCGGATGTTGGAGGGGCCGATGTGGTGGACGGTTTGATGGGTTTGATGAATGATGGCAGACCAAACGGCGACCAACGAGGCGCGTCACAGATAATCTGATGGTGGCGTGGGGCGGGCCACACCCGTCCAGGGGACTCGTGTTCGGGTTCGGGGAATCGGGATGAGCAAGGATGACAAGGATGGCAAGGATGGCATCAGAACGCGGAACAAGGACAAGGACGGAGAGCAAGAGGGAAGCGGTGGGAGCCGGAGGATGTGCCACCGACAATGAATCAGAAGGCAGTGAGGGTGTTCAGTTTCCGCCTGGGCAGGCAGCCACGAGACGGGCAAGACTCCAGAGGACGGCTGCCAGTTGGCCGATGAGATCATCTTAGGTCGATACCGAGCCGCTGAGGCGACCGCCGGCGGCAGTGGACCATGCGCCACAGTACGTGTACTAGCCACAGCGGCCCTGATCAGGATCATCAGATGTTGTTTCCAGCACAGTGGCTGGGCATGTGTCGGTCACTGGAACCCGGAAGACCGGGAAGCCGATTTGGTGGGTGGGCTCATTCTGGAACCACCAGCCGACTTGTCCCACTGGCCAGCACGTCTAAACATGCTCCACCGTCTGGCAGCATCTTGGGCCAGGGGCCGCCCAGCGCTAGGGGTACGAGTACGCTGCAGGGACGCACGCCGGACCGAACGCTTTCCCATCTCCTGACTGGGCGGAGGCGAAAAAAGACCACCTGCGTCCGATGGCTTAAATGAAGCCCGATAAAATCTCCCTCCCCCACCGCGAGTCCCCTAAACATCCATTCCCTTGCCTCTTATTCCTGCTGCCAGTCGCCATTGCCCGGCTCTTGCAGTTCTTCTTCTTTCCTTCTCTCGCAGTCGCGGTCTCTTCGTCGTCTCCCCGTCCTTCTCTTTGCCGCCCGCGCCCAGTTGCAGACCCCAACGCACTGCCATCATGGACATGGTGTGAGTACCCCCAGGAGCCCCCCCTGTCGCGGCGACACAATCGCTGACGCGAAGAACCACAGCAACGCGACCGCAATGGCCCTGGGCAACCAGACTCAGGACTACTTCACCGTCCTCGAGGAGGTGACCAAGTACAATGTTCACCTCAACTACCTCGAGCGCCTCTGGGCCGTACGTCTCCCATCTCGCGCCATCTCGCGGTCGCACGCGCGCCCAACAAAAAATCACGACGCTAATTAGAAGGTGTAGGCCTGGTACCTCTTCATGCAGAACGACACCCTCGCGACCGGCATCATGAGCTTCGTCTTGCACGAAATCGTCTACTTCGGCCGCTGCCTCCCCTTCATGATCATGGACAAGATCCCCTACTTCCGCAAGTACAAGATCCAGAACCAGAAGATGCCCACCCTCAAGGAGCAGTGGGATTGCGCCGCCATCGTCCTCGTCAGCCACTTCACCGCCGAGCTGCCCCAGATCTGGTTCTTCCACCCCATCGCCACCTACTTCGGCATGGACTACGGCGTCCCCTTCCCCTCGATGCTCAAGATGTTCATCCAGATCTCCATCATCTTCATCATGGAGGACACCTGGCACTACTGGTTCCACCGAAGCCTGCACTACGGGCCCCTCTACAAGGCCATCCACAAGATGCACCACACCTACTCGGCCCCCTTCGGCCTCGCCGCCGAGTACGCCTCGCCGATTGAGACCATGCTGCTCGGCCTGGGCGTCGTGGGCTCCCCCATTCTCCTGCTCACCGTCACGGGCGACCTGCACCTCGTCACCATGTACACGTGGATCATCCTCCGTCTCTTCCAGGCCATTGACGCCCACAGCGGCTACGACTTCCCCTGGAGCTTGCGCCACTTCCTCCCCGTCTGGGCCGGTGCCGACCACCACGACATGCACCACGAGAAGTTCATTGGCAACTACGCCTCCAGCTTCCGCTGGTGGGACTACTTCCTGGACACCGAGGCCGGTGCCGAGGCGCACAAGCGCAGACGCGAGAAGAAGCTCAAGGCCATCAGGCAGGCCAAGAAGCAGCAATAAGCTGCCGCGGGAGGTTGGTGCTGCTGCGACGCAACGGACTACAAGGCGACCCTGACGATGGGGAATGGGTGAAAGGTCACCAAGGAGAGATAGATTAATGGTCAACTATGACAGTATGCCGGCCCAAAGGGCAGCGTTGGCATTCGCATGGCGTTCGGGAAGTCGAACTGAGTATGGCATTTCAACCATTTTGTATATATGCTGCGACACAGACATGACGAGTACTAATAGGCTTGCGCCTCACAGCAACCAATCAAGATGAAATCGATACGATTAATATAATTAAACAAATATCAATGATGTACTCGTCCTGGTTATCGGCCATGTACAACCAGAAACAAAGGACAGAGGTGGCCTTATACCCGAGGGCTGCGCAGCAAGATTACATGTTAAGTCGCTGTTGCGCCCACCGAAGAGCGGGACGTGCTGCCGCTTTTGGTGGTGTCGCATCCTCCGCGCGTTGAGTGGTTGCGGTGCCCTCTTAAGTTACAGAGTACGAAGTACCTCGACTCCAACAGGTCACTCGAGTACATTGGTAAGGTAGGTAGGCATTGTGTGCCCACAGCGTTCATATTCTCGATTCTCCGATGCGCTAGTCATGCCTTCCTTCATCTGATGGATACCAAAGCTCATTTCATGCATAACGAGTGTCGTCTTATACACACTGGTGAGGGTCCAGCCTACAAATCGTTCCATCCTCCTTTCAACTGAACAAGACAAATCATGTAGACCTCAAGGCCGACCTCAAGGCCGATAATATCATATTTGGCATTGACGATGATGCGGTATTTGAGAACTTTGAAAGACAGGAGATTGAAAGCCCTTGCCCGAGAAAAGAGGCCAACGGCAGGTTCATTTACGTTTCGCGGGAGTTGGATGTCCCGCAACGCCTAGGACCACCTGTCTTGTGTGACTTTGGCTCCGCGGTGTCTGGTCAGAATGAGAGCACCAAGGACGTCCAACCGGATCTCTATCGAGCACCCGAAGTCATCTTGGAGCTGCCATGGAGCTACGAAATTGACATATGGAACACCGGCTGCATGGTTCGGGCATCGTACTCGCCGCTGGAAAACTATTGCTAACCCCGAGCCTTTAGATCTGGGACCTCGAGGATCGTTGGCTCAAAACACAACTGGAACATGCATTCTGATACCCGACTGTTCTAAGGAATATGTAGTAGGTGAGGAAAACAGTACAGGAATTCCACTCACCCGCAACAAGGCACTATTACTTTACACGTGACCAATAAGTCAGCTAACCATCAGCGCTCTCCCGACTCCTGGTCCGGCTCTTCCCCAGCGATGCCAGTGAGCATTATAATACAAATCTACTATTATACTTATATAATACGACCTTGCCGAGCTTACTTTTTCGGCGTACAGCAGTCTCCCGCAGCGGCCGCCGCCTCGCTAGCAAGGTCCCTGGCCGCACAACTCGCCGGCTCGGGTTCCAGCTCCCCGAAATCTTTGGCGATAGCATCACAGGCAGTCGCCATGCTGACGTCCGTGTCGGACAGGCCCTGCGGGTTATGCGTCGTCCAACGGATAAACGTCGTGCTATATACCTACTGAGCGTCAGTCTGGGGACACGCTTGCTAAAGAGGTGAACGGGGCGAGAGGCACGTTGGACCATTCTGGGTGGTGGTTCTTGACTTTGCATTGCAGAGACACGGCGGTCATAAAGTCCTGCGTGCCCGTCAGAATATTCATCAGCAAGGCCGCAAGCAGCGGGGCGAAGTGAATTACCCAGGTCTTTGCAAACGTCTTGAACTTGAAGCTTCGTTCGAGGGCTTGCCCCTCAAGCGCCAGCGTCCACCGGCCGCCCGACGTTGACAGCAGTGGTGTCAACGCCGGCGTGACGGTCGCCTCGTCAGTACCGGTAGCGAAGCGCGGCTGCATCGTCGATGTGTACCGCCTTGAGGATGGGATGAGTCGCGACCGGAGCAGGCGGGACATGACTGGATGTCGTTGGATGACTCGAGACGCAGACGCAGATGCGAGGATGAAGATTGGGATTCGTTGACGCAAGAGCCCTGAACGACTACCCCACACGCAAACATTGGCAACGCAACAACTCAATTGGCCGATCAGAAAATGCACTGCTACTCGTACAGACCGCTCCTCGGTGCCGATATTACTTCCGGGAATAATATGACAGACGTTCGGTTCAGAGTCGGCTCGAGGAGCTACCCCGGACGGGAGAGGAACCCACGCGTCCCGCCCGGCCACGGTACCCGCTTCTGCGCTGACGGCCAGGCCCGTTCAAGTAGGTCCCTGGGCTTCTCCGCGTTCACAGAGCTTCAGGTACTCGCTTTACTCGCTTTGCTTTCAATTGGGAATCCTCATATATATTCTATCCATTGAGTTTATCATTTTCTATCGGGCCCTTGGACAAGTAGCGTTGCAACGCTCACATCACATTTGCCCAGCCAGTCCCAGCTACCCTAGACCCGGCCAGGCTTCAACATGCGTGTCCCAATTCGGCGGCAACAACTCCCCCAGGCGCACATCGACGTGGAGGCCCCCGTCGACGAGTCCACCGTGTCCGTCATCTGGGCGCAGACCCTGATCCCCGGACGAGGGGAGCCCATCCAGAATGGCGCTGTGGCGATGCGCGCGGGCAAGATCGAGTGGGTGGGTTCGTTCCTGGGCCGCCCGTACAAGTATCGCGACATCCGCCCGACGTACGTCCATGTGCTGATGCCCGGCCTTTGGGATTGCCACGTCCACTTCATGGGGCTGGACGTCGCCAGCTCCATGTCCGGCCTGACGGGGTTCTTGCCGAGCCACAGCGCCCTGGCCGGCGCCATTACGGTGGACGACCTGAAGCGCACGCTCATGGCCGGATACACGTCGGTGCGTGAACTCGGGGGATACGCGGGAGACTTGTGGCCGGCTGTCAAGGACGGACCGCTCATCGGGCCCAACATCTACTCGGCGGTCGCGGCGCTGTCCATCACCGGCGGCCACGCCGACGAGCACAGCATGCCCATCACCACGGTCATGGACGCCATGAAGTACGGCGGCGCGCCGGTTGGCGTCTGCGACGGCGTCGAGGACTGCGTCAAGGCGGTCAGGACGATGGTCCGGCGCGGCGCCCGCGTCATCAAGGTCTGCTCGAGCGGCGGCGTGCTCAGCCTCAACGACGACCCGGAGGACCGCCAGTTCTCCGACGAGGAGCTCAAGGCCATCGTCGACGAGGCCGCACGCAGCCGCCGCGCCGTCGCCGCCCACGCCATCGGCAAGGCGGGCATCATGGCCGCCCTGCGCGCCGGCGCGCGCAGCATCGAGCACGGCATGTACATCGACGACGAGGTGGCGGACCTCATGCTCGAGCAGGGCGCGCTCTTCGTGCCGACGCAGCACATCGTGCGCACGCTCAGCAGCGACTACCTGGACCAGCTGCCGCCGCCGGTCCGGCGCAAGCTGCTCGGGCTCGTGGACAAGTCCAAGGAGTCGTACCGGCTGTGCATCCGCAGGGGCGTCAAGATCGCGCTGGGCACCGACATGGTCAGCAGCGACACGGCGTCGAGGCTGTCGCACGGCAACAACGCGCACGAGCTGGCACACGCCGTGGAGCTGGGCATGACGCCGCTGCAGGCGATCGAGAGCGCGACGGCCAACGGGCCCGAGACGCTGGGGGGCCTGGCGCCGCTGAGCGGGCAGCTCAGGGAGGGCTACGACGCGGACATGATTGCGGTCAAGGCGGACCCGCTGGAGGATATCGCGGTGTTGACGGACCCGGATAACATTACGCACGTGTGGCGGGGAGGGAAGCTGTTCAAGAGCCTGCCGGCGTGGGTGCCAGCGGAGGAGTAGGGGGGTTGGATGTGAGGTTGTTGAGTCTGTTGTCGGAGCTCCGTACGGAGTCTGTACGAAATAGGCCATGGACTTTTGCGATGCTCCATATTTCTTGATAATGCTGCATGTACTCCGTACTCGTAGTCCGTAAGCCAGGGAATTTGGAGGCCGCAGTCAGCGGTTCGGCCAAACACAGAAGAACCGTCTTGAACCAAACAAGTCCGCAGTCCAACACGCCGGCTAGTACGAGTAACAGCGAATCACGAGATGAGGGGGCGGCGAACGGACAAGCATGTATCTCCAGGCCTCCGGATGCTCCGAGCTGGCCGTGTGCCTTATCTCGCTACTCGTACCTGCACTCGGCCGGACATCAATCATGGTGCATGTGTTGTGTCACATCATATCACATAACGCTGCATGCCGACGGGGAACATGTTACTAAGTGACGGGCGAACCAAGCGCAGGCGATTTCGTCTGCGCTCGCAAGTAGACAATATGACGAGAATTGAGACAAGCGTTGGGCCTCGTCTCGCGATGCCGTGCTCGAGGTGCGAAGTCGCTGCTCGGAGCAGGCTTAGCCCGTGCCCCGCTCGTTTCTCGGTGGCCCCCGCTTGCCTTTCCAGCCTCGCACCTCAGACCTGACTCCGGAGCTGCGCGTTGCTGACAAACCCGCTTTGCGCTCCTCCGCGATCAGAGCGCCCTCTCCGAGAAGAACGGCCGTCGAGCCAGAGTGTTTCCGTCGAGCGCATCAGACCGAACGTCCAAGCACCCGGCGGTGCTTACGAGTATATTATCGCGTTCGACGGAAGCGAAAAAGGCAACCGGGGAGCGCACAGCAGCTGCCGCTGTTGCCTCGGCGTGGGCAAGGGCAAGCAGCACCAGCCACGCTACCCGATCCAGCAGGCCCGAACCAGCAGCAGGTACGAGTAGGTGGCTCGCCTCCCACCTCGATAGTTACATAATCGCCATTCCGACACGCGCCCCAGCCCCACGCGGCCGCACACGCCTCAGCGAGTCACAAACAAGTGTCCACCCTGGGCGTCCCGCGTCCGTCTCCCTCCATCTCTTCACGTCAGCAGCCTCGATTCTTGCGTAGTCATCCCCGTTCCGCATCCTCGATGCTGAGTCAGAAATCCCGAGCAATGCAGCAGACAACGGGCGCCAGCAACCAAGGTCAGTCGATACGATCCGTCTTCTCTTGTCTCTGGGACTGCGGTAAGCGTGCGATGCGAGCTTGCTAGTCGCACGTCGCGTCGCTGTGCTTTGGACCCGTACCCGGCCCCCGCCCCTGCCCCGACCTGCCATTGCAGGCCCATCGCCATCGCCAGCGCCATCACTCGACTACAGCTTCGTTTACACCCGTCGACGACGCTTACTATCTGGCGCCGGCGCCCCGAGGGACCCGTCTGGCCGTCGTTTGACGCGCGCATTCATGTACGCCGGCTGCCGCGACTGACGCCATCCCTCCTCCCCGCCCAATTGCTCCTTCGCCGCCGCGCCTCCGCCATCCCCCTGCAATTGCACCGAGATACGCCGTCGCTGACACCCTCTGCGCTCTTGAACAGAGCAGCACTTGCGCGCACAGCTTGAGCTCTTGCAGAACCACGACGCCCAGCCCTCGCCCGCCCCCGGCTCGCGCGACACGAGGCCCGCTTCGTCTCACTCGCCCTCGTCGCGTCCCGCGAATGGATACGACCATCTGGCTGCCGCTTCACACGACGCCGCTCGCGCCATAGCCACCAAGCCGGAGGCCGAGGCGCACATCCATCCCGACCTCCGCGGTCCTGCCGGCCACGGCGCACCTACCCCGAACATGATGCCCATGGCCCCTCCTTCCGGCCACAGCCCCGGCTCGGCCCCGGCCCCCCCGCCGAGCGCGTCCATAGCGCCCGCGCCGCCGACCTCGCCCATGGACCTAGATGGCTCGCCCGACGGCCGGAAAGCGAAACGGGAGCTGTCCCAGTCCAAGCGCGCGGCGCAAAACCGAGCAGCGCAGGTAAGATGGGAACTGCGACGTCTCGACCCGCTCCCACCACCAATTGAGCTCCTTCCGTCTATTCAGAGTTCAAAAGAACTCCGGGCTGACCAGTGCCGTCGCAGAGAGCGTTCCGTCAGCGCAAAGAAGGCTATATCAAGAAACTCGAGCAGCAGGTGCGCGAGTACAACGACATGGAACAGACGTTCAAGGGCATGCAGTCGGAAAACTACGCACTTAGGGAGTATGTCATTCACCTGCAGTCAAGACTGCTCGACGTCCAGGGCGAGTTCCCTCAGCCACCGCCAAACATCAACCTCTCCCAGCCCACGGCTCCGCCGCCGCCGCCGCCGCCTCCAGCCAGCGGCCCGGAGCAAACACCTAGCAACCCCGGTGCCGGGACGCCCCTCGAGGCCGTAGCTCAAGCTGTGGCGGGACTTGCCGCCCAGGAGCAGATGGCAGAGAACCAGTCACCATATGCCAACCGAGGCGAGGAAGACACGCGGACGGCTGAGGAGATCAATAGGCAACTCAAGACGGAGGAAGGAGCCACCCGGTTGTAAGGGACTCCGACGGCGACCCCCGGCTCCCATCGTAGCGGCGTTGAAGGTACTTTTGATCTAGCAGGGCTGCCTTTCGAGGTGATTTCTGCGGCGTTCCGGTTTTGGCTGTATGTTTTATATTGGGAGAAGGCTCCTGAAGGCTGCGAAAGGGGCCTTGACGCAGACAGAGGTTGGGATGATGGTAGTGCGCAACTTGGGGCGCTCTGATTCGAGAGGACGAGGGATTTGGACGTGCTGATGATAATGTAGAGGACGTATTGTTATCAGTGAGAGTATCTGGTAGTTGAATCGAGCCCTGAGACCCCGACTTGGCCTGCGCGGCAGCTGCATGTGACGGTTACCATCACGAGAGATTTTCGAGATGGGGTTGAAAATACTTGTATTCAGCACCAGAGAAGAGCAGAAAGAGACAGTACCACCAATATCCGTCACGAAAACAATATTTTCCACAGACTCCCTGGTTCCCAGCTAAATCACGCGTACGAATTGCCCATGTCGTGCTCCTGGAGAGAACAAGGTTAGCATTAGTCTCCATGAGCCGGGCAAGGGCGGACGCTCACCTTGATATAATCCGGACCCTTTTCTTGGTACTCCTCCCTCGAGATGCTCGACTGCTTCCACGCCGGCGAGCCCGCCCAGCCGGCGGCGCCCTTCCACGCGTCGAGGCACGCGTCGGCGGCGCGGCGGACGGCGAGGGGCGCGTCGGCGGGCAGCAGCGCGCGCAGGCCGTCGCGGACGCGGTCGTCGAAGTTGGGAAACAGCGTGTTGCCGCCGGTGAGGAAGATGTCGCGCAGGAAGTCGTCGCGGTTGGGCACGCCGGCGAGGCGCTGGTTGAGCACGTCGCCGGCGATCTCGACGATGCCGGCCTGGTCGACGCCGGCGATGGACGGGCGGAAGACGATCTCGGGCACGCGGATGCGCTCGACGTTGAGGTGCACCTGGTTGAGCTCGGCCTGGGAGGCCGGGTTGAAGGGCCGCGGCCCGCGGGTGAAGGCGTGGAGGAGCGACTTGGACCAGTCGGACTGCGCCTCCTGGGTCTGCTCGTAGTCGAACTCGGCGTCGTACTTGAGGAGGTCCTGCTCGAGGAGCTTGAGGTTCGACGCGAGATCCTCCTCTTCCTGCTCGTCGTCGCTGTTCTCGCCGACGGCAATCTGCCGGTAGACACCCCAGTCGTCGTCGTTGGCGCCAAAGTTGTCGTCGTCGCCGCCCCTCCGGCGCTTCTTGGTCGGCGTGTCCGAGGCGAGGTTGGCGATGCTCTTCATGCGGATCTGCGAGGCGAGCGACTTGCGGTTGCCCAGGTCCGCCTTGAGGCGGTCGCGCTCCTTGATCTTCTGGAGCGTCTCCAGGCGCGCCTGTCGCTTATCGTCCAGCCAGCCCTCCAGGTCGTTATCGCGGCGCTCGTTGTCCAGGCGTTCGTCCTCGGCGGCGCGTGCCTTCTCGGCCTCCTTTTCAGCCTTGGCCCGGGCCCGGGCTTCGTGGCTGGACTTCATCAGCCGCTGCTGTCGCTTCTGCTTCAGCTGAGCCTCGTCTAGCTGGTCGTCGGGGACCTCTAGGAGGCCAAAGTCGGGCTGCTCTTGCTCCTCCTCTGGGTCGCCACCCACGTCCTTTGTGCGGGCCTTCTTGATCGACTTTTCCAGCTCCTTGATGATCTTGTCGAGTTGGCCCTCGTCCTTGATGTCGTGGCTATCGAGCTGGCGCCGCGTCTCCTTCTTGGTCTCGTCTACCAGCCGGCCCTGGAGGTTCTTGTAGTACTCCAGGTCCTGCTCCTTCTTGATGAGCTTTTCTAGGCGCATCTTGGCGGCCTGCTCCTGAAGTCTCCGGCCACTCTCCTTTTTCCGCTCCGCTACCCGCGCGAGCTCCTCTTCCGTCTTCTGCACGATTACTTCCTCGGTGTACGGGTACTGAATGACGACATCTCGGTCCTCGAGGCCTGTCCAGTCGAGGTAGCTCCGGATCTCGTTGTCGTAGTCTTTGGAGACGTAGCAGTGATCCCGAATCATGTGCTCGGCCTGTGAAACATTGAGCTTGCCCGCAAAGGCAGGGTACTTTAATCGGATCAGCTTGAGGAGGTACTCTGCGCCGTGGTAGCCTCCCCAGTTCAGCCTTATGGCTTGAGCGAGCATGGCTTTCGAATTGTACACTGGTATCACGTGAGTCGACGTGTAGGATGAGGAGACGACCAGGCCCGTCTTCCCCTGGTTGTGCCTGTAAGAGAAGAGGGAGTCGATGCCATACGCCAGAGATGGTGCGCCGTAGCATTCAAAGATGATTTCTGTCATTGCTATTGCCAGGGTGTCAGCTGAGGTAGAGGGAGATGCGGGATGCAGCGGCGGTACTAACATTTCCTCGAGTATGGCAAGTTGGCCACGGCCTCCGTCATGACGACCGGAGAATCGATGGCCCCGTTGGCGTCGTTCATCCCGAGCTTGAGGAAGATGTAGTCGAGGACGTGCTCGGTGACGTCCCAGTTGCTGACGATGCCGGTGCCGGCCTCGAAGGCGTTTCGGATGTGGCCCTTGGCGGTGGTATCGGCGTAGCAGTCATACCCGGCAAAGGAAAAGGTCTTGCCCAGCTTTCGGTCGCGGTACTTGGACATGATCGGGGGCATGCTGAAGCGTGGGGACGACTCGAAAGACCATCCGGCTCGGACAGAAGACGATCCTGGAGCACGAGGTTAGCTGCGAGGAGGCACGCCGCGCCGTGACCGCTTACCATTGTCAATGACGATGGCAGCGCTGCCGTGCTGCTCGAGCGCTCGTTTGCGCCCATCCTCCTGAGGAGCAATATATTTCTCGAATCTCGTCTCCTTGACGGGGAAGATCTTGGCAGGCGGGTAGGTCTTGTCCGCCGCCGGCGCGCGCGGCTTGTCGTCGATGGCCGAGGGAGCCATGGCGGGTGTCGCGAGTGGGAGATGTCGCGAGAGGGATCAGGCGTTCATGTTGAGGGGAAGCTTAGCAGGGGCGCGGGCGGTGTCTTTGGATGGCGAACTCGCGGGCGCCAATGGATCTGGAGCTCGACTTTTGCGGCGTGGTGGCGGGTGTCGAACCGTCGAAGGCGAACAGAAAGGCCAATGCGAGGCTGCGAGGCTGATGACGGGAGAGGCCCTGATGGTGGGCCCAGGGATGCGCAGGCCCCAGTCACTGCGCAAGCGTCGGGTCGTTGCGCTGCGTCTGCTCGTCTAGGTAGGTTCTGAGGTTGGGCCAGAGATGCACGGTTGGGGAACATGTATACGAGAACATGTACATGCATACGGTAATTTATCTCAGTGCTTCATAACTTCATAAGGTGGGTTTGTCTCCATTTAGAATCCTCAAGGCCATGTTCCAACTCTGCGCCGTCCCGTGATCGCTTCATCCACCATCACCACCAGCTCACGCCACGCACCCTCATGACGGCGGCTTGAGATTATCGGTTGCTAAGTTGAAAGAGTCAGTACATGTGTACGACAGATATGCAGAGTCAGAACGCACCCTCGAGGTGAAACAGGACGTTGGATTGGTAGTTCTTGAACATTTGAGCGACCAGCTCGACATTCATGTTTTGAATGTTGATATCCTTCACCGGCGTCAGATCACCATGCGCATTGCGTTAGTGGTACAGACGACTCACTTGGAGGCTCTTGTTCATAACCACAACAGCTTCGTTGAGTTTTTCCTGCATTTAGTTAGCAGGGCCTCGGGAGTTACATGGCCACGCGCGAATCAGACCGTACCACGTTGGTGATGATGCGTGACAGCAGGAGGTTCTGCTGATGCTCGTGCGGGCTCTCCTGCTCAACGGTCAGTCAAATTTGTTCGAGAATGGTAGTCATAAGCTATGAAAGCCTCACCATCTCGCAACTTGCTATGCGCGGTGCCGAGTACAGCTGGTCGTTGGTTGTTGATTGTTTGATGTTGGACCATAGCGCGCTCAACTGTGCCTTGGACCTGGCGATCACAGGACAGTGGCAATACCACCGTGGCACGGTGAGGCGCCCTCCCTCTGCTCTGACTTCACCCACAAACAGGCCCAATCTTCGTCCAACCTACATCGTGACACGAACAGCACTCCCGTCCGACTCAACGATTGTCCCCGTCCATTCCGCAGCACGCTTTGGCAACATGGCCGCCCCGACAGAGGCGCAGATTGCGCACCAGCAGCTGATCGAGCAGCTCGACATCCACGCCATCCACAAGAACTTCCGCAACGCCAACTGGCGGCCCAACCAGCGCCGCAACAAGAACCTCAAAGCCATCGTGGGAGATGCTTCTAGGAGAGAAGCGTCCGCGCTCGCGACTCCCCAGGACGTCAGCGGCGGCGCGACGCCGGCGGACGACGGGCTCTCGACAAGCGGCACCTCGACGCCGGCGATGAGCTCCAACGACAACAACCCCCCGAACCTCGCCCAGGCGTCGCGCAGCCTGTCGAAGCTCGTGCTGGAGAAGAGTCTCAAGCCCCCCGGCGGCGCGGCCGCGGCCGCGGCCCCGAGCGCGACGTATACCAACATCGAGTCGGCGCCGTCCCTGGCACACTCGAAGCACTATTGCGACGTCACTGGCCTCCCTGCGCCGTACCTCGACCCCAAAACCCGGATGCGCTATCACAATAAGGAGGTGTTTGGGCTGATCCGCACGCTGCCGCAGACGTCTGCCGAGCTGTTCCTCGAGGCACGCAGCGCGCACACCGTCTTGAAGTGAGCGGCGGCAGCCGGAACACCGTCAGCCGCAGCATTGGTCACGCGAATGGGCACTACAGAGCAGCAGCAGCAAGCCGCGGGAGGAGAGCGTCCATGACACATGCCGACACAATGGCTGGATACGGAAAGACACGACGTGTAGGAAGAGTGTCCGACCAACAAAGTCAAGCCCCAACTATGCACCCTGAGCCTTTCGGCAGAGGGATGGCAGATGGCGCTCCGGCTTAATCGTGATCCGGATGGTTTGTTCTCTGCCAGGTCGACATATACCGAGAACGTATGGGAGACGAATCTCAGTTGCCAAAAGCGAAGCGCTTGGCCGTCGAGGCATGTATAGTAGTTGTATGAGCATAGTACAATAGCGACCTGCTTTGAATCGCCTCAGACCCGTTGCTTGCATCAATAATCTCCAATCCCTCGCTGATATATAAGCCGCTTGGCTTCGAGCCAGAGAGAGCACCATGGCTTGCCCGTGGAGGATCGCCGCCCTTGCGTTGGTTCTCGCCCACAGTAAAAGGCCGTGCACTTGGAGTTGGATACCTCTCTTCATGAATATGTGAGCTTGACGGGCGTCATCACTGTCGGTGTGTGTCGTTGGGGCACCTCCAGAATCGCACACAGGCATGAAAGTAAACGGCATGGAGCGAGATGCAGGAGAAAGGTTGAGGGATGAAGCAGTGAAATTTATTTTCAGGCCTTCGGCACACAAACACGTGGTGGGGCGCGCTTTCCCCTGTCAATCGTCACCTAATAAAGCAACCTGAGTTCGCGCCGCTTTTACTCCTTACCAATGCTGGAAGGCATGTACACATGGGCAATCCAAGTAGAGCTCCCGAAATGCATAAAGTCCGGCGAAGGGATTTTAGAAACATGATATTCTGGGCCTTGTGGGCCATAACTCTCGAAGGGCGCTGGCGGGAGAGGCATCCACCGCCAGCCGACACGGGGTATCGTGGCAGGACTTTAGCAAGACATACACAAACACAATAGCGCATCGAGTCATGGACAGGTCGAGGACATGATATAAAAAAGCACTTCGAGTTTACTTTCTACAAGGTACTGCCAGAGTTCTACCGGTTGGCCATCCACTTGACATCCCGTCTTGTATTCGACAGCCATGCCATACAAGGGAGCACGAGTAACGGGCCACGGCGTGTGTCTTTGGCGGAGAGTCGCGAGAGTTTCGTCACGAAGTGTGGTATCATTGACTCGATTCCATAAGCCCCTTCGTCTACGAAGCAAGACGGGCAAGGTGATTTTGGAGGTATTGCGTGTAAGTCAAGCAGGCAGTCACCTGACCGCCAGCTCCTAAGAGCGGCGCTGGCGCTAAACCCAAAACACGCACACCACTGCCAGCCATCTCGCCCATTGAAGTCAAGACCCTGGATGCCAAGGTGTCCTCGTACCGTCGACAAACAGCTTTCGAAATCCCAATCTCGCGACAGCTTCTCGTCACAGTGCTCCTTTACGTTGAACCGCTCCGTCGTAGCGTTTATGCGATCCTCCGCAACCCGAAACCCCAAGACCCCAAGGGAATAACCAAGAACAGACGTCGCAAAGATGTCGATGTGGCTTTCGGATACCCAGAGTACGTGGCTCTCTCCCAGCCTCACGCGACCACGAGCTGGCGCAACTCGCGCTGAAGGCGACGAGAACATCTTCCCTTGCGATGCGATGGAGGTTAACGTGATCGACAGAGATTGGGGTGGTTTTCTGCTCTGGCGGTAGGTATGCGCCCTGCACGAGCTTCGGCGCTTGCGGCACGGGACACTGATCGGGTTGCCCCTTTCGCAGGAGGCCTGTTCCTCATCGGAGGAGTGATGCTGTTCTTTGATCGCGCCATGTGAGTGCCACTCTGCTCCCAGTGATGATGGACAGCCGTTTGCTAACACGTTCAGGCTTGCGATGGGAAACGTACGTGACCTCGTCTCCAACCTCTGACGTCGAAACGAAAACGCGGTCCAACTAACAACGCGCACGCACCAGATCCTCTTCCTCATCGGCCTCACAATCATCATCGGCCCGCAAAAGACCCTCCTCTTCTTCGCGCGGAAACAAAAAGCCAAAGGCACAGCCGCGTTCTTCGTGGGCCTAGCGCTGATCCTCATACGGTGGACGTTCATCGGCTTCTTCGTCGAGCTGTACGGGATCTTCGTCCTGTTCGGCGACTTCCTGGGAACCATCGCCGGCTTTGCGCGGGGGCTACCAGTCGTGGGCCCGTACATCGGCATGCTGGTGGACAGGGCTGGGCTGGGACGCAGAAACGCCGAGCTGCCCGTATGAGCGCGTACACCGAGAGAACACGACGATTTGCGCAGCTCGAAATCAGCCAAAACGACCATTCGAAAGCTGTGGAAACACGATCGCGAAATGGCGGTAATGGAAGACAAGAAACTCCGAGGAGCAGACACGGAACGAAGCCCAAGGTACGGCCCCGGCGCGATTGAGGGCGTCGCAAGGTCGGTGGACAACATGTCTATTGTACAGCACTGTATACCAAACTCGGCAGTCGAGTCTTGGAGGCTAGGGCATAGACTCGACCTACCATGAAGGAATCACATGGAAAGTGTTGATCGAAAGGGCATCTGGATTGCCTATATGCAAGAATCTTTCAAGAACAGACAACGTTGGATGTTTCTTGATGGCCGAACAGTATATTTCCACCCCTCGGCACAGACGCTTAAGCTCCAAATCTCCACGCCATCACTTCAGCAACAAGCTACCTTATTTCTGGCGGAACTGTTGAGTGCGCCGGCTGCGTACCTACGCCATGATATCCGCCACATCTCCCGAAATGTCCCCGTCGCCTGCATCTTACACCCCATCTCCATCTAGTATCCCTGGCCGATCAGGTAGTCGGCCAATCCCTCGACGGTAGAGGTAGTGTTGCCGGCGACCTGGGTCTCGCCGTGGTGGCCGACGACGATGGCCTGCTTGGTCTTGGCGACGGCGACGCCGAGTCGGCCCTGTTGACGTCAAACTACACATCAGCATTGATTCCCCCGCGACGACTCTGACGCTCATGCAATGCACGTACCGATCGCGCGTAGATACTCCGGTCCTCGGCCCGAGCCATGACGTATCGGTTGCCCGCGATGTAGAGGCCGTCCGCAAAGGCCTTGTCCTTGGCTGCGGCGTCGCCGCTAACGATGGCAGAGATGGCCTTCATCTCCTCTGGCTTGAGCTATTATCCCTCTCCATTAGCTCCCGCCGCATCGCGACGCGCCCGGGGGCGGATGGCTGGTAGATACCTGAAAGTCGGCCGAGGTAGCCCAGGCGCTGTCGCCGGCTGCGCTGATAATGGCACCCTTGTCCACGTGGCCGGTGCCAACCAGGCTGTATTGTCGTCGGTTAGTATTTCCTGCCCTCGGGTAGCGCAGGGGAGGTGCTCGCCAATGGGTCGGGATGGGTTTACCTGGTATCGACGTAAGCTGCGGGCGAGAACTGTCAGTTATCTCTCTCTCGTGTTTTGTTGCCAGGAGGCGGTGGACCAACCTTGCCAAGACATGGTTGCGTGCTTGGGGGGGCGATAAGCGGCAGCTCAAGCTCGAGGAAAGCAGCGGACGCAGGAGGTCTAGGTCGGAGGAGATGACGTCGCAGCTGAGCCCGTGATACTCTGAAGGCGGCGGAGAGGTCGGGAGCTCGAGGGTTTGTGGGTTGGAGTTGTTGAAATCGGTCTGAGCGCGCCTCTCCTCTGCCCCTCTGTAGGTCTTTCAATTTGTTATGGGCGGGTGTCCCGCCGACGAGGCACCCGACCATTGGCCCGCGCAGAGGTTCCCCGCCGCAGTTTTTCAAAGGAGGGGTACTTTCACCCCACCATGGCTGACCGTCCTCAGCACCACATCGCTGCTGAAGGCAGCCGCTGACGGAGCTCGAAGCTCAGCTCCAGCGCTTCTGGCCTTTTTACCGCTGGTTTTAGCGCTCCCGCCCCGGAAGTGCTCGGCGGTGCCGATGACGACACCGGCCCATGAATGCTGTTACCCTTCAGCCTGGAGCGAGGGAAATAGCAATGGGGATGCCTGGCGTTAGCATTCTTGGATTGTGAGGCTTTACATATAAGCTGCGGTTCAAATCAGGCTTCGTGCCGTAGACCGGGCCGTTCGAGGTTTCTTTACTCGAGATGGTCAAGGTGAGGTAGGCTGCTGTGCTGAATGCGTTCCATCCATGAGATGGTACGAACGGGGTGGGATGAATTCGCCTGTTACCAGGCAACCGTCGCCGCTTGTTGTGTTCCCGTCACCGACTCTTGCTCCGAGGGTTGAACCAGGCGCATCCGTCGTCAACGGGCGGCGATGTCCCCGATGTCCGTGCAAAGACATCCAGCCGGACGGCGGCGGTGACATCCATTTCGGCACCCAACGCATTCGCGGATTTACCCAGAGGGGAACAGGTCCAGAGAACTGCGACCCAGCGGCCTCGCATCCATACACGGCGCGACGCCGTCGCGATATTTTGGGCACCGACAAGTCCACTCACACACTCTCGCGGTTTACAAGCGGCCTATGCGCAGGACGGAGCCTCGGTCGTCGCATCCGTTGGCCGCGTCTTGGCGGGACTGCGCTCTTGACGAAATTTAAGGCATGTACTCTGTTGCAGTGGCTATTGTTACACCCAGCTATGAGAGATATCATGGAACAACAGAGGCACCCGCTCGCCTTCCATCAGAGCAGCGATCGTATGTTTGATGGCGGCAGCGGGTAGCTTCGTTTCGGCCCGGTCCAAGAAGCCACCAGCCAAGGCGATATATAAGTGGGCAGCATGGAATCTATACTCGTACGTACTCGTACGAAGTATGTACTCAGACGGATACAGCGCTGCGGGTCCGTCCTTTGACCAGCGAGGTGCGCTTTCGAAACGAATCAAAGCCGAAGAGCCCGAAACTCTCTAGCCCGAGACGGGAAGCTTCAATCAAGAAGCGCACGTCTGGCACGGAGAAGAGCTGAGACACTGTGGCTTCGTCCCGTCCCCGTTTCAACTGGCTCGAGCCAGCAGGCGGCGCTCAGGGGCGACGATTTGCGGGGCGTCGATTCGGTCACAGGGCTCAGCCGCTCTAGCGGGTGCCTTCTGTTGTTGTTACGAGTACTTCGTACTTACCTCCGAGTAGGTACGAGTAGGTGCTTCGTACGAAGTACTTCGCACGGAGTAGATGGATAGGCAAGGTAGCTGACGGGGAGGGCTCCGGCGGTCTCCACGTGTCATTGGAAACCTCAGGGGCCCAGGCCGAGCTTCTTCAACGCATTCTCGAATGTCGCGCGCCAGGTCTGATCCCTCAACCTGCATCTCGCAAGGCCATTATCGACAAGGTTCTCCCAGCAAGCCGGCGTCCGCCGATTGAACCTCATGAAACGCAACAAGCGAGCGTTTATTGCAAGCTTGCAAGCTTGCAAGCTCCCGAAACCTCGAGGCCCACGCATGCCCCCTTAGACAAGGGTCTTCCCCCAAGCCCCGGCGGCTACCTGGGGATCAGATCCCAGCCGTCGCGATGTCCGTCCCATCAACCTCAAACAAGCAGCCAAGCAACGCAAGTCGAGTCTTCCCGAGCCCCCCGTCGAGGAACCGCGTCCGGCACTACTAGTTCCAAGTTTAGCGAGGCACGGGGTCTTTCGTCCATACGAGTACACGCATCGCAAGCCCAACCAGGCATGGCATTGACCTCCGTGCCACCAAAACGGGAAGCTTTGCAAGTGCGGCCGGCTTGCCCCCCTTGGCCTTGAAATGGGATCCGAGCCTGGGGTTCATCGTCTGGCTGGACGTGGTTGGATGCCATTCACGTCCGCCATGGTGTTTCCTGCTCTCCGCACCTGTCCCTTCATACACTCGAAACCAGGCGGCTACCAGAGCTGCTGGTCACACAGCGGCCCTCTCCATCCCTAGTAATTTCAACGTGCCTTACTGCACGCAAGCTCGTCTGAGGACTCGTCACCCGAGGGCCCTGGGCAGCCTCCGTACTGAGCAAACCACCATCGCCCCACTGCCAAAGAGGCATCCGAACTACGGAGTAGGTACGGATAGCATGCTGCCCGCTCGTGGGCTTGCCGGAGGAGGGGCACAGGCGGATAACTGCCGCCCAGAGTCCCCTGTGCTGGGTCTTCTTGGTGAGCCAGTACTTGTAACACATGATACCCTCCGAGCCCGCCCTCAGAGGGACAGCACAGACATCGGCCACGCTTCGAGAATGCCCTCGAATCTCGCTCGGTCCCCTTCTACCGCGGGTGTCGCTGCGGAGACCCCATATAACACAACGACAAGTCCCATGGCGTCGCGCTCGGGAGCTGCTTCGCCAGCAGCCGAAGGACAGCGTACGGACCCCGTAACAGAATTCGACGGCAGCGTTGGACCTCGGAGCCCAGACCCGAGAGCAATACCTCGGAGACTGCCCTCGGTTGCAAAGGTTGAACAAAGAGGGGGCTTCAGGTCTTACCACAAACCCATTCGCGCCGCAACGTCCTCGTCAGATTTGACCCCCTCGAATCTACCTCCGGAGCAGCCTGCCATATCGAGGTCATCGACGGATGAGACTCCAGAGACCGGAATAATCGCCATTGGCATGGCCTTGGGGAGCCCGACGCACCCCCCCGACTATACCATGACGGCCTGGCGACCCCAGTTCATGACCACCGTGACAGCAGGCACGCGTGATTACCAGCCTCCCAGCAAGGAGGATTCATCAAAGTCCAAGCCTCGGAAATGGGGGATATTTGGAAGATCAAAGTCCAAGAGGGAGAAGGGCCCTGATGCCAGGCAGGAAGGCCAACCGACGAGCGCTGCCTCGGCGAATGGTCTTGCTCGAACCATGTCGAGTGCGGCAGGACCGCGCTCGGTCCAAGACGGCGGCACCCAAGAAGCAAGGAGCGCAACCACATCTCCAAGGTACAGACCCATTGCCAGGTCGCAGACGGAACCCATGATGGGTGCGCGGATGAATGCCCCAATGCCCATCCCGCGGAAAGCAATCAACCCCATGCCACCAGCCAAAGACAACGAAGAAAGATCCAGTCGGACAAGGGGGAACACGCTAGGCGCTGCTCAATCATCATCCTCCGGATCTCACCTCGGCGAGAAATTCTTGGACGTCGAAATCCCAGACATTACAATGGAGCGCTACAGCATCATGTTCGGCCACCTCCTTCAAAACCGGAGCGCTTCTTCTCTGCTGGCACGGAGACAAGCCACTCAGGACAGGTTAAAGGCCATCAAGGAAGGGGAGGCGAATATGCAGCAGTTGGATTTGGGGAAACCGTCACCAAGGGTTCCGGCGATCTGGGGTTCGACAATATCACCAATGCACTTGGCCTCCCGGAAAGGGGGCGGCGGCCATGGGTTGTCTCCACGCATGAGGTCCAACACATCTCCCGCCATGCTGCCGTCGCCATTGCAGTCGAGCTTCGACGGGTCGGAAACGCCTCGAGAGCGGCTGGGAGCCAGGCACATTGCCGAATCGACACGCCATGACAGTGGCATGCATGAAGCGACAGCCACTTCAAAGCCGATGGAAAGACCCCAGCTGATATCCAAATTCCATCGACGGTCATCATCCCACCAGACGAATGGCCCCAGTGCGGTGGGGGAAAGGGCAGCCTCCATGACCGAAGACGATAAATTGCAGATCCACGTCCAGCCCCCAGACGGCCACAAGATTTCACGGTCGACATGGAACTCGACACACCCACCGCTTGCAAAGTCCACGCCACGCTCGCACGCTTCAAAGGACAGCGAGCGCTCTCTTCCCGACTCCCCTACTGCAAAAAGCAGTGCGGCCAGCCTCTCCGAGGGGGAGCCGGAGAAGGTGCCGACAGATCCCGTGGAGGTGTCCATCGCGAGACAGATCAGCGTCTCGCGCCAGCAACGAGCCATGCTGGGCCCGCTGCAAAGGCACGCGTTGGAAAATAGACGAATTAACGAGACGAAGAGCTCAACGCCAAGGCTGGTCGATCCCAGGCAGGATTCTGAATCACCAAAGGCCATGCACCGCAAGAGCGAGCGTGTGATCGTCGAGAGAGCATGAAGTGAGCGCTGGATAGTCCTCTTCGACACGAGACGAATGCATTGCGGGTCACGGCACCGTCTCGACACGTTTAGCTCTTCGGTTAATTAGCGCAGGGCGCGACAACGACTTTAGACGTTTCGTCGCATGATCTGGATCTGCGATGATAGGACATGTCTTCACGATTTCCCTTTATCAGTGTATCAGACCGTCTTGGCTCGGCATCCCGGCAGAGCTGGAGCCGGACGGACCGAACCAAAGTGCAAAGGCGAACGGTTCAGGGGTATTCAGGACACCGTCAGATATCTGCTTCATTTGTATACCATTACTATATAGTGTTTCCCGGAGAAGAACGTCCCCCGTGGACGAGTGACGCGACCAGCCCGTCTCCTCTCCCGTTATATCCCCCCTCTTTCCCTGTGAACATTATGAACAGCGAGCGACGGACGCAGAACGAACGATGATGCCTGTTGTGTGTGTATGTGTAATGCGCCGTCAGAATAGCCAATCTCAACACCAACATTCCCCACCTATGCGGAAATGACACCACGTCCAACGCCAAACCAAAGACTGCGACTACATCAATACACAGCACGAGTTTTGCTTCTTCGCTTGCTCTGAATCTTGGAGTCAGTATATCCCGGCTTCGATGACACGGTACAGCAAGGCAGGGGACATGCAGGGACAACGCACGATAGAACATCTTGCTCTGGGAGCTCAGCCCGTCGCTCTTGGCCACCAGGTCGTCAATCTTCTCTCCCCGCTGCAGCACGCTCTCGATGGTCTTGTGCAGGACAATCTTGGTCTCGTCGAGCTCCTTCTGGATCTTCATGATGCTGTCGGCCTGCTGGGGGTCCTGGTACTTGGCGAGGTAGTCCTTGAGCTCGGGCATGACGATCTGGGGCTGGCCGGAGGCCCACGAGGAGCGCGGGTGCTTGGCGAGGAACTCGTCGACGCATTTGCTGAGGAGCTGGTGGGCGACGAGGGCGGGGTATTGGTGGTCGGAGATGATGATGCCGCAGATGCCCTCGGTGCGGCCGTAGGCGTGGAACGTGTAGTCTTGAACGACGCATGTGAGCAACCCTTACAGCCGATGTCCTCCAGGGGCTTCAAGCCGCACCTTGCTCCTCCACGTCCTGCCGTTGGCCCGGCTTCGTGCGCTCGGCGACGGTCTTTGCGAACAGGGTCATGAACTCGCCATAGCTGCGGTCGGGTCGGTCAGCGCGCTGTCGGGGCCATCTGGGGCGGCGGCGACGGACTTGTTGCGGGTGAAGCGCGAGTACGCGCTCAGCTCCTTTTCGGCGCAGACCTCGTGCGCGGGCTTGCCCTCGTTGCGGATGATCTATGCGAGCGGACCTTGCGTGAGCGACGACTCTTTCGCGGCGGGGGGCGGGACGGTGAGGGAGGCGGGCAGGGCAGCCTTACGCCAATGTAGTGCAGCTTCATGGTGGCGGCTCGGCTCGGTTCGGCGTCAATGTGCGGTTCGGGCGTGCGGTATCGTTGCCTTTGGCTGGCGCTGTGCGGGTGTCGGAGAGGGAGAGGGTATCGGAGCCGGGAGCAGTGCTGAAGTGTTGGGATGTTCGGAGAGGCTCATGGAATGGATGGCGCTTGGAGGCGAGAGCGAGGGCTCGCTGTTGTCACATGCCCCACGGGTTAGGCTCCACTGCCGGAACCCCTGCACTAAAAGAGGGCGCTGTAGCGGATGCTGCGGGGCACGACCGTGCTCAGTGGGTTCCGGGGCGGTGTGTGACTCCGTCGCCCGTACTCGTACTTCGTACTCCGTAGGCCTACTTCGTACTCCGTACTGACGACAATCATCATCGACCCAGAAAGGCTGGCAGATCTCTATATATCCAGCCAGGAACTCGCGGACAACTTCCTGGGCGCTGATAATTACGCTTGAAAAGGACGAATTCAGGTTCGGTGCAAGCACACTCGTCGACCTGCACCGTGCTTCCCGTCGATTGGACCTCAACCCTCAGAACAAATCGGCATCAAAATGGCATCAAGCGACTTGAAAGCCGCCGAAGAGCAATGGAGAGAGCAGTTTGCGGCTATGAGGGCCGCGCTGGCTGGCCTCAACCTTTCGCAGACGTCGAAAGCGGTGGACGCCGACTGGGACGACGACGAGTTCGAGGGCTACTCTTCAGGGAACAACGGCCAGGACGTCTGGGACTTCATCTCCGACGATGGGGAGGACCACTACAGCAGCGACTTCGCGGAGGGCGGTTCTGCCGACGAGCCTTCGGCCCCGGCTTACGGTGCGGAGTGGTTCGCGACCAGTTGCTCGGACATAGCGGCCAAGAACAGTCTTGCCCCCGACGTCTTTGAGACTCAAATCATGGGGGTGCTCACGTCTGGACTGCCAGGGGAAGAGTTGCAAGCTCATCTTACCGACTTGGTTGGCTTCGACGACCTCGACTTTATCATTGAGATCCTCGCGCACAAGGATGAGGTGGCAGCAGCTGTTTCTGCCCAGGATCAGCAGGCCGAGGCCTCGGGGCGACTCTTGACAAAGCCTCAGCGAGAGGAAGCCCTCCGTCGTCAGGACCTCGAGCACAAGAGTGCCGCCCTTGGGCCTAGCCACTCAAAGGAGCCGCAATACCCGCACGTTTACAAAGCGTACAACGCTGGTAACACATTGAGCTCCTCTGGGAAAAAGTACGGTCTGCCCGTGGGCAGCGAACGACTTCAATTCGACAAGTACGAGGAGTACTCCATCCCGGCTGGCCCCAAGGGAACCCTCGGCCCTGGCGAGAGGCTCATCAAGATATCAGAACTCGATGGCCTTTGCAGGAATACCTTCAAGGGCTACAAAACATTGAACCGCATGCAGAGCCTTGTGTTTCCAGTCGGGTATAAGACGAACGAGAACATGCTCATCTGTGCCCCAACCGGTGCGGTGAGTACACACCCCTGGCTCCTTCTCAGTGCATGCGCTCACGTTTCATAGGGTAAAACCGATGCTGCCATGCTCGCAATCCTGCACACGATTGGGCAGCACGTCTTTCCGAATCCCACGGAAGACGCGTCAGCAACCGAGTTTGCCGTCAACGTCGACGACTTCAAGATCGTCTACGTGGCTCCCATGAAGGCCCTGGCAGCCGAAGTGACCGAGAAGCTGGGCAAGCGACTTGCGTGGCTCGGCATCAAGTGCCGCGAGTACACGGGAGACATGCAGCTGACAAAGTCCGAGATTGTCCAAACCCAGATCATTGTCACTACACCCGAGAAGTGGGATGTTGTGACAAGAAAGGGTACCGGGGACACGGAACTTGTTCAGAAAGTCCGGCTCCTCATCATCGACGAAGTTCACATGCTCCACGATGAGCGTGGCGCTGTGCTCGAGTCCTTGGTCGCCCGAACAGAACGACAAGTCGAGAGCACCCAGTCCCTCATCCGTATTATCGGCCTGAGCGCAACGCTCCCCAATTACGTCGACGTGGCCGACTTTTTAAAGGTCAACAGATACGCCGGCCTCTTCTACTTTGACGCTTCGTTCCGCCCTGTGCCCTTGGAGCAACACTTTATTGGCGTCAAGGGCAAGGCAGGCTCCAAGCAGTCAAAAGAGAATCTGGACAACATCGCCTTTGACAAAGTCAAGGAGATGCTTGAGCGAGACCATCAAGTAATGGTGTTTGTGCACTCGCGAAAAGACACAATGGTCAGCGCCAGAATGCTTCACCAGAAGGCCATGGAGCAGATGTGCGCAGAATTGTTCGATCCGAGTGGCCATCCGAGATTCGAGCAAGCCTCCCGAGACATGAAGTCGTCTCGTTCCAAGGATATTCGCGACCTGCTCTCAAAGGGGATAGGTATCCACCACGCTGGCATGGCCAGAGCGGACAGAAATCTCATGGAGCGGCTCTTTGGCGAAGGCGTCCTCAAGGTCCTCTGCTGCACGGCCACCCTAGCTTGGGGTGTCAACTTGCCTGCCGCTGCGGTAGTCATCAAGGGAACGCAGGTATACAGCGCCCAGGAGGGTAAATTCGTCGACCTCGGAATCCTGGACGTCCTGCAGATCTTCGGTCGTGCTGGCCGTCCTCAGTTCGAAGACACTGGCATCGGCATGATCTGCACTACGCACGACAAGCTGCATCATTACTTGACGGCCATCACCGAGCAGCTGCCCATCGAGTCAAGGTTCTCGGCCAAGCTGGTTGACAACCTCAACGCTGAAATTGCGCTGGGCACTGTTACATCCATCCCAGATGCAGTGCAGTGGATCGGCTACTCGTATCTCTTCGTCCGTATGCAGAGGAGTCCGACGTCGTACGGCATCGAATGGGCAGAAATACGCGATGACCCAACCCTTGTGCAAAGACGCCGGCAACTGGCCATCCAGGCTGCGCGAACGCTGCAGCAGTGCCAGATGATCATCTTCAATGAGCGAACGGAGGAGCTGCGCAGCAAGGACATTGGGCGAATCGCCAGCCAGTACTACATTCGCCATACGAGCATCCAAGTGTTCAACGCGATGATGCAGGCCCATGCCACTGAAGCAGACATCTTGAAGATGATTAGCATGAGTGGGGAGTTTGACAACGTTCAATCCCGCGACAGCGAAGCCAATGAACTTACGCATCTCAAGAACGAAGTTATCCCTTGCGATGTTTTCGGGGGCATCGACACGCCGCAGGCCAAGACCAATATTCTGCTGCAATCGTACATCTCTCGACAACAGCCCGAGGACTTTGCGCTATCAAACGACATGAACTACGTCGCGCAGCAGTCTGGCCGAATCTGCAGAGCATTGTTCATGCTGGCGCTGAATCGCAGATGGGGTCACCAGTGCCTCGTCCTTCTGACGTTGTCAAAGTCTATTGAGAAGAGAATCTGGCCGTTCCAGCACCCCCTTCATCAGTTTGACCTGGCGAAGCCCGTCCTCAACCAGCTCGACGCCAAGGAGCATTTGACGGTTGAATCAATGAAGGAAATGGAACCGGCCGAGATTGGAAGCCTGGTGCACAACCATGGCGCCGGGAAGAATATCGCCAAGATACTGAAACACTTTCCTACCGTTCACGTCGAGGCCGAAATCGCTCCTCTAAACCGGGACGTGTTGCGAATCAAGCTTTACGTCATCCCCGATTTCACGTGGAGGGATCAGATTCATGGAACCTCGGAGTCATTCTACATCTGGGTCGAGAACTCAGAGACGTCTGAGATTTATCACCACGAGTTCTTCATTCTCAACCGGAGGAAGCTTCACGACGACCACGAGCTGAACTTTACCATCCCGCTCTCTGACCCTCTACCGACGCAGATTTACGTTCGGGCGGTATCCGATAGATGGCTCGGAGCGGAGACGGTGACTCCGGTGTCGTTCCAGCATCTCATCCGGCCGGATACCGAAAGCGTCTACACAGAGCTTCTCAACCTGCAGCCTCTGCCCGTCACGGCACTGAAGAATCCCGGGCTCGAGGAGATCTACGCCCAGCGCTTCCAATTCTTCAACCCCATGCAGACGCAAATTTTCCACACGCTCTACCACACGGCCGCGAACGTCCTGCTTGGATCTCCAACGGGCAGTGGCAAGACTGTGGCGGCCGAATTAGCCATGTGGTGGGCCTTCCGTGAGCGGCCCAAATCCAAGGTGGTTTATATCGCCCCGATGAAAGCCCTTGTACGGGAGCGAGTCAAGGACTGGGGTAGTCGGCTTGCGCGCCCTCTGGGACTCAAGCTGGTTGAGTTGACTGGCGACAACACTCCGGACACGCGGACGATCCAAGACGCGGACATCATCATCACCACGCCTGAGAAGTGGGACGGTATCTCGCGCTCGTGGCAGACAAGAGGCTATGTCAGGCAAGTCAGTCTGGTCATCATCGACGAGATTCACCTTTTGGCTGGAGATCGTGGCCCAATCTTGGAAATCATCGTCTCTCGAATGAACTACATTGCGTCGTCTACCAACAACGCCGTTCGATTACTCGGCATGTCGACTGCCTGCGCCAATGCATCTGATTTGGGCAACTGGCTGGGAGTCAAGGAGGGACTCTTCAACTTCAAACACTCTGTCCGTCCGGTGCCGCTTGAGCTGTACATTGACGGGTTCCCAGAAGTCAGGGGCTTCTGTCCGTTGATGCAGTCCATGAATAGACCGACATTCCTGGCCATCAAGAACCACAGCCCGCACAAGCCGGTGATTGTCTTTGTCGCCTCCCGCCGGCAAACGCGCCTCACGGCCAAGGATCTCATCAACTTTTGCGGCATGGAGGACAACCCGCGACGGTTTCTGCGGATGGACGAGGATGACCTGCAGCTCAACCTAACCCGGGTGAAGGATGATGCACTCAAGGAAGCCATCAACTTTGGGATCGGCCTCCACCACGCTGGTCTCGTCGAGTCCGATCGCCAACTCGCCGAGGAGCTGTTCCTGAACAACAAGATCCAGATCCTCGTCGCCACCAGCACACTCGCCTGGGGCGTCAACTTGCCGGCTCACCTGGTCGTCGTCAAGGGCACCCAGTTCTACGACGCCAAGATGGAAGGCTACAAGGACATGGACCTCACAGATGTGCTGCAAATGCTCGGCCGAGCGGGTCGTCCGCAGTTTGACACCTCGGGCGTTGCCCGCATCTTTACGCAGGACTCGAAAAAGGACTTTTACAAGCACTTCCTGCATACCGGATTCCCCGTTGAGTCTTCGCTGCACACCGTCCTCGACAACCATCTTGGCGCCGAGGTATCGGCGGAGACCATCCTCACGAAGCAGGACGCCCTGGACTACCTGACGTGGACGTTCTTCTTCAGGAGACTCCACAAGAATCCCTCGTACTACGGGCTGGAGCTCTCGGCAGAAGAGCACAGCACCATGGCAGCGCAGCAGATGGCCAACGAATACATGGTGGAGATGGTGAACAAGTCGCTCGACGAGCTGGCCACGTCCAAGTGCGTCGAGATCTTCCCCAACGGCGACGTGGACTCTACCCCTCTCGGCAAGATCATGAGCTACTACTACCTCTCGCACTTGACCGTCCGTCAAATCGTACGACATGCCAAGGCCCAGGCGTCGTTCCTCGACGTCCTCTCGTGGATGTGCCGCGCGACCGAGTACGACGAGCTCCCGGTCCGGCACAACGAGGATCTCGTCAACGACACCCTGTCGGCCAACCTGCCCTTCCCCGGGCACTCGTTCGGACTGCCCATGTGGGATCCCCACGTGAAGTCGTTTCTGCTGCTCCAGGCGCACATGTCGCGCATCGACCTGCCGATTACGGATTACGTGGGCGACCAGACGAGCGTGCTGGACCAGGCGATCCGCATCATGCAGGCGTCCATCGATATTCTCACGGAGCTGGGCTACCTGTCGAGCTGCCTGCAGATGATGAAGCTCATGCAGTGCATCAAGTGTGCCCGCTGGCCGACCGACGCTCCGGCCTCGATCCTCCCGGGCGTGGAACCTGAGTCCACCAAGGACGAGACTCCTCTCGCGAGGATCAGCGCCTTTAAACCACCGCAGGTCAACCTATTCGGCAATAGCCTCGGCATCCCGCCCAGCCAGCAGTCCCGCTTCGCGCGCGCCGTGTCCATGCTGCCCAACATCTCCGTCTCCGTCAACAACGTGACCGCCCTGTCCCTCACCGTGGCGCTCAAGCGGCTTAACCCGCTCGTCGACCGCAACGCGCGCATCTTCGCGCCCAAGTTCCCCAAGCCACAGACCGAAGGCTGGTTCGTCATCGTCGCGGACGTGCAGCGGGACGAGGTCGTCGCCGTCAAGCGAGTCGGCTGGTCCGCCGCGGGAGGCAAGCAGCTGGGCCAGGGGCGCGCCCCGTCGGCCAGGGCGGTGATTAAGCTGCCCGAACCGTCGGCCGGACAGGCCCGGAAGGTGGACGTTATTGCTGTGAGTGACGGGTACATTGGGTTGGAGCACCGTGTCTTGGGCGTCGATATCCCCGCGCCGCCGACGGTGGACAACGACTTGGACTCGAAGAAGGCAAAGCCAGGACCGGCATAGACATGTGATTTATACGAAGCAGGCATCTACATCAGCCATATACGTGCCACTTCCGTATCAACAGCAAAAGACAGATGCCCTCGGCTTGCTCAGACCAAATTGACAGAAAATGGAATCAAAGAACGCCACAAAGGTGTCTCGTGAGAGACGGTGTCCTCGCTATATCGAATCACGCAGAAGCAAGCAAGTCCGCGTGCGGTAAATGCAGAAACCTGGCCCCCCATCCGCCCCCCCTCGCAATGCAGCAACAGCCTCTGTCCATGCATCCGGTCCGTATATATCCTGAGCGCCGAACTGTGCGTGAGCGCGGCGTGCAAACAAGACCCCCAGCAATGAGGGTTCAAACAAGAATGTACGTGAAAAGGAGAAGTGGCCAGGAGAGAGAGAGAGACGAGACGCGCATGTCCACCGGGGTATCTCACTGCACCAGGCCCGGCCTGGCTGCCAAACAACGTCATAATTCCGCCTGGATCCGACGCAGCGCAGCCCATCCCATACCTTAGGTATCCCCTGCCCAAGGGCGCAGGCCTAGCAGCACTTGCGCCGCTCCTTGGCCGGCGAGTAGTCTGCCTGCGTCTGCTGCTCTTGCTGGCCGGTGGCGCGCTCTATGGTGACGGCGGGCGAGAAGGCGGGCGAGAACAGCCAGCTCCTCCTGTCGCGCCCGACGCGGAAGCTGCCCCTCATGTTGGCGCCCTCAAAGTAGCCGCCGTCCATGCCGTTCTCGTAGCCCGGGGTCCCGGGCGTGGCCGTGGCCAGCAGGATGGCCTGCTGTAGCTTGCGGTTCTGCTCGACGAGCTTGCGGGCGACGACGCGGAACACCTCCTCGACGCCCTCGCCGCTCTCGGCGCTAATCTCGTGGCACGCGTCCCAGCCGACCTCCTGGGCCCAGAAGCCCGAGCTCCGCTTGGAGCTGGGGCTGCGCGGCTCGACGGCACCGGGCCCGGCGGCGGGCGCGTTGAGCGGCGTGGCCGTGGGCGGCGGCGTGCTGCCGAGGCCCGGGGCGAGGTTCTCGGCGACGTAGGCGATGCAGCGCTCAAAGGGGACCTGGCGGGCCGAGGGGTCGCGGGCGACGATGTCGGCCTTTGTGCCGACGACGTGCAGGACCACGTCGCTGGGGAGGTTGCGGCGCAGCTCGGTCAGCCAGACGCCCATGTCGGCAAAGGACTGGGCGTCGGTGATGCTGTAGCAGAGGATGCAGGCGTTTGCGCCGCGGTAGTAGAGGCGCGATATGGAGCGGAAGCGCTCCTGGCCGGCTGCGGCGGAGGCAGTTAGCAGACGCGATGGGACGAGACAGGCGCGCACGACGGACCTGTGTCCCATATCTGGAGGCGCACGACGGTGTCGGAGTCGGTGTCCACGACGCGCTTGGTCATGAAGCTGGCGCCGACGGTGGACGTGACCTGGGATGGGTTGAAGGCGCCCTTGCAGTAGCGCATGACGAGGGACGTCTTGCCGACGCCCTGGGCGCCGAGGACGACGATCTTGGCCTCGAGGGAGGACATGATGTCTTTGTGCAGGGCGAGGAGCGCGCGCAGAGCAGCTCTCGCGGGGGTGGGCGAAGCGAGGACTCGGGGCCGTTCGCTAGATGGGACGACGCGGCAGCTTATCGCATCGTCTGTTTGTTCGTCTGTTTGTTCGTCCGTCCGTCTGTTCGTCTGTTTGTCCGTTTGTCCGTCCGTTCGTCGGAGGGCTGATGGCGTCAACGGGGGGTCGAGTGAGCAGGGCGGCGCATGGTCATGGTGCGCAGCCTGTTTGTCGATGCGCGGCTCTGCCTTCAGGCGGCCATTGACGCGGCGGGGCGGAGGGAGAAAGGAGGCGACGCCGCTCGTTGCCTTTGACGTTTGTGCCGTCGACGGCGGGCGGGCGAGATGAAAGACGGGTTGTTTAAGGTACCTTACCTTACGGTGCTACTCGTCCGTGGTGGCGGCGGGCAGGCGAGACATTGCAATGTGCAGCGGCACGCGCGAGCGGGGGACGACGGCGCTGGAGGGCTGAAACAGCTGACAGCCCAGGCCGCTGGGGAGCTTCACGTGGGCGCTGCGCGGGGCCAGCAGCTGCCCGCACCAAGCCGCACCTCAGCGACGTCATGGCCTCGATTCACTGCCCAGAGGCTCCCGTCACCGCCAGCCGCGCCTGGTGCTGTCCCTGTTGTCCCTGTTGTCGCTCCGGGCCGGCATCACCACCACCACCGTTTAACGTTAGTTATACCGTTGCCGCACCCCGCAACTGCCGACGGTGTGGCGCAAGGCTGCACCTTGTTTAGGTACAGACTCATGCCCTCCTCCGGCCCGCTGGTCGCCGAGCCATCGTGTTTGCGCCCATGGTCACGTCGTCGTTTCTCACGTTGCATCGACGGGCCTGGGTCGTCTGATCGTACGAAGTATCTTAACGAGGACGAAAGACGTGCGACTCTCGTGACGGCGGTGAAAGGAGCGTGCGTCATCGCCTGCTTGCAGATCTTCACGGCCCCCCGCCACGCTGTCCACTCACCCGCCACGCCCAGGAGAGTCCAACGACTCCAACGAACGGCGCGACGTCGAAACGAGGTTGCGCTGGCGAGAGATCAGCGCTGCGTTTGAGCTGCCGCCTGCCCCCGTCCGTGTCCCGGCGCCGCGCATCTTCAGGGTCTCGAGTGGCTGGCGGCCGCCCACCGTAAACGCCCCCTTGGCCCCCTGTCGACCTCGGGGCCCCTGCCGGTCCCAGCGAACCGGGTTACCTTGGCACCGCTGGCCAGCGAAGCACCGGCCTGTGACGCAGGCGCCGACCACGGCGTCGTTTGTTTCCTGTTCCTCGATGGCTGGCTGGTCCACTGGCAGCGAGGCGCCCGTGGACGCGGCAGGGGTTTGTTTGCGGTGCCATCCCATCTCTTCAAAGGAGCAAGCAGGTTATGGGACATACCCCACGAACTCAGAGGTAATGTCCCGTTGGACACGATCCCTGCAAGTACCTGCTTGCTCTCTACGGCAGTCAAAGGCATTGATGTTGCATCATGGACGTGGAACAGGGCACACGGCGGCGCGCATCACTGCGGACGGGCGACGGGGCGGTATTTAGACCATGGGGACCCGGTCGGTGAGTCGAGACCGTTTGTCTCTTTGTTGCATGTCCCTGTCGGGTTTTCCACCTCGTCAACGTCTTCCTCCTCGCCGACTACCCCCGGATCTCGTTTCTTTTCAACATTTGCAACAACAGTCATCACGAAGCGCACCAGAGGAACAACATCGACAGCAGACGCAGCAGATGCAGCAGACGCCATGGCTCCGGTGGCCAGATTCTTCGTCCTCGTCCCCCTCGTCCTCGCGCTCGTCAGCTTCGTTCTGACGTCGCTGGCCCTCTTCTCCGGCCACAAGCAGGGCTTCATGGAGGACTATGCCGTCGTCCGGGTAAGCTCCCATTCTCTCCGACACCTCTCCCAGACCGCTGACTCCATGCCCCCAGCTAAACACGTCCATGATTGGGCGCAACATCATCGACAAGGCCAAGGACGGTGGCAAGGACGGCGGCAAGGACGGCGGCAAGAGCGGCAAGGACGGCCTCCTCGGCGACGTCAAGAACTGGTGGGACGACGCCAAGGGTGATGCCAAGGACAAAATCGACGACATCAAGGGCGGCGCCGCCGACAAGCTGGCCAGCAAGCTCGGCATCTCTCAGTGGTACTCGCTGCACATCATGGACACGTGCGAGGGCAACTGGAGTCCCAACGCGACGGCCCTGAACCCGTCGCTCAACGTCACCAACTGCACCACCTCGTCCGCGTCTCGTAGGCTCCCCTCCTCCATGTACAGACTCCGTGTGGGCCTGCTGACTGACAATCCCCCCAGACCGCCTCAACCTCACCGCCATCCTCGACCACGAGCTCGACGTCGGGCCACTCAAGCTGAACCTCTCCGACATCAACTGGCCGGACAGCATCCAGGACAAGCTCGACGTGCTCAACGACGCCCTGCTGGCCCTCTTCGTCGTCTACGTCCTCGGCATGGGCTTCAGCGGCCTGTCCATGCTCCTCAACCTCGGCGCCTTTCTGCTGCCGGGAAAGGCGGGCCTCCTGCTGCTGAACCTCGTCGTGGGATCCCTCAGCGCCCTGGCGTGCACCATCGGGAGCATCATCGTCACCGTGGCCGGCTCCAAGGGCGTCCAGCAGATCAACGACAAGGGGGCCAGGGTGGGCATCTCCGCCGAGCGCGGCACCAAGTTCTACGTCCTCAGCTGGGTCGCGACGGGCTTCATGCTCTCCGTAGCCATCTTTTGGCTCGTGCAGTTCCTGGCCCTGCGGCGCGGGAAGAAGGCTGGACTGAGGCATGGCGAGAAGGAGGCCTACTAAGTCCCCCGCCTGCTCTCGTCGCGAATCGGGTCTTCGTTTATTGCGCGGAGTTGGGGGTGCAGAATGGAAAGGCTGCTTGTTTCCCTTGCTTCTACGCACCTCGGATATCAAAGGACAAGTTATTGGTGGATGGATAGAGTACTGCATCGCGGCTCTCGGCTGTCGAAACTGCCAGCGCTGGCCCTGGGTGGCATCTGGCATGCCCCTGCCTAATAGACGGTTTCCGTTTTCGTATAAAATGAAGTCCGTTGGGATCTACGGAGAGATGCTGCTATCAAATTTCGTAATCCAATCCCCTAGTGTAGATATAGTTACGTGTGAATTCGCATATGACTGACCATGCCCGTGGATGTTTGCTTTATGTTTGCACGCTCCTTTACCTATGGTTGGTGATGGCATGGACGTCGCCCAGAGCTCCCTAAGTAGATAAGTTGAGGCTCTACGAGTACTTCCCTAGACTGCTTCCCCACAGCACCCATGTGCGGCACTAGCGCTGATAACAGTGAGCGTGCAGCCAACGTAGGTACGGAGTACTCCGTATCCCCTTGACTCCTGAAACCTGGGCGTCCCAAGATGCGGTCTCTTCCTCTGCACCAACATCACAGCTGCGCGCTGTGAGTCTGAGGATCGGGATGAGCAGCATCGTGCATAGCCGGCCCGCGATGCCTGGCGACGAGGACCACGTCGGTGCCGGCGAGACGGAGTCGCTCCTCGGCCGCAGCCAGCGCAAGATGAAGCGCTTCTTCGACGGCTTCGTCGACTTTGCCTTTCAGGGCAACATCCTGCAGATTGCCTTTGGCCTGATGTGCGTCGATTGCCGTGCGGCCTGCTCTACGGAGACAGCTGACAGACGTCCGCAGCCTCGCCAACATCTTCACCGACCTCGTCAAGTCCTTTGTCGGCGCCATCCTCATGCCCCCGCTGTCCGTCCTCTTCCCCCTCAACAAGAACATCGAGGAGAAGTTCGCCGTCTTGCGCCGCGGGCCCAACTACAACGCCACGACGGGGTACAACACGCTGCACCAGGCGCAGGAGGACGGGGCCGTGGTCATGGCCTACGGGTACGCCCCCCGTCGCTTGTCAGACCTCACAGAGACTCCCGTCACTTTCCCAGAGGCTCCGGTGGGTGCTGACGGAGAGGAAACAGGTCCTTCATCTACCAGATCGTCTCCTTCATCATGGTTGGCTTCGCGCTCTACGGCCTCGCGCACGTGTACACGCTGCTCTCGCACGACCCCATCATCAAGTACACCAAGAAGTGCAAGTACTGCCGCAAGCGAATAAACGAAAAGGTCACAGCCCCCGCCGCCTCTGGGAATCATGGCGTTAACCAGCGAATGCAGTGCCTACGGTGCGTCAACTGCACGAGCTGGCAGGACGGGCGGGAGGACCGCAGCGAGTTCTAGCAAGAGGCGTTTGACTAATACGGCATCACTTCGATACGACTCACGAACAATGGAACACGGGCCAATGTCCAATATCAGCGTCAGCGTCAGCAATCATGATTCATCTACAAGTCCAGCATGGAATTAGCCAGCCCGAGTCTCTCGCTATTATATCCCGCGAAACGCTGCGCAAGGAGGAACGAAGCCGCCGCCTCATACTCTGCACAAGGAAGAGCGACACTGTTCCAATAAGAACAGACCACCGCCTCAGCAGACCAGCTCCGCCGCAGCGAGGTGGTCGGAATAGCACGCATCCCGAGACGCCGCCATGATCTTTATCCACTCGTCCGTGACGGCAAACGTGCCCCCTCGTGTCGGCCACAGGTGCAGGAGGATGATGCCGTAGACCATTAGGGAGGCGGTCACGCCCACGAGGATGTTGCTCGCGTAGAGGGCGTCCATGGTGGGCAACGGAGAGCAGCACAACGGCTTGAGGAGAAAGGGAGGAGGCGAGTTGGGGATTGCTGATGCTGCCGAGGACGTGAGGCTCTGCGGAGCCGTTGACGCCATTTATATTTAAGCTCTTGCGTCCATGAATGGGAGCGGGCAGGCCCATGCTCCTCGTCACAGGCCGAACAGCTCCCGCCCTCTGCACAGATGTCCTTTATTGGTCCCTCTTGTTCAGAGTCGCCATTGAGTACTGATTGTATTGTACAGTGTCCGCCGAGCAAGGCGTCCAGGGTATCCCCATGTGCCTCTGCCCATGTCCAACAGGACAATGCTCCCTACAGCATCATGGCGCCGCCAACGACGGCGGCAACACCGGCCAGAACCGCGTTCTGAGTGACCATGGCCGCCGCGGCATTGCCCGAAGTGGTCGAGGTCGAGGCGGCCGAAGTCCCCTTGTCCGTGCCGGTCGGCGTGGAAGTAGGCGAGGAGCCCGTCGATGCGGTGGGCGCAGCGTTGGTGTTGGTGCCCGTGGCCGTGGCGCCGGGGGCCGCGGACAGCTTGTCGACGCCTGCAGTGATGGTGACGGGGATCATCACGGTCGAGTAGCCGGTCATGACGTCTGCCGTCTTGGACTGGAACTTGCTCTTGCCGTCGTCCTGCGACACGGAGATGTTGCAGGTGGCAACGTCCTTTGCAGGATCGAGCTTGCAGTTGGCATCCTGAGAGCTAAATTGGAGATGTCATGTCAGCAAAGGCCAGCCGACCTTCCTGGCAAGCGAGAGTGCACTCACTACGTGCCACTATCACTGGCGGAGAGTGCTATCGACATGGCCCAAGTCGAGGGACCCTGCAGGATGGTCTGGGGGCCTGCCAGGCCGCAGCTCTCGGCGGGTTCGCCGGCGGGGCAGTCAATCACGAAAGTAGTGACGGCAGAGTCGGCCTTGACGACGGAGCCGACGAGCTTCTGGGGGTCGAGCATGGGCAGCAGAAGCGAGACCGTGGTGGTGCTGTCGGCGGCGAAGGCGGCGCCGGCCAAGGCGGCGAGCAGGGCGAGAGAGCGGACCATGGCGATGGGCGGAACGAGCGAATGTCGAGCGGCTGACGGGAAGAAGGAGAAAGCGAGCGACTGGATGAATGGGAGAAATGGGAGACAAGGAAAGAGAAAAGAAACGTTGGAGAACATTACGGACTAATACGGACTACGGACTAGAGGGCTGGGCAAAGGCGCAGAGGTACTCCGTACGAGTATTGCTGCCAGACACACATGTGTAAGCGCTATTACCCCGGCCGCTTCATGCAAGGGAAAGTACCCATTGCTGCCGTATCAGATGCTTGGCGTCACGACTCACGTCTCGTAGAGTCTCCCAGGTCTTGACGGTATTGCCAGCGCTTGCCCATTTACCATGCTAGCAGAGTGAAGCCCTGGAGTTGAGACGCACAACAGATGATCGATAATCGAAATCTCGCGGCCGCCTTCAATATATCAGACCACTTGGTCGTTGAGGAGAGGTACTTCGTACGATGGGGGAGAGGCGGCAGTCCGCGCGGCCCCAAGGTGCCGGCTGCGTTGAAGAAAAAAAAGGGGGGTCCTGCACCAGTAGATGCCGGCCGAAGATTTGGCCCCGGGCCGCTCTGTCGGCGTCATGCAGTTCAGATCGCGGGCGGCAAGGCCGATATTGCAGCCTGGCCGAGTGCCGTAGCCCCTGCGTGCTCCGTACCATATCCCGTGAATCAGAAGAGGCACCCGATGGGTTGCGGAGACGATAATCTTGGAAGCGAGCGACGAACCAACAGTCGGACGTGAATGTGACCAGGGCGGCCGAGGTGTGGCTCGTCGGTCGAGGCTTGCGCGCGCACCTGTCCCGTATGTACTCGTAGCCCGGTGCGAGCCGGATTGGCAAACGGCATTTGCGCCGCATGTACTTCGTACGGAGTACGAGTACGAGTATACGAGTACATAGCGTCGTGCCAGGCACGGACGACGAGAGCAGCTGCTCAGCACCTCGCGCCTTCTTCGTCGCTCGGTCGCCGCGACGGGCAAGGGCGCCGGATTCCTCATCCCCGAGCGTGTGCTTGGCGCGGACAACGGGCTTGGCATGGGGTCTTGGCGTCTCGTTCTGGAGCGGCACTTCTCTGACCGGGTCTTGGCACGCCGCGCTGCTCGCGCAAACGCCACGCAAATGCCACACAACTGCCACACAGGGCGGTGAAACGCCTCCTGCTGCCCCCGGCGCTGCACAGTGACCATCTCGCCCAGCGATTGCCCAGCGCCTGTCGGCCTTGGCGCAGCCTCGCATAGGACAGACGGCAAGACCGGCACCTCGGTCGGAGCGCTCGCCGCGGGCCGCTTGTTGGCCGGCGTCCAGGGCCGCTTTTGCCCCGGGCTTTGAGGCTCTCGCGACGCTGCCGAAGCCCTTGAGACCGCCTCGTGTTGCCGATTTTGCGGCTGATGTTTGAACGGGCCCTTGGGGGCCCTCGTGTGAAGAGCAATGTCCAGTTAACGTCACGCTGCCACTGCCATGTCGCACGTGGCGCTCGTCTGGTTCAAATACGTCAAATAAAGGCCCTGGTATTGGACCGTGCCAACGCCCCCCTTAGGGCGGCGCACGCGCTAGGCTTGACTCGACCTGCCCGCCAAGACTTCAGACAGTGAACCAAGAAGCCATTTCTTGCCCGCCTTCGTTTGCTCGTGCTCGGCGGCGCAGCGCTCGCGCCGTTCCCTTTCTCTTTCTGCATCATCCCAGCTTGCCATCCTCCATGAACAGCTATCCGAATCTCT
Source organism: Tolypocladium inflatum (assembly GCA_003945565.1). Lineage (NCBI taxonomy): Eukaryota > Fungi > Ascomycota > Sordariomycetes > Hypocreales > Ophiocordycipitaceae > Tolypocladium > Tolypocladium inflatum. The sequence goes on along the minus strand of QEPE01000009.1, from coordinate 3,339,140 downwards.
AACCGCCGCACCGACTGCCTCGCTGCCTCGACCCGCCTGGGCGCCTGTCCAGCACCGACGACGCCGACGAGCAACGACGCCGACATGGCCCGCTTCAGCCTACCATTCCCGCCGTCTTTGGTGGCGACGGTGCTGGCGCTGTGCGTCTTGGGCCCTGCCAACGGCGACGCGGCCTCGTCCACGCCTGCAGCGCCCACCGTCACGACAGCTCCCATCTTTCTTCCAGAGTACGAGAAGGCCCAATGGTCTATTGTGCGGGGCAGCATCCTGTCAAGTGTATGTCACGCCGATCCTTGTCTCAATGCGTTTCATGCCTGCGGTAGGCCGAGTTGCTGACCGGATGGAGCAGAACAAGACGGCCAGCGAGACGACCTACACCATATTCTGTCCGACGCAGCCCCCCGTCTGTGACCTGTCGCTAGAGTTCCCGTTTGTAATCGTTGAAGGACCCGGGACGCTCAAGTTCCACGGAACCTTGACGTCGACATAGTACGTTCGCGCGACGGTCGTGCTGCGGCTGCCCATCTCGTGGGAGAAAGTGCTAACGAAATCGTGCCCGCAGCATCGCCAATTTGGAGTGCAAACTGAACGGCACGACGGTCGCTACGTGCTCTGGCTACTCGAGCTACGCGGCGGGCTACACAAACGGACAGAACACAGGGCCGACGCAGGTTTCGTGGTCATCGACGCTGTCTGGCTCCGATGTCGAATGGGGCACGCTCACACTGACGGACAAACCCACGGCGACGGATGACAGCCTCGACGTCACTGCAACGGACATCTCTGCCCCGACGGTGCCCTCCTCGGTTCTCTACTCCCCGACACAGATGGGCAAAGGAGCGGGTGTCAGCGTGCGAGTCGACAGACCGTTGGCCATCATGGCGACAGTCGCCTCCCTGTTGGCAGGGGGGTTCATGCTATAGTCATGCTTGGCGGCGACGCAAGGGAACCCGGAGTTGGGAGAAGACGGTCGGATATACCCCTATAGAAGGAGAGGCCCGGTGCTGGTAGTCGACGTGGTCGAGGTCTCGCTGTGGCGTGACTATAGAAGCCCGTTGGACTAGGTCAGATGAGATTTGCATCAGTTGGAAGTTGGGGAGGCACAGCATGCATGGTGTTGGACTTTTGTTCTTTGGTGAGAGCGTTGCATAGGCGTTTATACCCCAAATTGGTTCTGGGTTCTGGGTTCCGGGTTCCGGATTCTGGCGAGATGTTTGATGGCGTTGACGTTGTGAAGCCGGAGCACCGAGACAAAGCGGAGATCAGCAGTTGGCTGTTGGCGTTGGAAACCGAAAGGTTGCTTTTTTGGGTGGACGAGGAAACAAGCCTATATATTCAATATGCAATAGGAATCGAGTCACCGTTACGAATAACAGGCCGACACGTCGAATCGTTACGGATATGGCGGGAGGGGCTGAGAGCCATTTTGGGACAATTTTGCGAAGACGAGTTGAGGCGCATTAGCACATGCGAGACTGCTGTCAGCCCGAGTTCCTCGGAAGTTGGCGATGGAGGTGTCATGCAATGGCGATGGTGTCGTCAAATGGCGAATGCGGGGGGACAAGGTTTCGCCGCGTGCTATTATTAATTTAGCGCAGGATGCAGCATGCAGATGCCTCGAGAGTCCAAAGCAGCGGAGGGCGGCAAGGGCGGGCACCGTCGTACTCGTACGTACGGAGTAGTCGAGAGGGGATCTGGCGGGGAGGGGCAGCTGGGCCGCCTTTGGGCTTACATAAGTTAGATCTCCCCGGTTTGCGGGGAAACCGGGGCCTGTGGCTGTCGCTTGTGGCACCGCGAGATGCGATTGGGGATGCCCCTAGCCGTTCGGATTCCCCGGGATCGTTCAGGGGACAGGAAGGAAAGCACTCGTCGGAGGACACGGCACCTACTCGTAGCACCTCGACGGCAGATAGGTACGTGATGTACCTTGGTACGAGTACGAGTAGTGCGGTCGGATGAGCATCGCGGGGTCGAGCCAACATGCGACGCTGCCTGGGAGCAGGAGCAAGTCGAGAGTTGCGCCTTTTTGGCGCCGCGCTGGTATTCAGGGTCCACGCCGCCAGGAACGGCCAGCCACCAGAAGGACACGACGGGACCGCCCCCCAATCACCCCGCGTTCCACCACGCCCACCACTCGTCTATGTACTTCGTACGACTTCAGGGGATCCCATATCCCTCAGCTGCCGGGACACGCGGCGTCTCCAGTCGAGTATCCCGATCGAGCCGTTGGCAGGGTCGACAATGATGTTTCCAGGACGCAGGTCGCAGTGATAGAAGACAACGATGAGCAATCCATACCCAGCTCCTTGCAATTGCCGGGGATATTCTGGGCATCGCAATTCTTCTCTCCTCCGAGCTTGGTGAAGAAGAGATCCGACAGTTGGTGAGCGTCGACGCCGCTAATGCCGTGGAGGTAGTCCAGAGTAACGTGTTCCCGTGTCGAGTTTGGCATAGTGACCTCCTTCACCTTGATGAAGGCCTCACCGACGCGCCCGGCATCATAGACCTTCTGGGGCTCGCTCGTCTCGGACAGCGGTCGAGATCCGGACCGGGGACCATCGGCCTCGGAGAGGACATGGAATAGACCGTTGCCATCGCTCCGCGACGGTGGATCAAACGACGGCAAGCATCGGCGAGAGGGCAGCAGCTTGTCCGCGACCAACCGGGAATCGCCATCGATCTCCCGTACCTATCGATCCGTTGATGGGATGCGTCTCTCGGCTGGCATGGTGTTTAGTGAGTTTAAGCTTAGTCACTCGCCCCCCGAGCACATGTGTCTCGGCCGGAGGGCGGCCCTGGCGTTCATCCCCTCTTTTCGTCTCTTCGGCTGCCTCTGCCAGCGTGTCTGGTCTCGAAGCGGCGCCTGGCCCCCCGACGGTCCCGTTTCGCGTTTCACGTCTCCTTGGAGGCCGAATGCAGGCTACCTACCCTCCCTACCCAACCAAGCCAACTACGAGTACCTACCTAGGTATGGAGCAGCAGCCCCTGTCGACGACGGCGGCTGAGCCAGATACAGCCGGGCCCAGGGGTCGGGCGCCCCCAGCGGGCATGGCCACGGCCTACTGGCTGCGGCGCGCCCTGGATCCGGCCGCTAACCGCTCGCTCCCGCTGGCGCGCGCAAACGCGAAACAGGCACCCGGCCTGCGCGAGTACGCGGAACAATCCCCAGCGAACCAGGGCCCAGGCAACCCTGCGGCGCAGAGGGCAGACGCCGCGAGGGGTATCATCCGAGGAAACCTTGAATTGAATGGCCGCCAACCGGGCTCGGGCTCTGCGCAGCCTCACTGCGGTGGTGCGTTGGCGTGAGCCATAAAGACGAGCGCAGGCCCTCGCTTGGCCCCCGACCTCCTGCTGCGGCCGTGCCTCAGACTCCGAGGTGGCCTGCACCCGTTCCTGTTCGTCTATTCTTCTCGTGAGCCGAGGGTTCAGCTCGTATTCACATCCAGCCTCTTTTTGTCTCTAGCCTCTTCCTTCAACACATCCTTATTCGCGCTCTTGTCTCTTCACGCCCCTTCACTTCCGCTTCTCTCCCTATTTGTACCTGCTTGTCCCCTTCTCCCTCTCTGTCCTGACTCCTGCGCCGCAGTGCATCCCTGTTGTGCTACACACAATCACAGGTTGCACCGCATTGACATCACCCCCAGTCGTTGTACATTGTGTCTGTTGCCTGCGACAGTTGGCTACGCTTGCTACGCTATCTTGCTGCCCTTTCGCGGCACAAACTCGTTCTCTTCCCGGCCCGAGGCTTTATTTTTACCACTATCGTATAGGTACCTAGGCGCCATTGCTGTGCAGTGGCCGAACCCGGAGGAGCCATGAAGTTCGTCAAGAGCGTCCATGCCGCGGCGGCCCTCACCGGCATCGTCGCCCCGAAGCACCTCAACACCAAGAGTATTAGTAGGTGCTTGCGGCTCCTTGATACAGAGAGCAGACGTGCTGACGACTCAACAGGCTCTGTCCGGAACGTCGCCGCCACCATTGCCCACGATGCCATGGCCTATTACACCGGCAACACCAGCGCCCCAAACTCTGTTGTATGTATCGCCGAACGGAACCTCATGCCGCAGCTCGTGCTCATGTCCTGCTAGGAAGTCGGAAACGTCCCGAAACCATACTACTGGTGGGCGGCCGGTGCCCTCTGGGGTGCCATGCTGGACTATTATCACTTCACCAAGGACCCCAGCTACAACGATGTCGTCCTCCAGGCTCTGCTGGCGCCGACCAACCTCGCCCCCAACTTCGACTACATGCCCAAGGAGCATGCCCAGGAGGAGGGCAACGACGACCTCTTCTTCTGGGGCTCCGCCGTCATGTCCGCCGCCGAGCGCAACTTCCCCCAGCCAAGGTCCGACGTCCCCTCGTGGATCGACATCTCCGCCCGCGTCTTCAACTCGCTCGTCAGCCGCTGGGACCCCAACAACTGCGACGGCGGCCTTCTCTGGCAGATCTACCCCGACAACCCCAACGGCATGACCTACAAGAACTCCATCAGCAACGGGGGACTGTTCCAGCTTGCCGCGCGAATGGCCCGGGCCACCGGCAACGACACGTACCTCGACTGGGCGCAAAAGGTCTGGGACTGGTCCGCCAAGGTCGGTATCATCGACCCCCAGACCTACCACGTCTACGACGGCGTCGACATCAAGACGAGCTGCAAGCAAGTCAACAAGATGTCCTTTACCTACACCAGCGGCATCTACATGTACGGCGCCGCCGTCATGGCCAACCACACCGGCAAGAAGGAGTGGGCGGACCGGGCTGACAGGCTCCTCGGCGGCGCTGGCTGGTTCTTCTCCCAGGAGGAGAAGTCCAAGAACGTCATGTACGAGGCGGCCTGCGAGGCCAACGACAAGTGCAACTACGACATGATCACCTTCAAGGGCTACCTCTCCCGCTTCATGTGGCAGACGTCAGTGATGCTGCCGAGCATGCGCGAAAAGGTCGAGAGCTTCCTCGTCCCCTCGGCAATGGCTGCCGCTTCCGTCTGCACGGGCGGCAAGGACGGCCGCCAGTGCGGCATGAAGTGGTACACGGGCACCTACGACGACAAGCCCGGTCTGGGCCCGCAGATGTGCGCCCTCGAGACCATTCAGGGCCTGCTCATCCACGAGTCGGAGCCGCCCCTGACGGGCAAGGACATCAAGCTCGTCACCAACACCAAGTGGAAGCCCATCGATACCTACGAGGCCGACACCGTGACCACGAGCAAGCGCGCTGCCACGCCGCCCAACACGGCCCGGTCCGCGCCGACCAAGAAGTCTGGCGCGGCGCACCCGGGCAGCGAGAAGATGGTGCTAGTGCTGGTTGGCGTTGCCACCGCGCTGGCAGCCTGCGGTCTGGCTTGATGTGGGGGAGAAACAAACATGCAAACAAAATGAAGCGGTTGATTAACGAGTTTCCTTTGTTGTCGTCAAAATTTTCTGTACATAGGTGCTTAGAAGGTAGATACAACTACGTCGGGCTTGCCTGACATGACACGACACGACTACACAGGCGTGGGAGGCGTTGGGACGACGGCCACTGGAAACTACCGTCGCTATTCAAGAATGAGAATCTAGACTTGACTTATCAAAAGAGATAAAGACCGAGAAGAGGCAATACACGGCTAGTCTCAAAATGCGAGGGAAATTGAGAACTCGAATGCTAAGGCTACCTATGTAAAGACAAGGGTCTATCTGTCCGTACAGTCACAGATGCCCCCTCATACATCTATATAGTAAGAGTCCCTAGTACCTATACGCGAAGATATGGCATAAAGTATTGCACTATTCCGAAAGAGTATCTTATATTCACCTGCCCCTTTCCGCTTTACATGCAGCACCGGAGTTGCCGCTGCCGTTTTGGTATATTATATCTGCCCCTCTTCTCCGCTTCTAGGCATCTGCCAGGAACACCAGCAGCAGCGCGAGTCCACCTCAATATTGAAGCCTACAGTACGGGGCGTATAGAGCACCGCACTCAGAAATCCAACGATGATGTGACCACCGATCCAAAAGCACGTCCATGCGGCACTAGGTCGCCACATCCAGGAATCCACGCACGTACAACCACCCCCGGCCCGTCCGCGCAAACCCGACGCCCGACGCCCTGGCCGGCCCCGAGCCGCCGCCCATGTCGAGTGCCTCGTGGGACGGAACCTCGAGCGGTGGCCAAGGTGTCTGTCCATGCTATGAAGGACATTTGAAGCACAGGATGTATGAACACGGGTAGCCTACAGTGCTTCGCACGCGCACCAATCTATACTCGTGCGAAGTACACGGGAAGAACTCCTTCGCATCGCGTGCAGCATCCTGTTCGGCACCGTGCCCATTGGGCCGCGGGCGTATTGTGTGCTGGTTGCTGGCGTGTTGCTGGAGTCGGAATCTGGATGTACACGGGACGCGGGCGGTCTGGTCATCAGTATACACGGCGTGCTGGTTTCCGAGACTCGCGATTTCGAGTCGTGAATTCTTAAATCATAGGCAAACTTTCCGGCCCGTGTCTATGGATGACGCCGTTTGCGGCATTTTCCCTCTTCCCTTGTGCCGCGCCTTTGACTGCTCCCGCCGCCGCTCCCGCGCCCCTGACATCGGCCAGCTGTGTCCGGAGCGCATCCAGGAATCTCGTCACCTCGTCCTCCGTGCCGACCGTGATGCGCAGGCAGCCGAGGCAGCCGTGCTCCTTGCCCCTGAAGCGCACCACGACGCCCTGCGTCTCGGCCAGCCGTTGATACACGGCCAGCGCGATGACGTTGTCCGGCCGGCCCTGCGCGTCGAGCATCTCGAACAGCAGGAAGTTGCTCTCCGTGCCGCCGCGCAGCCTGCCGACGCCGTCGATGGCGGGCAGCTCGCGCAGCAGGCGCTCGCGCTGGGCGACAATGCGCGCGCGGTTCTGGCGCATGACGGCGAGGCCGTCGTCGCGCAGGGCGCAGGTGGCGAGCGCGCCCGTCGGACTGGAGATGTTGTAGGGCGCCTTCAGGGAGTTGAGCAGGCGGGCGACGGGCTCGGACGCAAAGGCAGCACCAAGGCGGATACCGGCCATGCCAAAGGCCTTGGAGAGGGTCTGCATGACGACGAGGTTGGGGTACTCGGCGGCGAGTCCCGCGAGGGAGGCGTCGTCGGGGGCGAAGTCGATGTACGCCTCGTCGAGGACGACGATGCCGTTCCACGTCGGGTGGGCGAGGACCTGCTGGACGTCGGCCTTGGCGAGCAGCGAGCCCGTGGGGTTGCCGGGAGAGCAGAGGTAGACGATCTTGATGTTGCTGCTCTCGTCGGAGAGGGCGGCGCTCACGCCCGCGACGTCGAGCGCGAAGTCGGGGGCGGGCAGCAGCGGGACGCTGACGATGGCGACGTCGTTGACCTGCGCGGCGACGGAGTACATGCCGTAGGTGGGGGGGCAGGTGAGGATGCGGTCGCGGCCGGGGACGCAGAAGCAGCGCAGCAGGGCATCGATGGCCTCGTCGCTGCCGACGCCGACGAAGAGGTTGTCGGGCGTCAGCCGGCGCTGCGTGTGGGCGTGGGTGTTGCGCAGGTCGCACAGCAGCTGCTTGAGGTCGCGCTGGTGGGGGTCCGGGTAGCGGTTCAGGCCGAGGGGATCAAGGCCGCCCAGGGCGCCGCGGGCGGTGTCGACATCGGTGGGCGCGAGGGACGGGCCGTAGGCGTTTTCGTTGGCGTCGAGGAGGACGTTTGTGCCGTCGTCCTTGTAGTCGCTGGCAGGGAGAGGGTCAGACGCGGTGCCCGGGCAGACGGGGGGCGGCGGCAGGCTTACTCTCGCGCGCAGCGGTAGGGCTGGAGCGCCAGGATGTTGGGCCGCGCGCAGGTCTCGAGGTTGAAGGGCGCCATGGCGGTGGTCGACGTTGTGCTGCGCTGCGCTGCGGCCCGGGAGACGCGAGGAGGGCGGCGCGGTGCGGGTTGGTGATGGAGGGGAGTTGCAAACGAGGTGAAAGGTGGGACAAGATTAGATATAGGCCTAGATCTTTCCTCGGTGAGTCCCGCCGCCGCCGACGACGGAGGTGGGGGAGTCACTCCGCGGCGTACGGGTTACATTCGTCCTTGTAGGTACGAAGTACGAAGTACGAAGTACCTACATACAGTGGCTTCTGCGGGTCGGGTCTAGACCAGGTATCCCGTCTGCGGCAGTCTCGAGCGATATCCCGGTTGCAAAGAGACGACCGATTGCGAGCGCGAGCCCGGGCCATGCGAGCCCGAAATTTGCGTTGATCGTACTTTGTAGTCATCTTATTGAAGCTGCTGGGCAGGTCGGCTATGGGCGAGGAGTCTGGTTCCTGTCTTCGTCAACTGCCCGCTCTCGTAGCTGACGAGCTGGCTTTCCTGGGCAACCAAGCTGCACCTATCCCGAAAACAGAAGAAGCTGTGAACAGGACCTTGGTTGACGACGTAAACGGCAATTCCAACCATTGGCCGCAGCAGAGGAGTAAGCTGACGGCTGAACATTGCATGCGGCTGAGGGCCAGTGTGCCTATGCACCTGTCGCGACGTGCTACGACGTGCTACGACGTGCTACGACGTGCTACGACGTGCTACGACGTGCCATGATCCTGCGTGACTTAACATCGAACAGTTTGTAATATATATGATGTCTAACTCCGTTTAATAATCCGTTCAAGTCTAAGAAGGCTTGGAAGGACTCCGTACCGTAGATGCACGTTGACAGGGCAGATCGCCCAACGGCGTGCTCGGCGCTCTTCCATCCGCACCTGCACCGCACCCTTGCCAGCCGCCAGCGCGCCCCGCTCAGCACCCGCAGCGGCCAAACTACTCGTAATTTGCTGGACTCCGCTCGAGACTCCAGTTCCATCCATCCCTCTCTGCCCGTGAACCTCGCTCGCACCGCCAAACAGCACGCGCACGCACGTCGCAGCCATCGCCAGACACCACTGACACGCCCCCTGCGACCGACAGCCCGGCGCACCAGATCCCGTCGAGCTCAGCATTGCCGCCTGCCGAGACGGATCGATCGACGAGCTGCCGTGAGCTTGCGGCGAACCGCGACACCGACCCTGTCCTACCCAAGATCCCTCGCTGGGCTCCTCCGCCGCGCCAGCAGCGGCTGCTTCACGCGCGCAACCGCGGCAGGCTGCTCGACAGACGTCGCGACTACGGGCTCTGGTCTCAGTCGTCCGTGCCGAACTGTGTCTGCCTCGCTGGGCTGACCCGGTCGCCGCCGCGCGCCGTTGGGTGGACAAGGCACAGCAGCTTTGGAGAGAGACACCATCTCAGGGCTGCACGAGCGTGGCCTCGACTCCCAGCAGCAGAGATCGTCGCCTGTGACAGGGTGCTCCCAGACCCCTTTCTCGGCCGCTTCGACAAACCCCGTCCCGACCACGTCGTCGTCCGTTCGCGTGGCCGAAGCGATCGATCTTCGGCCCTATTAACCCCCCCCTGCCAGCCATCATGTACTCCGGCAACTATGGCTTTGGCAATCAGCCTTTCAACCCCGCGGCACAGCAGCAGCAGCAGCAACAACAGCAACAGCAGCAGCAGCAGCAGCAGCAGGGGCAGCAGCCCGGAGCCCCGGCTGGCCAGCAGATGATGTACAACCAGCAGCAGCAGTTTGCCGCCATGGCTCCCCAGGCCGGTTTCAACCCGGGCGCGAACCCCCAGATGATGCAGGGAATTCCCGCGGGGATGATGCAGAACCCCGGCATGCCCAACATGCCCGCTAACGGACAGAGTGAGTGGCCGACCCGACCCTCTGCGACCTCTGTCTGCTTCGTGCGCGAGGTGCGAGGGGGTAATTTCATTGCCTCCTTGCCCCCTTGCGACCGCAGACGAGCAAGCGGTGCAATCTCAACCCGTCATGTATGCGCTGCTGACCCGTTGCCATCCCAGTGCCCGGCTATCCCCAACAGTTCCCCGGAGCCCAGTACGGCCAGATGATGCCTCAAGGCGTCGGTCCTCAGAGCTTTGCGCCGAACAACTACATGATGGCCCAAGGCATGCAGGGCTTCCCCATGAGCCAGGGCGGTATGCCGCCGCAGCAGCAGGCACAGATGATGCAGCGCATGCAGGCCCAGGCTCAAGCCCAGGCTCAAGCCCAGGCCCAGGCTCAGGCTCAGGCCCAGGCTCAGGCGCAAGCACAGGCGCAAGCACAGCAAGGCCAGGTCATGAACCAGGCATCGACTCCTCAGAGACCCCCGAGCGCCCAACAGGGCACCCCGAACAACGCCATCGCCGGCCAGCAGGCTCAGTTCCAGACGCCGCAACCCCCGTCCCAAAACCAGACCACCAGCAACGCTCAGCAGCCTTCGGGCGGAGTGGCGACGCCTCAGACTCCGACGTTTTCTGCCAACCACGGCGGAGGCGTGAGCTTACCGGCGTCGGCGACACCAATGAGCCCGGCAGCCGAGTCTCGCGAAAAGGAGCGATTCGCGCTACTGCTAGATATCAACCACGAGTTGCTATACGAATCAATACAGATCCAGACCACGCAGCAGGAGCTGAAAAAGGAACACGCTGCTGCAAGCGGAAATCCGGCTGACAGGAAACCCACCGAGGAGGAGAACTTGTTCCAGCAGGACTATCTTCAGTAGGTATAGGATGACTCTCTGGCAGGACTGGCGCGCTGACGATATGGCCTCTCCAGGTGCATGCGACGGCTCCAGGCGAACCTTTCATACATGGCGGCTTTGGCAGACCGAAAACCGGAGGTCAAGGCGCCTCCGTGTCCAGCCTACCTGAGCTCGCCTTCCCTCAACCTCACCCTGAAGCTCAGAGCACAGCCCATCGGCGCCGAGGGTACGGATGCCAACGCCGATCCTCTGGTGGACAGGGCAGAGCGGGACAAGTCCATAAAGGAGCTGTACCGACGGCTCCAAGGCGTGTTCCCCGGGTTTGATCCGAAGAAGGAGCCCGCTTTCGGGAGACCTGCGGGTGGCCAGAAGCCCGGCCAGACGACGTCGAATCAGGCCAGCCCTACGGTGCAGCAAGCTCCCCAGATGCCAAATATGTCAGCACCCCCGGTCAACCAAGGCGGCATGTGATATTAGCGAGCAGGCGAACAGGCGAGCGGTTCAGGATAGAGCGGGGGGGGGGAAGTATGGCGTCTGCGGTTATCGAGGAATTCGTTGGAATATGCAAGTGATGCACCCGCCCTGCTGGGCGGAGATTCATGACATCGCCGTCCTGGGTACTCGTCTTGTTGCATGTTGTAATACTTGTACGAGGTTTCTGAGGGACCAGTCAAGGAAGGGCCATGGGCGAGTGATTGCAGGTTTGGCAGTGCAAGGGTGGATTGATGGGTCGGTAGATGAAACGGAAGGTGTATGTACTGGATGGTTGAATTCGGCTGAAATATGGGTGCCGTCGGTATCGCGACGTTATGGAAATAGACTTTGACGCCTGGTGACATTCGGACCAACTTACCAACGCTGGCGGTGACGGACAACATATGAAACGGCAGCAGGGGCTCCAGCAGCCGTCAGTCCCCCGCCACGCCGACCGAGAACGACGAGCGACCTTGCTGAACGGCGCCGGCCGTCTGACTCTTACCGTGCCGTCGTCGTCGCCGACCCGCCACAGTGCAAGGGCTTGGCTGCTTGGCTTGCTCGGGTGCAACAGTGGCGGAGGCAATTCTGACAGATCCGCTCACGGAGAGCAGGCTTGAATGCTGCACCGGAGCCAGCCAGACATGCGTGGATGGGTGTCAAGAACGGTACGGAGTACTCCGTAGGTCCTGAAGTGCCGTCAGCCGGCTCGGTGCTGATCTCGGCGGCGGTGAAGTGCCGTCGAGAGCCGGAGCGGGGCACGGTCTGCAGGACGGCCAGGGCCTCCCTGAAAAGTGCCCCTCTCTGAGCCTCGCTCCCCCCTCTACGGAAAAAGGCCCGCTGGGATTGGCCGCCAGCGGGCTGCGCCCCAGCGGTTCTCCATCGCCATTGACCAATGGGGCGGCGCGACGCGAACCACTTACACGCCAACGTCTGCGACTAGGGACCTCAACCAGCAAAGCAGAGGGGAGAGAAAAAAAAAAAGTCGAGGTCCGCTTGCGTCGCTCCCGCCGTTTCCCTCCTCCATCACCGCCTCCTGCAAAAAATTCCTGCTTCGCTGAGACGATTGAACCGTCGCCGAGGCAGATGATTGCGAGGTGAAGCTTTTGACCTGTCCACGGGAGCTCTGAGAACGGGTTTTCTGGCCAGCCGTCGCTAGCAGCCACCATCGCCCGCGCGCGCAAAGCATTTTTCCTGCAGCGTCTGCCCCGCCGACCTCTTCGTTCCTCGACGAGATTTCTCCCCTCAACACCACCACCACCACCACCAGTCGTCCCTCCAACTCCCCGCCTCGTCAGCACACGTCGCAGCATGGCCATGACGGCGCTCCCGCCCGCCTCGGCGTGCATGGCGAGCACCGCGGATGACGGGCTCGTCTGCCTCGAGCTCGAGGACGGCTCCGCCTACCAGGGCTACAGCTTCGGTGCACAGAAGAGCATCGCGGGAGAGCTGGTCTTCCAGACGGGCATGGTCGGCTATCCCGAGTCGCTGACGGACCCCTCGTACCGCGGCCAGATCCTCGTCATCACCTTTCCCCTCGTCGGAAACTATGGCGTGCCCTCGCGCGAGACCCTCGACGAGCTGCTCGGCGACCTGCCGGCGCACTTCGAGTCCTCCCAGATCCACGTCGCCGGTCTGGTCACCGCTTCCTACTGCGGCGAGGACTTCTCCCACTTCCTGGCTGCCTCGTCGCTTGGCACCTGGCTGAAGGAGCAGGGCATCCCCGCCATCTACGGCGTCGACACGAGGGCCCTGACCAAGAAGATCCGGCAAAAGGGCAGCATGCTGGGCAAGATGCGCCTCCAGACCCAGGCCCTGCCCAGCGGCCCGCTCGCCAACGGCCTCGCTCCCAGCGCTCTGAGCAGCGCGTCCCTGGAGCACTTTGCTGAAATTGATTGGGTGAATCCGAATGAGCAGAACCTTGTGGCAGAGGGTGAGTCGTGATCTCCATGCCTTCTTTGTCCGAAGACATGCTCACCGCCGTGTAGTGTCCGTCAAGGCGCCCAAGCTGTATAAGCCACCCCCATCCGTGGCCACCCGCAAACACCCGTCTGGTCGAGCGATCCGTGTCCTCTGTGTCGATGTCGGTATGAAGTACAACCAGCTGAGGTGCTTCCTCAAGCGCGGCGTCGAGGTCGTGGTCTGCCCCTGGGACTACGACCTGGCCAAGGAGGCCGGCGACCAGTACGACGGCCTCTTCATCTCCAACGGCCCCGGCGACCCCGCCGTCCTCGACGTCACCGTAAAGAACATCCAAGCTGCCATGGAGAAGAACAAGACCCCTGTCTTCGGCATCTGCCTGGGACACCAGCTGCTGGCGAGGGCCTCCGGCGCCAAGACGGCCAAGATGAAGTTTGGTAACCGCGGACACAACATTCCCTGCACGAGCATGGTCACTGGAAAGTGTCACATTACCTCCCAGAACCACGGCTTTGCCGTCGACGCCAACTCCCTGCCTGCGGGCTGGACGGAGCTCTTCGTCAACGCCAACGACGGCAGCAACGAGGGCATCATGCATGCCGGAAAGCCCTACTTCAGTGTGCAGTTCCACCCCGAGAGCACACCCGGTCCGCGAGACACGGAGTTCCTCTTTGACGTCTTCATCGACACCATGGCCAACTGTGCCGAGAACCCCGCTCTCCTGCAGCAGCCCGTGAGCTTCCCTGGCGGCACCGCCGAGGAGAACGAGATGCTTCACCCCCGAGTGTCTGTCAAGAAGGTCCTCGTTCTTGGCAGCGGTGGTCTCAGCATTGGCCAGGCCGGCGAGTTCGACTACTCCGGCAGCCAGGCCATCAAGGCTCTCAAGGAAGAGGGCATCCACACCATCTTGATCAACCCCAACATCGCCACCATCCAGACGTCCAAGGGCCTGGCCGATAAGGTGTACTTCCTGCCTGTCAATGCCGACTTTGTCCGCAAGGTCATCCACTACGAACGCCCCGACGCCATCTACGTTACCTTTGGAGGACAGACTGCCCTCCAGGTCGGCATCGAGCTCAAGGATGAGTTCGAGGGCCTCGGTGTCAAGGTTTTGGGAACCCCCATTGACACCATCATCACGACCGAGGATCGTGAGCTGTTCGCGCGGAGCATGGAGTCGATTGGCGAGAAGTGCGCCAAGTCCGCTTCGGCCAACAACATCGACGAGGCCATGCGTGTCGTCAAGGACATTGGCTTCCCCGTCATTGTGCGTGCCGCCTACGCCCTGGGCGGCCTGGGAAGTGGTTTTGCCAACGACGAGGCTGAGCTGATGGAGCTCTGCAACAAGGCATTCGCCGCCAGCCCGCAGGTCCTGATTGAGCGCAGCATGAAGGGCTGGAAGGAGATTGAGTACGAGGTTGTCCGAGACGCCCAGGACAACTGCATCACCGTGTGCAACATGGAGAACTTTGACCCGCTTGGTATTCACACGGGCGACTCCATTGTCGTCGCTCCCTCCCAGACCTTGTCGGACGAGGACTACAACATGCTCCGAACCACGGCTGTCAATGTCATTCGACATCTTGGCGTCGTTGGTGAGTGCAACATCCAGTATGCCCTCAACCCCTTCTCGAGGGAGTACTGCATCATCGAGGTCAATGCCCGATTGTCCCGATCGTCTGCGTTGGCTTCCAAGGCCACTGGCTACCCCCTGGCCTTCATCGCGGCGAAGCTTGGGCTCGGGATTCCCCTGAAGGAGGTCTCCAACTCCGTCACCAAGGTCACCTGCGCTTGCTTCGAGCCCTCGCTCGACTACGTCGTGGTGAAGATGCCCCGATGGGATCTGAACAAGTTCACCCGAGTCTCGACCCAGCTTGGCTCCTCCATGAAGAGTGTTGGTGAAGTCATGAGCATCGGGCGATCGTTTGAGGAGGCCATCCAAAAAGCCATCCGCGCCATTGACTTCCACAACCTGGGCTTCGGAGAGACCCCGGCCCTGATGAGTATCGACGATGAACTCCAGACGCCTTCTGACCAGCGCCTGTTCGCCATTGCCAACGCCATGCACGAGGGGTACTCTGTTGACAAGATCTGGGAAATGACCAAGATCGACAAGTGGTTCCTGCGCAAGCTCGAGAGCCTGAGCGACTTCGCCAAGGACATGTCCAAGTACACTACCAAGGATATTGTGAAGTCGCCCGGCATCATGCTGCAGGCCAAGAGACTCGGCTTCTGCGACCGACAGCTGGCCAAGTTCTGGGACTCGAACGAACTCGCCGTCCGCAGGATGAGACTCGAGGCCGGCATCAAGCCGTTCGTGAAGCAGATCGATACCGTGGCTGCCGAATTCCCCGCCTTCACCAACTACCTCTACCTCACCTACAACGCCGCCGAGCACGACGTTGACTTTACCGATCACGGCATCATGGTGCTGGGCTCTGGCGTCTACCGAATCGGCTCATCTGTCGAATTCGACTGGTGCTCTGTTCGCGCCATTCGGACCCTGCGGAAGACTGGATTCAAGACAATCATGGTCAATTACAACCCGGAAACGGTCAGCACGGACTACGATGAGGCCGACAAGCTCTACTTTGAGAACATCAACTTGGAGACGGTGCTGGATATCTACCAGCTCGAGGCCGCCGGCGGTGTCCTGGGTGCCATGGGTGGTCAGACCCCCAACAACATCGCTCTTCCCCTTCACCGCGCCGGTGTCAAGATCCTGGGCACCTCTCCGGAGATGATCGACATGGCTGAGAACAGATACAAGTTTTCGCGCATGTTGGACCTCATCGAGGTTGACCAGCCGACTTGGAAGGAGCTCACCAGCTTCGAGGAGGCTAGAGAATTCTGCAACAACGTGAGCTACCCCGTGCTTGTCCGACCATCATACGTCCTGTCTGGCGCCGCCATGAACACGGTCTACTCGGAGAAGGACTTGGTCAACTACTTGACCCAGGCTGCCGAGGTTTCCCGGGAGCACCCGGTCGTCATCTCCAAGTACATTGAGAATGCCAAGGAGATCGAGATGGACGCTGTGGCCAAGGATGGCGTTGTCGTGGGCCACTTCGTCTCGGAGCACGTTGAGAATGCCGGTGTTCACTCTGGAGACGCCACCCTGATCCTGCCTCCCCAGGATTTGGAGGCAACGACCATCCAGCGTATCGAAGAGGCGACGCGCAAGATTGGTGCTGCCCTGAACGTCACCGGACCCTTCAACATCCAGTTCATCGCCAAGGACAACGACATCAAGGTTATTGAGTGCAACGTCCGCGCGTCGCGCTCGTTCCCCTTTGTTTCCAAGGTCATGGGCGTTGACCTGATTGAGATGGCCACCAAGGCCATCATGGGTCAGCCCTTCCAGGAGTACCCTCCCACGAGTCTGCCCCCTGACACAGTCGGCGTCAAGGTTCCGCAGTTCAGTTTCTCGCGTCTCTCCGGCGCCGACCCCGTCCTCGGTGTGGAAATGGCGTCGACCGGCGAGGTTGCCTGCTTCGGCGTGGACAAGTACGAGGCGTACCTCAAGGCTCTGCTGTCCACTGGGTTCAAGATTCCCAAGGCCAACGTTCTCCTGTCCATCGGCTCGTTCAAGGACAAGAAGGAGATGCTCCCTTCGGTGCAGAAACTCCAGAGGATCGGGTACAAGCTCTTCGCGACTGCCGGTACCGCAGACTACCTGCAGGAGCACGGGGTGCAGGTGCAGTATCTCGAGGTGCTGGGACGCGACGAGGACATGAACTCCGAGTTCTCTCTTACGCAACATCTTGCCAAGAACACCATCGATCTGTACATCAACCTGCCCTCCAACAACAAGTACCGCCGACCTGCCAGCTACATGAGCAAGGGCTACAAGACTCGTCGTATGGCCGTCGACTACCAGATTCCCCTCGTCACTAACGTCAAGAACGCCAAGATTCTGATCGAGGCCATCGCAAGGCACGTCTACCTCGACGTGTCCAAGCGAGACTTCCAGATCACCGCAGAGCCTGTCGTACCCAAGCAGGTTTTGGCCGCCAAGACGCCCGAGATGAAGGCAACCATTCCGTCCATCGGCCAGGCCACCGAGAGCCCCAGGCGACCCGGAACCCGCGACGGTGCTGGTATTGCAGGACTCGCCTCACCTATGCGAGGCATGGGGGCCGTGGACGACTTTTCGTTGTCGCAGCCGTCATCCATCAAGGCGTCCGTCTTGCACCTCCTGTCGCAGCCGTCGATCTTCACAAAGGCACACGTGCTCTCTGTGAAGCAGTACACAAGAGCCGACTTGCACTTGTTGTTCACCGTGGCACAGGAGATGCGCCTCGGTGTGCAGCGCGAGGGTGTCTTGAACCTGCTCCGCGGCAAGGTCTTGTGCACGCTCTTCTACGAGCCCTCTACCAGGACGTCTGCGTCCTTTGACGCGGCCATGCAGCGACTGGGAGGACGAACCATTGCCGTCTCAACCTCGAGCTCTTCGGTGCAAAAGGGCGAGACTCTGCAGGACACTCTGCGCACGCTGGCTTGCTACGGCGACGCAATCGTGCTGCGTCACCCGCAGGAGGACTCGGTCAAGATTGCGGAGAAGTACAGCGACGTGCCGGTCATCAACGGCGGAAACGGTAGCATGGAGCACCCGACGCAGGCGTTCCTGGACCTGTTCACCATCCGGGAAGAACTGGGCACGGTGCAGGGCCTGACGATTACCTTCCTGGGCGACCTCCTGCACGGACGGCCGGTGCATTCTCTGGTGTACTTGCTCCGCCACTACCAGGTGCAGGTTCAGCTCGTGGCCCCCAAGGGCCTGGCACTGCCGGCCAGTGTCAGGGAGCAGCTCGTGTCGGCTGGCCAGCTGCTGTGCGAGTCGGAGACGTTGACGCCGGAGATTATCGCGCGAAGCGACGTGCTGTACTGCACGCGGGTACAAAAGGAGCGATTCGAGAGCCTGGAGCAGTACGAGAAGGTCAAGGACTCGTACCGGGTGGACAATGCTGCGCTGAAGCACGCCAAGAGCTCCATGGTGGTGATGCACCCGCTGCCGAGGAACGAGGAGGTTGCCGAGGAGGTGGACTTTGACCAGCGAGCGGCGTACTTCCGACAGGTAAGCAGTCTTTGCTGTTCCTTTTGACAGTGTCTCTGTGCTAACGACATGACGCAGATGCGGTATGGACTCTACTGTAGAATGGCGCTGCTCGCACTCGTCATGGCTTCTACGTAAGCCCGTGTCAGTTCGGCGGCATGCCACCAATGGTGCAGAGTCGCTTTGAGCGAAGCTATATAAAAGGATGGGCGAAAAATGGGCGAGACGGGCTAGAGACGTTACATTCCTTATTGATAGAACTGTGCTTGAAAGGTATCTGTTTGCGTGGCAGTCTATCCGTGGCGTGGCAGGGATGGTCGTAGAGGCGTAGCGAAGCCGTAACCGTCGTGCAAGTGGCGCTGGCTGCCAGTTGCATGTGGGGTTGCGTGTACGATGTTTATGTATATGTAGTAATGTATGTGTGTACGTTTATGCGTATACGTATGTGTGTCTATGTGTGTCTATGTATTTATATAGAGTATTTAGTAATAAATATATTGTGTACTCGTACGAAGTACGTGTCGCGCGCGGGTGTAATGCGAGCTGCAACGTCCGTCATCCGGATGCTGGCGGTGCTCGCTGCCCCGCCGTCGGCCGCGCCCTTCCGCTTCCGACGCCGCTCAGGTAGGTATGAACCCACGGTCCGGAGCGGTCCGTACGGCGGGTCATCGACCCATCACCACGCACCCTCACCCTCACCCTCATCCTCATCCTCTCCCTCACCCTCACCCGGCACCCTTCGCTGCTCGCTCACAGCCGCGCGCCCCCGCTCCTCACACGCCCCCGCTCCATGCGCTGGACGCGCGCCCGGTCCCTGCTCGCCAGCACCGCCAGGATGGCGCTGTACACTCCCCCCGCCGACGCGTCCCTGTCCTCGTCCCCCAAGCTCATCTGTAAGCGCTCATCTGCGTCGCGGCGCGAGGGCACGCCCCAGCTGACCTGCTCCCCGAGTCGCCCCAGCCGGGCACGAGGCCCACGGCCAGGCCGCCCAGTTCACCCGCGGCACGCTCTGCCGCACCGACCTGCACGCCTCGTCGCCCGCGCCCCAGTTCCACGCCTGGTTTGCCGACGCCCAGGCCGAGCCCGCCATCGCCCAGCCCGAGGCCTGCACGCTGTCCACGGCCTCCCTGCCCGACGGCCGCGTCTCCTCCCGCGTCGTCTACCTCAAGGAGCTCGACAGCCGCGGCGGCTTCGTCATCTACTCCAACTTCGGCACCTCCCGCAAGGCCGCCGACCTCGCGACCAACCCGCACGCCGCCCTCGTCTTCTACTGGGGCCCCCTGCAGCGCCAGGTGCGCGTCGAGGGCACCGCCACTCGCTACCCGCGCGAGGAGAGCCAGGCGTACTTTGACACGCGCGTGCGCGGCAGCAGGATCGGCGCGTGGGCCAGCCGCCAGAGCCAGGTGCTGGAGCCGAGCGGGCAGGACGACGACGACGGCCGCGCGCAGCTCGAGGGCTGGGTCGCCGAGGCAGAGAAGCGCTTCGAGGGCACCGAAGAGATCCCCGTACCCGAGTTTTGGGGCGGCCTGAGGATTGTGCCCACGAGGGTCGAGTTCTGGCAGGGGAGGGAGAGCAGGCTGCACGATCGCTTCGTCTACGAGCGCGACGAGGGGAAGGGGGAGGATGCAAAGGACGGGCAGTGGACGGTGAAGAGGCTGAGCCCATAATTGAGCTCAATGCAGATGAAGACCAAGACGTGTATAGAACAGAGCACGCTAGACACATTTCGTGACGAATACACGAGGGGATTACATGATTAAGAACGCCGTGGGCTGTATGCCGTCACCAGGTGTCTGAGATATGAAATCGCAGATCCCATCCTATATCCCAGTCTCTTCCGTAGAGCATCAAACTCAAAACAAAACAGACCTGCCATCCAATGCCGCGCGTAGTACCGAAACAAGGCCGTATTGAACAATCAGGGGGTATGCCAAAGGTTAAAGCCTCTTCGCAACAAACAATGCAACTGTCCTGTCGACCCAATGAATTTCCCTGTCTCATATTAAATGAGCTCAGCCCATATTAACCGTGTGATCCTGAAAGCGAACCCAAACGCCGCACCAATGTTGTAAAGTCAAACAGGCAATACCGTAACGCCATGGTCTTGTTGCTCGCCTTGTCGCCCGCTAGACCGCTGATTTAGGAAAAGTAGTTACTCCCGCTCGCAGCCAGCTGTGGTGTCGTTGATCGAGCTATCTCCGGCGCCGGCGTATCCAGAGGAGCCAACGTGAGCCCAAGACCCAGAGTAGCAGAGGTGGGCATCATGGTCTTGGATCGGCTGTGGCAGGGCACAAATGCGTCGTCGTCGCTGTTGGAGACGCTGTCAGGGGGTGTGGGCTGGCGGATGTCCAAGTTCCTCTGCTGGCCGGCCAGCCGCATGTCGGCCATGGCATCGGCAAGGCAGTCCTCGTCGCACAGGGGCATGATCCTATAGTCGAGGCTCTCCATGATGCAGCGCTCCGTGGCGTTGAGCTGGTCGTGGGACCACAGGCCCTTGCCCCAGTCCAAGCAGTAGAACTGGGTCTGCTGCTGGGGGTCCTCAGTGAACTTGACCGCGATGACGAGGGCAGCGAGGATGATGAGCTCGGGCTTGACCGAGTCGATGTGCAGCATCTGACGTTGCTGGGCCTGGTAGAGCAGCGGCGTGGGCGGCAGCGTGTGGCGCTTGGACAAGGGCGTGAGGGTTGCGCTCGGGAGGAGAGGGCAACAGAGACGCCATGCACGGGCGAACTTGGAGCCGAGGCTATCGAGGATGCAGACAGCGAGCGCGACGGTCTCCATGGGAAGGTCGGCTCGGGAGAGGATTGCCTGGGCAAGGGGTACGGAGGCGGTAGCCAGCGAGGCCGACGAAGGAATGAGGTTGACGAGATGGATGGCAGGACCTAGATAGCATCATGTTGTCAGTATATAGAACACGCATGTAAGGTGCTCCGTTTGGAGTCGTTCTGTTGCACACACCTCGGAACCTGGCCGTGAGAGGCTCGCCGTCGTCGAGAGAAGTCACCGATGCCGGGGATTGGGCGGCCGAGGCGTCCTTGTATGTGGGAGGCGGCGTGGGGAGGTTGGACAGAGGCCGATAGGTGAAGTATGCCTGCGCATCGTCGTCGTCGTCATCAAGGTTGTTGGTGTTGGCCTGGGCGCTTCGGCCCGCCAGTGCGACGGCGTCGGGCCTGTTACCTCGACGCATCTTGCCTGCCTGCTCCTGCAACGCTTCTTCCAATCCGCAATCGAGAATGCCGGGGGCTTTGGACCATATTTTGGCGTTTGTGTCTTGGCAATGTCTGCTCTTGTGCTCGAGATGGCCCCGTGAAAGCGCCTCCGGGCGGTCAAGGTCGTCAATTGGGAGCGGTAGGCTAGCGGGTAGAGCTGGGGTGAGAGATCCGAGATGATCACGCGAGCACCAGCAAGCCCTCGCATGAAACGCCGTCAAACTAGGGCGCGGGAAGATATGGATGATGAGAGGCGAAGAGGCGGGAGGATGCGATACAGAACAAAACAGAAGTTGGCGGCGGCCTGGAGGCGGTGTACTTTGTGAGAGATAAATAGAGCAGGTACGGCCAAGCCGGGCCTTGCCTCGTGTCGAGGCTGGCTGTACCCAAAGTGGAGAGAGCAGCTCAGTCCAGGGGAAGCAGCAGCCCAAGGCTGAGTCGAGCCTGCGTCGTCGCTGGGACCCCGAGAAGCGGTGGAGGCGGTGCCAAGAGCAGCAAGAGCAAGGGGGACCCGAGGGGAAGACAGGGATGTTGGTTGCTGCTAACCCGAGCCCAGCACAGCCTGCACAAATCTAAACACAAGCTACGAGTACAAAGAGCACGACAGACAAAGAGAGACGGCCTGCTGAGACATGCTGAGACATGTTCCTGTCCTGTCTCTGCAGTCTTAGACAGACAGCCCAACGCAGTGTCTCGTGGCAGAGACAGCGGCTCCGGCCTGGTGGATGGCACATGGCTCCTTCGGACCACCAAAGTCAATGGAATGCCTTGCCAGCTGGAGGAAGCCTGACCACGGCCATGGTCGGCGTGCTAATGGCCAGCTGAGGCGGGTCGCTGCGTCTGTGAGTCTCGAGCGTGATGGCGTCTGCGGTCTGCCTGGCTCGCTGCCGATGCCTCCAGCCAGGGGCGGCCCTTTCGAATTCAACTGTACGAGTAGCAACTAGGTTGGAAGCTGACGTTTCCAGGTCCTGTTTTCTCTCGAGCCAAACGCCACGGCCAAACGCCGTGCCACCAGCAGAGCCAACTACCGGCGGCAAACGCGGGAGACGGCCCTAATGAGCACCCGGCTCGTGGCATTTCGTCATCCGTCGTGCAGGAATACGTAGCATTTCTGCCATCTCGTATCAGGCTTGGCGATGGACACCCTTTTCTTGCTCCCAAGTCCCGGTGCATGGGACGAGCAGAGATGGCTTGTTTCTCTATCCCTTTCGCCGTACGCCAACGCGACGTCATTTCCGCGGAAGCGTCCTCGCCCGACCGACCAGGTCAGGATCCGCATCTCAATCCCCGATTCCATTCCAAGGGTACACCAAGTATTACGAAGTACGAAGTACATACAAACATACTCGTAAGGAGTACCCATCAGGAATAGCAACAGTGGCGCCATATCGGCAAGATCTACCGTCTGTGGAGCGCCCGCAACCACCGCAACCACCTACACAGGGTTCTAGGCCCGGGCCCTATGAAGCCAGAAGCCAGCCCGTCAGACCACCACCGTCGTCATCTCTCAGACGACACGGCGTCTAGCACGGTCCTCTTAGACGACCTCGACTCTCCATCAACTACTCGTTTCCACGCAGCCTCACCACGGGGGTGGCAAAGCAGTCTCCGATGTCCGGCCGAACGTCACACGGCCTTTGTCGAATTATCGTCAAGACAGCTCTGGTGCAACACAGCGAAGAACCGATACGCGCTCACAAGAATTATGTTCCAAAGTCGGTTCCGACAATCACGTTGTGGCCGCCTGCAGTGCGACGGCATCGGAGAATTTGACAACCCACAGCTATGGATGTGGGTGCAAGCATTGGTTAACACATCGTGGCACAAACGGTAGGGCAGGGCCAATGGCACGACGCCGCTCCGTTTGCCTATCAGCAAGTGGATGGGCTGACAAACGACAAACGAACCAACGGGTCCAAGAAACTGCTGCATGGCATCGCATTGCATGACACGGCAGCCAACAGTCACAAGTTTACAACCCGCCTTTGTTTTCGTCGAGCAGAGCCGCACTGCGCAAGCTGACCTCAGCCCAGGCATATCCGGCCATTCCGGACACGTTCCGAGCGAATTATTGCTGCATGGGCCGCCACCTGCGCCTTTAGTCAAAGGGTTTTCTGCCCCAGCATCTTAGGCCCATGGCTCGGAATCGGCTTGGAGTCTAGATGCCGGTCACGACATCTAGTCTACTTCCGCGTACTTCGTAGCCGAAGACGACAAGTCCGAGCCCGGGCACAGTGTCTCTCAACTCTTTCAGCCACAAGTATTCACACAAATCATGCATTTTTATTCATCACGTCTTTGATGGCAGATATTGCTGCCATCACTTCTCCGTTCACGACGTGTCTCGACGCACTGGCTGTCCACAGTAGAAACATCAATAGCGCCAGAGGCGCCCTCAGCCCGAGCCCTATTCGGGCGTCGGGCTGATTCGCTCCCAACGCCCGACGCAGTGACCCTTTTTTTTGTGGCGCCAAGCGGCCGTTCAAGGGGAAAGACATTTCATGGACGGGGTTTAGAGTTTAGACATTCGAGATGCTATCATGGGTCCCTGCCCCCGGCCAGCCCGACCCGACCAGATGCCACAACAATATGTGTTCCTGGATTGGCTCTTCAGATCTCCTCCGTATGTGGGGCTAATAACCCATGTGCGCCGTTGACGGTTGAAGACAATCCGTTGCTGATGTGTGCATCTGCTCTCTGTTCTAAGGCATCTGCCTCGCGAGGCCAAGCTCGGCATTGCTCATTCCTAGCCGATGATGATGGTTGGGGTCACTGGTCCTTGTCAGCCATGTTTCCTCATCGAGAGTTTGTAGGTAGTCTGCTCAAGACTCACCCTGCCCGGCAATGCCCGCAACCTGCGGTCGCAGGCCTGCGTCGATGAACTGGCCCAGCTCGATGCCGCCGAGGCCGTTGATGAGGCCGAGGTTGACCCCGCCCAGGTTCAGCCGCGACAGGTCAAACGTGTTGAAGACACCCGTGCTGGCGATGACGAGCAACGTCTGCAGCTGCTGGAACTGCAGCAGCGCGTTGATGTTGAAGGAGCCAACGTTGAAGAGGTCCTGGAACGCGAGCACGTTCAGGTTGTTGTTGATGCCCAGCTGCTGGAAGAGCTGCAGGTCCACCGTGTTGAGGCGGAACAGGTAGTTGAGGTCCTGCTGCCGGAAGTTGAGGTTGTTGAGGCGGCCGACGTCGATGGACTTCTTGCGCGCCACGAGGTCGGTGACCCCGGTCTCGGACTCCGGGGCGGGGGCCGGGGCGGCGGCCGGGGCGGCGGCGACGAGGGCGGCAAAGGTGCCGGCGAGGATGGTGGAGAACTTCATGTTCGTTTAAGGAGGGGGGTGTGTTGAAGGAAGGGCGTTGTAGTTGTTGATTATAATCGGGATGGAATGACCGGGAACGGAGCACAGCTCAGTGTTCGGCGGGTGAGTCGGAAAGGAACGAAAGCGAACAGTGAGCACAGCTGTCAAGGTTATTAGTCTCTGCTATCGCTGCATGGGTGGAATGGTTTCGAAATACCTCTGAAAGAATGAATGGAAAAGGAGTGAACTTGAAGACTTGGATCTGAGTGAGAGAGTAGTTGCCGAGACAGGAGACGACCATCCACCTCTGCGCCAACCTCATCGCCTTTATAGACAAACCGAGAGCTGCTGCTCCCGATATGCATAGTTTAGACTCATCTCGTCACCCATGCGCTCTCACCGCACCAGCGCAACTAGCTGAGGAAGCCAAGACAACGACTTCACGGACAGAGCACCACCCGGCCGTCCCCCTCACCGGCAACGCCTTCTTCCCGGCGCGTTCGTCCAAGGGACGGCAAGCCTCCAGACTTCGGATGGCCGCACGGCCGACGGCCGACCAAAATCTGTGCAATGGGGTTGGAAACGCAGGCCCTTGGGGGAGGGCAGGGCAGCTCGGATGTCTCCCGCCGAACGGTTGCCAAGGGCCATGACGAGACGGAGGGGCGCACATGTCGCACGCATGGCGTACTTTTGCCAGAGTCTGCCCGCGAGATTCGACGCTATCCAGAGTCTTTCGTCTCATGCGGGCCTCGCGCGGCCCAATCATCCGGCGGGTGCTTTTTTCAGACGGACGGGCTGGGGAACCGTCGTCGCCCGCAGCGCACGGATCCGATCCGGCCGTCGGCACGGGGTACCCAGGGCACCGGCTTGGGACGATAAAGACATAAGGCTCTCGGGGGGGGGGGGGGTCAGGGGCTGCGCCGCATTGTGACGCACTGCTGGGCCGGCAATCAGACGCGGGACGTGTTTGAGGATGCCCGATGGGGGATGGGACGAGGCGGGGACGCAAAGCGCATTGACGTGCCGGGGCAGACGAACTCCTGGGCAGTGACAGGATATACCTGGTGGTGGCGGAGAGTGGACGGCGTCTGTGATGTAGCAATTGCGCTCGTGTTGGTCTGGTGACTACAAGTGCGTATAGGCGGATGGGCGAAACTCGGGGCTCGCTTTGTTGCGATGCCTAGCACACGCCAATTACGGATTGCAGAGTTTCGGTTAATTTCTACATGTACCTTTGACGTGTCCCATGAGCGAGAGAAAGTAAATGGCCGTCCAGTCGCCAGCAAAGAGGAAAGTGAAGACGTGGACGCGTTCAGGGGCACAAAAGTACAGCTGTAGGCCATTGTTATGCTGCATTTCAAATCTCGGCAAGTTCTCAAGAAATCCCCAAGCAGCATGCAAAGGCTTTAAAAAGAAGTGAATTCAACGCGAGGCGTCTCTTGATATCTCTGGTGTGCCCGTTTGAAGGCCCCCTACAACATGTTTCTCGGAAGCGGCATCATCCGCCGCACTACTAAATGTCCCTGCTCGCTCTCCTCCCCCTGAAGCATAATCCATAAGCCACCTGCCGTTCCCAGCCACCCAAGGTTTCGGCACGTCCAAGCAAGTCTCTCTCAAGTGCATGCACCAGCCCTTCAAGCCTCCACGGCAGTGTGGGACTCCTCGTCACGGCGACCCAGGATAGCTGCATTGACGAGTTAGTAAACAGCCGTGCACGCGAGATGGAGGAGAAAACCCTACCAATGTTGATTCCGTTGTTGGAAAATCCCCGGCCCAGGACACCAATGACCTGCTGCTGGCCAATGATGTTGAGCTGCTGCAGGGTCTGGAGCTGCTGCAGCTGGGAGACGACGACGATCTGGTTGGCGAGGCTGAGGCCGTTGATGAGGTTGAGGTTGACGACGCCGCCGAGACCCATCTGGCCGAGGAGACCCTGGATGTTGGGGGTGAAGGCGCCCGGGACCAGAGTGCCGTTGTTGTTGTTGTTGTTGTTGTTGCCGTTGCCGTTGCCGTTGTTCTTGTTGCCACCGTTCTTCTTGCCGTTGTTCTTGTTCTGATCCTTGTTCTGATCCTTGTTCTGGTCCTTGTTCTGGTCCTTGTTCTGGTCCTTGTTCTGGTCCTTGTTGGCATCTTTGTTGGCGTCCTTGTTCTGATCCTTGTTCTGATCCTTGTTGGCGTCCTTGTTGGCGTCCTTGTTGGCGTCCTTGTTGGCGTCCTTGTTGGCGTCCTTGTTGGCGTCCTTGTTGGCGTCCTTGTTGGCGTCCTGGTCCTTGTTGGCATCGCCCTGAGCCGCATCTGCAGGCGGCGCCGCATTCGCAGGCGGCGCCTCATCTACCACCTTGCCCTCCTCATCCTCGTTCGCAGCAGCCTGGACCGGAGGAGCGGCCCGGGCGTACCACTCCGCGCGGCGGACCTCCGCGGCGTCAATGGGCAGCGGCTGGAGCTGGCTGTCGCGCTCAGCCAGCTGAACAGGGACGGCCACGGCCGACACCAGGCCAGCAGTGAAGAGAAGCACGGCGACGGACTTCATGATGGCTGGAAAAATAATGAAGGTAGAGTAGTTGTGTGTGTGTGTGTGTGGAAAGGGAGCGGATGCGATCAGGGAACGAAAAGTAGTTGGAAACGGATCGAACAGAGCGCAGCTCTTGGAAAGGATTGTACAAGGCAGAAGAAGAAGAGAGTGTGTTGGAGGTGCCGGTTGAGATTCGGAAATCAGACAGGCTGGCGAGGCACGACGCCGCATGATATAGTCGTCGGCTGGCGGGCGGAGAGCCGTGTGATGTCGAGCCCATTGCTATTCCTGGGGTCGTGCTCAGGAGACGATGCCCTCGCAGCGACGCCAAGAGCCAATCGCCAGGGCAAGTTCCGACCAACAGCGCACTTCGTCGCATCATCGCCGGTCCATTTCACACTTGAGACCGGCTTCGTCCATTCCCAGCCCCGTGATGCCAGCCGCAGCCATCCCGAATTGGAGCCTGGGGCGGCGAGCCTGGGCGAGGCGAGAGGTTTCGACGAGCCTTGGCGGGTGGCCAAGGAGGTTGGCCACCTGCGACACGGCTCCTTCCGAGGGCACCGAGGGAAACTGTCACGGTACCTTAAGCATAAACACCACTGTCGCACGCCATGTGATGCCATCGGCGCGCGCAGGTGGTGTGTGCCTCCAGTCGCGGGGAAGCATTAAGCTCGTGGGGCTAGGCTGAGGCCCCTTGTCGCACCTCCGACGTCAGATCGTCCGGTACTGCGCAGAGCCGCTGCGCCTGCTCTGGACAACGGGCGCTGCCAGACGCCGCCATCAGACAAACGCTCGCTCGGACGACGGGATAGCGCGGGCCTTCTACTCGTAAGCTTGTCGGCTTGTCTGATGTTCGCGTCGGGTAGCAAGAAGCGACTGCGCCGCGTTCTAGACCCTCCCACCAGTCTCGAGTCGTCCCAAGGCCCAATGCCGCTCGACAGCCGGTTCGACTTGCGACGGACGCGCAAACGAGCTCAATCCTCGCGCGACTCTCCCATGGCGCCCATCACGTCACGGAGCAGCCAGCAGTTCGCCCCTCGGGGGTAGCGCTAACGCGCCGGCCTGACCTTGCGGCGCAGATAGAGTCGTCGCGGAGAACCGAAACCTTGGCCATACTGTCGTGGCCCGCACGCGCTCCGTGCCCCAGCGGGCCTTTCAGCATCGTCACCCATATCTCGGGGTTGTTTGCGCTCGGCGCATCCATCATGTCTCCAAACATGGCTGCATCTCTCCGCGGTCCACATGTCGCCATCACCACGCACTGCGCGAAAGGCGTCCCAGCCCAAAACATTGAAACATGTCTTTGAACATTGCTGTACTCCGTACATCTACGTCCGGCCGTGTATCGTTTGTCACCTCTCGGTCCTCTTCCCCGTCTCGCCGTCGTTCTTGTGAAACCCGAGCCACTCGCCCAGCATCCCGCCGGGCTTCGGTACCGGGCACTCTCTCTTGGTCGGCTCCGCGACATTGCAGGTGTCTCCGTCGGCCGTCTGGTTGAACTGTACAATGCCGTCTCCATTCTCCGGCGTCTCCCTCCTCCTCCACCTCCTCCGTCGGCCGTTCTCGTCGACAATCACCTCGCCATCGGCGTACTTGGTCCGCGGCACCGGGCAGGGGAGGATGTGCGGGAGCGCGACGACGAAGAAGCTGGCGACGACGGTCGTAGCGAAGAGGGACGAGGTCATGCGCGACCTGGGATGGAGGTGCGGTGGCATGATCCCTCGTCGTTGTGGTGTTCGGATCAAGGGATCAAGCAGGTTCAATTGGCCGGTTAGCGGGGGGTTCGGCGGCGACTCGGGCGCATCGGTGCTCACATAATGATCGCAACATGTTCCAATCGCCGCGACAGAGGCTGGGCCGACGGCGGCGACGGCGGGGGTGCAATTGAGCTGTGGGATGGTGCCGGAGCTGTGACACGCGCAAAAAAAGCGCCTCTCACGATGCTCCTGGCCCGAGTTGCTGCACGATTGTTTCCGAGGCTGCCCATTGGCTGCAGCGACTCCGGAACCGGCAAAACATGGTTCCAGGAACCCCCCGGGCCTGTGGGTCGCGGGGCACGGCGCTAACAATGTCTAAGAAATCGGCAGGCTGGCAGGCGGGTTTCGCTTTCCGAACAGCCATCCGCGAACGCCAGCGACAACACCTCCAGATTTTCACATCTTCAACCACTCTCAGACATCCCCCCCGGCGATAAGACAAGACGACAGGCACCCACCCCGCCTGGCGCGCTGCTTCGATATTCACACAGCATCGTTGCGACATGTTATGATCCCGCATACCGACGCGAGCGAGATTGTAAGCGGTCGGCGCGCCTCACGTGCGACCGTCACCAGACCCGGTCCACCATGAGCGATCTCGACAAGTACGCCTCCGCCTCCGACGCCCCCTGACCAGGCGCTCGAGTGCTGACGTGTTCCGCAGGGCGATTGCGCAACTGCGCGCGTGCCGCCCTATCCCCGAACCCCAGGTCCGAGAGCTGTGCCACCGAGCCCGCGAGCTGCTGATCGAAGAGGGAAACGTGGTCACGGTGACCGCGCCAGTCACGGTACGGCGCCCGCAGCGTCGACGGCGGCGATTTCCTTGCGTGCTGACGATGCGGTAGATATGTGGCGACATCCACGGCCAGTTCCATGACTTGATGGAGCTGTTCCGGGTCGCCGGCGACGTACCCGACACAAACTATCTCTTCATGGGTAGGTCTCTCGTTCGATTCTCTCCTTTGAGATGCATCGTTGGTCTGACCGAGACGAACAGGCGACTTTGTCGACCGTGGATTCTATTCCCTCGAGTCCTTCCTCCTCCTTCTCTGCCTAAAAGTCCGATACCCCGATCGCATGACCCTCATCCGCGGCAACCACGAGTCGCGCCAAATCACCACCGTCTACGGCTTCTACGACGAGTGCCTCCGGAAATACGGCAGTGCCAACGTATGGCGTTACTGCTGCGACGTCTTCGACTACCTCGCGCTGGGGGCCATCGTCCTCGGCGCCGCCAACACCCTCTCCCCTGGCCAGGTGCCCGTCGAAGAAGACACCGAGATTGAAGTGTGCGATCAGAACGGAGCCATCATCAGCCGCTTCTCGCGACAGAGACTCCGGCAGCTGGAGGCCCAGGCCCAGGCCGCGGCCCAGGTCGCCAACGGGGGCGGGGGCGGGGGTGGGGGCGGCGACGGGGGCGGAGAGAAGACGGGCCCGCCCGGCTCCGGCGCATCGGGGGACAGCGGCGGCAGCGTGGGTAACCCCACAGGAGCGGTGCTGTGTGTGCACGGCGGACTGAGCCCGCTCATCGACACGGTGGACAAGATCCGGCTCATCGATCGAAAGCAAGAGGTACCTCACGAGGGCGCCATGTGCGACCTGCTGTGGTCAGACCCGGACGATATCGACGGCTGGGGTCTCTCTCCGCGGGGTGCAGGCTTCCTCTTCGGGGCCGATATCGTCAAGGTCTTCAACCACCGCAACAACCTCAGCCTGATTGCGCGCGCGCACCAGCTGGTCATGGAGGGCTTCAAGGAGATGTTCGACGCATCCATTGTCACGGTGTGGTCGGCGCCAAACTACTGCTACCGATGCGGCAACGTGGCGGCGGTGCTGGAACTGTCCGAGGACGACGCGGGCACGGGAGTCTTCGCGCGCAGCAACGGCGACGTGGGCCGCAGCGACGGCGGCGTCGGCGGCGTCATGATGGAGGCGGAGACGGGCGGCGGCCACAAGCCGGGGCCGGCGCGACGGTACCGGGTGTTCCAGGCGGCGCCGCAGGACTCTAGGGGCATGCCTGCGAAGAAGCCCGTGGCAGACTACTTTTTGTAGCTGTCGGTGACGATGCGGTGTGCTTTATTGCTGCGTTCCGCCTCGTTTTGGGGCGGATGGGAGCTGCGGGTCTAGCGTACATGCACGAGGGCTAATGGTCGGGGTCAGGCGCGGAGTTGACATGCATTAGACAAAGGAATGGCTGAGCTCTGATTGACATGTTGTACGAGTATTCTCTGGGGACGCCTCGACTCCATGTACATGTGCGGATATGCAACGCCCATTCAAGCAGGAACATCAGGAAAGTAACATGATAATAACCCTCACACCTCCATGTAACCCCCCCTCTCGGCCGGATACGGCACCTGCTCGGCGCGCGCGCCGCACGCCAGCAGGCCGTCCAGGCGCATGCGCATGCCGTGCAGCACGTCCCCCATGTCGCGCATCCGGAGCGTCTCGCCGGCGTAGTCGGGCCAGCAGCGCAGCACGGTGCGGACAAAGGCCCTGAAGCGGGCCGGCGCGAGCTCGAAGGCCTCGCGCTGCAGCAGGGGCGGCAGGCGGACGAAGGCGGCGTAGAGCTCGTCGAAGGTGACGGCGTCGCGGGCGGCGAGGTCCGCGAGGCCCTGGTACGCGTAGATGGCGAGCAGGACGGCGGCCTCGTCGTCCAGCGCCGCGGTGTCGGCGCCGGCCGCCGCGTCGTCGGCGCGCGGGAGGAGCGCGAACTGCGGGGAGAGATGCACCGGCGCGGGGGGCAGCACCGCCGCGAGCGGCCGCCGGGGACGCGGGCCGGCTGTCGCTGCGACCCGCCGGCTCGGACGCGGCTGTGGTTGGCCGGCGGCGGCGGGGGCGGCGGCGGGGGCGGCGGCGCCTGCAGCGGGTGCCCTGTGGCTCGTGGACGGCGCACTCCCGAGCGTGCGGTGCGTCGTCGACTGCCGCGGCGATTCACTTCCCGCTGCTGCCCTCTTCTGAGTCGTCGTCCCCGAGTCGTCGTCCTTGCTCCTGCTGCTCTTCGCCGCTTCCGCAGCCCCTGTTGCTGCTGCTGCTGCTGTTGCGGCAGGAGGGGGCGCCTGTCGGGCCGTCGCAGCCGCCGGTCCAGCCCCGGCATTGTCCGCGATGCCATCACCACCATCAGCCTCGTCCCCTTGCCCATGTCGCCCTCGCTGACCACGGCCATCCTTGTCCGCGGATCTCCCGGCGACGGGTCGTCCCGATTGGCCGCTCTGCGACCCCTCGTCCACCACCTTCGGGGTCGTCCGCTTGTCACCACCACGAGCAGCCTTGTTGGCGGCAGCACGAGCCATGGCGGCAGCACCGGCCTTGGCGGCAGCACCGCGCCGTTTCGGACCGCGACCACCGTCGCCTTCGCCGCCGGCCTCTCCGTCCGCTATAACGCCGCATCCTCCTCCACCTCCTCCACCTCCTCCTCCACCGCCACCTGTCTCGGTCCGCGTCTCCTCGCCACCACCCGCGGCCGTCGATCCAGCATCGGCGCCTGCAAGAGGCTGACTCGACGACGGACCACGTTCCTGCTGCCGCCGTCGTTTACTAGGGCCGGATTGGGATCCGTTGCTGTCCTCGTCAGCTGAATCCTCATCGCTCCGTCGTTTCCCCCCGCGTCGCCCCTCTGCCTTATCGCGATCCGTTTGGCCCATCTCCTCCCGTTCTTGGTCAGCACTGCAGCAGTGCGATTCGGACAAGCCGTAGTTAGCTTCAGGCGCAAACAAGGCGTGCTGAGCTTCTCTTCCAGTTTGAGCCCCTGCCGTAGCGGCCGCCAGACTGGTGCTCAAGCTGTCTGGTTATACCAATTCGTGCGTCCTCGTCGTGCTTCTGCCCATCTGTCGAGCTATCATGTCGCTTTCGACATCCTTTGTTGACTCGTATATGCCCGGCATTGTTCCCGTCTGCAGCCACAAAGCCACCCATTGAGCCTCCTTTACTCGTACTTTGAAAGGTCCTTTAATCATGCAACCGTAAATTCTATTTACGCGCTTCCCGTCACGGCCAAAAAAGCCCCGCCACCATGCACTGATTCGGTCGTCTGCCCGCTTGCTGGTCCCAAGACCGCCAATGCTGCGCAGCCCCTTTTGTTCCCATGTGTACTCGTACTCGTAATTTCATGGCGGCGCCACTCTAGAGTTCTCTAGTCCTCAATCCTGGCGTGTCGCGTGACCTAAACCCGACCCCAAAACCAGCTTTCTTGGCCATCATCGTCGTCGCGGCGTGGCGCCGGTTTCGCCCAATCTCGACCCTCGCAACCACCTTCCGCAGCCCGCAACAAGGCCTGACACTGAATCATGGCCGTCTTGGCCAACGACCGTTATAGCGCAACCTTAAAAAAGGAAAGGCCTCGTCGCCTCCGCCAAGTCCTTGACGCGGCCATCCTGCCGTCCACTAGCGTGACATCCGACCGGCCAAACTTAACCACTAACGTTAGTGCCGCTACATACGTCAGGCCACGGCCGTCGTCTGCATCTTTCTTTGTTCAACCGGGCTGGCGTCTTTCGACATGGCCGTGGGCTGTCATGTCTGCTGGGCGGTCGCCGTGGTGCCGAGACATGGGTGTAGAATCGTTGGGATCGCACTCGTTGTTCTCGGTAGGTGGTTTTGGCCAAGAGTTGCCCCGTTGAAGCGGTTTGATGCCCTCGTCCACCGATTCAGCAACCTATACTGCCACAACATGAATGCTACTCCCGATGGTACATTGGGGCGGGTCTCCAAGCTCAGCTTGGCTCCTCATCGCAAAGGTCCCGTGTCTGGGATCTCTCTCGCCAGCTCCTGTCAGCAACCGCTGCCAGGCAGCCCCGGACGTTCGCCGCCCGGAGGGCCATATCCTCGAGCCGTGGCGTCGTTGTAGGGTGACATCGAGTAGTGGTAGTTCATGGCCGGGTGCCCGTCCATGGACATGGGCTGCGTCGTGACAATCGCCTGCCGAGGGTCGCTGAGCATCGATGGGGGCGGTGGGCCAGGAAACGAGTTCTGTCGCACCGCGGCCGCGTCTCCAGAAAAGGCTGGAGAAGAGTATTGCGGATGACCCGACGAGCCCATGACGGCCGGGGCCACACTGATTTGCTGGTGGTGGCCGTAGGGGGCCATCGTCCCTTGCGTGGATTCCCAAACGGACGAGCTGGCCGTAGACGCGCTGGCGATGGAGTCCTCCCGGCTCGACTGGCTCGGCAGGGGAAAAGGGACGTTTTGGTCAAGACCGGCCGCTCGTCGGGGTATCAGGAGCTGTTGCAGCGACTGGACAGACGTTCCCGGGTCGCCTGTGTGAAACGGCTGCCCCCGGCCGGCATCAAGGGGGCTGACCGTGCCAGACTGCAAGTAGTGGGCGATGTACTCGCCGCTGAAGCCGTACCGGTTGAGGAGCTCCCGCAGCTGCTTGTTCTCCTCGGCGACTCTCCTTGCGGCCATTTGCACCTCGGCAGAAGCCTCAATGCCCTGAAGCTCGCATACTCGAAGCCGCTGCTCGAGCTCCTGGAGGTATTCTCTCCTCCTCGCGCGCGACCTCCTCTGGTTGTCTCGTATACGGGCTAGGTTGGCCTTTTGCTAAATTCGGCGGCGACGAGAGGGTCATCGTGTTGGACAGTGATTCATTCAACCGTGCTTGGACGTCGTGCTGCGTGGGTTTCGACTACTTACCGTGGGGGTTGACATTTAGCCTCCGGGGTTTGTTCGACCGCACGAACGGCAAACAGCTCTCTTGCAGAGGGAAATACGGAGGATCAGGAGTGCTAGGATGGCGGTTGCTGTCCTGGGAGCCGAGCAGAGACTGGCAGAATGAGGGATCTCGGGCGAAGGCGGGAGATGAGAGAAGAGGGGAAGCTGGAGAGGACCCAAAGTCAGGCTCGACGTCGAGATCTACAAAGCAGCGGCGGCTGAGGCAGCTTCATAGCTCAAAAGCCAAACAAGTTGGAGCTGGCCGCGTGGTAGGTAGTATGTACGGCAAGGCGCAGCAGGGAGAGCAGGTGGAAATCGGCAAGTACAAGTACGGAAGCCGTTGCTAGAGATGGAGTTTGTAAGGCCGGCCCAGATCCGGGAAGCTCAACGGCGCAGACCTGATTCAAGCTCGCCCGATAGATCCAGCAACCACGCCCCCAGCGCCGAGTACACCCAGACAAGACTAGGCGGCCGAGAGGGACGATGGGGAAGCCCTCGAGCCTGGCGACTAATGAGCGGGGAGGTAGCTGGCTGGAGACCTTATACCAGAGCACGCTAGTAGGGTAGGGACTAGGGAGCAGGATGGTCAAAAGAGACAGGCCCCAGTCAGTCGCTCATTGAGGCTGGCCCAGTCCCTGGCTTTGGCGGCCGGGGTGTGCGGGTGTAAGTGTGGTGGTGTGTGTAAGTCTGGCGCGCCACGACGGTTCGATGTTGCCGGCTGGCGAGCATCACCGGAGGCACCTACGAGTAGGTAATCGACGAACGGGATCGCCTGCAGCCGCCTTGCCGCCTCTGGCACATGATGGGCTGCGCGACATGACGTATGCAGGGACGCGGCTCGGCCGCTCTCACTGGAGGAGACACCGGAAGCCGACCTCATGTCAAGGGGACCATTTTGCCTCTTCCCGCGCGTTGCTCCAGCTAGTAGGCAGGGACACACGTATACGGGTACACTTGTACACCCAATTACTACGATTAGTAGGGCTAGGCTTGGACGGGGTGCCGGTATAAAGGGGCGAGGGGGTGGTCGAGTGGGAGGGTGAGGGAGAGAGGGCAGCCAGAGATGGAGAGATGAGATGAACCAGCAGGGCTGTACTTGGTAGGGCCCGCGGGACGAAGAGCCCGGACGGCGGGCAATGTCTACGAGTATCGAGATTGTCGAGGTCAATGCAGCAAGCAGCTGGGTGATCAGGACGCCAGGAGATGTGGCATCCCCACCCGCCCAGGTTGGAGCCCCATTTCGGGAATTTTCCAACGAGTGTGGGAGCCTGGGAGCCTGGGAGCCTGGGAGCCTGGGAGCAGGACCTTGGTTGTGGGTGTCGTGAACGTTGGGTGAGGGCCAGCCACATGATGGATCGCAGCCAGCGCCAGTATGGTTGGAAGCGGCCCAGCCAGAGCAAGAAGCGTCCTGAGAGGGGGGTGGCAAGGTGGCTTGCTCCATATCCACCACCAAGCGTGTGGTTTAGGTACGGTAAAGCCTGCCATATGCGCGCGCGTGCGCCTCGTGCGCCTCGTAGTGGCTTGTCGGGTCGTCCGTCTGTACTGCGCATCATGGCTGGCCGACGTGTGCCGTGCATGGAGCGTCGTGCGGCGTCCAGTACCAGGCATGCGGTGGGTTTAACGTGCGTGCCTGTACGGGCAGGGGACGGGCACTGCAGGCCACTGGCGAGCGAGATATGGATGCGGCAGTGGTGGAGGGTGATGGCATGCAGCGGCCTGCGGTATCGTGCGCCTGCATGTATCGGCATGCAACGATGCAACGACGCAACCGTCTTGGGCCTAATCCCTACCGAGCTGGGCCGCCCCAGGAGCCAGCGCGAGGCGAGGCAAGATGCAGTCGGGGCAACCTCGGACGCGCGACGGGAGGGCGTACGGTAGACGTGTCGAAGAGTCGAGCCTCGCGGTGTTGAATGAAGCAGTGGGAAAACTCGAGTGCACGCGGGAGTCACCCGGCGTTGGGGCGCTCAGCGCACCAGCTGGAAGGAGCCTGGCTTGCCTGGAAAGCGCCTGTCTCTCGCCACACCAGTACTCGTACTCTGTACCACGCACCACCCAGCGGGAAGGAGCCTAGGGTGGCAGTGGCCTCATTGGAGGATCCGATGCCAAAGTTTTCCGGTACCAAGCCGCATCTTGAATCATGGCATTGTGCCAGACGGCTGAACCTCACAGCACACTCGCATGCGCACTTCGTACTCCGTACCTGCCAGCCAATGCACGCCCACGCCGTACGCAACCCAGCCCCTTTCCTTCGTACGAGTGCCAAGTCCGAGCCGTGCGCATCATTACTCGTGGTCACTCAACTCCTCACTCCTCCCTCACATGTCGCCTCCATCGGTCGCTATCGGGGACCTCGGATCGCCCCGCCAGCGCCAGCCAGCTATACTCGTACTTGCGAGTAAAGAGGTGCCCGGTGGCCGAGTCGGCGATTTTGTCAGCCTGCCTTGTCAGCGTTGCCATATCCAACGACTCAAGCCGCCCCAGGCAGTAGAGGCGGGACAGGGTGGTTAGGTTCTTCCGTGGCATCCACAGAACGGCCGAGGTCAAAAGCGTCAACTCCGGCCCTGCCCCGGGACTTTCGTTTGTCGATGCCCTGCTGCATGTGCTCCTTGCTGCATGTGCTGGACCATGACGACTTCGTGAGTCGTCCAAGAAGCTGGCACAAACACACCAGGATTCCGGACGGTCGGTGTATGTATCGCCATTGTCATTCCGTCTCCGTCTTCCTCATCAACTCGAGTTCCGCCCCCCTGCAGTTGTCGTAGATTGTACTCCGTACTTCGGCACTAATTCTGACGACTGCTGCGCTAGCCTCGTGCTCAGAGATGAGGTGAAACGTCCGTACGAGTAATTAGTGGAGGCCCGCAACCCCAGTTTTCGTCGATCTCGACGGCCGTGCCCTGATACGGCAAAGTTCATCCCAACCTTTGACGGCTGGCCCACCTCAGTCCCGGGGTTTGCTGCTCCGTCCGGGATGCAACTACCTACCACAACTCCCGTTTTGTTCCGTCTCCTCAATCCCCTCCCCAGATACGGCGCCGTGCCCAGCGCTCACAGCTGGAACCCGCTCTTGAAGCGTGGCTTCGCTGTACTTCGTACGTTCTTCCGAGACGTAGTTCCTGTCTGCCGGCTGCCATGCTCGCGGGCAGTCGTTTGTAGAGTCGATTTAGGGAAGGAGGTCAAGCCCGGTGGAGAACTGCCGGAGTCGGCAGTTCGTATACCTCGGGCGTCTAGTAGCAAGTACGAGTATCGC
The DNA here is from genome assembly GCA_003945565.1 of Tolypocladium inflatum. NCBI lineage: Eukaryota > Fungi > Ascomycota > Sordariomycetes > Hypocreales > Ophiocordycipitaceae > Tolypocladium > Tolypocladium inflatum. The sequence continues at coordinate 3,301,504 of QEPE01000009.1, read as the reverse complement.
GACGAGCTGAGCGAGATGCGGCGGTCAGCCGGCTAACTACCTGATTCGGGCGGCTCGTCTCTCCATCACCGAGGATCCGACCCAATGCGTGCAAGGCAAGGTGCCAAAGCCTCACTGTTCAGTCACGGCATGCTTATCATGCGGGATCTCCCGTCCCCAACAAGCTCCAAGGATCGTTGCCGCGGTTCGAGAAAGCGCCGGCGTGACATGCGAGGATATTAATCACCATGAGTGGGCCGTTTGTCAGCGGGAGCTTGGCTTGCTTGGGAAGCCTTCCGCTACCCCGGCTTGGGGACCGTGAACTGCCAAGCGAGTGTTCCATGTTGCCTTGTCTCCATGTTCAGTTGATCCATCACATTCAATGCCAGTGCGTAGGGGTTGAGTCCACAGCTGAGTCCACAGCTGAGGCCGTTGCCGCCGGCCCCGTGCCTGGCTCCTTGCCGACGATGCATCTCGTAACCTTGCCGATGATGCATCTCGTAACCCAGCAGCCGGGACCAGCGCCACCGACCTGGGAACTTTGGGTCCCAAGATGAGCCAAAAGCGGTCGGCCCCATGAGCCAGGTTGTCCTGACTCCCCAGAGCGGTCGTACTCGTAACTTGTGGTTGCCACGGGGCCATGGCCGCTAGGGTTCCAAAGGTTTACACTTCAACTCGAAGCCCGGACCGACAGCAATTTCAAGTCCCCAACGCAGGGAGGCTCTCAAGTTAGTAACAAGGCTGACGCCATCCACCTAGGCTTCTGTTCCTGCTGGGTGTCCGCGTAGTTAGTAGAGTCCCTTGACCGACAACTTTTACCTAGAGCCTTGGGAGCTCCAGCCATGCCAACTCGTAGCGACCTACCCAGTTGGATCATCTGCTCCGAGGGCCTTGTTAAGGAGTTGGCAACGTTGCTGGAGACTCTTGACGATTCACGCCTCTGTCTAGCTGGCGGAAAGAAGAATCTGCAGAGTGGATTCTGGTACTTGGACGAAGCGACAAGACCCATGAGATGACCCCGTAAAAGCTCGACCATGGATGCGAGACCATCTCGGAGGCGGAACTCACGACACCCTGCAGCTCCGTGCTGTTGAAAGTCCGGTCGGCCGGCTGGGGTCGCATCCATCTCAGCTGTGTGACCCCTCAACTGTCATCGCCGCGTTATTAATCTGCGTCGTGTGACACTCAATGACATGGCGTGAAGAATGGGGTAAACAATACGAGACCCGGCGCGTTCCGAACCCCCCGCGGCGATCTGGGGTACAGATATTCCGTAACTTAGAGAATCGATGAATCGCGAATGCTGTTTCTCGTCCGGGGTTGGCATTCCGGCCCCTGCTGCATCTCGTCCCTGGATCCTGGACCCTGGATGATACCTTGGATACCTTGGTAAAGTCATCGTTGACAGCTCCAAGTGCACGGTCCGCCCCGGGGACTACTCGTAGACTATCACCCGATACCGCATCCCCTCCTGCGCGACCCATCTCAGATTATCAGATTCAACATTGAGGGTCTAGGGTAGGATGTTGAGTGGCCGTTGGACGGGGCCGTCGCTTAAACTGCGGAGACACCCGGCGCTTATTCTGGATGCCGACTCGCCGAGGCCTTCCCGAGCGTCGGCATTCCTCTGGGGCTGACTCTGGACCTTGACCTGAAGACTGAAGCCACCCCCGTGACTGACGTCGTTGGCCCTGGCGTTCTGCAACGACTTCCCAAAACTTGCCCGCTGATCGACTCGCACTGGCCCGATGGTGATTCCCTCCCTGCTTGACCTCAACCGCACGACCTGAAGCCTTCCAACCATCGCTCTTCTGCCCCCCCCAGAGACGCAAGATGCGGGGTGGCGCGGCGCCCAATGGACCTCTGTGTCGCCTGCGGGCTGCCGCCTCTCGCCCGCGCCTGAGGACATTCGCCAGATCCGTTCGCTCGAGCGCGGGGCAGGCCGTCTCGCGCCCTCCTGCGTTTCACGGCAGGCTCCGGACGCTCCCGGCGACATCATCAAGGCCGACCGCCTTTGCCGCAAGTCGTGTCAAGGTACGATGGTTTGCGACGGTCGTCGACGGGGGGCCGCGCGGTGGCGGGCCGTTGGAGGAGTACGATAAACGGGTGGAGGCTGGCATACTGCGGAATGACGAGCACCAGAGAGGTAGGCGGGTGGAAATAGAGTTGAGTGCCCCTGGCGCGTGGCTGACGCTCTTGTACCAGGCATCATCGAGAGCCTCCAGCATCTCCACAACGAACTGCGGGACTACGATGCGCCCCCCGTCGTTCATCCCAGCCTTGAACTCCTCAAGCCCACCAGGAAGTCGGTTTTCTCGTCGTTCTTCGGCAAGAGCACCGGCGCGCCATCGGCCATCGGCGAGATCCCAGCCAACCTGCCTCGCGGCCTGTATCTCTTCGGCGATGTGGGCAGCGGAAAGACCATGCTCATGGACCTCTTCTACGATACCCTGCCTGGCTCGGTCAAGACAAAGACGCGCATACACTTTCATAACTTCATGCAGGACGTCCACAAGCGGCTGCACAAGTTGAAGATGGAGCACGGCAGTGAGGTTGACGCCGTGCCGTTTGTGGCTGCGGACATTGCCGAGAAAGGGAACGTGCTCTGCTTCGACGAGTTTCAGTGCACAGACGTGGCTGATGCCATGATCCTAAGAAGGTACGTAGGGCAATGGTCCCAAGGCGGAGATTATGGGGAGCCCCCGACTGACTCGTACGAAAGGCTGCTAGAGTGCCTCATGTCTCACGGTGTGGTGCTGGTAACCACGTCGAACCGGCAGCCCGACGACCTGTACAAGAACGGAATCCAGCGGGAGTCTTTCATCCCGGCGATCAAGCTCCTGAAGAGCCGGCTACACGTCATAAACCTGGATTCGCCCACCGACTACCGCAAGATCCCCAGACCGCCATCTGGAGTCTACCACACGCCCCTCGACAACCACGCCAGCTCGCACGCCGAGAAGTGGTTCCGGTTTCTTGGCGACTCGGAGAACTTCACACCGCATCCCGAAACACAGAAGGTCTGGGGACGAGAGATATACGTGCCGCGCGTCAGCGGGCGGTGTGCGTGGTTCACGTTCGATGAACTCATCGGAAAGCCCAAGTCGGCGGCAGACTATCTCGAGCTGGTCCGCTGCTACGACGCCTTTATCGTCACGGACGTGCCGGGGATGACCATACGCGAGCGCGACCTGGCGCGGAGATTCATCACTTTCATCGACGCCGTCTACGAGGGCAACGCCAAGCTCGTTCTCACGACCGAGAAGCCACTCACTGAACTCTTCGTCTCGCGCGACGAAGTCGCCGAGAGCCTTCTGCAGGGCAACCCCCAATCCAAGGGTGGAGACAAGGAGGTCGGCAGGGCCGTGGGCTACATGATGGAGGACCTGGAGCGCAGCGCTGAGAAGCTCAAGAACTCGAACCTGTTCGCGGGCGAGGAGGAAGCCTTTGCGTTTGCCAGAGCCCTGAGCCGGCTGAGCCACATGGAGAGCAAGGAATGGGTCGAGCGGGGCATGGGGCTGGAGGGCAAGGGCGGCAAGGAGGACAGGGACAACTGGTCGAAGACGCGGAGTCGACAGATGGAGGACTCGATGTAAGCTGGCCGGAGATGGGGAGGAGGACATTTTGCGCATTGCATTATACCCTGGGCGTGTTACTCGTCACTCATGTGCCTGTGCCCGGCATCATTGGGTTCATTTGGAGGATGGATACTTAGACCACCTCGCGACATTGGGAAAGCGTGTACTCTGCTGTATAGATGGACATAGACCGACAAGGATAGATGGAGGATCATGAATGCCATTACGATCAGATATACGAAACAAGTGGAAACGTGAACCAACTGTTGGCCACGGCAAGGCGACGTCCGACGAGAAGCAACACATCGCCCGCGCAGTCTGCTCCGTGTCTTCTACCGAGTTCGGCGACTAATACCACCCGTCGAGAAAAATCAATGTGTCCGTCGACGGAGCAGCTTCATCACTGATGCAGCGCTCTCCACGCCGCGACGGACGAGGGTGGGTCAAGCTCCGGGCGTAGGCGGGGACCCACCCCCGATAGCCGCGGGCTTTCAACCCGTCCGGCCCCACAACGGTCAACGGCCAGTAGAGCAGCCATCGACGTTGCGAAAGCCGCGCAGGCGCGAAGACGTCGAGAGCGTGTACCTTCATTTCCCATTGAGCAACGCTGCTGTGCATCATCACGTGTCACCTGGTACGGGGTACATGGCCGTAGATGGCGAGCTTGCGCCAGACGGGGGCACGCGGCGGAATTCCAGTCAACGGCAACGAGCGCTCGAACGCTGCGGATTCCTACGACGCCGCAAGCAAATAGCAGTGAGGGGATGAAAGGAAATACCAGTGAGGCGAAACGAAGACGGAATAACGCATACTACTTTGCATTCAACTTGAGATGCAAAGGACTGGCTGGTGCTGGGTGCTGTGACCCGCGATGGGACGAGCGCCGTGTCCCAACCGCCAAGCACTTGAATGGCAAGGGAACCCGTAGCTTCAAAGCCTTTGGTTGTTGAGGGCGCATTACTAATTAAAATAAAACCAGCTTGCTTGCAAAGGTTATTGACGAAACGCGGGTTTGACGTTCTGGATGTGGATTCGGGAGCGCCTGAAGGCTATCTGCTACGTTGTCATGTTGTACCAAGTACGGAGTGCGGTCTGCGCTGTCTGCGCGGTTTGCGAATCCGTCTTCTTGCTTCTACGAGTAAGGCGGATTCGCACCCAGATGACAGGTACGGACTACGGCTACCAATCATGCATGGTGATGAATGTACCTGCATCAGGTCTGGGCCCATGCCCAAGTGTCCGCTTGGACGTGCAGACGGAAGTCCGATAAGCTAGGCGCCAGCTGAAAGTGGGAATGTCTCTCACAGACAATTGCTAACAGGACCTGTAACCGAGATATCTCTTGAAACGGATGCTAGGCGGCTTAGGGAGTATAGCTCTGTGCGTGACTCCATGGTTCAGCTCGCGTCGCTCTTCAAGTAGGCACGTGGCATCACGACTAGAGGGTTGAGCAAGCGCCGAGGCAAACAACAAGGTTTGACTTCAGGTGATTAGAATGTCAGACAAGAGGCTGCTCTGCTGAAAGCGACAAAGCCTGAAACACCCGGGCGGCAAGGCTGATGGCGGCAAACCTTGTCAGCTCGGTCCCATCATGCATGGCATTGGGTTCCGATGGCAAACAAAGCGGCCCAGGATGACCGGAGGAAACAAAACAAAAAGCGAAACGGAAAATTCGGGATGCCCCGGATTTGCACACAGAAAACTCCGCCGTGGAGATGACGATCGTGACGTTCTCGGCCAGTCGGTTGGAGGTTGCTGGTTCAAGGCGCTTGCCCAAGACCGGAGGGCCCTTGCCACTCTGGATGAGCCAAAATGCTGCCTGGCGACGACATTGATGAGGTGCTACCGTGCTGCTCCGGTGGGTGCTCTTGGGCGAAAAAGGGTCTCATCTAGGTGCTGGCCGTGCGCTAGCTGAGAGCGGGAATAATCGACCAGCTGCGCGGCGCCAACTTAGTTATACCCAACTTATCGCGCGCGTTTCATAGGCCTGCCTAGCCGCAGGACGCTTGCGATGGCCTCGCGAACGACGGACGGACCCTTGGTCCCCGGCCGTGGAAGCTGTGAAGGAAGCTGTGAAGGAAGCCGAGTGGAACAGCCAGCGTGCAAGGGAGGCGTCCTCGGGATTACTGAAAGACAGGGCGGCATGTCGGCCGAGAAACATTGGCGGCTGCCTTGAAGGAGTCGGCGAGCAAAGGAGTCGGTGAGAAAGATGCCCTGTTGTCGAGAAGATGCGTTGTTGGGCGAGAGACTCGAAGGGGCATGCCGGCTCTGTTCATGGGCAGGGCCGTCGCCACTCGGCAAACAAGCTCAACGGCTGTGGATTTTGTGGATAAGCCTTGCAGATGCGGCCTGGGCGCGGACGTGCCGACGCATGCGGGTGACGACCATTGTGGCTGTTGGTGATGACGCTCGCTGGTCCTGCACCGAACTCGGTGGCAGATTTTGCCGAGGGGGCACGATGGCGCCGAGGACCAGGACCGGGAGGATGCAGAAGGGCTAGGTACTCGTACGGGAACGATGCCAAGGCTGCCCTGATGAAAGGACCCGCGACCATGTCGGTAGACTGTGAAAGGGGCAGCAAGAAGATAGGTACGAGTAGGTATGGGAGAGCTGCAAGGTATCGGTGGTGAGGCAATGAGGGCAGCGACATGGCGAGAGGAGCGCTGCCCGGTCAGTGGAGGCACGCTCCTCAGTGGAGGCTGCAAGGCATCAGGGCGGGCCGTTGGCTGTGATGAGGGGGGCCTTGGTGGGGCGCACGGGCCCCTTCAGATTGGCTGCTCTCGGGCGATGTTCCTGGGGCTAGCAATCTCGTTTGGCTCCCGTGGCCAATCACAGCGGCCCTGTCCCTGGCGCCCCGGGGACCTGGGCGGCAGCCCCCTGCAGGGCCCCTGCGGGTGGCACATGGGCCCCTGAGGGTCTATTCCTGTCAATTGGCTGCGCTGGGGCGCCGTCGACGCCGCTTTAGGGAGCTCGAGGTGGTCCGATGGGTGAGGAGATGACGATGTGCAGGATTGCCCGGCAGCCTGGGAATTGTGCACAGATACGAGCTTGCACAATGCAACGGGGCAGAGTCGTCGTCAAGCTCGAGGCGCAGGCGGATGGGTGCTTGTTCGGCATGCTGTACGAAGTACGAAGCAGCGAGGCAGGAAACATTTTGCGTCTGGCGCCTCGGCAGCGGAGCCGAGGGCGATGCGTGAACGTCAGTCCAGACGAACGTCTAGCGGCTTGTTTGCTTGGTAAGGTATTCCGATTGCCGGCCGTGGATGGGCGAGCCGCCCACATCCCTTTGTGACAATGCGCACAATGCATCCTCATCGGCTCGGTGCAAGGGCGGCCACCCACTAGGCCTCTTTGCAGGCGTCCCATCCATCCCCCTTGGCCCTTGCGGACAAGCAACAGACGGTCTTCACACTCCCGATCCCGGCAACGCCCTCCCCACTCTGGGTGATCGACTGATGCGAGGTGTTGGGCGGCCAGCGAGTACGAGCACGGCGCAGCGCAGTGCCGTGCCTCCCAGGTACGAGTAGGTACTCGTACGGAGTGTTATTACCGTGCAGGATTGAGTATTGGACCTAGGTACGAAGTACGAGTAGAGGTGCGTCCTCGTACCTGCGGAGTGCGGCTGGCGCCAATACTTCGCCCTCGCCCCGGCGACGGCCCTCTCCTCTGCCCCCTTCTTCCTCCACCACCACCGTCCGTCCGTCCGCCTCCCACCTCAGCTGCTACCTCACGGAACACTCGCCAGTGTGAAACTGCGAGTGCGTGCGCGTGCGCGAACGTGAGACGGTGTCGAGAGCCTCCCGTGCTGTGTGCGCCGGTCCGCTCGTTCCATTCTTTTCTCCCTCCCCCCCGGTCCACGACGACGACGACAGACGCCATCGCGGTGCTGTGTGCAAGCCTCGCCCTCGTCAGCTCGCACTGCCTTCTCGGCATCCTCCTCTCGCTTGGCACCAGGTCCAACTATAACCTTCTTTTTTTCCCGTGCGTTGGCCGTCGCCATCCGAGACACTGTCGCGCCGCTCCGGAAAACGCGCCCCCGGGTCGATAGTCGCCCTACATTCTCTTCTCCCTCGACCCCCGCCGCCCTCACATTCCAGTCGATACGCCGCCACGCCCAGCCTCCCCCAGCCGCTGACGATATACCTCGGAGCACGAGGCCGACATCGTGATACTTTCGACCTTTTGACGACATCCATCTTCCGTCTCTGCTGCGAGACGTCGCGACCACCGACAAGATGCCGCACCAGCACATGCATCGGCATCTGCACGACCGCCGCGACTTCATCGGCGACGTTGGTGACTGGGTTGATAAGATGAACCCTTTCAACCCCGACAATGGCTCCGGCGGAAACAGCCAGAGAGACGAAGGCGGTATTGGTAGGTGACAGCCACCAGCCCCGAGGACAGATCGCGGTCCGCACTGGCTTTCATTTGTGATGATGGGCTGACACGTAGGACAGTAGACCCCGCCACCGTCGTTCGAACCATCTACAAGACCATGGCCCCGACCTTCAGCGGCCCCGTCGCTGGATACTCGACCTTGAAGGAGGACAGTAACCCGCCGCCCTCCAATGCTCCCAAGCAGGACCCGCCACCCACCCCAACCCCAAAGCCCGAACCGAAAACGACCTCTCATGAGGACAAGACATCGTCATCGATGCCCACTGTGATCCGCGAACCTTCCAAGTCATTGCCAACCTCGTCCGACGCCGTCCTCGCCAAGGCCACCGGACAAGCGTCTGTGTCGTCGACAACAGAGCTCGGTGGCACCCAGCTCTCAACCTCTCTGAGTGTGCCTTCTTCCACTGCGGACCCATCAACGGGGGATAGCGGCAGTGAGGCGGGAACCAGCGCTGGGGCCAAGGCCGGCATTGCCTTTGGCGTTCTTGGTGGACTCCTTCTCGTGGGCTTGCTCGTCTTCTTCCTGTTCAACCGCCGCCGGAAGCAGGCTTCTGAGCGCCAGAAGCTCGACGACGACGAGAAGCATCACGGCCCCATGGGAGCCGGAGCGGCACCTTTCGAACACATGTCGAAGCGAAGCGACCCCAGGGCGCCGCGCATTAGCTTGCGACCTGTCACGCAATTCCTGCCCAACTGGAACGGCCTTGACAAGCGTGCAAGCAAAGGCGCCGGCATGTCCCTTGCCCCCGCTGCCGCTGCCGCTGCTACGACGCGCGCCCCTGGCGGGAGCGCATGGGAGCGCCCAAGCACCGGCCAGAGCACCAACCCTGCCAACCCCTTTGGCAACCAGGCCGAACGCGTCCCGACTCCCATCGCCGAGGGGCGGAGCTTCAATAGCCCGAGCCCCCCCCCTGCTGCGTTGAACGAAAAGACGCACGCCTTGGGCAGCGCGCCGGTTGAAGATCCTCTGACTGCCAACGGGCCTGCCATACCTGCAGGAGCCGCTGCGGGAACTGCTGTTGCTGCTGGCATGGGAGCTGCTGCACTTTTGCGCAAGACATCGATGCGCAGGGGTGGCCCCAAGAACGTCGACCTGACCCTGCCTCGACTCCCTGGCATGCCACCGCCGAGTCCTGCTGGAACTGAGTTTAGTATGTCTTCGGTCACCACAGGCTCCGCCCCCTCCCCTTCCAACGGCGCGGCTGCTATTGCAGCAGCTGGTGGCCCCCAGAACTCCAGTGTCCACCGCGTCCAGCTCGACTTCAAGCCTACACTGGAGGATGAGATGCTTTTACGAGCTGGTGAGCTGGTTCGCCTGCTTCACGAGTACGACGACGGATGGGTGAGTGTCCAATGAACACGGCCAGAAACGGAACACTGTTGCTAACCGCCATTGCAGGCTCTCGTCATCCGCCTGGACCGCTCTCAGCAAGGTGTCGCGCCTCGGACATGCCTGTCCACCCGTCCAGTCAAGCCACGGCCCCCTCCAGGCGCTCCTCGCCCCGGGCCTCCTGTGAACCCCAACGGTCATGTCAGAGGCCCCAGCTACGCCAATAGCCAGCGACCAATGACGCCCCAGGGCAACCGACCCATGACGCCTCAAGGCATGCCGCCCAGCGGCCGGCCTGGCCGTGCTGAGTCTCCTGCCCGCCCCAGGATGGGACCCGGCCCCTCTCAACCCGCCTCGCCGGCTGGACATGGTGGCCGAGCTCAGTCCCCGATGGGACGCCCCATGAGCCCAGCTGGACGCCCCATGAGCCCCGGCCCGAGGGCTCAGTCTCCGGGGCCGAGAAACCAGGGGCCTCCGGCCGGTCGACCTCGGAGTCCCAGCGGCATGAACCGACGGATGAGCCCTCCCGGGCCCAGTCCCATGAACCCTGTGCAGTCCCCTAGTCAGGGATCCCCGTCTGGTCCTCCAACTGGACCTGTCGGCAGAAAGCCAGTGCCTGGTCAGGCTTACTGAGAGGGACCAGTACTCTCAGATTTCTGATTTAGCATCTTGGTTTTCTGCGGCCCCAGCGAGTCGAGGGGTTTTATCTGGGATCAAAAAGGGACAGGCGTTTTGAGACATGGTGCGAGGTGGATACCGCACGGCTTCTTTCTCGTGGCTTATGGTCTTAGACGTAACGTTGGGAACGCATTTTCTGAGCATTTTCACCTTTCTCGTCACTCATTCAACCCCATTTTGGACTTTCTTTCTTTCTTGTAAGCCTATTTAGGCAAGTCGGATTTCTCTGTGGATATATCCTTCACATACGGCAGTCCCTCCATTTGATCGAGGCGACTGGCGGAGGGCCCGTCGGACAACGGCACTCGCGTCCACCAACACCACACGCGACGGCCGCAAGAGAGGCAGGCCCTGGGCCATTGCGCTAGCCGCTAATGTGTATTTACTCTATTTCAAACTGGCCGAGTTCTCGGCGCGACGAGCGGAGCAGGATCCAGCTCCTTGACGATATTAGGTGGGGATATTCGGAGGGACTGGTGGACGCCTAGACAAGGAGGAGAATTAGGGACACCACGTCGACGAAGATAGGAATGAAGATGACATGTCTGCATCTGCCCGCGTCTCCTCCAGTGCTTCGTGATTGCTTGCTGATGCCTGTTATATGCTCTGCTAATCTACAGCATTTGGGACAGTTTGATGGAAAACATGGTGGCACGAGTTCAGCCTTCTTCATATTCGATACCCAAGGCCGGCAGGTTCCTAAATTAAGGATGATATATCGCAATCAAGCAACCAATACCGCTCCACACACACGCCGGCAGCAAACTTCCCCAGTTTCTCGGTTGTCCAATACAGCAGTCGTCTCGGGCGTCGGGCAGATGCAGCCCTGGCGTTGCGTGCGGCAGCCAGGTGCCGGGCAGGTCGCGGGCAATGAGACTAGCTGCCCATTGTCACTTCACCTCACCGACCACGTGAGTGCACCTGACCTGACTACCTCTGCCAGCAGCTAATATGTGAACTTCTCCCGCTGTTTTGCGCCCTCCCGCTTCTTCTCCTAGAGACTACTTCCACCGCCCGTTCCTACGCCGCGCACCCATCGACAAAACTCGTCCGGCACCCGCCGCCATCCAGGAGAACCAAGCAGAGATGCAGCTCGCCAAGCTCCTCGTCTCGGCCGTGGCCATCAGCACCGCTGCTGCGCTGCCCCGACGGAAGATCCCCCAGGCGCGCTCCGTCGAGGAGAGCACAGCACTCGTCGGGCCCGACGGCATCATCGGCATCCCCAGCTCCGGCAAGGCCTTCGCCACCCAGCAAGACGCAAGCACCACCGAGGGGCTCAACAGCAGGGTCTTCGCCGGGCAGTGCCGGCAGATGACGCTCGGCGGCCACGGCAAACACGGCAAGACGGCGCTCGAGGGCCAGTGCGTGGACTCCAGGGGAACGTGGTGGAGGACGAGCCTCAACCTGAACCGGTGCATAGCCAACCGCGACGGGGTGCTCGAATATGGCGAACAGTGAGTCGTTGTGTCTCGCGCGTGCTTCGCGGGGGTTAGGATCTCCGCTGACAGTGTGCGCCAGGGGCAGCTTCGATCTCACATGTCGGCCTTGCACCATCGCCGATATTGAGCAGGGAGGGAGCGACGACGTTTTGCTCACGTGCGATTGCCTGGACCCCAATGGCACGCCGAGGCTCACCAAACTACAGATGGGCTTCCAAGGTAGGTTTCATCTTTGCCCCAAATCTTCACTAACAACGAACCCCCTTGCTGACCTACGCTGTTCTGTAGTCAACAACACTCTTGCCGTCAAGCCCATAAACGGGCGGCTCGCGTGTGGCCATCACCAAGGAGACGTGAACCCCGTGTTTTAAACGGGCTGGACGTGGAAAGGATAGCAGACGGCCAAGGGCCGATCGACGATGGCCATGCGAGAGGAAGTGATATGCACGGAGTTGTGTGGATGGGAAAGAGCCTCTCCTGTCTGTGCAAACACATTGCCACAGGTCTGATGCCATCACCTGTATCCGGCTCGGATTGCCAAGCGCTAGATGCAGGCTTATCTGGTCAAGGTGAACTACCAGGTGCTGTTTACAGCAGCCCACAACCGAGCCAGATGGCTCGGTGAATCACAGACAGCGCTGACACTCCTCAGGCAGCAAGGCCCATATTCATAACGACCCTTGGCCGGCTACCGAGTATGGCGCTGTATTTGTTGAAATGTCGCCCTATAGATCTAGCCACTCTCAAGAGACAAACTTGCCTCCGCAACCACCGCACACGTCTCCCGCCGAATCCACGACAGCGTCCGGGTCGATATGCTTCTTAGCAATAGCGGAGAGCTCAGATACCTTAAGGCACCTCAAGCCGCACACGGCACACAAGCGGGATACCCCCGGTGCCATAATGGGCAGTCCCGTGGCGGCGCAGGTGGCTAGTCAACGGTTTCGTTAGCAGCCAGGGACACAATTGCGAAGAGGGAGACGTACCGAATGAGTGCCCGTTTTCACAAACCGACCCTTGGCTCGACATTTTCAGCTGAGATTCGCAATAGCCACAACGATGTTGCGCTGTTACCTCTTTGAATAGGTCGCGTAGCGGGTTTTGGTGGATTGGAGAGTCGGCTGTCCCGGGTGGCGCAATGTCCGAAACGTCCCCTTGGTTTCCGTAGCAGGCTTCCCAGAGCCTCCCTTCCGTCGTAAGCTTCTTTGCCACGCCTATTTGTTTCCCAGGTGTCGTGTCCTTAGTCGGGCTGCGCTGTCCAAAGAGTATCCTCGACCGAGGCCGGCGGTAGGGATGTTGGGTATTGTGCTTCGTTACGAGTACAGCTGTGCAGCCATCTCCTGGAGAGGCTGCCAGTCCCCAGAAGCGAAAGCGGTGCGGGTGTACCTGTGACATGGGTACTTCATCTTCCATGAGCTCATCGTCCATATCTTCCGAGTCGGAATCAGATTCGAGACCTTCCATTGCGGCCAATCTTGGCACCAGCCGAGTCGTGTGTCGCCGGACACGCTCGACCCATCGCGGAAGAGGTACATTTTCTTCGGACACATTCGTTTGATACCAGTCCTGATTCGTCGCGGTAGCGGAAACCCTGACCAGGGAATATTCTGGGGCGGGCGGTTTGTTGTCGGGATCAGGGTGATGAATCACGAGCCCTGAATCATACGTTAGTAATATCGGCCGTAAAAAACGTGGACTTGTACATACCGGTAATCGGATTGGTTGATGCCTCGTCCTCTTTGGCATACACTGATGAACACTGCCCAGCTGAATGAGATGCTATAGGCCTGCTCGGGGCGCCGCAGAGGTCGATTTGGAATGGCTTGGGGACAAACGGAGTCGCAATTATGCCACGCGCAATGTGTCCATCGCCATCAGACCAGATCTGTGAATCCGTCAGTACGCGATCCGACTGGAGTGTAATGGCGACCTACCGCGTCTTCCCACTCGATGAAAGCATCGGCGCAGAGGGGCATGCAGATTGCCGTCGTGTCGAACTGCTCCACTCGAACTGTCGGATCTTGGCCCTTCCCCCATTCGCCGTGAATCGAAATTCTGCGAAATCCAACATGGTTGTTTGCGATGTATGCCAGTGTTGCCGTTCGAGATTCTGGCGAGACATGCCATGGGCTCCATTTGAGAGAGAAACCACTGCCATCTGGTACGAAATCAGGATCCTCTGGGTCCACCGCCTGCATGAGACATCAGTACTGGCAACAAACCAAGGTTCATGAGCAGCCAAACCTTGTGAGGGCCTCTACCATCGAACCTTGCCAACTCGCATATCTCCCAAGCTGGCTGCCCCCCTGCCGAACCCTCCGGCTCCGGCTTTCTGGAGTAGAGCTGGACGCTCATTATGACAATCTCCCTGGCATCATTGGCGTAGGCTAGTAGACCCCTCCCGGGGAGTATTTCTCTGGCCCAGGAAAAAGAAACAATCCGCTCGTCCATTTCGCGGAAGCCTCGTTCGCAGTCTCCATCTGGTATGGGTAGCAGGGCGCCCAGTCCCCAAAGGAACCTCCAGTTCCTGAATGTGCGAGTCGTTGCGCTGGACGCTCTTGTTGATTCGCAATCGATGTGCTCGCCGAGCGTGGCGATGCTGCCATTGGTCGCCAGCACCGTCAACACTGGCCGTAGGTTCTGACCCAGTCCGTTCGGCGACCACTCGACTCTCACAATCTGACCGAGAGCCGCCCCTGAGCCGGTAACAGGGCCTTCGCCCACCCCGCAGAAGGTGAATTCCTCTGTGATTTTGGGACCCGGCAGTTTGACGCCAGCAGCTGCGCACAGCTTGGCGTTTATTGACGCCTCCGGGCGAATAATGCCTGAAGCTTGAAGGGACATGGAGAACTGGTGGTGCATCTGGTCTTCCTCCAGAGCATCATCGCCAGCCCTGTCGTTTGGATACTCGGGTAAGAAGACATATATGGCATCGTCCAAAGCGACTGCCAATTCAGCATCGCACGACCATGCGAGAGCGTGCGGCGCCAGCGGGCGAAACCGGAAATCCAGTGTCTCCAACGGACAGGCCTGCGAGATGAACAAGTCAGCCAGGATTCAGATCTGAACATGATGCTTTGCCTAGGCCAGGTAGGATTGTGCATCTCAAAGATATAGAGCAGCTGAGTGAGAAAGGAAGAAAATCTTCTCAAGAATGAATAGATCAAGACCAACGAGGTTGGCGTGCAAGAGGAGCGAGAGAGGTGTAAAGCTCACCTTGGATCGGTCCATCATGTCGCGTCGCTCAACTCACGTAGAGGGAGGGGGGGCCGCAGGGTTGAACGGCCCATTACTCAGATTCCTTCTGCGCGTACCGTAAAAACACCGCTCGAGTTGAGTGAGTCGGCACGTACGAAAATGCAGTCTTAAGTTTGAAGGAAGTCGAGTGATGATGAAGGGAAGCGCGCCCGCTGACTAAGCGGCCCTGGTCATTCATCGTGACTCCTATTGACATCTCGACGCTGGACAGCATGCTAGACGTTGCATGTTTTCCCCATTCATCTTGTTTTATTTCTAGACTGGGTACGGAGTAAGTATAAATAACAGCAGTGTATCAGCAAAAGGCTTGGAAATTCAGAGCCACGGCAAAATCCTTGACGTTCAATCCATCTCATTGCTGTGCAAAGCCGGAGCCGTCGCAATTCACAATCCTCTCCGCGCCTCAGCTGTGCTGTAGGCTTTACTTACGGCTGGCGAGGGAGACCATGTCCCTTTGCGACTGTGGAGTGGGATTTCTAGCCTTTCCGTTCTCAGACACGGAAAACCCGGCTTTGACCATCGTTATGCCCCGGCACTCGAAACACGGCGTCTTTGCAGCCGCGGTGTTAACATTGGAGCTGTCTCATTCGTCTTGATCCAGTCTGCAGATCCGGCATTCGAGCACCACGTGTAGTCTGCGGTATACTCTATCCCTCCAAGAACGACCCCAAGCCCCAGAGAAGCGCGCAGCTCGCCAGCGCAGTGGCGCCAACAACCTTCTTCGTCCACCAGTTGTCATCGGTAAGAGCCGTGGCTCCTTGGATCTTCTTGACCTGCTCCGTGGGGACGCTAGCTGGCATCGAGGTGGCGTTCTTGCGGGATGCATCATCGGAAGCTTCCTTCTCCCTCAGCAGAGTAATCGTCTTGCTCAATTCCAGGAGCTCTTCCTCCAGAGCCGAGTCCTTAGCTCGGTCCACTTCGACGTTCTGGATATTGCCGAAGAAGTCCGTGATGAGGCGGCTTCGCGCAGCGTCAGCTCCGCCGGGGAAGAGGTCGTAACGAACACCAGCGTGGGAGTGGATCTTTTCATAATCGTAGCTGTCGAACAAGTCGCCGACTGTCTTCCTGCTGTTCAGATCCTGGACCTGGTTCTCCAGGAACTCCAGGTTGTAGTATGTGTAGCGATCGATGACGGCGACGCCGACGTCGTTGTCGGCATGGTGTGAGTAGGAGGACTGGTCGAGCTCGGACGATCCGGTCGCGATAATGTTGGGAGAGTAGAGCCGACTGTACATGGTGTTTGCCTGGCAGGTATCGATCATGAAGAGGATCTCGTGGTACCTTCATGACACAGGGTCAGCTAGGGAACGCGCCGCACGGGCACTGGCTTCTCTATTCCATACCTCTTCTTCTCCCACATTTGCTCGAATGCATCGGCAAGATCATACGCGCCAATCTCCTCGGCGTCCTGGAACTTCAGGAACTCGTTACCGCCGTGGCCAGTCATGTACACCAGGATGTTGCTTCGGTCGTCGGTCAAGAGGCGCTTGCTCCGCGGCATCTCGGCGCCAACGCGATCCGTCAGCAGCCGGATGAAGTTCTCGACGGTGACCTCGTAGCCGCGGTAGTCGACCTCGATGTTATCACCGTACAGGTCCACCGCGCGGTCCGAGTTGCTGTAGACGGTGCCGGGGAATGCGTTGCGCGGGTTGCAGGCCATGTCGTCGGGCAGCATCAGGATGATTTGCGAATCGGGGATGCCCAGGCGCTTCACTGTGCGGTACATGGAGAGGACGTTGGCGAGATGGCGGTAGTTGAACCAGAATCGCGAGGTGCACACGAGGACGGCCCAGTTGCTCGTATGTTCGGAGACGACGGAGGACGCGAGCATGGCCAGGGCCACGACGGCCGGCAGCTGCATGTCGGACAGCTTCATCTTGGCCTTCGTTTTGTTGATTGGGGGGAGCCCCGAGAAATGCTGCGTCGGGTTACGGCTCAAGTGCCATGGGGGACACGATGCTCCGCGCGGCGCAGTCGTCGCTGATGCGAGGTTGACGGGTTGATACAGGGCGAAGCTTACAAATCTGGGGTGAGCTGTTGCGACCACATTTCCAACCCCTGCGCTAGCCACGTCGAGGGGCGGCAAGCCAAGCCCCTCCACGGCGCCCTTGTGTATTGGATCAAACGGGCCCAAGCCGCAGACATGAGCTCTTACGGCACACCTCACTTGCAAATATCTCCATCAGAAACCCTCCAAAAGGGAAAGCTGTTGTATTATAGCCACGCAAGGTCCTTACTTCTTCGCTAGCTAAAGGGTATCTAATCATGCATCACAGCCTACCGGCCTTCGTCCGTCACAGCACAAACCACCACAACCTCCGCAGAATCCTCAAAACATCAAGGCACTCAGAGGTCGTGCTGGCTCTCAGTCAGCGTCAACAATCTCATCGTTCATTATGAACTCAAGAAACGACGAGCCTGGGTGTGATTCGCCGCAGCAGGGGCAAATACCCTCGTCGTCCGTCTCCCAATCTGGATCCGTAATCTCGTATCCACTAAATCGAGAGAATTGGAGCCACGAACGTTCGTCGACATCGCGAGAGGCGGGCACTCGCTTCCAGATAACCGTCTCCTCGTCTCGGGTCGACGCAGGGTGGCCCTCCTCCGTAGGTGCGGGAGGCAGAGCGCCCAACCTTGGATGGTAGCCGCTGAAATGGGCCAAGTGATCATCCATGTCTTCTTCAGCAGTGTCTCCGTAATCGGAGTCGGAGCCGTTCCCCTTCCAGGCTCGGATGACGCGAGCGCACCACTTCTTCCCAGACAGGGGCTGCAGGTATCTTGCGTGAGCGATGAATGAGGCAGGTCCGTCGAGGTAGAGGCCCTCGTCCTTGAGCATGCCGCTCAGTTCAGCAGACGCCTTCATACCTGCGTCATCAAAGGGCATGCCTGTCACTTGCAGCTCGTTCAGGGTGCAACCGAGTTCGTGGCTCGCAATGTCATGCAGTTCCGACCCCGAGAACGGCAGAAGCGTGTCGGAGAAGTTGACCAGATCCAGGCGCAAGCAAGAAAGCGACGGGAGCAGTCTCGGTCTGGGGTTCTTCTTGTCTCGGTACGTCGGATCGTAAGGCGCACGAAGCGCCGCCAAAAAGTCGACGATTTGAGTCCAGGTGTAGCATCGGAAGCCCCCGCGCACAAGAGGCGTCTCCTTTGGTCTCAGCTGAACCTTGAGCAGCTGGTCCTTCTTCAGGTCCGCGTGGTAGCACCGTTCCAGCTTGTGCCTACGGCGCTGGTCGTCGTAGTATCGGGCGACGATGCGAAGGGTGGCGTGGGTGATCTTGTGGCGGAACTTGGGGTTCAGCTCGGCGAAATGACGCAGCGCCTGAGGAGTCGTGAAGACGAAGTCGTTGCATTCCCACAGATAACGCGTGCCCTCGACATGGAGTGCCTTGCAGGTTGCGAGAAAGTGGATGGCGATCTGGTTGCCTCGCGCCTTCTCCTGGTCAGACAGATGCTCAGAGGTGGTAGGGCACAGCGGGTCAATGATGGGATGGGCGCTCTTCAATGCGAATTTGAGAATGCGCAAAATGACCTCTGTCGGGAGGTAGGGGCGTCCCAGTTCATGCGCAGCCCGAGACGACCGCGTCTTGCGCATGGTTGGGTCTCTCTGCTTGATGTGCGCCTGAGCCACAGGCGACCAGGAGATTCCATTCTCGCGCAAGATCCTCTTGAGCCTCATGTTCTCCTCGGCTAGGGCCTGATTGGTGCGCCGGAGAGGGTGCTGGTAGGTGATCCTCGCCTGATCCTCCTTGTCTCGGCACTCCCAGGGGAAGACGGCCTACTCATGGCATGTCAGTACATATAACATCTTGACGCCGTTGCTAGGCTGGGGAATCAGGGTTAAATCTCACCGTTCCGGACGCTGCCATCTTGCTGGCTGTTGAACGACTGGCGTCAGAGGGGCCTTTGCCGAAGATCGGTGTCCTGCAGTAAGAGAAGCCGATAACCGACGTCACCAAACTGTTAAATGGCTGCAGAGATGACGGCGCTGGTGACCGCTGAACTAAAGTTAAGCGTATGGCTTAGGCGTTGCAATAGATGGTGCGGATGAGGCGTCTTCAGACGATAAAAGAGAAAATGTCTCAAGCTTGATGGAACGACGCCCTTTGGGTAGCTTTGGGCAGATGATGATTAAATCGGGGAGAGAACAGAGGTGGTGCATAGAGATAAAGGGTGGCAAGAAAAGTCGCGCAGAAAAAGGCTTCTTTGTGCCGCGGCGATCAATCAGATGTGGTAGCTGTCGTACATGCTTTGCAATCGGCTGGTTCCGTTGCACGGCGATTGCAGAGGACGAGAAGCGGCTGATGGGGGATGGCTGAGGGGGGAAGGGGGACGGCGCTGACTGTCGAGTGTACACGGGACAGATGGCGGTTTGGAGTAGCCGTCAGTCTGGGCGGTGTCCAGCGGGCGGTGTCCAGCGGGCGATGCACACGCCGAGGTGGCAGAGGGACAAGATGCCTCAGTCGATTGAGGAGTCGAGGATGGCGCTGTTGAAAAGGATGGATGGAGGTTCGAAGTCTGGAGGTGGACGAGGGTCTGGATCTGCAGCGGGTTGAGCGCAGGCGACAGAGTGTCTCAGGGCCAGGCCGTTCCTGCTCTGGATGACCACTGCGGAGCCCCACTCTTGGTCTGTGGGCGGGGAAGGAAAACGGGCAGGCTCCCCTTCCTGTCGATTCCGATGCGGTGAGACGACAAGGCGTCATGTGATGCAGCGGCCGGCGGCTCCGGGTTGGTGATCAAGTGGACCAGAGGACATTGAGGAAGAAATCAATGTTGACGACTTTACAAGCATTGGGCTTCCTGTTAAACATGCGTAGCTTTGCTCGTCGCCAAAACGGCTCGTCCAGCACTGCCAAGCACAAGAGAACAGTACGGATGCGTCGATGCCTCCTTTGGCTCGAGGGTAGGCCTACTCCGTAGCAACGGAGGTAATGCAGCGACTGTACTCCGTCAACCTAGGTACCTGATGAAGCAGGACAGTAAGACCACCTACGTAGCCAAAATTAAGCAATTCTTTTGGGCAATGCTCACTGATCTCTAGGCTTGTGTCGATGCCATTTCTAGCTGGATATCGGATGATGTGTACGTCCCATCGTCGGTGTGCTCTAGCAACAGGCCCGGCGGCTGGTTCAAGCCAAACTGCCGCGGCGTGCCTCTACTAATAACACGCCGATTCGCGCCTTGACGCACGGTTGTGTAGGCCTTGCTTGCGCAGGTGTCTGTGGCGACGTAAACAGTTGACGTCATGATGAGCTTGAGATCGCGACACGATCTCCCCGCGTCATATTGGATTCAGGAGAGATGGAGTAATCAGGATTTCTCAGACATATAAACGCAGCCGTACGAAGTCGTGGCCGTTTGCACTTTGTAATTTAACACTTTGCGACGAATACCAAGATACGATACCCAAACTCGCCAGTATCCTACACTTACGCCCCTACACCTGCCAACATGTCTTTCTCCAACACATCTGTCGGTGACAAGCCTGCCGACCCTTACAAGAAGGCCAACGAGGATGATCCCAAGCTCGAGACCAAGGTCAATGACTTGATCGATTTCATGACGGCTTGCAAGTTTGGCATGATGACGACCCACGAGGCAGCCACGAGCAACTTGGTTTCTCGTTGCATGGCTCTGGCCTCCACCGTAAGCTTCTCTTCTGCAGTCACTTGCCCGTAAACTTGGAGTCTCACACCAATCTGACGACGTGCACAACAGGAGGCTGGTGGAATCGATCTCCTCTTCCACACCAATACCGAGTCCGGCAAGACCAACGATGTGTCGAACGACCCCAACGTCAACATCTCGTTTCTCAACGTCTCGGGCGAGTGGGCTTCGGTATCCGGAAAGGCGACTATTGCAACGGACCGGAACTTGATCAAGAAGCACTACAGCCCGATGCTCAAGGCCTGGCTGGGTGACCTCGGCGACGGGAAGCACGATGGCTCCGAGAACGACCCGCGAATCGGCATTATCCGCGTCAAGATGAACTCGGCGACGTACTCGCTCGTAGCCAAGAACCTCTTTAGCCGCACGGCCGAAGTTGTGCAGGGAGCCATCACGGGCAAGCCCGCCCACATCAACAGCCTGAGGGAGATATCGCCTTCGGATGTCAAGGAGTGGCGGGCTACCCACGCATGAGCGCCAATTCCCCAGACAGAAAAGGGGATGGGGCGGTTCGGGGCTGATGGGCAGGTAGGACGGATATTGTAGCATCTGGCACTTACACACGTAGCCAGAAACCACGTCATGACAAAGGAATTCGTGTTTATTGCTGGCCATACTCTGACTTCCAGAGCCTGTCCCACTTCTCCTTATCCACAGCAAACTGTCGCACGTACTCGTGCTCCAGCTCATGTGTTCTCCGCCCGAGCAACACCAAGCTGTGGAGCGGGGGACCGAGCTCCTCGTCGGTAGAGCAAAGCTCCTCCAGTGTTCCGGCGACAAACTTCTCGGTCTTGCCTCCCACCCGAGCGGCGCCGATGGCCAGGCTGTCGCGGGTGTATACGCCTTCTTTCTTCTCCTCTTCGATCTCGAGCATTTGCTGTGCGCACTGACCGACCGTCATGTATCGTGGGGGTTCGTAGACCAACCGTCCCCGGGCCATGTTCTCCAGACTCTGCTCCTTGACCTTGATGTCGACAAGAACAAGGGTATGCAGGCCAATGGAGCGGTTCTCCTTTATCCGGTCGTAGAAGGACGCGGGCTTCCACGAGTCTGTGAAGAAGACCATGGACACGGTTTGGCCAAAGTTGTATAGTTGCAAGCCGCAGGCGCCGATGCCCGACAGTATGGAGGCATTAGGTACCGTTCGGACGGGGATTGAAAGCTCTCTTGCTCGAAGGACGAGGTCGGTGTGTGTCGTTGCGCTTGGAAATGGTGAGCTCCCGGCAAACAAAGTCTTACAGGGAGGATGCTTACCCGAACGGATCGCCAACGACACAAAAGGCCACATCCTCGTTTTGAGCATTGCGCAGAATCTCTTCGCTATTCGACTCGACCATCTCGCGGTCGGCAATCATTATCGAACGTCCATAGTAGGTTTCCTGCTGCAATTAGCCACAAGAACCGGATCTCCAATGTCGCTGCGACCCGACTTACCAGGACGGATTGGTCGACGAGCAAGATGCTAGTGTATGCCTCCAGGTAAACCCTCGACGCCTTCTTGACAACTTCCAATCCCTTGACAGTGATGTCGGTCTCGTCAGAGAGACCGAGGCCGACGAGATAGAGCATCTTGACTTGGGTGTCGTCTGCGAGAGGTGCTTGTCAGATGAAAAATCGAGGGGCCCAAGGAGCCATCACCAAATGCCCCGCGGCGGGGCAGTTCTTAAGTTCTTAGCGGTTTGGATCCCTGAATCTGGCGGACGTCATCACGCTAGCTCGCCCAGGCCAGCTGGCAGCCATCCCAATATCCAACCCTGTCTTATTACAGCAGTCCGCGTTTCCGGTTTCTGATGACAAAGAATCGATTTCCGGATGGGCAGATTGATAGCTATTTAAGGTCGCCAGGAGGTGGCAACGGTACCAGGTACCTGGGCAGCGGCAGCTGAGTAGCCTCCAAGGCGGCAAGACCGCAGCGGTGCCCAGCGCCTCAGTAAATGCGGCTTCGAGTTTCTGGTAAAGTGAGCACAAAGTGATTGTAGGTCCCTTGGCATTTTTATGTGTTTTTTTTTACTAGTAATGGGCGAGGTGAGAACAGGTACCTGGTCTCGTTTACTAGTAATTACCGTACGGAGTAGGTAGCCTACCGGTAAATTGTTTCATGAAGCAGTTTCCTGCAACAGTTTAAGACCTTTGCGCAGGTAGGAAGTATCCACCCATCACTTAAGCTGGCCAAAACCTAGGTCCTCCCTCGACCAGCCAATCGTTCATCAGAAAACGGAAGCGCGGACTGCGCATTCGAGCTTCCCATCCTCCAGCAAAGCCACATCGCCGCCCACGTCCAGCCTCTCCACGTCCAGATGGCGGACTCAAAGAAAGGCGGCGCCTATGGCGCGCCGGCGGGCGACACCGACTTCCGAAAGAACTGGGACATGGACGAATACGCCGCCAAGGGCAGGGAGCGCGAAGCAAAGGAAAAGGAGGAGGGAAAGGCGCGATACGAGGCGAAGCTCGCGGGCAAGAAATACTACAAGCCCATGACCGGCGACGAGACGTACACAACCGCGCGACGAAATGTCCTCGACCTCAGCGCGCAGGTCGGAAAGACGCAGCTGGTGCCCGCCGGGGCCGGCGTCGGGAAGCGAGGGCGGAGCGCCGGCTTCTACTGCGAAGCTTGCGATTTGACGTTCAAAGACAACCTGCAGTACGTCGAGCATCTCAACACGATGCAGCACTTGGCCAATACCGGGCAGACGTCCGAGGTCAAACGGGCGACGGCCGAGGAGGTGCACGAGCGCATCGCATACTTCATCCGTCGGAAGGACGATCTCGAAAAGGAAAAGGTCACGAGCCTGCAGGAGAGGCTACAGCTGAGGAAGGAGGAGCAGGAGCACGAGGCCGACGAAAAGAGGCAGAAGAGGAAGGCAGAAGCAGACAAGCGACGGGCGCAGAAGGAGGAGGAGGCACAAGTCAAGATGGAATACGGCGAGGACGTGCGGATCGAGGGCGAGCACGACGAGGACGACATGATGGCTCAGATGGGATTCACGGGCTTTGGCACCTCGAAAAAGGTATGAGCAGAGGGCGGCGGATGCGGAGGCGAACACCTATTGATACCCCGTCGCGGACCGGCGATGTATGTACACTATTTCTGCGGAATCTCGGAGCGTCGAACAGAAAGCATCGGTTCTCTTGGATATTGGAGCCGAGCCTGGGGCAACGTGTTTGCTGCCTACTGCCACAGGTGGAGCCCATGGATTGGTAGGGCCATGCGTGCAGGAACAAGGAGTGTGCTTCGTGGTGTGCAGAATACCTTGCTGGGCCTGCCGTTGGCATCACACAAGGTCGTTGCAAACATGCGGCTGCTTGCCTTGGCCCGTACGAGTGCTGGGGAGGAGGCGGTTGCGACAGCCCCTCTGCGGGGCCACCCTCCGAGGCCGATGGCCGCCCGTCCAGATTCCTTCCACGCCACCATCTTGCCCTGTCCATGAACCGTGTCTGGACCAACGCGGAGTTGAAATAAATACCACCCGGCATACCCTCCGAAGCCCGGCAGCCCACCTGCGTATCGGCGTCTGCCCGAGGACATCGCCCTGCGCCGCCATGTCTGCCACCTCCGCGGCCGGATCGCTGCTGAAGCGGCAGCTCAAGGAGATCCAGAAGTGCAAGGACCTGCCGGGCATCTCGTGCGGCCTCGTCAACGACAATAACATCTTTGAGTGGGAGGTGATGCTCATGATAAACGACGACTGCAAATACTATGGCGGTGCGTCCCTTCTGCCATCCCCCTCTCCCCCCTGGCATCCGATTTGCCCTCCCTGCCTCCCTCTGATGATGGGATGATGCCGAGCTGACGCCGTATCAGGAGGCAACTTCCGCGCGCGCATGGTCTTCCCGCCAAACTACCCGCACATGCCGCCCTCGCTCACCTTTCAGCGGCCGATCCCCTTCCACCCCAACATCTACGAGAACGGCAACCTGTGCATCTCGATCCTGCACCCGCCGGAGGAGGACGAGTACGGGTACGAGGCCGCCTCGGAGCGCTGGACCCCCGTCCAGACGCCCGAGACCATCCTGATCAGCACCATCAGCCTGTTCCACAGCCCCAACGACGAGAGCCCGGCCAACGTCGAGGCCGCCCGCATGCTGCGCGAAGAGCGCGAGGGCAAGCACAAGGACTTTAGGAAGCGGTGCCGCAAGTGCGTCCGGGAGAGCCTGGGCGAGGACTAGGCGGGCGGGAGATGCAAAAACGTCGGCGGTGAGGCGAGGTTGGCATGCTACAGCGAAAGGGGCGTTATGTTGGGAATTCAGGAGTCATTATTACGGCGGGGCTCGCATTCGGCGGCGTCCACGAGGCATGTATTTTCATGAGCAGCGAAATACACAGGATACAATTTGAAGAACCGGGCGAGACTGTGCGAGCCGTGTCGGGAGCGAGCGATGGACGAAGGTTTTTGTATGTGTTTTGGTGCCGCCATTATACGACTCACCCTGACGTCTACTTTTCGTCGGCTACTCCTATCAACCCTGCCATGACCCGATCCCACTCCTCGTCCCACCGGAGAACGCCTTCGCCCACAGCTCCCCGCCTGAGCCTCGCCAGCTCCTGTTCGCCCTCCACGCCGAAGAGCCTTCTTAGAATCTCCGTCAGCTGTGCCGACGTCTCGAAGCCGCAGCCGTTCTCGCCCTCCTTGACGAGCTCCCCGAAGCTTTCAAACGCCGAGTAGGCGGCAACGGGGAGGCCGGCGCCGAACATGTCGACGACCTTCATTGGAAGATCGACCCCCGAACTGGACTTGTGCAGGGAGATGCCGAGATCGGCAGAGGCAAGCAGCGAGGCGTAGTCGCGGTTGGAGAGCCAGGCAGTCAGGATGCGGATGCCAGGGAGTCGGCCGCCATCCTGGAGCTCCTTGATTTGCTGCAAGTACCTTTCCTTTTCCGGGCCCTTGCCAGTGATGATGGCGAGGATCGGCGACGGAGGCTCAGATGTTGCACCAGCCTCGGGGTTGGCATACGCGACCAAAGATTGCAGCAGTATGCTAAAGTCCTCGTCTGGGGTCCAGGACGTGCTGCTCACGATGAGACGGACTGTGCCGTCGATGATGTCCTGGGCCTGGCCCTTGGTCTCGGGCAGCCTGGAGAGGAACGCCTGCCGCTCCTTGGCTGACTTGATCGGCTGGAAAATCTCGGCCGGTCGGTCGTGCAAGGTGTAAACCGGGTTCTTCAGGTTGAAACGGCCCCCCTGAAGTTCTCGTGCCATGGCATCCGTGACGGCGAGGTTGGCATTCCCCAGGAACCGACCGAGTCCTATCTCATACCAGCGGTAGAGTGGCACGAGGGGCCTCATCAGAGTCTTCTGAGCCAGGATGGAGTGTCCGTAGTTGTGCCAGTCGACGATGACCTTGCTCCCGCGGATCAACGAGACGAGGAGAGCGACATGAAATGTCGGAATCGACGGCGGGTTCTATGGCTATTTAGAGGGGGAGGAGCTGCGGGTTTGTGGCACCTGAGACTCACTTGGATGATGATCCATCGGGCCGGCGGCGTCGCATACATGAGCGTGTAGAACAGCGTCCAGAACTGCTGGATGACCTTGCAGGGGATGTTGACGAAGAACGGCAGCGTGCCCCAGGCAATCCACTCGGGCTGCGGCGCGAGGGGGTACATGATGACGCGAGGATTGCCGATGAGATCGGGGTGTCTGGCCGTCTCTGACAGGAGCTCGAGTTAGCTAACCCTCGTGCTTGATGGACTTGGTTTCCACGACGAACCCTTGTAGCCCACAATGTCAACCTTTCGTCCATGCTTGGCCACGCTGATGGCATGGTATTGCATCCGGGGGCTTCGCCCAACGTCTCCCAGCACCAATATCTGGATGTGCTCGTCCTCGGGCTTCGCGGCAGGGCGATATCGGGTGGGAACCAGCAGCGCGAGGCCCTTGCCCAGCCAGGCGATCGCCCTGAGGCCGTAGCTGAGCCCGATGACGAAGAGAATGCCCGCGAGCACGGACAGGAGGAACGGGGCAATCATGCTAGGCCAATCGAGCTAGGGCTGCAGAGGCGAGTGTGATCCCTTGTTGAAGTCGACACTCTCCAAGAGTGCAACTGGCCAGATGGCAGCACGACGGGTGTCTGCTCACGTTGATTCACTAGCCGCTGAGAATCTCACACGAGAAGAAGGCACGTGAGAAGTGACATCGGACGCGAGCTCCCCGTCACGAAACAGTCGCCTCGTTATATGGTGTTGGCCAGCGCTTCGTGGCCTTCCAACTTGGGACGAGGTGATGGATCCAGCTTGCTTGGCTGATGCGGACCCGTGGGCGAGTACAAAGTACGTACTTCGTAGCGCCTGGGCCTGTTAGTGGAGCGGCAGCTTCCGGTGTTGGTGGAGCAAAGGTCCAGGCTAACGCTGTACATAGGAATGGCTAGTGCATTTCGGTTGACGGTGGTGTTACTTCGTACGAAGTACTTCGGAAAGCGAGCCACGTGATCAAAACAAGACGCGTTCTCTTAACGTCAGCTTTGCCGTGGACCATGGACGTAATGCGGACTGTGTGCCTCTGGGTCTCCCTGGCTTGCGCGGGTCACTGTTTAAGGTGCGGCTATCATGCTTCGGCTACACACTTGTTGCAAAAGGCGTGGGGAAAGCGAATGTTGCGTTATTGCACACGAGAGGCAAGCCTACGATGAAATGCTCGGTATTCAGGGGGAGACATGTCCCTGTTTGTCTGGGAAGACTAGAACTGCTTCGGCCTCAGTACCATGATGGTCGAGTTTCTGTGAGCTTCTTGCTTCTAAGCTAAGCTAAGCGTCCCCTTGACCACTGCATCCATCAGGTGAAGGCAGCATTCAAGGAGCGTAAATGCCACTAGAGTACGGACTACAAGCCCCTGGTGGGCTTCTGTGCAGTGCGTTCACGGACCCAGCTGTATCGATGAAAGCCATGGTGTGGAAAGCTGTTGGTTCAATGCGGGAGCTCATGGTCTGGAGCGGGCAAGCGCTTCATCTTGACTACCCGCAAAATTGGCACCTCAAAGACATGGTCGTGCATTGACTGTGTACATCACCTTCAGCTTCCATAGCCCTATTCCGTTGCCATCAAAAACTGCCTCATCGCGGTGCCGGCCATCCCGCCTGGACCTCGACCAATAACTGCCTCGGCAAACATCCGCAGCTGCATTGGGAATCGGGGATCGCCGTAGTGGTCCACGATGTCACTCTTCTCAACCGCGCATCGCAGGTCGCACCATTGCGATGCATCCATGCCAAGCCTTTGGCACGCCGCTCTCTTCTCGGGATTCCACCAGGAAGGCAGCAGTCCGCGGCGCGTCGCGGCGAGGTCCAAGAAGCGGCCAAGGCCGCGACGTCCGTCAGCGGCACCGCCATAGACGCTATCGTACTCTATTTCGCCCTCGATCGTGTAAGTGTCCTCGACACGGAGGCGGTAGGCGTCGATGAGCAGCCGGTACACGTCGGTCTCGGAGCGGTCATGCAGCCAGGTGCCGTTGTCGAGGCGGGTAAAGGGCTTAGAGACGCCGCGGTCCACTCCCTTTGGCGGGGAGAGGGTAGAGCTTGCCGACGAGCTTCCTCCGGAGGGTGGTTCTTCTGAGCCGCTCGGCTTGCCGCAGACCTTCTTGTGGGACTTCCAGTCGGCTTTCTGACAATCTCGAGAGCAGTACGGCGTCATCGAGCACTTGGCGCATCGCTTCAAAGTAACCTCGGGGGCGCCCTTGTTGCAGGTGTGGCAGGATGAATCCATCTAGGCGAGTGCTCTATGTTCGATGACAGGCTTATTAGCGGTACACGAGAATGGGGGTTGGGAAGCAAGAGAAGTTCGGTGAGCTGTGCTGCAGACACGTGGTTTGAGGGAGCGATCGATTGGTCTCTGCCTGCGGGGTCTGGAAGCGACCAGGATGTTCAACAAACGGGGTCTTGCACGCTGCTGCTTTTCGAGTGGAGTTTGTATACTTAATTGTCCTTGGTAGTATTGGCAAACGGCAGGCCCAAACATTCAGCGGGTGGCGTATTGTAAACGAAACCGCGTTTGGAGGGGGTCAGTTCATGCCTACGGCGGCGATCGACCAACGCTGGCTTACCTTAAGGTACCTTAGGCACGAAGTACCTACTTTACTTAGGCGCTTGACGTGCGCTGCAGCCAGATTGGGCAAGTCGCCAGGGGACCAGCCCACGACCAACTGCTTCTGGGGACGGCAATTGGCCTGGTAGCCATGACCTGGGGTGGGGAGAGACACTCATCAGAGCTCCTGTTGAGACGTCTTGGCACCACCATAGAGGTGCGTCGCTTGGATTTGAGCGCCTGTTAAATAAACCAATCGTCCGCATGGCGTCGGATGCTTGCCCTCTCATCCCATCTCCTCCCCCAGACCTTCATACCGCTGCTTGCTGCACTGGTTTTGAGCCTCCGGACGTGCCATCCGCAGCCTCGTTTGTGAGGCCTGATCGTGCGGACCGGGCTGTTGCTCCCAGCCACGTGCGTCTCCTATCCACCAGCACCACGACGCCCGAGCGACGCATCACCGCCCATCGCGGTCGTGTCGTGCCTGTCGAATCCCCGGCTCGCGGCGGATGACGTTGCTGCCCTGGCGACTCGCTGGGAGGTTCCGCTTCTCCCCTCGCAACGCTCGGCCGCGGCCACGGCGACCCGCAGCGACAAACGAGCGACCCGCTTCTGGCCAGAGACGGCCAGCGACGACGACATTATGGCCTCGCCGTATGCCCTGCCGTCCTCTGCGCTCCCGCACGCGCACCAGCAGCACATGCACTCGCAATCGCACTCGCAATCGCACTCGCAACCGCAGTCGTCGCTGAATGCCTGGCGCGCCTCCATGTCCCGCGAATCGCTGCCCGCGCACCTCGACGACGAGGCCCGCGACCATGAGCGCGCGCACTCGCACTCGCACTCGCACTCGCGCTCGCGCCACCACTCGCACAGCCGGGCGGGCTCGCAGGCCTCCAACACCGGTGCCACGCTGCTGAGGGAGAAGCCGCCACCACCCGCGCTGGACTCGCTCGATGGCTGGACGCACGAGAAGACGGCCGGGGGGAGGAGCGTCATTACGCCAGGACCCGATGCGCTGACGTTGCCCTATTCGCCGCCGAAGCACGAACACGGTCACGGCCATGACGACCACGATCATGGTCACATCCACGACCACGACCATGACCACGACCACGATCATGGCCACGTCCATGCCCATGCCCATGCCCATGCCCATGCCCACGCCCATCGCCCCGATGACCAAAAAGCCGCGAGGTCCCTGTTCACGAGGACGTTACTCCCGTACACGACCCGGTTTCCCATCCTCCATGCCATCGTGGTGGAAAAGGACTCGAGACGAATCTTTTATTTCATGACGTGAGTTTTGACGTTTTAATGCTGTTGTATTCAAGGACAGACTCCTAACCGGACGACTACCTAGGCTTAACTTTTGCTTCATGGCCGTGCAGGCCTTTTATGGCTACCTCACCGATTCACTGGGGCTGCTGAGCGATAGCATACACATGTTCTTCGACTGCGTCGCCCTGATGGTGGGACTGCTGGCTGCCGTGCTGAGCAAGTGGCCCCCGAGCCAAAAGTTTCCGTACGGCTTTGGGAAAATCGAGACGCTGAGCGGCTTTGCCAATGGCATACTTTTGATGTGAGTCTACATGGAGAGCTCCGGCCACATGACGATGCTGACTGGACGCAGGCTACTGAGCGTCGAAATCGCATTCGAAGCGTTCGAGCGGCTATGGGAGGGCACGCACACGAAGCGGTTGGGCGAGCTCTTCATCGTCAGCAGCCTCGGCCTGGCCGTCAACTTGGTGGGCATGATGGCGTTTGGCCACCACCACCACGGACACGACCACGGGCATGATCACTCCCACGACCATGGCGACTCCCATTCTCACGAGGGTCATGGCCACGGCTGCGGCTCACACGGCCACGGCCACTCGCACGACAACGAGAACATGCGCGGCATCTACCTGCACATCTTGGCCGACACGCTCGGCAGCGTCTCGGTCATTGTATCGACGATACTGACGAGCTTCTGGGGCTGGTCGGGCTGGGATCCGCTGGCGTCGTGCCTGATCGCGGTCCTCATCTTCCTGTCCTCGCAGCCGCTCGTCGTCTCCTCGGCCAAGCGACTCCTCCTCAGCGTGCCCGAAGACACCGAGTACACCCTACGTAACACGCTGGGCGGCATCTTGCAGCAGCGAGGCGTCGTGAGCTACGCGGCCCCGAAGCTCTGGCTGGATGACCGCACCGGGAGCAGAGGAGGCAGCAACCTGGTGGGCGTCGTGCACGTTACGGTGGCTCGCGGAGCCTCCATGGATGACGCGAGGGACCGGGTACGCGAATACTTGCTCAAGGCCGGCATCGATGTGGTGGTCCAGGTGGAAAGAGAAGGCGACCACGGGTGCTGGTGCGCCCGAGGGCGGGGGCCGGCCACTCCGCAGACTCCGAAGCCCTTTTAGACGAGGCTCCGGGCCGGAGGTGGTTCGACGTCCGGGACGGGCCCTCGGGGTCGGGGTATGCAGCCGTGCTCGGACGCGGGTGCTCACGTGACATATCGCGCGGACGGGATTCAAAGCGAGCCGTCCTCACGCTGTTGCTGTTCATGGGGCGTTTCACCTTCTTCACGAGAGCCCTAGGGGTTCTTATGCTTGTATTGGAACATACATCACGGGGGACGACTGAGCTGAGCATACATAGGGACGGATGGACGTGTTGGGAGTATTGGTGTTTGTGTTTTTGGCGCACGACTGTACAAGTTTGTTCTTATGGCTGGATCATCATATCATGTACAAAAGACAATAGACGTGGTTGGTGTTCGAGTGTTGCCCAAGTTGGTGGATCGAGGCGAGTCGTTTTCACATGCGATTGCAGAGCGGGACTGTGGGGTCTGGGGACGCCAGCCCGACGCCAGACATGCCGGGGGGCAGAGCAGAAGCTGTGCGATGGCTGATGAGCATTGGGTTGTCCAAATAGGTTGTCCAGGACGTGTGGTCGTAAGACCGACTCGAGGGCAACTGTCGCGCGAAATAAAAGTCATGTTGCATCGGGAGGCTGCACGAGAGCGCAGCGCTGCAGCATGCTGAGGGAAGCCCACTGAGCGCCACTCCATCTCCCCGCAGCCGGCCGACCGGGGCAGGCCCACACGCATTGGAACCGAGGCCGAGGCAAAGGCGCCGTCGCTCGAACCTCGCGCGTCTCGACATGGTCTCCAGCATCGGGTTCTCAATCCTCACGACAACTCGGCGCAGCCTTCGCAAGCAACCGCCACGCCCGAAGCCCGACGCAGTCCCCCCGGTACACCCCTCTCGGCGCCGACGAGACACGGAAGACGCGCCCTGCGCCGCGCACACCGGACACGGACGAGACGCCGTGCCGCCGAGCGCGAGCTGCGACGGATAGCCCCGGCGACGAGGCGCTTGCTGGACCGACGGGACGACGACGAGAGGGCATTGCTTCGCCTGCTTCCTTGCCGACGCACCGCCTGCTGCGATACGACCCCCGGGCTGTGCGGCCGTTGCATTCCCCTCCCCCGAGCGGCGACACCCCCGTCTGCGCACGTCACCTAACCCACGAACCCGCGACCACGCGGCGCACTTTTATATTTCCCTCTCGGTTCCCCTCCCCTCCTCCTCTCCCGTCCTTTCTCAGCACCTCACACATACACCCCTCCCCACGATGCCCTCCTCCGGCCCCTCCGCCCCTCCGACCGAGCCCGCGGCCAAGGCAAAGCCGGCGTCGGGCCTGGCGTCGCAGCTGCGCGCCCTCGCGGCCGGCGGCTTCGGCGGCATCTGCGCCGTCGTCGTGGGCCACCCCTTTGACCTGGTCAAGGTGCGCCTGCAGACGGCCGAGCGGGGCGTCTACTCGTCGGCCGTGGACGTGGTGCGCAAGAGCATCGCGCGCGATGGCCTGCGGCGGGGGCTGTACGCGGGCGTGAGCGCGCCGCTGGTGGGCGTGACGCCCATGTGTGAGTTGTCCCTTGCCTCCCTGGCCCGGCCTGCGCTGACCGAGCCCGTGCAGTCGCCGTCTCCTTCTGGGGCTACGACCTCGGCAAGCAGATCGTCGGCAGCGTCTCCGCCGTCGCCCCCACCGGCCTGTCCATCGGCCAGATCTCCGCCGCCGGCTTCCTGTCCGCCATCCCCATGACCGCCATCACCGCGCCCTTTGAGCGCGTCAAGGTCATCCTCCAGGTCCAGGGCCAGAAGCAGCTCGCCCCCGGCGAGAAGCCAAAGTACAGCGGCGGCGTCGACGTCGTGCGCCAGCTGTACCGCGAGGGCGGCCTCCGCAGCGTCTTCCGCGGCAGCGTCGCCACGCTCGCCCGCGACGGGCCCGGCTCCGCCGCCTACTTCGCCGCCTACGAGTACATCAAGCGCGCCATGAGCCCCAAGGACGCCGTCACCGGCAAGCCCACGGGCGAGCTGAGCCTCACCGCCGTGACGTGCGCCGGCGCCGCCGCCGGCGTGGCCATGTGGATCCCCGTCTTCCCCGTCGACACCGTCAAGTCGCGGCTGCAGACGGCCGAGGGCCACGCCACCCTCGGCGGCGTCGTCCGCGAGCTGTACGGCAAGGGCGGCGTCAAGGCCTTCTTCCCGGGCTTCGGCCCCGCGCTGACGAGGGCCGTGCCCGCCAACGCCGCCACGTTCCTCGGCGTGGAGCTGGCGCACCAGGCCATGAACAAGATGCTTGGCTGAGCGTCGCGCGCTCGCCTGAGAGACCTGGAAAAGAAAATCGGAGGGCCGGCTCTGGGATGCTCTGCTCCTGGACATCGGGCGGCTGCTTCATCATCGGCGGTGCGCTGACCGGGAAGGCATCCTGACCCAGGACAGGCACACCCGCATATCGCATCGCCCTGATTATAAGCGTAGACGTTCGATAGACACGGGGGCAACCGGGACAAGGCACATCGCATACAGGGCTGGGGTGGAACACGCGTGGCATGTCATGCAGCAAAATAGACCATCGAATGAAACACGGGAGAGTATCGTCCCGGGTCTGCCCTGGAGCAGATCCAGTCGTATCATCATGTCCGGCGCTTCCTGGCCCAGTACTGTAAAGAAGACGCAAAGATTCAACCGCTCGTGATCCCACGTGAAATGGCTCATAGCCCCGACTTTTTGCCCCTTCGCCAATGCCATGCGGTCAATGCCATGCCGTGGGGCCTGTTCCCCGGCTCTTGAAGCAACCATCAACGGGTATTAATTACATACAGACTCGGGCACCCTGGCCAAGTATAGACTACGTGAGGAGAAGATATTCGCAGGCCTAAGCGCGCTCGTTGACCGTCCACCGGCGCTTGGTGTGGCTGAGATCCCGGAACCGCTCCGCCTCCTCCGGCGGCGGCGGGACGCCCCAGAGACCGCCGAGGCCGCCGCCCAGCTGGGCCATCCTCATCTCCTCTATGGGCTTGTCAGGCCCCATGCTTGTATGGAGCTTGATGGGGCCTGCGAACATGGGCCCTTGAGGCGACGAATTCTTGGGAGCGGATAGGTCGATCTCGGGCACGGATGGGTTCCCGCCGACGGCCGGTGCTGATGATAGTACCGATGGTGGCGGCGGCTCCTTTACCTCGCTTTCTGTGACCGCGGTCCTGAACCGTGACTGGTCAAAGTCCGGTAGCATGGACCCGAAGTCGTCCGAATCGTCGCTGCCGTCGTCCATTAGTCGCAGGGACGACGGCACGGGCGACCACAAGCCAAACGATGCGCCCCCCGGGGAGCGATTCCCCGAGGATGTCGCCCCAGCGATGCCGGCAAGGCCAGCCGTCGCAATTGCCGGGCCCCGTGGTACGGGCCGATACGACCCCGAGTCTCTCCGGAACGAGTTGCCAACGGCGGCGCTGGCCGACGTGCTTCGGCTGCCGGGGGAAGACAGGGGGTCCGAGTACGTGAACGGGCTCATGACTGGACCCCCGGAGTTGCTGCTCAGGGTCGAGGTGCGGCCGCGTGTCCCGGTTTTCGGCGGGTTCCAGATATTCGCGGTAGATTGGGATCTGGAGGAAACTGGCGTAGAGCCGTTGGACTTGAGGTGCTCGGTGCTGGCGGAGAGCCGTATGTCGTACATCTTATCGACCTGGACTAGGAACTGCGCCGACGAGCCCCGATGGGGTTGTGCCGCGGCGAGCATCTGCTGGTAATCCAGGCCCGGCTTCCGCGTGGCCATGGTGATGGAGGCAATTCCCACGTCCATGAGGACCGGCTGGTGGGTGATGGCCCCAATCAGCGCATTGCAGCCCGCGCCGTGGGAGACGATGATGACCACCGTCTCGACCACCTCGTCCTCTCTCTCGACCTCCGGGCCACGGCCGGCGCGTTCCGCCGCGGCGGGCTTCGTTACCAGGTCGGCCGGAGAGTCCGTCGTCGCGTACCAGTTGATGAGCTTTCTCAAGCCCCCCCTGAATCGCGTGTGCATGGCCGTCCACTCCTCGCCAAACTTGCCGCCGTCACCAAAGTCGAGGGGCTCCCTCATGGAGTCCCATTGGAAGTCGACCGTCGCACAGGCGTCTCTTGCGTGTGCCACGAACCCCTCCGGGATCTTGCCGCTGCTCGACACGGCGTACATGGGCTGGGGCGCGACGTAGCCCTTGGCCTCGTCAGACCGGACGGGCACGGCAGAGGCCAAGGGGGACATGCTCAGCGAGCCGTCCCTGTCCGACGCCGGCGATGGCGTTCGGTTGGTAGGGCCCAAGGTCGGCGAGGCTTGCCACAGGGAGCTGCTCGAGGTGGGTTTCTCGGGAGGTATGAAGTCGGCATAGGCGCTGTAGTCCTCCCGCCGCAGGAGGTCAGCCTTTGCGCCCCCCAGCATGAGCGCGGGGCCCGGCGGCGGCGTGATCATCTCAAAGTATTCGGGCGACAGCCACTCGCCCAGGAAGGAGTCTAGGCGTAGCAGCGCCGACTTGAAATGGAGCGGCTGCTTCGTCGGCGCGGCTCTGGGGACAATGATGTCGGCGGGGTTATATATGGAGTCGGGAGATGTCTGGGCGAGGCCGGAGGCGATGCCAATGGACGTCTGTACGCATCGCAGAAAGGGCGAGCTGTGGATGACGACCTTGAAGCGCCTGCGCTTGGCGGCTAGGGACGCGCCGTTCCGGGAGACCTCGTCGTCGAGCTTGGCTTGCTCGAGAAAGCTGCCAATCTGGTTGCCGACCTGCCGGCCCTGAAGGAGGCCGCCGTATGTCAGGGGAGGATCGTAGGGGGTCGGGGATGTGAGGTGCCATTTGTTGTCTGCGGCGTCGAGTCGGTTTCCGTGTCTGCAGCGAGCGTTTCGTCAGTACGAGATGCCGGAGTTCACGAGCGCGGCGGGCAGGCGGCTGACTGACCGTACGACGAAGAGGTACGCGGGGGGTGAATGGGACATGATGGGCGGATGTGGTGGTGTAGCTTGTCGAGCTCGAGAAGCCCTCGTCGTCGGTCCGAGTCGACGCTGGTGAGGAGGCCGGTGGCTTAAGCGACGATGCGGCTCGTCGCGTCGTCGCGTCGCCTTGTCGTCGTGGCCGTGGCCGTGGTCGTGCCGTAGGTGTCGTAGGTGTCGTATGCTGGCGTCGATGGCGTCGATGGCGTCGATGGCGTCGATGGCGCAGTGGCCGTGGGCAACTCCAAAGAGCCCAGGCTCAGGTTGCCCGCGAGGCAGCCGGGGCTGGACGAGGTCGATGCAGCGAGGCCTGCTCGCTGGCGGAGAGGCGCAGACGGGTTGCCGCAGCAGCGTAACCGCGCAATCACTGAAGTTGACGATGGATCGCAGGGACCGCTTGGGACGCGCCCGAGGTGGTGGCGGGGTCCAGGCCAGGTCAGCAGACGGTGCTGCCTCGGACCAGGATCGTGATGTCGCAGCTGCCGGGGTGTTTCGGTGCCGACGAGCATGCCCTTGCGTGTGAAACCCGTGAGTACCTAGGAATGGATGATGCGGGAGGAACTCGGCGTGTCACGTCAGTCGCCTTTGTCCCACGGCGACGGCCCGGCGCTTGCTCAAGAGTGAGCCAAGTGAGCTCTCCAGTCTCTGTCCGCTTTTGGCGCCTTCACATGACGCGAATGCTTTTTCCCGCTCCAATCTGCCTCTTGGAGCTGGAGCTTTATCCACCTGCAGCTCTCTTAGCGCCCTTGTCAGGGTCCTCGACTCCTCATGCTCCTTTTAGCCGTAGCGGACTCTGTTCCGTGCATGTTCTACGGGCGATGGCGTGACCGTTTGCTGCTGCGGGCTTGCGACAGTCGCGTTGCAAGTCTCATGCATCATTGTCCACCCAAAACAGTCCATGCAGTCTGTGCAGGACAGGTGGAAAAGTTTGGTTATAAATTCCGATGAAGCACTTCCGGAAATCTCATGACATGGTCAACATGCGACTGATCAAGTCCCATTGATGCAGCAACGGCATGGTCATGATTGATGAGAGGCTCGCACCAGCTAACACACGAGGGCATCTGCCGCCCCCATCACGCGGTTTCTGCTTTAGCCACTAGATGCTCACCGCTCAGAGGTAGGCCAGTTCAGCTGACCTGCAGACGTCGGTGCTCGGTAGGGGCCTCGTTTCCGCGACCCGATATGGGCTCGTGACCTATCGAGGGTGGGTTGCGAGGGCAGCACAAAGACATCGTTCTGTCTGCCCGACGACTTGGAACCAGACGTGGGATATGTGCCCTAGAACCGACGAAGCCTTGGGCTACCAGACTGTGACAGTGCCACCCCGTCGCCGCTGCCCACAGGCCCAATCGACCGCTTCCACAGCCGAGCCATCAGCTCAGCCAAAGGCTTCCGGAACCAGACCGTCACCGCACCGACTGTCAGCGGGACGGCAACTGCCCAGTACACCCAGAACTTGTCCGAGACCTCCCACGCGCCGGAGTTGTCGTCCAACTTGAAGAACGTGGTGCTGAAGATGGCTGATATAAACGTCGCGGGAAGGAATAGGAGCGACACAAAGGCGATGGTGCGCATGGCCGCGCTGTCCGACCTCGTGGCATCGGCGATTCGGACCGAGGTGCGAGAGTCGTGCTGTGCGACGGTGTTGAAGGCCAGTCCAATCTCGCTCTGCAGCCGCTCCTTGTTGGCGTTGGAGCGGTGCAGCAGACTGGTGAGCATATGGCGGTGGACCGAGAGGCGATTCGCAATGTTCCTTGACACGATGGAGGGAGTCTCCGGGCCACCGAGGAACTGCTCGTGATGCCTTTGTATCCATCCCATCGTAGTGGACGCAACCTCGAGAGTCTCGGAGACGTGTATGGCGTGCCTCTGGATCTCGTGCAGCATTGGGTAGTCGGGCCCAGACTCGTCCCAGGACTGTCTTTTCTTTTCCGTTTCTCGCACACGGTCACGAATGCTCCAGACTGCCTCGTCTTGAAGCCTGACGACCTCTTCGGCAAGCCGAGGGTAGATCCAGAACGGGTCCTGCAACTCCTTTGGATCCAGGCTGCTCACTAGGCAGCGTGTAATGTTGTCACGCAAGGTGTCCGGGTCAACACCATCACGCAACTTGTCCGGGTCGAAAACGATGACGGCTGTGTGGCGTGGCGATTTGTACCATCGCGAGAACACGTTCAACTTGGGCCAGTAGTACTCTTTCTTCTTGTCTTCGAGCTCGAAGAGCTCGAGCTCATTGCCTTTGAGCTCCTTCTCCGAGGACTCCTGGTCGTCGGGCTTCTTGGTATGCTTCACCTTGAAGAAGCACCATGAGACTATCGGTCGGCGTGAGCACCATCCACGACCAGTAATTATTATAAGCCAGACCACGACGGAAACTCACGGGCTCCGTCCAGCTGTCCTCGGGAATCCGGGACTTCCTCGTAGCCAAAGTAGCCATTGCCTTGGTGGCAAGCGCTCTCCCACCATAATTCTGGCATTCTGAATGCTGCAGAAAGGGCCAAGCGGCACCTCAGACACTCTCGAATTTCTATTGCACTTGCAAATCTTTGTTCGTGTAAGCGCCGATCCCGTCCAGGAGCGATTTCCACTTAGGCCTACATGATGGAAACCCCTTCTTTGTCGGCCTTGAGGGAGAAACCGGCGACGTGCGATTGAGGCATCTCCGCATGTATACCGCCTCGTCACCATTAGCAGTGTGCCTGAGCTCGTAAAAGGTGGCCAGTTACCATTGTACCAGGTCCTTACTGCTAAAAGCGGGCACGCGCACTGAGCAGAAGGGTTCGACATGGCGAAAGACGAGCACCGTGTTCCAAGAAGTTTGGGATGCGTCACGATGCTCATGAGGCTCGCCACAAAACACAAAGTGAAGAAGATGATCTGGGACGTTGCTTCAATAGATACCTTATGAACAGTAGGTAGTCGGGCGGGCTTTGGGTCTCTCCCAACTCGACCTGCAGCATCAAGGCCACCAATGGCAACCCTAGAAAGTGCTAACCTGCAGCCTTGAGACCACTCATTTGCACTGCCTGTTCTGGAGCAATTTAGCCGCTTCGACCTGTTCCACCGCGCAGCGCAGCCACGGCGGGAAGCCGTGGATACTCCCGAGTTGGCGGTATGGCTTCGCGGCGCGTGGCGGTGCAACGGCACACAGAACAGGTCCCTCAAGGCCACAGATTCCCCCCGCTGGCTTTGTGCTTCGGCAGTTTGTGGCCGCGATCGGACGAGTGAGGCTAAAAGGTGCTATCCGTAGGTACTTATTAGATGGCTGTGCCTTGTCATCCGGTGATCTGGTCACGTCGCGATGAACGACATGAAACTAGACGAACTTGGGAACTTTCCCTCTTAGTATGTAAACCGCCATAATCTAAATAGCTAACCAATAATAGATATCCCTAACTGATACTCTGTTTATGTGTCCTGAGACTTATACGAGTAAGGGCAAGTTGTGCTTCGTAAACGACTCGACATAATGGCAGCCCTCGCCTCGAACAGGCTCGTAAACAGTCTTCATATGACCCTTGCAACCTTTATCAGTGTTCTTGCTTCTTCAACCACCGGGAATATAAGTCGTGGTATCGCCCCCGTCAGTGTTGGCCTGGGAATTCAGGAGTCTTTCATGACCCCTTCCTAGTTCCTACCACTGGCAGGTACGGCCGTGAATCACTGCCAAACGAACCACTCCAGGTCTGCTGCCTAAGGCACCGCTAAGCTTGACATTTACTCATTCCAAACACACGGTTAGTTTTCCCTTTCCACCTTGATACCTTTCGCCCTACCTTCGCCCCCACTCCATGTTCGAGCCGCACAACTCGGCAACCTCTCGAGACTGTCTCGACCAACCCGTTCGGGGGCATTGCCTGTGCCCATCTTCGGAACCTGCCAATTGAAGCACCCGATTGGCGAATGGCAGCACTCGGTTCAGCCCTACAGGTGTTGTCGCCCGCCGCATCCAACTGTTTCACAACATCGAACGATTCGGTCTTGTATACGAAGAAGCAGGCAAAAGCGAGAGCGAGTCCGTGCCATAATTCCTCACAGCGACATTGAAAGACGACAGCGACCTTCCACATCGGGCAGCCCCCCATGCGGCGGCTGACACTGCCACACCAGTTGTCTCCGCAGTTGGCGATAACGGCCCGCTGCAGCGGCAGGGGGTTATGCCTTAGCCCGGGGGAAACAGAAGGTGGTGAGCAAGAGTTGAATCCGGCGAGACACCTCACAAGGTTGTCATCGTCACTGTACAAACTTTGGCCGTTTGGATGGAACGGAAACACGCGCTGTTGCTTCTGTGGTTGTGCTGCGAGCCTTGCACCCGTCAGCAGCGTAGCACCGTCTGCCGCTAAACAATATCTGATTGGCAGGACTAACATGGATGCCTCCAAATGCATCCAAGACACGCGCAGGTAACAAGGCTTAGGCAACAGGACGATCCGGCCAACCTTCACTTCAGCCTCGAGCAACCCGACTGGTTCCTTGTGGGCAACTTGGCCGTCGGCGATTTGTCCTGCAAAAGTCCTGTGCGTGACGGGGTGGACTGAACAGTCACACACCGGGCCGGTCACTGACGGTGCCTCCGGAATGCCGTCCGAGCCGGATGGGGGTCCTCCACTGCCTGCTGGGGATAGGACCCCAAGAGGCCCCAGGCCCCCGCGATATCCTTGCCTGCAACCGTACCGACGGCTCCGGAAAACGGTGGACCGCCCCCGAGAAACCCCTACAGGACTCGTCCTGGTACGAAGCCTACATGTAAGCGCCAGAGCAGCGCATACCCCCAGCTCCGAACACAGCGGGATCCTGGCTCCCCGTTGGAGACTACAGACGCTATCCGGGCCTCTTGCGGGGCCTCGACATGCCTAGTCCCTGTGACCGTGACCGGCGCCGAAGCACAAAGACTCTCCTTCCCGCTGCCGAGGTGGAAACTTGTGCTTGCTTTCTTTTCGTCTTCACGGCCTCGACATTGTCCCTCGCTTAGCCGGCCGACATTGAACCGTTATGGATGTTGTGATCCATCGTTTCGGCACGTACGAGTTCTCGCCATTTAGGAGCAGGGTGGCAGACGATCCTCCGCAATCGCTTCTAACCAGGTACGTACCTCATCACTGTCTCTCATCTGTACGACCCCCATTTCTCTGACGAGCTTTCAACCTCCGATACTTCGTACAGACGTACTGACACGCTGGATCCAGGCTCAGCGACGCTGCCTCCCAGGTTCCATGGATTCGTGATCTCTCGGGTTTTGCCCAGTCGGGCACTCTGCAGGCCATCGTCCTGGCCATCTCCGTTGCCTGGGTCGCTTTTCGCCTGGTACGTCGCCGGGGAGGAACACTTGACTTCAGGCCCAAAGCATCCGCGATTCGATGGCAATATGAATTGCTCTCTCAAGTAGCTAGGGCGACTGCCTTGGCCTTTCTTGCTGTCGCCTACATGCAGGATCGCGCTCACTGGCTCAACGTCGTGCTTCTCGCCTACGTCTTTGTCCTCGGTCTGACCCGGCTCATCAACGACCTCCAATGGCGCCATGTGGCACTGCACCAGGTCAACCTCGTCACCGCGGCCATGTTGGCTGTGCTCCTCGCCTCCCAGTTCCTTCCATGCATCCAGATTGACGAGCATTGCGCCAAAGACGGAAGTGTCATTGGAGGTGCAGCTTCACTGGCTGCCGCCACTATCGTTGCCATGTTCACCCCAAGGGAATGGGTCCCGCCCCAGCTTGGCTACGATATCCCTGGCTTCGAGGTTCCCAAAGAACCAGCGCCAGAAGAGACGTGCAGCTGGATCAACTACTACTGCACCTACGAGTGGCTCACTCCCATCATTTGGAAAGGAACCAGGGGAAAACTTGATATGTCTGGCATCCCAAGTCTGGCCTGGTACGATGAACCGCTGTATCTTCTGCGCAAGGTCCAAACCGCTCGATCCATATCAAAAACAACCTTTTGGACGACACTGCGATTCCAAAGAGTGGAATTGCTCCTCATGTCGCTCTGGATCGGCATGGGGTACATCGTCGAGAACGTCGCGCCCTTCGGTATGTTCAACCTCCTGGCGTACCTAGACTCTCCCAACGACGCCGTCTACATGCCTTGGGTCTGGCTGCTCCTCATGTTTTCCGGTCCGGTGTCCCGCTCCATCCTGTTTCAGCAGTACATCTTTACCTCGACCAGGTTGATCGTTCGCATCAAGTCAGCCATGACCCAGGAGCTCTACCACAGAGCTTTGGAATCTATGGAACTGGAAGAAGACCCTTTCGAATCCAACGGCGAGAAGTCAAAGTCCGAGCAAGACAGTGACAAGACGCAAAAGTCCACATCAGCCGGCCGACTGGCCAACCTGATGGCTGCTGACGTGGATGCCATCTTCCGAGCCCGCGACATGATGATTGTCTTGGTTGGAGTTCCATCTGGAACCATCATATCCCTCATTGGTCTATACAGGATGCTTGGCTGGGCGTCCATCGTTGGGACTGCCATCTTAATTCTTGCAACGCCAATTTCTGTCTGGCTCGGAAAGTTGATGTACAGTACTCAGAAGCGGGTGAGAAAGGCCCAGGATGCTCGCATCTCCCTGGTGACTGAGTATCTGGCATCCATCCGGGCCATCAAGTACTTCGCCTGGGAGGGTCCCATCACGGACAAGATTATCGCTGCACGAGCCGTCGAGCAGAAGGGTCTGTGGGGCATCGCGGTCCTACAGGCAATCATCAACGAGGTTACGCAGATTTTCCCGTATCTCGCTCTGCTGGTCATGTTTGGCATCCATGTCGGAGTAGAAAAGAACCCCCTCGAGGCCTCGACCGCCTTCACAACCGTCTATCTCGTCAAGAACATTCGCAGAAACGTCATGATGGCTAGCGCGTTTTCCCGAAACTTTGCAGGCGCCCTCGTCGCGTTTGGTCGGCTGGACAAGTATTTCGAGAGCACAGTCCCGCTCGTCAAATACCCAGTCGGCCCGTTGCGCATTGCAGGCGGCTACTTTCGTAGAAACAAGAAGGCCACCTTCCGCCTCGAGGATGTCAATCTTGACTTCGTTGAGGGGGGCCTCAACGTCGTTACTGGCCAGAGTGGCAGTGGCAAGTCCACGCTCTTACTCGCCATTCTGGGAGAGACATACCTGGAAGCTGGCAGCGTTACGGCGCCAGCCGACATTGCGTTTGCCTCCCAATCATCATGGCTCCAAAACGAGACCATCCAAGACAACATTCTGTTTGGGAGTCCCATGGAGCAAGTCCGTTACAATCGAGTGCTGACTGCCTGCTGCCTCCCTGAGGATCTGCGAGAATTGCCAGAACGAGACCAGACCGTCGTCGGCGAGAATGGAACGTCCTTGTCCGGTGGGCAAAAGGCCCGTGTGGCCTTGGCCAGAGCCCTGTACTCGAAAGCGCCTCTGGTGCTCTTGGATGATGTTTTTTCGGCCCTGGACGCCAAGACGTCGGCTGGAGTGTGGAAACACTGCTTCTGCAGCGATCTTTTGCAAGGACGAACCACGATTCTGGTTACTCAAGTCCCATGGATTTCGCCCCAAGCAGACCTGGCAATCTTGCTTGATAGGGGCCAGGTCAAGAGTGCGGAACCGAACATTGGCGTTGTCCGCCGGCCGATTAAGATCGCAGAGGTTCTCGGAGGCGACGACGACGACGGGACGGAAACGGAAACGGAGACACCACCCGAGCCGGAACTCCAGGCGAATGGAGACGCAATGAACGACACCACAAAGGTCTCTCAAGATGTTCCCGTCAGAGATGTTGTCGATCAAGAGATGAAGGCAACAAGCAAGGTGGGCCGCTTAGCCAGTAAGTGAAACCTCTCTCTGTACTGCCTGAACTAGAGGCTGACGATGGCTAGTGTTCCAATACATGGGATATTTTGGGCATCCCCTGTTCGCGATATCCTGCCTCGTCGGCCTCTTCCTCTCCAACGTCTTTTACTTCTCAGCTAGTTTCTGGCTGTCGATCTGGGTTGAGGCATACAGCCAGAAGGCGCACGTCGACATCGCCTTTTACATGGGCATATTCGCGCTGTTCACCTTCTCAGAGCTTATTTCGTATGGCCTTATCGTCGTCATGTTCGAATGGGGTACCTGGCGCGCTGCCAGGAGACTCCACAACGACTTCATCCGAGCCATTATGCAAGTCCCTCTATCGTGGTTCAAGACGATCCCAATTGGTCGCATCACCAACAGGTTCTCCGGGGACATGTCGTCTATCGACGGTTCGCTCAATCCCATGCTGCGCGCGACCATTGATACTTTCATGATGCTGTTCTTCCGGATTGGTGCCGTGAGCGCCATCATGCCGATATTCATGCTCCCGGGTGTCTTCACCTGCTTCGTGGGCGTCACAATCGGC
This sequence comes from Tolypocladium inflatum, assembly GCA_003945565.1. Lineage (NCBI taxonomy): Eukaryota > Fungi > Ascomycota > Sordariomycetes > Hypocreales > Ophiocordycipitaceae > Tolypocladium > Tolypocladium inflatum. Next base: position 3,257,530 of record QEPE01000009.1, on the reverse strand, counting down.
GAGATGTACACGCGCACGGCCGTGGTGATCAAGCGACTCACCTCCTCGTCACAGTCGCCTGTGTTTTCTCAATTCGCCGATACGCTTGCCGGGTTGCCCGTCATCCGCGCGAGGAAGGACATGGCACAGTCCTTTGGCATCGAGCTGGCGAACAAGCTGCGGATCTGGTCGGCTGCATCCGAGACGAACTACAACTGCAATCGGTGGGTATCTGTGCGAATCGACTTTGTCACCGCCCTCGTGGCTCTTCTGGCCGGCATCATCGCCGTGTCCAAGGTCGGACTGGTGGGGGCCGGCTTGGTCGGCTTCTCGTTGACCAACGCCAACGATCTGAGCCAAACCATTCTCGTACTTGTGCGAGCCATGAACGAGCTCGAGGTTGAGATGCAGAGTGTACGTTCACGACTTCCATAACCCCTATCTTGCCAATGCTAACCCCGTTGCTAGTTCCACCGAGTCAAGGAATATGTGAAGCTAGAGTCCGAGGAGAAGGACGACAAGCCGTACCCGGATGAAGGCGAGGGCGAATATGCAGACGATGAGACTAAAGTCATTCCAAAGAAATGGCCTCGTTCCGGCGAAATAGAGTTCCGCAACGTGACGATCCGATACGACACCGACGGACCGGATATTCTCACAGGTGTCAATCTAAAGTTCAAGGCGGGAGAGCGAGTGGCAGTCGTGGGTAGGACAGGGTCGGGCAAGAGTACCGTAAGTTGACTGTGAGATATTTGACCATGGCGATTCCTGGGCTCTGACACGATACAGCTGGTTCTCTCTCTCCTGCGCTTCACCGACATCGTCTCAGGACAGATCTTCTTTGATGGCGTCGACATCACCAAGGTTCCTCGGCGGAGACTCCGCGAGAGCCTGACTATTATTCCACAGGAAGCGGTTCTGTTCAATGGATCAGTCGAGTCCAACCTTGACCCCACCGGCCTTGTCCCCCGTGAGGAGCTCGAGGCTGCCCTCGAGAACTGCAAGGGCATCGCGTCCTTCTCGGGCGACGTGACAGAGGTCGATACCGGCACGGACGACGTTGCCACGGGCGCAGCCCCAACGCAGAGCCGCGCCCAGGCCATCACACTATCGACCGAAGTGGATGCCCGCGGCGAGAACTTTTCGCACGGCCAGCGCCAGGTCTTGTCGCTATGCCGGGCGCTCATCCGCAAGAGCAAGCTGATGCTCCTAGACGAGGCAACCGCCAGCATGGACTACGAGACGGACCGCGGCATCCAGCAGGTCCTGCGCAACGAGCTCGAGGCTACGGGCGATGGCGGGACGCTTGTTACCATTGCGCATCGGCTGCGAACCATTATCGACTACGACAGCGTGGTGGTCATGAGCGCAGGCCGAGTTGTAGAGTACGTGATACCTGTTCCTCTTTCCCGCTCGTGCCAGTTGTACAAAGTAACTAACACGGGATCCCATTTCTAGAAACGGCTCGCCCAAAGAGCTGTACGACGCGAAGGGCCTGTTTTACGACATGGTGTGCCACAGTGGCGAGGAAGACGAGCTTCACGGGCTGCTGGAGAAGAAATAGAGAGGCCGTCACCCGCACGACGACCGCAAACCTGTGGGTTCAGATTTTCATAAAGCGCTTGAGCACACTTGTGCAGGCTCTGTCCCCAGAAAAAGACTGGCAGAGAGGCGCTTGGAAGTGTTGTCAAATGGAGGTTGTGGAAAGGGTTCAAAAAATTGGCCTGGCATTGATAAAAGGCCCAAAATGGAGAGGGAGATGGGCCGGAAAAGGCGCAAAGATTGTAGCAAAGATTGTACATTTGAGTTTCGAGATACTTTGGCGGCACCGGAAGTATAAAAGGATGTCGTCGCTAGTCACCTATGCATGGAATCACGGGATGAGTTGAGCGATTTGACTGCTGCAAGTGACTTTACGATGGCGACCGCCTCGTTCGGCTTCGCCTGCTCAACCATGTCGTGCCGTGTCGCATCACGTTAGGGTGCCATCAGAGTCTGCAGCATGCGAGAGAGACACAACAGGCGGGACACTCCGTGCCCGCCATCTCGTGTATGTTGTGCTCGCGGGCTACTACCATGAAAACTTTGCACGACAAACATGAGCATTTCCTCCCCACCAAGTCTCCCCAACGCCGTAACTCTGTATGAATGACAACATCAGCGCGTGCGTGCGTGCTTTCGGGCCCTGGGCTGGCCGTTTCTGTTGCGATGGTGGTATCGTAGGGCGCATTGCATGCATCGACTCATCGTCTCCCCCCATCTAAGCCTATCCAATACGCGCACGAATCCGCTTCCCCGCTCGGCTTTGCTTATCCTCCTTCATTGTCCATTAAACTGCTGACCCTCCATGGCCTGCGGGTTGGGATCGACGTTGTGGTATTCGAGAATCTCCGAATACCTGGGCACCTTATCAGCACTCATCACATGTCCGCGGTGTCATCAAACTGACATCATGATCTTCCACGTGTCAACGGGCAGATCGGCATCGTTGAAGCTCCAATCGAACTTTTCGTCGGCGACCGGCTCATCGCTGGGGTCGTGGTAAGGGGAGAGGTATTCGTGAGCGAGAGCATCCGTGGCTGTTATCCGCTTCTTTGGATCGAAGACGAGCATACTCTCCAACAGGTCGATGGCTGCAAGGTCTCGGTCAGTTTCGGCTCACGAGGTAGTACCCGAAGCGTCCCTCGACTCACCCGCGGCATCCGCGTTCTTGAACTTATCCTTCAGAGGCAGCCGCTCGCGCTTCGGCAGAGACTTGACAAACCGCAGCGTCTAAATCAAACGTCAGCTTCAGCCCATGGAATCGACGCAAGGCGGACACGCACATTCTCGCTCGCAATGGTGTTGATGACATCGTCCGGGGGAGTGCCGAGCAGCTCGGTGATGATGGAGAACTGGTTCACGTGGTCCTTGCCGGGAAAGAGCGGCTTGCCCTCGAGCATCTCGGCGAAGATGCAGCCGGCGCTCCAGATATCCACCTCGACGTCATACTTTTGCCATGTGAGCATGATCTCCGGGGCTCGGTAGTATCGCGTCGAGACATAGCCCGTCATCTGGGGGTCTTGGATTCGGGCGAGGCCGAAGTCGCAAATCTTGAGATCGCAGTTCTCGTTGACGAGGATGTTGCTGGGCTTGAGGTCGCGGTGGACGACGCCGGCCGAGTGTACGTATTTCAGGCCACGCTGGGGTAGACGTGCGTTAGCGGGCATGCACGAGGCTGCGGGGGTGGCGGCGTAGGTACCATGATCTGGTAGAGAAAGTACTGGATAAATTGCTTCTCGAGCGGTCGCGAGGTCAGTAACCGATGCAAATCGGTACCGAGCAGCTCTGTGACGAAATAGCTGCGGGGGAGGGGGCTCGGTCAGTACGGTGGCCTGCGGGGTGCGGGCGGCAGCGGGTGCGACGTACATGTCTTCGAGGGGGGAGATGAAGATGTCGCTGAGGGAGATGACCTGCAGAGGTGGGGTCAGCATCAAGCCCATATCCTGCACGAGGCCGCGTAGGTACGGGTCGGGGCCGTACATTTTCGTGGCGGAGATGCTTGAGCAGCTTCAGCTCTCGGTATGTGCGCTTGGCGAGGACAGGCGTGCTGAAGGGCTTCATAATCTTCTTGACGGCGACATTCTGGTTCGTAAGCTGGTCTCGGGCGGAGCTGCGGCAGGGGAGAATCGAGTCAGTATGGAGCCTCGCGCAGGCAGACGCAGGTCGAGGAGCGGACGCACCAGACGAGGCCAAACGCTCCCATGCCGACAGGCTGGAGATCCGAGTATCTAGTCGGGACGGCGGTCAGCGGGCGAGGGACGAGGGACGAGGGACGAGGGACGAGGCGGCGGCGCGCCACATGTGCGGCGGCGGCGGCGCTGGAGGCTCACCTCGACGTAATCTCAAACGTCGTGCCAAAGATCTGGGCACGCACGAATTCGGCCATGATTGCGGTGTGCGGTGCTTCGCGTCGTTGCGGCGACAGGGGATGCAGGAGGAGCAGCGAAGGGGACGGGACGGGAGGGTCTGAGGAGGCGTGAATATGAGGAAGCGTTCGTTGTTGGGTGGGTCGTCACTCGTCGCAGCGAAGGGCCGATGGCGGGGTCGGCTCTGGACGGTGCAGAGGCGGTGGGGCGGGGCGAGGAGTGAGTGACTCGTAGGTGCGCTGCTGGTGCTCGTCGTGCTCGCTGCTCGCTGCCAGGGGATGCGAAGGCAGGTTGTTGGTAAAGTAAAGGTTCAGGGCGGGCGCCGACGGGACTTTATTGTTAGCTTCTTCGGTGGGTTTGGTTTGGCTGCTGGGTCCGCAAAGGCTGATTGAGGGTAGCGCAACGGCGAAGATGCAGGTTGGGGCTCGACCGACGGGGCGGCGAGGCGGCGAGGCGGCGAGGCGATACGCGATAGGCCAAAACGAGGCCCGGTGAAGAGGAAACTGGCAGGCTACCTAAACGTCAGCAGCAGCTCAACCCTCGCGGCGCAGTGTCGTCATGCGGCATCAGCCATGGAAGAGTGACGGGGTCGACAGAGCAGGCCCTGTTTGGCTGCGGGCAAAGGACCCTGTTCCGTCCGCTGGCAGCTGTGCCCTGAAGACTCTGGTGACTGGGGGGGGGGGCGCGCCGCCGCCGAGCAACGGTGGGGAGCGAGGCGGCCAGAGCCACAGTGACACCACCGCGGCTCAGTCCCCAGCAAGCCTCGCCAGCAGCATCGCCGCTCCATGCAATCCAGCAACCCCGGCGGCTCGGGAGCAAGGTGCCGCCGTTGCACAGCAGCAGCCCTCGTCGCATGACGTCTTGCGAGTGATTCCGACTCGGCCGGGTGCCAGCCCGCGGCCCAGGTGAGCATTTGGCATCACGGAAGCTGTGAGCCGCGCTCGGTTCGCCAGAGCTGCACTCACCCCGGCAAGCAGGCCCGGGGAGGATGCTGGGGAGGATGCTGGGGAGGATGCTGTGTGGCGGGGGTTGTTCTCGCGTACGTACCGTATTCTTGACTCTGCGTCTGGGAGTCCTCGGTTGCAAGCGTTTGCGACGCTTGAGAATTCGCTCTCCTGGATATATCCCCGCTGAAGCGTCTCCAGGGCCGATGACGGGGTCGTCCGGTTTGCTGAACCGCTGGGTTCCAGCGCCTGGGGCAAAGTCGCAAGGTCGGGGAGCGTCGAAACGAGCGGACGTCTGCTTCTCGCTGGTGGCTCGTTTTGCGAAAAAGCAGAGAAAGGGGTGAGGGAGGAGAGGAGAGAGAGAGGGAATCTGGGTTGTGAAAGAGGTACGAGTATATTGTATGGGTCCCGCTGGGGCCGTGTGAGTTTGATCGATCGAGATTCCTCCGTGCGCAGACTGTCGCCGTGGGCCGCCAAGTTGTATCGCGGAATCTGAATTCGCACACGACGCGATGCACGAAGCAGGGAGCTGTTACGGCAGTGGAGGGGAGACGAGAAGAAACAGAATGCAGGAGTACGAGTAGACGGGGAAGAGGGGAATGCTACGTATGTACATATCGGTGTAGGGATTGTGGCCTGGGAACCATCCAGATCTGCTTCGTCATCGAAGCCGAAACAGGTACATACGTATCCGTATTCCTCTCTCCTCTCCTCTCCTCTCTCTCTCACTCCAAGTCAAAGATGCTGAATCTGGTTCACCCTGGCCAGAGACCGCATTGCCCATCCCAGCCCTCCATGGCGTCGTCACCTGGCGGATGGCGGACGGGGCCAATGCTAGCAGCAGGCATCCCGTCCCTCCATCAGGCAGGGCATGCTCCGTTGCGCGGCCATGGGCATTGCGTAGGTGCCGTTTCCCATGCATTCATATTGCTGCCCTGTATCCTGCTCTTAGCATCGGCGCAGCGTGCCGCGTCCGGCGCGTCCCCCCGTCGAAATCCATGCAAGATATTGATGCCCGCGCGCATGGGAATCTGATTCGCCCGTGTCCCTCGCCTTCTGGCTCTGGGCCTGACGTCAGCTGCCCCCATCGCAGCCCCCTCAGCGCCCGCCAGGTATCTCTTCTCCTCCTGCCGGCGTAGTGGTACTTCGTACTCCCCGTCCGCTAAACCCTCCCCGCGCCGACAGGCCCCGGTATCAAGCCCTTTGCTGTGCCCATCGACGACGCAGTGGCGAATCGGCGACGTTGAGGAGGATATCCTCCGCCGTTGGGCCAACAACTCCATCCGAAAATACCGGCGCCGATGCGAACCGTCCACCCGCCTCTTCGGTGCCCTTTCCCGCTCCGTTGTCCTGTTCCTTTCGCCATCATTCGTTGCCCATGCACGGGATGGGGGGGAGGGGGGCCTTATTTTCCGCATTCTACTAGCTCAGGGCCTCCTCGGAACTCGTTCGAGTCCAGCCAGTTCCAGACCAGGTCCTGGATCGAAGGGAGCTCCCGTCTCCAACACCGGGTCAGGCACAGTCTAGGACGGCTCGGGACATGGGCCGCGTATCTTGTTCATAGCCAACGGAATACAAGTATGCAAAACATGTCGATCCTAAATCAGTACTCTGTGCGGCATGCCGTTCCTCCACTCCCTCTACATATACGACTTGCGGCACCCGCCCGTCTACTCCTGCACGACCAGCGGCTCAACGTTCCAGATGCCCTCGGCGTACTCGTTGATGCACCGGTCGCTGCTGAAGAAGCCCATGCGCGCCACCGACACGATGCACTTGGCCACCCACTCGTCCTGCTTTCGGTACGCCTCGTCCACCAGCTCCTGCGTCTCGATGTAGCTGTGGAAGTCGTCCGACACCAGGTAGTAGTCGCCGTGCTGCCGCACCGCCGCGATCATGGCGCTGAAGTCGTGCACCGAGCCGAACGTGCCCTTTTCGATCTCGTTGAACACCTTGTCCAGGTCGGCGTCGATGCTGTGAGAGCCGTACGTGTGCGCGTGGCGGAGGTCCTCGACCTCCTCGGCGAGGTTGCCAAACAAGAAGATGTTGTTCTCTCCGATCTCGCGCGTGATTTCAATCTATGCCGTGTCAGCGGTGAGACGATTGGGCAAAGCTCATGATGGTGGCCAGCTTACGTTTGCTCCGTCGCAGGTGCCGATGATGAGGCCGCCGTTGAGGACAAACTTCATGTTGCTGGTTCCCGAGGCCCTGAAAAAACTCGTTAGCACACCGTCTACACGCCCCATGCATAGCTCGGTAGACGTACTCGGTTCCGGCCGTAGAGATGTGCTCGCTTATGTCTGACGCGGGGCAGATCATCTCGGCCTTGCTGACGTTGTAGTCCTCCAAGAAGATGACCTTGAGGAGGTCGCCAATCTCCTCGTCGTTGTTGACAACGGACCCCACGGCGTTGACGAGGTGGATGATCTGCTTGGCCATCCAGTAACCCGGAGCAGCCTTGCCGCCAAAGATGGAGACGCGAGGAAGCTGCTTCTTCTTCTCCTCGGGGCTCATGGCTTTAAGAGACAGGTACCGGTGAATCACGCCAAAGATGTTGAGTTGCTGCCTCTTGTACTCGTGGATGCGCTTCACCTGGACATCGAACAGCGACGCGGGGTTGACGATGACGCCCGTTGTCGTCTTGATATGCTTGGCCAGGCGCACCTTGTTGGCGTACTTGATCTCTGCCCACTCGCGACGAAACGCGGCGTCCTTGGCATACGGCTCGAGCCGGTTGAGGTTCGTCAAGTCCTTGAGGAACCCGTCGCCGCCGCACTTGGAGGCAATCAGCTCCGAGAGGCGGGGATTGGCTTGGTGCAGCCATCGCCTGGGCGTGATGCCGTTTGTCACGTTGGTGAACTTGTCCGGGCCGTAGATTTGCACAAAGTCCTTGAAGATGGTGGTCTTGATCAGGTCCGAGTGCAGCTCGGCCACGCCGTTGACCTTGTGCGATCCGACAATGGCCAGGTATGCCATGCGCACCATCTTTGGCTGCCCCTCTTCGATGATGGACACCCGTCGGAGCATATCTCTGTCCTCGGGGAAAGCCTTCTCCACCGTCTGGAGGAAGTAGAGGTTGATGTCATAGATGATCTGCAGGTGTCTCGGGAGGAGGTGCTGCATCAGTCCAACCGGCCACTTCTCCAAAGCCTCCGGGAGCACGGTGTGGTTGGTGTAGCCAAACTTGAGCGCATGTCAGCAGATGTCCCCGAGTCCGAGCAAGATAGGTAGGTAACGCATACCGTGCTGGTAACAATGTCCCACGCGAGGTCCCATTCAAGCCCCTCAATGTCAATGAGAATGCGCTGCAGCTCGACAATGGCCAACGTCGGGTGAGTGTCGTTGAGCTGGATGGCGACCTGGTCGGGGAACTCGGTCCAGGCGCGCTTCGACTTCTTGAAGCGGCGCACGATGTCGTAGAGCGACGCCGACACCCAAAAGTACTGCTGCTTCAGGCGCAGCTCCTTGCCCCGCTCCAGGTTGTCATTGGGGTACAGCACGGCGCTGATGGTCTCGGCACGCTGCTGGTCGGCAACGGAGCTCTCATAGTCGCCGTTGTTGAACTTTTGAAAGTCAAACTCGCCGCCTGACGCCTTGCTGGACCACAGGCGAAGGTTGTTGGTGGTCGGGGTGTCGTACCCGGGGATGGGGACGTCGTAGGCAACGGCCACCACAATCTCGCCTCCTTCCCAGATCGACACCGTCTTGCCGTCGGCGTTGGTCGTCTTGTTGACATGGCCGAAGAATTGAATCTGCCATGATGGGTCAGTTGCGTCAGGACACCAGGGGCCCGGTTGAGAGGCTCTCTCACATCGACGGTCACGTCGTGACGGGGAAACTCCCAGGGGTTAAAGTCCAGCCAGTAGTCAGGAACCTCGACCTGGTATCCGTCAATGATCTCCTGCTTGAAGATGCCATATCTGTATCTCAGGCCATAGCCCCAGGCGGGATAGTTGAGGGAGGCCAGACTGTCGAGGAAGCAAGCAGCCAAGCGACCCAGGCCACCATTTCCGAGGGCGGCGTCGTGCTCCTGGGTGATGATATCTTCGATCCTGAAGCCGAGGTCCGAGAGACCACCTAGCACCGCGAGTCAGCGCATCGATCTTCAGCACCAGGTATGTTAGAGCGATGCCCACCCTTGGCCGCGTCCTTGAGCCCGACGTTGAGCATGGCGTTGTCCAGAGCCCGTCCCATCAGAAACTCCAAGCTGAGGTAGTAGACACGCTTGCTGTCGCGGTACGTCTGGCGCTGCTGGGTCTTGTTCCAGTCGGTGATGAGGCGGTCGCGGAACGCAAGGCTCGTCGCTGCGTACGCCGCCGTCTCATCGCAGTTGAACATGCTGCGGGCCAGCGTGGTCTCGACATGGCGGACGACCTCCTTCTCGAAGCCAGCCTTGTCTGTAAAGTTCTGGACCTGGTTCTTCTGCCACGCCTCGCGCTGCGGTTCGGGGATGGAGGCTGCAGCAGTGGTCAGTACACATCACCGAAGGACCGAAGGACCGAAGGACCGAAGGACCATCAGAGAGCGGGGGATGCACCTTCCACGCTCTTGATCTCGCCGGCTCCAAAGCCAGTAAAGGTCCTCTTGTGCTTGGGTCGGGAGATGCCAGCCGGACCCACGGCCCCCTGGATGTCCACAATTGGAGCTCCCGTCGAGGGCCGGCGCTCCCGGGTAGGCAGTCGCTTCGGCTGTTCGGTCGCCATGGTTGTGCTTGACGGTCACAGAGGTCAGCGATCTGAATCGAAGAGGAAGAAAAGATGCCTCGAGCACAATTGCATCCGGGAGATCCGTCCTCGTGTACGGAGGAACGTACGAGTGAGGTCCCAGGAGCTATAGTGGGGTTGAAGCGGGGTGATGGAGGCGCGGGGAACCAAGCTGTGGGCTCACCTTTGGGGCTCGCAGGGATGGTCAAACGCAGCGCAACGATATTGATACCAGACACGGAGGAGGATGTGGTTGCAAGATAAGAATACAGAGAAGTGGATGGAGGAGGAGAGGGAACATTTAAAAGGGGTGACAACGAGGAGATGAATCACATGTCGTGTTCGTCGCTGGCCTCTGGTTTACGATTACATAGGTACACATCTCCCGCGCGCCCGTTAATTCGCTACGGGCTGCATCAAGCTTCGGCGCGGGGCGGCCCAAGCAAGATAGCGTCATCTAACGTCTTGACTGCATGCGCCTTCCATGTCGCCTCGCCTCACCACGCGTCTCTGCCATCCTGATTGTCGTTCCGGTCGCATCTTCCTCCAACCCAACCCTTGCCACTCTTCCCGGGCCATCCTTTGTCATGCTGCTTGCTCCGCAGTCGATGGGCACCGTGCGCAGCCAGCCAGGAAGCCAGTACGGATGCCGCCGAGAATGAGCCTTGAGCTTGGAGCCTCCGCTGGGCTAGCGCCCGTTGGTTCTTGCGGCAGCCAAGCAAGCCAAGGTAGTGTCGATGGTGCCAACCGCTTCGACATCCGCGAGTATTAAACCGCCGCCGTCTTTGCACGCGGCGTTTTCCTCTCACTTTCTGCGCAGCTGCGCTGTACATGGCGTCCAACGGGGTATTCAGCATGTTCTAGGACACGTCCACGCCCATTTCGTCCTGAGCCATCGACCCTACCCCCGTCTCGGGCATCCGGTCCTCCCACTCTGTTGGAGAGCCGTCGACCGCGCCCGCAATCACAGGCCCGGAACGCGGTCCTGCATCCCATTCCCCAGCGATATCCAAACTTCCCTCACGTCGTCTCCAAGTAATCATATCAACCGTATCGTCATTCAATTCCGTGCCGTCCACGGAGCTCCAAGTGATCCAGGCATCCTAGGCCTGCGTGGCTGTCTTGGCCCTGCGTGGCTGTCTTGGCCCTCCGGCACCTGCAACCACATAAGCATTAAGCACAGCCGTAGGCGCCGCATTCGAACTGTCGACTGTTTCCATCGATGAGCACGCGCGTGCTGGCCGGTCGAGAAGGTGTCTGGGCCAGAAGCTGGTTCGGAGGCTCGGTTGGGGGTGAATTAGAGTAGTTTTTGCCGCCCGTTACCGGCCATGTCGTGAAGGAGAAAAGGAACGAAAATATGGCGTCGAACCAGATGAACGCCGCCGAGAAAGGATCGGCCCTCCCAAAACTCCAGATAATGCTGTAGGACGCCAACACCCTCCACACCCCGCTTGCTTCGTAGTCGGCAGCCTGTGGCAGACCCATCAAAGAATACCCGAGTCCTTAAGCGCGTTGTTCAAGATGGTTTCCTTAACAGCTGCGAAAACAAGCCGGATGTTCGATGTATCCGTCGCTTGGGTCAGGCTAAAGCGAGGTTAACATCTCACCAGCCGCATTCCCTACGGGGGAAACCGCACTTACTGTGGGTATAGGTTCAAGTGTGCCCTGTTGACTTGGTTAAAGCGCCATAAGAGGTATTTGGCTGCCTTGTTGACGTCGTTACCGCCGGAGTAGTCTGGGAAGTAGTTGCCCAGGGGTGATCGAGTGAGCTTCTGTTTGAAAATGTCCACCTTGTTGAGAAATAGGATTATGCTAGTCCTCATGAACCATCGCGAGTTGACCACCGAGTCGAAGAGCAATAAGCTCTCCATCATTCGGTTCTGTTATCGGCCGTTAGATATCGCTCGTCGTGGCTCGAATACGGCCTAAAACGCACCTGACTGCTCTCTTCGAGTAGGACTTGATCGTATTCGCTGAGCGCGACGCAAAAAATGATTGACGTCACGTTCTCGAAACAATGAATCCATTTCTTTCTTTCACTCCTTTGCCCGCCAACATCGAACATGCTAGGGGCCCAGTTAGCTGCCAAAAAAGCAATACCCAAATGACGATGCGGGACCCGACTGACTGTATGCTGAGCTGTCCCATTTGAAACCGCGTTTCGTAGATACCAGTGGTCTTTGTTCGTGCTCGCAGCACGTCCATCTCGTTGGGCAAGTAATCTGGCGCAACAATGCGCATCACTTCCTGGAAGAAGCTGTGTCGCAACCCGCGTTAGCACACCCTCACATAGGCCTGGCAGCTCAGCAACTCACTATTCGGCCGAGTCCATGAGGTAAAACTCGGTCTGGTGCTCCATCAACTGGTCCCTAGCCGGGTCGGACCACAATGACTGCACAGCGATGCCCACCTGCGGGTCGATGTGCGCCTGCGGGCCGGACTCGGCTTGGTAGTCCATCAAGAACTCTGTGTGGCGCTTGTTCTCGTCGACCTGCGGCTCGATGTCGAACTGCTGCATGGCAGTGATGACGGCCTTGGCGCACTCGACCAAGTTCTTGAAGACGGTAGGTCTGTAGTTGTACAGCTCATCCTCGGAGTACCCTTTCAGGTGGATGATCTTCATCTGCTTGACAATTGTCGACTTGCCGCTCTCGCCAGAGCCTGGGGGTCGTGTCAGCAAGGGAGAACTTCAGCATGCGTCCGTCGCCGTACCTAGCAGTAATATCTTGCATTCCTTTCGTAATCTCTTGGAGTCCTCCTCGAGCGCCTTGTCGATCGCCTGGCTCTTCTTCTTCTGTTCCGCCTCCTCGCTGCTGGAGCTCATACACCCGCCCATCCTGAACAAGCTGGCGGGTTCGACGATTGCACGCCGAAGCACCCGTTGAGGGACAGGTTCGGTCGGCCGGCAAAGCGGTCAAGGCCACCAGATGGCGCGATGATACCGGGGCTACTGACCCATGGGCGTTGGTGAGGGTAGAGTCGCGGTCGTCGCGACGGACGATGTCGTGGGCGACGACGAGGTTATTGCCGATGGGTCGTTCGGCACAGGCCCGGGCTCACGGCAATGCGCGTAGCACTGTTTGTAGGCGTCGCAGCCGAAGCGGAGGGTGGTAAGGCTGGTCGGGGCGTGAGGATGTGACGGAGCGGCCCGGTGGGGGAGCAGAGCTGGCCTGCGGCGGACGGCAAGAGAAGGTAAGGGATCAGGCTCGTCGTCGGATGGGCGACGGTTGCCGGTGGGAGCCGGAGTCGAGGACGCCGTGGTACTCGGTCGACGTAGCGGGCAGCAGCGAGAGGGTGGTAAGGTAGATGGAGGTTGCAGTGGCAGTGAGATCCGAGCACCCTCCAGGCGCGGTGACAATGACAGGCTGGGGGAGGGCTACGCCAATTGGCGTGGAGCGGTGGTGAAGGATGGTGGAGGAGGTCCCCGACCCCAGCCGTAGGCAGCTCTGTACGGATACCGATGGAGCCCCCAAAAAGAAGCACTCGACGTCAGCACCCACGAGTACGAGTACCTACCTGAGGCAGACGCTGGCTGCAGCCTCACTGGTGAATGGCGTTGTTGAACAGGGCGAGGCAGTCGAACGGCAATGAAACAAGCCGCCCTGGAAGAAAGAAGGGCAAACAACGGACGGAACAATTCGCTGCCGGAGTTGCTTGGTACCTCGACGTACAAGTACAGGCGCACGAGGCGAGGAGGGGAAAGAGGAAAGACGGCGCCGACCCGCAGGAGATTGGGCCACGTCCTTTGTGCTGTCCGTACCAGTACAGGCGTTGACAGGCCAGGCAGGCACCAACGGCCGCAAGTCCAGGGCTCCTTACGGAGTACAGGTACATGAGAGTACGTACTCGCACGCACACGGCTGCTTGAGACGACTACCTCACCCAGATGCCCGGATTGCATACGAAGTAGCAAGCATAGGAATTAATAATGCAGACTAACTACTGCCAGGTTTGATTCGCTAGTATTCCCTCCACCGTACTTCGTACCAGCAGACGACACCGAGGTGCGTTTGTTCTCCCCGCCGGCTGCAGACTTGCCGTTGACTTGCCGCTGACCCTGTCCGGCGGTGGGAGTCGGGCGAGCACTAATTATCTCAGCCACTGAAGGCACCACTGGAAGAAGCTTGGCCCTCGCAGCTGGGGGCCGTGGTCGTTTTTTCATTGGGTGCAGCTCGCAGGTCTGTTTGCTAACGCAAGCCAGCTCCATTGACGGCCGGGAGAGCTCCTCCCGCTTGCTCCTGTCGTCGTCGATGGGCTTGGGGCTTGGGGCTTGGGGCTCGGGGTGGAGAAGCGCCTCCTCAACAGCCGGTAGCATCGCGCACCTGCGCACGCTGGCACGTCCGCCTCTCCGCGGGTGGAGTGGAGGCTGATGGAGACGGGCAGGGACCGGCGGACGCTTGCCTGCTGGCCGGCAGAGCTGAGCTGGCTCACGGCGAGCGAGCTGTCTGTGCCAAGCGACGGGCCAAGGTCGACGCCCGGTGCTGTTCGGCAGGATACTCACGCGTACGAAGTAGAACAGCGCGCATCCAGCACCTTGCAAGGACAAGGGCGAATGGCCAGGCACCAGGACGCTGCGTGCTTTTCACCACGAGGACAGCGGCCAGTGGGTGGCATTCCCATGCCCAAGGTTGCCCTGCAGCAATGTCGAACCAACGCATGCACTGCAGCGCCTCGCATGTGCCTAGAGATGACCGGTGATGAGAGAGTCAGATGTCCATGTCTCATCGTCAGCTGTCGCAGAACCCGGGCTCCGACTTGCGCCCAGACGGTTTGACATTGGCGTTTTGTACAACAAACCTTCGCGCTGCATGCGCCGGGAGCCCGACGCCCGCCCAAATTAAGGTACTGGACAGAGCACGAGCCGTGAGCTCCCGCATGCGGCGGTCCAGGCCCACGCCTACGGTACAAACCGCAAGCCATGTCTCCTTTCATCAGCACCACCAGAAGACGAGACAGACTGAGCAGCAGGTACCCAATGGGCTCCACTGCTTCAAATGTGGCAGGCCACGGACTATTATCCGTATTGTCAGCTGCTTAAGCCCGTCAATTCCCTCGTCCCAACACCCCTTGATGCTTCATCGACAGCAACAACTGTGCTTGCTCTTTTGGGCCGGAATATTCTGTCGCTCGTACTCCGGGCTTCGTGTACGAGATACGAAGTACGAAGTACGAATAGCACCAGAGACAACCGCCAACAGGGGACCGTCAGCTCCCAAAGTTGACCAACTTGACCTCCCATCGCGGTCCCTGACAGAGCTCCAGACGCCCCCTTGTGGCTGCAGCTAAAATCGGCCGATGGATCGTCGGCACCCATCCTATCACAGGCTCGAGGCTGCCTCAGCGCCAAGAACAAAGCTTCTAGTGTTGCCGTTGCCTCTTTGACCAACTCACGGACAACAAACCACAGCCCTGATTTGTACTAGATTTGGGTCACAAGTTACTGAGCCAACACGAATCCAGGAGTGGTCTGACATGGCATCGCACAATGCACTCCCAGATCGAGCCGTCCCACGATTACATCCAGGCCGGGCCATTGCGCGGCCCATGCGAGCAGAAGACAGTCGCCCGCCCAGGAACAGGACCCCGGCCCATGTCCAATTTGTGACGACAGGGAACACACGTGGCCGATTGGGTCTGGACGCTCGAAGCCGTCGACAGTCTCATTTATGATACGACGTGCCGTCGCTCTCAGCCCGGCTCCATGGTTTGTTTCTTCTTCCTTTCCCGCCATTTCCTTGGTTTCCACGTGCGTGTGCAGCCAAGACTCTCCTTTGCAGTACTGTAATAACGGGTCATCAATGGGCAAGCTCCGTGATGTGTACATACTTCGTACTTGGTACTCGAACGGAGACATAACAGCCCCTCTTCCACACGCGGAGGTTCATTTACCGGCCAAGGCTTGGCACCTGCATCTGCACATCAGAGGTTTGGGGCCGCTTGGGGGCCGTAGCAAACCGAACGTGGATTGCTTATTATTCTTGCATCGCGCGTTCAAGCCAACAAAGTTATATAGGTACTTGCATGGTTGGTGGGTTTGGCGTCACAAGGGCCTCTCCTGTTGGCCGGTTATAGACACCGGGCAGGCCAACCACCGAATGCGAAACGTTGCGGATATTACCACCAACGTGGCACGACAACATGCCGCATATCGCCCCTCGCTCAAGGTGCAACGCACCCGTCGAAACCTCCAACTCTTTACTCCTCTCACATGTCTGCGTCCATTGCGGGAAGCTTCACATGCGCATTTCGTCATTATAGCCAATCCGTCGGGAATTACCAAAGCTTACTCTCGTTGGAAGACACGTAACCAGTTGCCAGCGACTACAGGTACCGTAACATTCAAGCTCCGGTGTGGCTATACGCAATGCAAGACGCGATGGCCGACGGGGAAAGTGTATATGGCATGCCTTTTAGTGTTTTATCAACGTGTCGTTGCCAGTCTGATTTCCAGCGTTGGAACCTCGCGTGATGAGCAGTCTGCTCCGAACCGCGCCCAGATCCACGGGGATATCCGCAGCGGCTGCCACTGCCAGACTCTAATAACATGGAGTCGTTCACACAGGCCATTGCTCTGCTCCCTTCTGGATCTAAGAAACGGACCGGGGTTCCGGGGTTCCTTATCTCTATTTGCTCTCGCCGGCTGTCGGCTTCGCATCTGACCGTCCATACTCGAGACGCCACCACTTGATCGCCGCGGCAAGCCCCTTCACAGTCAACAGTGTCGGGTAGTGATGCTTTGCGTCATCGTCCTCTATCCGAATACACTTCCCCACACATGGCGACTCAGAGACGATGTACGAAGTACGGATGTACTGTAGCCTATTGCCCACGTGATGCGGTGGAGGCTTGGCGGGACGGCTCCTGATGCCGTCTCCAGTTGCCAGCAAATCTCCAGTAATTCATTGGTGATCTGTATCCGCAGCCCGCACCACCACGCACCGCGACAGGGGCAATTGGATGCCGACGACGAAAATGTGCGATAGGGCCTGCAATCCCCTGCCGCCGCCGGATCGAGCTGACTGACGTGCATCGCGCAGACCGGGCCATCGACGAGTACGGGCAGCATACCCAGCATACCCAGCATAGGTACCCAGCATACCCAGCGCATCCGCCTCTCGAGCAGCCGGGCCTCCTTCGATCCATCGCCGCATGCCGATATCGTCATCCCTCCGCCCTTTGGCTGGACACGCCGACCCCGACTTCCCCGCCGCAGTGACACTTCATCGTGCATTGCTGCACCTCGTTGTCGGACAGGCGAGCTCGGCAAAGCTCCCATGGTAGTTTCTGACCGCCGGCCATTCCACCCTAGGAGCCGAGATCTCGCCCGCCCCCTGCTGGCAGACCTGGACGAGAGCCGACGCCCCAGACCAGACCGTCCGTCTGTCCGTCTGTCCGTCCGTCTGTCTATCAGCCAAAGGTATATGTGGTGCAGCTGGTGGCATTAAACACCGGCCTCTTTTGAACTGCGCCCCGGGTGCTGCCGCCGCCGGATACCTGCCGACCCGACTCGCATCTCTCCGCTACCCCGGACACGAGGGCGCCGCCCTGATCCTCGAGACGCCCCAAGGACACTTTGAGACTCTCGACCAAAGGCGCATGGATCCTTCATAGCGGCGCACAGCTCCCGCAATTCCCGGACGAGGCATCGCTGGTGCACCGAACCACAGCACCCGAGACAGTATGAGTGGCGAGGACGACGACGGCTCCCAGAATGGGACTGAGATGCCGTCAGTGCTGTCGCCAATCAGCCCACTACCGCCTGACGCACCGTCTGGCGCCGGTTTCACGCCGCTGGTGACTGTCGTTGGCTTTCACCACGCCCGCGGTCCCGAGGTCGAGAACTGGTTTGGCGCCGCCGACGGAGTCGACCCAGCCGCCGACTTTGGATGGTCCTTGCTCCCGTTCATGGCCTTGAGCGACGGAGCCCATGCGTGAGTTTCCCTCCCCATCGGCCTGCCTCCCGGTGGTCAATAGGCGCCCAGGTAAACTGACAGCTGCCAAGTTCGGAGGAGGACTTCTCGTACTTTACGTTGCTGCGACCAAAGACTGAGAATGAGGCAGCGACGTCACTGTTCGGCATATCATGTACTCGGCAGCTCGACTCCTCACTGCTCATCAACCGGCCAGCCGACGTGACCCGCTCAACTGTCCAGAAAGCCGTCGTGGTGATTGCGGATAGCCCGCAGTTCTTTGGCATGCTGCGAGAACGGCTCAGCATCGTAACCCAGGCTTGGTTTGCCCAGCGCGAGTTCACCGATACTGAGATCCTGCGGAGATTCCAGGAGAGCCTCGCAGATGAAAAGGCTAGAGGCATCATGGAGGACTCTGGCCGTGACCAGTATCTGGGCATGAGTCTGCGGGAACTCATCCACGAGTTCAAGTGGCAGACCCTCGTCCTGTTCAAGTGCTGTCTTCTCCAACCAAAGGTACTTATTCGCCGTTGCGGGAGTGGTGGTGCAGAGCAAAGAAGAACTGACGCTCGCAGATGCTATTCTTCGGCTCCAGATGCGACCGGTTGTGCATGGTCCAATACTCTCTTATTTCCCTGATACCCGGCCTTTTGCGCAACCTGCAGGACTGTGCGGATCCAGAACTGGACAGCTACGAGAAGAAGCTCTCGCAGCCCACGAGTCTGCAGAGCAGCAATCGTGACTCTCTCTTGTCCTTCATGGGGCTTCCTTTGCAGATTTTCGGCAAGGTAAGAGCAGCTGTGCCAGGTTCCCAAAGGCGCTTGCTGACCGTTGCTGCAGGGCAGCTTTTTTGGTCCATATACCCCATTGCAGCAGCTCGACATCCTGGCCGACTTTGGTACCAAATCATACCTAGTCGGCAGCACAAACTCCCTGTTACTTCAGCAAAGGGATCGGTACAGCGACATACTCGTCAACCTGGACGAGGACACGGTCAACATCACGTCCGCTTCCCTGAAATCGGTGCTGGCGCTGACCCCAGCGGATCGGAGATGGATAGACTACCTGACGCAGGAAGTCAACGAGACCTGGGACGAGACGAACCCAAGCAGACCCAAGACTATGCAGTATGTCGGAAGCGAGGAGTTTATCCGATCGCAGTTTGAAGCGTACATCTTGGGCCTGATATCTTCCGTCAAATTCCACAACTTCCTCGCCGCCAACGTCGACGGCTCCAAGGGGTTTACGGGAGCCGAAGATCCGGCCGTGGATTTTGGGCTGGAATGGGTCGAGTCCTGGATGCGCACGGAGAACTACCGCATGTGGGACGCTCACACCGACTCGAACCTGTTTGCCGTCTCTGAGCCAAAGCACCCCTGCGCCGGCGGCCTGACTATCGACGACGTCCAGCGGCGCATAGCGGAGCAAGTCAAGGACCTTCACATCGACGAGCGCCTCGCACAGGGCCGCGAGATCCTGGGACGCAACTTTGCCGTCGGCCGCGAGAAGGCCTCCACGATGCTCAACAAGCTGTACTCTGACGTGGAATACCTGCGGGAGTCGCAGCGCCGTCGGGCGGAAGAGGCAAACAACGGCCAGGGCGCCAAGTCCCCCGCCGACAAGCCCCAAGCCCAGTACCCCGTCGACCTGGCCAAGGCGCAGCAGACGATGCAGACCGTTGGCACCAAGGCTAGCGCATACATGTCCAGCTGGGCGACCTGGGCGGGCGAGAAGCGCAAAACCGGCGGCTGGGGAGCAGCATGGGGCAAGAAGCCGTCAAGGTCCGATAAGACGGGCTCGACTCCCACGAGCCCCATCGAAAAGGACTACCAGATGATCAGCCCGCCGTGGTCCAGGGCCGCGTCGACCGACGACCATGCCAAGCGGCCCCTGACGCAGGCGAGCTTCAGCGAGAGCATCCTCTCGAGAGCAAGCGACTATCACGACAGGCCCGGCTCGGGCTCCTCTGCTGCCGGCGCTTCACCCGAAATGGATCGTGTCGAGGCACCATCCCCAGCAAAGAAGGGAACGGAGACGCCGGCCGCAAAGGCCAAAGACGATGGATTTCAAAACGAGGAGTTGGTCGGGGCCAAGGGCCGGCCGGCCGAGAGCGCAGGAGAAGACATGACGAAGAATCAGACTGGGACTGGGGCTGTGACTGGGACTGGGACGGTCGAGGCGGAGACCAAGTGAGGACGGAAAGACGGGTCTTTTACGCGCAATTCAGCCGCTTGAGGACAGGAAGTTCAGAAACAGACACACGCTGTAGGAACAGGACGCATTGTAATGAGTCAGGCATAGCAAGGGTTTTTATTTATTTACCATCGTCATCAACCCTCATTGCTAAACTCCCTGCCTCGCTCGTATCGCTGTCTCGCTCGGCCGTCCTCTGTCATGTCCCTTATACCCGTTGTCCCTTCCTCCAACAGAAACAGCCACGACGACCCGCTGAGATGCAAGGAGCACAAAAAGCGAGGGGTTCAGCAGGGCAAAATGCATCTATTCATACTACCCGTCCCGGCCAACCTCCCCCGCCATAAACCCCACAGACCCCCTACCAACCCGGCTCTTCGGGCAACGCCAATGCAAAAGATAGAGGAAAGACGGGGTCGTATACAGGCCTGCTTTCGAAGAGCAATAGTGGTGTTCGTTATATTGGGAGAGCCGGTGGCAAGAGCACTGCCAATTAGGCCAGGTACCCCAGCTCGTCGTCGTCCAGTCGCTCGAGATACTCCTTGTCTAGAAGGATTTCTATGCACTTTTTGATGTCTCCCACCTTGGGCACGAAGCGTGAGCGGATCTGGTTGATGGTCTCGCTCACCAGCTGCGTGTGCTTCATCCTCTTCCGTGCCTTCATGATGCGCACGATGGCCGACTGTAGCACTGTTAGCGCCGCTTCGTCTCTTCGCAACCCAGGGAACCGTGCTTACCTGGAGAACCAGCTTACGGTCTTCCTCGATCGTCTTGTTCGTCTCGGCTTCTTCCTGCTTCGTCTCCTTGATGCCGCCCAGATTCAGATTCACTCGAATCTTCTTGCTCTTGAAATCGTAGTTGAGGCTGAAGGTCTTGCCCGCGCCGGGCTTTTCGCCTGCCCCGCCAGACATGAGGAGAACCTTGGCCTTGAGAATTACCGCCAGCGCCTGGTCCAGCACTTCGCTGGTGAGCTGCGTCGCACCGATCATGTCCTCGTATGCGTAGGTATCCTTTTCATTGAAGAGAAGAAGGATGGCCATTTGGTAGATCGAAACCTGGAAGGTGAAGGGTGTCTTGCTGCTCTTGCAATAGCCGGTCCGTATCTCGCCCTTGCAGAGATGCCACAACCATGTGAGCTTGCGACCATCGTGCTTGTGCTTGTAGAAGCGCACGAAGCGCTCGATCTCTGTTGCAATCTCAGCGGGAGGGTGGAAGTGCGTACTGGGCGGCGTGAGTGGCCAGAACCCAGTGCCAAGAATCGAGAATGTCGAATCAACACCGCTCGAGGATCCTATGCTGGCAAGGTGTTCTCCAAACTCCTTGTTCAGGTCCTTGGAGATCTGCATGTCCTGGAACATTCGCTGCAGCTTGTTGGTGTACTCGAAGCCGCACGCCTCCTTGAGCTTGCTGATCATGCTAGTCTCGGCGTCGTCAGAGGAGGAGTTGCTGTGCACCAGTCTTCTGGCCAGCATGCGAGAGTAGAACTTTTGGAAGACGTCCTTGTCTTCAATGTACCTGAAGACGACCATGATTTGGCTGAGTGTTCGCTCCAGATCGGCCTCCTCGATGCTCGTGCTGCTCTTCCGCAACAGAACATCAGTATACTTGGCCAGGAGTTCGGGCGACTTGCTGGACCCGGATTTGCAGACTTCGTTGCGGTTGACGAATTCTCTACAGGCGTTGTCCAGCGACCGAGTAAACTCAGCCTCATCGTTGAAAGCCTTCTTGACCAGCATTTGGTACTGGCTGTGTACTTCGAGGAGAGCATCCACGTAGACTTTTGGCTCCAGCTTGTCCCCCTCCGATGACTGAACCTTCTGGACAGCCGACAGTCCGGCTTTCCGCACGTGGGTCTCAAATCTCGTCCTCAGAGGCTCCAGGCCATCAGGGATGCGTGAGAGAAGGTTGTACATTCTGGCCATGTCTTCCTCGCGGTCGGTGTCCAGGAGGACCTGGAACTCCTCACGCAAGAGATTCGAGTGGTCGGCAATGAGAGCCATGTTGCAGCACTTTTTGAGGGGAACGGCAATGTCCTGATGTAGGTACATGCTCACTCTCTCCTCCTCCTCGGCCAGTCGAGCTTCCGCCTTCTTCATGTACTCGACGACGCTGTTCTCCGCCACGAACTGCTTAGATTCGGCTTGGTAGAATTCCTTGGTTGCAGCCAGGAAGGGTCGTTCAAAATGGTAGCGGTAAACGTCGAGCGTTGACTTGGAGGGGTCGGCTTCGTCGAGGCCCAGGGACACGAACGAGTCTACCACCTGCTTGATCTGGCCATGCTCGATGGTCTCACCGCTGCGTTGCTTCTCCACGAGCTTCAGCACGGCGTCCATGACCTTTGCTGACACCTGCTCAAACAAAACCTTGCGCCATTGAACCAGGTGCAGCGTGTAGACGTCATAAATGTTCTTCTTGCCCTCGTCAATCTCCCTCTTAACCCAGTGACGATTCAGGTATCGAAAGAGGTGGTGGATGTATTTGGCCGCAATGGTGTATCGGTTCCACTCCTTGATATAGTATGTGAGCAAAGCCTCCTCGGTGTGTGACTTTGATTCTTCAACCAGCTGTTCCAGATGTTTTCGGAGATAGGAGATGAGGTTGTTGTAGAGCTCCTCGCCGAGGAGGTGTGCTGTGCGACAAGGGCGCCGGTCAGTCAGAGGGAGCAGACAGGGTATGGGTAAGCTGGGCCGGCTCACCTCCGCGATGGCTGGAGTGCATGGCGGGACCACTAAGTCCGACAGCCTTCTGCGAGGTGCAGAAGTTGTGGACGGCCCTGCGGAGTGTCAACATGGCATCGAGCGGAGAGGGCCCAAGTGAGCGTACGTGTATACCCCCATGTACATCTGCATGTCGATACCTTGCTCGAGATCGTTCATGATGCGGGTGATGCCAGCCTGAAGGTAGTTCCACCTGCTTCGGTCAGCGATGAGCCCATGGCCTCGCGACGGCACGCCTCAACTCACGTCGCGCCGATGTCCTCACGGTTGGGCACCGGGGGCATCTGGCTCGGGGCCGCCATCTTTGCCGCCATAGTCTGCAGCTTCGACCGAGACCGTCGTCGATGAAGGAACGAGCGGAGGCGGGGTCACGCTTGAGGGCCAGCGAGGGTTCGTGGGGAAGTCGTCCGCAGCGAGAGAAGCGCCGGAAAAGCGCGGCTGTTTGCAGGTGGCCGGGTGGGAGAGATGGAGTCACGGCTGACGAGGCGTTGACGTCCGTGTCGATGACCAGCACCAGGCTCGCGAGATGGCGTGTGTAACAAGGAAACAGTAATTATTCTCGTGGTGGCACACGGCGCTGGCCAAGTCCTGTGCTGCTCGCGCCCTCCGCACTTGGTTGCAACCGAAAAGACAGAGGCTCGGCGCTGGGGAGAACGGAGAGGTGAGGTTGCGGAGATGTGATGGACTGGGATCAGGCAGTCAGATCCTCTGGGACGTAGTTCGTTGGCGTGCTGCGGATGAGGCAAGCACAGCAAGCAGCTGTAGCAGAAGGCGCCACCAACCCCAGAGTGGCTTAGCGCTGCATACTGCCACCCTCTACCGCCCACTGAGTAAGCGCCGTAGCTTACAAGCTCAGCCCAAGCGCCGTGGTCCAGATGAAAGGATGTACGAAGTAGCGATACTCACATCGCCGTAGTTGCACGCCACGCGCATGGAAGGCTTCGTTTTGGCCTGGACCAGTTTGGCTCGAAGCGTGCCTGGACCATGCCCGCCCTAAGCGTGTATGGACATGCTGCCCTTGGAGTTGGCTCCTCGTCCAAGACTCCAAGTCTTGCGGTTCATTCTAAGGAGTTGAAAGACCCGAATGCACAGAGCTCTCCCTAGCTGGAGCCGAGAAAGAGGTCGCCGTGGCGATCATCTCAGCCCGACGTGGCGCTGGAGATATTTGAGTAATACGTGGCGGTCATCGCAGCTGCAGTGGGCTGACCACGTAGCCGTCTTCGATTCTAAGCTTTAATACTACGGAACTTCCGGTTTGTAGCCGAAGCAGCAAATTATACATATAGTACCCAGATGAAGGCGGCCAAGGTGCATGCATCGGTATTCGTGACATCATGAGCCTGTAAATGCAACTCTGGTATCTCCCCCTGAAAGTCCTCTCGGCACAGGTAATGCATGTAACTCCTCCGTCCCAAGCCTTCCAAGCCAACAACGCCCAGCGAATGGTCTAATCCAAATCTTGAAGCAACCCCCAGACTCCGATATAAGAGAGCCGTCCGAACGCCTTGTGCTCGATTATGCACGCCCGCTGTCGTTATCGCCGCCGCCGCCCAGCCGCTCCACGGTTCGGAATATGTTGACGGTAAAGGTCATGGTCCAGGAAATGAGCCCGACGAGCTCAAAGACTCCCAAGGCCGTCGAGAGATGCAGGAGGTTGCTCTCTCTAACGTTGTGGTAGACCAGGCTCTCGAATGCCAGCGCCGTGCTGGCCGACTTGAAGATGATGAAGAAGAGGTCGAGCAGGATGAGCCGTATCTTGGATACTCCAGAGCGAAGCCCGACCGGCTTGCCCGTGTACTCGTCCCAGATCATGTAGCCTATGTACGGTATGGCCACGCAGTCCACGACTACTGCAACAGCCGATTGGGTGCGCTCGGCGCTCTTCCTATCGATGGCGTCCTCGAGGTAGTATATCCGAGCCGCTATCCCGAGCGCAAGAACCGACGTGACCATGACGGCCAACCGGAACAGCAAAGGAGACAGCGAGTGCCGCATAACGGTGTTCCAGACGCGTTTGTAAAAGACCACCGTCCGCCGCCGGCGCGACGCCTTGGGGTCGTACGGCTTGAGCTGCGTGTCCACGCTCTGATCGAACGTGGGTTGTAGCCTCTTCAGAACTTCGTAGTCGACAACCTCGGATGCCTCGTTGGGCATGTGCCCCCACGCCGATGAATGTATAAACTCGTGCCATGCCAGCGCGGGCTGAGCAGTGGCAGGGCTGTAGCCGGCGACGATGACGGGCTCCGCCGACCGCAGGTGGTCCCATTTCCTCCCGCGCATCGAGGCGCGCCCATACCGAAGAAAATGGGGGATCCTGGCCCGGACATCTTGCGCCGGCCCCAATTGCGGGTCATCCCAGGCCACGAACCCATCCTTGGAGACCCGCCGCTGGGGCTCGTTCGGGGTCGCATTGTGTTGCGCCTGCACGACGCGCGCGGGAGGGTTGAGGAGTCGGAGCTGGTCTTCGGGCGGCGGGCCGTATCTCTCCTCGTAGGAGTCGATCCAGGCTGCGTAGTGCATCAGCAGTGTGGCAGACATGGAGGTGCGGAATGCGTACGGGGTAGGGATCGCGGTGGCCGCAACCGCAGGGTGCTGCCTTCAGCATGGCTGTCGGCCGTCTCGAGGGAGCCAGGCGCATTAGACGGGCTTGACGGGGTAGGCGGTCGAGGCGGCGATGCCGCCGACATGGTGAGAGGCCCGGGAGGATCCGCGGCGGCAAGTCAGATCCTAGGAGCGTGCTCAGCTGCTTCGCATTGTTCTCGACGAGCTCGTGGGCAAGCGCTTCGTGGAGGGCGCGCGCAAGTCATGCCCGGGTCAAGGAAGTATTACCTAAAGGGCGCGGGGGAACAAGCAGCGCTGCCGTGGCCACGGTTCCGGAGTCACTGGGAGTCTCGGAGTCTCGGATGGCTGGAGTCAAGTTCGAGGCTTCGAGGCCTCGTGACGGTGGGTGGAGCTGACGCATGTGCCTGATGCAGTGGAGCAAGCAGTGACCAGGAGGCGTGCCGCCCAGGCACTTCCCAGCAGCCCATATTAGCGTCCCGCGAGTCACCTGATGGCGCGCGACAGGGGGACCCAGACACGCGTTGGGCGTCGCCAATAAGCGTGACAAGCCACGGACTCGAACTTTCGCATCTGCCATCATCCACCCCCCTCTATATCAGCCAGGAAGTCTCGTCGGCGAACGCGGCGTCCAGCTATCGGGACATCTGCCGTCGGCATCGGATACATCAGTACTGCCGTGGGTGCTCCTCGACTGTGCCAGGGGGTTCAAATGGTCCTCGTCGTGTCGCCATTGACCGACCCCTGTCGCTCGAGGATCCCATGAATCTGCTCTCAGCGCCACGCCTGTCCAGAGGCTCAGATTCGGTTGAAAAAGTTCGAGCACCTCACCAGGGCCTCCAGATCAAAATCGTCCGGCGCTTTCAAGATCGCCAATCTCGAGCACGATGCCAGTGGACCTGAAGGTAAAAAAGGGGAGGCTTGGGGCGTTCGCCCGCCAAAATTCCGACGGCGGCGCCAACGCCAATGCAACAGCGCCCAAGAATGAGCCCGAGGTCGAAAATCGATCAGAGGATCCGCAAGTCGCCTCTCACGGACCAACACGTCAAGAACTGGCAGAAGCTGCCAGGCTTCCTGTGCCTACCGGTCCCCAACATGTTGCTGCCTCCAGTCATCAACAGAACGGCCACATGGCCAGCCAACAAAAGCTGCGATCACCGCCACGTATTACCCAAACATCTCCGACGCCACGCCGGGCCGGGAAGCCATCGGATGATCGCAACGGTGACCTCTTTTCCGGCTCTCAGCTGGGCGAGAACTTCATGCAGTCGGGTCTTTCAACTCCTCGGAATGAACCGCAAGACTTGGACGAGGAGCCAACTCCAAACGCGAGGCGACAAAGTATCCGCGCCATCCAACACCACACCAAGGATGCGGATAGAGCCTTCCTGGGTAGCGACGCTGCAGCTTTCAAGATGGGAGACGATGGCATGATGTCTGTCGTCGCCCCTGGGCCTAAGCCCCGTGCCCTGCCATTTTTCATGGACGGCTTTCAAGACGACGCTGTCATTGACGAGAAGAGACGCCTGCCTAACTACGTTGCCGACCGCAACTATCCTTCCTCGGCAGTCGCGCAACAGTCGACGCTTCCCCTGCGCCAGGTTTGGGTCAAGAATCGACCCGCCCCAAGCCAGAGGACTGTGCACGCAAGACGTGAGGTCGGCAGCCCGTCCCCATCCGTGGAGAGTGCCCTGTGGCAAGGTCAACGCACGCGGGATGAGCCCCGCCAGGCAACCCCCGGCCATCATCCGGAGGAGGAGCTGGATTCCATCCGCGGGTATGAGGAGCCGCGCATGGTATCTGATCTGCAAGATGTCCGGGATGCCAAGCGGCTTCCTGTGGGGGGAGGCCCCATGCATGCCAACATGGCGCAACACAGGCTGTCCAAGGATCGGAAGCGCCGCCGAGGAAGCGCAGACTATGATGACAAGATCCTCACCTGCATGACGTACCAGGATCTGCAGGACGAACCTTTCGATATGGATCCCGCGAGGACTACTGGACAGAATGGCCACGACTCATTTTCCAAGCTTCCCTTGAAATTGGAACAGTATCGGCAGCAAGGGGCAAAGGAGCAGCATCATATGTTTTCAACAATGTCCATGGACGACTGGGAAACATCAGGCGATTGGTTCGTCGACCAGTTTACGGATACGATGAATAGGTTGAGGGATGCCAGACGCAGCAAGCGCCGCATGATCCAGGGGTTTGAAAATGAGGCTGCTGCGCGCGAAGAGGCTGTCCGCCTGCGCGCGGAGACAATTGACCGGAAGCTGGCAAAGATGCGGCAAGATGGACAGCGCGTGGTGGAAGACAAAATCCTGTAGCGCGGAGCCAACTGTGCTTGGGATTAGTGTCGGCGGACCGTGCATGTTACGATACTGAGAGACATGACTGCATCAGCGGGAGTTCGGATTTGCTTTGCTCGGAAGGCATATACTGGGTGCTTGATAAGTCTGGCGTTTGGAGGATACAATAGTCAGCTTCTCCCCGTGGGGCATCATCCACGAAGACAGCCCACGGGTTGTAAATCAAGGTCTCTTGGAAGTCACATTTCTATGGACTTGTACCCTCAGACAAGAATTACCTGCTTTACCCTTCTGTCACGGCCAACAACCATCCGTAGTTGACACCCAGGGCGGTCCGAGAATATCCCCTTTCTGACACCATCCGTGTAGAGCTCGTACCCAGGAAAGTATCCGTCGACAAACTTGACCACTTGCTCTGGAGTCATGCCGGCGCTGGGGTCTCCTCTCTCGGTCCGCAGACAGTCTTCCTGCTCCTGGCGCCAGGCGTAGACGTATTCTACATCTTCTGAGTCGATGTGGATGAATGCGTCGAACGAGTCCGTGAGGCCATCGTACTCCTTCAATTTCTCGTTGAGGAAGAGTAGGTGCTCTAGGCGATGCTTTCGTAAGGTGCGGCTGGGGGCGTTCCATTTGGCTTCCACGTCTCCCGAACTTATGGGCCGGAAGCCGACGCACCAGCCTTCGAGCAGGACTGCCTGGGCGGGGGGCTGGCCTGGCTGGTTGACGGCTTTCCATCGAGTCCCGGGTAGGCGATCGCCCTGGCCGGAGAATGCGCCCTTGTCGTACTGGGGAAGGTGTGTTGGCCGTCTCTGTATCAAAGATGTAAAGACGGATTTCGCGAGAGCCATGTCATGAGTTCCTGGTTTAGGTCAGTTCGGCCGGTCCTCGACGCTCCTGCGCGAGACGCTCATACCAGGCTCCCCTCGATGCTGCACAAGCGCATTGTCGGCATGGTCCCGGGCCAGCACGACTTGGTCATCGTGCCTCAAGTAGAAGTCGTCGATGCTGCAAATCAACGTGTGTATACCGTTGTTTTCCAGTGCCGCCGCCAAGGCTGCGACCAGCGTCGTCTTGCCGACTCCCTGCATGCCATTAAGGCCGATGATCAAGGGGCGGTCGTGAGATCCCGCTTGGTGTGCCTCGAGGCGTTCGAGGATGAAGGGGATACATATCGACGCCTTGTCATCCACGAATTTCTGGGCCATTTTCGGCGCTCTCGCGTTTGACAGATTGAACTCTTGGCTTACAGCTTGCGTTTGTTCAGTGATGCTTGTCTAGGGAGCTGCGCAACCAGACGGTGCCGGGTACGGCGCTCGTCTGGGTGGGGAAGCCGGAAGTCGAGTGGGGTATCCGCAGTGGAGTGGGAGTTGGAAGTTCGGGACTGACTTCAAATCTAGAGTATATCTTGTCTTTTCCATTGACGAATTTACAGTAACATTTTTTTAACAGATGCAACCGACTGCCAGCATAGGTGTGTTGCGTGGATTTAAGAGATATCTGGAATTTGGCTGTGGTCGCTCAGATCGTGGTTCTAGTCGTGGTGACGGTGGTGGCACATTTACTTTCGCCCAAGCAGCCAACCATCCCAACTATGCAGTAGTAAGCGTCACTCTGGTATATTGGAAAATTCGTACCAGGCATTATGAAACCTAAGAGAGCTCATCAAACGTCGCCCGGAATCAAATCTCAAAGTCATAACTATGTGCTTGAACGAAGCAGGGTTGGATCTGCACGACTTGAGTAGAGAATACCCGGGAGATAACTTCCAAAGACGAACTGCTTTAATTCAGCTCGGGCGTCCCGTAATAGCGTACTGTGCTTCGTGACGAAATGTGAATGCACTCAGGAGTGCTTCGGAAACTCGTGTTGTAATACATCAAGGCTCTGGAGACGGTGGAGAAGACCGAGTACTTTGTGGCTCTGAGAGCCCATTACATAATATCGCACCTGGCCAATCCTGTCCCACAAAATAAGCCATGGTGCACAAAATCCGCCCATATGTCTCCACTGTTAGGTATTGGCTCATATATCGAGTTAAAAGCCCCTGATCTCAATCCAAACTGGCTTCATGGTCTAGTGGTATGATTCCTGCGTATGTCCACTCAACCAGCTCAACCTCGCCGTTTCAACTTCTAACAAATATATAGTTCGGGAAAACACCTGAAGTCCCCGATTCTTCAGAATCGCCTTTGCAGGAGGCCCCGGGTTCGAATCCCGGTGAAGCCCATTTTTTGCTCCCGGGAGCGATTTTTCTTTTGCAGAGCGCGCTTGTACTTTGTATTCCTTTTGCCAAGTGCAGGGCTACAGGGAATGAACTCCCAGCAAGCTTTTTGCGTTGGGATTCTGTTTCGGCATTTTGCATGTGCAAAGAAAGGCAGTTGCATTTTGTATATTTTTTTAGTCCGGTGAAAGGCAACGGGAGAGTCAAGAATGAATGACAAGCACAGTGCCCAGCAAAGTGAATTGCGTTGGGGCCCTGTGGACGTTTGCGGTCGTTGACATCTTTGATATATGGTTTCCATTTTGGCGGGCGGTCCGAAGTAGTGATGCCTCGGTGCGCCCGTGCTCTCCCGTCGCTCCCGCGGTCCCTCGTCAATTCGCGACCTCGCCCTCACCGCGTGACTGCCCCCGCGACTGCCCCCGCGACTGCCTGGCCAGCCTTAACCAGACCCTTCTGATCTCGACCTCGACCTCGATCCCGACCCCTTTCCACCTTGCACCGCAGTGCTGATCCATCGCTTTCCCACCACGCGACACCCGCGGGCCCGTCCAGCATGAGCATCCACCATGGTCTTCTCTGGCCTGCTTCCCTCGAGCGATAGGCCGTCGTCCAGCCGCTCCAAGGCCAGCGCCGAGGCGGCAGACCTGCAGCCAGAGTTCATCTATGATGAGGCACAACTTCCGTGCATCCCGCCCGAGCGGCCGAACCTGCGCGACCTCAACAACAGCCTCGAGGCCCTCGCAGCCGTTTTCCCCGACATCCAGATCGAGGTGTTCAGGGAGCTGCTGTCCAACTTCGACGGGGAGTCGAGGCTGGCGTTGGTCGCCGACGCGCTGTTGAAGAACCGTGTCACCTGGGTCAAAGGGAGATGGAGGACTGCCGACCGGCAGGGCGACGCCGCGGATGGTGTGCCCAGGGGAGACGTGTTTCGCAGCCAGGAGTACATCAAGGCTGTGCGATCATTGGCATGGCTGGAGTTCAAGGGCTTGCCGCGCTCTACGATTAACGCCGTGCTCGCCGAGTCCAACCACTCCTACCTCGATGCTCGACGAACCCTCGTGACGCTCTCGTCCAAGTCATGGCGCTTCACCATCTCGCAACTCTTCCTGCGGCGCAAGGCAGTTGCGACTGGCGAGGCTGAACACCACCCGCTTGTCATATGGCGCTCGACCGGCCAGGGATCCATCGTCCCCACGATCCGCACGACGGGGAACGCGGAGCTCGACCGCGAGCTTTACGATACCCTCATACGCCCCTTGAAGGAACTGGACCGAGAAGAGAGGGAAGCCAAGGATCGTGGACTAGCTGTCGAGCTGAACAACGAGGAAGCCGAACAGGCCGGCGCGACGCACGAGTGCTGTTGCTGCTTCGTCACGAGCGCTTTCGAGGAGTTCACCAGTTGCAATCGGCACGGGCACATGATATGCTTCCGATGCGTACAGCATTCCATCAAGGAGGCTTTGTTCGGCCAAGGCTGGATCAGCAGCATCAACACAGACACCGGGACCCTGAAGTGCTTGGCGGTGGAAGGGGACGGGTGTCCTGGCTACATCGCATCTGACCACATACACCGGGCTTTGATGGAGGAGCAGTCTGGTGCCGACATGCTGCACAGGCTGGACCGGCGCCTGGCCGAACACAGCCTCATTGCGTCGGAGCTGCCGCTCATCCACTGCCCCTTTTGCAGCTACGCCGAGATCGACGATATTTACACGCCCTCTCGCGAAACTCGACCCCGGATCAGGGCCGACAGCCTCTACAACTTGATTCTCCTAATTCTGTGTACCGCAATTTTGATTCTAACACTCCCTATCGCACTCGCTTCTTCTCTTATCTGCATCCTTCTCAGCACGAACCAGACCCTGTGGAAATACCTTACGACAGAATGGCAGAAGGCCATCAACAGACACTGCCGCCGGCGCCGCGGCTTGCGATTTTCTTGCCAGAATCCACGGTGTGCACGGGTATCGTGCCTTTCGTGTCACAAATCTTGGGCAGACATCCACGTCTGCAATGAATCATCCCTCCTCGCTCTACGGACGCAAGTGGAACAGGCCATGAGCATGGCTATCAAGAGGGTGTGCCCTCGGTGCAACACGTCGTTTGTCAAAAACGCGGGCTGCAACAAGCTCACCTGCCCCTGCGGCTACAAGATGTGCTACGTCTGCCGCGCCGACCTCAGCGACGAGGGCTACCGTCACTTCTGCGACCACTTCCGGCCAGACGGCGACCCACGGCCCTGCAGGGAGTGCGATCGCTGCAACCTGTGGGAGTCGGAGGACATTGAGCAGGTCCTAACCGAGGCCCGCGAAGATGCAGAGCGCAAGTGGAAGGAGATGGAGAAACGGGACCTGTCGGGCGCCGAAAAGGCATATCTCGAAACGGGCGTTGCCACGCGCAAGGCAAACGTTAGCGTCCAGCGGGTGTTTTCCGGCGGCAACGCCCCAACATTTGCCGACTTGCTCGACCTTGTCGTCGAGGTTTTGTTTGTGTAACGGATGGCCTTGCGGGGAACAAGGGATTATGGGAGCCACACCACTGATTTTGCGTTTTGCTACGGATTACGGAGTACTGTTACGGCGTTTGAAGCGAACACGGGGCACATCTTATACCCGACGGAAGACCAGACGGGCGGTGGTGGCTTATTACACACGGGCCCATCGGCATCTTGCGGCGGGCTGGATCGGACAGGACGCCGGAAGGTATGGCACAACGCCCCAGCGGCATCATTTAGCAGTACAGACATGATTATAATACACGACTTGGGAATGCTTCCATTTTGCATCTTCACAAGATCCCCCGTTTTCGCTCCCGCGCCCCTCTCGTCTCATCCTGTTCATATCTTGCTCTTGTCGTCAGTCAACAGCTCGGCCGCGGCGCCGGCAATGGCGGGCTTGCCCGTCTCCTTGACCCTGCACTGGAAGGTGACCTTGTTGCCGTCGCGCCACATCTCGGTGACGATGGTCTGGCCGGGGATGACGGGGCCGGCGAAGCGGACCTTGATGTTCTTGAAGGGGCCGAACCTGCGGGACGGGGAGGGTTAGCAGAGGGTTCGCGCGGGGTACAAGGGGGGGGGCGCCATACCGGTCGTAGACGGCCTTGCCGGCGATGCCGAAGCTGCAGAGGCCGTGGAGGATGGGGGCCTTGAAGCCGCCCATCTTGGCAAAGGCAGGGTCAACGTGGAGCGGGCTGCGGCGACGTTGGTCAGTATCGTGCCTCCCCTGGACGGCTGCGGCCGGCCGCGTGTCGCAGGGGCACTTACTTGTAGTCGCCGCTGAGGCGGTAGATGGCGGCCTGGTCCTCGCTGACCTTGTCCTCGACGACGACGTCGGGTGCCCGCTTGGGGGGCGCGTTGGCGGCGGTGGCGGCGCCGCGGTCCTTGCCCTTCTTGGGCCCGCCGAAGCCGCCGGCGCCGCGGAGGAAGACGGTCATCTCGTTGTAGAAGACCTCCTCGCCCGTGTCGGCGTTGACGGTGGTGATGCCGTTCTTGACGATGGAGGCGCTGCCCTTGTCTACGACCTCGAGCAGGCGGCCCCGCGAGACGAGGCGCGCCGCCGTGGGCAGCGGGTACTTGCGCACCTCGAGGTACTGCTCGCCGTGGAGCAGCATCATGGGCGAGAAGTTGGGCACGATGGAGTTGTAGTCAAAGGGCATCTCGGTGCTGAAGGGGGGGATGACGCCGAACGTGGGGAGCAGCTGGAAGTCCTCGTTGCCCTCGCTGCCGTGTCTGCGTCAGCGACCGGGCCCGGCGTCTCCGGCTCACGGCATCGGCATCCGACTTACAAGATGTACTTGAGCTCGCTGGCCTTGGCCCCGACGCCCAGGTTGTACAGGATGGCGTCGCGCTCCTCGTACTTGAACTCGCAGGGGCTGCCCTCGAGCTTGTAGGCCTCGGCGATGGCAGCGAGGTGCTCATTGCCGGCGGGCGCGGCAGCACCGCCCTGCTAACGAGAAAGAGCACGGATCAGCAAACCCAAGTCTCTTGTGTGTTCAAATCGTCATCATTTCTCTTTACATCTCTAGCGCTAGCTATTATATTGTACAGCGCCCGGCCCTCCCCAGGGAACAGCGGCGAGCGACGGAGAAAAGAGGAAGAGGCTCATACCTTGCTGGCGCCGCTCACGTTGCCCATGTTGGCCAGGATCTTCTGCAGCGACTCCTGCGTCTTCTCGGGGTTGTCGACGCGGTCGTCGTCGAAGCTGACAATGTCCTTCCAGTGCTTGACGACCTCCTCGGGGACCAGGGGCACGTCGACGGGGAAGCCGTGGCCGCCGGTGCGCTGCCAGCGCGTGCGCCCGCACCAGCCGCTGCCGACCTCGTAGAGGCCACCGGTGGGGTCGGGGCACTTGTCGCTGCAGAGGGCGAGGACGAGGGGCGCGATGTAGTCGGGCTTGAAGGCCTGGACCATCTCCTCGGGCATGATGGTGGCGGTCATGGCGGTGCCGGCATTGGGGGCGATGGTGTTGACGAAGATGCCGTACTTGAAGCCCTCGAGGGCCAGGGCGCGCGAGAAGCCGAGGATGCCGCATTTCTGTCGCGTCTTGTCAGCGTCGCCGGGCCACAGAGGATCCGTTGGGTACACGGGAAAAGGGGGGGGGGGGGGGGGGGGGGTGTTGCTTACCGCCGCGGCGTAGTTGGCCTGGCCGAAGTTGCCGTAGATGCCGCTGGTCGACGTCGTGTTCAGGACGCGGCCGTACTTTTGCTTGAGGAAGTAGGGCCAGGCGGCCTTGGTCACCTTGTAGGTGCCGCGCAGGTGCACGTTCATGACGGGGTCCCACAGGTTGTCGTCCATGTTTGTGAAGGCCTTGTCCCGCAGGATGCCGGCGTTGTTGACGACGATGTCGACGCGGCCAAAGGCGTCGATGGCGCCCTTGACGACGGCGTCGCCGTCCTCGGCCGACGCCTTGACGCCAGCGGCCTTGCCGCCGGCCTTCTTGATCTCGGCGACGACGGTGTCAGGGTCCACGAGGTCGTTGACGACGACCGAGGCGCCGTGCCTGGCAAAGGCCAGCGCGTAGGCCCTGCCGATGCCGGCGCCGCCGCCCGTCACCAGCGCGACGCGGCCGGTGAAGTCGAGCTTCTCGCCCTGGGGGTTGGGGCCCATCTTCATCGAGTCCTCGAGCAGGGTCATGAAGTCGTTGGGGCCCGTGGGGTACTGCGGCTTGGAGAAGTCGACGACCTTGTTCCACTGCTTGAGGATGGCGCCGGGCGTGTACGAGTCGTCGGCCTTGAGCAGCAGGCCGCCGGAGCGCTCCCAGCGGAGCTTGGCCGCGTGGCCGCCGCCGACCTCGAAGATGCCGCCCGTCTCGGCCGTGTTGCTCTTGTGGACCAGCACGGCCACGAGGGGCACGACCCAGTCGGGCTTGAGGTTCTCCAGGACGTCGGGGGGCATGACCGTCTCGGTCATGCGGCTGGCGGCTGGACGGGGCGTCAGCGTATACATGCACAGTTTCTGCGTGGCATCTTGCTATGGCCTACCGATGGGGGCAATGACGTTGCACAGGATGTTGTACTTGGCGCCCTCCTTGGCCAGCGTCTCGGTGAAGCCCACCATGGCCAGCTTGGCGGCCGAGTAGTTGGTCTGGCCGAAGCTGCCGAAGAGGCCGGCGGCCGAGGCCGTGTTGATGACGCGGCCGTACTTTTGCTTCCGGAAGTGCGGCCAGGCGGCGCGGGCGCACTTGTAGGCGCCCGTGACGTGGACCTTCATGATGAGGTCCCAGTCCTGGTCCTTGATGTTCTTGAAGCTAACGTCGCGCAGGATGCCGGCGTTGTTGAGGAGGATGTCGACGCGGCCAAAGGCCTTGATGGCCGTCTCGATGATGCGCTCGCCGTTCTCGACGCTGTCGTAGTTGGCGACGGCCTTGCCGCCCGCGGCCTTGATCTCGTCGACGACCACATCGGCGGCCTGGGAGTCGTCAGCCCGCGTCTCTTCCCGTTGGTGCTTGGTGCTCCAGACCAGGGTCTGGACCTACCTTTGTGGAGTTGCCCTCGCCCTTGAACGAGCCGCCCAGGTCGTTGACGACGACGCTGGCGCCGCGGGAGCCGAAGAAGATGGCATAGGCCCTGCCGAGACCGCCGCCCGCGCCAGTGACGACGACGACCTGGCCGTCGTATCGCAATTGCTCAGCCATGGCGAGCGTGTGTGGCTGTCTGTGACGTAGGTGATGCTCTGTCTGTGGGCTGCTGTCCCTCGGAAGCACGCTCTCTAGAAGGAGGGAAGGGGGGATGCGGCGGACGGGGAGAGGGAGAGGAGAAGGTGTATGTATGCACGAGAAGAGAGGAGGAGGAGGAGACTGAGGTCGCCTTTTGTCAACTCGGCCATGTCTGCTTCGGCAGCCAGGGAGCGACCAACAGCAGAGAAGCCTCGGCTGAGCTGGGCGGGTACCGGGGTACATACCGAGGGGCCAGAGTGCGGAGGACGCTAGGCCGCTTCGGGCGCGGGCCAGCTTCACATGCCAGCCGGTGCCGTCACCCCGAATTGTGGGGTTCCGGCGATGAAGTCATGTGGAGGCACGAGGTGCTGCCATCAGTCTGTTGTCACATGTATACATACCCCTACGGAGTACAAAGTATCCGTACAGCTGGCAAGGGCGAGCTGGTCGGGACATAATTCACTACACGGGGCAGCAGGCGAGAGAGGGTCCCCCCGGATGCGCCGTTTACGGAAACTTCGGGACGGAGCCGGAGTTGCTGGTCGTCACGAACCCTCCGGCGCCTTCCGTCTAGACTGTACGAAGTAGTAGCCGGTAGCTCACTAAACAGCGCGGGGCACGCTTGGAACAAATCAGATCTGACCCGCCCGGCGTCAGGGCCGGACTCGTACGCGGACGTTCTCGCCTCGGATTCTGCTGGCGGTAGTGGCCCGGCTGGGAGGAAATCAGCGCGTGTTGGTAACATGCGAGGCGCGAATAACACCGCAGAACCAAATGCCTATGCATTCTATTCCGAGGTTCATTTTGTAGTTGGCATTTCTTTCTGCGTCATTGATGTGCAAGGGCCGTCTAAACATGTATACTCGGTGCGGCAGGTTGCAGCCAAATCTCGACATCTCAACCAGCCTCCCTCGGCAACAAATAACTAGAGCTTCATCACCAAAAGCAGCCTATCATTCCCCGTAAGGGAAACTCAAGAGTATATACCCCTCCTTTTCCGCCAAAATCTCCCAGAATACTGCCCCAGAAATGTCCAACGCATCGCGGACCCAGGGCCACCGAAGATTTGTGGGTCCCAGACCGTACATATAGGGTAAAATAAGCACCCCAAGCGTAGCCAATCACCATTGGTGAGCGCGGCAACATACCACGGTGTGCTGGCGCAATGGTAGCGCGCAGTCCTCCTATTGACTCTCACGAGCAACAGGATCCAAGACTGAGGCTCAGGGTTCGAGTCCCTGGTATACCGGCGTGCATTTACTTTTTTGTCCCTGGTCCCATTTTCCTGGGACTGGGAAATGACGATTTCTTGTCTATTCTAAGTGTGTTTTATTTTTTGGACTGCATTTGTTTCCAATTATGATGTGATGGTTGGTATACGGACGAGGTGAGAAGAGGCTCGGCTAGAGGCTGTCGCAACTGCGAATTTACAATCGAGATGGATCGTCTCCTCTACTTCGTCAAGGTTTAACAGCACAAGACGTTCCCCCCCTCGTCTTCCTGGTATCTCAAGTCCCCCTCGGCAAGAACGCAATTGTGCCCGCGTTTGTTGCCCAATGTAAACGTCCCCCGATGCCACCCTCACCTTCGCCCAGCACTAGCAACACCCGGATCATGAGCAACACCCGTGTCGTGCACAACACTCGGATCATGCGCGACGCACACCGCCGTCGCATAGTCCCCGTCATGGCTAATCGACACCAGCGCGCTCGCGTCCTCGTCCTCGCCCTCGCCGGCCCTGATCCTCGCGATGGGCGGCCCGCTGCCCAGCCGCGCCTCGCCGCCGCGCCCGCGGCGCTCAATCACGACGTCGTGGAACGTGAGCCGCCGGTGCGAGTGCGCCTTGATGGCGGCCTCTTTGGCTGCGAACCTGCCCGTCCTGCGTCAGTGCGATCCGAACGGGAGGGCGCCGGGTTCGGCCTCTCACCTCCCCGCCAGAAACGCCGCTGCCTTCCACAGCGGCGTCTCGCGCACCGCGGCCTCGCCGTCGTCCCGTCGCGCCGTTTCCTTCGGGGCCGCCGTAAAATCCCCACCGAGGCCGGGCAGGTCGAGCCGCGGGTCCCTCTGCGCCAGCTCCTCGGGCGCGAGGATGCGGTTGACGAAGCGCGCGCGGCGCGGGCCGCTGAGGATGCCGTGGATGCGCGAGATCTGGCAGATATCGGTCCCGACGTTGAGCGCAAAGGGAAACGCCCGCAGGGGTTTCATTTGCGCGGCCCCGTTGTGCGCGGCACGTCGTTGCGAGTTCTTCAGATGCACATTGCTGCGGCAAGAGAAGTCGAATCTCTGCGTCCATGCCCACCGAGGTACTAGTTATCGGACAAAGTGAGCAAGCTTGGCAAGGTAAGCTCGGCTTATCGATACGGGCGGGAGCTCGGAGCCACTACGTCGTCATCGGGTCGTCATGTTCACGTTCATATAAACCATAGTCACTGGGTCAGGGAAGCGGAGGGAATGCTCCTCGTAAATCATTATGCATTGTGTCCTATTATTACTTCACACAAACGTATCCTCGGAAAAGGTTTCACAAAAATGCCCCAATTACGTACGTGCCAAAGAGAAACGCCTCCGATACACATGGCGGGGAAGCTTTTGTCCTCCAAATGCTTGTGGCAGGATGATGCACACCAGCAAGCTCACAGGTGACGACGATGCTGTTCGCGACCAACAAAAAAAGCGATTGCAGTCTCCCGAGCACCAAAGAACGACGACCGCTCAGGGAAGACGAGAGGAGAAGGCGAGGTGTGAGTGAGGGTGGGGGTGCGGTTACTCGTTGAGGAGAGGAGCGCGCTCCTGATCGGCGGCGGCGGCACGCCTCCACCTGTAATCCCGTCCCGACCAGGCCGGCACGGCGACGAGGACGGTCGTGATGAAGAGGATGGCCATGATGATGAAGGCAAAGATCCACTGGAAGGCGATGATCTGGCGCGTGAACTGGGCGACGCCGATGGCAGCGGCGAGGACGCTGAGGGCAAAGCCCATGGTGTAGTCCTGGAGGGGAAGTTAGATTTGAGCAATTGCCACGGAGACAGCAGGCAAAGACTTGCCTTGTAGACGACAATGAAAAACATGCCGTAGGCCAGGATGGACCAGATGAAGATGTTGCCAAAGACGCGGGCGACCAGGCTGTGTTGGTGCGGCACCATCAGCGCGCCGTTCCAGTAGATGGCGACAAAGGTCCAGGCGAGGGGCCCCGAGACGGTGGGGGCATGGATGAAGCGCGGGTAGGTGTGGTGGCGGAAGTAGAGCGACGAGAGGTTGATGAAGTTGATGACGAGGATGAGCTCAGCCCAGTGGAAGTGGGAGCGGACGAAGAGCATGATAAAGGCAAAGTGCAGGAGGTTGTTGAAGATGAAGTGGCTGCCGACGCTGGCGGCGGCGTGGACGGTGTCGGTGTTCTTGGAGAAGAGGTGGGCGATGTAGCCAAACTGGAGGACGAAGAGGCCGACCCTGGGGAGCGTCAGCACGGCGAAGCACGGGAGCGAGAAGGGAGAGAGACTGACCAGTAGACGTCGCCGAGGATGTGGTTCATGGTAAAGGCGCTGGGGTAGAGGTAGTTCTGGTCCCAGATGCGGCGGCGGATGGTGAAGCCATCGTGGGGCTCGTGGACGGTGTAGTAGACGGAGGCGGCGACGGACAGGACCCAGGTGAGGAGGGTGAGGATCTT
This sequence comes from Tolypocladium inflatum, assembly GCA_003945565.1. Taxonomy (NCBI): domain Eukaryota; kingdom Fungi; phylum Ascomycota; class Sordariomycetes; order Hypocreales; family Ophiocordycipitaceae; genus Tolypocladium; species Tolypocladium inflatum. The sequence continues at coordinate 3,218,271 of QEPE01000009.1, read as the reverse complement.
GTACGTGAGGATGGAGCCGGCGGTGTGCGTCTCGCGCTTGCTAAAGGGGTTGTCTGCGAGGTGTCAGGGCAATCATTCCGTCGAGGCACCATGTTCCGTCGAAGCGTCGGGTGGAAGAAGCACCGCAGAGGGAGCACTCACAGTTGTCCCACTGCACCATCGTGGCGGTGTTGTCGCTGTCGTGAGAACAGCCTCTGATACCTTACGTTTACGGGATGGCAGCCGTGTGTAATCTGCAGACGGTCGAGACTGATGGCGGCGAGATGTTGGCGGAAAACAGGAGCAGAGGCAGCGGGAGGGGAGAGGGCGAGGGAGAGGGAGAGGAACAGGCGAGGAAAAGCAGGCTTGGGGAATGGATGTATGTACTTGAGCGTTGGGCAAGAAACGGCCGGACGCAGCTGCGGGGAAGCAGGCTTGCCCGGTACCTCGAGGCAAGCAGGCGTCTTGATGACGATGAGACGGATCGGGTGCTCTGGCGGCGTCGGTGGCGCTCGCGAGCCCGCAGCGGTCATTGGTACGCGAGAGAGACGAGTACATAAGGCTCAGACGTTGAGTGGTTCGACGCCTGCTCCAGCTCGCCCTGCAAGCCGGCCGATCAGGCGCCCGACGCGCAATCCCTCGCCGTCTGTGCAACCTACAGTACCTTAGGTACAGGTACATGCTCCGTACTCGGTCGGTCGTGCTGTTTGGCCTCGCACAGCAGCGGTGCCCCTGCCGCTTCTACTCGACGGGTACGGAGTGCGGAGTACGAAGTAACTATGTACGAAGTGCGACCCCCGCCCATCAAGGAACATGTCCTCCGCCTGGGTCGTGCCACCGAGCTGCGCCTGCCGAGTGTTCGTTTTGCTACTGCGTCATCGCTGGCTCCGTGCTAGGCAAGGCATCAAGGCCACCTTGTTGGCCACTCACCCTCACCAGCGACCACAACCAGCAACAACTCTTCCGCGTCTTCCCCATCAATCCCACTCAATCCCACCCAATTCAAACGCCAAACGCCACTGCCAACGGCTCAACTCACCGGCCAGGCCACCCGCACACCCGCCGCCTAGCACCATGCACGTCGCACACGGGTGACCACCGCTGCGTGGTTCCTCGTAGCCGTCCAACCGTGCATGCGCAAGCTGCAGGCCGCACCGCGTTCGCTCGTCCAGTGTGGGGAATGGGATGTCGACCTCCTTTTGCAGCAGAAAAACAGAAGCGAATTGGGCGGCAATTACTTCGCCGCTTGCCTCGGGCTTCATTGCGGGTCTGGCGCCGAACCCGCGAAGCCGCCAGGCTCGACGGCAGCGGCGGAAGCCTCGTTACTAGTGCGCGCGCCGTACGGGGTAATTGTACTAGGAGGGGTCTAAAATCGACCGCATTTTGACATCTTACTCTCCAGTCTCTACTATTGCGTTATGAGTGATTGCCGCTGCCTTTCCCAAACATGGCGGAACAAACTGCCACTGGAAGGACACCGGTGACGAGGCAGTAAGGGATATCGTACATATTAGAAGAGTATGAAGACTGCGCCATCAGCTGACCTCCTGGTCAGTCACTACCAGCAGCTGTGAGGCTCGATATATCCGCAATAATCCGTCCTCCTCCCTTGTCTACCAGCAAGTGCTCACCACTAAGCGCCGCCGCCAGATGCCGCATTAAACAAGTAAACCACACGCCATCCTGTACAGAGAATAAAAACAGGGTTGGAAATCTACCACGCTGCCGCCCTTCCTCGCGCGTCTCGCGTTGCTTCGTCGCTCACTCCCTCATGAATCCGTCACCAGCTGCTCTCCCTGGTCCAACAGCTCCGTCACCCTGCGCAAGTCCTCAATCAGGCTGCGCCCGAGGCCCACCAACAGCAGCTTCTCTGCGTTCGCCGGCAAACCGAGATACGTCGGCGGTTCGCGCTCCGGCAGCTTGTGTATCCACGCCATAAAGTCCTGGAGGCTTGTACCCGAAGGAACCAGCAGTCCGCCGTCAGGGCCGTCCACGAGCTTGTGGTCGGCATCGTACGCCGCGGGCGTCAGGAACGACGTCACCAGTTGGCTCAGGAGCTTGAAGTCACCCTCGTCATCAATCTTGCCTCCGTACGTCTCCGTGACAAGGTACCGTATCATATCCCATGGGATGTTTTGTGGCGCAATGTTGGTTCGGTTGCCAGCCACGCTCTCGAGCCAAGTGTCAACGATGAACGCAGAGCATTCGTACTGCAGTCAAGTTAGCATCGCACTCGAAAAGCTCCACGCCGTCGCTCGGGCTTTACTTACGTCGCTGTCGTTGAACTCCCAGAAGCCCTTCCATCCAAGGTTGGGCGCGTACCGCAGCCTTTCCTGTACCACGGCGTGCAAGAACGAGATGAGCAGGTACAGTCTTGTCCTCTCCACGGGGCTCTTTGCGGCTCGCGTCGAGAGCGACGACATCGAGTCCTTCATGTTGGCTCTGACACCCGCAGGCTGCTCGTACATGAGAACGCGGGACGCGCGGATCAGGTTGACGGGGATCTTGGGGCTGGACTCCATAGATAAGAACAAGCGGAAGTCCTTCTGCGGGTTGAGCGCCTCCATGCGCTTCTCCAGGCTCTGGAGCCAGGTGGGAGCCAGGTGGACGTTCTTGACAAGGACCCAAGAGCCGGTCTGGGCCGCGTTACTGATGGCCTTGTCGGCACTCGCGAGACCTTCATTAGACCCCATGGCGATGTTTGTGCATTTGACATTCATCCTCTCGACCAGGTTGTCGACCTTGTAGCTGGCGTCGAAGCCAGGGCTGGACACCATGGAAATTGGCAGAGTGGCAGAGACCTGAGAAACCGTCGCATTCAGGTCCTCGACGTAGTCAAAGATCTCGCTGCCAAATACTTGGCTAACGAAGCGCTCGGCCGCGGGCACGAATCGATCCATGCGGAAGAGTTTGACGAGCAGGAGCGACATGAGAGCCTGGTCAATAGGTCCGGTGTTGTCGTCCCAAATCTTGGGAACAGCCGTTTCGGCCAGCTCTTCCGTGAAGAACTTGTCCCAGTCGCTGCCCGACACGCCGTCAAGCTTCTCCTTGAGCACACTGAGTTTCTTGGCTTGGATAAATACTTCGTCCTTAGCATCAGGATCCGAAGACAAGTCTCTGCCTTCGATGCGGTTGTCGAGGACAATGTCAATCAAAGACTTGTCCATCCTGTAAGGAGATGCCTGCGCAAGGAGCATTCCCAGCGTGATTCGGTCCTTCTGGAGCAACCCGAGGGCCGTCCGCTTGAAGCTATTCACAAACAGGTCCTTGACGATGATATCCCGGCGCACGTTGTGGTTGGTCTCGTTGGCCAAGTGCTTGTTTCCGTGCAGCACCAGTTGGAAGATATCCAGGAAATACTGCAGCGAGAACTGGTAGAAGTGATTGAGGAAGTGCAGTTGGTCCAAGACGGCAAAGACGGCACTGCAAGAGCCGGCGATGACGCCGTATTGCTGGGTAATTTCCTCAACCTCGGTCATGACGCCTTCCGTGTTGCTCATCTTGGCTGAGATCTCTGCCGCTTCGGTCTTGAGCGTCTCCAGAGTCTCAATGACGTTGTCATCGTCGAGAATGTTGCCTCGAGACTCGTTGAGAGCCTGCAAGAGTTTCTTTTCCAGTTGGCGCAAGTGAACCTTGAACTCTCCCTGGAGCTTGATGAGGTTGGTTCGGCGTTCATCCACGTCTGGACGCTCCGACTTCAGCACATCGTTGAGTGACTGCGTCTGAAGGCTGCTCTTGGTGACCGTAAAGTTGACAAATGTGGTTCGGCTGCAGATATCGGGGGCGAACTGCGCAGACGGATCCCGCGTAGACAGGTAGAGCTTGAATGACGGCGAAAAGTCAATCTCCTGCTTTCCGAGCTGGATCAGAACACGCCCGCCAGTGCGCTGGTACTCCTTGTTCAGGACGTGATTGAGAATGGGATCAAGGTGCTCAGCGTCTTGGATGAGGATCGGGTTTCCGAATCGCAACGAGCTCTCGAGCTGCTTGGTGAAAGTATCGTCCAAGAAGCTCGTGACCGTAAGACGACGATCCTTGCATTCCTTCTGCAAGAATTCGGTAACCCTGCCAGACGGATCGATGATGAGGGGATACCGGTTGAAGCGCTTGAGAATGATGGCGTTCTCCGTGCACAAGTCGTCGACCGGCAGCGTATTCTCTTGCCAGCTGAGGCGTTCATCCGCGCTGGACAAGTATTCGGTGACTGGGTTAGGAAACTTGTACTGGATGCCAGAGAGGTGAAGCTGGTGGCACCAGTCGTCCATCATGGACTTTCGGAAAGTCTGGTCGTAAAGACCGCTGTAGGCCAAGAACGCCGCGGCGACGAGGACGTCTCCGACAAGCGTGCTTATCTGCGTCTCGAAAGACTTGCTTCCCTCCTCCCAACGAGTCCTCTCCGAAGACAGGCTGTCGAGGAGTCTGACACTTCGATCGACCTTGAATTGTACCTTTGACATCTCCGCCTTGATAGCCTGAGTCTCGCTGATAAGTGCAGCATACTCAGTCTTGTACGTGTTGATGCTGGACTCGAGCTCCGCGATGTTGCTCTCGACCGCCCTTGCCTCCGCCTTGGTCTGAAGTGCCTGCTCCTCAAGATGTGTCACTTCTTCCTTCAGGGGTCCGACACGGTCCAGGATGTCCGAGTAGTTGACCTGGGCGGCCACCCATTGCACGAGAGGACCGCAAGCCTTGGAGGCTCTGTTGACCTTTTCAAACGTAAACTCGGGGATCGAAAGGAAATCGTTGCGCATCTTGATCCTCAACGCCTTCGTCATCTGCTTGGCATTGTCGAACATGATGATACTGGCAATGAAATCGTCCCGGCGAACGATGGCCTGGACCGCTTTCCAGTCGTTGATTTTGTGGCCGAGCAAGGTGCAAACGGCATCGAGCGCAAGTCGGACACCCTGCGGCGGGTTGCCCATGGATCGCACTTCGGTCAAGTGCTGTCGCTTGATGTTGCTGACGCTGGCCTTGGCCTCTTCGACGGCTGGTTCTGCCTTGGCAAGGTCCTCCAACACAACATTCTTCCGCATCGCCACCTCGGCTTCCTGCTTCTCCAACGCCGCTTGGATCTCCAACGAAGTGTTCTTTCTCTGTTCCGCCTCTCGCTGGTCTGCAACCATGCGCTGCAGCTTCTCGTTTGCCTCCGCATCCTTTTGCTCAAGCTGGGTCTTCTTCTCCGCAAGGCTCACGCGCAGGTCGCGAACCTTGTCCACAGTGTCCCTCAGTTTCTCGAGGCCAACATTCAAGTGACGCTGTTGCTCTTCAAGATCTTCGCGCTTCTCATTGTACAGCTTCACATATTGCCCCACAAAGTCTAGGAAGTGGCGTGGTGTCAAGAATGTGATCTTCTTCTGCTGCTTGTACAACTTTTCGTTGTAGCGCTGAAGCGAGTAATGGATATACACCATAGAGTTGACAATGGTCTCGCGGTGACTCGGCGGAAGCGCGAGACCGCGATAGGCAACCGGGATCGTATCAGGAGCCTGGAAGTTGCTTCTATCCAAGTCGACAGAGTGGGTAAGCTCGTGGCCGACCTGGAACAGGGCCTGGTCCGACCAATCTCCAAACCAATTGAGCACGCATCGGTTGAACAAGGCAGGACTAGTGGCAGCCTTTGAGGACAAGCCACCCTCTGGCGGGTTCATCGTGAAGACAACGTGGAGGTTGTTGACAATCTGCTGCGTAAACCACTTGTACAGCTCCTCTGGAGAGTCCAGGTGCAAGTTCTGTCGCTGTGCGCCTTCTTTGCAAGCCGTCATCAGGGCGGCATAGTCATCTCCCTCGAAAAGGCCCGGGACCTCTGCATTGGCAAGCAGGGTGTTCATGCGTTCAAGGAAACCAGAGTCCAGAACGTTTGCCTCGTCCATGATGAAGCAAATCTTTTCACCCTTGCAACCGCAGCGGCGGAGGACATCTCGAAGGTCCTCGTCGAAATCCTCTCCAGAGTACTTGCCATGGACCTTGATCTGGAACACCTTGAGGCCATTCATCCAGGCGACAAATCGTGACAGCGTGGTCTTGCCACTGCCACTGACGCCAATGAGAATCAGATGGCCCTGTGGCTGTCGGAAGACACGATCGATGCGCAGCACGTGCTCCAAGACGTCGTTGAAAAGGATCAAGGGCACGTCGACCTCCTCCTCGCAAAAGGTCTTGAGTCTGGCCTTGACAAATTCTCTCAATTGCTCGCGGTCGACGGGGATGTAGTTCTTGGATAGCCAGTTCGAGAAGAGAATAGGGCCGCCAAGGGCCTTCTCCTCGTCGATAGTGGGGAAGTGCTCGAGGGCAATGCGGCGAACTGCCTCATCGGTCCACTTCCGCTCCTCCTCGGCAACCAAACGATCCTGGAAGAGTCGCAGAGCTTCGTGGGCCCAGATGCGGATCAGTCCCTCAACCGACAGTGCCTCCAGCGGCTTGATGGCCTCGTACACGCCACGAACCCAGCGTGTAAGCTCACGAGGACTGTAGACATAGTGGGGCTGGATCTTGGGCGTAAATCTCTGCTGAGATTCAATATAGAATCGAACCATTGCATGCGTGAGAGGTTCAGCATAGCCACGAAGCGCAGGCACGATCTTGAGCACGGCCGAGTTGAACGTGCCATAGATCTGGTTGAGAGACAGCTCTCCAGGATAATCAACCATGATAAGAGGGGCATGGCGGAGGAATCTCGCGCCTAATGGAGTACGCCCAGCATCCGTAGGGGGGTTGCAGGCTCCAACAAACTGGATGCGATCCAGAGTGACCCAGGACTTGTCGGATGTTCGCCAGAAACCATTGTGTTCGACGAGCTGGCGCAGGAACGAAATTGCCCGCTGGGTTCCGTAGTTATCGGGTGCCGGCAGGTTGATTTCGTCGCAAAAGATGACCAGCCAGCGGCCGATTTGGGTGGGCGAGAGCATGACTCCGTTGAGGGTCTTCTTGTACTCGCAGTATTGCTCAAACGTCTTGATAAGAAGGTCTGGCGTGGTCGCACTGGAGAAATTGAGACCAACCACCTCCATATTGGGAAGCTTGCGAAGGGCGCTGAAGAGTGTCATTGTTTTACCCGAACCAGGAGGACCGCAGAGCAGGAGTGGCTTATGCTCGGCAAGCCACGAGTACAGCACGTCTTCGTGACGAACCGTATCCAAGGTCGGGATGACGACGTCTGTCTGGATGATGGAGTGCGTGTTGACCTCGATGCTGGGCACCTGGTTCTGCCACGGGGTCCACTCAGCCTTGGGCAGGCTCACGTTAAAGTCGATGAGCGAGCTTGTGCCATCCAATGGAGGCGATCCAAAGCTGGCAAGTGCGCAGACGTCATCGCCAAACGCCTTGCGATCCATTAGGGGGCAGTCTCCGGTGAGGGCCCAGACGAGGGCAAGGAGGAGCTTCTTGGGAATGAAAGCCTCGATTTGCTCGAGATCCAACGGAAAGTCCGAATGCTGACCATTGTACTCGATGACATCCCGGACAGCCTTGTTCAATAGCGAGAACAGCGTCGACAGTACACGGGCAACCGTGAACTCCATGATGTGGTTGTAGCCTTGAGCGCGCTCAAGGGCTTGGAGCATGAAATCTTCGGCAGTCAAGTATGCTCTGAGCAGCTCGGCAACTTGACCCTGGACGGCCAGGTTCTTGGCAGGGGTTTGTCCCGTGGCGACGCTGTCTTCATCCAACTCCTCGAATGGAACGCTGCTGAGAGCCTCAAGATAGTTGGTGACCATCATGCTCGGCGTGACAGTGTCCTCGCTGAACCATACCATACCACATCGGCTCACAGTGGCGAGTGTCGCATACTTCAATGTCTCGACTTCGAACATGATGCGAACATTTGGCGGCAGGTTGAGACGCTCACCGTTTGGCAGTGTGAGCAGCTTGTTGTCATCGAGAACACTGTTCAAATTTTCGACCCATTCGGGATCGACATCGCCGTCAAAGACAATCCAGTGCCTCTTGGAGTCTTCGCCACGGAGGTTGTCGACAATCTTCCGTAGAATGCTGGTAAAGAGACCGTCGGTCCATTCGCGGGTGGTAGAGTCCAAGTTTCCATAGAGAGCCTCCTTGGACATGACCTTGGAATCAATGACATGAGACACGCCCTCGATACCCTCGGCCTTTTGCATCGCGTCGAGGAGCAGTCTCCAGGCAGCCGACTTCCCGCTGCCAGAGTTGCCCACCATCATCACACCATGGTGGATCTTCTGGATCTGGTACAGCTGGAGAACCTTGGTCATCCAGACATCAGTGACGACAAGGTGTCGTTCGGCAGCGAGGCCACGAATAGCTTCCTCCAGCGCCTGGAGGTTGGCCGGCACGTACTGGATGCCCGGGAAGCAGTGCCCCTCGATGGCGGTCATGATTTGAACATCCGACTTGATTAGCTTGGGAGCAATGGTCTCTCGGATGCTCTGCACAATGATCTCGGGCTCAACGACCTCCTCGGCACCGAGGTTGCCATCCGTCAGGCGAGAACGCTTGAGACCACCGGAGCTGACCAGGACACTCTTCAAGGCACGGAGGCCGAAGTCGTAGTGAGCCTGTTTCGAGAGCTGGTCTGCACATTGGTCGAAGAACGGAACGGTTTGCTTGGAGAGCTGCTTGGCCTGGTTGAAACCCTGCGAGTAGAGCATAACCTCGGCAATGAGCTCCTTGTCGGGTTTCGACATGGCCACGCTTCGGAAGAGCTTCTTCAAGTTGTCGGGCAGGTTAGAACGACCCGCGTAGCCAGGGTTCATGGTGATGAAGATCCCAGTGTTCACGTTGACATTCAGCTGGCGGCCCACCAATTCAATCTGAGACTTGTCATCCTCGGCACCCTGCTTCAGACCAAGCTGGATGTTCTGAATCTGCTGCGACACGGCAGACAAGATCCTTTCTTCGAGACGGTTGAACTCGTCAAAACAGCCCCAAGCACCGACCTGGCAGATACCCAGGAAGATGCGGCCCATTGCTTGGAAGTCAAAGGTGTCGTCGCAGCAGAAAACAAGGGTAAATCTACCCAGCTGGACACCCAGAGCCTTGACGGATTCTGTTTTACCCGTACCGGCCGGGCCATACGGCGAACCTCCAAGGCGCTGGCAGAGAGCCTGTGTGAGGGTGAGGAAGCATCGGTCGGTAAGAGGTGTTCGAACAAGACGGTCGGGGACGCCCAAGTATTCGAAGCCGTAATTGAGTTTGGCATTGGCCATTCTGACGTGGAGACGGTCGAGGAAGTTTCCTTCCGGGTTGTAGACGTATCGCATCTGCAACTGCCAAAGGTAGTGGCTTCCAGAATCCGCGCCGGCGTTGATGAGCTTTTCGATGGCGTCGCGCTGATGTACACACTCCGTGATCAGCTGCTCGCACTTCTTCCGCAGAGTAACCTCCAGGCCTCCCAACACGGTATCAGCGAGGACTCGCAGAACCTGGACTTCTCTCTCAAAGAGCATCTGCAGTGTTCGCCCGCCCGCGGCCAAAGACTTGTCGACCGCCGTCGTCCACGCCACCTGGGTCGCTAGGACGACGATTTGGCTGGGGAACATTTCCATGAATTGATTCAGTGAGGCGTTGTCGATTGTCTCCGATTCAAATATGGGCGTGTAGACATCCACAGCCTCGGCCAACAATTCCGCCAGGGTCGACTTCATCCCGCCCTCCAACAGCGCAAGCCAGTCGTTGATTCTCGGGGTTTTGGCAAGGAAGATCTCCTTCTTGAGCTTGACAACTTCACCTTCCTTGGAGGTGAAGCCAGAGATGACGGCCTCGTCGTCCATCACAAGACCGGACAAGCCAGCAAACATCTTCTTGAAGTGCTTGGCAATGCGCAGGGTGTCGTTGCTATTACCAATCATTTCCAAAAGATCCTCATCACCAACAAAGTAGAACCGAGGAAAGGAGACTCGCTCCTTCTCCAGGTATTCACCCAGAGCCTTCTGGATCTTGTTCAGCATTTCTGCCAAACGCTCAAGGGACTTCTGGGCATTGGGGATGTTGAGGACGTCGAGCACATATGGCGTCTTGTTGGCCTTTTTCATGACAGCCAAGAACTCGCTGTTGATGTTCTGGAACCGGCCAGACTCGATGGGGAGAAGGTGCTTGATGTCCACATTGCCGGTAAAGACGCCCTCGAGATAAACCCATTGGCGCTGGACATCGATCCAGACATCGAACAAAACATGGACACGATTCAGCTTGTCTTCCCACGACACCGCTTCCTCCTCAAACTCCTTGTAGTATGGAGAGTGCTTCATGGCCTGAAGCGAGTTCAAGTTTTCGCTGCACTTGGCGAACAGATCGTCCCAACCGCGGATGAGTCGGCACTTGTTTTGGTAGTTGACCATTTCAAGGGCATAATTCTGCCACGTCTCGCGGACCTGCTTCAGGAACTCTTCGAGTGCCATTTCCCCTTGCGCTTGGACAATGATATCCTTGACGATGGCCTCGGTTGCCACGAGGTTGAGGTCCCAAACGTCGCCGAGGGTCATGGAGCTGGGGGAGAACCGCTTCTGGGGCCTGATCTGCTTGTAAATCTTGTGCCAATGTCGTTCGCGAATGGCATCGGACTTGAGATCTGACAGAATGGGGTTGACCTTTAGGAACCCGCGCAGAATTCCCTGGACGTGCTCAAAGGCGGCATACTGCCTCATTCGGCTGGGCATCTCCTTTGTGCTCTTGATGAGGTCGTCCACCTTGGATCGAATCTTGCGCGGCTGAACAGCAGTCCACAAGACATCGCGAGTCTCATTCAGACTTCCCCATATAGTCGAAAGGTTCGACCACACAGACTGGAAGTCTCGAACTTCTTCGAGAGTCGATTCCAAAGAGCTGTCTTGACTGGCGGGGATGTCCAGGGCTTCCTTTGCCTTGACGACCTGCAGGAAGTCTTCCTGGAGGTTGGCAATTCGAGACTCGAAGGAGCTCAGCGTAGCCGAAGCAACGTCGGGCTGTATAGTTCCGGACACTGGCTTCTCCTCATTCCACTGCGAAATGATCTCCGCAATGCGCTCGTTGACCAGCTTGTCCTGCGCAGTGATGTTGGCTCGCATGGCGTCGGACTGCTCCTCCATGATTCTCGACTTCTTCTCGAGAATCTCCTTGAGAGCTTCCCATTGGCTGTCAATCTGTTCGATATGAAGCCAATCGTTGGGGAAGTGATAGCGCTGTCGCACGAGCGTCGACTGTCCCTGGCGGAACATGTCAATCTCCGGCGCCCATAGTTTGACGTTGCGCTTGCAGCTCTGCACGGCCGTGATGAATTGCACGGCTTGCGCAGTAGAAGACGTGTCGGAGCTCTGGCCCTCGAGATGCCTCCGTGCCTTTTCGATATCGGCATTGACGTCTCGCATACGGTTGCCTAGTCGGCTGGCAAACTTGATCAAGATCTCATGCTGCCACTGGTCGTACTTGGCATTGACCTTGGTCTGAACCTGGTCGTAGTCGACGGTGAGGTGTCCGAACGAACGGCTCACCTCCTGCGTGTCAAAGGTGGTGCGGACCTTGCGAATATCCTGCAAGCACTCGAGCCATCGTGGAAGATGGTCGCCAAGCATATCGTAGACCTGCTCCGACTGCAGATCCCACAGGGATTGGAACTGAAGCCACTTGTCGACATACGCGCTGACCTCCTGCAGCTTCTTCTCCACAGACACGTACACTCGGTGAAGCATGCTGGCACACTCGGTAGGTAGGTCGGTGAATCGCGGTTCGTCATTGGCGGTTGTGTTGAGGCTCATCTGATACCGGGCAGCCTTGATCTTTCGCAGATCGCAGACGATGCCAAGCCAGTCGTGGAGGTGCAGGAACCAACTCGCTCTGGCGTACTCCAGAGGAGGATCCAGATAGATGACCTGATTCCGCATCGCCAGCTCCAGAATTAGACGCTTCATCGTCGGGTCGTCCTGCTTTTCCTCATCCTCACTAGACTTCTTCCGCCGGCTTTCGTCCAGCGTCTCGTCTTCAAACGCAGTAATCCAGGCTTGCACCGCGCTGTGAAGGCGCTCCAGGAGGATGGACTGCACCTTTTGATTCAGCCCAGCGACCCAGAAGTCAAGATTGACATATTGTTCCAGGTTGAGCTGATCGACGGCAGATTGGATGGTGTTGAGGCGCGACTGGAATGCCGAGGCATCGTACGAGCAGGTGTTGAGCTCTTTCAGTGCCTGTTCCACCGTCGCATGGATGTGGTTCAACGAGACGGCCTTGCTCTGAAGGGCAGAGACGGCAGCCGCAAAGCCTCGAATGAACATGCCGTGCTTGCTCTCCGCATTTTTGTTGAGACTAAACTCCGTCCCACCAGGAAGAAGCGGTCGGCTTTGCCTTGGGTCCGCGTAGAACAGCTCGTGGGAGTTGATGAACGACTCCCATCGCAAGGGTACACCTTCTCCGATCAACCGGTACACGTCGTTGCGATAGCCGCTGAGCAAGACAGACTCTTCGCCCATGTCGGAGATTTGTCGCAGGGTCTGGGATAGGGTCCTCACGCTCTCCATGAGGCTGACGGCATAGGGGTACACTCGTTTGGCGTCTTTGGACACGGTAGTCACGGCGTGGGGGACGGAATAGGACTGCCACATGAGGTTCCTGGTCTCCTTGAACAAGGTGATGATCTGAGGGTCGAAGTTGACTGCCAGCTCGAGGATGCCGCCTGCAGATCGCACGCGAGCAATGTCGAAGAGCTGTCCGGAGATTGAAATCTTCCGCCGGCTAACGTCAGTCAACCACGCCTCGTAGATTCGGCCGGTATCAAGCTTGTGCTTGAACAGCTCGCTCTCTTCCTGCAGCTTGTGGCCTTCGGAGTGCATGTGCCAGCCGGGACCAAGCACTGCCTCTACTTTTCTCATGTAGCCGTCCAGCTGGAACTCAATCTGACGTGCCCAGATGATGGCCCCGGAGACTGGGGGAAGGTCGCGGAGCTGAGCCATGGCGTGCGCCTCGGAGTGCCCATACTGCTGCTTGAACCGCTCATGCAGACTATTGATGGCCTGCTTGACGTGGTCCATCAGCTGGTTCTGGTATTCCTGAATAGCGCCACGGATCTTGGGCCGCACGAACAAGGCGTTGAACTTGGAAAAGACGCGGAACATCTCGTTGGCGGTCTTGGCCGTGGCGAGGCGGTCCCGCAGCCGGGCGATGATGGAGTTTTCAACCCGCGTGGTGCGCTCGTTGTACAGGTTCTCGGCTCGAACCCATCGCTCCCTGCCCTGATCCGTGACGTCCAGCAGGTCCACGTTCTGCAACGCCTCCCAAGCCTGCTTGACCTCTTCCACCGCGTCGACATCGCCCATCTCCTCCATGACGACACCGTTGGTACCAGTGGTCTCGGTCACGCCTGGGATTGTGGCCTTTGGACCCAGCACGTTGACAATCGTTCGCTGAAGCTGCTCGTGGTTGTCGCGGAATGTGTCGACATACTTGATTCGTGACTCGAGCTCCACGTGCTTCTTGTTGATCTTGATGGGGATGAACTTTTCGTTCCTGCGGCGTGTGACTTCACGGGCGACATTGGTGAACTCCTTGATGTTTTCCTCCCAGGTCCTGAATATTCCGTCGCAGGTGCGCATGAGAGCTTGGAATTGCTGGTAGTCGAGGTTCACCAGCTCGGTGCCGGGCAGCAACCGGTGAAGCACGTCGTCCAGATCGGCCGAGATGGCCTCGACGAGAGGAAGTGCTCTTCTGATCGGGTATGGGCATATCCTCAGCTTCTTGTTCAAGTGGCTGAATATTTGCGAAATGGCTTCCTGGACCTTGGGTAGCGACGTGGCAGACAGCAGCTCGTCAAGGGGAAAGTCCCGCATGAGCTGGTTGTACTTTTGCACCTTCTCCATGGCCTCCTTCAGCCCCGTGTCGGCGGTGAAACTGACCGTGGCTTGGAAGCGTTTGGCATGCTTTAGGATATCGAGAGTCAAGATGACTCCTTCGCTCCTCAGCTGGCCCTCGATGCCCTCCAAGGCCGATTCCATGGACAGCCAAAAGTTGACCTCTTGGCTAGCGGTGCTGAACTCTTGGCTTGTATTCGAAGGCTCTCTGGTCAGCTTGGTGATGCCCTGGATGGACTTGATCCAGGTATTCACGTTCGCCTGCAGCCGGTTCAGGAAAGTGCTGTCTTGAAGCAGATTCGGCGGGATCGCATCGATGGACGCTTTAGTGTCTTGTGCTTCGGCATCGTCGAGGACGTTTTGGACAATCGAGTGGCACGCCAGGGATATCTCGGGGATGTCGACATTCTGCTGGAGGTGAAGCAAGCTCAGCTCCAGGTCGTTGAGCCTCTTCTTCGTCACGGGGATGCCTGTCTTTGCGTCGACGTCTGCGCGGCCCCTCGACCCGTTTGCCAACTGTTGGCTCTTGGTGTTGGCATCAAAGTACGGCACCAGGGCGTGGTGAACCTGAGAATGAAGAACCTCCCACGGGGAGAGAGAGGCACCTTGCTCTCCCACGGCGGCATTAAGGGAGGCAGGGCCGGGCAGATTTGTAATGAATATTTGAGATGTAAGAGGTCGGGTCGGGTCGATGGGCAGCGGCGTCTTTAGCAGGATGAGCGAGGCTACCGTCGTGGCCGATGAAGAGATCTCGGTCGAGAGCGTGTAGTGAAAGGACGAAGGCACTGCGGTTTTAAAAAGGACAATCAGCAAAGCGTTCACGGTACTCGATAGCGACCAAAGGGGGGTAAATCTCACCAGCAGCGTCGGACCCGTTCTCGACGGTCGAAGAAGGCGCAATGTCCTTTTGGATATACAGAACATTCTGGGTATCATTCGCAAAACGAATACAACGCGAAACAGTCTCGCCGTAGCGGCTCTTGTGCAGCAAGCTCCCGAGCTGCTCGAGCTCTTCCCGCGTGGCGCCGAGGGCGATCTGGCAGACGGCAGCGAGATGCTCGACCACGCGTTCGGGCTCGACGGTCGGGAACGGCGCCGGCGCGACGCCGTTGGTCGCCGGGCCCTGCGCGGGCGGCGAAGACACCTCCATGTCGGGAGATGCGGCGGGGCGTAGAGGGGTCTGGAGATCACGAACGGGAGGTCATCTCCAAGAGAGAGGCCGGCTCACGAGGGCGAAAGACGAGGAGTGTGGGGAGCTGGGAGCGGCAGTCTGGATCTCAGGGGCGGGAGCTGCCGCGGCGGAGGGAGGGAGCTCCAGGTGCGCGGGGGCAGCAGAGGAGAGCGTGTCGGGGCAGTGGGCGAGTCGCGCAGTCGTGCCGTTGGTGGTCGTGAGCCCTGGCGGCGAGGATGGATGTGTGGTGCGAGAGAGAGTCGATGGCGTTTGTCGGGTCGGGAGATGCGATAATACTGCCGGCAGCAGGAGCAAATGTCCACCACGGTCATTACGCACTGCAGGTGCAACCCGCTACGCGACCCTGAGAACCCCTGTCGCGACGGGCATGTGCTGTCCTGTTGGGCAGGAGCGTGCGTGTGCCTGATTGGCCCGGCCCCACGCGCAATGCATGGGTGTGGCTGTTGACTTCAGAGGCGTCAGAGGCGTCAGCCCCCGCTAACAAGTGGCCCGCCGTCAACGTCCAGTGTCGTCTTCATGCGCTCTGGGGTGCATGCAGTACGAGTACCTTGCCTGAAATAGAGTCATCGGGAGGCTGCTCAGCAGGTCAACATCAGTTTGCTTCTATAAGTGCATTTTTAAAATACTACCAAAAACTACCTAATAAGCATCCCAGTATGTCAACTCCCTCCTCGTCGCTTTGCCCTGCAGGTCCCCTCGACGTGCATGACGCCAGTTCCACCATACGTAGGCATGTACGAAGTACGAAGTACGGGGTACGACTACTCCGTACGTGCAGAGCTCCATCCGTCTGCCTGAACCTCAGGTACCTGCTCCAGATATGCTGCTGTTTGTGCTCCGCGAAATAGACTCCATGTACACGTACGAGCGTGTGTCATATGCCGCCATTCCTCATAATACATACAGCCCCGCGCCGCAGCTCGGGGAGCCAATTACCACAGTGGTCCAGGTGCATAAGTAACAGCATACCTTATATATCTCTTTGAGCGCAACAAAAGTATAGAAGCCGTAAAGTTCCCAAAAGTCCAACACCTAAATCCCATCAGCCCGTTGTCCGCGGAGATCCACCCTATGATTTTCTTTTTGGCCATATCCCCAGTTCCCGAAGACGAGATTGCAGCGAATCGAACAGTCACGCCATACGCCGTCCCTCTCCCTTCTCCCGTATCCCCGTCACGATCCACCGCCCCCTTCACGCAGTGCGCGGCACATAAGAGCTCAGCCGGCCGGGTTCCCTCCCGCCGCCGGACTAGCCTCGGGGCCCGCCAGTCTCTCTCGCTGGACCATGACCCTTTGATTGCAAATGTCGATGAACATCTCAAACTTCTGGATCAGCTTCTCTTTTTCTTCGAGCTTGGCTTTCAGGTCGTCGATTTCCTTTTGCTTGTCGTCTTCCATCTTCTTCATGTCCTCGCGAGCCTTGGCCAGCTCTCTCCTGAGGTCGGCCCGGATGCGATCCTCGGGAGACTGCTGCGGCTTGGTGTAGATGGCCGGCCGGTTCTCTGCCAGGCCCGTAGCCACCTTCTGCGGGTTCCGGTTGATGGCGGCTCGGGCATTGTAAATGTCCCGCGGGAGCAAGTGGCAATCTGGATTCTCAGTTTGAAGAATCTGCAGCGTCTCGGACACGCCGGCGCCTGCAAGGTAGTCAGCGGAAACTGAGTTACCAATGACAGGGTGCTCAGACGACGTACCATTCTCCTTGAGCTGCTTCACCGCAGCCACCATCTTGCTGTCCAGCTTACGCGCAGCCGGGTGATGCGAGGGACCCTCGCTCGCCGAGTGGTTGTGCTGCAAGTGCGCCGGGTCGGGTCGGTACCGAATCGTCCACTGCGTCCGCTGCTCGATGGCGAAGAAGCCGAAGGGGCAGTCGCATTTCCGAGACGACGTCTTGCGCTTGCGGAACTCGGGGCTGACGCGGCTCGGCGGTTTGCCCGCTCGATCGCAGACGAAGAGCACCTTTTTCAGCCCAGGAACCGTCTTCTTCGAACGGCCAATGACGATGGCGTAGCCGACCGAGGTGCAGTATCGCAAGACGGCCTTCTGGACTGCCTCCAAAGTTGGATAGCTCCCACCCTCGGGCGGCGGTGACATCATCGCGCCCATGGGATGTGTCGGGACGTACGATGGGTCGCTGAGGAGCTTAGCCTCGAGGGAAGCATCGTTCTCCCCGTCGTTGTGACTGTCCATGTCCATGTCATCCGCAGCATGGTCATCCTGCTGCTGGGGGATCTGCTCAGGGGCCTGTTGTGGCGAGGCCTGGACTTGCTGCACCTGCTGCTGCTGCACCTGTTGCACCTGCGGCACCTGCGGCACCTGCGGCTGCTGCTGAGACTGGGCTTGGGGTTGCGGCATCGGTTGGGGCTGCTGTTGCGGAGTCTGCTGCTGCTGCTGCTGCTGCTGCTGTTGCTGCGGCGGAGGTGGCTGGGGTGGCGGTTGCTGCTGCTGCTGCTGTTGCGGAGTGTGTTGTTGCTGGGGATGGGGATGACCCTGGTGCGACTGGCGCCCCTGGTGTCCCGGATGGCCTTGGTGTCCTTGGTGACCTTGGTGTCCCGGATGGCCAGGATGCCCTTGGTGTGCCTGGTGCGCCTGCTGAGCTTGGTGCGCCTGGTGCGCCTGGTGGGCTTGATGCTGCTGCTGCTGATGCTGCTGTTGTTGCTGCTGCTGATGTTGCTGCTGCTGGTGGTGGGCCTGCTGCTGCGGGTGGTGTTGTTGATGCTGCTGCTGCTGTTGCTGCTGCTGTTGCTGCTGGTGGCCCGGGTGCCCGGGATGAGGCTGCTGGTGAGACGGATGAGGCTGCTGGTGCTGCTGCGGGTGCGAGATAATGGGCTCATGTTGGACAGGCTGGCTGATGCCGCTGGGGAACATCATGGGCGGCGGGTTCGGCTGGGGCTGCATCTGCTGCCTCGGGGGCGCGGCGCGCTGGCGCTGGACATTGATGGCATTGGGGACATGAGCATTGGACGTTCGCGACGAGGGATGGCCGTTGGGCACATTGGCCGTCGGCGCGGCGAAGAGGTGCTGGGGATAGGTGCCCTGGGGTGGCTGCTGCGGCGTGTAGCCCTGCGGCTGGTACGGCGACGCCGCGTGCGGCGCGGGAGACTGCTTGTTTGCCTGGTGCTGGTGCTGGTTCGCGTGCGACGGCGCGAACCCGGGGTTGCGGCGGAGGGCGGCCTGCGAGAAGTTGAGGCCGGCGTGGGCGTTGGGCCCGGACGGTCCCAGGCTCGACATTGTGCGTGTTGGAGGGTTGCCGATACGGCCCACGAGGCCCGCGCGGCGGTTGGGAGCGGCGTCAACGGCGGCAGCAACGGCGGCGGCGGCGGCAACGTGGCCACGGACGAGCAACGGCGGCGACGGCGATGGCGATGGCGATGGCGATGGCGACAAGCTCAGATGCCGTCGAGTGCCCCGGGTATTCAGGGAAGAAAGACGCCCGTCGTCCAACCGTTCAGTCCCAGGTCGAGCCCCAAGACACGGCAAGCAACGTACGCACCGCACGCGCCCGCTCTGCTCTGCTGGCCTTTTTCCGTCACGTCCCCTCGTGCCCGCTCGTGCCCGTGCCCGCTTCGCTTCGCTCGCTCGCTCACGCTGCTGCGGTATCTCGCCCGCTCTCGCCCGCGTCGTCTCTCGTCGTCGTCCTTGGAGCACCGATCTGCCAGCGTCGTCGTCGTCGAGCCCGCGCGGCTCGAGCAAAACCCTGGACCTGGATTGGGGGTGTCGTTAATGGGCTGGAGGAGGCGTGGAGGTGCGCGCTGGGTAGAGGTGTGGGCAGAAAGAAGGGAGGAGTGACCTGGTGTGGGTTGGGGAATTATTCGGGTAGGGGGGGGGCGCCGGGCAAGCTATGTACATACAAGCCCGGAGGAGAGGCGCGACTATTACAAGTAGGGGCTATGCTGGGCTAGCGGACGGGTGAAGGGCAATAAACATGGCAGCGGGCAGCGGTCGAGCCAACAGTGCCAACAGTGCCAACAGTGCCGACGAATACCAGCCCGAAGCAGAGCCTAGCCGGGCAAGGTTTTCCTCCACTGTGCGTTACTCGTATCTGCTGGGACCGCCAGCTGACGCCAGCGGAATGGCCGCAACGCCCTCGGCCTATCATGGCGCCGCACGACGGGCGGTGGCTTGGGCCTGATGCCGCTTGGGACTAGGGCCGGCTGGGCGACCGACTCGCCATCTCGTCTCGTCCCGCACACGTGACTGTCGAGACTTGCAAGTTGCATCCTACGTGATGGCTGGGACCGCCGCGGGATCAATCAATGCGGAACGAACCGGTGCAGCAGATATCAGCATGTTCGACAACGCCGATACCCTCGCAGCCGACGGCCTCGATTCCGTGTCTCGTTGCTTATGTCGTGACTCTACCGGGTGCGGAATACTGTATATCCCGCACCCGAGGCGACATCCCCCTCTTCCTCCCATGGTATCATCGTCCCCGTCAGCACCGGCCACTTCGAGATCCAACCTCGTAGTCTGCCTAGCCAAACACACAAAAGAAACCCAAACTCCAGACGCTCCAGGCGTATAAGCCCGGCATTACCTGATGATGCCCTCAGATCCATGTGTAGATGTGAGATGAACAGCCCATATGCTTCCCAAAATCTATTACCTTCCCACCTTCGTCAAGTCATCCCGTCTTCTTCCGTTTGCTTGGCCGTTGGCCCTCGCCGTCCTCGCCGTCCACGAAATGGCCCTTGTCAATCTGGTGCTGTCTCAGGTTGTCCGGCCGGCTCTTGTACTGGCTGGTGCACCCGGGGAACGGGCACTTGTATATCTTGGGCGGGCCGGCGCCGTGCTGCAGCTTCTTATGCTTCGCCATGCTGCCGCCGAACCACCGCGGGTCGCCCTTTGGCCGGTAGCCGCATATCTTACAGCAGCTGTTGGAGTCAACCTTCTTTGACGACGACGATGGCGCGGGAGATGCTGGCGTTCCACTTCCACCGGATGATGCCCCCATGGGTGCCGTACCCTCCGGTGTGGGCAGCCATGCCGCTGCTTCTGGCGGGCGTGGGTCGAGGGTACCGTCTGGAATAGGGGTATCCGGGACTGGAGCGACAGTATCTGTAGGCATGTCAAAGTTGAAGTCGGTCATGGAACCGAAAAGGTCGTCCATGTTGGGTGGAATCCGCCCGTCGAGGCTGAGGGGATCGAACGGCACTTCCACCGACGCGTCCGGCACGGTAGGTTGGTCTCGTTCAGGCTGTTGGATGATCAATCTCATCAACCGGATGCCGTGTCGGTAGTACCTCAGACGCGGATTGCCGCCAGTCGTGCCGGATCCATACAGCTCATACAATACGTCCAGATGCCTTCGCACAAACGCTATGTATTCGTCGAAGCAGACGTCCGATGGCAGTCGCATCTAATGCATGTGCGTCAGCGTCGACACTCCGTTTCAATGCTTCATTTATGACCAACCTTGCCTGCTTGCATCAGCTCCAACTCGAGACGGCGTGGCGTGGCTACGCAGTTCGACTTGACTCGGCCCAGGATATAGCTCATGGCCGATCCAAAGCCCGGAACGCTTCCGTATTGCAGTGAAAGCGAGTCGATGGTATTGTTTGCCGCGACCGAGAAGGGGGAGCCCTCGCAGGCTTCCAGGTTGACGTCCTTGAGATGCTCCATGCATAGACCAGAAGCCTGTATCTCGGGCCGTTGAGTATCGCGCAGTGCGGAGTCTTCCAATTCTGCCACACAAGTCAGTCATCGTCCCGTAGAGAACGCATGTGAGGTTCTTACCGTCCAAGAAATATTGTGCAATAAGCGCCAGCGCATCGAATCGACATCCCTCTAGAGTATCGGCACGCTCTTTGCCCTTTGGGCCAACCGCGTTCCTCTCTGGCCTAGACAAACTTGTTTGCAAGAGCTCCATGAAATCTCCATCGGCCATCTCACCGGGCTTCCATAGAAAGTCGACCACCTGGATGTAGGCTTGTCTGTCCTGATGAGATAACCACGAACTGTACGACACCGCCTGGATGAACAGGTCCGTGCATCGGCGCGGGGCGTCTTGTTCGTGAACCACCACGGAGAGGGAATAAATGACGTGAACGAAGCAAAGCAGCTTGACAGGGGTCGTTGCCGGGCGGCCTTCGAGGATGTCCATCATCGTCTCCAGGCCAGCATCAGCGACAGAGTTGGGAGACATGTTGAGGAACTGGTCGACCAGATGATTCTTGCCATCGCGCCTGAGGTTGGTCATGGAATTGGCAACATGTACATCCAGCATGTTTCGGGCGGTTTGTACCAGAGAACGCGCGCTGACATGCTGGTTCCGTGCAATGTCTGCGACCAGTTGCGTCGGTTCCAGGGGCACGTTCAGGATCCCAGTCAAGGCCAGGTTCGCGTCCACGGGCTGCTCGGTCGGGATCGACGCGCCAAAAGACAAGGTCGACGGTGCGTTCAAGTCCGCATCACCTCGAAGCATGCTGGTGCAAGGTAGCATGTACATTGGCACTTCGGCGGGAAGCTCCGGCAGGAAGGCATCAGCAGCAATCCCAGTCAGGTCCATGTCGTGGTCCTCGGCCTCCTGACGCCGGTATGCATTGTCGTTGCACGGGAACAGGTCCGCCAGGTCCGTCAAGTCGTCCGCAGGCGAGGTCAGGGTCGAGTCGAAACCAGGGTCCTTGCTCCAGGCTCCAGACCACGCAGACATGGGCGATATTATGTGACTGGCCGTGCTCGAGGTGCTGTTGGTGCTCGCGGTACTGTTGGTGCTCGCGGTGCTGGCCGTCGATCGAACCGATGAGCTCGGTGCCAGCACCTTGCTTCGGCGCCTCGACCGGGCGCGATAGTACCCCCCAAGCCCCTGCGTCTCGAGCCGGAGTACAGGTCTCTCCGGCGCGCCGGGGGGTTCGGGCCGTGGCGGGCCCTCCGAGACGGCGGGCGGTGTCGGGGACGGCTCCCAATTAATGAGCGACTCGTCGATGCCGGAATGGCCAGGGCCGAGTTCTGCTGGCGAGGGGCGAGAGGGTGCGACGGCCGGCAGCGAGGACAGGGCCGATAGATACGTTGAAAAGGACCCCGGGTCCGGCTCTTCCCTAGCCTCGGGGATCGTGGGGAGAGGCAGTTCGCACGAGTCGATCTCGTGAATCTCGTTTGACTGCAGCTCAACCTTGGGCGGGTCGAGGACCGACTCGTAGCCGGTGAGCACCTCCTCCATGTCAAGGTCCAGGTCCGGGAGGCTGCCGTGCCTCGACTTGTGGCCCAGCGAGCCGAAGAAGCTCTTGGCCATGGACATCATCTTCTTCCTCTTGGACGGGTGCCCCAGGCAGCGCCTACACTTGATGTCGCCGAGCTGCTCGGCCTTGCCGCAGTCGTAGCACCAGTACTCGCCGGACGCGAGGTGCTCGCACGAGTAGAGGTGCTGCAGCATGAGCTCGTGGTTGGGGAAGCGCTTCCGGCAGCGCAGCATGGGACACTCCCTCTTCTCCTCGGCCGTCATCTTGGCGCAGGCATTGCGCTTGACGGCCGCCCAGACGACGAACCTGTGGAGGGCACACTCATCGCTCGACGTCTCCCGGGTCCTGCGAGGTCAGGTCAGCTCCCGGTGGGCGGGTAACGGGCGGGGAGACGGAGGAGGGGGCCATCTTTCGTACACGCATGTGGTCGCGCCCTTGTCGCTCCTGTCGCTCCTGTCGCTCCTGTCGCTCTCGAGCGAGGTGACGGACGCGGCGGCGGTCGAGCCCGTCCCTGGACGCCTCAGGCCCAGGCGATGGCCCGTGGGACTCCGGGTCCATCGCCGTAGGGCTGAGGCGGCGAGGCCTGCTTCCTCAAACGAGGAGCGCTTGAAGCTCTCCATGGCGGTGGCGGTCAACACTCAACGGCGTCGTCGAATCAAACAACCATACTCCGTAGTCGCGGGAAAGGACGAGTTAGGGCCCGAGGACGTCCCCTCAAACGTCGCCACGCAACATGTTTTAATTGATTCCTCACACGGAGCCGCCACGCAAGGCGAGGTCCTAGGGCGATTGAGAGGTGTAGGACTCGGCGGGAGGCCTAGGACTTTGCCGGGGGTGCTTCTCGCCCAGAACTCGCTCGCCTGCGGCTACCGGCGTGGCTGAGCCTTGAGGGGATGCGCATTGGATACGATCCGGGGTGCGCTGCACCATCGGAGGCAGCCCGCTGCGGCACGAGGACCGCTGATGTTGGCTGCCGTCAGCCACACCCGGACCCGCGAGGCAGACCTCGGGTCCACGCTGCTGCCGGACTGTCCTGCGCCAAATCATGGCCCCGACGCTCGTCGGCTCCCTCTCTCGGTCCCAGTCGCTTGCCCCGAGCGATGGCATCGAGTTCGCTCCGCCGATGCAACGAGAGCATGGGGTGGTGGTGTGTCGGCTGCAGCGCACGTACATATGCACAAGGTGTACGAGTGAGCACGACATCCGGCCCACTGCCAAGCCACAAGAGACGCAAGAGATGCCCGAGTAGTCGTACGAGTAGATATGCAGGAACATGTTTCTGTACTGCCTACGGATTACTTCGTACCCTTACCGGCCATGTCCCTTATCCCCCCGTCCAGTGTCCTATGGTGGTTACAAATAGAAGTTGCTCGTGTCGCCAAGTAAGGTATGTGCTGATATACAAATGTAAGCCTGTGTGCAGTGGCTCGTCCCCTCATCGCGTCTCTCGTCGCGCGCCGTCCTGGCTCGCCTTTCCGACCACGCCCCTCAGCACCCTCAGCTTCTCCTCCGTCACCCGGATCGCCTCCTCGACTTCCCTCTCATCCATGCGCTCCTCACGCAGCTTCTCCTCCATGGTCCGGGGGTCCAGGCTCTTCTTCCGAATGTTCGAACTATCCGAGCTCAGTCGATCCAGACCTACACGCTCGTCGAGCCATTCCCACAGCTCGCTGTCCTCTCGTCGCCACATCTCCTCGTACGCGGCGAGCCGGTTGGAGCTATAGAACCCGATGCCCGGCCCGTACGGTGCGGCATTCTTGCTCGGCCCGGAGCCGAATCCGAACCACATCGCCACCAGCAAGCCCACGAGGAGCCCATACATGACGTTGCCGGTGAGTATCGGTTGGATGACGTCGATGCACGGTTCGATGATGCCCCGGGCGGGTTCCAGAGGCCCCCAATCCTGCTTGGCGGCATGCTTTGACCCGTTTTTCCGCTCGACGGTACCGTCAGCTGTGTTGAGGGCCTTGCTCCTCTTCAGCTTCTTCTTTGCCCTTGCGGGCCCATTGGGTCCGGTGCCCGCCCGCGGCCGAGACGTGACCGAGGCCTTGAGTGCCGCGAACAGGTCCCTGCAGTACTGCGATTGGCCATCGCTGATGCCCTTCTCGATCGCGCCTAGACGGTGTTAGCACTCGCCCGCGACCAAGCACACACGCAGACGGGGGTTTCCACGTACCTTTTATCCAGCTCTTGCCCGACCACTCGGTTGTACAGGTGATCTGCACGCGAGTGGCATTGTTCTCGGCCCAGGACAGACAGTACTTCGTTTTGACGCTAAACAGGCTGCCGCTGGGGACGTCTGGGTTCTGGACCGAGACACTCAGGTTGACTGCCTTGTCCAAGTCGAGATTCTCCAGCGTCTCGGCGACGATGCATTTGGTCTGCCTCGGCCCAATCGACGCGTTCAGGGGCTTGATGTATGTGAAACTGCGTGTCTTCTTGTCGAGGCTCAGGCCCTTCTTGTCTTCCATCTGCAGGTCTGTGCATTTTTGCTCTCCCGTCAACCACTTTGCCATCCAGGTGACGGACGCCGGGCCAAAGACGAGATTGTACACTTTGCCGAGGGGAGCGGGAATGATGTCGTCGGCAAGAACTTTATCGTAATGGGTCGCCGAGTCGCCGCAATCTGTTGGCGGATGGGTAGCGGGGCCTGGGAAGTCCACGGGGCCTCCTGGTGGTGATGGGGATTCCTTTGCCGCGTCCGACGACGCACCATTGGAGGCTGTCATGGTGGAAGCCTTTCGGGGCGCAGGCTTGTCTGCATCGGCATCCATGCCAGTATACTCTGTCGCTTGAGTGTCTGGAATCTCGCCGTTTTCTTCCTCGTCGTAAAAGTCTTCGTCGTCGTCATCGTCCTCCTCGCTGTCGTCCTCGGAATCGGACGCCACTTCCCGAGTCTCGATGTCTAGGCCTGACGGCTCGGCATCAACCTTTTCGGTCTTGTCCCCGCCGGTGCCTTCCAGTCGAACGCCGTTCAGTGTGCTCTTCAAGGTCGGATGCCCGAGTTTCCATATGTTGACGATGAGGTCGTAGGTTCCGTCTCTGCTAGTGAAGCTTGCAAAAATGTGTTTGGCGTGAAGCGTCGAGATCATGAGCCCGTTCTTGAACAGCAACGCGGTGCTCCTCTTCTCGACGGACACTATTTCATCAAAGCTCATAACAAGGGTCGTTGTCCATCCCAGGATGTTGCTGCTGAAGCAGAGATGGCCCTCGGATACGTACAGCCGACCATGCGCAAGAATCTCTCGCTGCAGAGCACAGCTGTAGTCCTCTATGAGGTAGTCATCGTCGGGGACGCTCTTGAAGAGAGTGTGGAAGTCGCGGTTTCGCTTCTTACTGGCAATGGCAAACCCTGTGAGCTTTGGTGCCCCAAAAGTGCCACTGGGAGTAATGACAGAGTTGTGAGCGGCTGCAACTGCGGCCGCGACCGTTGTCCCGGTTCCACCTGTGGTGACGGAGCTTCCGCGTTTCCTGTGCGGTTTGATGGCACTCCGCACGCTCGAGTTTCTTTGGAAGGCGGCCTTGTTATCTGCCAGCTCCCCTTGCGGCGGTGTCTGGTCACCACTTGTAGCCTCCACCAAGGAACGAGGTCTGCTGGTGGACTCATCCGGGAGAACATCCGCAATTCGGGCTTGCGGGTCGACCGGCGCCGATTCCGACCTGGTTCTTGTATCGGCCGCATCCTCAAACCTGGCACTGACTGGCGAGGCAACAGAGCTCGAAGGTTCTGGGATTCCGAGTTGGCTCAAGCTCAAATCGCCACTCCCCAGGGTTCGGACCGCTGATTCTTTCTGGTCCATGGTGTCTTCGATTCGGGGTTCAGGTTCGGCCTCGGGCTCGGCTTCGATTGGGCTATGGGTTGACGAGCCCTGCGACTTGGGCAGACTCGACCGGCTCCGGTTGCTACCAATGTTGATACTCGTGCCAGGAATATTGCCACTGAAGTTAGTGGCCGCGTTTTGAGCGGCGGATATGACAGACGAAAAGAAACCAGTCGCGCTCGGTGTAGCCTCGCCGCTCTCGGCGGTGGGTGTGAGAGGCGCCAGAGTGATATTGGACAGTTTGCTGGGTACAATAGCGGCAGATCCGGATTTGCTCCTCCGATGTGCGTTCATGTTCTGCGAGGGCGGGCTGCCATCTGTACTTGCCTGGGGGCTCACACCGTTCCGCGCCGTCTTCCTCTCCGGCGAAGACCCGGCGGCTGGGTCGCCCCGTTCGGTAGGCGTCGGCGGCGTATTGACGATGGCCGGGGCCGGCTTGTCGCCCGTCGGCGGAGTTCGAGGGGGCCTCGTCTCGATCCGTGGCGGCGGCGCCCTCGGCCGTCGGTCAGGGGAAGCTATCTTTGCAGCGGCAGGGGGCTCGATGATGGAGGGGTTTGCAGCAGCACCGTTGTCCCCAGTCGAGGCGTCGGGAGAGGTGCCTCGGTCGCTGCCGCTGCGATCGCTACGGGGCCGCCGGAAATGCGACTGAGAGTCGAGGTGCTGCGCTTGCACGATGGGCGATGACGTTGTCAGGTAGCCGACCAAGGACGGGTGCGCGGAAATGGTGGCAGGACGAGCTGGTGGAGAGCTGGCTGCGGGTCGTGCTCTGTTCAGACTGGGGTCAGGCAACCACTTCCAACAGTACTTCGACGGCAGGGACAGGGACGTCAACAAAGTCGCTATGAAAGCGGCAATACGATGCAGTGGGAGACAGAGGAGAGGGGGGCTGGAGCCTGGAGGAAATGCTGACTCCGGATCCAAGCGTACAAGCGGATCCGTCGGCCGGGAGCTGGCTCAATCTGGCCGCACCGTTGGCGTCGAAAACGCGCGGGTCCAACGTGCGCGAGGCTGCTCCATCAGGGCAAGGGGCAGGATCAAGCAACTTACGAGTCTGTCTGCTCCGGGTCCGCGCCGGATTCAAAGGAGCCAAAGCTTCGGTCGTCGACGTCCTCGTCATCCGCTATCTTGGTCGAGTGTGCGTCGTCGCTCAACTCGCGCGTCGACGGCCTTTGGCTGGCTGCTTCGTCATCAGCCGCCTCCGCCTCGGCGTTCTTCTGCTTTCTCCGTCGGCGCTTGGCTGAAATAGACTTTGGCAGAAGCTTGCCCAGGCCATTGCTGCCGTCCATGTCGGCCGCAGCACCTATTCCTCAACCGGCAACGGGACGGCGAGGGGCAGTGCAGTCGCGGGTCGCGGCGTAGCAGAGGGCGTTGCCGTTGGTGAGCGGTCGCTTTATGCGCTGCGCGTGTCTCGGACGATGGATCCGAGGATGCACCAGCTGTCGGTTGTTGAAGCCGCCCCGGGGTAATTGTCGTGGACCCTCGCAGGTCTAGCTGTGGCATAATACTCGGCGGCACGGATGGGTCATGGGCCAGGTCAATGTTGCGAGGAGGTTGAATCTGGATTGGAAGAAGTGAATCAAGTCGAGTCTCAAAAGGCAGGCGGGTTGGTCCCGTCAGCATTTGTTGGCCCGGTTGACATGCCCCGTCAAGCCTGTATTGAGTGGCCGTTGGGTGGGGCATCGTCTGCCTGAGGGCCCGAGGTGCGCTGGAAGAAACGCCCCGGACGGTGCCACACTGCCACCATCGTCGATTGCTGATGTACTCGTAGGCGTCACCGGTGACCCCCGCCCTCTCACGGTCGCAAACCTGCATCTGCGCTCCGTCATCAGGCCTGTGCTCTGCGCTCCCGCGGCCAATCGCCCCTTGGGAGCTCCGCTGCATGACCTCAGCAAGTTTACGAGCACCATCGTCCCAGGCCATCGCGCAACTCGCCGACGATCGACGGGCTCGGCTGATGCCGCTCGCCCGTCTCGACAACCTCCACAGTGGATCCGGACACCAGCACGGAGCCGGAAACTATCGTAGCCACCGTGAAGTCCACTATACTATCCGTACTCCGTAAGGTACGGAGTACTCGTACCTGCTTTAATGACTGATGTGATGACCGAGGCATCTAGCTCCACGTCCTCGCACCCAGTCACGGCGGCTCGTAAACGACGGCGTCCTCAACACAAGACCAACAGGGCCCAGCGTACCAGAATATCAACGCCCTGGTCCTTCATAGACCCCAGGGCTGTCATGTCGAATGCATTGTATGTTGGCTTGCCATAGAGCGTCCGGATGGGCTCGTTCCCGTCAAGTTGAAGCTTTGCGGCTCACTGAGGTGGATGTTCGAGGCCAAGCCGAGCGCTGGGAAGCCAACAAACGGATACATCTCGTGTACTACAGGGCGTCGACAGTTCCATTGAAATTGCCCAGAGCTTGCACCGTCTTGAAGCGCTTGAAGCGCACCTACACGAGCTCCTGTCCGCGCTGCATGATATGAATCGCGTGATGCGTCACACTCAGCAGAATCGAGACGTGGTGCTTGGAGACGGGACGTTTGGGGACTGACGTTTGGGAACGTGACGTTTTCGGAGTCGGATATCCCTGTAAGTTAGTTGGTTAGTTGTTGCAGGACAGTGGCTTGAGTGGACACTAGCGTAGCCTTAACAGTTGTGTGGGGTAGGTACGGAGTAGGTAGGTACCTTATCGCCTCAGACGCCGCTAGTGCCGATGCGGCTCTCCTGGTACCGCCTTCTAACCAACCTCAGCTCGCGATCCCATCCCATCCATCTCTCCCTCTTCACCACCGCGCCTGGAAGTGGGCGCCCGCATCCTCGTACAGCGTGTGCCCAACCGACCATAGCGAATACAGCTGCTCACGCCGCACCATGGACTTGTCGCCGCTCGTCAAGGCGCACGACCACGCCGCCGCTGCCGCCGTCGCGACCCGGCAGGCGTCCGATACCACCGTCGCTATCAGCGAGCACACGCAGGCCGCCGGCGAGTTCGCCAACGCCGCGAGAAGCACCACGAGCGCCGAGGCGCTGCGGACTCTAAAGCTGCTGGAGGAGCACCACAGAAAACTGGCCGAGATCCTCAAGCTGCCGCCGGAGCCAGCATCGCAAACCGGCGACGACGACATCGGCGAGAAGTCACGCGAGGCCGAAAAGGGACACTCCGTTGCCGACAATGCGCAGTCCAAGAAGGATGCTCGTTCGAGGACGGCGCAGATGCCGGGCCTGTCCCAGCAGCGCCGATTCGCCTCACGAGAGATGTCGTCGTCGATAGCCAGCAACCTTGCCTCCGCGCGAGGCATTCGCTCCAAGTACAGAGGCCAGCCGCTCAGCCCGAGCGTCTCCAACGACCAGGCGCCGGGCAACGTCGACCCCCATCCGCGCAGGGACGGCTCCAAGGCCAAGATGCAGAACATCATTGACCACCAGACCGGCAGGCCGACCTGGGTCCCGCCGACGTCCTCGCCTGCAAAGCCAGACGGCCGGGCCAGGGGCACGGCGTCTCCACGAACCGATGCCCATCCGCCGGCGAACGAGGATGCAGGCTACGCGCGATTCTATAATACCTTTGGCAGCCTCATTAATAAGATTTCTGCGCCCTTGGCCTTTGCCGGCCTGCCCCTTATCCAGGAAGAGTCGACCGTATTGCCTGAGCAGGCTGAGCCCGCTGATACCCGCACGCGTACGCCCTCTCCATCTTCCAAGCGCAAGGCCGCCCGGCCGCCCAGCTCCGTCACCTTGGAGCCGGACCTTTCCAAAATTTATTCCAGGGCTACCATGAGGGCTCTGGCGAGGGAGGGGCACAGCGCGAGCGACTCCTTCTACGTGGTTCCGACCAGCGGACACACCATGTCCTACGCCAACATCCTCACCTACGCAGAGAAGGAGAAGCGGCGCCTGGAAGCGTCCGCGCACGGCGAACTCGCAGGGCCTGCCGAGGATGACGAGGACGACTTTGTAGACGCTAGGGAGTCTCCAGTCCCGCCCTCTCCCGGGGCCAGACGCAAGGTCGCGCGAAGCCACGCCGAGAGAGACCTGCGCAACACCGTCGAGGAACTCAGCCTCGAGAACAAGTCGCTCAAGGACATGCTCGACAACGTCTCGAAGCGCCTGCACGCCTTCGAGGCCAGCTCGCAGCATTCGGCCATGGCTCTCGCAGAGAGCTATCGCGTCATGCGCCCGGGGTCGCCGAGCGCAGCACCGCCCGGCAGGTCCGTTGACGACGCCATGAGGAGGAAGACGCAGGACATGGAGGAGCAGCTGGCCGCGGCGGCGAGGCACATGGAGAGGCTGGAGAAGGACAACCGCAAGATGCAGAAGACGCTGGACAAGTACCGCGAGAAGTGGGACATGCTCAAGGCGGGGGCCAAGGCTCGGCGGGAGGCGCAGACGGGAGAGAGCGTGGAGGATGCCCGCCAGATCTGAGTTTGGTGTTTCCGAAGCCTACGTAGGTAGTTTGTGGTTGAATTCACTTGCGCAGCTCAGCGGTCCGGCCCAATGCCTCCGTGGTAATACCAGTCTAGTTCCACCAGAAGCTGACGCTGAAACTAACGCTCAAGCTCCTCACATAGTGCCACCACCCGATGGGAATCACCAGCGCATCCCCTGGCCGCAGCACGCACTCCCAATACTCAACCCCCTCCAGTCCCGCCCTCATCTCCTCCAGCGCCCCCTCGTCCACGCCCTCGGGCCGCTCGTCCCACCCCTCCAGCACGCCCACGTCCAGCCCGCTCGTGTTGCTCATGTCGACGCCGCGCTCGGGCGCCCGGGCGCGCATGCGCGGCGCCGCCCGCGGGGGGTACAACCGCACATACTTGGTGCCGACGACCTGGCAGAGCAGGTTGTGGTAGCCATCTGTGTGCAGCGGCGTGATGGTGCGCGCCGGGCCGAACCAGGCGTTGAGATGGGGGCCGTCGACGGGGGGCTGGTCCCTGGACGGGTCGGAGGGGTGGCGCGGGACTGAGGCCCAGCAGAAGTCCGGGATGGCACAGTCGTTGCGCAGGGAGGGCACCTGGTGGAAGAGGTTGTGCTGGGCGAGGTAGCCGACCTGCCGGGTGGTGTCAGGGTCGGCGCTGGCGTCGAGGCCCGGGGCGACGTACTTGGCGAGGAAGGCCTTGAACTGGATGAGCTCCTGGCCCCAGCCCTCGTCGACGTAGCTGCGGCCGACCTCGACGGGGACGAGCCGTCTGCCGCCAAAGGTCTTGGACAGGAGGTAGTCGGGCTGGCGCCACGGACGATCCGTCAGCGCGGGCCAGCCGGCCATCAGATCCGTAAACACGACCGGCCGCGGCTCCCCTGCGCCCTCGTTCATGTAATCCTCGAACCTGCCGAGCGTCCACCCTTCGTGCCGAGGGCACGCCCTGTCCGGGGATATCGGCGGCCGGCCGTAGGGTTCGCGGTCCGTAAAGGCGCGCCGTGGCGTGGCGGCATCCATCCTCTGGCGTTTCTGCGGCCTCTCTTGCGCCTCCTCCTGCGCGGTGCAGAACGCCTCCAGCGTCTGCAGCGTCGTTTCGATCCATCCTGCTCCGAGCTTTCCCGCTCCGCCCGTCGTTATGAGCGCCCGGTCGAGGGAGTCGACTATACGATCGAGTGCGTCCTCTTCCAGACGCCCATTGGCGGACAGGGACGACAGGACGTGGTAGTGCGTCGTGAGAATGAGGGTATCCGTGTAGAGACACCGCCAGTAGGTCGGCACTCGGTCGTAGCGGTACGAGTAAAACTTGCCCATCGAAATCGAGGCCAGGTCGCCGAGCCGTCTTTGAAGCAGCTCCTCGTCCACTCCGTGAGGGCTCCCCGCGCCGCCGCCCATGGTAGCGTTGTGAATTCGGGCTACGAGGACGGCCTGGCGTTTGAGAAGCTCCTCCATGGCAACGCTCTGAGCTTCATCGCCTCGCGTGTGGCTGTCGCCGGTAGATGAACCTCGATGGGTCCCGAGACTTGATATCGGCGCGTCGGCGATGGTGTTTGCGGCCTCGAGGTACCGCGACAGGAGCTGGTCGCGAATCAGATCCATCCTGGCGGTTGAGGGCCCGCTTAGAGCTCGCGTTTATCGCGGTGCCATCGATTCTTAGGCCGCTGTATCAGTAGTTGCAAGATGAAGGGCCATGATGCGTTGTGCGGGTGGCGTCTTGAAGTCGGAGTGATTACTCTCCCCACCAACGCAGTCTAAGAGGACGATGGTGTGAGTGTCTTTTTATACACAACCCACACTAATGACCAGCACAACCAATCTCAAAGATCCAATAGAAAATAAAACAGCACGTTCCAAATGCCGTAAGATAACACATAATACCCATTCGCGAGTGAAAGGGATCAAAAGCTGAATGCTAGCCTGGGCAGTCAGCTACCCTACACCTGGGGGCCGTTAAGATTCAGCCAGCTCATGATGCGAGCATGGCCCATGCTCTGTAATCGCTCGAGTTGAATTCGTTTTCCTATTCTTAACATGTCCATACACCTACAATGCCGTCCCGTCTACCCTCGACCAGATACCCATCTCTTAGACGTACACGCTCCACGACGGCCGGGCTCTTCCCCTGCTCGGCCTCTGCTATGCCGGCGCCACAGTCCCATTGTCGGCCCTCGACCTTGTCGTACACCTTGGCCACGTCCTCCCCGGCCGCGCTCACTATCCTCCGAGCGTCAAACATCATGCTCGTGATGGGGTTGTCGTATGCATAGGCGTCGTAGATGGAGCCCGTTCGCAGATCCCATATCTGAGAATGCAGGTCAGCAGCTGTAATACGCAACGCGGTAGTGGAGAGCTCATGACTTACCCTGACACTCCTGTCTAGACTGCCTGTTACCAAATGAACGTCGTCAAACTGCAAGCATGTCACGGCTCCTGTGTGGCCAACCAAGCTCCGGTGAACCTGCCCGCTCCGAAGATCCCATAAGCGGACCATGCCATCGGCAGTGCCGCAAGCCAGAGCAGACTCAAACACCTGCAAAGCACCCACAAAGTCTGCCGCGCCGGCCCCCGACCGCCCGGCCGGTCTCCAGGAGCCATCACCAGCGCTCGAGCTCGCCGAGGCTTGGGCGGCGGCCCACATGACATCCAACGTCTGCACGCAGCGGCCCTTCTCGAGATCCCAGTGACGCAGGGTCTTGTCTGCCGAGCCGGATACCAGAACGTCTCCTCTGAAGTGAAGCGCCGTGATCTCGTCCACGTGGGCCTGCAGAGTGAAGAGTGCGCAGTCCTCCATGCTGCCCTCGGGCGGGTCGATTGGCTGGTCGTCGGGGCTCTCAAAAGCTATCGCGTCCTCGTCCTCGCCATCCTTCTCGAGCTGATTGCCATGGGGATCGTAATGGCACCTGCTGAGGTCCCATAGCCTGATAGTGGCGTCGGCGGACCCGGTCGCGAGAATGTTGTCCTCTACCTGCAGGGCGCGGACCGACGCAGCGTGGCCCTCCAAGAAACCCATGCATCTCCCGGCGTTTAGATCCCAGACCTTGACCGTATCGTCCAGCGCCGCAGTGACCATGGTACCAAAGGGCGCATCGAAATCCACGGCAGTGATGTTATCACGGTGGGCTCGAATCTCGCGGATGCTGGACCCGGCCTCGAAGTGCTCGTGTAGGATGGGCATCGACACCCGGCGATGGACCCTTTTCGGTTTTCGCGATGGCGTGCTGTTGGCCGATGCCGGAAGCTTTTCGTATACGGACTGTGACATGAATCCGGGGTCGTGATCGTCCGCGTCGCCGACAAGGTCGACGTCGTCTTTGCTGGGGGTGTTTTGAGCAATGATTTCGGCCTCGTCAACAAGCATCTGAGCTTCTTCCAGGCGTCCCTCGACGTCGATGACTGTCGGGGACGGTTAGTGCAACGCGCGACGAACTGGGGGGCACAGCACGCACTGTCGTGTTCCAGCAACGCTTCCTCCTGTTCGAGCCCGGCAAGTCTTTCCATAATAATCCTCCGCATGGCGTGTAGGTTGGCGATCTTGTTGTCGATTTCGCGAATCTCGCTGCTGGCCATGTTCTTCCGCACGCCGAGGAGCTCAAACTCGTGCATCATGGCCGCCTTTTCCCTCCTCAGCTGCGCCAGATTCTTGCCGCCTCCAGGCGTCGCCGGGCTCTCCTCCAGCAGCTTCCTCCCCCTCGACACTCGGCGGCGATGCTTCTTGCCCTCGTCGGTCAGCTCTGGAAAGCTGGCCTGGAAGCCTTGGAACAGCGAGTAGGAGTTTTCATGCTCCGGGATGTTGGACAGAAGCTCGTCGGAGAGATGGGTCAGGGCGCGATGCTGGATCTCGGCCGTCGACAGCTTCGCGCGCACGAGATCGGTCGGCGTGGTCCGGGCCATGGAGAAGACGCTGCGTTGCACCGCCGGGCGCTTGAGCTGTTTGTGCACTTCCGTCATGGCCGTTCGGTAGTGGACTGCCGTCGCCTCGGCGTTGGGGCCCATCAGATGCGTCGCCGTCGTCGTCACCTTGCGGCCAAAGGCTTCCAGGCCGCGAGTCTGGGTGCGGTAGTCACGGTCAGTCCCGTCTCGCCGCCGCCGCACGACAGCGGCGATTGCGTCTTGATCAAACGTACCGAGATGATGGACTGGTCCTCGTCGGCGCCGGCGTCATCGGGGAAGCCATAGCCGTTGTCCTGATCAGCCATGGCTCGACGATGGCTCGACGGCCGATCTCACAGCAAAGGCGCTCAAAACGAAGTCGGTTCGGGCTGGGGGGGCGTCCGAGGAGGTCAGGGAGGTGTGTAGAGGCTGGGGGTGAGCTTCAACGGATGGCAGGTCGCAGATCGCGAAGCCAAATTGACGACGCGAACGCCGGACACTGTCTACCTAGGTAGAGAGAGGTAATTGGCCACCTCACACGCCGACTCCACCAAGCTGGAGCATGGACCCCCTGGCCCGGCCAAATGGCAGACGCTGAAGGTGCTGTGCATTGCGTCCAGGTGCCGCGTCCAGGTGGATGCTCCTCCTCGGGCTGCGCTGAGTGACGCTAAAAAGCCTAAAAAGCCCCCGCCATGAGCATCTCGGGCACCGGATTGTCGCATGGGCTCCGGCTTTTGGAGGGGGCGACGACACCTTGATTCCTCAACTCCAAGCTTCCACCTCTGGCCAAAGACACAGCGCCGGAAATCTGCTGATACAGCCGCCAGGATGGACTCGGTGATCGACATGGCCGACGGCAGCAAGGCGCTGGACCTGTCGCGCATCCGCTTCCAACTAATGTCACTCGAGCCTCCCGATCCTCCAGATGCCAGCATGCTGACGACTGCCGCAGACGATTGGAGGATACCATTACCTTCCACCTGATCGAGCGCGTGCAATTCGCGTTGAACAAGGTGAGAGGCAGCGCTCGTTTGAGGCTCCGACTCGCCACGGCTCTAACTGCGGCTCTCCAGACCATCTACACCCCCGGCGCAATCCGCATTCCCAACAGCGACCTGAGCTTCTTCGACTGGTACTTCTCCGAGCAGGAGAGGCTGCAGTCCCTGGTACGACGCTACGAGTCGCCCGACGAATACCCCTTCTTCCCCGACGCGGTGCAGAAGCCCATCCTCAAGCCGCTTAACTACCCGCAAATCCTGCACCCCAACAACGTCAACGTCAACGCCAAGATCAAAGACTTCTACATCGAAAAGTTCCTCCCGGCGGTGTGCCCCGACTTTGGCCGCGAGGACCGCGGAGAGTCGCAGGAGAACTACGGGTCGGCGGCAACGACCGATTTTCCGTGTCTGCAGGCGCTGTCGCGGAGAATCCACTTTGGCAAGTTCGTCGCCGAGTCCAAGTTCCGCTCGGATCCCGAAAAGTACACCCGCCTGATCAAGGCCGGCGACCGGGAGGGCATCGCCGAGTCCATCACCAACACGGCCGTCGAGCAGACCATCTTCGAGCGCCTCCGCCTCAAGGCCATGACCTACGGCAAGGATCCGTACGCGCCGGACGGCACAGAGGGGCCAACCAAGATCAACGTGGACGCCGTCGTGTCCATGTACAAGGACTTTGTCATTCCGCTGACGAAAGAGGTCGAGGTGGAGTACCTGATGCAAAGATTGGAACCAATCGCCTGAGTGCATGCTCGAGCCATATTAAGCGTCTTTTATTGCGGAGGGCTTAGATACGCGCTGATGGCCTTGACGGCGCCCTCGAACTTGTTCGCTTCGATCAAAATCATGTGCCCGAATGCCTTGACTCCCATCTCCTGGAACGCTCGCTTGCTGTCCGCAACCGCGTCCTCCTCCTTGGTGTACTTGAAGCTGCCATGTGCCACGGCGTGCTTGTGAAGAACCTCGTCCTCGGGGTGGAAGTAGTATATCGAAGACGTCTCCTTGGCCTTTTTCCGTTTCCGGTCCTCCACGTCCAGGGTCGACTCGACCTCTTGATACGTCTTTGACAGGACGAGGTAGTGGGTAAACTCGTAGGGCTCCTTGTCCTCCACGGCGGCCTCTACCTCGTCGATGAGCATCGAGTACATCGGCGGGCCAATCTCCGGGGGCACATTGATCAGGCGCTCAGAGAGCACCAAGCCGATGTGGTTGCCGCCGTTGATCAGCTTGGGTATGGCGGCCAGAGAGTCGTTGGTTTGCGCCTTGTCCACCAGGTACTTGAGGATGTCCTTCATGGGCTCCTTCTCACGGTGCTCAAACGTGTTGAGAGCCGTAAGCATGGCGTACGGATCGGTGGCTTTTCCATCAACCTTGACGGTCGAACCAATGGTCGGCTGCGACAGGACGAGGTCTGCGAGGGCTGACATGTTAAAGAGGTTCGCGTCGACATCGAAGAGTTGTCGCAAGAGCGACTTGACGCCGTGAAAGTCTACTTCCTGGTCGAAGTTGAACCATTCGAATTCCACGTCCACCATGTCAAAGTCCTGGACATGTCGTCAGCGCAATCCCGGACCACGGTTTGTGAGCGATGCCCACCTCGTCGTCGCTGCTGTCCTGGTCCATCTTGTCGACACCTGCGTCGGCAGGAGGGGCATCCTTGCCGTCGTCTCTTGATCTCTTTTTGCCCATGGCTGCAGCTTTGTAGTTGGGGAGAAATTCCCGTGAAATTGTGCCCGCGAATGAGTGAGAGGCTGAGAATCGAATAGCAGTTAGCGCTTAGTGACCGCCCATCGCAGCTTGCGCAGGTAAATTTTATCTGGCTGCCCCGCACTAGGCTCTACTAGGCCTGATAAGAGCTAGCCGGACAGCGCCTATCCAGCCGCCATGGGTGGCGCTTGTCGGGCCAATAACGCAGCTGCGCCTCGCGACGGTGCGGAGGCGGCCTCGTCTATCCCGAGCAGTCGCTGCCTGGCACCGTTGCGTCACCGTCGAGCCCACTGCTCGCGATTGATATCCCACTGCTCGGACCGTGGGCCTTACCGTGTGACAGTGTTTGCGCCATGATTGACGCCTGACGCCGACAACCACGCCCCCCAAGCTCCTCCGAACTCTTCTCCGCCAAAGCCGACAAGAGGCCAGCGCCATCGCCTCGACATCCTCGACCCCCAGCTCCACGCCGTCGCCATGGACTACAGCGCGCCGATCAACGAGGTGGAGGACCCGGTAGAGGCCTCGCCATGGGGAAACTCACCGAGGTCCTCGCTCCGGCACAACCGCACCGAATTCGGCAACGAGCCGCCCCCTTTCCCATACAACCCGGAAACCTCCAACGGACTCGGACAGGCGGGCGAGGCCGAAACGTTTCAACGGCCTGGAACCGCGACCACCGAATCTGGAACCGAGGGCGAAGCTGAGGATTCGGCGACTCTGGGAACAGCCGCATCAGAGTCAGTGGCCGATTCGCAGCATGCTGGTGAGCAGTCCGCTGGAACCGTCCCGGCATCCCAGCAGCCCAGACAGCCCACTGGTGCCGAGGCGCATCCCGAGCAAGGGCAACAACCTCAAAAGCCATCTCACCCTCACTTTAGGCTGCAGGCCAAGATCACGGGACTCGAGAGAACTGGCAAGAAGGATCCGGTCCTGCGCTTCGATGTTCATGTACATCCCCCCGTCTTTCCGCAACTGAGTGCTAGAAGACTGACCAGGCTGCAGACAAACCTACCGCGGTTCCGCACAACACAGTACCGAGACGTCCGACGCCTGCATTCCGAGTTCGTCAAGCTCGGCGATCATCTGATATCCGCGAATCCCGAGGCACTCGTTCCCGCCGTTCCTCCTCCTGTCACGGCCGCCGGCGCAGGCACCGACGAGGACGAAGCGCGAGTAAAGGCTATGATGCAACGATGGTTCAACTATGTCTGCAGCAGCGAGGTTCTGATGAGAGACGACGAAGTGGTGCTCTTCGTGGAGAGCGACTTTGGCTACAGTCCGCTGGTCAAGATGAAGCAACCGGCGACTGGCGTCCGCAGAAAGATTTTGAAGCAATTCGCGCCCCCTCCCGATGATACCCCTGAACTCGCCGATGCCCGCCCCACGGTCAAGCTGTTCTACCTCGGCACCATGGACGCTGGCCACAAGGTCGATAAGATGGTCAAGGCCCGAAGAGGTTCGCAACCGCGCGTGACGTTGATATTTTGAAACATTGCTGACCGAGTTACAGGACTGGGTCTTGCCGAGTCAGACTACGGAGTTAAGCTGAGCAGCATGAACGTCCAGGAGCCGCACCCCGGGCTAGCCAATGCGTACAGGAAGCTCGGCAAGGTTGTACAGACTGTCGGAGACTACCACGCAGCGCAGGCCACGGCCGAAGCGGCCACCATCGGAGACCCCTTCCAATACCACTCTCAGGACGCCTTCATCGTCAAGGAGTCCCTGACGAACCGTCAGATTCTTATCCGAGAGTTTTTGCAGGCGCAAGAGGCAACCCGCAGCAAGCTGAACGCTGCCGACCGTCTCAAAGCCAGCTCCAGCGTTCGCCGCGAGAAGGTGGACGAGGCAATTGCTGCCCTGGACGAGGCTCGGCAAAACGAGATGAACCTCCACCAAAAGACGAACCGAGTCACCCAGAACCTGGTGCAGGAGCGTCGAAAGTGGTTCTCGAGGACCGCCGCGGACCTGCGCCTGAGCATCAGGGAGTACGTGCTCCGAGAGATCGAGGCAGAGAGACGAACGCTGGCGCTCCTGGAGACTGTGCGCCCCGATATCCGCTCCATCGACGCCTCTGGCGGCCTCAGCCGTCTCGGGCGCGAGGCCCACCCCACCGTCCGGCGCACCAGTATGGCGGCCAGCCAGGGCCCCAAGGGCGACGCCTGGAGCGGTGTCCCCCGCCGCTCCGACGCGACTAGCCGCAGCGTCT
Organism: Tolypocladium inflatum; assembly: GCA_003945565.1. NCBI lineage: Eukaryota > Fungi > Ascomycota > Sordariomycetes > Hypocreales > Ophiocordycipitaceae > Tolypocladium > Tolypocladium inflatum. The sequence continues at coordinate 3,179,123 of QEPE01000009.1, read as the reverse complement.
CGGGCAGCTTCATGGGCAAGGTCGCGGAGGAGGGCGACGGCGAGGAGGACCAGGAGTCCAGCCCGGGCAATGCCGGCGCGGGCGGCCACTCCGGCCTCACTGGTCCCAACGACGACGACGACGATCGCATCGACGCGAGGAATGCGGCGAGCCGGCTGGCGACGAGCACGTTCTGAGAGACTGGACTGACGACGGTGCATATACGGGAGGCCCTATTGTCACAAGTGCTTCAGCACGCTCGGTGTTTTCCCCTCTCCCATCTTGTTTCTTGGTAGAAGAGCTGTCAAAAGTACATTCGTATCCTATGCACCAAATGGCAGTTTGCCTAGGCCTACGTAGCAGCTCACGTTTCTCTGTCCAGTCACGCGAGCAGTTGTTGAATTAGTTTGTCATTTCTTTCTATATGGCCAACAATAACACGAAAGGGGTAGTGGCCTCATCAATCATGTATAGTTCGTTTCTGTAGACTCCGTTGTTTCCCCTTATCCTTGACGCCGGGCCTAATCTAACGAGGGCGCTCCGAAATGCGCCAGAAGAGCAGCCAGCCCCTAAATGAGCAGCTCACCGTGACCAGGCATGGTAAAGGGCGAGCTGCCAGGAAAGTCGTGCGGTCCTCGGCGGCCGCTTGATTTAGACCCCTCGACGATGGTGAACTTCTTGCCAACGTCGCGGGCCTGGCTCAGGCTCTGCATGACGGTGTTGAGCAGGCCGATGAGGTGAACGTCGTTGGACTCCTGGAGCATCTCCTTCTCGTATGCCTCCCTGTCGGAAGGGATGACGAGATCCAGGCGGCTGACAAGCGCTTGGATCTGTCGCAGAATGATCAAAGACGGAACCGTGTTGTCTGTGTCCATGCTGTCAGCGTCGGCATTATAGCTGCTGACGTACGAGGGCGGCAGGCGCTCCAGATAGGTAGCGAGAAGCCGAATTCGGGAGTGGAGCATCTTGATCGCGTTGGCCTTGGCCGTGAGAGAGGCGAGCATCTCCTCCTCCTCTCGTGTGAGAATGACGTTATCCTCTTCCTGAAGCTGCTCCTTGATTTCGTCGCCCTCGCTTTCGACCAGTCTTCGCTTCCCCTTCCCATTCGACTCTACCGACCGGGCTGGCCGCTCCTCCTTGCCCGCTCCGGCCGCAGCGGCCGTCGCGTTGCCTCCACCCCCTGCCACGTAGTTCATGCTGATCATCTCCGTCTCATCCGTCTCGACCGAGTACGGAACCTCGCGAAACTTGAGCTTCAGCGCGGATTCGCCATCGTCCATCCTCTTGTCCTCGCCGTCTTGGTCGTTCTTGGGATCGTCCACCTCGTAGTTGCTCTCGTATATCGTGAGAGGAAGCTTGCCGCCGACGGAATGATGCAGAGCCTCTTCCGGGTGGAACCCTAGCAGGATTGCCGACTCGTTCCATCCATTGAGTACTTGGCCGTGGATGGGCAAGATCGTGGGAGTCGGACCGGAGGATGGGAGAAGGGTGTACCAGCCGACGAAGTCCAATTGTCGCTCTTTGTGAACCGTGACCACTGCTCCAAAGTCAGTGTTTGAATCTCGTGACGGCCCAAGGGAACGGACTTTGCTCCAGTCTCGCCCCAAACTTGTGAGCATCCAATAGATAGCCGCCTGCTACGTCTGGCGCAGCAAGCGTGTGGCACTCAAAGGCATGCTCGATGGTAATTTCGCGTCCGTTTTGCTGGCCCAGTAAAGCCCCAATAATGGGACCCTGTTGCTCTCGCAAAGTGTGTCGCGTAATGTAGTCGGATATCGTGAGGAGCACGAGGGGGTGGAGGACCGTCTGCAGCTGGGAGCTCTTCTGGCTAGAGATGAGGGGGTTGGAGCTCGGAGCATCCATGGTGCCTGGACGCGGCCCAGTCGAAGGCTTTGGCAAGCTCGCAGGACTTTCTGTGTTGGCAGAATTGCGTAAAAAGAATGCACACAGGAATAGATGAGAGATATGTGATGGCTGAAGGTGGGAAGCTTGATGCCCCGCGTCAGTAGGCCAGTAGGCTGCAGTTGACGCATTGAGTTGATGACTAACCCTTTCACTGGGGAGGACAATGGATCATGATGGCTTTCAGTACTCCTCCGTACTGTACAGGTCACCCAAGAACCCAAAACTTTTAGATTTGAAATATACATAGTTTATTGTGATTATGCTACATACGGCGTAGATCCAATACTGACTGAGATGAGGTGACGTCACCCATAATGCTGGCATATGCCCATAATGCCCCTTCCCTGTCTAAAGACTCGAACAGTCCAAACCCACCTTTTCACACACTCGTTGATAAATTTCCAATAAATATTTACTTGGCTTCCGGTTCCTTCTTAGTCGAGCCTTGGGCGGGCGGACTCTGCTTCCCCTTCTTGATGCTCCGCCACTCTACACAGCACGCGCAGAGAAGCTGGGCAAGTGCGAGGGCAACAGCCGCAAAGAATATTCTGGTACAGGCGTAGTTGTATGCCTCAGTGACCGCCTGCAAGAATTGGGCAGGGACCACGCGATGGAGCTCAGTGGCACCCGTCTGGACAATGACCTCGGGATCCAGTCCCGGCAGATGAGCGAGCTCCTGGATCAGGAGGCCACTGAGAATGGTTTGGCCGACAGAGACGAAGATGGCACCACCCAGTTGTTGCGCAAAGAAGGTGATGGAGATGCCCGTGGGGACATCTTCCTTCGGGAGGGTCGCCTGTACGGCCAGGCCGACGGACTGCATTCCCAAACCAACACCAAAGCCGACAAGGAATTGGTAGGCAATCCAGTGCGAGGAGTCCGTAGTGGGCGTGAGTGTGGTCATGAGGCCTTGGCCGATAGCCGTGACACAGGGGCAGAGGATCATGCATGGCAGGTAGTATCCGATTCGCTGCGTAATGGCACCGGATATGACGGATGCGACGACGAGACTCAGGACGAGGGGAAGGGTATAAATGCCAGACTGCACTGGATCGATGCCGTGGGTGGTTTGGACTGGACAAGACGTCAGCGGCAGATCAAGTATCAAGTAGAGGCTGGGTAGAACAACTTACACCAAAGAGGGATGTAGTAGACGGTCAGCAGCATGCCGCCAGAGAGGAATAACATGACAAATGTTCCAGCAAGCATTGTTCGCTGCTTAATGATCCGTACGGGCAGAGTAGCGCTCTCCGGCATCATGACCTGAACGGTGCCGAAGGCAATGGCAGCGAGCGCAAACATGATGAACAAGAGTATGATGCGCCAGTTGCTCCAAGGATACGTGGAGCCACCCCACTGCAACGCCAGGATGAGACAAACCACGGAAGGGACGAAGAAGAAGGTGCCCAGGGGATCCAGTCGCATGATGTGTTCTTTGACCGGTGCCGGCTTCCGGTGCTGGCTGGGCGCGTCCAAGAAGAAGAAGAGGAAGATGAAGGCGACGAGGCCAACTGGGAGGTTCATGTAAAAGCACCACCTCCAGGTTGCCCGCTCGGTAAAGGCACCGCCGATTAAGGGTCCCGTCACGGAGGATATGCCAAATACGACACCGAAGATGGCTGTGACAAGTGTTAGTGCCTGGCCGGACATCTGACGTTCAGAGCTTGGAACAGCTCACATTGGAACATGGGCCGCTTGTGAAGAGGGACCATGGGGATGATGATCATCATGGAGCCCGTCATGATGCCAGCCGAGCCCAAGCCAGCAATAGCCCGACCAAAGATGAAGACGGCAGAGCTCGGTGCAGCACCGCAGACGGCGGAACCGACCTCAAAGACGACGACGCAGCAGAGGAAGGTCCAGCGCAAGTTGTAGAACCGGTATACCCGTCCAAAGAGCAGCTGGAAAGCAGCCGTCGTCAGCATGTAAGCCGAGCCATACCAGCCAATGTCGCCCAAGCTCTTGAAGTCGTCGGTGATGCGCGGGATAGCCGTCGACAGGATGGTGCGGTCGAGGGCGACGAGAAACATGGAGACAAAGGCCGAGAGCACGACGAGCCAGAACTTGGCCGTCTTGGGCTTGTAGTTTTCCTCTGCTTCCTGCTGGAAAGCCGGGCCTGACACCGCCGGCTTTTCGATGTCTGGTTCATCCGCTGGCCCATCTTGCGGTGCTGGAGCCGACAACGTGGATTTCGACTCTGCGTTGCTGCCGGGTGCTGTCTTTTCTATACTAGGCCATTGTGCTTGATGGAAGTCCTTCTGGATGCCGATCGAGGAGACGGAGGCGTTGTCCGCGTTGTTCTCCAAAGACTTTCGTCCCTTGTCGCCTTCGAGCATGGCCATGGCTGCAGCGGCACGGGGTTGTAACTGGAGAACAAGTGAAGCATGCACAGGCACCGAACTTGATAGTACTGCTACCAAGAGGGAAGCGGCTCTTCATCTCACTTGAAGGAAGGAGTCCATGGCATATTTAACCCCCCGTAGCCTGTGCCACTCGGCACGGGCCAGACTCAAGAGGGGACTAGTACTTGGTAGCAAACATCTCTCGGGGCCGGAGACTTTGCAGCGGCAGACACCTGGCAGGACCGAGAACCACGATGCCCTCAGGGAAAGCGGCGACGGTCGGGGACTTCGTCTCGGTGTTGTGGGTGTTGTCTGTGGAACACTACCACGTTCGCGGCCTTTCGGGTGCGACCTGCCCGAGCACCTCTCCCACGACGGATGAACCATGCCGTTTTGGGACGTATCGGATTATCCGATAGCCGAGTGGGCCCAAGACCTGGTGAGCTTCGGGCCCGAGAGGGGCACTTTCGACTCCGACCACAGCATCCATCGCGACCAACATACTCGTACAGCACTAGCGAGTCCTGGCAGCCTGAGGGCTTACCTTACTCGTACTTCATACGCGGCCTGGATGACGCCAACGACTCGAGGGAGGGTCAAACCGACCTGCGCAACTCGAACCCGCATGCTTCAGGGTCCAGCGTGCAACGTGCAACGTCCAGCGTCCAACGGCTGACGTGGAACAACGCACCCCCATCCACCCTCGTCGGACCCCGCGCCCGAGCCTCACTCATCGAGTCACACAGTCACTCATCACTCACGCCGGCGCACTTGCCACTCGGGCTTTGTGCTTGAGCCAAACGCCTGCCGCCTCCCCCCGGACAGCACAGGCAATCCCGTATCCGAGACCCGCCCGCCCAACCCGACTCAGCCCTACCGACGGGGCCTTGCACCTTATGCAGGTCACGGATATTGATCGTCAGCTACGCATTGGGTAGTACATACCGCCCTCTTGGCGCCGCCGGCGTGCCTGGACGTTTACCGCATCCGTTCTCGGTGCCTGGCTCTCCAGAGCCGGCCTCCTGCCGTCCCCGCAGACAGGTATAAGATATGTCTGCCGAGCAGTATGCCTCCGTGGCCGGTCCGGGTCCCAGTCCGGCGCCGATGCCGCGGGCCCAACAGCAGCAGCCCGACCTCTCAGCCATGAAGTTGACGCGCGGCACCAGCTGTGTGCTCTGCCAGCAGCGCAAGGTCCGCTGCGACAAGAACAAGCCGTGCGCCAACTGTGTCAAGGCCGGAGTCGAGTGCAGGGTCATCCCTCCTGCACCTCCCCGCCGCCGCAAGAAGCGGCTGCAGGAGAAGGACCTCGTCGAACGGCTCAAGAAGTATGAAAGCCTTTTGAGCGAGCATGGCGTCAAGTTCGATGCCATTGGCCACGATCTGAGGAGCGAAGGCCCGCAACTGGACGAAGTGGATGAGCTGGAGAATGACTTCGAGGGCCTCAATACGTCGCCCGAGGCCAGCGCGTCCCCTTCGGTGGCCAAAATCGAAAAGTACGCCCTCCTGTCCGCTGTCTGTCCATGACTGCCCTCGCTGACCAAGACGTGACAGTCCTGGCAAATGGTTCTCCCTCCACAAAGAGGTGGGTAGCGCCCGAGTCCACGGCCCCTTTCGTCCAGAATGCTAATTGGGAGCCCAGTTCCGAGCGAGCGAGCAGTTGCTTCACGATTCTTCCGAAGACGAGGCCGAGGGCGGCTCAACAATCCATCGCGCCTTCGACAAAATGTTCAGCGACCAGGACGGCTTTCCCTTCATCGTCGGCGGGCGGGCTCAGTCCGTCACGGATGCCCACCCTTCCACCATCCACATCGTCCAGCTGTGGCAAATATACATTGATAATATTAATCCTTTGCTGAAAATCACCCACATCCCAACCATCCAAGGCCAGGTTATCGGGGCGACATCACAGTTGGAAAAGGCACCGAAGAATATCGAAGCTCTCATGTTTGCCATATACGTCATGGCCATCACGTCCCTGGAGGAGCCCGACGTCCACCGAATGTTTGGCGAACCGAAAAGGGAGCTCCTAGGCCGATACTTCACGGCGCTGCAACAGGCACTGCTAAACGCTGGCTTTATGCGAGGCGACGACTTCATCTGCCTCCAGGCTTACGTGCTCTACTTGGTATGCTCTCCCAGAACTGCCATCATGTCTCAGTGGGCTGACGATGCCTAGTTCGCCGTAAGGTGGTTTGTCGACCCTCGCCAGGTGTTTTGTTTAATTGGGATAGCTGTCCGGATGGCTCAGCGGATGGGCCTACACAGGGACCCTGGCGGGTCGGGCCTCCCCCCCTTCGAGGTCGAGCAACGTCGCCGCCTATGGTGGACAATCGTCGGGTACGATCGCCGAATAGGAGAGATGACTGGCTCCACCGTCACCGCCCTTTCAAGCGGTGGTGACTGCAAGATGCCCCTCAACGTCAACGACTCTGATCTTCACATTGAAGGCAAGGAGATGCCAACACCACACACGGGGCCGACAGAGATGCTGTTCGCCCTTGCCCGTATAGAGATCGCCATGGCTGTCGCTAGCAATAGTAATCGCGACAGTTTCAAGATGAACAACCCCGACAAGGCCAGCCCATCGTCCCAAGGCTCCGGGGCCAAAACACCGGCCACGACCATTCGAATTGCCGGCCAGGAGTCCCCCGTGTACACCCTCGACGGCTTCTGTGCACATGTGGAGGGCACATATCTGACTCAATGCGATCCCAAGATACCCTTGCACTTCTTCACTCTGACCATGATGCGGCAAAACCTATGCAAAATGCGCGTCATCAGCTTCCTCGTCCGCATGCACAACTCGGAGGCAATGCCCCTCAAGGAAATCGAGCGGGACAGCCTATTCCTGCAGGCCACGCAGATGATCGAGTACGACAACGTGGTCCAATCATCCGAGAGCCTCCAGCCATTCAAGTGGTACTCCATGCACCACTTCCCCTTCCCGGCGTACATGTTCCTGGTCCAGGAGTTGCGGAACCGCATTTCAGGCGCCATGGTGGAGCGTGCGTGGGAGGCGATTACTGCCAACTACGATCTGAGGGGTCTGCTCAACAACCTGCACAGCCCCATGCACACGGCGTTCGGAAGCCTTTTCGTCAAAGCATGGGACGCCCACGAGGCTGCCCAGAAAAGCAGCGGCAAGCAAGTCAGCCCTCCGCGGTTCATCATCGGCCTTCAGGAGCATGCCGAGAAGCGTCGCAAAGCACGTGCCGAGAACCGCAAGGATCCGAGCCTGGAACCGATACCCGTCGACTTCCCCCGCTCTCGCGGCCCCAGTCGGACCCCTGCCGGCGCCGAAAATGCAGCCATGATGACGCCTCCGTCCATTGACCAGTCCATGGGCGGCGCGCAGGTTCAGGAGACGAGCGACATGGACTGGTCGTATCTGGTGTCCGGGTACCAAGACGTGGGTGGCTTTCCGGCGTTCAACAACTATGGAAGGTTCGGTTACCACATGGGAGGCATGGGCGGCGGCATGGGCGGACAACACGGTGGGGGAAACATGTTTGGAAACTAGTGAAGGACATGCCATGGACGAACTGTACGAATTATGCGTTGGACAATGAAGGCCCATTTAGATGGGGTATGGCCTCTGAGGCCGGGATGTGTGGGACAGGCGGTAGTACAATATGCATGCCGAACTGGACCGAGTTTTGGGCAGGTAAAGGGATATACACTCGGGGCGGCTGGACGCGGACCATCTTGCTCAGACATGTTCGATTACAAAGGCTGGGACCTGCCAATTGCGTCAGCCATCTGGCGCCTGGGGGCCACATCTACACTCGATGAATAAATAGTATAATTATAGGCACATGGTTTCCCGCCGCCACAAGTTGATAACGCCGTCTCTATTCGTAGTATTCCATGCGTGCTCGTACAATAGCAGCCTCGAATTCTCCGGACTTCGTCGTGGCACCATACAAGTATGCCGGTCGTATGCACCTCTACCCCGTCGCACCGCCTCCGTGGTCCCGGTGCTTTGGAGCCAAGGCGGTGCCTCGCAACCCCTGCGCAGACGACGAGTGCCAACGCATCCACAACACCCTGCAGAGAGCGCCAAGTCGAGGCCATTTGACATGTCGTTTTTGCCCTGCAGCCCAACCCAGTCGCCAACCATCGTCGACAGCGGGGCTAATGTCTGCAGGAGATCCCCTTGTCTCGGCGCAGCGGTACTTGCTTTGTACGGCTCTCGCCAGCTGTTCCTAGGTTGCCGGCGGAGCGTGACCTCTGGGGCAGGCATCGTGGTGGGTGATCTGGCGCAAAAGCCCGTTGCGAAACCGTTTGACCGCTTGGGGATACCCGGGAAGCCGCGAGTTTGCGGGCTCATTTGGCGTCTGCATCATCTCGGGCTGGCCCGGTGCGCGAGAACACCCGCAACCTACGGGAGCGGTTTCTGTGCCCAGACATCGAGCCAATCGTGCTGAGCATGGATCTGAGGGTTGTTGAATGCATCCAGAATGTCCTGTCCGAGCTTGTGCGCCCCCTCTGCGTTGAGACCCAACGTCTCATGCCGGGTGAGCATAGTAACGAGCCAATCTGACAGAAGGCTCTGGGCAAACAATCCCATCTCCCTCAGCTTTGCCTCGCGGTGCCATCGTCCTATAGGTATCGCGTTGTGCCTCACCGAGACGTTGACAAATCCGATAAGCCGTAGTGTGTCCGCCAGGTTTGCTGGAAAATGGAAATTCCACCCGTATAAGCTCGAAAACGGCCCGTCGACGAGTTTATACAAAGTATGGATCGGGTGATCGTCGCCGGCAGTGCCATCATCCGAAAAGACCTCAGGGACGATGTCGTGGATTTCGATCCACCCGCCGGGTTTCAAATTCCTTGATCGGCTGGTCAGGCGAGCACGATCAAAGCAGGAGAAGGCAATGGGGAAGGCATACTCCAGACATCTTTGCAGAATCTGTCGAGGTCTGCGAACCGTCGGCAGCAGAAATCGTAGGTGCATCAGATCCGCATCGGCGTAGATGCTCGTCCATGGGCGAAACTCGTCCTCGAGATCCTCGACGCGAAACTCGAGGTTTGGCGGCGTCCAATTGGGTTGGATCGGGGACAGATCTGTTCCGATAATACGAGCACTGGGGAATTGATCGGCAACTGAGAGGCCGGGTTAGATTTGAAGGAATTGCCTGTCCTCGGCTGCACAGACCGTCCGATGCCCAAAATCCGAATCCCGTGCCCAAGTCAACGATTTTCTGCGGGTTCTCCCCAACTGGGGCGAGGAAGAGCTGCCCATCAAGTATGTAGTCCAAGTATAGCTTGTGTTTGACTCCCTCCCTCAATTGCTCCGCGTCGTCGTTTGGCAGTCCGTAACGACCGCGCAGGAGGCCTTGATATCGCCTGCGGACGAGGGTTAGTCGAGGCTACGATCTCTGTCGATATGAGACGGGGTAGTCGACTTGCCTGCCGTGTTCATATGAGTGTACTAAGCGGGCGGTGTTGACTGACGTAAACTCTGACGAAGCTATGGAATCACCATAGTCGGAGGTGGCATCGTCCTCCTCTCGGGGCAGTGAGCCCATGGGTGGTAAAGCCATGAGAGTTAGTGGCGGGCCGGCCCGTAGATGCGAGTCATACGCCACAACAAAGGGAAAAGCAGAAAGGACAAAAAGGGTGTGGAAGGACTTCGAGGAAGTGGGTTTGGAAGGGAGCGACGTTCCATTTTATCCTGCCACGGCCAGAGCCGAGGGGTCCCCGAGTGTGATTCGATTCAAGCCGCCCGAGTGGGTGCTTCACGATCAGAGGATCAGAGAGAGGCCAAGACAGCTCGAGGCAGGGCGGACCCGGCAAATTGGGAGCGGGTGGAGTGGCGCTCGGCAAGCTAAATACCAACGGACAAGGATTGGGGCCAATGTGAGGTGAGGCGCCGTTGGCGGTATGTGGACCGTCTGTCAATTGGAGCAAGCCTCGGCGGAGGGCAGAAGCAACAGCGGGAGCTCGGTGTCTAGTCGGAGGGTCTTCGGACACGGCCATGAGGGCGCAGAAGAGGAAAGGAAGGATGCCAGGCAGCAGGCGGTTTCTTGATAGAAGACACAACCCTGATGAACGAGAGCCCGAGGTCCTATTTGTACGAAGTATAATACCGCAGCGTATACTTCGAAAGTGGACTCCCGAATGGGGTTTGGGGCCTGCAAGGATGGAACCCCGGGGGCAACGGCATCTCGTACTCGTAGAGGGCTGCAAAGATGATGGAGAAGGCGACAAGCGAAAGGCCCAGAGAAAAGAAGTCTCGAGCTAATAGCGTGTAAGCGATGACTCTGTGGTCATGTTTGTTGGAGACACATGCACATGCAGCATGGAGTAAAGTCGCATGCAAGAGGGGCAGATGGGGGGAAGCCCCAGAGTTGGAGTCGACTTGTGCCGTCTGCGTCGTCGGCTCCAACTGTCAGTCGTCCCGCGACTCTGTTCACGGCTTGGCACCCTGCCGTCGCATCTCGCTAGCCTGATGAAACCGGAGTTCCAGCAGCTGCAAGAAGCAGTGCAGGTATGGGACGCCGTTGGCTGGACCGACGACGGCATCGGTTGACTGTCTCTTCTTGCGTATGCCGCGGGCCGTCAAAGAAACCTCTCATCGTTGGGGCTCAGAAATTTCCGGTGATCCGTCCGTTGGAGACTTGGCGTGCCCTCGTACTTGGTACTTCGTACGATCCATATGTCAACGGCATACTCCGTCGACAACACGAGACCACGTTCCTGTCACTGCGCGGCTGGGGCGTGGTCTTGGTACAATGCCGTATTGGGACGATGGTTAACGGTGAGCAGGTTGACTAATGTACGCCGATCCTTTGATGCATCTGCTCTGTTGGTGGCATTGAACAGGCTTCCAGGAAGCCAGACGCCCCGTGAGCCACCCAGTAATACCGTCTGGTTGGCGACCTGGGTGGCCAGGCTAAACAGAGACTGGCCTAGTCGTACGAAGTAATGTCCGTACGTACAGCGTTTGGGTTACTCTGTAGTCCGTACGCCACACCGGTTCGAGCCACTTCATAGTTGTCTGAGCCGAAATATCGCAGGTTTCACGGTCCGCAACAGGCTGTTCATGCAGCCTTCGATTCTTTGCGGATCCCTGTGCCCACCGGGCAATTTTGGATTTTAACATGAGCAGCAAACGAGTTGCTACAAGACATGTCTGGATGTCCAGTCCGACGAATACCGCACAACGGAAGGGCTGCTTGGGCTGGCTGTGAGTAGGTACATACTGTATGCTGACGGAGGAGGGCAAGGAGGGGCTCACCTCGAGCCGTGGCAACATGTTCCAGCCCAATGCACCAAAACGGTGACCTGCATCCCTAGCGCCCAGACCGGGTCGAGCATTGCCAGATTCCAGCAGTCGCAACGAGAGATGGAGGGGGAAGCGTTAATGGCCCAAACCTACCAGTCGGCAGTGCAACCAAGGCCGCCTGGTTCCATCGGCGGCGGACGTCGGCGTTGAGATTCAGCCGTTGCGGGCAGGGTGGTAATCAATGCTGACTCGGTCCGGGGAAGCATAGATAATCGCGGCCGGCGGGAGTTTAGCGACGGGGAGAGAGCTGCTTGTAAGGCGTTCTGCCGACGGCAGAGTCGCCAGTAGCAGAGGAATGGACTGCCATCATTCCAAGGGGAGACATACGGCCCAGGGACATGGACGCCCGCGCTGTTGAACGGCCCCGGCCAGTCGGACGGATGGTCTTGTCTCCAAAGCTCCACGATTTTGCCCTGGGAATCTCTCACTGCACGGCGCCATGCTCGTACTTGTAGGGAGACACTTGGCACCTCATCCAGTGGCGTGACTGGATCGACGGATCTCGGGCTCTTGGGTTATGAACCAGAGCTCTCGCCGCAGACCACCAAACAGGTTTCGCAGAGCCCCCAGCCGTGGGGTGTTGGATCGATGGAGCTTTGTGAAGCTGTCGATGCTGGCCGTCTGGTGGAATACGCATTTGCTGAAGCTGGAGAGATTCACTGGAGCTGTACGAAGTACGAAGTATGGACTACTGCTGCGTCGCGCCTGCCCTGTGCAGCACCCTGGTAGCTCGGGCCCACCTTCCCGTCTTAAGTCGTCGCGCGTGGTGTAAAAAGGCAGGCGCGTCATTGGCGTTGGACAGCGCGTCCGGCCATAAACACTTCCACCAGTAGCCCAGCCGCCGTTACAGTACTTCGAACCGACTCTGGTATCCGCCTCTGACCAGACGCACCTCTGCCCTGCGCCTGGACGACCGACTCGACTATCATCCTTTCTCTCATGGCCCTTGGTGCCTCTCATATATATACTGCATCCTTTTTATGCATTGCCAATTCTCCCTCAGCTGCTCCCGGTCATCTCTGCGCGCGACGGCATCGCGCCAGGCGCGTTTAATCGACAACGGCTCCCACGACAACTCCCCCCAAAGACCGCCCTGTGCTCCATGAATCCACGGGTGCATCGTCCTCGACACGCGTGTAGATTTGCTCAGTCATGTATCTTCCGCGCTCGCTGATCTCGAAGCTCTATACCCACCTCCAGAACACGCGACATCCCCTCTCGCCCCCGGTCCTCGTCCTCGTCGCGCTCGAGCCCGATGCTCTCTGCGCCTGTCGCATCCTCACCCGGCTACTCAAGCATGACTACATACCACACAAGATCCAGCCCGTCGCAGGCTACAGCGACCTGGAAAAGGCCGGCAAGGAGCTTGTGGTGCCCATGATGGAGAGCCAAGGCGGCAGCGGCGGCGTCGTCGTGTGCTTGGGAGTGGGCGGCATGGTCGATCTCGGCCCGTTGCTGGGACTGGAGCCAGAGGGGGGCGACTCCCCCTACAGCGGCGTCGAGGTTTGGGTCATTGACGCCCACCGGCCATGGAACCTGGCAAATATGTTTGGCGGCTTTCCTGTGGAGGCTGCTGCGGATGATGCGAGCTCCTACCAATCGAAATTCCCCGCTGGAGTCGAAGGAGGGCAGATTGGGCGCGCGTATAGGGCCGGCAAGGGCGGCATCGTGGTGTTCGACGACGGCGATATCGAGGAAGACCTGGCGGCGGAACGCAACGCGTACCTAGCCCTACTCGAGATGCCGGACATTGACGATGATGGAGACGACTTGGGCGCCAGCGATGACGATGAAGGTGACGAAGACGGCTTTGAACAAAACTCTGCTCGTGTTGGCAAAAAGAGGAAGAGCTGGTCAGACGAACACGAAGACGAGTCAAGCGATGACGAAGACAGGCCTCGCCAACGACGCAGAAGCAATTCGGTAAGTGAGCAACGCCGGATGCGTCCTTCTCTTCTAACCCGCTACAGTCGAGCCCGATTCCCGACTCTCCCCGTCGCCCCCAGGCAAGGGGGCTTCTTTCTCTCAGAGATCCAGATATTGCGCTCTCCAGCGACCCCAGTGAGCCGCCCTCGGCAGCTCAACCGCCCCCGGCGCCGTCTGCTCGTACACTGAGGAGGAGGCTCCTCCGAATGCGCCGATACAATGAATCCGTGCTTCAGCAGTATTACAAGATGGGGTCGTCGTTTGCTGAGCCCATCTCCTCGATGATGTATTCGTTGGCATCAGAATTGGGCCGAGAAGACAACGACCTGTTGTGGTTGACTATCGTTGGCGTCAGCTCGATGGAGCTCTATGGACGCTCATCAGCAGGCGTCGCCGCACCAATCCGCGGAAACGACAATGGCAGACCGACTGGTTGGATGGGCGTGAGGGGAGCGCGACTGCGACAACTGCTACGTGACGAGGTTCGACGCCTGAATCCTCCCGAGGTCACCAATGGACGCGTTGCCATCGAGAACACGGGTGTCATCCCTACGACGGCCCGGAACCCCGAAGACACTGGCATCCGCCTGTCACCCGAGCCTCGGTTTCTTCTCATTCGGCACTGGAGCCTGTACGACAGCATGCTGCATTCTCCATATCTCTTCTCTCGGCTCAAGACGTGGAGCGAGACGGGTATCAAACGCCTCCACAAGCTTCTTGCCAAGATGGGAGTGAGTCTGGCACAATGCAAGCAGAGCTACACGCACATGGACATGATGCTCAAGCGCGAGCTGAGGGCAAAGCTGCTCAAGTACGGCTCGCTCTACAACCTGGACGAAATGGTACCCGCCGTGGACACGGACGGTAAGGACCGCGCCGGCGCAAAAGACGGATGGGGCTTCGTCAGGAGTTGGGGCTGGCGAGCGACGTTGAGCGCACAAGATGTCGGTGTAGTCATCGGGGCCCTCCTCGAGGTTGGGAAACACGTACAAGTCGTGGATGCCGTCTACGCCGCGAGCCAAGTAGCCCGCGAGGCGCAGGAGGACGCCGACTTTTCCGCCCAAGGGGAGGAATGGGTTGGTCGGTTCTGGGAGGCATACGACGCGTTGGAAGAGTAAGTCAACGGTGCTGGCTATTGTGTAGCCCCTTGCCCTGCGCCAACACTGACACCATATTTGCAGCATCGACGCTCTCAAGGCTGGCCTCCCCACTGCCCAGTTTCTGCATCGTGCCATCTACCGCACGGGCACGTCACTCATCAACAAGAAAAAGATCAAGCACCTACGTGCCTTCCGCATGTGCGTCGTCAGAGATGGACCGGACGTCTCGCTCTTCAACCACCCGGCAGCCTTGACCAAGCTGTCCCTATGGATCGGCGAGGCGCTCGCAGAGCAGGAGAGGGAGTCTCACGGGAAGCTCTCCCACGGCGGGCGAGGCACGCCCCTCGTGGTGGCGAGCTTGAACGAGAAGCGCGGCATGTACATTGTCGTTGGCACCGGCGGCGGCGGTGGACCGGACACGACCTTTCTCAACCGTGAATCCGCAAAGAAGAGGCAGGACGAGAAAGACGCCAAGGCCAAGGCCAAGGAAGAGTCGCGCAAGGCAAAGGAAAAGGTCAGGCAGGACAAGCGGGCGGCTAGACGCGCGGCTGGCAAGCACGGCGGCGGCGGCGGCGACGACGACGACGATGACGAGCCGGAGACCGAGTCGGACGGCTCCGAAGCGTCAGACTCGGACGACGAGTCGGACGACGACAATGTCGAGCATGACAAGGGCTACGGCCTGAACCGGTTCGGCAACGCCTTCAAGGAGGTCGTGTCCGAGACCAATGCGCGGGTACGGGTCGACAGCTTCGAGCACTCCGTCGTCGAGGTCAGGAAGGAGGACCTGGGGGGCTTCCTGGAGAGCCTCAGCATGAAGGCCGTGGTGGGCTAGCTGGTCGGCTTCTTGTGGTACACCTCGTTGATCGTGCTAGAACGGGCGAGCGGCGGGACGGGCGAGCGCGTATGATGGGCTGGATTATAGGGGGATGAGCGCATGCAGTTTTTCTTGATTGGGAGTAAGGCAAGGATCTTTCATGAAGCAGATGGCATACATTTGTAGGGCGGATGTTTCTTCTGCATAGTTTATGTTGAATGACTTTCCTGAGCGGCAAACCCATCGCAGCGGCTCCTCGTGTCTCGACCGAGCACCCTGTGAAGCCTTTATAGCACTCGCGGATGATTCGTGGCAGCCAGTCCGCGCAAGACGGTGGTGCTGTCTGCCGTCTCCGCGACGATAGAGCTTCCAGAGGCTTGGTGGTCCGGATTCCGATATTGTCTCCGCTCAGGACGGGACCTGCACGGAGTACGTTGCGAGCGTTGCACTCCATGACCTGACTGATCACAGTCTTGGCGTCGCCCTGCGATTCGAGCTGGCAATGGACGGACGGCACGTCAGCTCGCGATGGGCAACTCAGCCCTAGCGATCTCGGATATGTCGTCAGCAAGAGCACGCAGGGATGCGTGCTTGCAAAACGCCGCCTCTGACTGGCTGCCCGCAATGTGACATCCCTCCCGGGTGCCTCGATACGAACGGGTGTCTGACTGTGACTCGCTGGGGGGTCGGGCTTGTGCAGATGTCGGGCTTGTGCTGATGGGGGATCGCCAAGTTTATACACAAGCTGAGCCTGGAGCTCATGGGGCTCACGAAGCTGCCCAACACTCCGGCGATCCGGTGAACAAGACTCAAGCAAACACGTGTTGGGCCATCTCGGCAGCTATATGAGTAGCGGGTGGCTGCCGTCGTGTGAGCTTTTGGGAACAGTTTGTATGTACGAATACCTTTCACTGTTATATATACGCGGAATCAAGCACAATGGCCAAGCAAGGCGCGAAGACGCTCTGGGTCGACGGGCCCTTTGCACTCATCAAACCGTCAAAGTCGGGCGACAAGGTACTCCCTTGACTCAGACGCGTGGCAAGATGGCTACCATGATCAGCGAGTTAACACGCAGCAGCTCGAGGAGCGCGCCCAAGGTGCCCGGCGCATGGCCGCCGAGATGTCCGTTGTCCACAACTGCCTCATCCGCGGCATCAACGCCGTCTACTTGCAATGCGTCAACGTGGCGAGCAAGGGGAGCGCCAGGGATAAGGGAGACTTTGCTAACTTCGCGTACGCATGGGCGAGAATGGTCCACGAACACCACGCCGTGGAGGAGGATAAGATCTTCCCCGAGATCAACGAGGTCACGGGCGTGGAGGGGTTGATGGATGGCAACGTGAACGAGCACTCGCTGTTCCTCGCCGGCCTCTCCGCGTACGACCAGTATGTCGAAAGGGTCAAGACGGGCAAGGAAGAGCTGGACGGCGAGAGGATGCGGGCCGTCGTCGACACCTTCATGCCGACGCTGCGGGAGCACCTGGAGAACGAAATTACCACCTTGGTGGAGCTGGACCAGTACGCCGACAAGTGCGACTGGGACGTGTGGTTTCAGACGACGGCCGACGAGATTGCGGGCGATGGGATGAAGAGGTCCTCGTACCGGGTGAGTGCCGTCCCAGGCCGTCCCTCGCGTGCTCGTTGAGCCGCCTCGAGCTGACGCGAGCGACCAGACCGAGGTGCTTCCCATGGCATTTTGCTTCCACGACAAGACGTATGAGAGCGGCATCTGGGGGGACTTTCCGCCAACCCCGTGGGTGTTTACTGTTGTGCTGCGGTGGCTGTTTATGAAGATACACACAAGGACTGGTGGCGGTTTGCGCCGTGCGACCTGGCCTCGCAGCCACAGGAGCTGCCATTCGCATAGGAGGAAGGGGGCCGGCGGAGGAGGAGGATTGCCGCTGCAGCGTGCCGAGGCGGGCCTTTTCGAGGCTCCTCTGAGTTTGTGGCTGTACACCGTACAAGCGGAGGCCATCATAGCCGGGGGGGCCTCCATTCTAGAAGCCGGCGACGAGGCTTGAGCAATCTCGAACCGATCCTGCACTGCCCTGATCGATGGAAGCCGTGGTGACACGCGCCGAGTGGGCGGAAGCGCAAACAAGCTTCTCCTGACCTCCCTAGTCTGGCGCGCTAACAGGCCGAGGGGGCTGTGCAATGCTTCCTGCATGCGCATGGGACGGATGGGCCCAGCAAGCGGGAAGCGTCATCGGAGCCATGGACCGGTGGGCGGTGGGCGGTGGGCGGTGGGCGGAGGGCGGAGGCGGAGGGGCTCGCGGTCGCCGCGATGCGTCTCATGCAAGGTGGTGACGACTCTGCGTTGTGGGAGTTGAGTTGCTGGAGATGGAGACTGGGAGGCGAAGCATGGAGGTGTTGGGAGTTGAGAGGTCGTGGCTTGATGTGGCTGGTCGGGTCGAGCCACACGTCCCCGTGGCAGCGGTACTGGGGCGGACGTCCACTGAGCCCCTCACCCACAGGCCGAGAGCCAGGGGTCTAGTCCGTACCCCGCCTGAAGCAGACACGCCCGTACCACCCCGCCCACCTCGCCACTAACAGCGGCCTGGAGGCGCCTGAACGCTCTGCGCCTAGGTTAGGTAGGTACCTAGGTAGGTATGCGAGTTGGCTGCCTCTTCTTAGCTGCATTGATTCAGAGCATCGGGCGCCTCGCAGGTACCTACGAGCAGGTAGGTACGTGAGGCGTGGGACCCGAGAGGAAAGCCTTTTGTGTCTTTGTTTGCATCCCCCCAGGACCCCTGACGGCCCCCCAAACCCTAGCACCGTCCGGCGTCACCAGCCGCAGCGCGCCTGTTACAGAAGGCCAGCCCCTCACCCTCGGCGCGCTCGCGGCGACAAGCCAACAAGCCTCGCAGGGTGCCGTCCGTGACCTGCTCCTCTCCTCTTCCTCGCCCCGAGGCTGCAACCTCCCAACTACATACCCTGACGATTCCACCCTGAGGCTCACCAATACGCAACGACGGCATCGCTTCCCGCATTATTTGCCCCCCCGCCATCGCCAAAGCCCGCACTCGCCGCTCCTGGCGCCAGCGCCGCGCGCTCCACGGCTCTCCTCGCGGTCCGACGTGCGCTTCGAAGACGCCGATCTGTGTGCGAACGCAACCTGACGACGACGCCGCGCGCTCCCTCGTGTTCCCCGATCCTCGCTCGCCCGACCCGGCCCGTTGATTCTACACGTCCTTGCCGCGCATCGAATCCCCTCCAGCGCACCCTCGGTCCCCCGCAGCCGCCGCGCCAATCGCGCTTGATAAGCACCCGCTGACGGCGACACCCCGACACCTCCACCACCGACCCGGTGAATCAAGCATGGGGAAATCGTGAGTTGGATCCCTCTCCGCTCCTCTGTGACGAGACGGAAAGCGCCTGTCCTGTTGGCCGCAGATACCCGGCGGTGCCGTCGTGGTACCAAGACGCGGAGGCGACGTCACTGCCCTGCCCTGTGCTGTGCCTCGATCGATCCGTCGCCGGCACGCCATGTCACATCTTGCTGACCATGATTCGCCCCTGCAGACAGTCGAAGCTCTCCCAGGAACAGCTCGCCGAGCTTCAAAAGTCGACTCACTTTGATAAGAAGGAGCTGCAACAATGGTACAAGGGTAAGCATGTGCTGTCCGGGCATTAGACTACCTCCCCCGCCTTGGCCGTGCTGGGCTGACCTTCTCGCGCCCAGGCTTCCTCAAGGACTGCCCGTCGGGCATGCTCACCAAGGAGGAGTTCCAGAAGATCTACCGGCAGTTCTTCCCATTCGGTGACCCCAGTTCCTTTGCCGACTATGTCTTCAACGTCTTCGACAGCGACAAGTCGGGCACCATTGATTTCAAGGAGTTCATCTGCGCCCTGAGTGTTACCAGCCGGGGCAAGATGGAGGACAAGCTGGACTGGGCCTTTCAGCTGTACGACATTGATGGCGACGGCAAGATAAGCTACGACGAGATGCTCCAGATTGTCGAAGCCATCTACAAGATGGTAGGCCCCGCTATCCGCCCACGTCACCTGACGAGCATGGCACTGACTGGAAATAGGTCGGATCGATGGTCAAGCTGCCCGAGGACGAAGATACCCCCGAGAAGCGCGTCAAGAAGATCTTCCGCATGATGGACAAGGACGAGAACGGCTCCCTGGATATGGAGGAGTTCAAGGAGGGCAGCAAGCGCGACGAGACCATTGTGTCGGCGCTGTCGCTCTACGATGGGCTCGTGTAGGTGGGCGCCGCGTTGGGCAAGGGGGCGACGAAGTGGCAGTGTAGTAGACAAAGGGACTTGTGGTGCTTCGCCGCGCGGGAGTACCTTGGGTGCTGTTTCATCTTTGGCTTAACACGGAGCTTGCGATTATGGAAGGAAAAACGATTTGTGGTTTGGCCGAAGTCGTGGTTGATGTGCGGCGACTTGTGATTGCGATGAGAAGAGGTACAGCGTGGCCTTGGACGGGACGCAGGCTTTATTAGCACTATCCGTTCCATGGATCTGCATTGGACACGGGAGGATTGTGACTGTTTGAAGACGCGCAGTGAGGCGATAAGAGATGAGATCATGCAGAGCCGCATCGGAGCACCGGAGCGGACGGATAGGATCGGAGGCTCGGAGCCAAGGGGCCGACCGGCCCAAAGCGGGTCCCCCTAGAGCTTTGCTTCCGAGTTCCGACCGCGGCCCTCGGGCAGCCAGGCTACCGCTCCTCGACGACAAACTCACGTACATGCACAGCAACCCATCGCAACTCACCACCGCCCTCATCCCATAAACGCCCGAGCTACCGAATACGGGCTCCTTCATGCGGCCATTGTGAAACATGAGTCTCGTCGAGAGGCTGACGGCAGCCTTCGGCGAAGAGGTGGCGGACCCGGAGGAAGGCGAGTGGCGGCCAGCCCAGGCCGGGAGTGAAGCTGTGGCTCACCGGCGCGCGCAGAAACGTTCCTTCTCTACTCGCGGCCCATGGCCTCGCAGAACCTGGGCTTCGTCGACCCCAAGGCCTCGTCCGTTGAGGTCGCCGTCGGCGGGCGCGAGTACACCGTCCACCAGTCTCCCGCGGTGCTGTCCTCGAGCCGCGCGGGGGGCACGACCGGAGCCGGTGCGTTTCCCACCCCGTACAAGTCATCGGAGAGGCTGACCATGGCGTTGCAAAGTCCTCTGGAAGGTGACGCCCCTCCTCGCAAACTACCTCTCCGCCCCCAACGCCCTCCTCGCCGTCCTCCCGCCCCGCCCGTGCGTCCTCGAACTCGGCTGCGGCATCAGCCCCCTCGCCGCGCTCGCCCTGCGGCCCGCCGTCGCGTCCTACGTGCTCTCCGACCAGCCCTACGTGCAGCGCCTCGTGGCCCGGAACCTCGCCGCGAACCCGCCGCCGAAGCGGCGCAAGGGCGGCGGCGGCAACGTCGGCGAGGTGTGCTTCCGCGCGCTGGACTGGGAGACGGACGCCGTGACGGGGGCCCTCGCGGCGCCGGCGCGCAGCTTCGACGCGGTGCTGGCGTGCGACTGCGTGTACAACTATGCGCTCGTCGCGCCGTTCGTGCAGACGTGCGCGGACGCGTGCGCGCTACGTGCACCGGATGGGAGTCAGAGTGAGGGCGAGGGACAGCCGTGCGTGTGCGTCGTCGCGCAGCAGCTGCGCGACGACGACGTCTTCCTCTGCTGGCTGGCGGCCTTTCGGCGGCGGTTCCGCGTCTGGCGGGTCCCGCCGGAGACGCTGCCCGCGGAGCTGCGGCCGGAAGCCGGGTTTGTGATCCACGTGGGCGTGCTGAGGGACGCCGGCGTGTAGGCGAGGTGGTTTCTGTATATCCCGGTTGTTGCTGGGCGTGGATGGAGGCAGCGGGCGAGGAAATTCACGGCGTAGATTTAGTGGCAGCGTGATGCGTGTACTATGTTCTTCTCGAATTCTGCGCGACATGGCGCGGGCACATTTCTTCATAGCTTGCTGCGGCCTGTTTGGCCGAGACAGACGACCAAGACAGGTTGTCAAGACAGTTTCCCCCCCCCCTGGCACTTTTATCCAACACCGGTCCCAAGCCAAAAAAAAAAACACGTCTACCTACTGCATCCAAAAGCACCTACCCAAACTGCATCCCAAAGCACCCCGGCGCTACCACTCCAGCGGCTCCGTCTTCTCCTCGCCGCGGTTCGTCTTGGGCACCGGCACCGCCTTGGCCGCCAGCCTGCCGCCCTGGCCCTTGCGCCGCAGGTAGCCCGAGCCGTCGAGCCAGGGCGTCGCGCGCGTCATCTTCTTCTCGAACTCGGTGATCTTGTCCTCGAGCTGCATGGTCAGGCCGATGTCATCGAGCCCGTTGATGAGGCAGTGCTTGCGGAACTCCTCGACGTCGAAGCGGCAGATGGCGTCGCCGGCCGCGTTCTTGATGAGCTGGTTCGGCAGGTCGATCTCGAGGTCGCGCCCCGCGCGCGCCTCGGCGGCGATGGCGTCCATGTCGGTCTTGTTGGTCACGGCCAGGGGCAGCATGCCGTTTTTGAAGGTGTTGTTGAAGAAGATGTCGGCAAACGACGGCGCGATGACGCACTTGATGCCGAAGTCGAGCAGCGCCCAGGGCGCGTGCTCGCGCGAGCTGCCGCAACCAAAGTTGGGCCCCGTGCAGACGAGGATCTTGGCGCCGCGATACGGCTCCCGGTTGAGCACGAAGTCGGGGTTCTCGGAGCCGTCGGCGTCGTAGCGCAGCGCGTGGAAGAGCGCGCTGCCCAGGCCGGTGCGCTTGATGGTCTTGAGGAACTGCTTGGGGATGATGGCGTCGGTGTCGATGTTGGCCTTGTCCAGCGGCGCCGCGATGCCCCTGAGGGTGATGAACTTGGGCAGGCCCGCCGACTCGCCGCGGGCGAAGGAGACCGATGTGTTGGTGTGCGGCTGCGCGTCCTCGGGCTCGTCGCCGATGAGATCCCTCTCGCGGGGAGAGTCGGCGACCCTCTCGTCGACGTGGGGCTTCTCTGACGGCGGCGGCGTGATCCTGGCGTGGGCGTGGGGGTTGGTGGTCCCGTAGTCGGAGAGCTTGCGCACATCGGCGAGCTTACCGACGATGGCGGCGGCGGCGGCCATGACCGGGGACATGAGGTGCGTCCGGCCGCCGGCGCCCTGGCGGCCCTCGAAGTTGCGATTGGACGTGCTGGCGCAGCGCTCCTTGGGCGCGAGGATGTCCGGGTTCATGCCGAGGCACATGCTGCAGCCGGCCTCGCGCCACTCGAAGCCGGCGTCGACGAAGACGCGGTCGAGGCCCTCCCGCTCGGCCTGGGTCTTGACGAGGCCAGAGCCCGGGACGACCATGGCGCGCTTGATGTTGTCGGCGATGCGGCGGCCCTTGACGACGTGGGCGGCGGCGCGCAGGTCCTCGATCCTCGAGTTCGTGCAGGAGCCGATGAAGACCTTGTCGACGACAATGTCCTCCATCGGGGTGCCGGCGACGAGGCCCATGTACTCGAGCATCCTCCGGCCGGTGGCCTTCTTGGCGTCGGTGGCGAACGTCTCCGGGTCGGGGACGGTGCCGGTGATGGGGATGACGTCCTCGGGGCTCGTGCCCCAGGTCACGGTGGGGATGATGTCCTTGCCGTCGATGAAGACGTCGACGTCGTACTTGGCGTCCGGGTCGGACCGCAGGGACTCCCAAAAGGCCACGGCGGCGTTCCACTCGTCGGAGCCGTACCGGGGCGCCAGCGGGCGGCCCCGGAGGTACTCAAAGGTGGTCTCGTCGGGGGCCACCATGCCAGCGCGCGCGCCGCCCTCGATGGACATGTTGCAGATGGACATGCGCGCCTCGACGCTGAGGCCGCGGATGACGGAGCCGCAGAACTCGATGACGGCGCCGGTGCCGCCGGCGGTGCCGATCTTGCCGATGGCGTGCAGCACCACGTCCTTGGAGCTCACGCCGGGGGCCAGCTCGCCGTCGATCTGGATGCGCATGTTCTTGCTGCGCTTGGTGATGAGGCACTGGGTGGCGAGCACGTGCTCGACCTCGCTGGTGCCGATGCCAAAGGCCAGGGCCCCGAAGGCGCCGTGCGTCGAGGTGTGGCTGTCGCCGCAGACGACGGTGGTGCCGGGCAGCGTGAAGCCCTGCTCGGGGCCGATGACGTGGACGATGCCCTGGCGCTTGTCGCCGAGGCCGAAGTAGGTGAGGCCGAAGTCCTTGACGTTCTCCTCGAGGGTGACGCACTGCGTCCGCGAGTCGTCCTCCTCGATGAAGGAGGCGATGTCCTTGAGGGCCTTGCGCGACGTGGTCGGGACATTCTGTGCGGATGCGCGCGCGCCGGTCAGCAGATGCGCCGGGGCACGGGGCGGGCCAGGGGGGGGGGGGGGGGGGGGGGGGGGGGGGAGCATACGTGGTCAGTGGTGGCCAGGGTGCAGTCCGGCCTCCGGACCTTGCGGCCGGCGTTCTTGAGGCCCTCGAAGGCTTGCTGTGCGGGTAGACCTGGTCAGCAATCGCTCGTGCTGTCGGTGGTGGTGAGGAATCGGGTGCGCCGTACCGGTGATGTCACCTCGTGGACCAGGTGTCTGTCTGCAGCGTCCAAGTCAGCATCGAGCAGGGGAGCAGTAGAGCGCAGCAAGAGGGCCCGGACGCACCGATGTACAGCAGAAGCGTGCCGTCGAGCTTCTCGTCGACGACATGGTGCGACAGCACCTTGTCGTAGAGCGTCTGCGGATTCCTGTCGGAGACGGGCATTGCGTGCGTGTGAGGTGAAGGTGCAGACTGCAGACTGCAGACTCCAGCGGTGGTGGCGGGGTCCAGGTCAAGCAAGTTTCGACGATCAAAGTCAAACTGCAGCGCGGCTCCAGTCAGGTCGGCGGACGAGGCAAACGAGCAGGCAAACGAGCAGGCAAACGGGGACAGACGACGGACGCTCTGCGAGGGAAAAGCACGTCCCACCGCCCGGGTTTTATCGTTGGATTCAGAGGCGCCCGTCCCAGCGCTGGGCCTGCGCCGACCATCACCGGCCTCGGCGCCTCCGATCATCGGAGTCGCGAGGCCCGCCCGCCCTCCGGCCCAGGACCGGCCCTGGGCAGCGACTCCCTGCAGCGCCCACAGGCGCGGGGTCGGCGCCCCTAGGGGAGTTTCCCCCCGGCGGGCTGGCCTGCCACTGGCCAGCGCTGGAGATGCGACACCCACCCGCTGCCGACGATTGCTAAGGCGGGGCCTGGGATTGGCTCCGGCGGGGCCTGGCCGGGGCTTGTCGTGCCATGAGACATTGCGAGAAGCAATTCATTCACCAGTCCGGGTACGAAGTAGTCCGTACTCGTGCATGCTTCGTGCTCGTACAAGCAGGAACGGCAGAGATGCGAGGTGCTTCTCCATCTGCGGTGTCGCCCGCCAACGTCCCGGGCCACCGTGCTGGGTCTCCCGGAACGACTGTACGACTCGCGAGTCCTCGTAGATCCGTGGCACGACATCAAATTCCGGATCCGTCCTCGTGCCACCGTCCCATCCCGGTACGGCACTTGCTGGTTACGAAGTGCTTTTGCGTGCACCAGGGCGGCACGGGTACAAGCAGGGTGGCAGCTCAGCCCTAATGCCCGTACGGAGTATGTACACCAAGCTGCGCTGCGGCGATCGGCATCCGAAGCGGCTCCTGGCACCCACATCCGATCCCGCGCCGGCCGACAAAGGACCCCGTCCTGTCTGTACCAAGTACGAAGTACGAGTAGTCTCAAACCGTATGATAATTGGCTGCTCGTTCTGCATCATCGCGTCACCATCGACTAAGCCATCTGCTGCCTGGCTACCGAGTACCGTACTGTACAATCATCGGCCGTCCGCGCTTCCTGCGGCATCGTCAAACGCCACCTTCAGTCGGCCCACCGCGCCAGTGGCCCACGTCTGCAGACTCCCAGTGACGTTTGCATGTGCCCGTATTACCCCGTACCACTGCCAGCTCCATTGGTCCTCCCCGCCGGGCTGCGCCCGAGGCGGCTGCTGTTGTCCCGACGGCACCTCGTGCGGCAAGACTCCGACTCTCAGTACTCACTCGTAACCCCCGTACAGCAGCACCTCGCTGCTCGCGTAGCCCAGCATCTCTTGGACGAGTGTTCCCAACGCAAAGGTGAGCCTCATGCCCTACACGAGCATCACCGTCCCGAGAATCGCTCCGGGAACCGCCAGCACCAGCGCAAACCCATCCGCCAGAGTCGCCTCGTTTCTCGCGTTCCGCATCCAATATTCGGAACGGGAGTCGAACACGGGCCCGACAACCTCCTGGTACAGAGATAGGAGCGCTGTGGCGTGGCACTGAACTGTCCACCACAGCTCCTTCGGCGCCGCCCAGACACTGCCTCGAGCCTCTTCCTCGGTGTCGGCCTCCTCAGTAGCCGCACCCCTGAAAAGATCTCCGGTGCCGTCTTCGGCGACCAGATGAGCAGGAAAGGCTCCTGGTACGCGCAGCGTGAGGCTCCGCTCCTCGGATCCGTCTAGTCGCATGTCCGTTGGCCGCCCTCCACGCGCTGTTGGCAACGTCTCGTCCAAGTTCAACGCCGGATAGTCGTCCTTCTGCAGAGTCTCTTGCACTGCGTCGAGGTTCAGACAGTTGCCGCTGCCGAGGGCGCTGTCCGACTGTGGCGTATACGTTGACCTGTGTGATGTGCTGCACTGCGTCGCCTCTTGCTTCTCTCCTGTGCCTGTCCGCTCTGGACATCTCGCAGCGAGCGTCTCGTTCCGTTGTCCCGTTGCTTTCGGATGGTTTATGCACGTAGTATCTGTTGCTTCGCCCAATCCTCTTTGCGTTGCACTCGGCGAGATATTCCGTGAGGGATTCGTCCCAGTGACCCTTGGGCCGCGATCGGGAGGACCCAAGTCTGACAGGTTGTATATCACTCGGCTCAGCTGGCGTTTCCCGGCCAGACGCTGACGTCTTTCTGGGCTCGCCTCGAGCCTCTTCGCCAGTTTCGATGAAGATGTTGGATGGTCGGACCCAGTAGTGATGGTGATGGGTGTGGAGGCACACTCTTCCGCGAACTCGTTGCCCTTGTTGGTGATGTCGCGTATGGCCTTCTCGTCGTCGGCGCCGCTCTGGTTCTGCGTATTGTTGCAGGCCTCCAGCTCTAGCTGGTTCGTGTTGTTGCTTTGCTCCCTCGCATTCAGCATGCCCGTCTGCGTCTCCCTTGTCGAAGCAGGGCTTCTTCCCATCAACCCCTGGGCGATAGCGGCCGGCTTCCATGCCAGAAGTGTCCTCGTCTGTTCGAGGCTTCTGCGCTTTTGAACATGCCCCAGGTTGGTTACCGGGTGCAGCGCCGACAAAGCCACTTCTTCTTCGGAGCCGCGCCCATTGCGACTCCCGTCCCGTCTCCTCATCTTGAACGTCCCGTACAGGGGCATGAACCTCCGCAACGGGCTCCTTGCGGCTGGCGTCCGGATATTGGCATCCGCCAAGGTTCCTCGGGTCGTTGCTTCGAGAGGCTTAGATCTCTTGCGGCGTGTCGCCAAATCTCTGTCGGCGGAATCGTGTGGATTCAGGTCTCGCGGCTGTGGAGGACTGAAGCTGGTCTTCCGTCGCAGGAGACTGAAACTGCGCCCGGGTCTGCTGCCAGCTGGCGGATCTGGGTTTCCCGTGTCGCGGCCACCCGGGTCGATGTTCCCCTGGGCCCGCCTGTCTAAAAAAGACACCTTGGTTGGCGTTTTGGCTGGGAGGTCTGCAAGTCTGATGGTAGTCTTACCAGGCGTTGTTATCTGAAGCAGTGGAATCTCTCGAGCATCCACGCCACCTGGTGAGTTCGCCTTGTCGGAGCAGCCGACTACGGGCGTGCAGATGTCCTCGGCAGACGCAGGAGGGGGGACTGGCACGCCTCGGTATCTCCCGGCGTTGGACGATTCGGAATTATCGAAGCTTATGCCGTTCGCGAACAGCTCCCACGCCGACGGCGTCAGGTCTGCGAGGCTTTGCCTGTGGGGAGTTCGAATCACCGTTGCCGTGGAGCTCGGCGTGTCAACAACGGGTTCGGCATGGGGCCTTGCGTCGGGTCCCTGCATGCGAGGTGGCGTCAACTCCCGTGCCGGAGAATCCAAGGCGATGAGGCTTCCATCTGTAGCACACTCTGCCTGCTCCATGGCGCGGTGCCTTGACGGTCGCCCTGCGTTGCGAACGTGAGCTGCTGACCATGCGCAGGTACAAAAGGGGGCAAGAAGGAAGAGGGGGCTCACTCGAACCAGGCACGCTGTTCGCCCGTGACTGAGTGATGGGGCTCAACTCCGGCTCCTGGGCCGAGGACCACTGCTTCGTACGTCGTCGCCATTTAACACCCTGGCTGATAGTCTTCAGTGTTTGCTTGTCCCTTTCCAGACGCCGCAGCTTGTGCTTTTCGCTCTCGAGCAGAACCTTCTTCGCCGCAGTCTCGTTTTGCGCCCTTGCGTGCTTGTATGAATGCCGGGCGTCCTTCAGTGCGTTTCGCAGAATATTGAGCTTCTGCTGCGTCTCTTGGCTCGTGCTGCTCCTGTCGCTGTCCGTCGGAGTTATGACATCGAGCTGGCCCGTCTCGGGGTTGATGCCCTGGACCCCCAGGTAGTCTCCGCTCTCCTTCAAGTTTCGCCTCTGGCGCCGTGCTTCCTTCTTTGCCTCGATCATTTGGCGGGTTTGGGCGAGCCGGCGGTCGACGGTGGGGTCCAGATGCGATTCTGGCGCAGTGTCGGCAGACGCCTTGTCCGTCTTGCGGACACGAGTCGCTGTTACGTCGTGGCTCTCGGGAGGCCACCATGGCCCAGCTTCATCCCTTGGAGCCCAGCTCCATTTCCTGCCGGCGCTCATCAATGAACCCCTGTCGATGGCAGCGGGTGCTGCTCGTGGCCGCGCCGGTGCCGTCTCGAGCTGGCTCTCCGAGATATCCTTGGCAGTATTCCACCGAACAATGTGATCAGAGCCGGCAGCGTCGCTTACTCGGCTATGGCGGCTCTCTGTGAGCTGTCGACGAGCTTTATCTCCCGGGTGCCTCAAGTCCTCGCGCTCCCAGAACCCCTTGTCTCGTGCTGTCCCTCCGCGCTCTGGACGGCGACTGGGGAGTATGTTCCTGACCCAGCCGCTCCAGGATGAGCTTCGGCGATATGAAGACGGTTTTCTCCCCGGCCCAGTCTTCTGCGATGAGGGAAAAGATTCTATTTTCGAGTCGAGAGGAACCGACACCGTGGGGGGCAGAAAATACGGCATCGCATCCGAGGCAGACACCAGGCAAGGGGCAGCGCAGAGGAATGACGAGCGGCTTGTCGTTGAGCTATGAGTCGAGCATGATCCGTATGATCATGTCCCCGGCCGCAAACCCGTAACGTCTTGCCAGGCCAGCTCCTCGTCGAAAGATGGACTAAAAATGCACTGGACGAGACGCAGGGAGTAGAGGCAAGACGAGAATCAAGGCATTGCGAGAGACGGCAAGAGAACCCAGAACATCTACTCCACCAGCGGCTTCCAATTCGCAGGTAGGCAGGTCGGATCGGCCTGGGGACAGGATGTGGTATCAAGTGCGCAGGCTCACTTGCCATTGCCATGGAAGGCAGCTTGTTATTAAGTCGCCTCTGGGGCAGCACGAGCTCGCTATTATATGATCATACACAACGTCCCACTGCAAATACCGGCCAACCTTAGCCAGACAAACGCCATAGAGATGCAACGGAAACGACAAAACCACCCAAGCGCGCCCCTGATTTATTCAAGCTTCCAAAGCCATGCTGCACCTGAAACAGGCACACTCGTCTACCACCGTGAAGGATATCTCTCGTACCCCGGCCTGTGCTTGCCCATGTTTGCGAACGGATGCGGAGAGCTGTTGACGCTTGCACCCAGTGACTTCCTATTTTCTGCGCGCTTCGTCGGGCTGCTCGGGGGCTCCCTGTTCCTCTGCTCATACGCTGCCATCTCCCTAGAGTTTCTCGGTGAGGGCTGGTCGGCCTTATTGATGTTGCCCAAGCTGATCGCCTTCTTGAGTGGTGACTTGTTGTGTGTGTAGACGCCCATGCTTCCCGCGAAGTTGTAATTCCCTCTCGTCGAGGGAGGGACACTGGCCGTGGTCTCCGCCGCTGCTGGTGTATAGCCGATAGGCAAGCTGTTTCGCAGGGCGGAACTGCGCTGAGCCATCGCAGGTGTGAATGATTCCGGCCGTCTGCTAGCAGGGGGAGGAGTAAACATCTGCGGCTTCATGACATTGCTGTTGCTGCTGGTAGGGGTGGTTTCGCGCGAATCGACGTGCGGGTTATCGTGCGCTCGGAACGTGCGCCTAATGAGCGTGGTCGGGGTGCCTGTTTGCACAAACTCGCGAGCCATGATGGGCTGGTCCTCGGACATCTGGGTGCCTGCATCTCTGACAACTGGGTGCAGCCGCGGGTGCACAAACTTGGTGTCGTATTCGTGCATGACCTCCTTCTGGATGATCGCGCTGTCCTTGGCCTGCTGAGAGTACCGCGAACTCAGGAGGAGCAGCTGAGCTGACAGCACAACCTGCATCACCAGTGCGTTGAAGACCGTCACGCTCGGCCGAGGATCAAGAGGAGCGAGTGGGAGGAAGAGCAGGTAGACGAGGACATGCCCCGGGCTGAAAAAGCAGAACAGCCGGATGGACACGGGCAGCGGATCCCAGACAGCAAGCTCCCACACATCTCGGTTCTTATCAGGATGCGCTCGGGATTCGGCCGACTCGGGGGTAATCAGATCCGCAATGTATCGAAGCGGCGATGAGGAGACTGGCGATGACTGTACTTTGACTCGGCGTACAGAGGGAGTGGACGGCGGGACCTCGATGTTCGCTTCGAACATTCTGTACTTTCGCGTCCGGGATATGGTGTAGACCGCATTAGTCGAAGAAAAGGCCACGAGGCCCCAAACCAGAGGGTAAAGCTGCCCAGGTCAGTGAGCAAAGGGCCGCGCAGATGGAGTAGACTGCGTGGACTTACAAAGAGCGACAGCCAATCCGCGCTCCCATCCTCGCCAAATATGTCGTCGTTGGAGGAAGACGATGGTGCAGAGTTCGCTCGAGCCAAAAGAAAGACGAAATTCAACCCCAGGCCGAGTTGCGTGCCTACCAGCTTCGAGTCCCAGTCCCTCGTCTCCAGCTCCTCCGAGAGCCACAGCAGAAAGTCCATGGGATTCAGCATCGCCGTAATGCGCTCCCAGAGCGGCCTGCGTCGCACGAGCCTGGGCATTTTGGCGGCGCTCGAGGGTAGGCTGGTGTGTCTCTGCAAAAGCCGTGATGAAGCGCAGCTACAGTTGCAGAGACTCGTGAGCAGGCCTCGCCAAAGGAAGAGGCGAAGGAGGTGTCCGGAGCTGTGTTGGTGGTGATGGGTGATGGATGATGGGTGATAGGTGATTGTTTACTTTTAGCAGCCGAGAAATTTCCAGCTGACTACTCCGTACGAAGTACAAAGAAACCTCGAACAGGGAAGCTCTTGCCCCACGACTCCGGCTGCCCCCGACCATCGCGAATCACCCAAGTTTGCCATCGAGAAGAACCGGAACTTCTTCCAAGCGGATATAAAGACGCGCTTGAAGAAAGGCAGGATTGAAGAAGATGAATAGCGAAGGCGACGTTGCCGGGCATGCGGACTCCCCTAGCGGCGTTCACCACCTACTGCCGAGGATCACTGCGCTGGAGAGGATGCTGCGCACTTGTGCGCATCGAGGATCTTGGGTTTAGACGGGCAAAGTACGAGGCAGCGGTGAAGAAGAATAAATGTCCAATCGCCGGATCCTAGATTCAATCTAAGGCCTATATTGTGCCATATTGAGTCTTACTACTTTAAAAATCGACCGCATTCCCCGTGGGTGTGTCGCCCCCCTAGTACTCACAAATACGTCCATTGCGGGCTGGGAAAATCATGATTCATATGTTTGGGTGGGAATAAGAAAGGGGCCCGTGTAGCTCTCCGTGCATGTTTACTTTTCACCTGTGCCTGCTTACTTCTAACCCGTGCATGTTTAACCATTCCGACGCGTGCCATGGCGGTCTGCTCATTTTTTGCCCATGTCTTGGAAGTGCTACAAGCCTACAGCCACATGCCTGAGTATCTTACACATAATCGAAGTACGGAGTATCGAAGTAAGGATAGCTATGTATGGCGAGATCCACCATCGATATCTACTAGGATGCCTAACCGCTGCTTCTTCATTGCCAAGCGATAGCCGGGTCTCTAAGCTACTATTATAATCGTCCCTCACTATGTTGCGTTCATACTTCGACGGATCGGCTCTCGCGTTCGCCAGTATGGTCAACGCCCAGGTGAATCTTGGGTCCGCTTACAATTGCGCGTTGCTTGCTGGCCGGCAGTGAATAACCGCGGCGTCTCGAATATTGACGGCAGCGTTGGGGCTTTCCCGCTGCAAGCATCACCGGTTTCCCTTCGGAGTGATTTCGAACGGAATAGAGCATTGTGCAGATGCGGCAGCAATGCAAGCACAGCTGGATGTCGAAACTGCCTAGATAGACGGGCCGGGGTCAGTTGATACTGAGAATCTATGGTTCAATACGAGTACGGGGTGAATTTGATATGATTGTACTTCGTACGGAGTACGAAGTATTATGCGGACGCTAGCACGCGGGGCAGTGGCCGTTTGGTGGCTACCGCTGAAGTCAGCGGCTCCCTCTTGTGGAGCGTCGCATCCAACCTCGCCTCAGACCACTGCACACCAGGACCAAGGCCGCCGTCGTCGATTATCAAGATGGCCTCGCAAGCAGACTTCAAAGACCGGCAGTTTCTCGCCGTCATCGGCGACGAGGTGGGTCGCCCTGTCCAGGCCCGGTCGCGCAGCTCGATGGCGATGCGAGGCGACGAGCAATCACTGACGTTGGCCAGGACTCGGTGACCGGACTGCTCCTCGCAGGCATCGGCGTACGTGCAGCCTAGAATACCGACGGACACAGTATAGACCGAGACGTTGACGAGACACAGCATGTCACTGCCGGCGCCGACGCCCAGAAGAATTTCCTCGTTGTCGACAGCAAGACGGACACCTCCGCCATCGAGTCGGCTTTTGACCGATTCACCCACGACAGGAAAGACGTCGGCATCGTCTTGATCAACCAGCACGTCAGTGGCACGCCCCCATTCTGAATACCTCGGTGCTGACAATGCCCAAGATCGCCGATAGAATACGACACCGGCTCGATACCTACACCGCAGCCTTCCCGACCGTCCTAGAGATTCCCAGCAAAGACCATCCCTACGACCCCGAGAAGGACAGTGTGTTGAGACGAGTGCGCCGCCTGTTTGGCGAATAAAGGAGTGTGTGTCTTTACGGTCAGCGCAGTGCCAGGCATACCTGCTGTCGCCGAAGAGCAGAACGGCTTCATAATAGAGGCGATGCATCGGTCAATGTTCTAGCGGAGAGTGCTCCAAGTCGAACTTGTCTTCACTGCCTTGGTGTACGCTAAGTATATAAATTCCTCGAATGACCTCGTCGAGGCCATTGGCAATGAGAAAAACTCTCTTGCACTCTGCAAAACGGATCGATAAAGGTGACGCCAAAAGGACGCAAACGCGTTCGCCTAACAAAACAATGCCAAGTCATGCCAAAGAAAAGTCTACAAGTCCCGATCAAACCCCAAGCTCAAACGACCGTCGCTGAACGTATGTGCATCAAGGTCTAGTTGATTGCAAGGCCCATTACAGCTCGTTGCTGAAGAAGCCATTGCCGCCCACGTTGAATGTAACGGTGGCGGTCAGGCAGGTAATGTGCTTGTCATCGGCCGTGTACACATCTGCATTGACGGTGTACTTGCCCTGGTGGCGGGTCAGCATGCATCCTTTATAAGCGGAGGAGGGTAACATACGGGAGGAATCTCCTTGGGCAATTCGACCTTCTTGGTAATCTCCATGTCGCCAGCCTTGACAGGGCACTCGAGGTCGACGTTGCCGATCTGCTCGCAGAGGTCCGCCTTGGTGTTTACGAGTCGGATGAGACCGTACTTGACGCTCAACTGAACGTAGGCACCCTGCTCGATGGTCTTCTTGACAGTCCCGTGGGCCTTGATGACCAGTTCTTGGCCACTGTGCACCAGTCAGCAAACGTCCGCCGTGAGGAGGGAGGGAGAGGTTTAATCTTACGCGGCCGGTGGGTTGGGCACGAGGTCCACCCTCTTGATGATGACGATGTCGTCGGCATGCTCGCCGGCACAGAGCTCCAAGGGACTCTCTCCAGGGATCTTGAGGTCCTCGTTGGCGATGACGTCGAGGGAATTGCCGTCGTTGAAGATGCTCAGCGCCGTCGCCGGTGCCAGGCAGGCGGACAGGCAGGCAACGGAAAACCTCATCGCGCAGGTATCAATATGATAGAGGGGATAGCAGCTGTGTCGTGGAGGTGCTGTTTCGCCGGGGGGGTTGACTCGAAGGCTCGGGGGTGAGGGCGAGGATGACGGAGGTACGAGGTATGGAGGCTATTAGGCGGAGGCGAGAGGCGATATCGTCGTCGCAACTGCCCGGTGGTTGGGGGCATCATGGGACCCGGCCTCCACTCTGATTGGGCCTGGAGCGGCAGGTCACACCTGTGGCACGCCGGGACGCTGTTGGCGGCCCCCACGAGGACAGGCGCAGGTACCGGTAGGACTACTCGTAGAGGACGGACTGCCAAGCTGCAAGCTGCGCGCCAAAGTCTACGGAGTACAGTTGAACAATTGCGTACAGAGCACCTTTGAAATCAAGGCATGGGCATCTGCTTTGAACAAATCCCCCAGCTTTGGCGTGGCCCGTTTTGATGAAAGGTTCCCTTCACGCCTGGCTGCGAGGCAGATGCAGGCGCGCGGCGTAGACGTGCTAGCATGGCTTGTGCGGCTGGACGGCGACCAGGAACAATCGCTCCGACATCTCCTCCAAGGCGATCGGTTTCGAGTGCCAGAACGCGGTTTTTTTCCTGGCATAACCCTGGTTCAGATTCGCTAAAAGCTCGACTTGATCACATCCTGGTCCGTTGTCTACCTACGAAGTTGCCTTGCCTCAGGCATGCGTTTGCCTGAGACAGCTGGCGGCCTTCAACCCTCAGGCACCAGGAAGCAGCTGGCGCACGTGCCATGCCCTCCGCGCTATAAATTCTCTTCTCGCCTCCCGGCTTTTGAACCTTTCCTTCTTTTCTTCTTCATACTTACCTTGTTCCAGTACTCTGAGCTCAAGCATCCAGAGTACTAGTGTAGGAGGCCTGCATTGCACATCGCGGAGTCGACCTTCGCTCAATTGTCCTTCGGGGCCATTGGGGGCGTAATTTTTGATTTTCAACTCGCTTTCATTGTGGCTGCGACTTCGAGTCGTGGCATGAAGAAGGCAACAGTGCGGATGTTGGTGTGTCCGAGTTTGCAGTCCGTTGGCTCCAGCCAGCACTGACTCGCAGGTCAACACATGTACGGCACGACAGCACACTGGCAATTCATGCATCATTCCTGCGCGAGATGGTCACAGAATTATGGCAATGTTCACTCGGGAAGAAACCACATCACTGGCACGTCCTTGCTGGCAACTGGACAGCCGTTGCTGCAGTTGTCTTGCCAGTGTGCACCACAGCGTATAGGCACGCAGCTCGCGTACTCGTAGGTACTCGTACCAGACGCCGCAAACTGTGCCTTCCTTCGTGATTGGTCCGCGTAGCCCAGCCCAGTGTGATGCAGCGGCGACGCATGGCGTCGCTGCACGTTGCAGCCAACGGCCAATTACAGGCGGCGTGACGACTGCAGTATCTCCGAAAAGGGCTAGCGCTTGTCAGCCAACTGGGGGGCTGGACAGGGATTGCCGTGTTGGCCTCCTGCAACCCCCGCTTGCGGCCAATGGATGCCTGCCCCCACTGTGCCAAAGTCTAAACCGCCACTGGGGAGTATACTCGTACTCGTATCTTCGTGAATGATGCGATTGTGTGCCTGACTGTCGTCGTCCTTACGAGTACACCAGCTCTAGCAGACGGCCTGCTGGCAGCTGGCAGCTGGTGCTGACCTTGCCTCAACTGACATCATCCAAACTTCTGTCGGCTTGCTGGACTGCGTCCTTTCTTCCCCAAAAATTGACAAGTCCAGGCAGAAACACGAATCATATTCCGTACTAGTATGTTGCTCGTAGGTCTGCTACGAAGTACAGGAACGACAATGAGCAGCGGCGGGCACGTATACTGTACAGCAAACGTGGGATCCAGCTGAGGTTGTGCTTGCTGCAGTGCCGTCTTAGCGACGACTCGTCAGCATAAGGTAGGTACACGGGGCAATCGCAATTCCTTCCTGGCCGTCCAAGCACTGTGTGCCCAGCTTATTACGGAGCTCGCGCTGCAGCACGACGCGCCTCCGTGACAGCCGTGCATTGCAGTGCAGGACGGGCGCTGCTGTATCACATCTATCCTGACGGATACTCACGGTAGTCCGTACTCGTACCAGTAATGGGGGCGGATCAAGATGCCAGCGTGACTTTGGCTGCTCAAGGCTTGCCAGCAGGCGGGCCATCCCGAACGCCGCCCACAGCACATCGGCCCTTGACCCTTCGCCCCAGGAGCCTGGGGTGCGCGGCGCGGTGAAATTTCCGTGCCCCAGGTGCAGTAGGACGATCCCGCCCAACTCTCGTCTCCGTTCACCCACGACCGCCACCTCGACTCTCCCAAGCGCTGTCTGAGACGGGTCGTCCCTCGTCGACGTTTTCTGCATCTGCGGCAGCCTCGCGCCCGATGCACGGCTGCGAGCAAGACGATGACGATACCGATGACGATGACGATGACCGAGACGAGCACGACGACGATGCCCTGCCGTGGCCGTGGCCGTGGACGAGCCCCTGCGTCCTTCTCGTAGGTACCGCTTGGCTGTGCCTCTCCGCGCTCGCGTCCGTCGCTGTCTCTGGCTGCAATTTCGCAGTCCTCGGGTGTCCCCTCCCCTCCCCGTCCTGGCCTGACCTCCTGGTCTCCCCTCTTCTCCCCCTCTGCTCACCTCAGCTCCGCCTCGCCTGCAGCGGAAGCCAGTGCTTCCCTGGGCCGGCCGGCTGGGTGGCTGGTGGCCTGAGGCACCACCAGCGCAGACTAAGACGTCCTAGTCTCCCCCACCGCCCATTCGCTGTTGGGTTTAGCGCCAATGCCCTCTGGCTGGCTGCTCGCTGCTGGCCGCTGGCCGCTGGCTGCTGGCAGGGTCCCAGACTCCCAGGCCATTCTCGCGGACGCTGAGATGAGTGAGTGCCGTCTGGGTACGTCGGGGTACGTACCAGCACGTCCCCATCCATGCGGTGCCGCAGTCCGTTGCAAAGCACAGCGCCCAAGTGTTTCTGTCGCTCTTCCCCATCCTCCTCCTCCCCGTCTCCCATTCCTCGTGCAGTCCACGATCCTCTCTCCCTCGCCCACTCTCTCTTGTTATCCTTACCTAGGACGCCCTCGACGACTCCTTCTACTGGAACCGCTGCTCCAGTAGCCTGGCTTTTTTCTGCTTTTCTTTTGTCCTTCCATCCCTCCGCGCCCTGCTCCTGCGCGCACGAGAAGCCGGCCTCGATCGCCGCCAATCCTGTCGTGACGAGTCCTCCGAGTTTTGCGAGAAAGACTTTTCGACCGACCACGCCCACAACCGCCCCTCGACGCGTCTTCAGACCTCCATTTTCGATCTCTGGGGGTCGGCTAGGCCGCGTCGCTCGTCTTGTTTTTCTCCGTAACCTCGCGGCCGCGTCTCTACCCTTGCGGCCGCGCCTCTCGATCCCCTTTCGCGGTCGCCGTCCACCGTCGCCACGCTCGATTGCGCCTCGATCCTCGCGACGCATGAGGCCCTAGACCGCGACGGCTGCTTGGTTGCGCTCCCACTCGTGAACCCCTGGCGCGTGTCTCGGCTGGCGGCGTCATGCCCCAAAGACCGCGACGGTAATCAATTCACTCACGCCCTCCAACGCCAACTCCCCGCGCGAGGCCCTCCGCAGATTATGACAGACAGGCCTACGACGCTGCCGACGCAGACCGCAGTTCCCAGTCAGGCCGCTCCTGCCGCGCCGGTGGCACCCGTCATCAAGGACGAGGCCGCCGCCAACGCTGTAGAGACGGTGGAGGAAGAGCCGTACACCATCAAGTGTATCTGCAACTTCTCTGACGATGACGGAAACACAATATACTGCGAGACATGCGACACGTGGCAGCACATCGACTGCTTCTATCCCAACAACCGGGACGAGGCGATACGCGAGGACTTTGCTCACTCTTGTGCAGAGTGCAAGCCTCGCCCTCTAGATCGGCAAAAGGCCATCGAGCGAACGCTCCGGCTCAGGAGTGCCGCCCAGCCAGCGCAACCGACCGACAAGAAACCCAGGCGACCCCCGTCGAAGAGCCACAAGAAAAAGGCCAGGCCTGCCGACTTGCAGACGAATGGCCATAGCTCGTCCGAGAACGGGAAACATGGCAGCCCAAGCGACCAGCCCCCTTCCTCGAAGAAGTCAAAATCCTCACATCGCACGTCGCACTCGGTTAGCTCCCAGCCGTCGAAGCGCAGCCCTTCGTACGGCAACACCTCGCGATCGAATCCTGCGCACCCTCCCAGCCCCGCCACCACTCCTCCCGACCTCCCCGACGACTTTCAGATACATCACTATTCCGCCGGGTTTTGCTCGCTTTACAACGAGCATGATGTTCCCGACACCCACAACAACGCCTTTGCGAGCCTCGCTATCCCTACTGCCTTGTCTCGATGGTTGCGAGAGCCCGATACGATGAAACAAGAGGTTGGTCGTACGCATTCTGAAGTTTTCCAGAATGAGCCGCCCAACCTCGACGAGAAGAAACCCA
The DNA here is from genome assembly GCA_003945565.1 of Tolypocladium inflatum. Taxonomy (NCBI): domain Eukaryota; kingdom Fungi; phylum Ascomycota; class Sordariomycetes; order Hypocreales; family Ophiocordycipitaceae; genus Tolypocladium; species Tolypocladium inflatum. The sequence continues at coordinate 3,141,108 of QEPE01000009.1, read as the reverse complement.
CACTCGAAGTCAAGGACTCGACGCGCTTCGTCGAATCCGGGACAACCCTGCGATGGCGCTTCGTCAAATCGACGACGCCCATTGAAAAGGACGTTCCTCTCATCGAGCTCAACGGGGACATTGGTTTTCAAAAGGATTACTGTGCAGACCCCGACAACCTGTGGGCTGACCTCTCGTCGCCCCTCCCCTTCGTCTTCTTCCATCCAATCCTCCCGCTCTACATCGACACCCGAAAAGAAGGGTCCCTTGCACGTTATGTGCGAAGGAGTTGCAAGCCAAACGCTCAATTGGACACGTACCTTTCGGGCGGGTCGGAATACCACTTTTGGCTAGTCAGCGATCGCTACATTTCCTCGGACGAACAGATCACGCTGCCGTGGGATTTCCGGCTCGAGAAGAGCGTTCACGCTCGCTGGCTTCATCTACTTGGTCTGAGCGACGACGATGCCACATCGCAAGATGAGCCGGAACTGGACGCATCAGAATACATGGCCATCTCGAACTGGATTGACCGGATCTTGTCCGAGTACGGCGGCTGCGCATGCGATCTGGAGAACAATTGCGCCTTCGCCCGCTTCCACCGCCACTATTTGTTCGGCAAACACCACGGTCGTCCTGCCAAGAAGAAGTCGCGAAAGTCGCGGAACCACACCATCTCCCCCACCAGCACCGGCCATGCCACGAACAGTCGGGCCGCTAGTGAAGGCCAAGTCGACGACAGTGCAGACAATGGCGCGAGGAACGAATCTACAGCATCGCGTAGCAAACCCCCTAGCAGGGACCCAACGCCGGTGCTACAAGGACAATTCGACCAATTGGGGATATTGACTGAGCCGACTGACCGTGACAAGAGAAAGGTGGCAATGGTTGAAGACTCGTTCCGCCGCATGGAACAGCAGCAGCCGCCAAGAAAGAAGAAGCGCGTGTCCGATGGCACCACGGTCTCGACGTCCTCGAAGCCAAAGTCCCGCAACGGCTCCGCTGCACCGCCAAGTCAATACGTGGACGCTGGAACGTCCAGGAGCAAGTCCGGCTCTCCGTCGAGCGCACGGTCGCCTAACCTCACGAATCCTCCCAAACCCCCTGCATCAATGAAGGCTTCGTCCATATCTGGGTCGCGGCAGGTCTCGGCCGGTCCGCGGGCCACATACTGCGATGCTGGTGTTCAAACAGACCCCGTGGAAGGCGAATGGTTTAGCGAACCCTGCAAATCGCAGTGCAGCAAGAGGCGGGTCATATCACTGTCGAAGCGATTACTGAACAGCAGACTCAGGAATCATCGTGCAGGCGAAGATGAGCACAACAGGCAAGGCCTGAATGGGCTAGCTTCTGGTGGAAGCGCTATGGACGTTGATCCACCAGCAAGTGAGCACAAGCCGTCGGTTTCGAGTTCAGCGGTCGATCCCCAGTCGCCAACCCCACTGTCTGGAGACGCGCGCCCGCCCGATGCACTTCAGGAAGTGCCGACGATAGTCACGAACGGAGCGGGACCAGAGCAAGGCAAAGTGACGACTCCGGATCTTCGGGTTCAGATGCCCCCCGTTCCGGCTTTCGACAACAGCGGGCTTGTCACGACGCCTCTTTCGGCCACGAGCACGGCGGGACTGTCCCCCCTTTCTGCCGGTACCCTGACAAGCCCTTTCGCCCCGGCCGCAGTCAACGGCATCGCAATGAACCCGAGCCCGGCCAAGAAGAAGCTGAGCCTCAGCGACTACACAAAGAGCAGGATGAACAAGGCTGCAGGAAAGATCTCGGGCGGGTCCGCTCTTCTCAAGCCGGGCTTGGCGAGCCCCGAGGAGATCAAGGTCGAGGTCTCCATTGAGCCGCAACCGACGGAGAAGCCCGACGACTCGGTCTCCCCGTCCGCCACAACAACGGCGACCAACGGCCTTTGAGTACATGTAGGATGTGTCTGTACTTTTATTTTGTTGCCGAAGAAACGGGGCGAACAGGTTCGGACCGGGCATCGGACAATCAACCACCAGCATTCGACAGTGTGCGCTTTTTATAATATTTCTATACCCGGAAATGCGCATGTCGGACGGCACGACTGGACTGGGCGTTAGAGGAAGAAAGGACGACGTGGCGCTCGGACGGCGATTTACGGAAATGGCGTGGCCAAACGAAACCCGATGTCGGACTACATCACCACGCCTACTGCAGTGGAGTGGAAAGGCTGCTTTGATGCGGACGCTGGAGCGGAAACGGAGTTGATGCCGCAGACTTTGGGACTCATTCCCGGGTCCGCCAACTCCTGGGGCACACAGCACTCGGCATTGGGGGAAGACAGGGTCCAGGAGACGGGGCGTTTTACTGGGACATGACTGGCTTGTCATTTTTGTTCAATTCGTGTATTTATAGGCGTGGCACGGAAGCTACTGTGTCGGCTTGTCCGAGTCTGCTGCAGGCCGAGAAGGGCGCTGCCTCTGGCAAATGATGAAATGGATTATATGCGGTGGGACTATCCAGCCACTCTTCAACACTGCTCGGAATGGTTCCATGCGGCGCGTGTATGTGTGACGAGGCTATCCATTCTTGATATCGTCGCAAAGACGAGGGGGTATCAATTCTTAAAGGCAGGGGGTTTATCTCTAACCTGCTTGTGTTCTATACTTTACACACGTGTACACAGGACAACTTTTCTCATGCACGACCTGCCCGCTTGGCCCCTCGGCACTCCCCTCTTCTACTGCTGCGCCGTGCCCCAGTTGTCCTCCTTAAAGACAAGCAGAGCCAGCTTGTGTCGGGCAAAGAGCCCGAACAGGCCGACGGCGAGCTGCAGCAGGGTGATTTCCCAGGCCAGGCGGTCCTCACGAAGGGGCCCGCGCCAGACGAGCCACAGGTTGAGGATGGTGAAGTTGCTGGTCTCGACGAAGCGTCCCTTGTCGTCGACGGCGACGCGCAGGAGACGCAGCCTGCCCAGCAGGTGCAGGGCCCGGCCAACCAGGGGGTGAGGCTGGCGCTCGGGCGACCATGGCGTTGCGGAGGGCCCGAGGAGGCCGGTCCGGGCGTTGAACTTGGGGAGTCGGTGGCGCGGGCAGGGAATGAGGCCGAAGATCTGGGGGCAGGAGTAGAGGAAGTTGAAGATCTGGGGCACGAGGAGGAGACCCAGGGTCTTGGAGAAGTGGCCGAGGATGCCGACGACGGCAAAGACCATGCCGGAGAAGTAGCAGTACGTGTCCCCCACAAAGACCTTGGCGGGGTACCAGTTATGGCACAGCAAGGCGCACGAGACGCCGATCCAGGGGAGGAGCAAGTATAGGGAGAAGAGGTGGGAGTCGGTAGCCGGGTGGGGGTACGGCGTGAAGAGGTAGAGGCAATCGTTGAAGGCGAGCAGGAGCGCGACGACGACGCACTGAGAGACCTCGATCCCGTTGATGCCGGCGAGCATGTTGATGCTCTGGGGGCAGAACATGGCGACGCAGGCCATGTAGACGTAGTAGAGCAGGCCGAGGTCGAAGAGCTCGCCGAGATATGGCTGCAGCTGCACGGGTATGACGATGGACGTGACGTCGAAGTCGACAAAGTAGACGACGAGGAGGGGGATGGAGGCCAGGCCGGGGATCCACCACTTGTGGCGCCAGCGGATGTCGAAGAGATCGTCGCCGATGCCGAGGAGGGCGATGGTCTGGAGGGAGATGATGGCGCCCAGGTAGGAGGCGAGCTGGAGTCGGGCACCGCGGTCAGCGCATGCGGCGGGGATCAAGCACCGTCAATGTTCACCTTGTTGTGCGGGAAGCGGTGCAGGAAGCGCCCCTGGTTGACATGGCGGACCTCGAGCACGACGTCCCGGTTGCCGCCGCCGCTGGTGGCGGCAACAATGTCCTTGTAGAAGGGAAAGGGAATGAAGACGATGACGGTCAGGAGATAGACGGCGGCGCAGACGGCGCCCATGCACTCGGGGATCTCGACGCGGCTGGCCTTGCTCAGGTCGCGGCCGCGGAAGCCGGCCTTGATGAAGGTCGGGCCGAGCCAGCGGATCATGGCGTAGGACAGGCAGAAGGCGAGGATGGAGAGGGCGAGGGAGGCGACGAGGGGCTCGCCATCGCCGTGGAAGGTGTTTGCGATGATGGCGACGGAGGCGGCGGAGAGGGTGAGGAGGGAGAGCGTCTCGGACCGCGAGAGCGAGGTCGACGAGGACGACGAGGATGACGGCGGGACGGCCATGGTAGGCGGCGGAGGGGGTGAAGTCGAGGTGAGGTGAGGTTGCTGGGACGAGCCGTTTACGGGAGCAGCTCGAGACGGCGCATCATGGAGACGCGAGCAGGCGAGGGCGGAGCACGCGCGCGGGTGCAGGTGCAGGCGTTGATGCAGATGAAGACGCTGCGGCCACGTTGACGCATCATGCAATTGCACAGGCGCGGCGGGGCCACGTTTTGCCGAAGAGGATATCCGTACTCCGTAACTTAGATCTCAACTCCGTAGCGTCGCAGCTCCCCACTCCACAAGCATCATTTCGTTGTCGGAGCCTGCTCTTGTCCAACTTCAGGAGCAGATGCCAAGAAGCGACGCAGCAACTGTTCCTCGATGAGATATTGATGGACGATGCCGCGATTGATTGCGCCTGGGAAGACTTCCGTCGCCCTCTGCTGAGGCGCTTCAAGCTGCAAGACAAGCCAAAGTTCATCGACCTGCTCAACCCCCGGAACCGAAATCATCCGGCGATGCGCTGCGCAATCTTCACGCCTTTTCCGACGAGGGCCAGCGCCGTCGAGTACACCAATGCGCCTCTGACGAGGAAATGCTTCGGCTGGCAACCATCAGTGGCGAGGAGCTCCGTGCATTGCCCCCGGGTTCTCGTCCTCGCGGGGTGACTACGGACGGCGCTGGGCGTGAGATTCACCAGCCGAATGATACTACAGTACGCCATCGTTTATGGATATGTGACGGTCTTCCTGTCGGTGAACAGCTCAACGCAGCCCGTGTGTCTCGAGTCTCGAGAAGGAGTCAGCCAACCAACGTACATACTGGCCCCTCGGCCGGTTCCTCGCCGAGGAAACAACCCGGGCCAGCGTCGCCTCTCTTCCGTGTCGGCTTTTGATCAGACTCGGCGAACTGCCGTCCATGCCAACGGCTTATTATTCGCCGCATACTGACGGACTTAAGCATGGACAAATGAGGCTAAAACGCTGCGGGCTAGCAATTCAGCCCGCCCTCCTCACCGCGGAACTACGCAACTCGGCAACCAGCTTGCCAACCCGTCGGACGCAGGGATTGCTGAACCTTGCCAGAACGGCGTCTACTGGCTCTTTTGGGCTTCTCATTTGCCTGGTGATACCGTCCGCCCCCTCATCTTTTGCTGATGCACGGAATGCCCGGTGCTGCACCATGTCCAGGCCGATTGTATATGTGGCCGACTCGTAGTCCGTGGTCAACTCGTGTTGGTCACACGGGGTTCTTGCAGTACAAGATCAAGAGCGTTCCCATTTCATTTCGACTTCTATACGCAGTTGTTTATTATATTTCGCCCCGAGCACAGCTGGACTGGGTGCGGATCTTCGACATCTTTTGTATCGAGCCGAGAACAAGAAACAGTCTTCGAGATGACTTTGCCCGACGAAAAGGGCCTGGCGGCGACCGCCGCCGCTCCTGCTCACATCAACAGGACGGCCGACGACTCGGATTCTTGGACAATGACTGAAGGTCAGGATGTTGCGGAAAAGTCGGGTAGAGTCGCTGCGCAGCATACGGAGACCACCGAAGAGACTGGCGCTTCCGGTCTCCTGGGCCGCGATATCGAAGCGCAAGGGGTACAGATGATACTCTGCTCTTACGAGTTCCCCTGTCGCTGATAGCTTGACTCTCCAGGATGACATCGGCGTGGAAAGGGTAGAATCCCGCAAGTCCAACGTCAGTCGCAAGACCCATGGCAGTATCCTCAGTCGACTCTCCGGGAACAAGACCAAGGACAAGCTCCCGCCTCCCACACTCCCCGTAATGGACCTCGACAAGGGCATTGTCGGCTGGGAAGGCCAGCACGACCCCGAAAATCCCCTCAACTTTGCCCCCGGCCGCAAGTGGCTCATCGTCAGCCTCCTAGCTACCATCACCTTCATGACGCCGTTTGCCTCGACCATCTTGGCCCCGGCGCTGGCTGCCATGGAAAGGGACTTTGACGTTGACGACATCACCAAGGGCTCCATGCCTGTGAGCATCTTCTTGCTCGGGTACGCCGTCGGCCCGCTGTTCCTGTCGCCCCTGTCCGAGATTTACGGTCGGAACATGGTCTTGATCTCCGCGAGCGCGTGGTTCTGCGTCTGGCTTATTGGGTGCGCACTCGCCCCGACGCTCGACACGCTCATCTTCTTCCGCTTTCTGTGCGGCGTCGGCGGCTCGGCGTGCCAGACCATCGGGGGGGCCATCATCGCGGACGTCTTCGCCGTCAGTGACCGCGGCCGGGCCATGACGATTTGGATGCTGGGCCCCATGTTCGGCCCGTCCTGCGCCCCTGTCATCGGAGGCTTCGTCTCCGAGACCATCGGGTGGCGCTGGGTCAACTGGCTGGCCTTTATCCCGGCCGCCATGGCCGTGGTGGCCATGATCTTCCTCAACCGCGAGACCAACCACCAAGTCCTCATGGCGTGCAAGACCGAGAAGCTGCGCGAGGAACTGAAGCGACCGGAACTCCGCAGCTGCTACACCGACCCCGAGGCCCCTGTCCTCGGCAAGAAGCAGATCCTCCTCAACGGGCTCATCCGCCCCCTGAAGATGCTCTTCCGCTCGGCCATCATCTTCGGCGTCTCGTTGTACATTGCCTTTGCCTACGGCTGCCTGTACCTCCTCTTCAACACCATTCCCATGGTCTTCCAGGGCAGCTACCATTGGTCCATTGGCGTCACCGGCCTGGTCTACCTCACCCTGCTCGTCGGCTACGGCATCGGCCTGGCGTCCTTTTCGCTCCTGTCAGACCGCACCGTGGTGCGCATGACGGCGGCCAACGGCGGCGTCTACGAGCCCGAGATGCGGCTCCCCGACTGCATCTGGTTCGCGCTCGTGCTGCCCGTCACCTTCTTCTGGTACGGCTGGAGCGCCGACAAGGCCGTCCACTGGATTGTCCCCGTCATCGGCATGGTGCCCTTTGGCGTGGGCATGGTGGGCGTGTGGCTGCCCTTCCAGGCGTACATTGTCGACGCGTACCCGCAGTACGCCGCCAGCGGCCTCGCCGCCTTTTCCGTCCTCCGATGCACCGTCGCCGCCTTCCTGCCGCTCGCCGGCCCGCAGATGTACAAGACGCTCGGCGTGGGATGGGGCAGCTCGGTGCTGGGATTCGTCGCGGTGGCCTTGATCCCGATCCCGACGCTGATATACAAGTACGGCCGATGGATGAGGCACCGGTTTCCGTTGGAGCTGTAACTGCGTCGCTGGTTGAAAGGGTGCTGCAGCCATGTATCAAGCATGTTTGGTTGGTCACGGCTGTCCGTCAGGCGAGGGAGCCTCGGGGTTTAAATTCTGGCGCGTACAGCGATCTGATGCCAGATATTGAGAGACGGCGAGAGACTAGATATCCAGGACGATCGTGGATGACCGTGGCATGAGCGTCATATTTCAACTCTGGCGTTCGGGTACTACATAGTACCGATCAAAAACAAGCCACGCTACTGTGAACGGGAACATTCTTCACGGTTGGGTCCCGAGTAGGCCAGCCCGTGGCTGCTGAGGGTCGCGAGTGGCAACATGCTGACTTCGGTCCTAAAAGTTCCAGGCGCCAGACCGGGGCCAGACCGGGGCCAGAAGCCTGCGCGAAGCCACCTATCGTACACTTCATGACATGCGACCTTTATTCCTCGTCCTCGTCCTCCTCTTCTTCATCGTCCGCGGCGGCAGCAGGGGCGGCCACCTCGACACGCCTGCCCAGCACGCCGCTGACGATGCTGTTCGCCAGATCCACGGCGCTCTTGGCAATGTTTCCGCCGTTGCCGCCGGCGATGCTGTCGGCCAGGCCGCCGGCGCTGTCGGCGATTTTGCCGCCCTTGTTTCCGGCGTTGCCGTTGGCGGCGTCACCCGCGGCGGCGGCGTCGCTGCTGCCCACTGCTGCCAAGTCAGAAACCCGCCTCATACACCGAGTCTACATGTCCCGTGTTCTTACGGAGGAAGGCGGGAGATGCGCCGGCGGCTGTAGCCCAGGCGGCGAGGACGAGAGCGATAGTACCGGTGGCCTTCATCTTGGAGATGGGTGTATGAATTTCAAAGATGAACAGGGGATCGTGCTGAAGAAGCAGAAGACTTGACTGTGTGGAGGTGATGAGGACGGCAAACGAGACCAGATGGGGGTCAGACCTGTGTGTTATAAAGAACGGACGGACATGGCCGACGTGACTTGGCCTCGTCATGAGTCGCGGCACTCGGGCAGGGAGGGCCGAGAGTTGGCTTATGGCGAGACGACGGGGGTATCAAACGGCTTGGATGAGAATAGATGTCGAGCTGCGACTTCACCATGAGCACACCATGAGCACAAGGACGGCACGGCTCCTGGCATTGGTTACCTAAGACGCCATCTCCCATGCCGGATTCCATGGAAACTCTCGCCCTCCTATACCCCGTTCGGTGTTCCGGCAGCACCACCTCCTACTGGGAGAGAAGTGGCTCGCGAAGCACTCCGGACAAAGGCAATGTTGCGGCAGTAAAGGAGCGAAACCGCTCCACTCAATACTGTAACCACCTGCTGTACTTCGCACGCCGTAACGGCTAGCAAAGTTTATTATATCGTAGCGGCCACCGGGTTCATGCTACGAGTTCTGTCGTCGGGTCGCGCCATGCCGCGAAACCGGTGGGCGTTTCAAGTGCCCAACCACGTGTTATGGATACATCGTTCGCGCCACGATGACGGGATGATGCCAGCGGGACTTTCGGGCGAAGAGGGGGGTCCGTCGGGCGCATTGCCCGAGGGTTGTAGTAGGTGTTGAAGATGCAGGCCGTACGGAATAGTTTAGAAGCATGTGATCTGAGAATAGGTACCACAATTCTAGAAGCGCTGCTGGCCCCACCGGCACGTCCCGCGATATATAGAAACTTGGGTTCCCATCTTCTGGTTCCGCTATCGGGAGGCCGCCATTGTTTGCATGAGCCCGGCAGGCCTCGAGCTCAACAGCACGCTCCTTGGACGGGTCAGACTGGCTCATCACGTAGTATAAGTTGACAATGGAAAGCGGGGTAGCGGCTACGTGGTAAAGGCGGCCAAAGGACATGCAGGGTGGACGGTGCCGAAGGTACTTTGTACAGGTCATTTATTAGGCGCGGCTGCTGGCTGTCGGCAGTGACATCGCCGTCATTGTGCGTTGGTCGAGCCCGAACCCCCGTTCAGTGGACCAAGTGCAATAACTACGTTAGATGCTGATATTAACAGAAGAGAGTACGAAGTAGGCCTACCCACGCATATAAACTACCATGTAAAATACTAGTGGCGGTTGAAGCCAATCAGAACGTTCGTATGGTCCTTGAAGGGTATAGTGCTTACGGAGTATATATGTATTCTCGGTATATACCCTACTAGCGCCGATACGTAGGAAGAACGAGGGCGGCCGCCATGTCCGCGAAACAGACCAAAGAGGAGGGATGCTTTGCGACAACGTTTGAGAGGAAATATTACCATCTTGGGAGCGTCTTCATCAAGAGAAGCCTGCGTCCCAGCGAGTTCCGCACCGGATATCGTGGTCTCCATGTCCCTCGCCTCGGCAAGGAACGCCTCATGACGAATACGTCTTCTGCCATAACGATCTATCGCAGCAAAATGTCATCGTCTGCCCGGACACGCTCAAGATAAGAGCAATTATCGATTGGGAATATGCCGGCTTCTTCCCGCCGCGCTTTGAGTACCCATTCTACAACAGACTCGGACCTTCGTCGGCCATCGACGATGAAGTCGACGACTCGCTCGATTTGCTCGGGTTTCTCCATTTCGAAGAAAGCGGCAGTCACTAGACTACGCTGAATCGCTAGCTCATTGGTGTCCCAGCAGGCTTGTTGCGACACCTGGCAAGAGTGGAACGCTCCAACAGAGCCATGGATAAGTCATGTGCTTCGTACTCGTATATGCCTGCGCTTGTTTGGGAACTGGTCCATACAGTTAGTTCTGCGGGTCTCCTGGCGTCCCTGGAATACAAGTCCAAGAAGCCGCAAGCAAACAACTACCACGCTACACCTGGCACGGCGTTCTTGAGGGATGAAGCTATCACCTCGTGTGTATTCAGCCAGTTGAGAAAAGGCTTAGTATGTGCATTACTAGACAAGTCCCTATTCTTGGCGCTACGCGTCAGCCGCCTGTGCCCATTGTGCCTCCATCAATCCAACATAGCCGGTGCCGCCGGTGTCGCCGGTGTAGCCCGTGTAGTATGGATAGTCGGGGCGTAGTAATAGCATATGATGGACTGTTGGTGGGCTTTTGCGCACGCACACTATTTCTTTTGCACGCGACCTTCTTGTAGTCAACCGTAGGCCTATAAATCGGGATTGCCTGGCACGAGCGTACCGTCGGTTAAATGGTCGAGGTTGGTGAACGGGATCTCGCCGGCAACACATCTGCTATCCCCAATATCCCCCTCAAGTATGGGAATAACTTTTGCCACGACCTGTCTCTCTTTGAGCGCTTGCGTATCGGCTCGTTTGAACCTGCGGAAGTCATCGTTGGAGAATCGAGAGGGAGACAGTGAGGCCCTAGGCTGAGCCAGCGCTCGATGAATCTCGTCCATGTTCTCAGGCTCCGGCGGCCATCGACCATCTGGATACTAGTAACCATCAGGAAAGGTGGTATGGTCGATCAGGTGTTGCTGAAAAGCACGGTCATATGGGCCTGTAGTTAGTCCTTGTACCAGTCGTAACCGGGGTGGCATTGTTTGACGCCCGAGAGTCGACTGGCTGGAGCTCATACCGAACCTGAACGAGAGGGCATCCGACGCTTGCGCCGGCCAGGAGTAATCGGTCGGATGCACGAATTCTGTGGCGGAAGCATCCTTGGGCGCATGCCGCGGCCGACATGTAGGTGCAGGAGACTGTTGCTGTATGTCTGGCCGTGCAGGCGGGCAGAATAGAACGGGTTCGGGGAGTGATGAGCCCGGGAACACCTGCGTCCAACCACCGTAGGTACCTAGGTACGCGGGTGACGGCTTTTTTTCGACAGGGAAAGAGTGCTGTCAATAGTATGTTAGGAGACTGAAATGCTGTTAAGAGCACTTTTTTATCTGTCGAGAAAACCGAAGTGCTCTTGACAGTCTTTCAGGAAGCAGGACAGTCTGTCTGTATGTATACGGGGGTCGCCCGCCAAGGTACCTACCTAGGTACTCTGTGGCCCTGCGTCCCAGGCAGCCCGCGGGCTTGGTACAGTGGGGTTGCAAAAGTTTCGAAGCACTTTCGCGTGTTAATCTCCCCGTGAGCTTCGAAACTTTTGGTACCTACCTAGGTAACTTGTACCTAGGTTTAAGGTACCTTATGCATGCACTGATGCGCCCTCCCCGCTCCCCTATTGGTTGTATTAGCACCTTCGTACTTCGTACTCCGTACCTATTCCAGCGCGTATTCCTGCAGGAGGCCGCGGAACCTCATGGTGCCGTAGGCCTACCCGGCTGACGCTGCAGTCACCTGCATCTCTTCCTCGCCATCCGGCTCCGTCTCGCTCACCGGGCGATGCAGCCATGCTCTCCTACATCATCGGCATCCTCGCCATTGGCCTCTTTCTCGCCAACCCAATCAGCCAATTCTTCTTCCCGCAGCAGGACGGCGCCTCCACCGGCGAACATGGCCTGGCCCCGAGACCACGGCTCAACGAGTCCCTGCTCGCCCTCGTCGGGCCCAACGACACGGCGCTGGAGTGCCCGTCGGATACGTACGGCGCCCGGATTCTCAGAAAGGAGCCCTTGGTCGTGTACCTGGAGGGCTTTCTGAGTGAGCACGAGAGGAGGCATCTGCTGGAGATAAGGTGCGGTTCACAGACCCTGAGTCAGAACGCGCACGACTGACCGACCGACTGACGCAACAAAGTGAGCCGCTCTTTGAGCCCTCGACAATCACTCACAGAGCAGACGACGCCAGCCGCGACGCCACCGTGCGGGACTCGTCCGTCGCCCTCATCCCGCGCACAAACGTGGTGCGCTGTATCGAGGCCCGGGCCCGCGCGCTGCAGGGCTGGCGGGAGGACGTGCTCATCGAGCGCCTGCGCACCCAGAGATATGCCGCGGGGGGGCACTACTCTCATCACTTCGACTGGGGCGCCAACGTCGGGGGCTGGGGCCGCGTGAGCAGCTTCATGGCCTGGGTCGACGCCGACGGGCTGGACGGCGGCGGCACCGAGTTCCCGCGCATGGACATGAGGGGCGACGGCGGCGAGCAGTGGTGTCGGCTCGTGGACTGCAAGGATGGCGGCGTCGCTGCGCATGAGCCGCAGGGCACCGTGTTCAGGCCCGTGGTTGGCAATGCCGTGTACTGGGAGAACTTTGCAGCGGATGGGAGGGGGTACGATGAGACGTGGCACGCCGGACTGCCGGTGACAAAGGGAGTCAAGGTCGGCTTGAATATCTGGAGCTTTGGCAGGATCTTGTGAGGATCTACTCTTCGGGGCGTCACCTGGCCTCGACCATCTACCTCTTTGAGCGGACACCCTGTAACCCCAGGCGTTGTATATGTATGTATATGCCATGATTACCCAAACGCGATCCCAATGCCTTCGGCTATCCTCTCAGTCGTACATTCATTCACGTGCGTGCTTCGCTTCGCTTCAAACCAATTCCCACTTCATTACGTACGCCCACGCCATGCCGACCCTGCCCTTCTTGGCGTGGTACTCCTTCGCCGACACGCCGCGCGCGTCCTCGCCGTCAATCGACGTGATCTGGGCAACCTCGACGCTCTGCCCCGGCGCACCCAAGTCCCTGGCATCGACGTCGGCCCAATGCCAGAAGCCGTTCGTCTCAAAAGGTACCATGTCGTCCTTTCGTCCGTCGACGCCGTGGATGCTGAGCATCAACAGGGGCGGCTTGCCCAGTCCGTTCTTCTCTGGCGTCCAGTGCTCGCATATCTTGGAGAACTGGAAGCGCACGACCTGGCCGCTATACACGGGGATGTCCCGCTCCTTTGGCTCGACGCTGTCTTCGGCAATGCCCTCCTGGTGCCCGTTCGTGTAAAACGTCGGCGGCTCGCCGTCGATGGGGCCCCTGAAGTATTCCTCCCAGGAGACGGTACGGCCATCGCTTCGGAACTGGTGGCCGGGGTCGCTAGGGAAGTGCCTGAGACCAAACTTCTCGTTGCTCTTGGTGAATTGGTCCGGCGAGAACTCCTTCTTGTACAGGTTGTTCGCGCCGCAGATATGTCCGGCTCCCCAGCAGGCGTCGAGAAGCTTCCAGTCGCCTCCGTCGACCCTGACGGCGTTCCAGGCGTGGCCATCGGGCTTCGGTGGCGGTGGGCTTTCACCCTTCTTCAACGGTGTATGGCCAAAGCCCTTGCCATGGCCGCAGACGACGACACAATCCAGCCCAGCTCTATTGGCAATCGCCTTGTACGTCTCGGCGTATCCCTGGCAGACGGCTCTGCCGCTAAAGATCGTGTCCTCGACCGTCGTCCTCTTGACATTGTTCCCAAAAAAGGCAACTGTGTCGTAGCTGATGTTGTGATGGAACCACGTGAAAATTGCCCTAGCCTTGTCCGTGTAGGAGGGGAACTGTTCGCATAGGCCGCGCGCAAGGTGTCCGACAGGGTCACCTCTCGGAAGTGTCTCCCTCGGAAACTGGGCAGCCACGCCGTCCGGGCCGCTCCAGTCCCGACAGACCCAGCAGTCGTTCAGCGGCTTTGCTTTGGCCACAGGTCGGACCGACGCGGCATTGATTTGGGCAGCCGACGGCCGCGAGGCGAGAGGGACCGGGGGAGGAGCGTCATCTTCCGCTGTTGCGGATGGTCTGCCTGGAATGGGCGGGCGTTGGGACGTCGATTGACCGCTGCCAAATCCCCTAATGGACATTGGCGGCAGCTTGCGAGGGGCGGGCTTGGGCTCTTCGGCCTCGGCCTCGGTTACCGTAGGCGGATTCGGCGACTTTGAAGGTCTTGACGGTAATCTGGGAGGCAGATCGGGCCTGGACGGCGGTGCAGGGCTGACGGACTGTGGAGGCTCCCTTGGCTTGGCCGCTTGCCTCGTCGTATGGTCTTTTGCCCATGCTTTCCTGTCCGAAGCGTCCTTTGCGACGGCTTCCTGTGCCTTGGCCTCCCGCTCTCGCCGGGACGGGGGCAGCGGAGGCAAGTTGGCCGGGTCGCAAACGGCCGGGGCCATCATGCGCGGGTTGGCGCCTCCATTGGACCCGTGGCTCGTAGCCGACGATACGGAGTAGCCAATGGACAGGGACGACACGGCTGAAAGCTGGGACATCTCGGAGGATGCAGAGTTGCGCCTGGCTGTCAGAAGACCGGACTGGGTCGAGGTGCGTCGTGGCACCTGCGCCGGCGAGGGCTGAGACGAGGGCGTTCGCGATGGCAGCGGTGGCGGAGCAGCCCGTGGTTGCGCGGCGTCGCCATTGGAGCCGACAGACGCCTGGGTATCGCGACGAGGCAGCGGCGGCGGGTTGGATCTGTCTGGCCTGGGAGGCAGAGCCGGGCTCGCGTGGCGCGTCGAGCCGTTGGCGGCTGGAGAAGTCTCGCCACGCTTGATTGCCGGGGGGCGTACAGGGGGTGCCGGCGGCGGCGGTCGTTTGCGGGCAGTGGGCTCGGCGCTGTTGAAGTTCTTCTGCTTGTTGAGGGCCGCGATGCGCTCGGCGAGGGTGCTGAACTGGGGCTCCTCGGTGTCGGCCATGGTGTTGGTGGTCGACGTTTGGAGGAGCAAAGAGCTGGGGGACGTGGCAGCGCCCTGAAGGTATGGATGGGGAGGGCTGCCGTCGGGCTGTGCCAGCAAGGCTTGGCTCAACCAGCTCGTCGTCGCACGAACTGATGACTGTGCCCGATGGTGCTACAGGCGCTGTGAGGGACCGTGGGACGAGCCGCCACCTCACCCGCACCCACAATGGGGGCCGGCCGAGAGTGGGGTGGGGTGACCTGATGCTCAGACGCGCATGCAGGACCTTGAGAGGCTGTTGAGTTGCACAGCGAGCGAGTCGGCGGCGCGTGGCAGTATGCAAAAGGGACGAGAGGCGGTTGCACAGACAAGACGACGGCTCGGGTGGCTGCGTCTTGCGGGCAGGGCTGAAGGGGACCGAGGCCAGGCGTTTTTATATATCGACGGGAGTTGGGGAGTTGCAGTGGAGGTCTGAGGTGCTGCTTGCACAGCCCTGTGGGTGGAGCACTGGAGACATCCACTCGCTGGAACCTCCCTAGCGGCCAGGGGGTGCGAAGTACCTGAGCAGGCGGCTCGGCAGGCTTCCAGACAAGCCAGAGTCCATCTATTTTCATGGATGGAAGTCTCCGTGGTACATTGGCCAGGATGAGCTGGATGTGCTTCGCAGAATTACATGCTGGTGTTTGCTGATCTGTATGCACGTCATCTCGTCACTGTGTCGAGGAGACGCCGTTGCCTAGGGCTTGTTCAGTCCATCCAGGGTCTGCAGTTGGCTGCATTGCTGCAACATACCTTAAGGTAAGAGTCACTTCCTGCCGGCCACTTCAAACAGAAGGTCCGAGGACAGACGAGCCGACCTGCCTACGAGTAGGTACCTACGGATACCTACCTACCTAGGTAGGTACCTTACATCTCAGGCCTCGAGCCATGCACGCAAACAGAGGCGGCAAGGACGCTAAACCACGGCCTGAAGGTGGCCACTGTGGCGCCTCTCCAGTTCTGGGGCCCCGGCTCTCGTCTCCCGACAGTGGGGTGAATTGAAGCCCACTGCCAAGCTGCCGCCGCGATCGTCCAATCCATTCCTCCCAGGCTCCCTCCAAGAACCAACAAACCGACCAACAAAACCGAGGCGAGCCTGGAACCAGCCAGCCAGCCAGCCAGCCAGCCAACCAGTCCGCCAGCCAACCAGTCCGCCAGCCTCGCCAGCGCCGGTACGGAGGCCGTCTCCAAGAGGCTCGTTGTCGACGCCAATCCGCCACGCTTCCGCTGCCAACTGGCCAATCGTGGGCGGCAGCGTCAGCTGGAACCAACCTAAACAGCATCCATCCATCCCTCCATCCTGGGCTAAAGGCGGCGGCGGCGGCGGCGGCGACGACGGCGACGTTTCCGGATCTCCATCTCTAGGTTCGCTTCTTCACCTCCAGCCCTCCGCCGTGCTGTCTGCTCCCATCACCAGCGCAACCACGCCGTGAGTGAATGAAGCACCGCTGCCTCTCCCTCCCACCCCCCTGCG
Organism: Tolypocladium inflatum; assembly: GCA_003945565.1. Taxonomy (NCBI): domain Eukaryota; kingdom Fungi; phylum Ascomycota; class Sordariomycetes; order Hypocreales; family Ophiocordycipitaceae; genus Tolypocladium; species Tolypocladium inflatum. The sequence goes on along the minus strand of QEPE01000009.1, from coordinate 3,124,855 downwards.
CATACGGAGTAGCTACGGCAGCCCGAGACTTTCCTCTCTTGGCCTTTCCCACCTCGCCTGGCGCCGGCACTCGACGGCCTCAACGCCATCCTGCGCCGTGCTCCTCTCCTCTCCGCTTCCGTCACCCCTCCTCACTCACCCGCCTGCCAGCCCGCACTGGTCTCCGACTCCCACCCCGCCCGCGATGATGGCAGCGGAGGCTGCCGGCGACGAGCTTGCTGCCGCAAATGCCCCGTCCAGGACGGGGCTCAGGTTTCTCGATCTGCCGGCGGAGACGCAGCAGGAGGTTGTCTCACATGTGAGTGCCCGCCGCCTGCCTGCCTGGCCTCGCCCCATGGTGGTGATGCCCTGGCGACACTGACCGCGATCCTCCAGTGCTCCCAGAGCGATCTCATCTGCCTCGCCCTCGCCTCCAAGCGCCTCCACGAGCTGGCCTCCGCCCAGCTCTACCGCAACTTTCACATCGTCTTCCCCGACGATGATGACATCAACTTTGATTCCCCCATCGACGGCCTCGCCGGCGGCCTCGACACCTTCACCACCAGCGAATACAACTATGCCAAGCACCTGAGAGACCTGTCCATGGACACCCTGAGCGCCGGCGTCAAGGGGGAGCACTCATACCAGTCCTACCTCTACAGCGCCAGCTGTGGCAAGTTCCTCAACACCCTGCTCTACCTGACCCTCAAGAAGGCCAGGTCTCTTGAAGCGTTTCGGTCAGTTCCCCTCTACCTCGACCGCCGCCCCCCCTCCCCCCATTTGCTGACCGTTTGCCGGGCAGATGGAACATACGCGTCGAGCTCAGCAGACCCGTCTACCGCGAACTGCACCGCATCGCTTCCCTGACGAAGCTGCATATCCGCATGCAAGCTGGCGACTCCTACTACAACCCGCCGCCGCCTCTGCCGGTATCCGTTGACGCGCATTTCCACCAGATCCCAACAGGTCACTGGTACACCATGCCGCCACCGCCCCCTCCCGGCTCGCTTATTCCGCCTCCTCTACCACCAGCCTTCTCGTCGCCGCCGCCGCCGCCGGGTGGCCCTCCGCCTGCCCTGGAACCGCCGTCCAAGTCTGCGGCTAGGAGCAAGTCGGGCAAGCGCAGCCTGGGGTCCAAAGAGCCGTCGACCATCTCCGGGTTCAAAAACCTGAAGAGCTTGTGCATCCTAGACATTGACAATGTCGGCATTGTTCGAGAGATCAGGACTTGCGTCAAGGACTCGTACTCGACGCTCAAGGAACTGCAGCTATCCTTGTCCGACGCCCTGGCCCAGCAGGCCCGGAAACCCCCACCCGACTCTGATGCTGACGATTCTGATGTCGACGACGACTTCCAGGTCGTCCCGGCCTCGCAGAACACGAGCTACGACGCCAGTGGCCCCGCAAAGGCATTCCGCGCCCAGGAAGAGCGCAAAATCCAGGAGGCAATTCTTGGCAAGATATTTGACATCGAGCAGACGTTGACCAAGAAGCCCCCGATTCAGCGCAACTCCCAGGACCGCGTTTCGGGCAGCGCCAAAGGGAAAGAAGTAGAGAAACAGCCGAGCATCCGAGACGGCCGCGAAGATTTCATTGCGTCCATCAAAGAAGCCTCTGCCAAGCTCATGGCTCTGCAGAACGGCTCTCGAGATTTCTCGATATCCCAGCAGGACATCTTGGACACAATTGAGAGGGCCGCGAGAAAATACGTCGACACGACCGACTTACCTTTGCAGGGCAAAGAGGGGACGAGTACTTCCGACGACGGCCCGATGTCCTCGACCAAGGACAAGGAGGCGGGCACTTCGAAGGAAGGTCGATCAGAAGACGAGGAAACGAGTAAGGGTGGCCCTTGCTCTGGCGGAACAGGCACGGAAGACAATACTGGGCAGCAAAGCACTACCGTCGGCGGCGGCGTATCCGAAGGCCCCAAAAATCCAGACGGAGGTTCGCCATCAAAAGCCTTGAAGAGCCAACTGGGCGGAGAAGAGTTGTCGCCCGAAGACATTGACATTGCTCATGTGGATATGGTTGGGGACGAATTGGAGGACGAACCTGACGAGCAGACGGTATCGGGCGCCGCAATAGTGGAGAAGACGTGCGAGAGCCAGCCGATCTCAAGCCAGGCCAACATGCCTGATCTTGCTGCATCCCATTCCACCAAGCTGGCTCGCACCACTGCCGATACACTGTTGCTGGCCGAGACGGCGGCCAGAGTCTCCCGCCAAGTGGAGGTGGAAAGGGCCAAGCTCGAGCCACTCGCGGGGAGGCTCGGCTACCTACAAGAGCAGATCAACAAGATGGCCGAGAGGGTGGAAACGATCCGTGCCACGGGAGAAGCGGTGGAGCCTTCCAAAATCCGGGCAATGGAAGCAGAGTTGCAGTTGCTTTATAAGAGCATCGGCGACATGTTCAATGACATGCAGGTCATGGAGGCCGAGGTTGACACCTTGACAACGGGGATCCCGGCGCGAATTCTGGAGATGGCCCCGAAGGGCGAGAACCTCCGGCGCTACATGGACACTTATGCTCGCGACACCCGAGGCCTGTCCTTGGAGTCGCTGAGCATCCATCTCATACCCGTCAAGGCGTCTGTCCTGTCGCGGGGCGTCGATCTTGCCAACCTCAAGCAGCTGACGCTGCTCAACGTGGGGAACCAGGCGCCAATCTGGTCACTGCTGATCAAGGAGGGCAGAGTGCGTCCGCTGGCATTGCGCAGCGTCTATACCGATCACGTCACCAACGTTTTCTTGTCGTGCATGGCGGAGCTGCCCGAGCTTCACGACCTCTTCCTGCTCGAGCGAAGTGCCAAGCACAAGCCGGAGAGCTTTGCGCCTCGGTCGACGACGACCATCGACCAGATCCGTCGCCTGGTGCTAAAGAAGCATATGCCCACACTCAGGCGCCTGATGATCAAGGACGAGTCCAACGGGCCCAACTGGGATGCGAACGAGAAGACCATGATTCTTACCTGCACGCGCGGTGCTTGCCTCGAGGAGCTAGCGCTCAGCATGAACATTCACGCTGTGGTAAGTTCGGAACCGATGGGTTCGCCGTGACGCCGGAGCTGACAGACTTGTTAGCACGCCTTCATGCAGTACTTCTCGGGCCTCACAAATCTGCGAGCCATCAACATCCTTCACTTCAAGAACAACGACACGTGCATTTGGGTCATGCGGGAGATTCTGCGCTTCATCGTGGACAATCTGTCGCACCATCCGGAGCTCAAGCTGGAGTGGATTGCCATGGAGGACGACCGTGTAGACCGGGTAGTCCGGCCGTCGGAGTTGTCGGACGAGGTGCCGGAAAACGAGCCAGCGAAACGGTCCAAGGGCAAGGGCAAAGAAAAGTCTCACGTGCCGGTCGGTGCAACGACGGATGGTGAATTCCCCTTGCTGACCGTCGACGGTCTGGATTCCGAGAGCGATAGCGAAGACGAGGGCTTCGACAGCGGGACGCGGTTGCGGTTCAAGACGGTAGGACCGCTGCAGTTCTATGACGTTTGGGGGGTCAAGATATTCGAAAAGGAGCTTCGAAGCGGGCGACTATAAGGGGGCAAGGGTTTGGTGGCTTTCGCAGACCGAGACAATCGAGTCAAGCCAATGAGGGGGGGTATCAAATGGGTCCCCGGAGCACGACGTCTATGTACGACTACATCGTGCACGGGGTCGGGCACGGCGTACGGGAGCGGGACTACTGGATCGGGACACACTTGGATGTTTGATGAACCGGGTACGAAGTACAACGTGTTATGATCTGGAGCAAATATGTAATCACCGCCATTTCTGGAGATGGGGCAGCTGGTGTACATAGAGAGGTGCGAATCCGTACGAAGTGCGTCATCTTTGCAGCAAGGCTGTGCGCTGCGATTGAGGCAATGCCACTGGCGGTGAGAAACGATATTACTCGACGTCTGTCGGCCGACGTGGCCGGGCATGTTGCACAGAAGCGGCAAGCATGCAATTTAGACGCTGGCTTGGCAAGGTACGCAGTATTTGTGTGAGACATCGACGTCAGTCCAACAAGACACACAATGCCCGGGAGACATTCTGAAGCACAGGGCTGAGTGTAAGAACAGTGCCGCTAACTGACGGGTGTGTGTTATTCGGGGTGGAGCGCAGGTGTCGGACCCGGCCAGGCCGGCCTTGGATACGGTGATCGGTGGTCCGCCGGCCAACAGCCACGTCACGAGGTTTGTCGTGGCCCAAAGGCCCGTCGATTGGTGGCAGTTGGGGAGGCAGGCAAGGTAGGACGGGAGGCGCGGTGGTGGCAAGTGCGCCTACTCCGTACATGTCTTGATGTCGTACGAAGTACAGCTGTGCGGCGGAGCATGTGGAGGTGGAGGGGCAGGCTGATCAGTGGGCGTCGATGAAGTCACAAACGTAGGTAGGTACTCTGCCGGGTTCGCCCGTGTTTCACTAGCCGGGGCACTGATTGCGTGGCCCGTCAACGCAAAGCCCAATGACAGCTAGCAAGAAGCCCATCGTCATTGTTCACTTGCCAAGCTCCAAGATGCGCATCGCGCGGCTGCGGTCGGCAATCTGTAAGCTAAGCTTACCCTGCAAGCTCCACTTTGTGAGCCGTCGCGTTCTTTCCTAATCGGGGAATTATCGGTGGCGGCGTTTACAGCTGATTGCTCTTTCCGCCTTGCCGTGCAATCAGAGGCCCCGGGGCCGTTGACAGCCCCTTCCCGGCGTTGATAGTCGGAGGAAAGTATTGGAGAGCTGGAGGCAGCTGGACGAACGGGCCCTCGATGCACGCGAGGCCTCCGGTTCCGGGGCTTCGCCTCTGCCCCGCGATGCAATCCCTGGCAACCTGGATCCATCGACGTGCCACAGACACGGCCTGTGATTTCATCAACGCGCGTTCTCGTGTCAAGTACGGAGTACCTAGGTACTTCGTACAACGCGAAACGTCCGCCTTGCCCTGCGAGGACACGCAACGCCGCCGCGGGAGCCAACCAAACCGCCGCAGGGGAACCGCAGTGCCACGAACTGTGGCGCCGGCAGCGGCTGCAGGCTGCAGCCCGCAACAGCCCAGCGCAGGGGTGCCCGTGTGCGGCTTGTGCGGCTGGCGGGGGCCACGAGACCACCGCCCACGGCTCCCCGTTTGACACGGGGACAGCCGGCCAACAACTACCTCATACGAAATATATACGAAATATACTTCGTACGGACTACGGATACTTGTGTTTGCTTTGTGCTGGCGAGTGGGGTCTTCAGGACACGGACGAAAAGGTTGTTAGAACCCAACAACGGCCTGGGACGTGTCTCTCGAACACGGCTACCTTCTACTTTACATTTCCGCAATGACTCGCTTCATCTAATCTCCTCTCTCTTCCCTTTCCATCTCCCTGCATAACACCCTTGCTTTCGCGCAATCAACCACTGCTCCGAGTTTATTCGTACAACAGTTATACAACCCGCTCTGGTCAGATGCCGCCTCGTCACGCACGCGACTCGCGCATTCTCACATCGACACCACGCCGTACATGAATTCCTCACAGATCTCTCAAGTCAACCAGCTGCTCGACTCCCTACGGGGGTTCGGTGGCGGCTGGTTCGGCAGCACCCACGCCTCAAGCGCAGCATCGGCACTGCCATCACCGCCATCACCGCCATCACCGCAATCACCGCCATCACCTCCTGCGACGCCCGACGCCGACAAAGAGTCACGTATCCTCCAGCTCCCCGCCGACGTGATCCTCCTGATATGCGACCAGCTCGAGCCTCCCGAGACTCTTAGCCTCTCGCTCGCCTGCAAGAGCACTTACGCGCTCTGCTTTTCCATGTGCCGCAAGAAACTGTCTCTCCAGGACCGGAGAAAGTTCCTGCTGCTGCTGGAAAAAGATGCCGGCATGGGGCGCGGCGTCTTCTACTGCCACACGTGCAACTATTTGCACCCATTTGAGCAATACTGGGGTCCTCACTCTGAGCTGGAAGCGAGCAACGAGCGCGGCTTGCACCACTGCGGCAACAGGGATCGCTTTGCGCCCATCGGCAACCGCTTCGATCTCTCTTACACCCACGCTCGACTCGTCATGAACGACCACTTTTACGGCCCGGGCCGCGGCATTCCCCTCGAGAACATCTGCGTCGAGCACACCGAGGACCGGGACCTGACCAGCGTCCTGTGCTCTACCGACGCCAAGATCAAGAACGACGAGCTGTACCTCCTGCGCACTTACACCTTCGCCGTCCCCAACGGCTCCGTCGGCGAGTTCCGCAAATGCACCGGCGCCCGCGACTTTCGTCTCTGCGAGCATACGTCCTTCTTCTCCAGCACGTCCGTCTACCGCCAGTACATCCCCGAGCTGCAACGCTGGCCGGGGTCTGGCGGCGAAGGATTTGCGATGTGCAAAGACTCGCCGGGCTCGTGTGGCCTCTGTCTCATGGACTACGACATCACAATCGCGCCCGCGCAAGACGCCGCGGCCTGCGACGTGACCATCAAGGCCTATCACCAGCTCGGCGCCTGCCGCACACCCGACGACTGGAAGTGGGCGCGCTTCACCGAGGCCCGTCGCCCGCACCTCTTCTTCCCCAACCGCCCGAACCGCCGGGGCTCGACGCACAACGCAGGCGTCGTCAAGAAGCGGTGGGGTGAGACGACGACCAAGCAGCCTGACGTCAAGAAGCCGTCGGCCCAGAAGAGCTTCCCGATCCCGTTCCCTACCTGGCTGTGGCGGGACGCGAAGCCTCTCCCCGTGGGGGCAAACTGAGCGAGGCGATGACGTATCTCTCCGATTATGACAACCTCATCTGCTCAATCTCAACTTACCTTTTGTCTTTTCTGTTTTGCATTGCGGCGGCATCGGCGTTTTGGGATGGGCGGGCAGCATCACTGCAGAGGCGAAGCAGCGGTTACGTCGGGAGTCGGGACCATCTCCTGTAATCCCCCCTCTCCCCTATTGTGCGATTTCATCAATCTCGGAGTCTTGAATGGGGTTCGGGGTCCGGTTGGCCTTTGGGGGCCCGCGCGGTCGGGTTTTGTACGACGGGAGACTCGAGGCTTCTCCACAACGGATATAACCCCCTGCTTTGTGTTCCGGGATCTTTCCCGTTTAGGAAATGCCATGTACAGCTACATCTGGGGTGAAGGCCAGACCGGAGTGATGAGGCTCATCCGATCATATCGACGTTGAACAAACTTCCTTCAATATCCACATACGATTTTCTGCTCGCGGGGAGTGAAACCACTGCCTGACGCCCTCGTGAGCCTTGCGAGAGTCGGGAAACAAGCGCTTCAAATGCCACCAAATGTACCGCCGTTTCCTTGTTTGCCTTGTACACGCCATAGAAGGCCTTCGTGAAACGGCCCCTATACTGTGACGCGAAACATGCCCAGCCCGAGGGCAAGTTAGAAGAATGCCGTTTCTACCATGATTAGAGAAACCGCGTATAGGTACTAGCACGGGCGCAAGCGAGCTGCTTCTGATGACCGTCTCTGGGGCCGCGCGGGGCCTCGCGAACAACACCGCCAACGGGTGGCGGTCCGGAAGGAGATGGATTAATTCTAGGTAGTTAGGGAAGGGGAACTTGGTGTACGATACGTGGGGTTTAACAAGAACACACATGGCCCAGACGGGCGGGTTTCGACCGGAACGGTGACTGGTGAGCCTGCTGATGTCGGGCGGGCATATCCGTCTGCTTTCTGCTCTCTGCTCAACGGCGGGCCAAGAGGCTGTCAAGGAGAGGATTTTGATCTTATGGAGGTCTCATATACCGCCATGATGCTGTCGCACATGTTTCCCCGTCAAGAAAGCTGCTTCAGGAGTGCGTATTGAGCACGTGGGCACAGGACGCCGGATTCTGACTCTCGTACCGTCAGGTACCGATGAGTAGAGTTGAGGTTGGAGACACGGTTGGTTTTTCAAAGAGACAGGCCTCGCCGTCACGACGATGCATCGTTTCGCCAGGTTACAGAGAAATCCTATATAAATTCAATTCGTAGCGCCGTGGCTGCATGAAGCGCGGGCTCTTGGTACACTCTACACGAACACTACCCTAAACAACAACAGTGCGGCGGGGTTCATGGTGAAGAGGTGGTGTGTGATGGTTGTTGACGGGATGCGCAGGGAAGCTGCTAGGTAGGTATCTAGAAGGGGTGGCGGTGGCGCGAGGAGGTCTATTTACAGCTTGTTGATGATGGCCGCGGCGTACTCGTGAGTCTTGGCCTTGCCGCCCAGGTCGCCGGTCAGGAACTTGCCCTCGGCCAGGGTATCGAAGATGGCCTTCTCGATCCTATCGGCGTGGTCGTTGAGGCTCATGTGCCGCAGCATCATGATGGAGCTGAAGAGCAGGGCGGTGGGGTTGGCCAGGGCCTTGCCAGCGATGTCGGGGGCGGAGCCGTGGACGGCCTCGAAGATGGAGCACTCGTCGCCGATGTTGCCAGAGGGAGTGAGGCCGAGACCGCCAATCAGACCGGCACACATGTCGGACAGAATGTCGCCGTACAGGTTGGGCATGACCAGAACCTTGTCGTTGTATGGGTCGGGGTCGGTGACCATCTTGAGGCAGGTGTTGTCCAGCAGCTCGGCGTCAAACTCGATGTTGGGGAAGTCCTTGGCGACGTCGCGCGCGACGCTGAGGAAGAGACCGTCGGACATCTTCATGATGGTGGCCTTGTGGACGACGCGGACCTTCTTGCGGCCAATGGACTCGGCATGCTGGAAGGCGAATCGCAGGACGCGCTCGCTGGCCTCGCGGGTGATGAGCTTGATGCTCTGGACGACACCGTCAACCACGACGTGCTCGATGCCCGAGTATTCACCCTCCGTGTTCTCGCGGATCAGGACGGTGTTGACGTCGTCGTAGGGGGTCTTGAAGCCGGCGACGGAGCGGCAGGGTCGCAGGTTGGCGAAGAGGTTGAAGGTTCGTCGCAGAGTCAGGTTGAGCGAGACGTGGCCCTTGCCGATGGGGGTCTGAGGAGCGCGCGCAACAGTTAGCAGGCTGCCGTGCCGCCATCTCGGCTTAGACACGGGGTTGTGGAGCATACGGCGAGAGGACCCTTGAGGGCAATCTTGTTCTTCTTGATGTTCTCGATGGCATCATCGGGGATTGCCGTCTTGCCATCCTTGAGGATGGGGGTGACGTCGACTGATTCCCACGCGATGGGGGTCTAGTTGCCGAGGTCAGTTTGCGGACCGTCGCGACTCTGGCGGTTCCAGAGGAGCACGAACCTTGGCGGCGGCGAAGATGTCCTTGACGGACACGGCGATCTCGGGGCCAATGCCATCGCCCTCGATCAAGCTGACGAGGTAGTTGCCCTGCGCAAAGTGTGAGCCTCATGCTCGTCGGGTTGTCGCAAGCCGAGCATCGCGACCTGAGTGATTTTGGACGAGCCCACGGCTCGCCGCGGAGCGGGACAAACGGCCAGTCGCCCAATTGCGGATGCAGAGCGGCAAGACGTACCTTGGAGTCCTTGGTGCCTTCGTACTTTGCGACTCGCTCGCCGCCGGTAGAGTAGCAGCGCTGTGTTGCAGAAGAGGATCGCGTTAGCCAGGCTCCCACGAGGCGTGTCTGGAGATTGCCGGGGTCCCTACAGAAACCGCCCAGGTGGCCGCAGCGCGGGGGGCCGCGCGCAGGCACTGCCTGGGGATCGGGCTGGAGAATGCTCGGATGGCCAGCATCTTGTGTGATGTGCGGAGGGATCGGTCCAAGGAAACGCGGGCAACACGCTGGGCCTGAGAAGTGAGCAGAAAGGCGAGGAGGTTTGGGAGGAGTGGACAAAAACTGGAAGCCGTCGATATGCACGATCCGGCTGTGGCTGTGGCTGTGACGTTGCAGCCGATTGAACCTCTCCCGGGCGCCGGGGGACCCAATTCTGCACCAGGGAGAGGCGCCGGCCAGGGAAGATGTGGCGCAGGCCCCATCTTTTCGCTTTTTTTTCTCGACACAGGTCGGTCCAGCGGCTCGGAGCCGTCGGAGTTGCGTTAATGCACGCCGAGCCGAGAGTTTCCGTGCACGAGGCTGAGGCTTCCGGCTGGGGCTGTGGCGCAGAGCTTCGTCCTGCAGCCTCGTGTGGCGCGGCTCCTTGCCGCGTTTGAGCTGTCGTATGTAGCAAGCTCCTACCCATTGCGACGTCCGCTCCTCACCTACACATCACCAAATTGGCGTCGACAACAACAGCACGGCAGAAACGACGCCGCGCGGCTCTCAGACTGCTTTCTTGCCCTGTCTCTGCTGCATGCGCCCTGCCCCCGGTTGATTATTAGCATGCGTCAGCGATAACTGGCCGCCCTTGCGACCCCTCCCTGTTCGACATGGCCGACTACGAGAGGACGATTCTCGAGTTCTACCAGCTACCGACACCGTATCCCTCGGAATGGCCCGCCGAGAAGGATGCAGGCGACTCCTCTGGCGATGACGAAACCGCCACCAAGCATAGGCGGAGGAGGTCTCGATATCAGGCTCTCGAGTCGGCGATGAATGGCCGGCGGAGCCTCCTGTCTGGCACAGAAGGCGGCCAGGGAGGCGTCGGCAGCCTGGTCCAGAAGGACGAGCCCGATCCCTTGGGGACGTCAGAAAGCGTGGTGCGGTCATTGAAGACCATGGGCGTGCCGCTGCAAGATGACCTGCGCATGCGTGAGTCTCCGTCGTGCTCTTGTCTATGCATGTCTAACAAGGAGATACCTCAGGAAACCGTTTCTTACTCTCCTCGACCACGTTCTCGCCGGCCCTGTTCTTGTCCCAGATGCACGCCGGTGCGGATACGAGAAGTCTGCTTCAGGGCCTGGATGTTCTTTCGCAGTCCATTGACCAAAAGTCGGCGTCGCTCAAGGTCCTTGTCGAGACCAACTTCGAGCGCTTCGTCAGGGCCAAGGCAACCATCGACAATGTATACAGGGAGATGAAGTTTCGTGGTGTTGAACCAGCCCAACCTCGAGGCAGTCGTCACTCACGCCATGCCAGTCGGTCCAGTTTCAGCAAAAGCGGCAGTGGCCCGGGTCCGAACAACCCCCTGACCTTGCCCGTGTCAGACAGCCGCAGAAAGAACGCGCTCGTAAAGGAGAGCGAATACGGTGTCATGGGAATCAAGGCCCCGTTATTGGACGTGTCCGCCAAGGCCGAAGATGTCTGGGGACCGGCCCTGGGAGGGCGGGAGAAGGAAGAGCATCTCAAGACCGTCTCCAACCAACTGGACCGATTCAAGGAATACGTCGAGCTCAGCGCAACGGTGTCTGACAGTATCAAGAGGAAAGACTATGAAACCCTGGTGGAGAGCTATAACCGGGCTAGGAAATTCGCAGATGAGGCCCGGCGACTGTCGCAGGAGCTCGGAGCCGAGTCGCCAGACGACACACAGCTCTACCAAATGGTGCTTGCCGGGCGGATGTGGCACGATGTCGACCAGCAGATTCAGGGCTTCAAGAGAGACATTTGGAAGAAGCTTATTTCGCTCCATTCAACGTCAAAGTCGGAAAACATGACTGGCCGTGCGCAGGATCAGCACATGGACATCATCGGCTTGTTGCTCGAGCTTGGCGTCGAGGACAATCCGATCTGGGTCTGGCTCTTGAGCAGATACGACCACCTCAAGGGCAAGATTCAAGCAACCGCGGATCGTTCAAAGGTGGAGATTGAGGTCCTGCGGCGCAGACTCGCCAATAACGAGAAGCCGGAGCCTCAAACTGTTGCTTCCCACCTCAGATCGCTGGGCCGACAAACAATCGAGGGCAAGCATGCGTCATCTGACTCTACTGACGTGACCGAGCTGTGGGAGAAGATGCTCACCTTCCTGACGAACCTGATATCGTCACAGGGCATCTTGGGAGAATTGGTGGAGTTTTGGCAGACAGCACAAGGGTTCATTGACGGCAAGACGCAAAAGACGCTGCCGGCTGGCTACGACGGTGAGTCTCGAGGTCACCACCAACTATCTCAGCAAGTCGTCACGGACTTGGAGAAGGGTGTCGTAGAGTTGGTTGAACTGCTGCGGGAGCACATGTATGCTTTCTTTGCTGGCCTGCCACCGGAAGACATCTCGCTGCTCTTCTCGCCCCTTCCACCGTCGCCCCATTCTCCAGCGTCAGCAGGTGGGAGGACCCCAACGGCTCTCCGCGATCCACGGTTCAACTTCGACCTGAACAACCCTCCGCCCCCGTCCCCTAGAAGGGGCGAGCCGTGGGAGAAGCTGGCCTTTTGGCCGCCGTGGTCGAATTCAATCAGCGGCGTGGGCTATCTTGCCAAGATGCTGGCGCTAGTCGGCTCAGGCGTGTCTGATATGGCGAGCATGAGCCCCGTTGCATCAGGGGACCCTCAAGTGCTGGACAACTTGAGGTCTCTGGTGGGAATCTCCCGAGAGAGGTGCGTCATTGCCCTCTGCGCCGCCTGGAACCGAGACGCCGAGAACATCAAGTATGTCGAAGACTGGCAACGGGCAGCGGAAGCGGGAGACGTGACACGCATGCCAGTTACCTTTGCGTCATTTGAGGGCGCTCTGTTGTCGGGCATGCAGAAGATCCTTTACATCCCCGACGCGATGGAGAAGCCCGACGCCAGCAACATTGTTCCGCCACCGCCGACCAAGTTGCTCCAGATGGTGCGCAGCCAATATGTCACGACTCTGTACAAGGCCCTGAGCGGCATGGTGGAGAATGCGGAGCGCCCGGTGAAGAAAGGAGAGGATGAGTGGACGACGGCACAGGACGGCTGGCAAGGCTCAGGTTCTGTCACGCAGGAGACTGGCAAGAGCACGCTGGATGCCGGAGATCGAGTAAGTCTTGAAACATATTTTCTCACCCCTTGAAGCAGCCTCGGCAGCGTCAACTAACGCTGTCCCAGAACGTCCGGATGCTACTGACGCTGAGCAACTTGCAGTCCCTGAGGTCTCAGGTTGTGCCTAGTCTCAACGCGCAGTTTGAGAATGCCTTTTCTGTCAAGCTGACGGATGAGTCCAAGACGATCCGGGACGTGCTCGGCCAGATTGACGCCCGTCTCTTCCAGTCTTACACCAAGCAGTCGATCGAGAAGCTTCGCGACATCATCCAGGCTGGCCTCTCCGCGACCGACTGGGCGCCCGCGGCCAGCCAGCGTCCCCAAGCCGCCAAGCCTTATGTCTACGAGGCTCTCCTCACCCTCGTGCTCGTCCACTCGCAAGTATCTACCACGGCGTCGTCCCTCACGCCCCAGGTCCTCTCGTTCCTTCTCGAGCAGACCTCCCTGCAGCTGCTCGACGCCTTCCGTAGGCGGCCGCGGTACTCGCTCGAGGCTCTGATGCAGGCGACCCTTGACGTCGAGTTCGTCGCCCAGACGCTGAGCCATTACACGACGGACCGCGCGTCGGAGCTCCAGGGCCAGATTTACCAAGAGCTCGACGCGCGCACCGACAACGACGCGCGCGCCAGGCTCCAGAGCGAGCTGCCAGAGATGCGCAGCGTGCTCAAGAAGCTGCGTGAGGCGAGCAAGAACGAGTTTGCGTGCTTCAAGAAGCCGAAGCGGCAGGGGCAGAGTGTTCCAAAGGCGGAGAGCAGCGGAGTGGCGATCTAGATGCTTGATGGCGGGCCGAACCGCAAAATGCCCATGGTGAGAGCATGCCATAATGTAACCAACGCGGATCATGAGTAGCATGGGAAGAGCAATTTAAATCTTGACGAATGACTTTCCGTGGACTCTTACAAATCTATTGCGAACTGTGAACCCGTGCATCGTCCACGTCACCTGCGAAGGTACATGATTCTACCATACTCCGTCTTCCGAAGCCGACATTGGAGGTTCCATGCGTCTATCCCGACGGCGTTCCACGCGTTCCAAACGCCTGGCTACAGCCAAACAAACAAAAAAGGATCAAAAGGTATCATTTCGTGCGCACGTCCAATCGTTAGCCATAGTAAACAGATCGTTCTGTGAGACCCCCCCCCCCCCCCCGGATGTTTCCTGTCCGCGACAGCGTGGGGCGGGAGTTAGTTCGCCGGGTTGGGGAGGAGGAGGTGCGAGCAGAACATGAGCTCGAGGGAGCGGGAGTCTGCGGGGGAGAACTGCGAGCCCTTCTGGCGGGCCTGGATGGTATCATCTGACGGAGCGGTTTAGCTGACGGGGGTCCTCAGCGGGCACGGGACGGACACACGGCGGGCAACGTACACTCCATGTCGAGGCTCTGAAAGTAGCCGACGACGGCGGGGTCCTGGTCGAGGGTGGCGAGCTTCCCGTCGGCGCCGCGCACCGTCTGGGGCAGGGCCTTGCGGATGCCCAGCAGCATCTTCAGCAGCGCGGCGAGGTTACCGCCCTGCTGGGTGAAGATGCTGGGGTCCCGCTCCAGCGGCCAGCCGGGGCGCAGGTGGTCCTGCTCCCAGGCCTTGAAGGCCCAGGTGGACTTTTCGACGCAGTTGAGGAAGATGAGCGCCGTGAGGTATATCTTGAAGCTGGCCTTGGTCTTGCTGTCGGCGAGGAGCCGGTCCATGAGGTTGAGGAGGCCCTTGGAGGTGCCGTTGGCCTTGCGCTCCGCCGCGGCGTTGAGCTGCATGCAGATCATGGTGTAAATGTCCACGTCATTTTCGCTCTGCGCCTCCTTGATGTGTCGTGGCCTCTGTCCCTCTCCCGGCGGCTTCTCGACGATGCTCCACTGCCTCTCGCGGTCGATGCACTCGACCAGGCCCCAGAGTTCGAGTGCCTTCCGGAGGAGCTCGTCTTCTGCCCCGGCCAGCTCCTGCACGGCGGCCTCGAGGGTCACGCGCATGAACTTGGAGGGCTCGCGCTCGATGAAGAGATGCAAGACGTCGCGCATGTAGGCCTCGATCTTGACCGGGACGTCCTCCTTGTCTTGATTGATCATGATGACCTGGTGGTCCTTGGTCTGCAGAGCGTCGTCTTGGCCTTCGACCGCGTCGAGGAGGACCGCCAGCGTGGCCAGGCTGATGTGTTTGCCCGTGTCCGGGAAGTGCGACACCTCGATGATGGAGTCGACGTCCGTCAGCTGGAGCTGGTCCTTGTGGAGGTTGATGCGGTTCTGCGACAGCACGACTTGGACACCGGCCGAGTAGAGGTCGAGCTGCTCGTGCAAGCGCGAGCGCACACAGCCCGTCATCCACACCCTCGGCGACAGGACCTTGCGGCACGTGTCGCAAGGAGTGCCCTTGCTGCAGATCTTTCGCAAGATTCGGCATCGGATACAGGCACCCAGCTTGCGGACCTCCTTGACCTCTTGTCGTCTGGCCGGGTTGAACTTGGATCGAAAGTGGCGCGATCGTCCATTGAAGATGGGGCCGCTGGTGTCCATACGAACGCCCCCGCGGCTCAGCAGCGCGGGAGGGTTCTCGTCGAGAATGGGCGGGACGAGGGCCGACGTCGTGTACGTCATCTCGCCCCAGGGTTGGTGGGACACATGGTTCTCGGCGGCGGCGGCGGCGGTCGGAGTTGCGACTTGGGTCGCCTCGGCACCCGTATGAGGAGAGTCCGCGACGGGGGGTGACGCGGACGGCGGCGGATCGTGGTTGACGAGCTGGGGGTCGAGGAACGTCGTGCTCAGCCTCGCCGCTGCCGCAACCGCAACGGAGAGGTTGGACGGGTCGGGGGAGGATTCGTTGGCGGGCAGCAGCGCCTGCAAGCGCTCTTCTGGCGAGAGTTCGGCTCCTGGGGTTGACGGCTGGGCGGGAGCTGCGGCACGGTCAACGAGTGCCAGAGTATCCTCCTTTTTAACGCTACCCTGCGCGCGATTGTCGTAGCTGACCGGAGGGTTATCCAGCGTGTACTGCTCCTGGAGCTCGAAGCGCTCGGCGGTGTGCGCGCCGTTGATGGCGGCGCTCTGCGCCTCCTGACCGTTGGCCTGCGCCTGGCCAGCCTGGGCGCGGCTGTTTTCGTTGAGGTCGACCTGTCGGGACGCTTCGGCGAGGGTCTCAAGCGCGCTCCACCCCTGGGGCAGCGCGCTGGGCGGCATCGCCTGGCCGTTTTCGCGGGCGAGGGCCTGCTGGTGTCGCTCAGCGGCGGACCTGGCGTGGGTGATGCCGTGGAGCTCGAGGCAGGCGCGCATGCGCTCCGAGTCGGAGATGGCGGGGCATTTCTTGGTGATGTGGGCGGTCAGGCTGTCGATGCGGCCCTTGGGGAAGTTCTCGCCGCACTGCTTGCAGGTGTGCGGATAGCGGTTGCTGCTGTCGTTGAGCTTCGGCCCGCGCTCGAAGTACTCGAGGATGAGCGGGTTCGGCTTGCGGCCCATTGCGCGGGTTCGGCGGGGGCGCGCGCAGACAGCCTGCAGTCTCGATGGCGGACACGTCGGGAGGGCCGCCTGGCACGCGAGGCCCTCTGTTGAGCAGGGTGCTGGGCTGGGGCACGCGTTGCGGTGGGATGCTGGGGATGGCTTCATGGCGGGACGGATTCTGCCTCTGTTGACCGACAAAATTCTCACACCGCCTGGGGCAGTCGGCGGGAGGATGTTCCGGCGTCCGGGAGTGCGCCGGGCCGTGATTGGCCCGAGGGGCGAAGTACTTGGTGGTCTACGGAGTACTTGGTGGTCGCATCGCCAGGATGCCAAGATGCCAAGACACGATCCCCGTCTCGGCAGGCGTCTGAATAAACGTTGCCGTCCCGCCGCCCGGATGCCACAGCCGTGTGCCGTGTCAGTGTGTCACCGTGTCCCACGAAATGCAGGAAGCCGCCGTGGCCCTCGTGTTGGCGGCCGGTGCAGGGCAGCCCGACGGACGACATGACGAGGAGGAGAGCGCGGCCCCGTGATGGCCTGATGACACGCAGACCTGGATGCACTATCCGGGCAGACGCTCAGTCGAGTCAAGATTGATCAGGTACGAGTACGAGGTGGCCCTGCTGTGCCCTCCTGGAGTGCCGCTACGAAGTAGGCCCTGGACTAACAGCGTCCACGCCCCCGCCCCTGAGCCACTCATCGGGGGCCAGGCGCACACGGGCCCTGGCCTCGGCCTTTACACGCATTGCGACAAGTCCCTTTGCCGCCAGCCGGGCTGAGCAAAGCCACCGAGGACCGGAAGCAGGGACATATGCCATTCTTCTACTCCGTACGGACGTACGAGTACTTTGTACATCTCGAGAGATAGGCCTGATGGCGTGCTGCGCAGTCGGCGGCTCGGGCTGCAGACACGGGCCAACACGCCGCCTCCCTGCGCCGTCACGAAGCACGGAGCGCATGTCTCAAAGGCCTCATGCGCGCGACAATCACCCACGCGTCCGGCCAGCGTCGTATCTCCGCTCCCATAGGTCATCCCCTGCTGCCAGCCGCTCCCGGCGTGGCACAGCGGAATGCGCCCCAGCCTACTCGTAGTAGTCCGTGGACCGCGCCGCGACCTGGTCCAAAGTTCCAAGCTCTGCCGACGAAGCGCGCCTCCGCGAACCCGTGCGCTCGTGGCCCCATATCGTGCGCGATGCTACGAGAAATTAGTCCTCTCCTGTTGGTTGGTCCCGGCCGCAATGTTCGTCTTTGTGCCCGCCTCGTAGGGCGGCCTCACCGGCCTCTCCCGGCCCCCCGGTCTGTCTGACTGACTGCTATGCCCCGTCCATTCAAAGACCATGCAGGTCGCACGTTGTCCATGACCGCCCATCGTCCCGAGAGCGTGACAGCTATGCCTGCATGGGTCCCGGCTTTGTCGTGTGCGTGACGGCATTTGCTCCCGGACGACTCCCGGCGCGGGCCCCCCTTGCAGGCAGTGACGGATGCTTCGCATATAAGTCCCGCGGCCAGACGAACCTCCTTGAGCGTTGTGGGATGCCCATGTCGTCGCCTCATCGCTACCCGATATGCGTTGTCGCGTTGCCATGTTGCCTCTCACAGCGGTCGTTTGCGCCGCCGCCGCGGCCACGTCCCCGGACTTGTCCAGATATGCCCTGACCGACGTAAGTGAGAGCATCCATGTGAGAGCGTGCGCGTGTGAGCCTCAGTCCTGATATGTTCACGCAGACCGGATCGATAGACGGCGGAAACACCTTCCCCGGCGTGTCTCGGCCGATGGGGATGGTCAAGCTCGGCCCGGATCTGCATACTGGCCGCGATTCCTACTCGGGCTACCAGCCGACCGGCAACTTCACCGGCTTCACCATGCTCCACGAGAGCGGCACCGGCGGCGCCCCCAAGTACGGCGTCGTCTCCCAGATGCCTGTGGTGGGCAGGGTCGACAACCCGCTGAGCGATGCCACCCACGACACCCGCGCCGCCCCCGACTTCACAGAGGTCGGCTACTACAGGGCCCGCCTCGGCTCCGGCACCATGCTGGAGCTGGCGGCGTCGGGCAGGGCCGGCATGTACAAGTACACCTTTCCGGAGGGCAAGGAGGGCTTCCATGTGCTCGTCGACGTCTCCCACGTGCTGTCGTCGTATAGGGGCCAGGGGCTGGAGCAGCACTACCTCGGGGGGAACATTACCGTACGCAGGCAGGGCGCCGACAGCTACTACTACACGGGGTCTGGCACCTATGACAATGTAAGTGCGGCTGCGACATGCCTCCCCGTGGCAAGTCAGCCATGCCGGCCGCGCGGAACTAATCTCGGCCGCTCAGGGGTGGAACCGGGCCGCTCCCTGGACCGTCTACTTCTGTGGACGCTTCGACGCGCCCGCGACTTACAAGACCTTTCTCGGCGCGGACAAGAAGAGCGACAGGCTCGCCGAGTTCTCGACCGAGCCGAGCTACGCGTCCACCTCGGCGAGGCTCGGCGCGCTCTTCTCCTTCAACCAGACCACCGTCGTCTCCCGGGTCGGCGTCTCGTTCATCTCGGCGGCGCGGGCCTGCTCCAACGTCGACGGCGAGATGCCGGCCGGGGCCTCGCTGCAGACGCTCCGGCGGCAGACGCGCGACGCCTGGAACGCCGACGTCTTCGGCAAGGTGACGACGACGTCGACCAACACGACCAAGCTCAACCAGCTGTACTCGGCGCTGTACTTTATGCACCTCCTGCCCACCAACAAGACGGGGGAGAACCCGCTCTGGGCGTCCGGGGAGCCGTACTACGACGACATCTTCACCTTCTGGGACACGGCAAGCCGCCCCCCGGCTCGTCGTCTGATTGACAGGCCCGTGCTGACCGCGACCGTAGTACCGCTGCACCACGGCCCTCTTCCACATCCTGCAGCCCGCGTCCTACGAGGAGCTGCTGCGGTCCATGGTCGACGTCTGGCGCCACCAGGGCTGGGTCTCGGACGCCCGCTCGTCCTTTGCCAACGGCGCCGTGCAGGGCGGCACCAACGGCGACAACGTCTTCGCCGATGCCTTCTTCAAGGGCGTCCGCGGCAAGGTCGACTGGGACACCGCCTTCGCCGCCATGGTCAAGAACGCAGAGGTCGTCCCGGCCAACAACGACGACGCCCGCGACCCGACGGGCTCGACCAAGGAGGGGAGGGGCGCGCTGCCGGACTGGCTGGCCCACGGCTTCATCACGCCCAAGTTCTCGCGGTCCGTCAGCCGCGCCGTGGAGTAGTGAGTACACCCACCCTCGCCCCCGTCGCCCCTACCTACCTAGGTAAGGTAGGTACCTACCTACCTTATATGGCGCCGACCGCTGACGCCCCCCCGGCTCCGTCAACGACTTCTCCCTGGCCATCGTCGCCGCCGGCCTCGGCCGCCTCGCCGACTTCCTCCGATACTTTGACCGCTCGCGCAACTGGCGCAACCACTGGAACCCCGACATGAAGGCCCTCGGCTTCTCCGGCTTCGTCGGCCCCCGCGATGCCGCCGGCTTCCTCGAGCAGGACCCCCTGTCCTGCGGCGGCTGCTACTGGCGCGACCGCTACTACCAGGCCCTGCCGTGGGAGTACTCCTTCAACGCGCACCACGACATCGCCCACCTCGTCGGCCTGTGCGGCGGCGACGCGCGCTTCGTCGAGCGGCTGGAGACGACGTTCCGCCCGGGCGTCTTCGCCGGCAACGCCCCCTTCGGCCACACGCTCTTCAACCCGGGCAACGAGCCCAGCTTCACCACGCCCTACCTGTACAGCTACGTCAACCGCCAGGACCTCGCCGTCAAGCGCAGCCGCGCCGTCGCCAAGGCCTACTACGCGCCCAGGCCCAACGGCCTGCCCGGCAACAGCGACGCCGGCGCCATGGAGTCGTGGCTGCTCTGGAACATGCTCGGCCTATACCCCATGACCGGCCAGCCCGTCTTCCTCATCGGCTCGCCCTGGTTCTCTGACCTGACCGTCGACCTTGGCGCCGGCCGGAAGCTCCACGTCACCACCACCGGCGGCCGTGAGGACGCCTTCTACGTCCAGTCGCTCAGGGTCAACGGCGCGCCCTGGGACAGGACCTGGCTGACGTGGGACGACATCTTTGCCCGCGGCGGGACCCTCGAGTTTGAGCTGGGTCGCGAGCCGACGAACTGGACGACGGGACCGCCGCCGCCGAGCCTCGCGAGCTTGACTTCGGACGAGGCCAAGCGCACGCTCAGTGGCATTGCCAAGCTAAAGATGTAAAGGCACACCTATCGGCACAGGGACATGACGATTTACGACCATTTTTAGAACAAGCGAGGGGATACACACGATATAGGGGCCATCTTCGTATACATGAATCCATCGCTGGCATCTTCAACAACCGTGGCCAATCATTTAACACGCATTTACCGTCAACGCCTCGCTATGCTGCTAGGACCTCGCCAAGGCCCGGGAGCCTGATATACGTGATATCCTACACTAATATTTACCACCCCCCTGAGATATTACCTGTCGCCGTCCCAGACGTTACGAAACTCGTCACTGTCTGGCACGTGGAACTGCGGTTCGCCATCGTCTGGTTGCTGCTGCGCTCCAGAGTCACCCCCCTCCCTGGCTTCTTCCATCCTGGGAGCGCCATCGTAGCCTTGGCCCACGCTCGCTGGCGCTGGTGGTCCACGGCCGAGGCCCAGGCTCGATGGCTCTGGTTCCGGATGCTTGACGACCTTCTTCGACTTCTTCTTCTTCTTGACTGGGACAACTGTCTGCGGCTCTACGGATGATCGACTCCCTCTCGGCCTGGGGAGGCTGGCCGGACTGGCAGTAGCAGGTGACCGCGAGGTTGGAGATGTCCGAGCTGATGGCCTGGCCCCAAAGCTTCCTGTTGATGACCGATACCGCTCGCACAACGGCTCGCTGGCGGTGATGACGGGGTACTGCAAAATCCATTAGCCTTGGCGGTAAAGTGCCACGTTGGAATACTCGCATTCCAGTCTCCAAACTCTAGCTCTCGCGCAGAATCAAAGAGACGCTCGTCGTCTCCATCGAGCTCAGGCTCCTCAAACGTCCCATGAGTGTGCTCATTTAGCTGATCGGGACGAGATGAACTCGGCCCGCCGCCGTTGCCATTCGACCCCAACAGCGGAGACGTCGAATTGATCTCGCCCGGCTTGGGTATCCAGTATTTGCCCTTTCCTCCTCTTTCGTAGCGCATGCCCTCGCGAAGCCTCGCAAGCCTCGACTTGGAGTCTTCGTGTGCCATGACTTTATCACCAGAGTCGAAACTTCGGTATCCGTAGTTGTTGCCCCTGAACGTTTCCTTGGAATCCTCAATCAGATCCCTCACCCCAAAAGCGTCCCTCAGGGCGTAATTGAGAGGCATTCTCGCCGACGAGATGTTGTTGTTGGCAAAGTCTTGCCACGAAAAGGCGTACCAGTGGGCCACGGCAAATATCGGCATCTCGAGGCAGATCAGAGCATCCTGGATAGCGGCCGCGAGGTTGTCGCGTGTGTAGCCCTCGACGTCGTCCGGGATAGCACCGAGCCAGACGAGGATCGAGAGGAAGAACCCCTGCCAGTACGATGCAAAGATGACGAGCTTGACGCACAGGAACTTGGGAACCGGCCGGAACGGCTGCAGATCCCGATGCATGCAAACCCAGAACAGGCCCAGCGAATACAGGCTGACCGTGACGCTGATGTTGTAGATGATTCCGCTCCAGAGATATCCAGATCCAGCCCCGATATAGCCCTCCTGGTAGGTACCCGTCGCCTTCATGATGATGGCTGCGATGGCGAGAATGGGCTTGAGCCACGTGTACTGCAGAATGCCACGCTTAATCGACAAGAACGTGTGTGGATCCGACATGTCGACTTTGCGAAGGACGTGGTTCAGGGGCCACAGGTGCTGAACGGGGGCTCGCCCATGGGTCATGATAATCAGGGCCCGCTCGCCGCCAAGGTAGTTGATTAGGAGCTGGAAGAAGGTGTAGATGGTGAATGCCTCGTAGATGTCTCGAACCGGGTCGAGAAATGCGGCCGTCGTCAACGAAACCATGCTCGTCCAAGACGCAATCGAGTAGATGGGGACCATGAGCAGGATGCGAATGACATATCTCTGCAGCAATGGCTTTCGGTAGTTCTTGGCTTGGAGCCATATCGATCTATTCCAAGCACCCAGGTCAGCAAGCCTACCAGGCGACGAGGGCCGCCATCCCAACATACACAACCGAGAGCACCGTCGCTGCCAGGGAGGCGGCTCCGGCGATGACCGTCGTGGCCCAGGTGAACTTCTGGCCAGTGCCCCCGTCAGACATGGCGGCGGTGTGTTGGGCTGTCGGGGGAAGGGAGGAGCCTCGAGCGAGACGGAGCGGTTGGCGAGCCTAGGTCATGGCTGGCTGGGCCCCGAGGATGCAGAGGATGGCTCGACCCTGGTTTCGGTGTCGAGCGGAGGCTCTTGGGCGATGACGACAGCACCGTGGGGGAGAAGGAAGCGCTGCTGTGCCGCGTGTGACGACGCTCTCATGCATTGAAATTCCCATGGACACGGTTGGTTCGCGTCTCGACATCCGGGGTACGACACCCAGCCGGGTCGGATGGAAATAGTCCGGGCGCCGCGGGGCCACCACGGCCACCTACAGGGGGAAGCTGGAGAGCCGCGTAGGGGGTGGGGCCGCTGTATTGCAGTGGGAGCTGGCAGGGCCGGGCAAGCTCGAAACTGCAGTGACGACCTCGAGAATCGCGTCGCATCGACCTTGCCGAGGGACCGCCACAGCTCTTCCGCAGCCCAACACGAGGACAATGCTGCCAGCGACAACACCGACGACCGACCGCACCATGCCTGCTCCCCTATAGCAGCGTCTGCCGCGTTCCACGAGCTCCCCATGATGCTTCCTCCTGGTTGGCGAGCTAGGGGATCTGCGCATCCGACTCAATGTCGACGGTAGACGACCTGATGGAGCCCCGGGCTTCCTATCGTCCTGGATTCAACTTGTAGGGATCCAACCCAATGCGCGAAACGACTTCTCTGCTGACAGTTTGGCGCGCCCAGTGAGTTCCTGGTCTACTTCATCATCGCCGGGCTGCTGTCCATCTTCTTCCTGCTATACTTCAACCGCCTGTTCGCGTCCATCGTCTCGTGCGGCGTCCGAGCTTACACCTGGCACCGCTACCGGGTGTACATCGACATCAGAGCGCTGCAGATATCTCTTCTCGGCGGCCGCATCTTCTTCACGGGCCTGCGCTATCATGGCTCCAACGAGACGTTCTTGGTCCAGCACGGTGTCGTAACCTGGCGGTACTGGCTGCGTCGGGTTCGCGAGGTGGATGTCCGGGCTTCGAGCAACGCAGCCGAGGATGTGGCTGTCGGGCGAGAAAAGAACGCTGCCCTTCCGTGCCGCATCAACGTTGAGCTCGTTGGTCTGGAATGGTTCGTATACAATCGCAGCCCGGCCTATGATGGCATCCTCGCTGGCCTCACCGACCCTGGCCCGTCCGGGTCGAGGTCCAGCGACGTGTTTGATAAAAACGATGAAGCGGCCGTCAGGTTGAGGAAGACGAGACGAGACGAGGCATCCGAAGATGCGCTTGCACCTTGGGGCCGAGGAGGCAACCAACCAGCTCCATCCGAGAAGACGAGCCACGGCTCCCGACCGAACACTGCCGGTGCTCGCTCAAGCACGGGCTCGGACAGCGGCAACAACGACGGCCGAGCAGATGACGCAGACCTTCCATTCCTCGTCCGGCTATTTCCCATCCATGTCGAGTGCCACAAGCCTGCCATGGTTGTGGGCAATGATACCAGCAGGGCTATACTGGTTGTCAAGGCAAACTCCGCGTCGGCTGACGTGGATGCCTCGGGGACAAAGACATGCGATCAGTACAGACAGCTCTTCAAAGTTCAATTCGACCGTCCGGTGGTGGAGATGAAGGATAACGAGGACTTCAAGGAAGATCAGGCATCTCGGGCAACAAGACAGCGAGAGGATGCTCAGGGGTCCCAACCACCTCCCCAGAGATCCTTCTTTCGACAGAAACGGCGCAAAGTCATCAGCTCTTTGCGAAACATGGTCCCTTATTGGCGACGGTCTGTGGAATCGTTCTCCGCCGACTCGAGAGCGGCTTTGGGGCCCGGTGCCTCGCAGATTCCGGGATCAATCCATTGGCAGGGCCTATCGAGATACCTCGATGACCTGGATCAAGACGACAAAGCCCGATGGTCCTCAGTTGAGTATGCCGCCGTGACCACAATATTGGATTCTCCTGAAGCCACCTTGACCATGTATTGGGACGTCGTTGGCCGGGTCACAGAGCAAGCTTGCTTGAACAGCCACACGGGCTCTTCCACCAATGTCAACGGCAGCGAACCACCGGCGTGGGGTATGAACCTTTCTGTTAAAGGCGGAACAATGAACTATGGCCCATGGGCGGACCGACAACGCGCCGATCTGCAGCGTGTGTTCGTCCCGACGATTGCCAAAGATGCTTCGCCTGCTCACCCTCTGCCTGTCGGTGCATGGAGAGTCGCTACTCAATTCACCTTGTTTGTCGAACTAGAGGATACAGTCACCCTCCGCATCCCCATACGGGAGGAGTCCAAGAACTGGCGATGGCGAGGCAAGGAGCCACCGATTCGGCACCAGGGAGCGCCCAACAAACGAAGGCAGAGGAATAGGGTCAAGAAAAGCAGCAAGGGTGACGCCTCTCAGCCCCGTCCGGCCGGCTGGCTGGAGATCAAGGTGCCGGCCAACGCTACAGTAGCTTACTCCATGGATATGCTTGCTAGCTCTTCCGGCTATGAAAACCGCTTGGATATCGACCTACCGAGCACAGAGCTTTGGAGCAGTGTCAACCATGACTTGCTCTGGAAGTCTGGCGCTCAGCGGATTTCCTGCGATCTGTCCAACCCCCTCCCCTGGAACACGCTCCGAAACTGGCACTTTACTGTCGATTGCGACGACTTGAAGCTGTATCTTCTCCGCGATCACATCTTCCTTCTCATCGACTTGGTGGACGACTGGTCCAGCGGACCGCCCTCGGAGTACCTTGTCTTCACGCCTTTCAAATACCACCTTCACATGAATCTCCGAAACCTGCAGCTCTTCATCAATGTCAACGACGAGAACATCATCGATAAAGCGACGGCTCTTGATGAAAACACCTACTTGATATTGTCCAGCCCGCTTCTCCATGCCGAGCTGTCTATTCCGCTGGACAGGTTCCGGCCAAGCAAGAATGCGATCCCCTTCGACATACGCACAGAGACGTTTGACCTGTCGCTGCACACTCCACAATCAAACACCCAGGCAGCCTTTCTATCATCGAATGAGATTGGCCATGCAGAGGGACTCACGGTTACTGGATCCTACCAATACAACGCAACCACTTCACCCGCCAACACAGATACCTTGGTTTTGAATGTTCATGGCCAATCCCCATACGCCTACCTGTACGGCTTTGTCGTCAGGTACGGCCTTCTTCTCAAGGATAACTATTTTGGCGATCATGTCCATTTCAGAACTCTGAACGAGTACCAGGAGCAGTTACAGGATGCGCAGAAGCAGGGCGCAGAGCCTGCGGCCCGCCCCCCAAACAAGAAATCTAACGACCTCGATGTCATCTTGGCCCTCAAGGTGGATGACCCTCGCATTATGCTGCCGGTTAACCTGTACTCGGCCAGCCGCTTCGTGCAGTGCGAACTCGCAAATCTATCCGTCGACCTTCGCTTCACCAACTACTACATGGATCTGGAACTGGACTTGAGTCCCTTGAGCCTGTCGCTGGGTAGCGCAGAAAATCCCTTGGAGTCCCCGAGCGTGTCGTGCTCCAATACTCAACTATTCCTCGATGGCTTGCGAGTCTTTGGTCATCGCACGTTTGGGCTTCCGCCATCTGAGCCAACATATCTTTGCAACTGGGATGTCTCTGTTGGGGCTGTGGCCGGAGAATGCACAGCGGAGTTCCTCTCTTCTTTGACAAAGGGAGCGGCGGCCTTCGGCTTTACGTTCGATGACGTTGAGAACGCCCTGGTCCCATACTCGACTCTCATGTTTCACGACATCACCTTCGTCCGGGTAACTGTGGACTCGATACATCTCTGGGTCCATGTCGACGACGCTGCTTTCCTTGTTTCTACGGACACCATTGAAGTCAACAGCAATGACTGGGCCCGCACACATTACTCGAAGCGTGCAAACATCAATATTCCCAACGTGCAGGTATCCTGTGTCAACGCCGAATCGGCGGCGAGACACAACCACAACTCGCGACATCAGCATCCTGTCGAGACAGTGGCCCGTTTACATACGGACATCCATCTTGCCACAATCGGAAGAAAGTTTCACTTCACCGCAGAACGAAAGATCCAGCAAGATCTAGTGCGCCGTGAGGATCAGCGCACCAATAGAACCCCGTTCTTTCTGCTCGACGGTTTAGACAGCGACTTTGTTCCAGAAGCAGTTGACCCCCCTGCACAATGCTCGCCGCCGCCTCCTTATCCTGTGATTGAGACCGAAGACGATACGGGCTCATCCCACAGCGCCTCCACATCACGTCGTTCTCACCGCTTGAAAGGTCAGAGATCTTTCTTATCTCTGTCCAGCTCCGGCGGTAGCAGCGTCCGGGGCGTACGAAGCCGTGGCGGGACCTACACGAAGCCAAGGCATAGAAATGGCCCGTCGGCTGCCTCGACTTCTCGGGACAGACTTCGGCCCCCAGCCGAACGACGAGACGCTTCAACGTCAACCGGTCACCACTCAGCATCACATAGTGCAGCTGCAGACCACAATGCGAAGAGCACACACGACCACTCTTCCGTTGCTTTTTCAAGCCAGTACTTCGCCCCGCACTTTCCCTTGGAGGACATTCGTGCGGATATCCGTGATGCTGCCATTTCAGGCATTCAGGAGGAGGACCACGACGACTTTTTTGGGCGAATGACGGCGAATCTGGACGACATTGATCCGCATGACCTCAGCGAGGAGCACGCGCATGCAAGCGCGCTCATCGAGTTTCCTTCAGGGATAACCGCCTTCATCAGCCCAGAGGCAGTTCGGCATGCTACCTCGCTTCTGGCAGCATTGCAGCCCAGCGAGCCTGAAGACATCCTTGATTCCCTTCAGGTTGGTGCCGTGGGCGAGATTTTTGGTTCCAAGAAGCAGGAGCATGTGCACGGCAATATACAGGATGTGCTCGTGAGGCTGCCAAAGGCAAGCATACGCTTCCTGAATTCGTCGACACTAGACTCTCCAGACGACGAGCAAGAGGAACACGATCAGTATGATGTGCGAATCTCAAAGGTTGCGCTGGTCACGCGGACCGTCGCCGAGGGCAGTGATTCCAAGATTTCCAGGACGTCGCTTCACTTTCGCCTCAAATCTGCGGAACTATCCGCATCCGAACGCTTGTCATCGATGCACAGCCCTCAAGCAGCCGTCATGGTAGAAATCGACAATGTCATGGTATCCTTGGGTGAGAAGGATGTCACGTACTTTGACGCAGATATTGGTTCTATCGTCGGCAGCACTGCGTCAGGCAAGATCGAGTATTTGGCGTCTCTCATACATCGGACAGGAAGCGTGGCGTCAGATCTTGACCGCCTTCTGTCCGATACTACCTCTCGCCACAGTAACCGTGTCAAGTATTTGACATACCATCTCCTGGAGGAAGGGCGGTCGACCAACGACCCTTCATTTCTCGTTCGGCCGTCTGCCGTCCTGAGATCGGCTCACGAACATCTGCGAACATTCGATTCATGGAAATTAATCATGCGACTTCGTCAGATTTGGTCAACTATGGGAAGCCGCCAAAGCGCCGCATTGCTAAACGATTGCAAGGACGCGTCGACTGTTGTTCCTCTGGATGCTGCCGAGGTGGTGACAGCTGCTTTCCAGCGGTGGCGCAGCTGGGACCTGGAGGACCCTTCAACTTCAGTGTTGCTGAAGAACATCTTTGGGAACATGGAAGGGATCGAAACGAAAGCGCAAAACAAGCACCCTCTCGTTGGCGCGTGTCACCTGGGGGAGATGCGCTTTGTGCTGGATCCAGGGCCAAAACAGAACCACGTCGGATTCCTTGATCTCAATGCCAGGGTTGAGACGAAGCCATCTGGCTCAGAGGACATTCTTCCGGAGATGCCAGACTTTGACGGCCCCATGACGGTTCTGAACATGTGTTGTGGCGAGGTGGCTGTTCACTTGAACTGGGAGCTGTGTGAGTTGGCAGACGATGTTCTGCGCCTCTACAACCGAAACCAAGTGCAAATAACAACCAAGCCCAAGCCAGTCATACCGGGTGTCGAGCCACAGAAGAAGCCCTCTTCCGCATTGCACGTCGTGCTCGAGGTAGTGAAAGGGTCAGTCGACCTGGAAACCGTGAACCTCAGCTCAAAAACACTGAGCGACGGACTCAAGGCATCCGTTTTGGCGTACAACGCTAGCGAGAGTGCAGGCTCTGCGAGCTTGATGTTGAATTGCAATGCAGTCACGTCAAGGCTGCACAGTCACTCGCAATTTCTTGGGACGTATCAACTTCGGCAGCCGAGTGTCTTCCTGTCGCACGAGCTACAAGAGATCGAGGGGGCCTCATTGCGTGCAATAAAGTCAACAGCTAGCAGTCAAAACCTGACGCTCGCCATAAAACAGGATCCAATCGTCTTGCTGGAAATTCTGGACCTGCTCATCAGGGATGAGGTGGCCCAACTATACCGCCTCAAGGGCCAGCTCCCTGCCTCGCCAAAAACTCCAGGACCCGTTAAGATGGTCGATCGGCTTTCCGAGGTCAGGTTTAACACCGCCATGTTCCTAGATCGGTACACCATTAGCATTCCCCTCCTGCAGTCGTTGACCTACAAAATCTCTGGGGTCGTGGCGAGAGCCTCGTGCGCCGCAAACTTCGGCAAAGAACTCATCTTCGACTTCGACATCAAGGAGAATTCGCATGAGATGCAGATCAACGTTAGAAATGAACCTCAAAGCATTTCTCTCCTTCAAATCCCGCCCACGAACGGGCGTATAAGGAGCCAAACGAACGGATCAGGACACGTCCTGGACGTTCTATCCTCCATTGAAGTCATCCAGCTAGATGCCTCTGCAATCTATAGTTTGCTTGCGGCACTCAATCGACCGCAGGTGTCCAGTGCCATCCAGGAAGTGCAGCAGCAGACGAAAATCATACAGGGGCACCTCGTCGACATTTTCGGAACGAGTCAACCGTCAACGCCCACGGAAACCCGTGCGCCGCGCACAAATTTGGCATACAATGTCCACCTGGCACTTGCTGGCCTGCGAATATTTGCCAAGACATCATTGACGTCGAAGGCCGAGCCCATGGCTCAGATCCTGTTCTCGCTGGACAAGGTGTGTTTGCAGGCATGCAACCGACTGGATTCCCGCGGCCCGGCTCTGAAATATCCAGATCTGCACGTGAACTTGCGGCAGATTGGCCTTGACATCTGCAGAGGGCAAAAGGATTCCATGAGATCGTGCGGTAGTCTAGGGGCTAGTGTTACAGTCTCTGCCAGCTCCAGACGCGGGGGCGATGGGAGGGAAGACTGGCACTTCAATTTTCGCAGCGACGACTTGGATATCAACCTATCACCGGAGACGGTCTCAACTGTTGTCGACGTCGTGGGCTACCTGGGGGCGAAGATCAAGGATCTGGACACCTCCAGAGAGCTGGAGTACCTGCGGAAGTTGAGGCAGTCTAAACCGCGGATCACCATCAACGACAACGAGGAGGCGGACGAGGAGGCGGATATCCTGGACTCTGTATTGGCATCAGTGGTATACCAATTCGAGCTACGAAACATCCGAGTCTGCTGGAACGTTGCAGATGAATCAAAGGATCAAGACTCTACCAAGGAGGACCTGGTGCTGTCGATCAAGATGATCGAATTTGGCACCAAGACGAGAAAGTCCGCGAGGCTTACCATCGGAAACCTTCAGCTTCAGACGGTGCCGCCAGGCCAAGACAAGAATTTGCGATCGATGCACTCTGCCCTTCTCCCAGAAGTCATCTTCAACGTGGCATATGTGTCAACCGCGGAGGCACGCCGGATGGCATTCCAAGCAACGGGCGAGTCCCTGGACCTCCGACTGACCTCGGGCTTTATTGTGCCTGCGGCAAACCTTGTGCAGTCCATATCTTTGTCGATGAAAAACGTGCAGAAGGCGTCGGCGCAGTGGACGACTGGGACGACAGCCACTAAGAAGCCGGACGAACCCCCAACTATCCAACGAGAACGAAACTTTTTTGGAAACAAGCGATTGGAAAGCCTGCTCATTGACGCCGATTTTGCTGGTGCCGTCGTGTACATCTCCAGCAAGATCAGTGGCAATACTAACTCGCCTGCCGCCACGTATGGCCGCCCGTCCTTGGCCGGGAAATACGGCCAATTCAACGCGGACGACTCCGGGAGCGGAGCTGTGCTACGCAGCCCTGGCCTAGCATGGAAAGCCGAGTACAGGGACAATGGGAACGAAGATCCCTCTCTGTACGGCGAGGTCAAGATTGATGCGTCAAGCAACATCCTGTACCCGTCAGTTGTTCCCCTCGTTCTGGACATCATGTCGAGTGTAAAGAAGGTTGTCAGCGACGACACCAAGGACGAACGACCGCCGAATCCAGCACAGCCGAAGCTAAAGCCGGAGAAGACTGGAGATGAGGATAACATCCTCACCGCAGACCCGAGAGCAGTGTTGGGACGATTACGGCTCAACCTTGGCCTGCGCATTTGCAGGCAAGAGTTCTCCTTGAGCTGTCAGCCCATTGCTCGTGTAGCAGCAACGACGTGTTTCGATAATGTCTACTTTACAGTCAACACGGTGACATCACAGGAGCAGGGGAACTTTTTTGCCATCTCTGGGACTCTCACCAAGCCCCTAGCCTCGGTACAGCACGTCTACTCAAGGGAGTCGACGGCAAGCTTTGAAGTTGACACGGTGACGTTGTCATTCATGAACAGCAAGCACGTCAGCGGCACAAGCGGCGTGTCTGCTATTCTGAAGGTGAGCCCGATGAAGGTGTCGATCAACGCCAAACAAGTCCAGGACTTCCTGCTGTTCCGGGAGATCTGGTACCCTGAAGACCTGCGCCATGCATCGCTGGCCCCGGTCGCAAAGTTGGAGACGGAGACGTCGCAGGGCCATCTTGTTCAGCGCTACCAGCAGGTTGCTGCCACGGCCGCGTTCCCTTGGACGGCCACAATATCCATCGCGGCTCTCGACGTCAGTGTCGACCTCGGTCAAGCCATCGGCAAGTCGGTGTTCGAAATCAACGATTTCTGGGTGTCATCAAAGAAGACATCAGATTGGGAGCAAAATCTCTGCCTAGGGTTTGGAAAGATGGGCATCGACTGCACAGGCCGGTTGAGCGGCTTTGTAGCCCTGCAAGACTTCAGGTTGCGCTCGTCCATCCAATGGCCCAAGCGAGAGGAAGCCTTGAACGAGACTCCATTGGTTCAGGCGTCCTTGGCATTCAACGCGCTGCGCGTCAAGGCCGCGTTTGATTACCAGGCCTTCCTGGTGGCAGATATCACGTCCCTGGAGTTTTTGATGTACAACGTACGGGAGAGGCGTGACGGGAGGGGAGACCGACTAGTCGCCATCTTTGACGGCGACGCAGTGCAGGTCTTCGCAACGACAACATCGGCAGCGCAGGTGGTGGCGCTGTATCAGGCGGTACAGAAGCTCATCCAGGAGAGGAAGGAAAACTTCGAGTCGTCGCTGCGGGATCTTGAGAAGTTTATGAAGCGGAAGTCAATCGCGCTGCGAAACGCCTCCCAGCCTTCTCCGTCGGTGCCGAAACTACCCGAGGACGACACCATGGCCAAGTCCCCTATATCGCTCGACACAGACGTCGTGGTGACACTCAAGGCCTTGAACCTGGGAGTGTTTCCCAGCACCTTCTCTGACCATCAAGTCTTCAAGATGGAGGCTCTAAACGCCTACGCGAGGTTTGCGGCCAGCGCCGAACAGAGACGCATACACAGCATTCTACGAATGACGCTGGGCCAGCTCCGGATCGGCTTGGCGGGCGTGAGGGACGCCGAGGCGCCCAAGACACTCAGCGAGATGACGGTGGAGGATGTGGTGCAGCGCTCGACGGGGTCTCGAGGAGGCACAATCTTGAACGTGCCTCGAGTGGAGGCGGCGATGGAGACGTGGCAGGCGCCGAACAGCAACCACATCGACTACATATTCAAGAGCGCCTTCGAGGGCAAGGTGGAAGTGGGATGGAACTACTCGCGGGTCAGCTACATCCGCGGCATGTGGGCAAACCATTCAAAGTCGCTGGAGCAGACGTGGGGCCGGCAGCTTCCCATGACAGCGGTCAAGATCACGGGGGTGCCGGAGACGGAAGGGGGACAGAACGAGGGCGAGCAGCAGAAGATCACGGCCGAGGTCAACGTGCCGCAGTCCAAGTACGACTACCTGGCGCTGGAGCCGCCCATCATCGAGACGCCGCAGCTCCGGGACATGGGAGAGGCGACGCCGCCGCTGGAATGGATCGGGCTACACAGGGACAAGCTGCCCAACTTGACTCACCAGATTGTCATTGTGTCGCTGCTGGAGCTGGCGGGGGAGGTGGAAGATGCTTATTCTCGGATCCTGGGGTCATCGTGAGGCACGAGTGGGCTGCGGCGTGAGTCACGGTTAGGGAAGCGTACATAAGGTTTGGATTGAGATGTACAGTATTGGAGTACGAGTATAGTCCGTAGTCCGTATGCACATGACCAACGAGCGTATCGTTCAGCCTTGAGGTTGGTGTCGTTTTGGGTCAACGATGACAAAGCTCGATGGCGGCAGTGGCTGGGACAGAAGCCGGGAACTGGGCCCAGACCGTCTCCAATACCTAGTTGGGTGCGCAAGTGTGCTTCTGGCAGAGGCTGGCGTGGTGGGTACCCAACTACGAAGTACGAGGTACTCGTACCTATCGAAGAGCTGGAGCCGCAAGCTGCCATTGCCACCAGGGGCGCCTCTGAGGAGACGTCAGGCTGCGATGGCGAGAAGCAGCATGGTCGCAGAGGAAGCGGCAGAGTCAGCCGGCGAGAGGGTGGTCGTCGGATGACTTATCGAATGACCTCTCGATGTGAGTGTTGACGACAGCACCGAGCTCCCGATACGCACAGCTCCATGTACCCTCTGTTAGTGCATTGTATGGCAGCGCCCGCTCGGCGCGCATCGGGAGGGACGCCGAGTGAGGGGCAGCTCGAGGTGGCGCGAGGTGGGTGGAGGGTTGTTGCCCTGCAACCAGTGCACAGCAGGCCCGGCTCGTTCCAAACCCACCTCACACTCGCACTGGGCGGCGAAAAAAATCATGGACACCCCAGGGCGCTGGACGCGCTGTTGCTCAGCAGCCCAGCTAGTGGCCGGCCTGCTGCCTCTGCCACGCTGGAGGGTTTTCCCTCTGCCCCACCTGCCCAATTTTTCTTTTTCCCGCATGGCAGCGCTCTCACTGGGCACTGGGCGACCGCCCCGGCACTAACACTAGCAGCACCCGGCTCCGTCTGTAGTCGCAGAAACTCTCCTCTCCCTCTCTCCCTCCACCCCGTCGACCTTTTTCTCCTCCTCCCAACCTCAGCCCACCCGATTACCAAGGGACGTCTATAAGAGCGACAGTGACCCTCTCGCTGTCTCTCCCTGCTACGTCGCTTCGAGCCGCATCTCGAGAGTTTTAGAGGCTTCGTCCCTCTAATTGCCGTCTCGTTCGCAAGCCACTGAGCGCGGGGTGAAAATCTTCAACCCCGCTTTGCTCGACATCACCAGATTTTTCCACCCAAAATCACATAGCAAGGTCATCGCCGCAACACCGCCAAGATGGTCAAGTAAGTTTGCCTCTCTGCTTGAAGAATTCCTCTCGCTCTCCCCCGCCATGGGTGTTATTAGGCGCTCCGGCATCGTCGCATCGCTGCCAGCGACATGCGCACAAAGTACCCCGCTCGGAGTTTAGGCCCAGTCGCTGACCTGTGACTTCCATGATAGCTTCACCGTCGATGAGGTCCGCCTCCTCATGGACAAGCCCTGCAATGTCCGAAACATGTCCGTCATTGCCCACGTCGATCACGGAAAGTCCACCTTGACCGACTCCCTCCTGGCCAAGGCCGGTATCATCTCCACCGCAAAGGCTGGTGATGCTCGAGCGACGGATACTCGTGCCGACGAGCAGGAGCGTGGTATCACCATCAAGTCGACCGCCATCTCCCTGTACGGTCACCTCGACGACCCCGAAGACATCAAAGACATTGTTGGCCAGAAGACCGACGGCCAGGACTTCCTGATCAACCTCATTGACTCGCCCGGTCACGTTGATTTCTCCTCCGAAGTCACTGCTGCCCTCCGTGTCACTGATGGTGCCCTTGTCGTCGTCGACACCGTCGAGGGTGTCTGCGTCCAGACCGAGACTGTGCTCCGACAGGCTCTCGGTGAGCGCATCAAGCCCGTCATCATCATCAACAAGGTCGATCGCGCCCTTCTCGAGCTCCAGGTTTCCAAGGAGGATCTGTACCAGTCCTTCTCCCGAACCATCGAGTCCGTCAACGTCATCATCTCCACCTACTTTGACAAGACCCTGGGTGACGTCCAGGTCTACCCCTACAAGGGTACCGTTGCCTTCGGTTCCGGTCTGCACGGCTGGGCCTTCACCATCCGCCAGTTCGCTGTCCGATATGCCAAGAAGTTTGGTGTTGACAAGAACAAGATGATGGAGCGTCTTTGGGTAAGCCACCACACGCGCTCTTCATCTCTATTTTGACGAAACTAACGATCCATTCACCTCGCAGGGCGACAACTTCTTCAACCCCCACACCAAGAAGTGGACCAAGACCGACACCTACGAGGGCAAGCCCCTTGAGCGTGCCTTCAACCAGTTCATCCTGGACCCCATCTTCAAGATCTTCGCTGCCGTCATGAACTTCAAGAAGGAGGAGACCGCCACTCTCCTTGAGAAGCTCAACCTCAAGCTGAGTGTCGACGACAAGCAGAAGGAGGGCAAGCAGCTGCTCAAGGCTGTCATGCGAACCTTCCTGCCCGCTGCCGACTCCCTGCTGGAGATGATGATCCTGCATCTGCCCTCTCCCGTCACCGCCCAGAGGTACCGTGCCGAGACCCTGTACGAGGGTCCCCTCGATGATGAGGCCGCCATTGGTATCCGGGACTGCGACCCCAAGGGCCCTCTCATGCTCTACGTCTCCAAGATGGTGCCCACCTCCGACAAGGGCCGATTCTACGCCTTCGGCCGTGTCTTCTCCGGTACCGTCCGTTCCGGCCTCAAGGTCCGCATCCAGGGCCCCAACTATACCCCCGGCAAGAAGGAGGACCTCTTCATCAAGGCCATCCAGCGAACCGTCCTCATGATGGGCGGCAAGGTCGAGCCCATCGACGACATGCCCGCTGGTAACATTGTCGGCCTGGTCGGCATTGACCAGTTCCTGCTCAAGTCCGGTACCCTCACTACCAGCGACACCGCCCACAACCTCAAGGTCATGAAGTTCTCCGTCTCCCCCGTCGTTCAGCGCTCCGTCCAGGTCAAGAACGCCCAGGATCTGCCCAAGCTGGTCGAGGGTCTTAAGCGTCTGTCCAAGTCGGATCCTTGCGTCCTGACCTTCACCTCCCCGTCCGGCGAGCACGTTGTTGCCGGTGCCGGTGAGCTGCATCTCGAGATTTGCTTGAAGGATCTCGAGGAGGACCACGCCGGTGTTCCCCTCAACATCTCGGACCCCGTCGTCCAGTACCGTGAGACTGTACAGTCCAAGTCCAGCATCACTGCCCTGTCCAAGTCCCCCAACAAGCACAACCGTCTGTACATGGTTGCCGAGCCCATCGCGGAGGACCTGTCCCTTGCCATTGAGGCTGGCAAGGTCAGCGCCCGTGACGATTTCAAGGCCCGTGCCCGTGTTCTGGCCGACGACTTCGGCTGGGACGTCACCGATGCCCGAAAGATCTGGACCTTCGGTCCCGACGGCAACGGTGCCAACTTGCTGGTTGACCAGACCAAGGCCGTCCAGTACCTCAACGAAATCAAGGACTCCGTCGTCTCTGGTTTCCAGTGGGCCACCCGTGAGGGTCCCGTCGCCGAGGAGCCCATGCGCTCCATCCGCTTCAACATCCTCGATGTTACCCTGCACGCTGATGCTATCCACCGTGGTGGCGGTCAGCTCATCCCCACCGCTCGTCGTGTCCTGTACGCCTCGGCTCTGCTGGCTGACCCGGCTCTGCTTGAGCCCGTCTACCTGGTCGAGATTCAGGTGCCCGAGAATGCCATGGGTGGCGTGTACGGTGTCCTGACCCGCCGTCGTGGTCACGTCTTCGGCGAGGAGCAGCGTCCTGGCACTCCTCTGTTCAACATCAAGGCCTACCTGCCCGTCCTGGAGTCTTTCGGCTTCAACGGTGACCTGCGCGCGGCCACCTCCGGCCAGGCCTTCCCTCAGTCCGTGTTCGATCACTGGCAGGTCCTGCCTGGTGGCTCGCCCCTGGACAGCACCACCAAGACCGGCCAGATCGTCACGGAGATGCGTAAGCGCAAGGGTATCAAGGTCGAGGTTCCGGGTGTCGAGAACGTAAGTCACCATGTCCGAGCCCGTACGCATTTTGACCACTTACTAACGTGCCCTAGTACTATGACAAGCTGTAAAGGGCTCCCTTTTGTGCCGATAGAATCACGTCTCGTGCCGAAATGGGCACACACTGTCAACTGCCTGCTAGCGAAAATACGGGGCTCTTGGTTGGGCCCCGTGAGCAGTTCTGCTGGGCATTAAAAGCGGTTGGTTGAACGACGAGCCAACCGGCAACAACTGAATGCCGGGTCGAGGCTAATACCAAGGGAAGCTGTATTTGGCTTTTCATCTATGTAGTTATGTCGTCTCGGATGAATTGGAACACGTAAGAATGAGCTGACGCTGCCTACCGTGATGCTTCCTGGTTGTGTAGATTCGTCGTGGCGATGTCGATGGTGGACATGGCCAGTAGGGTACCTTGGGCCTCTGTGGGCTCGTAGTTTCTCGTGAGGTCCAGATGAGACAGAAATGTCACAAAACACCAAGTATGCTTGGTCAATTCAAGGCAGTTGAACAGTGCGCCAGCCCAGTTGCTGCCATGGCATCCAAGACGCAGGACAGTGCACGGATTCACAGGGATAGAGCTGTAGGTCCCAGCGCTTAGGCTATATTTTAGCGACCCAGAGACCAGGTTGCCAGGGTCCCACTAGCTGAGCCGAAGGGACTCGACGCGAAAGCTCCCGTCCCGCTAGCCAAAAAGGTTCCCCGGTCATCCAACTTCCCAACACCTTCGACAGCCAACAACACCAACACCGGAAGCATCACGCCGCAGTTACTGGCTCATGAGCGCACCCCCGCTTGCGACCGAGCAATAGTCCGTGGCGCCGGTACGATCCGACGCGCTCTGGCCCTCTGGACGGCTCGCGTAGCGCCATCATGCTGTTCGCCGAAGAGGATGCGCTGATGCTGAAGTCGTGGATTGTCAAGAGAATCGAAAACACGTACGCGACACGCAGCCCTCCCTCCACCACTTTGCGCCCCGATGCTTACATCTTTCCACAGATCTGACGCCGACTCCGATGTCCTTGCCGAGTATGTGATTGCGCTGCTGAAGCACGATGGGGACGAGGACGCTGTGCGCAAGCTGTGCGAGCAGGAGATCCCAGACTTCCTGACCGAAGGTCTGCCTACCCCTACAGCGACCCTTGGCCGGAGGGTCCACACGCTCACATATATTGCCACAGAGCCCAAGGCATTTCTTGACGATGTTTTTCAGGCGATCAAGTACAGGTCCTACGTGCCTGGAGCCCCGCCGCCGCCGAAGCAGCCTCCTGCTGGACTCGAATCCCAGTCTGCGCAGGCCTACGCACCAGCGCAGGGTAGCTCGAGGAAGCGAGCCTTTGACGACCAAGCCGACTTTGCCGATGTGGGAGGGCGCGACAACGCCCATGGCGCTCAGCGGGCATACAAGCAGCCTCGGCGAGGCGGTCGACGAGGAATGGACGACAACGGAGGCTTCCCTGGCATGAATATGCCTACTCCGCCAGGCATGCCCCCAGGCATGCCACAGTTCGACCCCAACAATCCCATGGAGGCATTAATGCAGATGCAGGCTATGGGGATGCCCTTTCCCGCCATGTCCAACTACCCTCATCTTCAGCAAGGCTTCGGCGGACGAAATCAGCGAAATCAGCCTCGGCGCAGGGGGCGGTGCCGTGATTTCGATACGAAAGGCTACTGTTCTCGAGGGAGCACGTGCATGTACGACCACGGCAACGAGTCCGTCTATGTCCCTTCATCAGCATCAGGTCAAGGTAAGCTGGCTTTTGCTATTCCATCCCCCATTTGAAACACCGCCCCATGAAGTGATTGTGCCAGCGCATTTCACTGCACTTGCGATGGTCCGTCCAAAGACAACTCTAGCCAGCTGTCATCCAGATGGCCTCCCTACTCTATGACTTGAACTCCCTCGGAACTTTGCTGACAGACCATTAGAGTACGATCCCAACGATGCTGCTATGCGCATGTCGACGCCACCAAACCTGGTGAATCCTTTCCCCTTCAATGGTGACATGAACCAGGGCCGAGGAGGTCGCAGAGGTCGAGACAACGCCAACCGCGGCGGCCGCAAAGGCGGCGCGCGCGCGCCATTTTCTGCTGAAGGGCCAGTCCAAGATCGTACCAAGAGCACCATTGTGATAGAGAACATACCCGAGGAGAGCTTTAGCGAAGACGAAGTTCGTGGCTTCTTCTCGCAATTTGGCAACATTGTCGAAGTCTCGATGCAGCCATACAAGCACCTGGCCATTGTTAAATTTGACAAGTGGGCTGCTGCTAACGACGCGTACCGTTCACCAAAGGTCATCTTCGACAACCGCTTCGTCAAAGTATTCTGGCACAAGGATCAGAAGGATGCCCCGCCCGCTTCCGCTCCTCGCAATGGCGCCAACGGCTCCAAGTTCAACGGGAACTCGAATTCCGACATGGCGGAGCCCGAGCCCGAGCCCGAGGTCGACATGGAGGAATTCAACAGAAGGCAGGAGGAGGCGCAGAAGCAGCATCAGGACAGAGAGAACAAGAAAGTAGAGCTGGAGCGCCAGCGCCAGGAACTGGAGAAGCAGCAGCAAGATCTTCTTTCAAAGCACCAGGAGGAGACCGAGCGCCTACGAGCCAAGCTGTCAGAGAAGAACGGCGGTGACGCGAATGGCGGTTCCTCAGGCACGGATATGCTGCGGGCGCAGCTTGCTGCGTTGGAGCAGGAGGCCAAGATTCTCGGCATTGACCCGAACGCAGCAGACGACGGCGGCGTGGCTGGTTCCCGCGGAGGCTTCCGGGGAGGCCGAGGCTACCGCGGCAGAGGCGGATTCACTCCCAGAGGCCGTGGCTCGCTTCGGGGCCAGGGTGCCAGGCATGCTGCCTATGCCCAGTTCTCGCTCGATAACCGGCCAAAGAAACTGGCCGTCACCGGGGTGGACTTTACGCCAGCGGACAAGGACGAAGTGCTGCGCCACTTCCTCTTGGTAAGCCAATGCTCCCAGCAACTATACGAGAAGCAAAAGCTAACATTGACGCAGAACCTGGGCGAATTCGAGTCTGTTGAGACTACCCCTTCGGTTACTCACGTGTCGTTCCAGGATCGAAAGACGGCCGAGAGGTTCTACTACAGCCTGCACAACAAGGAGCTGCCTGGCGTGGAGGGCAAGCTGGATCTGGCGTGGGTGAATTCGCCGCTGCCGCCCGTGGCTCCAAAGAAGCCGCAGGAGGACTCGACGATGACTTCGTCTGAAGGTGCCATGGCTGGCATGGACTATGAGCAAGAGGGCTCGAAGGACGAGCCTGAGCGGCCCCGGTCGCAACGCCAGGTGGACATGGACTACGAGGTTGCCGACGACGACGCCTGGGGAGACGGCATTCACTGACGCATCTGCGAATGAGCTTGTACGAGGATTGTATGAACACGGAGAGGAGGGGCATGGGGTTCCTAGCCAGGTGGCTCATGGGAAACGGCCAAACGATTGTACGTCAGCGTCACGTACTCTGGGCTCGGAAGACTATGACGGAGGGGACTCGGAAATGCGACACGTAGCAGGCAACTATTCTAGTCTCCACTGCCATGCGGTTTTCTCAGTACGTATATCCGCGATCCAAGCAATTCGCCGTCGAGACCCAGCGCTGTGAATCGGCGGCGTCTGGATGAAGAACATGAACTTGTAATGTTGCGGATCAAAGACGGCATAGACCCATTCGCTTCTTGGATTCTCTTCAAGGCCATGGGTCCAGGGGCCACCACGTCTGTCCTGCAAACTTTGCTATATTGATATTCATCTTCACGCACACCATTTTATTCTCTCCTTTTCCAAGTGTGCCATCTCGCCCTCTGTCTAAACACACGGCTGTCCGTAGGCGGGGTATCGTTGAGATTTGTATTATGCATCTGCAAAAAAAACGGGACAGAGGAGCAAATCCAGCCTCTGTCCTCGCTTG
Organism: Tolypocladium inflatum; assembly: GCA_003945565.1. Taxonomy (NCBI): domain Eukaryota; kingdom Fungi; phylum Ascomycota; class Sordariomycetes; order Hypocreales; family Ophiocordycipitaceae; genus Tolypocladium; species Tolypocladium inflatum. Next base: position 3,084,306 of record QEPE01000009.1, on the reverse strand, counting down.
GTCGTGGCGCGTTGAAAATAGTCCCGGTCGTGGTAGATCATGTCAGTGTCTCCCATCATCAGTGTGTAGCTTTTTGTTGAAAAAGTCACGCCTTTCCCCGCCTGTCCGCCCAAAATGTGGCCAACGCCGCCCATAACATGCTAATCACTAACAAGGAATATAATAGAAAGTTGGAAGAGATGAGGCCTAGTTGATGTGGCCTCGTGCCGGCTGCAGCTGCTGCCATTGAAAGAAGCCATGCGTTGGAGCAGACTGGCTTCGCGAAGAAATGGAAAGGGGTGAGGCGGCTGTGGCTTTAGGCGGCCTGCGGGGTGTCAACATCCGGGACCTCGATGTCCTTGAAGAGCTCGAAAATGGTGTGGTTCTCGTGGAAGTCGTTGTTCACTGCAAAATCATCAGTTAGTTACCCGCCAGGCGCGCTGCGCACAATAGGGCGGAGCTACATACCAACATTAACGAGGTACCACTCGTTCATAATCTCTTCGATCAGTGCTCTGCTAGGGGTATTGGAGTCAAAGCAGTGTGCCCAATCCGTGCCCAGCCGGAAGGCCTCGTCCCTCCAGGCGAGGAAGCTGACGCTCTCGACAATGGTAGGCTGCACAATCTCCTTGCCAGGGAACACTCCCCAAGTGACGGCGTTGGGGCCATCAGAAGGGGCGTTGGTCTTGAGTTCGCCGTCCTTGGTCACGGCGTAGTAGGTGAGGCTGGGTTGGGATTGGATGCGGCTGACGATCTCGGTGAGAATAGAGGGTGGCACGAGCAGCTCGAGGTAGGCCTTCTGATAGACATAGCCGTTGGAAGGACCCCAGCCGTGCACGGGGTGCGACGACTTGACACCGTTGACGGCAGGTTGTGAGTTGATGGTCAGGAAGCCGCGCTTGTTGAGGGCGACGAGGTCCTGCCTGATGGCGTCGGCTTCGCCCGTGAGCGGCGACTCGCTCCATGGAAGCGAGTCAATCTTCTGCTCCAGGTATCGGACAAAGGTGTTGGCGATGTCGCGAACCGTCGTCGGCTCACCCCACTTCTTGCGGTTGGCCTCGTTGGTACCCGTCAAGCCGATGCCGTAAGCGTCCAGTTCGCCAAAGGCGGGCGACCGGGAATCTCCCCAGCGGCCGTTGGGAAACTCGTCCCAATCCTGCGTACGGAGAACGTAGGACTTGTTCCTGTTCCGCCAGAAGATGGGCCGGACGTCCTCGTCGCGGCGACCAAGACCCTTGGACTGCTTCCAGGGAAGAGCAGGCTGCAGCGGTCTCTCGGCGCTGGGCGCCCAGCTGAGCTCCTCGAGGACCATGCGGGTGGCCTGGGCCAGATTCATGGTGTAGAAGTGCAGGTGGAAGATGCCATTGGCGAGGAGCTTGCGGCACATTTCGGCGACGAGCGTCTTGCCAATCTCACGGACGGCGACGTCGTCGTTCTTGACGGGCTCAAGGGCGGCCATCCAGTGCTCGGGAACCTTGCACTGCATGTGGTTGGCTCTCCGGAGGAAGCTGGCGTACGTGGCAATGGGCATGATGCCGGGGAGGATGGGGATGGTGATGCCTCGCTCGCGGACCTTGCCGGCCCAGCGAACGAAGTTGTCGGCGTCGTAGAACATCTGGGTGACGATAAAAGTGGCGCCCATGTCGACCTTTTCCTTGAGATGGTCCAGCAGCTCATCCTCGTTCTTATTGTCGTCGCAGCCCTCGGGGTACCCGGCGACGCCGATGTCGAAATGGTTGCCGTAGGTGTCCCGGATGTGCTTGACGAGGTCGCGAGCGTACTGGAAGCCGCCCTCGGTGGCGGTCCATTTCTCCTGGTCTCGGGGCGGGTCGCCGCGCAGGGCGAGAATGTTTGTGCAGCCGGCCTTGTAGGCCTTGCTGAGGGCATCGTTGACCCCCTCGAGGCCCATGTCGGTGCAGGTGAGGTGCATGCAGGTCTCGAGGCCGTAGACGGACTGGGCTTGGAGCACCATCTCGCAGGTGAGCTCGGCGATGCGACCACCGGCGCCCCAGGTAATGTCGATGAACTTGGGACCGAAGTTATACATGCGGTCAATTCGTTCGTAGAGGTTCTGAACGCCCTGCGAGGTCTTGGGAGGGAAGTACTCGAAGGAGAAGGAGGGCTGGCCGCCCTTCTCGGCTTCCGTGAGCATTTCGGCGATATGCATGATGGGCAGCGGGTCGTTGGCTTGGAACGGAAGGCTATCGAGTGAAGCTTGTCATGAGAGAGGAGAGAAGAAGAGAAGCGAGGGCGAAAGGCGGCTCGCTCCTTGTCAGGGGGAGGTCGAGGGGGGTCGAGGCTGCTGGCCTGGTCTGTACGGGGTCAGCTCAGTCCAATTAAGATGCTGTTCCGTGAGGGGATTCGGAACCCGAGCTGGCGGGGCAGTCATCCATCATGGCTTACCAGACGAGGCGATCCAGGGCCGCTGCGTCACTGTGCGGAAGGGAAGACGCCGATGGACGAGCGAGGGGCCCAAAGCAAGCCGAATGCTCCGAAAGATGCAAGTTGCAGAACGCAAGTACCTCGTGCGCCGCAGGTCGAAGGGAGGGTCGAGGTGAGGTGAGGAATGTAGGAGAGGAGGAAGAGAGGTGGTCGAAAATTCTAAGGTTGGGACGGACAGCGAGCTTGAGGTACTTCGCGCAGCGAGAACGGGAGCGGGACAAGACTGGACCTGGAGAAGAGATGGGCTGGGCGGGCTGGGGCGTTGTGATTGGCTGCGCGGCTCCACCGCCCGGCCTCGAAGCAGCGCGCTGCCGGGCCCTCGGCGCCGTAGACGGACTCACTTCAGTGGAGCGATGCGCTGGATGTCCTCTATGTACAGTATGTAGCGCGCTAGAGCGCAACCGGCCGATGTATAACTACGAGTAAACTCCAAAGGTACGAATACGAAAAGCAATTCCCAGGTGCGTCTCGGGGATCAGGCCACGCCGAGCCCGGTAGTGACCGGACGCCCGGAGGTATTCTGTCCAGCAAGGAGCATATTCCTTGTGCAAAAGTGGCCGACGTCCCCCAATTTTCCCACGGTCTTTTTTCTGACTGGTGCCCCGCTGGTCCCCTTTCTGTGAGGTCCGAACCCCTCCCACCAAATGACGCCACCGCGGCAGAATCCAGGCTGACAGGGAGGGGCTTCCTGGTTGGGCAACTCGATTCCCAGACCGCCTTTGCCGGTCGTTACCTACCCTTGCTTGCCTTGCTACCCTACGAGTAGACTGCATCGCATCACATCGCGTCGCATCGCGCCGCACCACCTCGCGCAGCAGCAGTAGTCAGGCAAACCGACCCTCCAGCAACCACAGCCTTTGATGCCATGCGACCATGCCAGGCCAGCCGTCCATCCATCTGTCCGCGTCCTCCCCGACATCCGGGTTGCTCCAGCGCGTGTCACCGAGGTCGCACCGCCTCACCACCACGCCATGCAAGACGGCCGCCATCATGCATGATGCAGGCAGACTCTGGCCCTGTCTCTACAGGAAGTTCTATTTGAGGGGATGGGTACGACCTCAGCTTCACATGCCAGCCTAGGTATGCCCCTCGGAGAGCCTCGCTACACAGACTCGTCGTGCTCCGACATGCCATCCCTCTTCCGCGACAGTCCAGACTCTTCCACGGCCTCGGCCAGGCCAAACTGTCGCCCCTTGCTCTCTGGTCCCAGGAACACCGTGACCACCACCGCAACAGTCTGGCACCCAAACAGGCGCAGATGACGACCCCGTAGTCGTACCGCTTCATCCCCGACGCGCGGGCTCGAGCGGAAAGTACTCTTCTCCGATCAACGATTGGATCGTCGCCAAGGGGCTCGATGCCAGGGTTCCAAGCTGGTACGCCGTACCGACGACAAAGGATCGGATTTCTGCGGGAGAGAGTTCCGTCAGGTGACTCGGAATCACACCAAAAGCGCCCTGGATCGCAAACTGAACAAAAAAGGCACTGGCTGCCACGGCTGGCGTCGACCCAAATGTGTACGGATACAGCAAGGCTCCCGCGCAGACACATGAAACTATGATTGTTAGTCGACGACAGAGCCTAGTGGTCGGAACACGAGGACGAGGGTTATCCCCCAGGTGATGTCCGAGTCGTGCTTGCTGAACTGCTTGGCCAACGGCATGAGCACTAAGCTGACGGTGAAGAAAGTCGAAGGAAAACCTTACGCAAGATAGCTATCTACGCTCGTGCCTGCTACTCGGCAATGTTGAGCCGGGAAACTGACAGTGACGCCCGAGGTGCGGGCTCACGGCTGCACCCCTGAGGTCGATGCCGACTTCTTTACCGCGACGGAGGACTTGTATGTCAATGCCCTCTTCACGCCGGGCTATCCCTTTGTGGCTCGATCTCCCCGCGGAGAATCCGGATGGAGCTGAGATCTCTACTAACCCCTCGTGATGGGCCCCTCCCCCATCCCTCCATACGGGCACCTTGGCGTAAACATATAGGACAGCGCGGCGTTCAACTGGCGGACGAGGCAGCCGCTCGTTCCTCGGCCGTACGGAAGCGGCGCTTCATGCCATTCTGTAAGCGGATTCGTTTGATCGTAGTCAGAGAGGCCGTAAGCCCATCCTTCGCCTCGAGATCGCGGAGAATTGACCGGTCATCGAGCCCGCAGGTGTAAAAGTAAAAGCGTATTCGCTCAATGAGCTTTGGCGATGCATACGTGCGCGGCTGTCGAGCGACGCCCCAGAGAGTAATGTAGTTGTACAAGGTGCGTTCCGAAATGGTGCCCTTGCCCCGTGCGGTAAGGGCGTCGTTGACCTGGCTTAACACATTGCTTATTGGGTCGCCTGAATTGAACATATCCGTAACCTCTTCGCGTATATCATTCAAGCTTGACTGGCGGGAGAGGTTCCATGCGGCGAGATTCGTCCTCAAGGTGCGTTCGCTAATCGTCTTCCGACCTTGTGCACGAAGTCCTCGATTGACTAACTCGTGGATCTCTTTCGTCGTGTGTTTCCGCTCATCACGAAATATATCCTCAATAAAGTCACGTAAGGGGCTGAGATCAATTGCCGCAGGCATATTCAATCAACAACTCGTCCGCTTGCGGCCTCGTTGAGGTGATGATGGCGGTGTGCGGGGCAGCCCGCAAGCGATGAGGCGTTTTCCCTTTTTGCAGTCACACCCTATTGTGCGACCGTACTCGTGGCTAATTGTGGCTGGGGGTGGCTGAGAAGGTAATTGTATTCTTCAACTCGAGCTTCAAGACCAAAGAGAGATGCATAGGTATTCTTGAGCGTATCATACTGCATATACCTCGATACCGCAAGGTTCTATTCTGCTTCATCGACCGCATGAACTTCAGCTCGACGGGCCGCGCCATGAACAGCGCAATTCTCCACTTGTTGAAAGCCCATGATTTGCATCAAACCCCCTTTCCCCAGACGAGGCCTTCCTGATGGCCAGGTCAAATGGGGAGGGCTTCATCCAGCGCGTTGATCATGGATGGGCTGGATCAAATCCCATCAAGTGATGGTGTAGATTTCATCTGCCCTACCTACTGAGGCGCTGGAATGGCGAGGTATTAGTTATTACTTCGAATTACTTCGAGTAGCCATTACTTCGAGTAGTTATAACTCCGAGATAGCAAAAAGACTCTGCGTCAGTAGATCCTGCTGCGAGAGATGCCAACTCCGCTCCCAAGCTCCTGCAGCTATGGAAACCGTGAGGACAGCGCTTGCCACCTGCTTGCCGAGCGTCTCCAGTCGTCCCCCTCGTTCCCACATCCAACGAGTTCATCTACCCCGAAACCATCCAGCAAACCGCAATCGCACAGCAGCAGCAGCATCACCAGTATCCTCACGGGTCCTCCTCTCCGAGCCGCCACCATGCTTCACCGCTTCACCCTCCCTGCACGCCCGAATCCTTACGCGACCCCCTCGGAAAACGCCTCCTCGCACGGCCGCGCGCTCTCCAGCTCCCAGGCCAGCCCCCTGGGCCCCCGTCGGTCGACAAACTTCCCGCGAGTCCTGCCATCTGTGGAGACGGAGAGTACTCCTGCTTATGACTAGGAATCCGGCAAGGAGAACCTCGACGGCAAAGCCGCCGGGCTCGCACCCGTCGGGGGACGCCGACAGGCACCAGATGTCTTTGACCCCGCCGATTCGAGAACCTGGGGCGTCAAAGATCCTCCTTTCCTCCGTGACGGGGCCATCTTCCCCGTGTCTTGGCAGGATAGCCCTCGCGGCTGGCATCAAGCCCAGCAAAGGTCGGACGATGATGAGTCCTTGTTCCGGAGCCCTTCCACCCCATCGCCTGTCCATCTCTCGCCCACCTCGGATGTTTTCCTAAAGATGATGGACGAAAGCCTCCAACTAGGCCCAAGACGGGAACCATCACCCTCGGCAGCGAAGCCCCTTCGCGTCGGCCGAAGCACATCGTCCGAGTATCCTTCCCCCAGCCACGGCTCCCCTCGACTTCAGTCACCCGTCTCCGCCGTCTGCGTGAACAGACTAAGCTTCTCGGACCTGGACCGGTTTGACCTCGCAAATGATCGACTATCGTATCTCAGGTCGAGCTCGCCGACGTCGTCCACGCAGGACGCAAAGGCAGACACGAGTCATCACGAAGTCATCAACGAAGCGACGGCCGCAATCTCGGAATGGCAGGACGAGCCGAGGCCGACGAACAAGACATGCTACAACCACTACGAGCTTGCAGAGAGCTCAGAAGTCTTACCCTGTGATTCGTTGTCGCAGCAGGAAAGCGCTCACACTCCTACCCCCGAAACTCCCATATCCAGCACCGGCGAACTTGGTCGTCCAAAAGACGCTGCGGGACGCATTTGGGAGAGCATCCGGCCCATCAAGGACCAGTACGACGGCGCCGCCGACTCACACCACGCGAGCAGCCCCAATCCCTCGGCAGCCCCCGCGGCCTCTGTGGCAACGGACACTGCTTCGCTTGCTCCCCGACGATCCAAGCGCAAAACCTCACAGTTCTCCCTCCGTAGCCTCACAAATTCCTTCGCCAAACGTCCCCGGTTCGCGGGACTCCGTAAGTGGGCCAACAAAGTCTGCCACGGAGGCGGCGGGCGTCTCAGCCAGGCATACCGCCGATGGAGGCAGCAGCACGAGCAGGAGCGCAGACAGTTCGAGGCATGGAAGGCCAACCGTCGCAAGCAACGGCCCGCAGACCCGCTCAAGGGCAAGCCGGAGAAGGGATTCGGTGCCTTCTCGTTTGAACGCAGCCGATACGGGAATGAGGAGTGGTGGATGGAGGGGGTGGCCCGGTATCGGGCGCCCTCGTGGATGCTGTTCCAGAAGTAGTCGCTGCTCGGATCGCCCAGCATCATACGTTTGAGACGCGCATGCGACGTCGCGGCCGGGAGAAGTGGTATTGTATCAATATAAAGCCCGCTGTGCCCGGGCTACGACTAGGCAATGTAATCCGCGCGCCCTTGTTATCCAAAATTGCTTTATGAGACTTGCGGACAAGAATGTGCTCAGCCGTCCTTACAACATGTACCTGAAACCGTCTGCCGAAGCTGTTTTTCGGTTCCCGGGGCCGACCAGCTCTTCCTGCTCGACCGCTGTGCCGTCGGCCGCTTGTTGCTCCCCTGCCCGGTCCATCCTCCTGTTCCGCAACTGAAGATACATGCGCAGGACGAGGGCCAGAACGGCGACGGAGAACATGGCACAGGCGCAGGCCTGCATGCCCCGCGAGTAGTACGGGGCCTCCCCGTTGGGGTACAGGCGGGTGCCTACCAGGGGGCCGCACTGGCCGACGAGCTGCATCAGCGCGAAGCCGCCCCCCTGGCGGGTCTGGCTGGCCTGGTTGTTGATGCCCCAGGCGATGATGAGGGTCACGACGTTGAAGAAGCCGACGGCGGCGGGGTACACGGCCAGGTAGCGCAGCAAGGGCGGCAGGCGGAGGGTCTCGGAGAGGGCGAGGGCGCCGTAGCCGGAGGCGGACGCGAGGGCGTGGAGGACGATGGGCACGGCCCTGGCGCGCAGCCGGTCGGACACGTGCGCGGTGAAGAGGACGGCGACGAAGGCAACGAGGTAGGGCGGCGCGCTGAGGGCCTGCGACGCGACGGCGCTGTGGCCCATCTCGGCGATGATCTTGGGCAGGAAGACGGGGAGCGACGAGTAGGCCATGTTGGCGAGGAAGAACATGGCGGCGGCGATCCAGGCGACGGGGTCGCAGAAGACGGCGACGAGGTCGCGGCCCCGGAGGCCGGAGGCGGGCTTCGCGGCGGCGGCCGGCCCGGAACGCCCCTCGCGCAGACGCAGCCGGGCGACCTTCTTCTCGCGGCGGGTGAGGTACGACGCCGTCTGGGGCGAGTCGGGGATGACGTGCCAGGCGACGACGGAGGCGATGACGGAGGGGAAGCCCTCGACGAGGAAGAGCAGCCGCCAGGGGGCGATGGGGCCGCGCTCGGCGAACCCGACAATGGCCCATGCGAGGGTCGCGGCGAAGCTCGTCGCGAGAGGCGCGGCTGTGAGCGGTCAGCGTCTTCCCTCGGAACGCGCCTCGCAGAAAGGGGGAAAGCCACCAGAGATGAACATGGCGGTGCGCAACGCCAGCTCCTCGCGCCGGAAGAAGAAGCTCAGGTAGAAGGGCACGCCGGCGAAGCCCGCCTCGGCGGCGCCGAGCACGACGCGCAGCGCGACGAGCGCCGGGTACGACGGCGCGACGGCCTGCAGCGACGCGGCGAGCCCCCACGCCAGCACGATGGCGGACACGAGCACGTGCGCGGCGACGAGCTTCCACAGCAGGCTCATCCACTCGAAGGCGACGTAGGCGGTGTAAAAGGCCGTGAGGGCCCAGTCGTACCAGTCGTCGCGCGGCGGGTCCGTCTGCAGGTCCGCGTCCATGCCGGCGATGCGGGCATTGCCGATGTCTGCGCAGTCAGTGTGCGTGTCCCGCGTCGTCGGGCCGGGTCGGGCACGTACTGGAGCGGTCCAGGAAGCTGAGCATGTACAGCAGCGCGACGAAGAGCACCAGTCTGCGGTCGAACTTGCGCCGCACGGCCGAGTCCTCGTCGGGCGAGTACGGCTGGGAGCTCGCGCTGGGCCGCCGCCGCCGCCGCCGCCGCCGCCCGATGAGGGCCTCGTCGACGCGGCCGCCTTCGCGCTCCCTCGACGTGTCCCGCTCGCTCACCAGCTCGTACGCCTCGGGCCCGCCCGCCTCGGAGCGCGGGTCCCCGTCGCCGTCGTTGTCGCTGTCGTCGGGAGCGAGCTCGGCGAACGTCGGGGACGCCTCCCCCGGGGCGAGGGGGCTCACGGGGCGGTAGGACATCCGGGCGGTGGGTGCTGTGACGGGGCCGGCAGTTCAGGCGGCCATGCGCAGCAGCAGCAGCAGCAGCAGCAGGAGCCTGCGATCGATGTCGCCGACGCCGTTGAGTGCGGCGTTGGAGCTGCGTCCCGGACGTACGAGTACGTCGTACGGAGTACCGTGGTCGTGGTGTCCACACGTGACCAGGGAACTGCGCAGCAGCCGCCCCTCGGAGAGACGCAACAATGGTAATTGGTTGCGCGTTGTATACCATCATTTCGAGACTCTCATTACAAGACTCTCAGCCTACTAATGATTACATGATGCTCATCCCCGTAGACTCCTGGGCCCAATTCCAATCTTTTCCCGTCGTGAAACCTCGTCGTCGTCGTGATAGCATGCCGCCGCCCCGTCACGCCTCCCTTTTCGAGAACAGCCGCCGCAGGCCCTTGGTCGACAGCTTGTGTCTCAGCCCATGTTGCTGGTTCGTCTTGAAGGGGTCCTGGCCGAGGAACTTGGGCAGTTGGATGTCGTCGGGCGTGGACGCGCCCCCGTTTCGGGACCTCCGGCCGGTGGCTGGCCTGTCCGCCGCGGGGACGGCCGTCGTCTGTAGGTATTCGATCATGGGCATATCTCCCCTCGGCATCGGGGGGCCTTCGCGCGACCTCTGGTCGTCCCGGTCGCCCTCGTCCCGGTCGCCCTCGGGCGCGGCCCGCTCCTCGTCGGCGCACACGACCACGTACCACTGTATGGCCGCCGCGGGCTGCAGCTGATCTCTCAGCTTCTCGAACCAGCCGCCCTCGTGCTGCTTCGCCATGGCCTCGTACCGGGCCATCTCGTCGGCCACGCTGGCGCCGAGGTCCACGCGCACGGCGTAGTCGGCCACGTAGGCGTACGGCCGCGCCGCGCTGGCCGTCTCCTCCAGGTCGTACTCCTCCAGCAGCTTCACCGGCGACCACTCGTTGGCCAGGACGCTGTCGTCGCAGGCGGGCACCCGCGGCGGCGGCGGCGAGAAGTCGTCGTCGCGGTGCAGCGCCGCCGCCGCCTCGCTGCCCTCGGCCGGGGCGGCGGCCGGCTGCGGCGCGGGCACCGGTCTCGGCAGGAAGCCGAAGGCTTTGGCGAACTGGCCGAGGATCAGCGCCGAGCTCGCCCGGCCGACGAGCCAGTCGGGGGTGGCGTCGTCGAGGTTGTTGACGATGACGAAGATGCGAATGTCGCGGCGATGCCACCGGAAGCCGTGGCACAGGTACGTCGGCATCGTGACGGTCGCGGGCTCGGAATCCGGGTCGTGCGCCGGCGTGTCGTTTCCCACGATGTCCCCAGCGTGGGTTGTCGACTTTGTCGACTGTGTTGTGCTCAGGAGTCGGCTCCCCTCCAATCCAGGGCAGTTCCTGCACGCCCCGTGCGGCACGTGAAGTCATCGACCCATTGGGCCACGGAATGCTCCAGCCATGCCTTCTTTTGGTAGTGCCACGGCCGCGGTCACCATGGTTCCCATGCCTACCAAAGCGCCGGCGAAGCCTATGACACGACCATGATTCATGAGGTGGACGCCGTGCCGCGGCGGCTCGTCGCGCTTCCGGATGCTACAGTGGGGCAGCGATCGATCTGGGGCCGGATCCTGGTGGCTTGCAGCCACTTGCAGTAGAAGCAATCTAGATCCCTTCGCAGTCATAAACTTGCCCTCGGCGCTCGAGGTTCATGTCGAGCTCCTGCGGGTTCACCGTGTACGGATGAGCATCTTGAGTCTGACGGAATCGCCGACAATGTGTATACAAGCACTGCTGCGTATCAAAGCTGGGATTGGTATTTCCTCTAATCGCAAACGCCGCCCATGACCCGTCTTCGTGATATATCCAAAGCATACTTTTATGTGTCTCGTCCCCGACATCCGTCGAGTACCCCCGTACAACGCTCCCAATCGTACACAGCGGGTCTAGTCCTTGCCCAGGCTCACGCCGCCCGCGTCCTCGTTCTCCTCGAGCATCCCCGTGCCCATGCCAGTGTCCATACTCATGTCCGCCGCGTTAAAGGCAAAGTCCATGTCCTGCAGCATGTTGCCCAGCTCCTCGTCCGAGATGTTGACGTCCATGTTCGTGGGCAGCAGGGGCGGCGCGTCCGCGTCCGCGGCGGGGAGGGCGTGCGGCAGTTTCTCCAGCATCCGGTCCTTGAACTTCTGCAGGAGGATGGGGTCGTCTGCCGCCGTCTGAGGAGAGTGGACAATCTGCTTTGCCTTTTCCTGGAGCGCCTCGTCAGAGGGCAATTGGCCGCTGTCGCCGACCTTTCGTTCTACAAAGTCCACCAGCCCAGTCTCCAGCTCGCGCGAGCAAAACACGTTGCCGGGCCGGCAGTTGTCCGACGTGAGCGTCTCCAGGAAGCTGTTCGCCGCCGACTGGCCCGCCGTGAACGACTTGGCGCCGTGCCGCATGTTGACCTGAACCTTGTCGCTGAATGGCTCTACGTGGCCCTTGGGGAACGCATATGGCGGAGCAAAGCCAGAGCCGCCCTGCTCCAGGGCCCACGCATAGCCCTTCGGCAGTCCAGGGCCCTCCTTGATGATTCCGACGTCACGCTTGAATCGCTGCAGCCACTCCGCGTTGTCTGCCGCGGTCTGGTTCCAGGGGTCGTCACTGAAGCAGTCTGTCAGCTCACGTCTCGCCTTCGTCATGTCTTGTCCTCAAACCTACTCGTCATAGAGGATCCACCGAGCTTGATACTGCAGCTCGTCGTCGGTCGGGACATGCCGGCTGGGATTGTTGGGCGACATGGTCGACGTCACCCACCGCCTCAGCTCCCTGGCCAGTCTGAGGTAGCAGTTGGCGTCGTTGAGGAAGAACGGAATGGCCTTGGCATGGTTGAGGTCCTGCTTCAGGAGGTCCGAGAAGTCGTTGTGGCCGGCAGAACGAGAGGACTGTGCAGGGGACCTAGACTGCAACCCCTGGGCCCCGCGACGAATGACTGGAGCGCTCTGCGCCGCTTTTTCCGGCGGATGGCGCTGCTTGAAGGAATTCAGCCACTGGACGTTGTCGGCGGCGGTCTGGTTCCAGCCGTCGTCGAACTCGTAGATGATGATGCGGGCCTGCTTTTGGAGATCCTCGTCCGTTGGCTCGATGCCGTCGGACCGCCTCTGCCTCAAAAAGTCCGTCAGCTCACACTCCAGCCGCGAGTAGCTGTGGATGGTGGAGTCGATGGACGTTGGATCCGTGGACCTGACGGCCATGTCCTGCACGTCTTCGGTCCGTGGCAAATGCGCCCGGCGCCGGAAGGGCGCCAGCCAGTTGGTCGAGTGGGTGATGAGCCGCAACAACCAGTTGGCTACGGGCTCGGACGGATGGGTGCAGACCTCCTCGACCCGGCCGACAATCTTGCGCGCCTCCTGCTGCAGCTCGTCGTCCATGGCGGTCAGGCCCAGCAGTCTCTTCGCCTTGACAAAGGCCTGCAGCTGAATCTCCATGGGGCACTCCTCGAAAAGGTTGTCCTTGCCGTTGATCTTGAGCGACGCCAGCCTGCTTTCGGCCGCGCCACGCAACGGGCCGAACCTGGCCCTTTGCGCGGTCGTCATCGAGCTCATGATCAGGTCTCGGAGCCACGAGTCCTGCGTGGCGATGCCCTGCAGCGACAGCAGTTCCGATGCGAAAATGATACGACAGCCTTCCAGCTGCATCTCCTCGTCCGTCGGCGCCCGTTGATGCTGCTCCCAGTGGTTCGCGCCGAAGTAGGCCAGCTCCAGCTTGATCAGCTCGTACGCATTGCGCGGCGACTCCGGCGGAGACTGGCAGGCTACGTACGGCAGGGGGGAGATGCGTTCATGGTGAATGAGATCTATTTAAAAGTTAGACGCCTGTAGCTGGTCTATGGGATACTGCAGAGGCCGCATACATGGGGGGATGGAGTTCTCGACCATGTCGAGAACGGGCACGTCGAAACCCCAGTCACCCTTCCAGTCAGCCATGGAGTAACCAGTCTTGAAGTGCTCCGCCAAGTGGTCAACTCGAATGGTCCACGTGTCCATCACGATGCCGCAGAAACCGCACCGAGATCGGATCTCGGGCGTCGCCACCTTCCACCGCTTCATGGACCAGTCCACGAACTTGACGTTGTGCACCAGCCTGAGATGCTGGTTGAGGTGGTCCTTTCGATAAAAGGTCCTCTCCTCGAGCGTCCGCTCCTGGCACGCCGAGTGGTTGTGGGCTTCCATGTGCGCGTCGTCCGCGTTGGCCAGCCCGCAGAAGACGCACGACAGCTGGCCGTTGTCCGGGTTGACGGCTCGCGGCCCGTCGGGCGCGCAAACCCACCTCTCCAGGGACAGATGGAGAGACTTCTCGTGCCGCTGCCAGTCGTGCTTGGTCCGGAAGGTCTCGGTACAGAAAGTACACTGGAAGGTCTTGAGAGGGGCAGACAGGGTGTTGGCGCCCTCCTTGGGGAGCCCCGGCGTCGCCCTCCGCCGGCGGCGGCGACGTCCCCTGACGCTGAAGGGGGCGGATCCGAAAGAGCCCCAAGAGTTGCGCGAGCCGTGCGAGTACGCGGAGCCGCGGGACCCGCTGCCCGAGTGCGAGGTCTCCAAGCTGCTGGTAGAGGACTGGTTGCAGAGGGACTTGCTGGACCCGTCGTCGGTGTAGTTGAAACTGAACGGGCTGTTGAGTCCCGAGGACAGGGCCGAAGACGATGAGGCCGTGACGGCCCTGGCAATGGCCGTCACCGAGGCCGGTTCGTGCTCGGGCGGAGAGTGCTCCCAACGCTGCAGGGGGTTCATGGCCTCGAGGGCCGGAGTCCCCCGTCTCTGGGGGATGTCGATGGACGCGGACAAGTTGCCCACGTGCGGCGACGTCGAGCGGGGAGCCTGGACCTTGCCGCGGCGGCGGGCGTTGGCGAGCCAGTTGGTGATCTGCGTCTTGTTCAGGCCCGTCTGGCGCTGGAGGGCCTCTTTCTCCTCGTCGCTGGGATAGGGGTGCCGGTTGTGCGACGTCAGCCAGTTCTTCAAGATGCGCACCGACTCGCGGGAGAAGCGGGCGCCGATCTTGGGGGGCGGTCCCGGCCTGGTTCCCGCCATGCCGCCGTCATCAGCCGGGGTGCTCGACGACAAGTTCAGCATGTCCAGTGCCGGCGAATCGGAGCCGGTGCGGAGCGCATCGCTGAGCAGTTCCTGGGTAGAGAGGGTGTCGGGATGGTCTCCCATGATGGGCCACGGGTTGGCGGGAAAGGCGGTGGCGTCGAAGTCGAAGTCAAAGCCGTCGGAGCCGAAGCTGCACTCGACTCGGAGGGCGACGCAGCTGGTGCAGTAGCCCTTGTGGCGACCTTCCCTTATCTTCTTGCAGGCATAGCCGCCGAGGGAACAATAGGCACAGGGAGAGCAGGTGTTCTCGAAAAAGTCCAGAGCCGGGGTGCCGTCCATGGGCAGGTCGACGAGGCCGGGCGCGCCGGCGAGGGGATCCGCATTCTGGGAAAAGTGCTGGAGCGCGCAGAAGCTGAAGTCGTCTTCGTTGACGTTTTCGAAGACGAGCCCGATGTTCTCGGTGTCTGCGCCGGTGACGACGGTGCCAGTGAGAGGGGCATCGTGGGTGAAGGAGTCGCCAACGCTGGCGCCGGCCCTGTCCCAGTCGACGAACTCTTCCATCTCGTCAATGGTAGTCATGGCGGCGCTGGCCGCTGCTCACCAAGGGCGTGAGCTGGGTCAAGAAAAGGCGTGCCTCCCATTCGCTGGCGGCGGCTGCCGAAGGGCGCGGACCCAAGACGGCGACGCTGGCGATGCGTCGATGTCGGGGAACAAGGCGTCGACGCCCCGTGTGAATCCACTTTCGAGCGATTGAGACTCGGACGCAACACAATCGGGATTGCGGAACTCGAAGGGGGCGCCCGAGGAAATGCAGAGTTGGATGTAGCAAGAAGAGAGGAGCGGTCGCGGATGCGGAGGGCCATGGTCAGTTTTGTTCAACGGTCTGGAGTCAGGACCCAGAGTCGCGAGTACGAGTACATGGGAAGGCACAAGCCGCCGGGCCAAGTGGAGGTACCTCGCGGCCACGCCTGGGGAAGCACGGAGTAATCCGTAGCGGCAACACCAGTGTTAGTCCGTACAGAAGTACTCCGTACTCCGTACTGTATTATCGGATTGGACGTTTCCAGAAAGAGTCACGCGTAGTTCGCAGCCGACGACGGGAGGCGTCGCCTTTGGCAGGGGTGCGCACCCAGTCTTCATGTCAACCGTGCGCCCTTCGCTTGACAGCCAGTACGAAGTACATAGTGGCACAGCACCACTTCGTCCTCACCTCCACGCTAACGGCAGCCTAGCACTCACGAGTACCTACAAGATGGCCTCCACCGGGGCCTTTCCGCAGTCGTGGGCCTCGTACCCGTCCTCCATCAGATACTGTACATACCGTCTCCGGCATGCAGCAGAGGACATCTGACCAGACGCATTCGTCGTCGTCGTCGTCCTCCTCCTCCTCCTCCTCCTCCTCCTTCAGCCGAGGAAGCACAGTTCAGGACGGTGAGGGCAGCTCAGCAACCGTGCGGAGGCGCTCAACTCGGCGCCCTCTGGATACAGGCTCGTCGCTCCCGAATGCGAGCATCGAGCATCGAGCCCCGGAGTTCTCGCATACGGACGTTCGGAGTACGGTACAAAGTACTGCCGTTGCATTTGTGCCCGGGATCTCAAACTCACAGACCAACCCGGCAACATTCATCCACGATGCCCATATATGTATCGCATCGCATCGCATCTTGTCGCATTGCCTCATTCGGCAATCTCTGTACGTACGCACATCTCCCAATTCACCAATAATCCGTCCATTCCATCCACCACGGCAGACCGCCCGCATCATCGCATGCACGTGCTGCCACACACTGTCCCCAACGAGGATCGCTTACACCCGTGCCACTGTGTGACGGTGCTACTCCATCTGGTGTCCCCGACGACACCGACACCGGCCCACCTCGGCGGCCACAAGTTCCATGGATCTCTCCATCTCCGTATCTGAGGCAGGCCACCAGGATCTAAACGGGAAGATGGCTTCTCGGTCCTGGTTACCAATCATCGCTCTTCCGCCGTGCCTGATAGGCCTATCGATACGATCCTCCAGCCAGGGCTGGCCAGACCGCCATCGTTGCATTAGTAAAGCACGAGACAAAAAGCCCACCATCACCACCGTTGCGATACGTATCCCGAGCCGGTGCGGGCGGCGGTCCAGCCCAGCCAGCTGCTAGCATGGTGGCTTGGCCACAACTCATTCACACCATCATCGGAGCGCCGCCGTTGCGCGGCTGCAGGGACAAACGGCTCAGCCAAATGGATCCCTCTGGAAACTTCCAGCTTCCGTCGGCGCTACCCGCGCGAACTGAACGGCGAATCCTGACCCATCCCCACCAGCCGATTGACTACGAAATGTCCGTCGCCGGCGCTTGCTCCGAGTCACCGACCGGCCTTTTGTGGGGATAGAGCTGAGACAGCACCCGCACGTGCCTCTGGTGATCCGACTTGCCGACGAACCGCCTCCGGTTTTGGGTCCGGCCAAGATGCGCGTCCCAGAGTCAGGTATGTCGGCGTGCCCTCCGTTGGCTCCCCGAAGCCCGAGAGGTTCGACTGCACCCGGATCCGTTGTCGAGAGGCCATCTTCTCGGTCCTCACCAAAGATGCTATGCAGCCATCGCGACATGGGAAAAATCAAACTTTAGCGAGCAGACACCAAGAGTACCGTCATCGCGAGGCTTACGCCGCCGAGGTATCTGTCTATAGCAGAGAAAATAACTGTATGTACAACTGTGCCGCCGCTAATCCGGGGCTTGACGTCTCCCAAGGAGACGATCAGTTGAGAAGAAAGCATGATTCGCCGTTGAGCCGCCGTCCGGGTCTCCATACCGGAGCACCCCTAAGCCATGGTACCGCCCATCCCCGAAATTGCTGACTCCTTGCACCAACAGAAGAGATTCGTTAAGTCATCCGCCAATCCTGCATCCATCTTGCCACTTTGGACATTATTCATGCCCTAGTTCCATCAACTCTCGCTCCTTGGCGGCAAGCATCTCTCGCATCCGGTCCGTCTCCTGTTGCAGAGCCAGTCGACGCCCTACCTTGACTCTCTCGCCATCTGCAACATCCCGCGTGCCTGGTGCGTCGTTCGATCGTCCGCCACCAAAAGCAGAGTCCATGTTCGCGGACGGCCCGGGGCTCCCGGCCGATGTGTAGCCAGGTCCGGATGATCGCAGGGGAGGAAGTGTATACTCCCCTCGGTCCACGCTCCCGGGTCTCGAACTCGCCCGGTCATCGTAGGACATGGAGGGATTCAGGATCGACTTTATGGATGAGAGGCGCTTTGCGCCCTCGTGGCCGCCGTCCGTCACAGTGCCCGCCTCGGTCTCGGTTGCCGAAAAGGATCGTTTCCGTCTCGGTGAAAGAAAGGACGCCGGCGACAACGAGGACTGTCTCTCGGACATCGCCGCCGCCATCGATGTCATTGGCGGTAACCGATTGTCGTCGTTCAGCGAGTTTGGCATATGTCGCGGGAAGCCACTCGGCTGGTGGTATGCGGCGAGATCAGACGCAGACGCAGTCGCAGACGGCAATGGTGAATCTTGCCCGCTTGGTCGCATAACTGGCAAAGGCTCGATGGTCAGGGGTTGGTCCGGCCGTCGTCGCATCCCCAGATTGATAGACCCATCGTCGTTTTCCGTTCCCCTCTCGGGCGTCCTCTCCTGGCTTAGGGTATCGATCGATTCCGCCGATTCGTCCTGCTCATCCTCGTGCGATGCGGGAATAACTCGCTTGCGTCTCTTAATCGTCGCCTTCTTCATCGTGACTGGCCTATGTACCCCATGGAGCTTGTAATAGAGGCCTGTTCTGTATGTCAGCACCAGCAAGAACCCCGCACCCAGATCTGTAGCCACTTACCACAAGCATTGCAAATCGTATGTCCGCTCTCGTCCCTTCGCCACAGCGGCGTGATGGTGGTTCCACAATTCTGGCACGCAATAACAACAGTGTTGTCCTGGGTTTGGGCTTGAAGGGCGTTGACATCGATCGGGGTGGGTTCGTCGTTTGAGGGTTCGGAGCGGCTGGAGCAGCCTTTCTGCCTCTGCATCACACCGAGTTGCGCGCTCTTGGACACCCGGTTGTTGAATGCCGGACAGCCATTACACCCTTCAGCACCGCCGGTTCCGTTGCAGCGTCCACCGCCGGGGCAGGTTCCCGTTGGTGTTTGCTCTGCCGAGACGTAGGTCGCGCCGGTCACGTTCGGTGCAAACTTGGATCCTGACGCCGAGTTCGTCTTGCTGGGACTTGGCCGAGGTGGCCCCGTAGAGACAACATTTGGGGGTTTCTTCAGGCTCGTTGGTCGAGACGTATTTCTCGCCTTCAGATACAGCCCGCAGGCGTTGCATATCGTCGCGCCCTGGGGAGATCTCCTCCACAAAGGGGTTCGAGTAGTGCCGCAGTTGCTGCACAGGAATCAGTCAGTTACGCTGGGGCCAGGGGAAGCTGGACTCGCTACTACGGACCTGCAAACTTGTCCTCCTTGGCTGGCACTCGCCTTGACGCTCCCTTCGCCAACCGTAGAGGCAGGGCTCGGGCCCCTGGAAGAGCCAGCGCCATCGTTCATCAAGCTGTCTTTCGAGTTCGGGGATGCGCTGCCATCGCTGCCTCCAGGCACACGACTGTCCTTGGGGACAGATGTCCCAGTCGATCCCTGGGCACCGGATTCAGTGGCGTCGCGAGGTTTGGCCGACATGGGTCGGGACGGGAGCGCGGTTCGCATCGAGGCAGGCTCTCGATGATGGGCCAGAGGCGCCGACGATTGCGACGCTTCGCTCATCACCATGCAAGCAAGCAGTCGGCACGAGGAGACTGACGGACGCCTTTGATTTTTGCGGGCGGTCCGGGTGGTGACGCGGCGCCCGACCAGCGGCTCGTTCAAGTAGGAGAGGTGCTTTTTTCCGCTCTCAACAAGACGGGCGCGACGGTGGCGGACGCTGACGAAAGGGAGTAGATAACGGAGGCCTCGACGCTGATGCGCGCAGCGCCGTCAAGGATGACGTTTCCTCGACCGAGCCTCTCCTGAGGCAAAACCGGGGCTGCCGAGTCGGGCCGGGGTGAAGCTGGGCGGATGCCTGTCAAGGGGCTGCGTGGCGTGCTGCGTGCGGATGCAAGAAGGAAGACCTGAGGCAGGGCTTCGGACGTGATGCGCGCTTTTGGCGAGGACAGGGGCAGCAACAGCGCAGGGTTGGGGGCAGTGGTGAAGTCGTGCGGTCCCAGGAGGACAGGAGAAGAGCCTGCACGGGCTGGCAGCGTTGGTGGAAAGTAAAGTACCTTACGTGGTGCCGTCTCGCAATCGGCGCGGGGCCGCGGAAGATGAGATAAGTTGCGTACGAGTAGGTACTCGCAGGGTCGCTGCTGCAGCGCTGATGAGGGCGGGCAGGGTCCTAGTAGCGGTCTAGGCACTCTGGGGTTTCAGTGGCCCTACGCGGCAGGACAGGCCGCCTCCAGGCTGCTGTACGGCTGCATTAAACCTCCCGAGAGTAACCCAAATTCATCCGGGCGAACCTTCGGAGCGCGCCCATCGCCGCCCTCGTCGTCGAGGCGCTGGAATGTCTCCCCCCCCCGGGGCCTTTTCCTCACCGTGGCTTTCCATGTTGCTTCCACTCCCGGCTCCAGAGCGTCACTACAGGCTTTGACAAGCCTTCGCGCTGTGGGGGAGTGCTCTAGCCTCCCAGGAAATGGCCCGTCGAGCGGTGCGGATTACATTGGCCTCGCTGCCATTGGCGGTGCTGCTTTGGGCAGTGCAGGGGGTGACCACGCATCGGGTCATCGGCAGGGCTAGTCCTGATTGGGTCTGCTGACTGGGCTGCCATGTGCAGAAGCTTGCCTGGTGCAGGCGAATCGCTATCTTATCTTCCCCATCAAATCTCCCTTGCTCCCCGTTTTCGGTCGCACACCAATTGTAGGTACGAAGTAGTCCGTACCTTGGAGCTGTACGAGTAAACACCACGTCCCCGCCACATCGGCTGTAGCGCCCGCTTCCTCTGCTGCCACGGCTGCCCAGAATGTCCTCCGACGTCGAGGCCCCCAAGAGGGAGCCCACTCCCACCGCCTCGCTCGCCTCGATCCCCCAGAAACGCGCCCTGGACGAGGGTCACAACCCCGCCGTCTCGTCGCCTCTGAACCCAGAGGTGAAGCCCTCCGACTCCCAGCCGCCAGAAGACGCGTCGCAACCGACTCGCTCCAAGCCCACGCGCGTCAAGAAGGAGTCTCTCAAGAAGCGCGAGGCCAAGGGCGGCGACAGTGCGCCTGGGACGCCTGATGCCAAGGTGTCTGCCCGCCCAGAGCAGAGCGAGTCGGGTCCCTTGCGGTACATGCTCGCACCGCCAAAGGGATCCGATTTCGAGCTGCCTCGGGGCCCGACGATGACATTGCACCACGACCTGACGCTGCACGATGGGCGGAACGTCGAGTTTTTCGAGACGTCAGAACAGTAGGCGGCCCACGTGTGCCATTGCGGTCCCAGAGCTTCTCGCTAACCTTGGAAAGCATTTTCAACAAGAAGAACTTCCGATACACGCACTGCATAGCCGACCCCCTATTCCCGTCCATGATATACTACCGCCAAAGCGAGCCCGAGCCCTTTGGCCCGCGCATGAGCTTCGAGGATGCGGCGACACACGTCTTCTTCGACAAGTCCGCACAGCAGGTCACAACAGACAAAGGCTTTCGAATGGCGCGAGCCAACGTGGCAGTCCGACAAGGCCGATGGTATTGGGAATGCAAGATCACGCAGGGTGTGCGGGAAGCCAAGGACGGTGCTGCCAAACCAGACGGCGGACGGCACGTGCGGATGGGCTGGGCAAGACGGGAAGCCTCTCTGGACGCGCCGGTCGGTTTCGATGCGTACAGCTACGGCATCCGCGATGTCTCTGGAGAGAAAGTCTACATGTCGCGCCCGAAAGAATTCTTTCTTCCGGGGGAGAGCATCCGCGAAGGCGACGTCATCGGCCTGGAGATTCAGCTTCCATCCGAGCACCTGCACCGCAAGGTCATGTCCGGAAATTACAACCCAGCCGTGGACGCGGAAGACGACGAGCCACCACCGGCGGCAGAATCACCCAACATTGTGCGCGATCGGGTGCCTATTCGATTCAAGGCCCACACCTACTTTGAGAAGATCGAGTACCACGCAACCAAGGAGCTGGAAGACTTGATGAACCCATCTCCCGTCGGCCCGGGCTCTTCATCATCCGAGACGCCAAACCCACTCCATACCTGTCCCGCGCTCCGCACCTTGCCCAACTCATGCATCAGGATCTACAAGAACGGCGTGTTGATGGGGACGCCGTTCCAGAACCTCCTGGGCTTCCTCCCACCCGCCTCCAAGCCGATGCCTCAGGTCGGCGCCCGCGAGGGGCTCGACGACGGCATGCTCGGCTATTACCCAGCCGTCAGCGTATTCCGAGGCGGCGCCGCCGAGGTCAACTTCGGCCCCGACTTCTGGTACCCACCGCCAGGGTACGACTCCACAGACGGCGACGTCGACATGGTTCCCGCCGGGGGGCCTCGGCGGGACAGGATTCAGGCACTGTCCGAGCGCTACAAGCAGCAGATTGCCGAGGACGTCGTGTACGACATCGTGGACGAGGTGGATTTCTGGATGCAAGACGGCGGGGGTGCGGCGGACCAGAACGGGGCCCAGGGGAGAGCCGGTGCGGCCGCCATGGGGCCGGGCAGGGAAGAGATCAAGGAGCTGGTCCAGGACGACTGATGTTGAAGCAGGAGAACCATGGCCAATCGGCATTTGGAGTTTACGTACCGAGATACCCAACATGTTCAAAGTTGAAGCTATTCAAACGCGCGTCGTCCGTCGTCCATCGTCCTCTTGCAACATTGCGTTGTTTCTAGCTCTCCGGATGCCCGCATCACTAAGGGTGCCGTCACAATTTTCAAAACTATTCATAATCGTGAAAGCCGTAGCCGTAACCCGTATCCGTATCCGTATCCGTATTCTCATAACAGCATCAGTGGCGCCTCGACGCAGCAGCCTCCACGGGCTCGACAGCCGACGACCGCGCCACCTCGGAGGTCAACGCCGACTCGGCCGGCGTCTCCACCGCTCTCGGCTCGGGCGCCGGCAGGGCCGGGTCGTCGGGAAGCTCCTCGATGCGGTCGCTGCCGTCAACGGCCGACTCGGACTTTTCGCGTAGGAGGCGCTCCTCGCGGCCGCGCTTGTAGCAGTACCACAGCACGAACAGCAGCACTATCGGCAGGTCAGCTTGGGCACGTCGGCGAGTCGGCAGTGGACCCTACGAGACAGGGCGACGCTCCAGATGACGTTCATGCCGATGAACGCCGGCCAGCGCGTCTTGAGCACCTCGACGATGGCGCGCAGCATGCCGACGATGGCGCCGGGCTTGGTCACCAGCTCGGCCAGGTTATGCGGCATGAGGATCTTCTTGGCAGTCCCCTTGAGGCCGCCGTCGGGCTCGGCCTTGATGCCCTGGGCCCCCGCCGCTGCGGCCAAGATCTCGGGCGCCAGGCTGCCGGTAATCTTGTCGGGCAGCTGCGTCACGAGCTTCTTGAGCGACGAGGGCAGCTTGTCGAAGCCCCGGGACAGTGTGCCGTCGCGGTCCTCAATGAGCTTGGCGAGGTCGTCGTACGCTGTGGGCACGCCGTTGACGAGGTCCTTGAAGACCTGCGTGAAGTCCCGGAGGACCTCGGAGGAGCCCGTCGAGATGACCTTGTTGTTCTTGGCCGAGAGGTTGAGGCGGTCGAGGACGCGGCCGAGGTCCTCTGTCTCCCGCTCGCCCTCCTCGGGTGGCACGCCTTCGGGCCGGAGCCCTTCTTCGGCTTTCTTGTGCTTGGTGAAGAGGAGCGAGAACCGGCTCGGCTTCTTCTCTGCCCTATCCACGGTCTTCACGACGGCCTCCTTCTTCGTCAGTTCGCTGGTCGAAGCCGCGTCGTTGTCCGAGGGCCAGTCGAACTCGTCCAAGTAGTGTCGTGGGGGGAGGGGCGGCGCCGGCCCGTCATCGTCGCCGGCTAGGAGCTCCTCGAGGAAGGACTCGTCGTCTGGCTGCAGAACAGGCGGCGTGCGAGCGGCACTCGAGTCCGAATGGTCGCCATCATCTGCACGGGCGCGCTGCTTGCCGTGGCGCTTGTCCAGCTGGTCCGCTCGCTCGTCCAGTATGTCGTCGTCGTCCCTGGCGGAGCCGGCCTGGCGCTTAGCCTCCTCCTCGGCCTCCTTCCGCGCCTCCTTCTGCGCCTTGTGCTTCTTGACCTTTCTGTAGGTAAAGTACTCCAACATGTTGACGCCGCTGCTCCTTGGTGGTTGTGCCGGATGCCTGGCAAAGCGGGCGATTTTGTAGAGGAGAGACAGGTCGAACAAAGGCTGTTTGGTGCAACCTCGAGCTTCATTCGCCGTCAGGTGCAAACACGGAGCTCCCCCTTGCCTTGGGAATGCTGGCGTCGCAGATCCCCCAGCCGCGCGGTACTTGGCTGGCGGCCGCTGGAGCACCGCCACCGGGTGATGTCATGAGCCACGATCTGGACCCCGCCTTGCCCGCCATGGAAAGCTTCCGTCGGTTGGCCTCCCTGCGCATCTCGATTTCACATGCAGCTCGAAGTACAGTACATACAGTACGTTGATTAGTCCGTATGGCCAGGTTTTGTTTGCATCAGGGGTATCTTCAAAAATATGTACATGCCGTGCATCTGTGCTACAGTCATCACTCGTCACCCTCATCGTCCTCGTCGCTCTCCTCCTCCGAGGCCTGTTGCTGTGTGGCTTCGTCCACCTGTTGCTGATGTATGACCTCGTCCGCCAACGTGCTCCGTCGGCCGCCGCTCCGTCTGCGGCCTCTCCGGTACGCCTCCGTCATCGTGACGGCTCGTTCGCCGACAAAGTGCGTCCCCGTCCATTCCCGCGAGCATTTGATGCAGCTCCCAGTTCTCTTGGCTCTCCAGAAGGCCTCCTGGCACATATCATGCAGCCGCAGTGTGCAGTTCGGCTCTGAACACCTCAGCCCCATCGTCACGATGTCCTTGCAGGCTTCGCAGAACTTGATCCGCTGCCACTCGCCCGCGCCAGCGTCGGGGTCGTTGTACATCTCGACCATCCACGGCCGCAGCTCCAGCAGGGCTCGCGGCGTGACAGAGTAGAAGCCGTCCTTGCTCTTCTCGAACCATCCTCCTTCTATGAGGCTCGCCAGGACGTTTTCCACTTCGCTGTGTTTCAGTCCCCTGTCGGTCGACGCCTGCGTCGGTGCCTCCTCGTCTCCGTCTATCTGGCTCTGCCTCCGATTCGGCCTGGCAAATTTGATGGCCTGCATCTCCGTGATGGCGAGCACTTCCATGCGGGGCGTGTTGTACTTGTCAAATATGCCATCCAGGACTCTCTTTATAAAGGACAGTTCTTCGGGGCTGTACGTCGTAGCTAACTGTGTCTGGGGGTCCGATGTTGTGTTCACCAGAGTGTAAATGCGCTGCTTGGTGAGCTGGTGAACGGTGCTTCGGATCTCGTAGTCGAAGAGGGATGCCGCGTCGGACGCAACTTCGAGGTAGGCCTGGAAGTCTTCCTGGGTTACTTGCTCGGGGCGGATTTCGCCATCGTCGCCATTGGCCGCGTTGAAGATGGCCGCGAGAATCGACTGTGACTCTTCGAATGTGACTGTGCCGTGAGCGAGCAGGGCTTGAAGGAATGCCCTGTGGCTGTCGTTGTAGCCGTTGCGGAGGAGGTCGTCCATGGAGCCAGCTCTCTCTTTGCGGCAGGTACACTTGCGATCTTGTTTGTTGCAGGAAGGCGCCCGTGGACAATGCAGTCGGATATTGAATGGCGCTGCCGTGCTCAAAGTTGGACGTCGAGAGTGTAGTTGGCACGCGTCCTGTACGCGTTGAAGAGCCTCAGGATTTAAGTGGATTTGTGGCGGTGCAGCCACCCTTGTTCCGTTCTGACTACGGAATACTTTGTACCTTGCTCCGCAACGTTCAAGTGCCAATGGCTTGCTAGAGGCCGGTAACAGTGCCGAAGCCAGTAAAAGTTTGTGATTTATGGTTAGCCAGAGATATCCAGGTGATCTGTTGCTTTCGCGATACGGTGTTTGTGGCCAAGAGTGGCGGCTCCCCGAGCATTCCTATGTACTTCGTACTTACAGAGAGTGCGGTTAGGCAGCGGCGAATGAATGAGTTCAACCAACTCAAAGCCCCGAGTTTCGTGGTACCAAAAGTTTGCTTTCAATGAAAGAAGATAGAAAGTGAAAGAGGCAAAGAAAGGAAACAATTGCCATCGGGTCCCGTCACCCTCAACGGCATATACATGTATTTGCTTACCCACGACTCCGGTAATCCTCCAGGGTAGGACAGGGAGCACAACCAAAAATTGCTGACTCATCAACATCTGCTCACTGCAGCGACTGTGCACCCGCATAGCATCAAACTCTCCAAAGTCAACAACACAGCCATATTGCAAACGATCTGAGCTTCTGCGCTTTCCCTTTGGCCACCGCCTTCAAAAACGAGGCGGAATAGCAGACGGCGCAGCTTGCTATTCCCCGCACTCACCGAGACGCCAAGAGGTTGACCTGTCTCAGCCACGTCTTGCAGGGAGTGACGGGACTTCATCCCAACAAACCTTCACGGGGCATCTCTTCGTCCAAGCTCAGAGCTGAAGGACAGAACCGGGAGACTGGAGCTCGTCCCTTCTAGTTATGAGCGGGGGCTGGAGCTCGTGACTTGCTGCTGCAGTGTGTCTCTGGGCGGGTCGAGGGACCTCGACTTTCTGGGATCTCGCTGACTACCATTGCGCTCGGTATCACGGCCAGTGGTAGCTACGTCGGCGCACAATCACGCACCTGGAATTCACTGCGCTGGTGAGGGCAACTCAGCTGGCGGCAGAATCCACCGAGAGCGAGGGCAGATCAGTGGGCAACCATGACTGAATTGAAGGAATTCGATGTCATTAGGGTCTGCCGAAGCGATGGCAGGGATACGGGTCCGGGATACTGGCCCGTGGCAGCAGCACCGGCAGCCGGCGCGGCAAGGAAGACGGGAAAGGACACAGCTACGACCACCAGGGTCAAGGCGCAAATGATCCGCTTGGAGGAGGACGACCCAAGATTTGTGGAATGGAGGATCAAGCTGGGGATCTTGTTGAAACAAGAACTTGCTCCAAACCCCGAGGGTAAGTCTTCAGCCTCAGTTACATAATTCCTTATGCCGATTCACTAACACAATGCAGAGGGAAACCCCTGGTATGTCCAATTCCCACGAGGGTACTGGCTGTATGAAAAGTCCAAGCACCTATGGGTGTCTGGATACCCCATCAAGGCAAAGCTGTTCAAGTCTCCGCAAGAGTTTGGCCTCCACCTGCTCTGGCTCTTCACCCCGTCTATGGAGTATAGGGACTGCTGCTGCATCCACTGCAACGTCCCAAGTGTGGCCAGACTGCCCTCCGTTCTGGACGGCGTGGCCATGACGCCAGCGAGCGCCGCGGTCTCGAAGGCACCGATATTACCCCACAAGGTAACACCCGTACCTTTACCGACGATCCCGGGACAGCCGCAGCAGAAGCAGGCGGCGAATGGACAGAGCCTTCAAGCGGCTCAGCCAAGCTCAGCGCCGGCCCCCAACCCTACGGCGGCTGGTACTGTCACTTCAACAGGTCCAACAACGCAGGCACAGCCTTCGCCTCAAGCGGCAGCCCAGGCTCAACCTCAGGCTCAACCCCAAACTCGGTCGCAAGCCCAAGCCAGAAAACAGGTCCAGCCTCAGCCTTTCCAGTGGGCGTTGCAAGCTCCCTTCTTGTTCCGGGCCGGCGAACTGGTCTGGTACCAGAACGGCAATTCATGGCGTCTCGGCGTGATTGCAGGCCCGGGAAGTGACAGCTTCCCAATCATCCCCATCGGCCACAAGTCGGCTCTCCAAAAGACCGCGACAAAAGCCTACAAGGAGATGCGGCCATTCCATGCCTTCAGTGTTCCTGCTGTGATGCTGCAAGAGCTACAGGACAAGGTGTTCGATCAGGTGGCCTGGGAAGAGCTGTTTGCCTTTGCAGGATTAGACAGGGTCAAGCGCACCAACCTCATCCTGGATGCCTCCAAGATGGCAGCTTCCAAGATCGACGCATCCTACTCCCTTTGGTGTCCCCTGGCGGAGGACATCCATGCCGAGACCGTTCCCTACTATGGCTGTTTCTTCGGGGCGGAGCGGATAGAAGTCGGCGACTGCTTGCGCGTTAAACCGCTGTCCGGAGACGCCAATATTTCGAGCGACTCGTCTGTTCTGGGCTTGCGCGGCATCACCGCACGCAGGGGCAATCCCATGGCTGTCCTTTTCCGCGGCAACATCTATCAAATCGCAAAGGCGGATGAGACATCTGCGGAAGCCGTGCCTCCCGAGAACCTGCCCATCCCCCTGAGAGACGAGACTCTGTGGCGCAGCCAGGTCAGCCCGAACCAACCCTGGCGCTGGGTGCTCGTCAAGGAGGATGTGCTGCTGGAGGAGCAGTCCATCAGGGGCCGATTCTACCCCACGCACCGACTGATGCCCGTCCTCAACGAGGCCGGGTTCAACGCCGCCGTGGCCGAGGGCAATGTGGACAGTCAATACCCGTACCTGAATAACAGAATGGACGGCTCAGGAGGGTACATTGGGTTCAAGATGAACCGGCAGGAGATGCTGGGCACGTCGGTGCCCAACGACGGGCAAATCATGCTGGAGCCTCTCATCCGAGAACTCTGACGGGCCAACGGCCACCCTTCAGAGCCCGAGTAGAACATTTACCTCAGGGCTGGACTGCCATGGGAAGGCCATGCCCGACCAGCACCAGCATGAGCACGATAGAGGTTCAAGGAAAGATTGGACGTCTATATGATGTACTACCGGTAGTAAATGGCCCACCTCCGTTGGAAGAACGCCGTGGATGCCACCGAGCCGGGAGAGGCACGCCTTTGGCGCATGGACTGGGGATCGCGATGTAGTGTGCCGTATAAACCTTCAAAACACCAAGCTGTCTTCCGGTGAGACGTCCGAGATGGGCCCGGCTTGGTCATTATCCGGTACCTCGATGACCACGTACCCATGCAACCCGCCGTGCTTACACGTTGCAGCGGCAATTCCACCACCTCCGGCTCCGCAGCGGATGCCAGAGACACGAGAGAGCCCTGCATGCAGTAGCCGCCGTCAGAGGGATACACAGCGTGGCTAGCTGGCGCTGAAACAGACGCTCTGCAAGGAGCCGTTTCTGGCAGCGCGATGGGCAGGGACAGGCCGGCGAGGTAAGGCGGCCGGCCGAGGGCCTGGGCGGGGAGGCGTCCATGGATGTACGCAGCGTAGAGCCTTGATCTGACACGCGTGCAGAGAGCATCATTCGCGTCCGTCAAGCGAAGAGGTTGAACGGCAGCCGTGCCCAAGAGATGGATTGGATCCGAATCTGCTCGCTACCGCTTTTGTATAGACATAGAGAAACACCAATCGCCCTGGCTGTCAATCTCCCGTCCCGATACTCCCGATGAAGTCACATCCATCTCCATGCCCTACATGCTCGCTCCCTTCCTGACTGCCCCTCTTGGCCAACCTCATTGTGCTGATGAACCCAGCAGGCCGTGTATCAGCAAGTTGAAAAAATCGCGACGCCTCGTGCGGCTCCCGGATAGCGTTAAACAGGGTCGTCATCTTCGTCGTCGTCGCTCTTCATGCTGCAAAGTAGAAACACGGCTCGCGGCCCAAGCCAAAAACACCAACAAGAAAACACGAAAGCAAATGCATTCGACGCCATATGGTGAGACAGAGATCTGCTCCAGCCATAGACAAGAGGTGATGAGAGGCGCAAGCTCCCTGTGGGTTTGTTGAACGGAGCTCGTCCGCGCCAGCCCGATGCGTTTATCGTGGCCATCATGCCCCTCGCTGCCTCGCTAATCTTCCATTGCCCGGGATCCTTGCAGGAATGAGCGGAACCGGGTCAGGCTCTCCCTTCCGGCCCTGGATCTTGACGTGCTCTACGCGACTTTTAAGCGGTCAAGCTTGGATTGTATCATCTTCAGGACATCGGGGTCCGGCTCGGGTTCCACTTTGCGCGGCAGAGCTCGAGGAGAGTCGTCCGACTTCGCACAGCCACACTTCTTGCAGACAGTGCCGTTCTCGGCGTCGGCGGGGAAGAGGGTTTCGCACCGTCCACATTCGTAGCGAGGAATGCTGTGGGGACCAAAGGCATCGCCGGGATAGCCGAACGGATACTTGTCCTTCTTGGGTCTTTTGACGGACGAGTTAGCTTGTGACACGGGATATCCAACATCGCAACGGGGTCAACGTACGGGTCTCTGGGGCAGTCGGTGCAGCGGATGTGACCGCAGTCTTCGCACTTCTTGCTGCCCGCCATGAATAGCGTTTGGCACTCATGGCAGTTTCTCCTGACGCGCTGGCGGGGCTTCTTATGAACCAAGTCTTGGCCACCCGTCTTGCTCGGCCGGGTGAGGATGACACCCTTGTCGGCGTAAGAGTAGTCGGCAATGATGGGTGGGTTCTCCTTGTTGGCCTTGAGAATGGCCTCTCTCCTTCTATGGCTGGCGAGCCGCTCGGCCTCGGTGCGCTTCGGCGGGTAGCGGGTACATTTGGCGCAGCGGACGTGCTCGCAGTTGGGGCACTCCTTGGCTGCGGCAAAGGTGACATCGCACCTATGGCATGTCCGGCGGATACGGATGCGAATCGGTCTGTCTATGCGCAGGACGGTGTCGTCGTCAGCGGCGGCGACACTCTTCCAGTCCGAGGCCTTGATCTCCAAGCCGTATCGCTCAGCCAGCTTCTTGGCCCGTTGCTCAAACAGCTCCGATCTGGCCAGCTTTGTGACGCCTTCCATGCCTTCGTAGCGTCTCCGGGCCTCGGCGGCCGCTGACAATGGCGTCGCCTTGCTGTATACGGGTCAGTCAGGATCAACAATTGTAGATGACGCTGCCGCACATGGGCAAGTCTCGTCGGGAAAGCGACCTCGGACGAATTGGGAACGGAAAGATGGGTTCCAGTCTTGATCGTACCTTGCAGTAGCCGGTTCCTTTTTACCAGCGGTTGATGACGAGGATTCGCCTTTTTTCAATGCGATCTTGACCTTGGACAGCACCTTGCTCAGGCCCTTCTTCTCCCGGTCGTCCCTGGGCGCCGACGGCCCTTGTTGTGCCGGTGAGCCCATGGTAGGCGAGGGAGGTATCGCCGTTGCCGGTGACGGACTGCAGTGGCAAGGATTGGGTTGTGCAAGCCCAAACGGCCAGTTAACAAGGCGTGGGAGAGAAGCGAAAGGTCGCACAGAGCGGTGGCACGGCAAGGCAAGCGCACACGGTTCGTGTCACGGCAATGTGACACGTCCTGCAGGTGGAGGCAAAAGCAATCAATGAATTGCTGGGCCCTGCGGCTCTCGACGACGATGCCACGGGGGGCCTTTGCCGGCGGAGACTTGGTCGACGGTCTGACGGTGTGTTGTCGCTGTGGTGTGCGGCGCTGGGGTAGGAAGAGGAGGGGATCGCAACAACGAGGCCTGGCAGCTGGTGAGGCCGAGGGTATGTCCCGAGAGGCGCACGGCGGAGCAGTTGCGAGTATAGGGAGGCAAGGCAAGGCAAGGCATTAAAGAAGGGGATCAGAAGCGGGTAAAATCTCGAGGCGAGAGTCCAGGGAGACGCCAGAAGAAGAGGCAATGGTGCGGTGACGAGACCCCGGCGCTGGTGGTGTGGACTGTGGGGGCGTTCCGCTGAGGGCCGGCTTCGTCTGGTACCCGGTACGACGGCCGTCAACCGTGAGGCGCGGAGATGCCAACGAGCAGCGCGGCGCCACGGTACCGACTACCTTGCGAATGCGACCCTGCGATGGAACAGCACCTCACTGAGCAGCGCGAGCGCCAACGGGATACCGAGCGACAGGCTCGCTCCCGGGGCGGACCACGCACCCACTACACCCACTAAACCCACTAAACCCACTAAACCCGCCCGCCATGCAGGAAAAGCCCAGTGGGGGTGGGATTTGGGCCAGGGCCCAGGGAGCCGGAGACGACAGAACGAACGGGCGAGCGACCTTGGGAGGGACTCGGGCTTCCAGCCAGGGATTTCTGCACTGCACCATCCATGGACGGATGGATGCATGGATGCATGGCTGCATGGCATGGGACCGCCAACCGGGAAGACAGTGGACGGCTGTTTATAGCGGACCCCCACTACTGGGACGGGCGCGTCCAGAGCACCGGAGCACCTCCAGAGGTTCCCGAGGTCCTGTCCGGCGGCTGCAGTTGGCTAATTCCTCCGGAAATACTCCGTCACTGGCTTCCACCCCGATCCCATCCTCCCATCGTTTCTTTTGGTGGTGGATAGCCTACTCGTTGTACATGCTTTTGGTGGTCGGGGGCGCCATGGACCGAGCCCAGGGTTCTGGGAGGGTGGTGTGGTCTGCTGCCGGTGCAAGGACCTGGCTTGTTCGCCATCGACACACGCCGATGGTCGTTGGCCGGCGTCCGCGTCCGCGTCCTCGTCCGCATCCGACAGAGCGGTGCCAATGGGCGTTGCAGGCTGCTCCGACACGGCGGGTGGACGGGGAGCGGCGGGGATGCCACTGGGCGTGCGTCAACGAGGCATTCGCAGTCTGTTCTCGCACCTCATAACTTGCTGGCACCGGCTACAGGAGACGACGGGCGTGGCAGCAGACGTCGTCTCCCCAGAGCTGCAGACGATTCCTGCAAACGCAAATGACCTGTCCTCGACGCCACGAGCCGCGGCCGCCACCCATCGGTGCATGACCCTGACGAGAGTCGCGGACTGATGTCGGCAAAGCAAACACGAGGACGCAAGATGACGCTGCACTGCCAGCCTGGACCGTCGCGTATGTATTGCATCGAGGCGAACTGGACGGCTCCAGGCTCCATTGCCACCGACGTGCAGACGTGCAGCGCTGGACGCGCGCACAGCAGGTCGGCCCTCCATCTAACCCGGACGCTGGAAGGAACCCAGGGGCATCGACCGCAACTGCCTCTTCCCGTGGCCAATGCAGCTGCCTCAGGTTGACAACACCATCGGTTGAGCCATCGTCTCTTCATCACTCTATCTCACACCTCGCACGCATGACCCAGGCGCGACAGATTTTATACGTACGCACGATTCGCGCCCGCGCTCGGGTTGAATGGATGGAGGCGGCCATCGATACGACCGATTTGGTGGTGCCAGGAACCCAGCAACGCGGACCACTGACCCCAGCTAGGCTACCACTGCCGCCGCCGTCCGGATGATGGCTTCGGTCCCCGCACGCCCGCCTCTGCTGGCGCCGTGGCTCCAAGGATTGAATGGATGAATGGTTCCATGACTCCGCCGGCGGCTTTCTGATGTGTCAGTTCTGCGCAACAACGCTGGCCACGGGTCGTCGTGGCTGCTCCGAGAAAGGGGGACGAGGGACGGATGTTCAACAAGCCCGCGCCCGCCTCCACTGTCCATCGCCCACCAAGGACCCGAGGCGGCGAGGCCGCAGATGGCGGCCGTCATATCCATCGCCATTGGCATCCTCTCCATCAGGGATGTTTCAGGCTGCCCGCCACTTTCACTCTCCGAGAACCTCATCATCATATTTCCAGTTCCGCTGTTCTCGCTCAACCTTATTAGGCCTATCCCATCCTTGCCTCCGGAGGCTGACGATTCGTCATCTGGCTTGATTCGATGCCAAAAACCTTACCCGGACGACTGCCGTCAGGCACCAAGCAGACAGGCGCGCATCAAGCTAGGCAGTTCAGGCTACTGGTGCAGTCATGGCCTTCGTCTTCTGGTTCCCTCTTCCTTGATTTCACCCCCCCCTGGGTTCACCCTCCGTACCGGTTCGCCCGTTGACCAGGCAGGGAGCCCAGGCAGCATCCTGGCAACCCAGACAAAACATGTCATCCAACGAGGCTCGTTGGGGGAAGCCCACTGCCCCTCTCCCAGCTGACGGGAAGGAAGGATCTGGCAGGGGTTCCGTCCATGCATGCGCACTGATTGGGAACGACATCAACCTCGACTAATGCTGTGCTCCACCGACCCGGAGCGCTGGACAGCGCGACATGTGTCCTGCATGTCCTCGCCCTCCTGCGTCCGACGAGTACAACCGCCGCAATGCCGCCGTCGTTCGGGGACTAGACTGACCAGTCAACTGGTTTAACCAGTCTCGCATCTTGGTGAGAGGCCATGGCTGAAAGGCTCAACGCCACAGCCCTTGTGTCACCACGTCGATATGACCATCTCAAGATCCGGCCTTTCACGGGATAACACAACCCTCGGCCCCATTAAACCCGGCAGCAACAGCACCGCCCGTGATAACCTTCCTGGCGGACAGGCCTTTCGGGATCACGGCGCTGCACCTGCAAACGTATACTTCGACCCCCGCAAGAAGCACTCGATGCAACCCTGCCGTCGCGCCAGCGCATCCACCGCAAAGCATCGCTGTGCTTGAACCAGCCCTGCTTGTTAATCTCAAGAAGAGTGCGGGAGTGAAGAGTCTGAGCTAACGGCATGTCGTCACTTGTGCGTCTTCTGGGCACCAGCACCAGCCTGTCGGTGCAGGAGGTGTTGGCCCTGGTCGTTTGTGTCAGCTGTTTCACGCTCCCAACAGCAGCTTCGACTTCGGCTCCGATGGGACGGCAAGTGCTGACTTGGTCTTGATGGCTGTCCTTACCAAGCTTGTACGGCGTTCAGCAGCTGCGCCGACATAGGCCTACCTCGTACCAGGCCGGTGGGCCGCCCGACGAATCGTGGTGTGGATGTGTGGCACATTTCGCGCTGCAGGGCACAGACGTGACATCCAAGCTGTTCTCTCATCAACGATTGCCTTCGTTCCGCCAAGGAGTTCGCTGGACTGGGGTCTCCTTCCTGGCAGCAAAGGTTTCATCCCATGACAGCGGCAGCGAGAATGCCACTGGCGCCTCTGCTACACAATCCCGGCGCCTCCCACGACGCCTTGTCTGGACAGTGGCTCGAAGCATCAGTGCCTGACGCCTTGCCCGGTCAAACTGTCCCAAGTGGTCGGTCACCAAGTGCCGGTTGTGCAACTAATAAACCTTTTAATAAGCTGCTCGGTCCCAGCGGAGCGGTTACACCATGATTACTCGCCCCGCCGATGGGAGGACGGTGTGGGTTGATAAGAGCCCACACCGCTTCGTTGGTGGAACGGCTTGGTAGCAGGGACCAGATCTAAACTGGACGTGCTTCCACGATCCTCTGCAGACTGCTTCGTACTTCGCGCATCTGCTCAGAATAGAACACGGGCCAATTCCAACACCCTGGGTATTTGGCCAACTGGCCTGGAGAGACCTCGAGTCTCCTGCAGGATTAGCACTCGGCCACTCAGCTCTTCCGTTGGTTGCCAACACCAAACAGACCAGCTCACAGCCGAGAATCTCGTGCTCCAGATGAAGATCCATTTGCTGCTATCCCGACGGGGAACTGTTGGTCGTGTCCCCAGTTTGCCCAACGATTCGCTGATGAAAATGGCTGCAGGTGTTTGCTCTGCGGCCCCTCTTCATGAACGAATCATTTGAGCCCATCGGTGGAACAACAACACACCTTCAGCACATGAAAGCTTGTCGAGACACCACAGGCAAATACGGACCTTGCTCCTATCGCCTCCGGCGTTTCGAGAGACGTGGTAGGGTTGTCGTCGGTTCCATGTGACAGCCTATCAATTACCACGGCATGTATGCCTTGGACAAAGACTGGCTGCAAAGGGAGCTGGCCTGCCTCATTGAAATCGGCCAATGTTGTCGCATCGAGCAGCGCCAATACCCCTCGGTCTTTTGGTCTGGCGCCAAACTTCGCATACAGACTATGGCATCGAGGGGACTTGAGGACTGGCAATGCGTTCAAG
This sequence comes from Tolypocladium inflatum, assembly GCA_003945565.1. Classification (NCBI taxonomy): domain Eukaryota; kingdom Fungi; phylum Ascomycota; class Sordariomycetes; order Hypocreales; family Ophiocordycipitaceae; genus Tolypocladium; species Tolypocladium inflatum. The sequence goes on along the minus strand of QEPE01000009.1, from coordinate 3,049,307 downwards.
CCGGGAAAACAAGGCCTTGAGCTGTTGCATCGGGATTCGGACATGCAGCACGAGACGCCATTCCTCATGTCTGTTGTTTGGCTGGGTAGCGACACCGCATATGCATTGCACTTTGCTCTTCCCTCCACGGGGGACAACAACGGCCCCAAGGCCGTCAATCAGGGTCACCCGAAAACCACTCACGCTGCCTTGGGAGGTTTCCACGGCTGGCCAGTCTTTTGGGCCCAGGCGGTGGCCTGGTCTTTTCGTTGATACTGTCTCAACTCGTGATATGTAGGGCCGCCCTTCCCTAGCGACCTGGTACATGATGAGTCGCTCCTGTTTCTGGGGCCTTCGCATCTCCGACCCAGCGCGTGGGGCGAGAGTAGACGGGACATGTGAGCTCTGACGATTTTTCAGGTGGCCCGACCCAGCATATGCGGGCTCCTCTGCCCAACAACATGCAGATGCAGCTGGTGCGCCTGTGGGCCGCGAGGACAGTAGAGATGGGCAGGCATTCTTGGCATCTTCATCATCGTATCATCGTGGCCCATGCTTCAACGGGTCTTCTACGAGTATTGATGCAAATCTGCTAGTACTCGTACGTAGTGAGTGCAGGTAGAGGCCGTCACCCCCACACTTGAGAGATTGACAGGGAACGGCTGCCTTGCCACCCGTGTTTCTTGATGCCTCGAATACAACAGTCTCGGGTATGTATGTCTTGTGTCGTGTGTCTGTCTTTCGGGTTATGGCTCTGCATACCGCAATCGACCCGTTCTCGTCACTGGGGGGATGGCGGATCCTTCGGATGTTGGATTGGTAATAGCGGTCTTTCAGAACGTGGCCTGACACTGGGCGGTCTCCATGCGCACGCCCGATATGCGTTTGCATATTCGTACATCATCCCTACGGAGGGGACTTTTGTTTTCCCGAGTGAGTGGAAATTGCGCGGGCATGAGTGCCGCCCATGGCTGGGGATCCGGGGTCAATAATAATACGTACTATTTGTACTCCGTACGGAGTAGTTGGAAATCAGAAGTCACAGGTGGCGGCGGGGAAGCAAAGCGAATGCAACTCGAGACTGCACCGTTCAACATGGCAGGTAAGAAGACATCGGGAGAAGATTTCGCACAACTACCTGCCTTCTGAAACTTAAATGACGATAATGGCCGAGAGTAGGGACGCATATATCACGAGGTTGGCAGGTAGACTCGGAGACTGTCGCTGTCGTCGGTATGGACTAGTTGCGACTGGCGGACGCTATGACGAATCTGGCGTGGTGAGCTTGGTGTGTCACTTCGGCTCATCGCCGGCAAAGCTCGCCAGGGGCAACTTCATTTTATTATCGTGACGGGAAACGCGCTCTGCTTCAGAAGCCAAACCTCCACCTTTCACCCTCACACTCACGCTCCCAGCTCACGCAGCACGAACACGCTCCTCGCACGATACGCCTTGTAAACTCGGACGCACTCGCTCCCTTCAGCGCCCCGGACTGTGCAACTCCCTCGCGCACAGTCGATCCCCCTTCTCCCTCAAATCTCGCGATAAGCTATATGCAACCTGAGCCTCCAGAGACTCCAGAACAGCGTCCTCAGCCAACCAACTCATCGGCCCCTTCCCTCCCCGTTCAAGATGGCTACCTTCACCATGAACCAAGCGGCCTCCATCGTGTCCGTTCCGCCGACTCCGGCGGCTCTCGCAGCGCCTCGCCACGCTCCGTGTCGGACGGTCGACGCGACTCTCTGGACGGAGTCGATGCCGATAGACTCGACGAGAAACTGCGCGGATTGAGTCTCCGCGAGGGCAGCGGTGGTCGTCGCCGCCCTGCTGCTGGCCAGAGGATTTTTGACTACGAGAATGCCTTGACTCCGCCCACGCCGAGACGGGCCATGGGCTTCAAGGTCATCAAGCGCTCTGACTCATCCAATGGCGTGCAGCTCACGGATTTCCCCAATGGTCAGTGCAGCCGAGTTTGATGGCGTTGCGAATTACACATGCTGATGTTGATTGACAGAGATTCTGACGCACGTCTTGTCGCATCTCCATCCTGACTCGCATGCCTCCGTCGCCCTGGTGTCGAAGCGCTTCTACGCGCTCGTAACGACCCCGCACGCATGGCGGATGGCGTTCATGCGGTACTTCCCGGGACACACGGTGCTCGAGGGCAGAGCTGCAAAGGCGGATGCAGATGTGTGGGCCGAGACTGCGTCGGACCTCGTGCGTTTCGAAACTCGATACTTCGGTCGACTCACTCCCCTTGCCACGTGGAGAAGCGAGTACCTGTTTAGGACTCGCCTGATCAGAAGTTTGGCACGAGGCAAGCCGGGCACCAGCGCCGGAGGCATCGGCTCCTCGGGACGCACCGGCTCGTCTGGAAAGAAGAAGGGCGCCGTCCTGACGTACAACTCGAAGCTTCCATGGCTGGTTACAAACGTCCATGCTGTCTTCTCCAATGGAAAGAAACCGCCTCGAGCTATACATGGAACCAGTGATCTCGGCGTGGCTACCATGAGCGATCCCACGAGCGGCAGAGTTGAAAAATGGGGCCTCGAAGACCCCTTCACTGCTGCCCAGCTCGACGAGGTGGCTCCAAACGTCGTGCCATACGGCTTAGGAGATGGCCCCGCCGCCACGCCTAACGTTATGGATGTTAGCCAACCGTATGGAATCCTATCAGGCGAGGGAGTTCCAGGTGGCCGCGCCTACTTCAGAGGAGTCAGCGAGATGTGTGGACGGTACCTGGGTGCAGAGAGTGGTGTCGTCGACACCTATCCTGACATACCGAGAATACCCGAGATGTCAGACGCCATTTGCAGCGTTTGGATAGCTAAATCTTCGGCGGTACCGGCCACCACTCAGTCCATGTGCGGTATGCTGACTGGCTCCGCGTTGGGAGTGGTCACTGCCTATGCCCTCGGCTGGGACCCAAGTGGGCCAAGGTATGCAAACGGCGACATGACAGCCCGTTGGGTCCTCAGCCCTGGCGTCCCTATCATATCACTCAAGGTCGACGACAACTACAGCGTGAAGCGCAGATCGTCGGGTCGGGTATGGGCCGTTGCTCTGAACGCGCTGGGAGAAGTGTACTACCTGACCGAGACGCCTGCCATCACAGTTGGCCGTGGAAGTGGCGACGACGTCACCAAGCATGCCTGGCATGCCGGTCGATCGGTATACTGGCATCTCCTTGAGGCCACTCGTCGGGTTGCACGACCGGACGAGCTGGATAACAATGTTGTTCGCGGCGCCTACTTGCCACGTTCTCCGGCAGACTCCATGAAACTCAGCAGGGAGCAGCTCGCCGCCGAGGCTCGTGAGATTGAGAAATTCTTGCGGCACCGGCCTGCTCACTTCCGCAAAGTCTGTGAGGGCTGGGACATGCAACGCAGACTGGAAGTGGACTTTGCGGCCGACGACGGTAAGGGCGCCGGAGAGGGCATATTTGTGATTGACTGTGGTTTGGCAGAGAACCAGCCGGCCCGCATTCATCGATTCTCGCGGGCGCTTATGGTGGTTCAGCCCCCCGAAGTCAAGGCAGATGAGCCCTCATCCACTCCAGCGCGACCCGCAACGTCACTCTTTGGATCCGTCGAGACCAAAACGGCTTTCGATTATCAAACGCCTGAGCCGCAGTCACCGAGGCCGCCACCTCCAACGCCACAGCCAGCCTCTGACTTGGCAGCAAGCCCCCACGACTGGCGCTCCTCGACATTGCAACTCAAGTGCCACTGCCAGGCTACTATATCTGCTAGTGGCATGGACTCTTCTTCCCAATCCCTGCTCACGTTGGGTGAAGATCCTCTTCAAGTTGCGAGAGAGGCGGCTACCGCGTCGGCAACTTCAAGCAAGGCAGACCACGCATCAGCAGAGATACCTGGCCGCAGAGCACGTCTCCTGGCGGTGGGGACGAAAAGCGGAGCGATGCTTGTATGGGATGCCCGGGCGGATGATCATGCGGAGGGTGTTCGTCCGCTGCGCATCATTCAGACGGACTCCCCTGAGATTTCATGCCTTGCTGCCTCTGCGCTGTACCTCGTTCACGGGGGCAGTGATGGTCTCGTACAGGCCTGGGACCCTGTGGCATCGACCACAGACCCCATCAGGACGCTCAACGCCAGATCAAACGGCCGCGTTCCTCGCCATATGATGGTCATGAATCCTGCGCTGCGGGACGGCAACTACTCAGCAGTGGGAGCCATCTACCTTGATCCCGATCCTACGGTCCTCCGCGGCGTGCTGTCTTTTGGGGCGTTCTTGCGGTCCTGGACTTACAGCTCAGCAAACCACCCAACGGGTCGCAAGCGGCGACCAAGGCACTCGGATATTCACGGTCGCCTCGCCAGCCGCCGACTTGGTGGTACCGTATCTGGCTACATCGCGGCTGAGGAAGCCGAGCTTCGACGAGAAAATGAACAGCGAGCTCGGGAGCAGGCGCGCCTTCGCAAGCGGTTCGGGCTCGGAGCTCTGGGGGACTTGACTGAAGAAGAGGCGATGCGCTATGCGCAACTGGTCTCCGAAGAAGCCTACCGTCAGGATGAACAGCGGCGAGCCAGCGACTCGGCAGCCGATGCCAGCCTGGATACTGCGTCGTCGTTCAGCGAGACGACGTCGGATACCATGACGCCGGAGCCCAGCGTCACCGACGCCAGCCCTCAGCCAAACATCGTGACGGATGACGAGAGCGAATTCGAGCAGCAAATCCAGCAAGCGATTCGGCTATCACTGCTCGAAGGGGTGAATGACCTGGGCCAGTCTCCGCGAGGCAACAGTTCTGGCGAGTTTGAATACCCCATCAACTACAAGGCCAAGGCGGGCAAGAGAGGCAAACAGTCCGGGTCAGCGCCGTCTTCGCCGTCTTCGCCGTCAGCCAGCCACACACCCATAAACGGGCCGCTGCGGAGTGGTGATGAACCATGGCAACGAGATGCAGCAGAGGACAAGGACCTGGCACTCGCTCTCAGCCTCAGCATGCAGGACCAGCACGAGACAACGTCGCCGCTGCCATCAGACTTGGGGCTCGGCGTCCAGAACGAGGAGTTTCCGCCGCTAGACAGCGAAGGGGTTGGAAAGGGGAAGGGGATCCCGAGGTTGTAGAGACGGACAAGCCTTTTTGTGCCACTGTTGGAGGACAACATGGACTTGTGTGTGCGTGTGGTATGTGTGTGCGTGTTTGACGTATTTGATTCTTGAGAGCGGCTTGTAGCCGCTTTTGATATTTGAAGAAGAGATTTGTTTGCCAAGCAGATAGCGACAGAGCGCGGGTTCACTTCAAAGGAGACGGCAGTTTATTGTTTCAACAGCTTGGCCCACCTCGTCGTTCAACACAGTGGCTTTGGTTATCAAACGGAAGACGTTACTTTGTCGCCCGAAGTCTCTATTGTGATCCGTGCATCCGCTTCCGTCATCGATATATCTCAGTCTCAAGTCTGATCGGCAGAAGCAAGCGGACCAATGCATATCTGTACCCGCTGCTGAACCTGTAAACTACGCGCCAGGCCGGTCTTGTCACTATGAATGGGCACAGCATTGAAGTATCCTAGCTTCTGGATTCATCCACTCTCCCTCCGTCCCTGTCTCCCCATCCCGGCACGGGCAGGACTATGATTACACGAAAAGAAGTCACGCATATATGGTACAGCAGCCACGGGGCAGAGGCAACCCAAAAAGAGTCTTCGTCCCTCCGAAATGCCACGCAGGTGAAAAGGTCCCGAGTCCCCCTAAGCCCCAGCAAACCGTGGGTATCGTCACATCGCGAAAAGAAACAAAGCCGCCCTTGGAAAAGAAGCCAGGAACACCCCAAAGGCCCAGGCTCGTCCGTGCACAGACAACACAATGATAACCCTGTCCGTCATGCCGAAATCTTCCAACGTTCTGGTCTATGCACCGGATGCCGTCCCGCCGCGGAGAGAAGTCTCGAGTCAGCCCCCCCCCCCTTTTTATGTCCTTCTTATCCCAAAAACAAAACGCCAATCGCTATGCAAACAGCCATCCATCCGACGCATATGTCGGGCCTCAGCAAACTCCCCCCGTTATCTTCATCAGTGTCATGATGCGCTGCCGTCTCCACAGGGAAGTCATTAAGCCACGTGCCCGTTGGGGCAATTGTCGTGGTGACCGCAGAGCCGAAGGGATATGTGAGGGTCATAGTCGCGGCTATAACCCCCGTGGGCCCGACGGTGAATGTCTCCCCGGCAATCACCGTTGTCGTCCAGTGGGTTCCGGGCCCGACCGTAAATGTCACACCGTTGATGACGGCGATGGAGGGCGCGATTCTCGAGATTGTCACTCCTCCTACGATCTCGTAGCTCGTCGTTGAGGTATCTGCTGACGGCCCACCCATGACCATGCCGTGAACTATAACGCCCGAAGGCCTGATGGAGATTGTCTCGCCGTTGACCACTTCCGTCATCTCCGGAATGCCAGGGCCATAGGTGAAGGTTGTTGAGTGTATGACAACGACACTTCGCCCAATGGCGGTGAGCAGCTCACCGCCATTTATCAAGACATCAGTCTCACGCGCCGGCATGACAGCGTCGAAGGATAGCATTTCCCCCCCGACCACAAGAGTCCCTGGCCCGATGGACACGCGCTGACCGTTTACAACGGTGGTGGTGCCCCGTTCCGGAATGGTCACCGTGGCACCACCGACGATGGCCTCGGACCCCGTGATAGTCACAGGTAGGCCTCCCACTACGCCGGTCGTCGGTGTCGCTATCGAGACGGCAGTTCCGGCTGGCGCAGGCTTTTGGACCGTTGCGCCCTCTCCCAAGATGGCGGTGGGGTAAATGGTGAACGTGCCACCACCAACGGTCACAACAGAGGTCTGGCTGGGCCCCAGGTCCGAAAACGTCTTGTCGTTGATGATGACTTGGGTTCCCCGAGCGGTGACTTTGAATGTGGGCTGGGGTCCTTTGCTGATGCTCTCTGCATCAGGAATAGGATGAGAACCTCCTCCGGAAGTGCCCCCTCCGGAAGTGCCCCCTCCAGGATGTCCCCCTGGACTCCCACCGTTGTCGGCGGTCTTGTGGTTTCCATTGTCAGGGTTTCCACCTGGTCCGTCTAGACCCCCGGATGGAGTGTAGGCAGGCACGGGCTCTGTAGGAAACACGACAGACGGGTTCTTGTCCGTCGTGATGAACGTGATGACAGGGCGGTAGGCCGAGGCAAGTTCTTTGGGTTTTCGGCTACTAGGACCTTGGAGAAACACCGAGGTGAAGATATTGGAAGGAGCCACACCTGTGAAGACCCACGGAACGAAGGTTGGCACGCAATAATTGGGCGTAACCAGGGTCTCGAATGGTGGAGTATAGTCGCCCCTGTTACCGTAAAAGGTCACTGTCGAGGTGTATACGACAGAGAATTCCGTCATGAGCTTGGTGCTATCGTCGGGGAGGCTGGTGCATTTACCCGTCGCCGTCGCGATAGGTCTAGTATAGTCGATGGTCGTGTTTCCGACCCTTGTAGGCGGCGCGGTGCATACAGAAGCCGTGGCATTGATGGGGCATTCGATTGTAATAGACACAACGGGCCCTGGCGCATGAGGCGAAGAGGTAGTGATGGTGGCGTTGGCTGGCCTCGTCGATGGTTGTGAGGAAGCTGACGTTTGCTGGGCCGAGTTCCCACTCTTTAGGGATGTCGAATTCAGAGCGCCGGAGGGTATGGAGGACGACGTCGTTGCGGACGACGAATTTGCGCTAATGGAGCCATGGCCCGAGGCGAATAGGCTGGATGTCGAGGATGAAGGCGGCGCTTTGTCGGAGCTTGTGGGGTCGGCTGGCGTTGAACCCGAGAGTTGGGGGGAAGGTTCTTGCAGGGCGGTCGTCGTGGAGGAGACTGAAGTTGGCGGGGATGTCGACCAAGTGCTATTTGCCGAGGGATAGAACCGTTTGTTGCCAAAGTTGAGAACGTCTACGCGAGGGGTCAGGCACAACGGTCAGCTAACGGCCCAGCCGACGATGCCAAGGCAAGGCAAGGCAACGCACCACGCCTTCTCGCTGCAGATGCAGACTGGGTGAAGATGGCCGCGCAGAGCAGCAGGGCCGCGTCGACTCTCATCGTCGGCGGCTTTCGGCGTCGTCGTCGGGGGCGGCGGCGGCGGGTTGGACGAGGCGGCGGCGGGTTGGACGAGGCGGACCACGAGAGTCGGATGGACGCAGGACGGGACGATGCGACGTCAGCCATGGAGCGGCCAGGGAAGTCGACGATGCGAGCCCAACACGACCATGACGGATGAAACAGAAGGACGGCTCGACGCACTTCGTACTCGTGGACGCATCAATCAGCCGCCGGGAGGGTGGACGCTTGCGAGACCGCGGGAGAGCGAGGTTGTGCGGAGAGACGCCGGCTGGGGGTTTTGAGAGCCCGGGCGACCTGACGGGATCCTCAGCGGGACCTTGAAGCCTGGACCTCGAGATCCGGGCACCGACACCTTACTCGGACTCGTGCCTGTGCTGAGCAGTCACCAGTGGCGTCAGCAGCCAGCACCGGCTGAGCCAAGCCGCGTGCACTGTGGCCAGCCCGGCTCGGCGCGCTCCACAGGAGGCTCGCCCTGCGCGGGTGGTTCCAGCAGGTCCCGTCTCAGAGGGGCCGTCGACGCCAGCTAACAAATCGGGACAAGGGGTCGGCCCAACTGCCAACGGCCCTTCTGGGCCAACGTTGGCAAGGCTAATGCCCCGTGGAGTCCAGGGCCCCGCCGAAATTTGGGGGATCCCCACCCGTTGGTCGCCTGCCCAAGCTTGGGTCGTTCGTTCTCGGGCCCCGAGTCCAGCTCAGCGAGTCAGAGCCCGCATGTCGCATTTGAGTTCTGACCCCGGCCCTGTCTGTCCGTCTCTGCTCTTGGCCTGCCCTTGCCGGTGCAGCCTCCTCGCCGAGTCCCGTCTCCTCTCTCGCGCTGTCGTGCAGCACTATCGGTCGTCGGCCCTGGTGGCGTCCACGGGAGCAGCAAGATAACCAAATTATGCGTTATTGCCAGTAGTTGTGTCGGCGTTTCCACTGCATCTTCGTACTCATGGGTCGGGCGTTCGTGCTGCCCTTCGTCAGTCTTCACCGAGAGCCGCGTCAAAGGCCCTCCAGGCTCTTTTGTACATGCGCACATACGGTAACTAATACGTGCCCTGCCCATATGCGCGGACGGACGGTGGATCTCATGTGCAATGACGGGCGGGCGGATGCTGGAGCGAGCCGACGAACCGATGCAACAATGTGACGGCCAGACCAAGACGGCGAGACAAGCAAGATGATGGGCCGCGCTCAGTCCTGCCGCCTGGCCCTTGGCCCGAGGTCGTGACCCCGTCGTTGGAATGCTGCCATGCTTCGCCTGGCTTCGTCCCAAACGAGCTCGCGCCCACACCTGGTGCTGAAAAGCTTCATTCCGCCCTGTGGACCAGAGTGTCTCATCAACTCTCATTCAGAAGCACTCACCGCCGTTCTGGTCGATGGCTTTCGTGGCCAAACAAGGGCGGCATGTGTCAACGTCTCTGACGGGTAGGCCTACTCCGTCGTCAATCTCCGAGGTGTTTTGCGCAAGTAGGGGTTCGCTGCGTCCGAGACCTACGTGGCTTGCAGTGGCCAACTCTGGTGCGACGGCTGTGCTCACTCGCGAGCAGGGCAGGAGGGACAGTCGCCTTCCCAGCATGGACGGCTTTGCATCCAACGCCTCGTCGAAATACCTGCGTCTGACCCGCCGCACACACGATGAGTAGACGCTTGCGTTGAAGTGTCGCCCGTAGTATGGGTAGTCGCATGTGGTCGAAGTCGTCGTCGCACAGCGGCCCAGGCGCCCGGCACGGCATGCCCTGCCGAGGCCGGATCGCGGTACGCCGGCCAACAAGAGCCAATGCCCCCCCGGCTTATCGGCCTCCTGAGAGCAGCACAGGCAAGACAGGATTCCTGATCCTCTCTCCCTTGTCTACCCAAATTACGGGTCTGTCTTGTCATGTGGGGAAGTACCGGGATTGAAGCAGGCGGAGAAACGCCACTACGAGCGGCACTTCCTGTGAAAGGCTTGAAGGCTTCAATGTTCAAGAGGCGAGATGGTGGCCGCTGTTGTGGGCCCTGCTCTCCTGCCCGCCTTTCCATCCCGTCTTTGGGTCAGGAGTCTGTGGCCTCGACGGCTGGGCATCTTGTATCGCAACTCGAAATGACGACGAAGACTCCGCTTCATCGATGTGTCCATGCCGCTGCAGGTCGCAGTGGAGGAAGCCAGTCAATGGCTAGGTGGCCCAGATTGGCAAGTCCACTAATAACGGCAGGTCCCCGCGAGTACGGAGTAATACTCCGTAGCCATTGCTGCATTCACATCATGCCAAAGTCTTGGCGAGAAGCTGAGGAGAGCTGGTGTCTCAAAGAACACGTCTTCTTTTCCAGCGTATGCTGCTTTCTTCATTGCGCAGCACGTGTGGTGATGTGCGTCGAGACGTTTCGTAGACTCGTCCCCAGTACCGGGCATCGCTCCGCCTCTGCCATTCGTATTGGGTCACCTCGCGGCGCCGAGGTCGTAGCTGTGCGTACAAGTCTGGACTTGGTATCCGACGTCGTTTGCCAGCGTCTTCGGTTCACGCCATCCGAGCCCCATTGCGGCAAGAACGGGGAAGGCGGCGAGTCTGAAGACCTGCTTTTGAACCACCTTCCGAAGGGGCAAGTGTCCACACGCAGCCAAGCCGATAGACCAAGCAAGTATTGAAATCCTTCAATGTCCCAGCTGGCGGGACGCTGATGGGTATGGCAACCGCACATGACAAGGCCTGGCGTGAGTGGTTGGGGGCTCTGCCGGCTTAACGTTATTGCCTACCACGCCCTCCTCCAGTGGTCCGGCGTAGCTGTCCAGCATTCTTCAGGTATGATGCAGGCGGCTGCTGTGCTTCGGCGTTGGCGTCTGCTTGCCATTACTCGTATGGTTGTGCCGAGACTGTGCTGCAGTTGTGCAGTAGGCATGGGTCCTCGAAGGCCAGCTGCGGGACGTAACGATGGTCTGTACCTTGTCCAGCGGGCCCGTCAAATTCGACTGGCGATGGTATCCCTGAGCGGACGTGGAAGTGCCGTCGTAGCCGCGCTGATCTCCTCGCTTACGTGGAGTACCGCGAGAACAGGTGGCGGCGAGAGTGCTCAAGCACACCCTGGTTCGACTAATAAGCGGCTTCGCTGTCAATCGGCCGCGCCAGGTCGTGATTGTACCGAGTACGCACGCACCTGCTCTTCAACAGCACAGAGGCTGGGAGGCTGGACATAGCCCAACGAGTATGTCCGTACTCGTAAGATGTCATCCGATAACTCACAGGGGCGCGCTGCCTTGGTCTGTCGCGGCAAGATTCGTGGACAGGCAACCGGCCTTCATTGGCTGCGCTATCTACCTGCTCCACAGCGGCGCCCGCCTTCCAGATCCAGGTTGAGCGCAGGGCAATCCTTGGTGGAGAGGCTGCATGTGGCTGCATGGTTGTGACAGGGGCAGGGTTGAGGACCCATGCGACGGCCCCGTTCCTCCGTACGAGTACTCGTAGTTGTTACCTACCAGGCGGGGGAGGCAGCGATGAATCGTTTGACTGCTTTGCCGGCAAAGGCATGAGGATAAGATGATATGTGGGAGCTGTACTCGTATACGGGGCACGGAGTAGTTACGGACTATTTCGAAGTCGTACCCGAGTGCCACGTCAATCCACGTGACTAGCCGAGCCTGCCTCTCATCTCATCTCTAGAGTCATCCTGCGCACCTTTTGGCTCCCTCCCTGGCGCCTTCTCCCGGCGACCGGTAGTGCAAGGATCAGGCTGACATCTGCCGAGAAAGATCGCCGGAAGGGTGATGGATCGCAGCGCGCGTGGGCACGAGGCTACGAAGTATTACTCACGAAGTACTCGCACGAGTACAACTCAATCGCAATCGACGACTACTTGTGCCGAAGGGGATGAAGCGGCTGGTTCCTGGAGACATTGCTTTGCTGATCCTGGCGAATTTCGCATTCACCGCCTACAATAAGCCGCCCGAAGAAGCAAAGCCGGGGCGCCCTCCCGTCACCAGGGGCATAGTGAGACTTGTCTCCAATAACTTTTGCGGCGGAAACGACGCTCGTTGCTGCTCGGAAGAACAGGGCAGTCATCCAGCCGCCTCGAGTTGTTCGAGGCGGCAGGTATTTCGTTCATTGCTCACGATGATGCAGGATTGCGCTTGGTCCCGATGGAGCGACGGATCGGGACCGGCCCCGCGAGATTGATGAGACTCTACTCCGTATCCTTTGTGTTTGGTTCCATTTACTCTGCCTCAGCATCACGGGAGCGAAGGCACCTTGTCAGTGACGACTCACCGGCCGCTTGCTGTGCTGCAGTGGCGTACTTCGTACGTACGGGCTGGGTGACGAACGGCTGCGAAGTACGTCCGTAGGCATGGACTGTTTCGCATATTGCATGTCCACGCTCGAGGAGCCAACCGGCCTGTCGGTGATCGGTTCGACTCGCTCGGTGCAAGTGCCCGCGAAGCGTGACGAAAGGAACAAAGAAGACGTCACGTACAAAGGCACGTCGCACTTGGGTCGAGTTCCAGATGTGTTGAGGCATACCATTCGCTCAGTGCGGTTAGCGTCGTCGCCGCTTTCTTTTCCTCGCCCTCGAGCGCACTCCCCAGCTTCCATCCCTCGTCATTTTCAAGACATCCCAAGCACGTCTGGTCTGCCGCAGCGCAGGTGCATAATCTCATTTCGAGCCACGGCGCAGACAGAAACGGTGCCGCCTCCAGCGAGCGGCGCACCGTAACGAACGGGCGGCAAGACTGGGTGCGACCTGAAGGTCACCTCATGGCATGTAAGTCAATGTGACGCGCAGGGAGACGACCCAACAGCCTGGTCGTGTGCCGCCGTCAGTACGGAGCACGGAGCATGCCATCGCCGCCGGAGATGCACACGCGGTCGCCATCGCGGCCGCCTGCTCGAGAATTCCTCAGAGGGGCCGATGCCGCAGTCGACTCGCATCGGAGTCTGGTCTACTAGGTACCGTACCTACTAATGGCACTCCGTAGCGCGGGGTAAGCTCAGCAGTTGCCTCTAGCGGACAGCGGACGCTGCGCCATCTGGATGGACCCAAGGATCGCTCCCCATCGGTGACGGGAGGTGAAGTCGTGTCTCTCCCCAAGGCACCTTGACACCTCGCCTCGTGGTCCGTGGCCTGAGACTGCGGAAATTGGGAGCGGAACCTGCGCAGTTTTGATTCAGTTTGGTGATCCGCGGAGTTCAGTCCAGCCTGCGTTGCTGCGCAAAAGCGGCGTCGTGGTGTTCTGGACGGTACGATACAGTGCGAAATCTCCGCTGCTCCGGGCGCTCTGCCGCTGCCAGGACGTACCTAGGTACGAATACCTACCGTACCTACCTACCTAAGGAAGGTACTTCGTACCTGAGCTGAGGTGGCGGTTCCCATCTCATCTCAGACGGCCTGCCACCCGTCGCCTCACTCCCGTCTCCATTCTCCATTCTCCGTTATTATTCTCCAGGCGCATTCTCCAGGCGCTCCCGTTCATACTCCACGGGCCCTCCCCGTGCCGTACCTCGCGCCCTCTCCGTCCATTCATCCTGGATCCATTTGTTCAATCCGTCGAGCGGCCTGCCTCGTGCAACGTAAACTCTGCTCCGTCATCCCCAGCTTGTCGACGTCGGCCCGCAGGCCACCCGCCTTCCAACGCCATCTAACCTTCGTCCCACGCTGCGACGGCGTCTTTTGCCCTGCCACGTCTCGTATACACGGCGAGGCACTGGCCGGGCCCGGGGCATGAGCTGCGTCGCAGCCAGGGCACAAACACCGACGGCTGCGTGCGCGCACATGGACTCGGTGCCTCACGGATTCAAGCGTTTCTGGGCGAATCGCCCCATGAGCCCGGGGAGGATCCCGACGACTCGGTAATCTGGGGGGGACCTCCCGCGCCGGAAACACCCGCCCTGTTGGTCGGGAAGCCACGCGATGCGGCTCACGAACTCGGCCGCGGCTCTTTCTGCCGCTATCGTCGCCCTCGCTGGCGTGGCTCGCGCCTTGGATCCTGCACCCGTCGCCTTGCAGGCCAGCGACTGGTCTGTCTTGCCCACGTTTCCTCGCCTCGCCTGGCCTGGTGTCTCGACCGCTGACCATTGCATGCAGGCTGGGCATAGACGGCAATTGGTCGACGGTTTCGTTCCTACTGGGTTCGAACTCTGATTATGTCAATGTTTTCGTCAGCACATCACTCTCCGAGTTTTGGGCGGTAGGACCGGGAGGATGTCTTGAGAGTACGTCTCTGTCCCTTCGCTCGCTCCACGGTGGTGCACGACCTGGACTGACTTGGGGATGCAGAGGAGCCTCATTGTGCCACTGCTCGTGGGGGCATTTACAGTCCGACCAAGTCGAAGCACTGGTCTCCAATGGGACTGTGGCAGCTGGGGCTCCAATACTTGGGCTACAGGGGCAATGGAGAATATGGCCTCGACACCATCAATGCCTACAGTCCCATCACCGACATTGGCTTCGGCATGTCCAACGTCCTCATGGCAGCCATCAACACGACCAGTTCCTACCTCGGCTTCATTGGCCTAGGCATTGAACCGGGTAGATTTGGAAACATGGTGGCCGATTCTCCCCTGACCCAAGCAGTCAAGACGTTCGGGTGGATCCCAAGTTACAGCTATGGCTTCACAGCAGGCGCATATTACCGTATGTGCCCTTCCCAGGCGTGTCTCTGGGTTGGCTCTCCCATGCTGACACCCCGCAGGCAATACCATTGTGTCAGCAACGCTGGGCGGGTATGATGCCGCTAGATTTGTCTCACACGACACCACATTCACCATGACCTCGGGAGCGACCGTCCCTCGTACCCTCGTCCGAGGAATCCAAATCGCCGCCGACAAAAGCGAAGACAAGCTTGATGTGTGGAGCTCCCAGACTGAGATACTCTCGGACTGGAACAGCTCCTTTACTGCCATGATTGACAGCTCGACCCCATACCTCTGGTTTCCCGAAGCAGTCTGCGACCGTTTTGCCCGGGCACTGAACCTGACCTACAACAGCACTTTTGATCTGTACACGCTCACCAACCAGCAGTACCGCGACTATACCTCCAAGAATGCCCTCACATTTACCTTCAGCCTGACGAGTTTCGATAACAACAACAATTTCGGCCTGCCCCTGGAAGTTGCTGGGGTTGTCAACATCACACTGCCGCTGCAGGCCTTTGTCAGCCTGTTGCAGTACCCTTTCAAGGACGCCATCAAGTATGCTGACCCTGCTGTTCCGTATTTCATGCTGAGGAAGTCGCACAATAATTCCTTCGTCATCGGGCGCGCTTTCCTGCAGGAGTCGTACATCATTACCAGGTTCGATGAAGCCCGCTACTCCATCCACCAAGCCCTGTTTCCTGCGAACCCCGAGCGCAATGCCAGCCTCCAGAAGATCAAGCAGTCGACCAATAGTCCCTTCCCACCGCCTCCGAATTCCGCCCACAACGAACCCCTTTCCACGGGGCAGATGGTCGGCATCGCAGTTGGGGCCGTGCTCTTGTGCGTTGCTTTGCTACTTGGGTGGTGCTGCTGGCGTCGGCGAAGACGATCACGGCGTGTCAAGGATTCGGATGAGGTTGATGACAACAAGGATTCCGCCTCAACCCTGAATCCCGATTCGCCGAAAGCGCCAGTGTCGAGCATCTTATCCAAGCTTGCACGTAGGAAACAGTCGCGGCGGACCAGGCGCGACACTGGTGATGGGGTCCAGTCCCCGTCCGAAGCACCCGATTGTCAAATTTACGAGTTGCCAGCTCCCGCCCCTCCGGCCGAACTCGACGGGGGAAGCGACGACTACTCCATCATGGGGGAAACAGAGCTGGGTACGGACAACACGCACAACCTCAGTGCCTACGAGCTGGCGCGAATGAAGCTGGACCGGCAGCTACAGGGGCCAGTTCCGGCGTACACACCGCCAGCCGACGGCAGCATGCTGCCGCCAGAAAAGGCGATTCCGGATCTCCGCCCAGCCCAAGTCGACCAACTACCCGACCAGCCGTCGCCCATCTCCCCGACGAGGTCACGCGGTGGAGACTCAAACTCCTTCCCGTCAGAGCCCTCGCCCATCTCTCCCCGCACAGACTGGAATGCTCACTCTATGGACCTGCCATCTCCCGTCACGGCCTCCATGCCTCCGAGATCGCTGTCGTCCGAAACTGGAAGCCGAGGTGGGCAAACCAGCTCACGTACGGGAGGCACTGGTCGATCCCGTTCGGTGACTTCGACGGCCCCAGTGTCACCAACAGCCGACACCCTGCCATCAATACCGGCAGCGTCATTTCAAAGGACACCGATAGACCCGTCGAAAATCGTCTGCCTCGGGCCACTGCCCGAAAATGTGCAGATTCGCCGGCAAAGTATGATACAACGTGCCGTTGGTACCGATGGGCGAAGCATTCCGACACCAATGTTTAACGCGATTTCTCTTCCCTCTGAGGGAAGCTTGGGCAGCAACTACACCGAAGAGGAGGAGAGAATGGTGGAGGAAATAACGCGGCAGGCTAGTCTCTCCCATGTCAGGTCGAGCCAGTCTTACCCACGCGCCTCATCGCACCGAGGCGGACAAGACCTGGCGCTGCTGCCTCCTCACACAGAAGAGCCAGCACAATCGAGTCACGCATCAGAGCCCGAGACTTCATCCGGGCGTGGACGAATCGACCCCGGTAGAGATCTAATCCATGTGCCTCAAATGGCAGAGAAGCGATATAGCTGGGAAGAAGACCAATAATGACGGTGGCTGCACAACCGATAAATGCCGTCTCAACACTCTGGACGCCGGACACACACTGACGTTGCGCTTTGCGCGACCACAATTTTCTTATTTGTTTTCTTTGTTCGTTTGTTCTGGAAATAGCGATAGCGAAGGAGTTCCGGCGCCGTGGGGATTTTCGACGAGAATCGCATGGAGTCTCGAGCTGATTGTCTCATGGTGAACAAACCGGAGCACAGTCTCAATCTGGCATTGGAGTTTCTGTATGTTTGTGTGTTTGGGTCGAAACTGAGCACGAATCTGCTCCGGAATATGGTCAAACGGTGTTGATATGGTGTAGTTCTCTTGTTATATCCCTACGCGTCTACGAGTACTGGGGGCTATTGGCCCAGGATGGGTTTCTGGGTATCTGGGGAACGGGATATCATTTCGCAGACCGGTGCAAGGAGAATGCATCTCACAACTGGTGCTGCAGAACAGGGAGATGTACCAATCAGCGCAGTGCCATCATGAGCATGACACGCACATGCATTTCTCACGAGGCATTAGACTGGCTTAGCCACGCATGCGTCAATACAGCAGTAGTCCACGATAGCTGACTCCACATGGTCTTTCATGATCCATTCATTGCCTTTTGCCTATTCGGGACTGTGCCTAACCATTGGGGTTGTATTATATCTACAGCGTTTGGGCCTTGCCTGACGAAGCCAGAGGGTGTCTGGGCGAAGACTACCAGATCTCCTGCCACCAGGTCACCGCGTCGAGTGTCTTCTTGCGCTCCTGCTCGTCACCCGCCTCGACGAACGGGCCGAAGACGGCGTTCTTGCACGCATCAGCCATCTTGGTCGACCCGCCGCAGACGGCGAAGATGGGCAGCTGGGGGATCAGGTCGGCCAGACGCGGCGACTCCCGGCGGATCAGATCCTGGACATAGATCTTGTCGCGCTGGTCGCGCGAGAAGGCCGGGAAGACGAGCAGCCGGTCGTCCCGCGCGAGGGCCTCCCACTCCTCGGCGAAGAAGAAGTCTGCGGCGCGGTTGCGGTTCCC
Organism: Tolypocladium inflatum; assembly: GCA_003945565.1. Taxonomy (NCBI): domain Eukaryota; kingdom Fungi; phylum Ascomycota; class Sordariomycetes; order Hypocreales; family Ophiocordycipitaceae; genus Tolypocladium; species Tolypocladium inflatum. The sequence continues at coordinate 3,031,574 of QEPE01000009.1, read as the reverse complement.
GAAGAAGAGGAGGGCCGGGGCCGGGGAGGGGTGCGTGAGGCGCTCGTGGATGAGGCACCGCACGGGGGCGATGCCCGTACCCGTGGCCATGGCGATGAGCGGGCGCCGGGCGTTGGCCGGGCCGTGAATCGGGGAGAGCACGGGTTTGTGGGAGATGCGGACGGCGGTACCGGCGGGGAGGCCCGCGAGGTACCGCGAGCAGAGGCCCTGGCGGGGCTTGCGCAGGATGGTGCGGTACTTGACCATGGCGACGAGGAGCTCGACGCGCGTCGTGTCCTCGCGCGTTGGGTGGGCGAGCCTGGCGCCGCCGTTGGCGATGCTGAAGTCGCGGCCGCGGATGAGGGGGAAGACGTCGAGGAGGCGCCCGGGGGGCACGCGGACCGAGGAGAACTCCTCGAGGACCTCGATGATGGAGCGACGGGAGCGCGTGGCGTAGTCGAAGTACTCGTCGAGGAACTCGGTCGTGGTGAACTCGAGGAGCCGCTCCCTGTGGTCCCGGTCGGAGGAGAAGTACGAGATGCTCTTGAGGAACGATCGCCGCGGCACGGCCGTGAAGTCGACGTTGTGGAGCAGCAGGCCGCGGAGGGTGCACGGCGAGGGGCCGTGCAAGGCGTGAGGCAGGGGGCCGCACAGGGAGAGGTCGAGAGGCCGGTCGGCGACAGACTCCCAGCCCATGAGGGAGATGAGCCGCTGGGCGTCCTCGGGGAAGTTCTTTGGGTAGAGGGTGAGGCAGTCGCCCGGGTTGCAGTGAAGCTTCTGGCCGGCGGCGCGGCTGGGGATGTCGAAGGCCACGAGGCGTACGTCCTGCCAGTGCGTGTCGGGGGTCATTTTCTTGTTGTCCGCGATGGTTGCCGTCCAGCCGTCTGGGATGGCGAGCAGGTCTGACGGCGGCAGATTGGACGTTGACGGCTCGGCGTGCCCATTCAGAAAGGGTTCCGGCTCGGTGTCTCGAGAGCCGGGGCCAACGCTGCGCAGAGCCGGCTCCAGGGACCACCGAGAAGGGAGGTTTACTTCCTCCGGGATGGGCTGGCGGCCGCGCGGATCGGGGTACTGCTCGAGAAGATGCTTCCTCAGATCATCTGCCCAGCGCACGAAGCTCCCGTCGATGCTGCGGAGAGTGACAAAACGTCAACATGACTATCTTCAGACGGCGCTGAGGGGCGGATATGGATTACCCTTCAGGAAACTGCTCGTCGGCTTCGCAAGGCTCCATGAACGTGCTGGCGCCGAGCTGCTCCAACCGCCTGACAAGCTTTCGGGCTGCCCAGTTAAACCTGGATCATGATGTCAGTATGCGCTGCCATGAGTCGGGGTCAGCATCGAGGCGCACTTGAGGTATGTGCTGTCCCCGAGGCCCAAGCACGTGTACCGAAGCTGGGCGAGGCACCCGGGCGGCAGTCTCTTGCGCAGCAGCTTCTTCCAGAAGAGCAGGGAGTTGTGCGGCATGTCGCCCTGCCCCGTCGTGGATATGACGAAGACGACGAGCTGGAACCGGAGGAGCGCGCCCTACGGAGGATCGTGAGCGAGATGCGGGAGTCATCGTCATACTTGGAAGGGCCCGTACCAGATCGGCCGCATCGAGCTCCTCGACGCGGCTCTCGAAGTGCAGTCGCTGGAACAGCTTCCCTAGCTCCTCGGCCATGTCCTGCGCGTTGCCCGTCTCGGATCCGTACAGGACCAGGACGGTCCTGTTGGACACGGCCATCGCGCCACGGCCGTTGCCGAACAGGACGGCACGGCACAGCGGCGTCGGTGAGTCGGCGGCGCTTATCCGAAAATCCAACCAGCGGATTCCGAGGCGAGCGTCCCAAAGAGGCACTGGATAGCTCTTGTTTAGTCGAGGGGATGAGGCGTTGGTGTATTGGATGCGAGTCGCGTGGTTGAAAAAGACGAAAGTCTGGGCACAAAAAGTCCGATGCCGGGGCTAAGAACCTGGACATCTTATCAATCAAGCCGATCGGCCAGATCGGTCCCCGGGGGCGGAGTAGTCTGTTCCACGTAGATTGTTCCAGACATGCTTGCTTACTTCCTTCTACGTCGCTTTTCTGGCCATTGAATGCGATAGATGCACCGTAACTGAGCATTTCCCGGGGCTGTGACGAAGACTCGGCGACAAAGGGCTTGGATTGCCGAGGCGAGGTGCGGTCTCGAGTCATCTCTTTGGCCTGGCAGCATCAAAGACGCCCCGCGAGCAGGCCAAGCCGCTGGCAGGGAACCCCCGCCAGCGGGCTTCCCGACGCTCCGGGGGCGGCACCTGCATCTTCTAGAATGGCGCCCCAGTGGAGCTGTGCCCCTGGTGATCACCGGCAGAACGGGAGCTGTGGGCGCTGGAACCATTTCGATTTAGAGGTTTATCACTCCGTACTCGTGTCTCTGTACACTCACCAGCTGGTCGAGTATTTGCCTAGCTACAGTGTTAGTTTTCTGCATACTACATGTACGTGGCTTCCTGAGCTTGCGGTGACTGACCTGGCAGCGCCGGGTGCAGGTTGATGACCTTGATGCCCGCGCTGACGGGATCCAGGAACTCCCCCCCGAAAATGTACACCCAGCCAGACAGGATGATGTGCTGCGGCCGGGGCTCGCTGGCGAGCACCTTTGCCGCCAACGCCACGTCGTAGGCATCCCTCGCCTCCTGCAGCTTCTCCGGGTCCCTTTCATCCTTTTGTTGGAAGCGATGCGATATGAGGTTTAAGTACTCCTACGGAATGCCGTTATTGTCCGCCCTCGTCGTGGCGTATGCCTTGCCCCGGTTCACGACCAGGCGGCAGATGCTGGCGTTGGGGATTGTGCCGCTGGCGACGGCGTCAAGCACGGCCTGGAAGTTGGAGCCGTTGCCGCTCGCCATGACGAGTATTTGGCAATTTTCTGCCATCGCGACGATACCTCTGGACGTGGTTAGAGTGAAATTAATTGCGGAGTTTGAGCGACTTGTGTTGCGAAAAAGATGTGGCAGAAGAAAGAAGAGGAGTCAAACAAGGCGCACGCTTGACGGGACTTCGCAGCTGGCCGCTCTGGAGGTTTACTTTACTCACTGCGGCGGTGAGGCCGGACGCACCCCCAACACGTTGAAAGCGACGGGCGAGGCCGAGTTGAACTTTGACGCACACCCATGAGAGTAGCAGGCGTCTAGCGTCTACGAAGCTGAAGATATCGTGCAAGCGTGGATCTACACGGCCGACATGGCCAGCCGGCGCAGGTCGCGGCCCTGACGCCCAAGGTCCTCGCCGACGGGCACGAGGTCCGCATCCTGGGCTCTCTTCAGGCGGAGGTGGTCCCTGCACGCACGCCGAGTGATTCAGCGAAAGGCCTTCCTCCCAGAGGTAAGAAAGTACATGTAGTACATGTTCCGTCAGACAAAGTACAAAGGTACTCGCACGTAATACCGCCACACACGCGGCAAGTGCACATGCGGTCAGGAGATGCCACCTGGCTCATTCGGCCACCGGACAGAAGTAATGGGAGGCACGCGCCAGGCAGCAGCGCCCTGTGGATATTGTCGGTGAGTCGCTGGCTCGCTGCGGCAAGAAGCTTCTGTCTAGGTAGTCACATCATGAGGTGCACACCTGAAGTAAATACTTCGCAACTCTGAGAATGGACACGGCCCCCGCACCGCACTTGCTCCCGCCCGTTGTTTGCTGACGCCAGCCCGCTGTTTGCTGCCGCCACAGCGCCCTGGCGCCTGCTGAGAGCCTGCCTCGCCACCGCCAATGCCCATCACCGCACCCCTGCACGTCCCCCAGTACCAGCGCAGGAGCGCCGCCAGGCCAGAAAATATTTCAGATTCGCGACTCCGACTGGCGTTTCCCCTTTTCTCTCCTCTTCACATATCACCAGTCAAACTTGTGTCTCCGCGCAACGCATCGCCGTCTGTCTACCTTCAACGTTATCTAGGGCACGAAGCTACCCTGACCAACCTCCTCCCTCATTGCACCAGAGTTCAACTCCCGAGTTTCTCCATCGAACGTTGCTGCCCGCACTCGCCAGCCTACGTTCGACCGTCATCCACCGACTCACCAGTCAAAACCTCCATCCACCAGCCCATCAACATGTCTGCTACCAACGTGGAGAAGGCCCCCGAGGCCGCCGTCAATGACGTTGCAAACACTCTGAGCAATATCTCAATCAGCCAGCCTGCCGATGACAAGGCCGCCGCCAACGAGGCTGCTTCGGCCAGCGCTGCCGAGGGCCGCCGCCTGTACATTGGCAACCTGGCCTACGCGACAACCGAGGGGGAGTTGAAGGACTTCTTCAAGAGCTATCTTGTGTATGCACCCCACCCACCTGCCCAACTTCTGCCTCTGTTGCACCCTGCGACGAGCCATCTCGCCCACTGTCGCTCGCAGTGCTGCGCTCTTCCCTGCCATCCCCCCCCCCACTACCTGACCGCCTCGTCGCGGACTGCTTGCAAGCTGCCTTTTGCGACCGGCGAGGCCGGTCCCTACAGCTTCATTACATCCTGTGTCTTGTCGTCGCAGCGTCCGGCTGGCTTCATTTCGGTCGTTTGGCTTGTCCACGTGTCCCACAGTGCTGCAACTCAACGCACGTCACACCGTCTCTGAAGCTCTCGCTGACCACACATTCTACCTCAGGGAGTCTGTCTCCATCCCGAAGAACCCTCGCACCGACCGCCCTGTCGGCTACGCCTTCGTTGATCTTTCCACCCCTACTGAGGCCGAGCGCGCCATTGCGGAGCTCTCGGGCAAGGAGGTCCTTGAGCGAAAGGTGTCCGTCCAGCTTGCCCGCAAGCCCGAGGCTGCTGGTGAGAAGGCTGACGGTGCCAACGGCGAGGGTTCTGGCGCCGAGGGTTCTCGCCGTCGCGCCTCTGGCCGCGGCCGCGGACGTGGACGTGGCCGTGGCGGCCGCTCCGGCCGTGGTGGTCGCGCTGGCGTACGTCTACCCAGCCACGCCAGCTTTGGAAGTAAGCAGCTAACAGAACCACAGGACGCCGGCGAGGAGAGGTTCGAGGGCGAAACTACCGCACCTGCCACTATTGATGCCGCAGACGCCCCTGCCGATGCCGAGGACACTACTGAGGTGCAGCCATTGTCGGATATCACAAACACGTACAAGACTGACGGCGAGGCCAAGGCTTCCAAGACCCAGATTCGTCCTCAGCGTGAGCGCCGAGAGCGCGGCCCCCCCGCGGATGGCATTCCGTCCAAGACCAAGGTCATGGTCGCTAACCTGCCCTACGACCTGACCGAGGATAAGGTGAGCACGAGGTGTTGCGATGGACAGGAACGCTCTCGGAATAGGATGCTGACATATGCGATAGCTCATTGAGCTTTTTCAGGCATACGAGCCTTCCTCGGCCAAGATCGCGCTGCGACCCATCCCGCGATTCATGATCAAGAAGCTCCAGGCCCGCGGCGAGGCCCGCAAGGGACGTGGCTTCGGATTTGTTACGTTGGCCTCTGAGGAGCTGCAGCAGAAGGCTGTCGCTGAGATGAACGGCAAGGAGATTGAGGGCCGTGAGATCGCCGTCAAGGTGGCCATCGACAGCCCCGACAAGACTGACGAGGAGGCCAACGCCCCCCAGGGCGAGGAGGGCACCGGCGCTGAGGCTGCCGCCGAGGCTCCTGCTGCCACCATCGCTGCCTAATCGCCAGGCAAAGTTATCTCGACAGGCTGGGACGTGTCCCAGCTGGATGAGCATACTTAGGGTATGGCACGCGATTTTCGACGATATCTCTTACGGTAGATGCTTGCTACACTCTCGATGCAAGTGGCGTTGGGGCCACAACCTGGTTCAGGAAGGACGGCACACCAGCTGTCCGGACTCTTGGGTCTTGGGGCGGCTCCTGACTACCCTCTTTATCTTTGGCAACTTGTTATCTCCAACCAGCACCGGAGGACACAAACGACCCCTTTCATGTATTTGTACTTTTCCGTTTCCGTCACAATTCTGCTGGGTTGTAAAATAGCTTAGGCAGGAAAAGGGCTGGGAAGAGGAATAGCTCGGTGCAATACTGAAAAGGGAAGCTTATGACACAACTGATGGTAATGTGCTTGGCCAGCGCAATGGTGAGGTAATGTGTCATGTACCTCGTGCTTGGCACAACACTTGTGGCGCACCTACTTCGTACCTAGTGAACGGCACCTCCATTGTCACCCTGCCTCCAGGTACCTTCAGGGACTGGACGCAGGTACCTCGCCAAGTCCACGGTACGCGCTTTGCACACAAGCAAGTGCGGCAGCAGGGAACAGCAAACAGAATGTTTGCGAGGGACTATCGAATATAGATTCGAGTGACTAAACATGGACGGACAAAAACTAAACATCAACGGACCACGAAACCTGCGCACCGCTGCTCGGCGCATCCAATACGGCGCTCAGCGCTCAGTGCATCGCTCAGTATACCGCTCAGTGCATCGCCGCCTCCAATAACCTATGCGTCGGATTGGCAATTGAACCCATATTGCATAGAACCAATCTTTGGCCATGCCTGTGGTGTTGACGCTATCCCGCCGGATTGAAGTCGAGTTAGTACTCCGTACGAAGTACCAGGCGGCAGTTCCCCACATCAGGGAGGCACCGTTGTAGATCCGGCGAGAGAAGGAACTGGGGCGGTAGCCTGTCAAGCCTGTCAAGCCTGTGCACAGCGGCCCAACGGCCCCCACAGCCCAACGGCCCCACCAGGCATCTGATGCTCGAATATCATTCTCCAACACATAACTACTCCGTATATTTGAAATTATCTTACGAAGTACCCTACCATTGAATTTCTGTGAAGATGGGCTGCAAACTTGCGGTGGCTAGCCGCCCATGACGTGGGTTTTGCTCGGCAATCAGCTCCACGACGGGCGAGTAGTTACTCGTAGCACATCTTCGGAAGCCCCCGGCCACACGGGCGGAGTGCCGAACAATGAATACCCCATGTAGAAGTGTCTCATGTAGGTAACTACGAAGTAGCATTAGTCCCCGAAACTCCCCCCCCCCCCGCGGCGCGCTGGGAGTCGACGAATGGTCCATGGGGCGGATCATGGAGACTTCTACAATCACACAAACTGGGTGATACTTGAAGTACTTTCAATACACAGAGTTTGGGTGTGGACCACGTGATTAGACTAGACGTCTCTCCAACCTCATCAACGCTCAACAGCCTTGTCCAGCCAGCCCGAGTTCCACGTCCGACGCTTGGCTCAACGCGAGCTCAGTATGCAGCAGCTGACAGGAGGTAACTGCAATGACGGGATACTTCAAGTTATTCAGTACGACCCATCTTCGTCGGCCGGTCATTGGGCAAGCCGTCGAAGTAACTTCTCGTCCCCTTTCCCGGCCGACTTCGTTAAGAGCATACCACGAAGCGAATATGGGTGGCAGCAGGCACGACAACGCCAGAACTTTGACACCGAGGAGGTGATACTGTCTACTCTGTCGAAGATTGAGGCATGGTCCGCAAAGGAAAGCCACTCCCACCTGAAGCCCCATGAGTCGCGCTGTCTGTCGATCCTCTTCATCGCAGACTGCTGCGTGGAGCTATACACGACTCAAGATAAAGAGAGAGCAAACTCCACGATGCGTGCCTTCTTCAAAGAGCTTCGTGGGCCCGAGTCAAATCCGTCCGATGAATCTCTTCAAAGGATACGAACGTCGGTCATTCGGTTGATAGCCTTGATGGACGAGCTGTACACGGAAGGAATGGAACACCGTGCCTTTGAAGCCGTACTTCTTCACAGTGAGTACGCCGCTCTTTTGCAACACAAAAGCGCTAACATGGACCAGGCCACATTTCCATAAAAACCGTCGGCTCTTGTGGCAGACACCCGGAAAGCTTCAAATCTCTCTTCGCCATTCACGAGCTCCGGCAGGAAATTCAGGCGTCTGTACCGTTATATATTCCCTTTCTGATTCAGCTCTGGCGACCCATGTTGAGGTAAGGACATCACACCCAGTCGTATACCTGACTAATTCAGCGTAGCTATACAAAAATCTGCAGGGCTTTGGGAACGCGATTGCTTGGAGTTGACGAGTATGAGAAGTTTTTGACAGCGTACAAAGACCGAAAACTCGCCCCCCGTCTTCTGGGCTGTCATGGACTGCTTCAGGCCCGTCGCGACCCTGCAGCCGTCCCGTCCGTACCCGACACGGAGAACGATATTGAAGATCGCCCGGGTTTAGATGTGGTATTGCCATGCTCTCCTCCAGAGGAGAGTCATTCTGACCAACAGATCGCGCCGAAACGGAGGCGGCTCGATGGACCTATCGCTGTTGAACATACCGAAGATCGGGTCGAGCAGATTGGAATACGTGGTGGCTTTGCCGAAGGAGAAATGATGGTGAGCAGCGAGCGAGGAGGTATCCAGACAAGTGATATCCCATCAGGGAACTCGAGGCCGTCTGCGGTGGCGCTCCGGAACGGGCTGCATTCGATGGGAGAGCTCGACATCATGGTCGCTTCTCTGATCCGGCCAAACTGCACTGACACTGCCCAACAGGCTGGACCGCAGACGCGGAAAGGGGCGGCGGCGTCGCAGTGGAATTGGGAGGATGTCATCGATATTGAACGTGTCTTCACAGCAACCATCAGGTTTCCCACGACGCGACGCTACCAAACGTTCCAGACTTCGGCTGAGCTCCAGCAAAAAGCCCTAGCAGCCGGAAGGCAGAAAAGTGGCCCGTTTCAAACAAGGAATACCGATATAGCCAGGTTCTATGGATACTGTTGGTCTAGCCTGCACGATGCCGTGGTTGAGCAGGTCATTGGTGATCTGGTACGTGATGATGCCTACTCGTACCCGGGGCGTGCATGCTGATCGACCAGGTAAAAATGGAGATCTTGACTCGGGGAGAGGAGGTGCATGTCGAACGGCGAGCAATCCATCACGAGTGTGGCCCGATACACACTCCACCCGGCAAGTTACAAATCGTGGTGCCTTGTGTGCTGCCACAGGAGCAATTCGAGGTCTTTGTCGGCGATTACGGGGGGGGATGGGTTTCATGGGGAATCGAGTCTGGGTTGCTGTTGAAGGAGAACTCCTCGCTCTGTACAGAGCGAGGAATGGATTATGTCTCAATCTTGGTAAGTTGCGACTCTTTCACTTGAATACTATAGTGCCCTTCTTGCCTTCGATATCATTCACATATACGACGTTTGAATGTCCCGTGTCCTTGGGCGCATCTACCGAGTCGTTAGGATGATGTGGCCGTCAATGAGCGCTCGTCTCTGACCTGCAGACCCTCCTGCTTGTCCTGGATTGCCTCCTTCGGGATCCTTTCTAGGGTAATCGGAGGAGCCCTGAGTATGCCGACGGCTGCCGTCATCGGGCATGGCACGTGGATTTGATTGTCTAGTAACTTATAAACTATTGGATAAAAGGGCTTGAGCATGACATGAGGTGATTGGCGTTGGTGAATGAAGCGGCGTTATGCGCGGGCAGACGCCACAACCCGTCCAGTTTCTATTACACTATATAGTTATCCGACGTCGCCAACTCGCTCCATTCGGTCTACAGCCTCAAATCCTGGGGCCGGTGAGCCGTGCAGTGGGGTTTGATGCCAGACAGATCCAGGCTTCCGTCGCCCTGGACTAGGCGCGTCGGCAGTTTATCAGCGGCATCGAGAGCGGCGGCCGGGAAACGGCCTCGGCATGAATGTGCAGTCCCTTGGCTTGCATCTTCACGTCACGTCAAACACGGATGCCTAGGGCTGAACCTGGCAGAAAGGATTGCGTCATTGACAGGGACAACGTGGGCGAGACAGGTAAGATTGGCAAAGTCGCTGGTGTCGGTATCTCGAGGAGACGTGCGAGACGCTTCCAGATTCGGGCATATGTGAGGGCAGCCTAGAGTCTGGATATATCGAACAGGTTGTTCAGATTGCTAGTAAGCCGATGACTGTCTATCACCATGTGCAGGCAACTCACTACCAGCCAAAGACAACGCTCCGACCATGTCTACGCACCTTCGCCATGCCGTGCCGGCATCCTTCGACCCTGCCCACCTCGAAATGGTAGACATGCGTCTACTCGCACTCGCAAGGGGGGCTCACCGCCCAAAACAGAAGCAACGTCAAACACATCTACTAGTTGATGACTGAGTTGGCACCTCTCATTACATGCCCGCCTGCCCAACGAAGAGCGTTGCTAGCCTCTGACTCCGCGTCCGAGACCCCAGCGTAACACTCTTTTTCTTTCTTTCCTTGGTCGGAACCTCACCCGCACCGTGAATGAACAGAGGGGGCAACACTGCCATGTTCACGACCTTGTTTGCAGACCCCGGACGATGTCCTGGCTCCTGAGACATCCAACGGGTGAGGGCTTGCCGCCGGAGCCCTGCCCCTTGCACTTTGACTTGGACCGCGGGGACCTGTGCCGTGCATTTTTGACTTGGACATCCTTGTCGTGACGACCCCAGTCACTTGCTAGTGTGTGTTGGCCAAAGCCCGCCGTTAATAACCTGGTTGCGTTCTCGTCACGCGGAATGGAATGATTCCCGCTCGGCCAGCCGGTGATATCCAACGTGACTGGGGAGTCACTGTTCTGCGTGCTTGCATCGGGCGTCTACCTCTCCGAACGTTCCATATCGCATATGGAGCTGAGAAGTGCAGCCCAACACAATCGCGAGGTAGCCTTTGCTGACGGCTACTCATGATAATCTGAATTGAATCAGAGTCTATTTATCCGCCTTCCCGCCTTTGCCTTGCACAGTAGTTGAGCTCTTCACGAAAGCAAGCAGCCCGTATAGCTTCATCTGGCCCCTGATGGATGATCTCCAGCCTTCCCCCATGTCTAGGACCGCCATCGCTTTTACGACTCCCACCGAGCAGCCGACTTTCAGCAAACGCCCTTTTCCCTTGACTTTCATGGACAAATGAAACGTGACGCATGGTGCCAGTGGGATGCCGAGTTTGATACGCTTCGCTGAGCGTGCTGTCGTGGCAGGTTTGGGCAGCTCGGGTTGTCGTGCGTAGGTCGATGCCAGTACCTGTAGCAATGCCACAATGGAGTACACAAAAATGAGGCCCTTCACGGCAAGCAGTGCCGACTCGTGCCAGGGCTCGGCCATGCCAGACACATCTCGCATCCATTGTCGAAGACTGCGGGGGATCGTAGAGCTCTCGGGGTCCAACGACAACCGGGGATGAGAATCCAAGGCTTTGTCGCAGTACCTCAGATAACGGATAAAAGGATTTGAAGAAAGCGTTTGGCAGCGGTCATGGACTGTTGTCGCGGGTGGCATTATTCCGTTGTGCTCAAGTCAAGGCATCAATGTATCAACGGCCCTTTGGAAACAAAAGGGTTGGGGCGGATGCTTCTATTATTTCTGTCCCTCGACAGTACGGAGCGGGCTGGCACAAACGCATACACCACCTTTGACGGCAGGAGTATGCGCGGTGAGTGAGACTTGGAACTTCAGCTACCGTTCTAGATCACTCGGCCCCCTGACACGGGCTACGGAGATGACGAGCCAACACGGCGTTAGTAGACTCATGCATCCCTATCTCCCAGCCGCTTCCCCATGCATGCCGCATGTAGTTCTGTGTTGGTGGCGTCACGTCAGTGAGTTGGCGACAGGGCCCGTGAAAAAAGTTCTTTTGTCTCTTTCTCTCAGTCTCCTCCCCAGCCATCGCTCCTTGGAGCGCCTGCCATGTCCAATGGATCCGGTCGAGGAACATTGAGCAATTCCCCTGGACATGGAATCTTTACTCGTGTCTTCCAGGAGCTGGGGCCTCTTCAGACAAAATACATCTCTTTGTATCCGTTCCTGAGGCACCAGAGTTGCCCACCATGTCGTTGGATGTTACAGCGACTGAAGTCTCCGAATCTATTCGGCTCGTTCTGGGGCGCTTACCCAACTTGAAACATCTGGTCGGATGGCAAGCCGGACACACGGAATTGCTGCGAGGACCTTCGTGCTATTCCAGATCAGGGCGTACCAGGGAACGGCTGAATTCGGGATAGCGCATCGACTTCGTGATCGTCGTCGACTGCATGATCTAGCCCATCTCAGATGTTAGTGGGAAGGGTGCGTTTAGTTCTGAGTACGTTGAGCGACTCCCCTGTCAAGCAGACATCGCGCGCTCACGATCCCAGGGTGACTGCATGCGGTTCGGGCATCGCCAAGAATGCCAATTGTGATGTGAGGTGGCCCCTTTCCCGGCGGAACTCTTGGTGCTGTCAGGGTTATCATGACGCGATGCAGGCCCTTGAGGTTTCCGCAACTGCTGGAAGCTCTGACGTGGAACAGATCAGATCATTTGCTTCGAGTCGGGGAGCGAAGACATGAGCGCAACTGACAGTCACAGTAGCAGGCCTCACGCTTGTTCAACGTCCGCCTCCCACTGTAGGCCATTCAAGGCATCCGCCACTCGCTCAGCAGTAGACAAGGTCCCGTCCCAGCAACCCCGAATAATCCTTCCACACGTGAGTTGGTCCAATATGCGCGGTGCTCCCCTGACCGATCCATCTCCCTTTGGTAACATAGCATATAGTGCCATCAGGCACTTCGACTGGGACTTGGAAGGCCGTGTCAGGCCGATTTGGTTTCTCTTTCCGTCGCCAGGGTCCTGGGATAGACACATAAGTACGTTGGCGCGGGCCTCCTGTGCGTGCCATCTGTGGGCGTGTTAGGATATCGATCTCTACATGAGGGAGTGGAAGTGACTCTGACTTTGGAGTGCTGCTGCTGCTGCTGCTGCTGCTGCTTCTGGGCTTCGACAATGAGCGACGGCACTTTAGGTTCTCCGGCCAATATATGTATGACAAAATCCCATATAAAAGCACACTGGCCAAATGTGTGCTTACCAACGGAAAACATTGTACGAGATGATGCTGGGAGAGGAACGACTTGCTCTGTACTTCGTACTTCGTATCCGTGCCGTTGATTGATTGGTTTGATTGTTAGCTAGTAATTAGTCGTCTTACCCCCAAGTTCCGGGGATCTGCCGTGTCCACGAAAGACCCAAGCGACAGAGGGTGGCACGTGTACGGAGAAGGAACGGGGGAGTTGGTGCTTGCATCGTCGCACTCGACATGGCCAGGAAGCGGCGAGTGGGTGCAGGCAGGTACTTCGTACAGATACCTACCTCTGCAACTTGGTACCCGCAACGTACCTTATTATAGGGGGCCTAGGGGCAGAGTTGCCCCACCTGGGCTAGCGAGTTGCGCGACCTCCCTGCCAGCGCTCGCACGCGCCAACCCTCGAGGAGCCAGCAAAGCATCATCTTCTAACCCGCGCCCGCGTCCGTAGCCCGCCGGTTGCCCTAGGCGCACTCGAATCTACTCGCTCACGGCCTGGGACGACGGCATGGCTTCCAAGGCCATGTGGGAGGTCGACCCGGAGACGCGGTCCAAGGTCAGTCTCCCTGTCTGCCCGTGGCCATCTGTCCCGCTGACCGACGAGGACAACAGCTGGCCGCCCTCCAAAAGGAGTCTGGGAACAACCTCTGCTGCGATTGCCACGCGCCGTCTCCGCAATGGGCATCCCCCAAGTTCGGCATCTTCATCTGCCTGTCGTGCGCGGGCGTGCACCGCGGGCTGGGCGTGCACATCTCGTTTGTGCGGAGCATCTCGATGGATGCGTTCAAGGCGAGCGAGATTGAGCGCATGCGCTTCGGGGGCAACGAGGGCTGGAGGAAGTTCTTTGAGGGGCACGAGGATACGCAGATGAGAGGCATCAGCTGGGAAGACGCTACGATTGCCGAACGATACAGCGGCGAGGTGGGCGAGGAGTGGAAGGAGAGGCTGTCTTGCAAGGTCGAGGGGCGCGAGTACGTCGCCGGAGAGAAGAAGGAGAAGAAGCCGGCGGCAGTGCCGTCTCCGTCTCCGGCCGTGAAATCGTCGGCGGCGCAAAAGTCGACATCGCGCACGGGGACGCCGCTCAGCGGGTCCACGAGCCGCAGCCAGAGCCCAGGCAGAGGCGGCAAGGCCAAGGTGGACGACAGATACTTTGCCAAGCTGGGTGCAGACAACGCATCGCGGCCGGACGGCTTGCCGCCTAGCCAGGGAGGCAAGTATGCCGGATTCGGAAACATGCCAGCCCCAGCCCAGACGAATCAGGGAGCGCTGCCCAACTTTGAAGAGGTGCAGAAGGATCCCATGGCGGCCTTGACCAAGGGCTTCGGCTGGTTCACCTCTACGGTTTCGAAGACGGCAAAGACTGTGAATGATGGGTACATTCAGCCCACGGCAAAGAGTGTATGCTTGGACAAGCCCCGTTGACCGTGACGGACAAGACTGACATGGATACTTTGTAGATTGCCGAGGGAGATTTTGCCAAGCAGGCACAGCTCACCGCCGCCCAGCTCGCCAGACAAGCTCAGCTGGCCGGCAAGACCGCCCAAGACGGCTTCACCAAGTTCGTCGAGGGCAACGACTACCGCCGAGACGCGCCGCTCGACGAGTCCCGGAAGGACTTCTGGGACGACTTCTCCACCCTGGCGGACCAGAGGAAGCAGGACAACAGTTCCATCGGCACCAACGCAATGGGCATGGGGAAGAGCAGAGGGGCGGCCGCCGCGCCGCAAAAGTCGAAGAAGACGGATGAGTGGGATGACTGGTAAGCAATGGCGGATGCCGCGGTGTGTTGGTTCAAGATGGATGGGGTGGCGTGGCGGGAGTCTAGGCGCGTACGCGTACGGAATTTGAGCATTGGCATATGTTGGGAACTGAGCTTTGGTAGCATTGACGATTGCAGCAGACGTGGATGGCTTTGATTCAACGTGAGAGCACACAGGCCCAGCGGGAAGAAAGCATACACTGCTTCCCACGGCCACGGGCCAGGGGGCTGAGATGGAGCCTCCGACTCACGAACCGTGCCCGCACGCTTGACAAAGGCTGGCTCCCAGTTGCCTGCGTCTGCAATCCAACCGTCTTCCTTGATCATCTATAGGCCATGTTTCGTCGTTTGTTCGCTTCTTGATGGCAGGTCGTCGTCCGTCGGGAGCCGATCCCGGCGTGGCTTCATGGTCACGTGAGTCGGGTGGCCGAGGTTGGAGCCGGTCTTAGCCGGGACTATTCGGGCCATTCATGACGGCGCCCCGGTGTTCCTCCTCCTCCAACAACTCGGTGCCATTGACTCGCAACAGTCGCCATGTCTGCACTACGGATCCTCGTCCCCGTCAAGCGGGTCATTGACTATGCCGTACGTACACGTTCCGGGGCATACGCGCCCGAGGAAGAAGAGGAATTAACGCAGCGTCGGTGCAGGTCAAGCCTCGGGTCAACAAGGCGCAGACGGCGGTCGAGACGGCGGGGGTCAAGCACTCGATGAACCCCTTCGACGAGCTCTCGGTCGAGGAGTCGGTCCGCATCCGCGACAAGAAGCGAGCCCCCGGCGGCGTCGAGGACATCTGCGCCATCTCGGCCGGCCCGGCGAAGGCGCAGGACATCCTGCGGACCGCCATGGCCATGGGGGCGGACCGGGGCATCCACGTGGAGATCAAGGAGGGCGAGGAGCTGGAGCCGCTGATGGTGGCCAAGCTGCTCAGGAAGGCGGTGGAGCAGCAGAGGAGCAACCTGGTGATCCTGGGCAAGCAGAGCATCGACGACGACTCGGCGCAGACGGGCCAGATGCTGGCGGGCCTGCTGGGGTGGCCGCAGGCGACGCAGGCGAGCAAGGTCGAGTTCGGCGAGGGCGACAGCGTGACGGTGACCAAGGAGGTGGACGGCGGCGTGGAGACGGTGCGGGCGAAGCTGCCGATGGTGGTGACGACGGACCTGCGGCTGAACGAGCCGCGCTACGCGAGCCTGCCCAACATCATGAAGGCCAAGAAGAAGAAGCTGGACAAGATGACGCTGCAGGACTTTGGGCTGGACAACGAGAGGCGGCTCAAGGTGCTCCAGGTGACGGGTACGTCATTACATCTGTCGGGATATTCCGAGACGACGACGACGACGACGGTGCTAACAACGCGACACAGAGCCCGCGGCGAGACAGGGCGGCGGCAAGGTCGAGGATGTGGGTGGCCTGGTCAGCAAGCTCAAGGAGCTGGGAGCTCTGTAAGGACGGGGGGCTGCATGACGGGCTGGCATGGGGTGCGAGTACGGCTAGACGCACGCTCGCCGCCCGCGAAGCACATATTATTAGAGAGGACGGCGCCCATCCAGCCATCGAATCGAGCACCACATAGCAAGCGCAGCCAGTCTTCCTCTCGCCGTCGTGCCCGATCCCTGCAGGCCGAAGCGAGCCGTGCCGCAGCATGCTCTACCGGCGTGCCGTCCTTGCCCGTGAGATGTAAACGGCTTCCATCTATTGCATCCGACGCGGCTACGCGGTGGCTGGCATGTGCTTTGTAGCGTCGAGTGCCTCGTGGGCATTGCGCCCTCGTGGGGGTACCTCGCACTTGGAACCGACGACACAGGCACAGCAGCTGGTGTTCGAGGCCCGCCCAGGGATGCGATTGTGCCATCGCCCGCCCAGATCAGCTGCCCACAAGAATCCCCCCGGCATGCCAGTGCAGCCGGCCAGCACATGAAAGGCTCGTTGTCAATCCCTCCAACCCTCGTAGGTATCCGTACGAGGCGCGCCCTTTGCCTGGGTCGGGTCGTAGCGGTTACTAACAGTGTGACGGCCCTGGGGCCCCGGGGTTCCTGCCAGCACGGGACGGATAGCGGGACAGTGGCTGGCTGACGCAGCTGCGGGACGATATCGGCGGCGCACGAGCCACCCGAAAGCGGTCAAGCGCCGCGGCGCGGTTGGCGATTAGGCGGTAAAGAGCCTGGCAAGCCTGGAGCGAAAAAAAAAATCCGGTGGGGGCCCAATGGCTGCGGACTGGTTGTGACTCTGCCCGCTCCGCCCAGTCCCGCTATCCGTACTTCTTGGTCCCCTTCTTCTCGCGCCGCTCTTCTTCCTTTCCTCCTCCTCCTCCTCTCTTCCGTCACCCGCAACCGCTCTTGCACCACAGAGTCGCACGAAGACATCACCGCCATACCGTCGTTCCGTCATATCCACCCCCCACCGTCTCCCCGGCACCCCGACCCGGCCCAGCCACGCCCGAACAAACACCTGAAAAGCCTCACTCGCCCACTCCTCCCCCCCCGAGTGCCCCTGCTGCCTCGACTGCCCGTCCCGTTGCACTGCATCCCGCAGCAATCCGCCCTTATGAACGGGCGCCCGTCGGTCTTCACCTCTCAAGTAAGTCATGCCTAGTTGTGCCTTGGGTTTATGCCGTGGCACGACGGCCCCGTCCTCGCCATTCCCCGTGGCCCGTTGACGGCCTCGTCGCGCGGGCCATTGTCACCCGCTCCGCTTTCCAACCGCCTGCCCGTGCCCGCTCCCGCTTGTGACTTCTCATGTGGCTTGCATGCTGATGGGTCTCACCGCAGGATTATCTCTCTGGTACGTCGACTCTCGCGGCTTTTGACTCGCCGCCCTCGGCTGCCTCGTTCCGCCAATGTCCCCGATGCACCCAACTAACCCCTTCTCCCTCTCACACAGACCACTTGTGGAGGTCCCAGTCATCTTAGGCGTCGTCCCTATCTCAACCGTCTTCTTATCTCGCATCAACCTACCTCGACCTTGACCAACGATTGCCATGCTCTCCCGACTGGCAATCAGCTTCGCCAAACCGGCGGCCAAGCCTGCCGCCGCCGCCGCCGGCCGGCCCGTCTTCCAGGTCCGATTCCTGTCCCAGCAGTCCGCCACTGCCGGGAGCACGGGCAGGAAGATTCCCTTCCAGGGTGTCCGGGCCACTGCACCCGTCGCCTCGCTGCCTGCCACCTTTACCATCCGGGTAAGTACCCCAATGCCCGCGCGGCTTCACCCCTCCCTCTGCCTCTGGAGCAGTCAAATTGACAGCCGTCTTCTCGCAGGATGGCCCCGTCTTCCAGGGCAAGGCCTTTGGAGCCAATTCCAACATCTCGGGTGAGGCCGTCTTCACCACCTCGCTCGTCGGGTATCCCGAGTCCATGACCGACCCCTCCTACCGCGGTCAGATCCTCGTCTTCACCCAGCCGCTCATCGGCAACTACGGTGTCCCCTCGAACGAGCGAGACAGCTACAACCTCCTCAAGTACTTCGAGTCCCCGCACATTCAGTGTGCCGGTGTCGTCGTCTCCGACGTTGCCCTCAACTACAGCCACTGGACCGCGGTTGAGAGCCTGGGCGAGTGGTGTGCTCGCGAGGGCGTCCCTGCCATTTCGGGCGTCGATACTCGTGCCATTGTCACCCACCTCCGAGAGCAGGGTTCTTCCCTTGCTAGGATCTCCATCGGTGACGAGTACGACGCCGATGAGGACGAGAGTTTCATCGACCCCGGCCAAATCAACCTCGTCAAGCGCGTGACCACCAAGGCTCCCTTTGTTGTCGAGTCTCCCGGTGCTGCCTATCACGTCGCTCTTCTCGACTGCGGTGTCAAGGAGAACATCCTCCGCAGCCTGGTCAGCCGAGGTGCCTCGGTCACCGTCTTCCCCTACAACTACCCCATCCACAAGGTCTCTCAGCACTTCGATGGTGTCTTCATCTCCAACGGCCCGGGTGACCCGACCCATTGCCAGGAGACTGTCTACAGCCTCGCTCGCCTGATGGAGACGTCTTCCATCCCCATCATGGGCATTTGTCTCGGCCACCAGCTGCTCGCCCTGGCCGTTGGTGCCCGCACCATCAAGCTCAAGTATGGAAACCGGGCCCACAACATCCCGGCCCTGGACCTGACGACTGGCCAATGCCACATCACCAGCCAGAACCACGGCTATGCCGTCGACGCCAGCACTCTTCCCAACGAGTTCAAGGAGTACTTTGTCAACCTCAATGACGGCAGCAATGAGGGTAAGTCCAAGCCTGTTTTACACATGTCGAAACTGGTGGCTAACATGACATGTTTCAGGAATGCTGCACAAGACTCGCCCCATCTTCTCGACCCAGTTCCACCCCGAGGCCAAGGGCGGTCCCATGGACAGCGCCTACCTCTTCGACAAGTACCTCCAAAACGTCGAGCTCGCCAAGAACTCGCAGAAGGTCTACAAGGACAACCGACCCAGCCAGTTCGTGCTGGACATCCTCAGCAAGGAGCGTGTCGGCGTCGAGCCTACCCCTCTGGCCAGCGCTGCGTAACAGCGTGCTGATGGGAGGTGTCGGATGGGTTTGATCTCTTCGTGTCGAAAGGCGTCTACGATTGGGTTTTGGATTTCCGGGGAAAAGGACAAAAGGCTAGAGGACATGTGTTCTGAAAGCCGTGCTAGAATATCAGTTCATATGTTCAATGTGCAAAATGATGACCTGCCTGAGTATTCGTGCGTATTTTCATGTGTAACTTGTTTCCACGTATTTACTCAGGCTGTACAATGTTCGACTTGGAATGTGGCAGTCAAGATTTAGAGAGTTCCACGAGGCCGATGTCGGTGGTCATTGACTTTGTTTATATCCTCCAAGGAGTCACATACATCAAGTAAAGCAAGAGCTCATATTATGCATGGCGACATCCATTTAAAGCCAATGGAGCCCATACATCCAGCCAGCCCCTCTTTACATGACCAACTCTGAGTGAACCAACTTTCTAGTGATTCCAACGAGCCTCCGGCGTCCACACCGAGCTCAGTGAAGAGCATCCTCCGGCTCAGTGAAGAGCATCATCCGGCTCAGTGAAGAGCATCCATGCTCCAGCTCAGTGAAGAGCCCCCTTTTTGGTCAAATTTCACACGTGTATATCTCCCCCATCACAGCCCCTCCGCGTGGAGCTTTTGCTGGTACATGGCCTTAATACGCCAGGCGGGGTCCTCCCAACGCCAAAACAAAGGTCCAGGATATCATGCGCGGCGGGCGTTCGCGCGTGTGGTACAATGGCGGCCTTCGTGTCCGCGGCGTACCAATCGCACAGCCGTTGAGAAAAGGAAAAAGAAATCCGTACAGGTGCTGAAACATGTTATTCGTATGCCGTCTCGTGATTGCGACGAGGAAGTTGCCTTCATTCGTTTTGATGTCCGTGGTCAAGGGCAACTTTCAGTCGTCAACAAGGTGCCTGATGTCAAATCTAGCCTAGTATCGCGGACGGCGGTCATCGTCATCCTGTCGCGGAAGGCGACCATCGTCAACATATCGTGGAGGACGGTCCTCACCGGGGCCGCCTTGTCCAGGAACATAGCGGTCGCCACGAGACCAGAACGGCGCTGGTCCTCGGCGAGGGGGTCTCCCTGCGCGGCCGCCACCGCGTCCGCGGCCGTTACCGAATCCGCGGCCGTTACCGAATCCACGCTGACGGTCCATGGCCTGCTGGCGATGAGGTGGTCGGATGCCTTCAAACACCTCTTTGCCGCGGTCCACAAACTTGTCCTCCTCCTGGAAGGAGTACCTGTTGATCTCGCGACCAAGCTGCCGGGCAGTCTCACTGGTGTAGAAGCTACGCATGCTCTGAACTCGTCGATCGGCCATGGCTAAAGGTACTGCCTGGAAATGGATCCCGGGCTGTGCGATTGTTCGTTGATAGCTGTCGTGAGCATGAGTCGGAGATGGCTGCGTTCGAAACCCCAACGAGCCGTGCCGGCCTTCTCTCAAGCTCGATGGATCAGGGGGTAGGCGATTAGGCGAATCAAACTGATCCGTGGAAGGGTGGTAGCCGCGAGGGCCGGTGGGAGCTCCTTCGAGGCCAACAGCAGGCATTGCGGGCCTGCCGGCGGGGTGTGCGGCAGCTGATGAGGACGTAACCGAGGTGGACCTAAGTATGGCTTCAACATTGTTGACGTCCCGATCTGCCTCATAGACAACCTCATATCGATTTCCAGGCTTGTTCTTGCCGGTGTGGCTCTCCTCTAAGCGAACCCAGTCGTCGACTTTGTCCACAGGGACGAAATCGACAAAGAGAGCCTTCCTGTTGCTCTCCTTAGGCCACACGCGGCCGTGTAGGCGGTTGCGGACACGCACAGCGGCGGTGGCGGAAGCAAAGACGATGAACGCATGCGTGCGAATCGAGTCGACGTAAAACTTGATGATAACATCATCGTTGCGTTCGTCGCCCGGCGGAGTCGCAAGGGTGACGAGATGGTCTCGAAGCTCGACTTCCCTCATCGGTCGCATAAGGTTGTTCACATAGATGGCCCGTGTGTTGCCGTGACGGGCCGGTCCTACATCTTCAGGAGGCACCTCCACATCTTCCTGGGTGTCATCGGTGGGCACAACAGGCCTTGCATGGGAGTCTTTGGTGTCAGGCGCGACATTCTCGGAAGTAGCAATATCTCCCTTGGCAGCGCTGTCGTGCGCTGGTCCACCTGGTGCGAGGACTTCGCTTGCGGCATCTTCGGTACCTCCTTGAGTACGTCTGCGTTTGACCGAGTCCTCCTTAGGGGTCGGACTCGCAGAGCGTCGCTTGCGCTTGAGGTCATCGACGGTGGTTTCCATCGCCATCTCATCCGCAGAGTCTGCTTTCTTCGGATGGGCCATCACAGACGACCTGTCGGGCCGCGTGGCAACAGGTTCCTGCGCAACCAATTCAGTTGCGGCCGCCTGCACATCATCAGGGGTTCCATGGCTGTGGTCGGTACTGGAAGGTACGGCAGCGGGGGCTTCTATGCTGTCGTGGGCCGTCGCGCGAGCCTCGTCACCATGTTCCACCGGAGCGGGCTTCGGTTCTGTCTCGGCGGGCTCGGTGTTCGTATCGTCTGCGTCGGGAACATCCACATCGGTGCCTTGGGCGGCTGGTTCAGGCTTCTCCTCATCGCCGGTTTGAGCCTCTACCAGCTCGGCTTCCTGGTCGGCAGGCTTGTCTGGGCTCTCTGGCTGTTCTCCTTCTCCTTCGGTGGCGTCGGCGGCGGTCTCCTCATCAGCCGCTTCGAGACGCGCAACCAGTTCAGCTTTCAAACCGGCCTGAGCAAGGCCACGCCGCTTAAGCTCGGCCTTGAGCTCGACGACCTTGAGGTTGGCCCAGTCCGCCATGGTGTTTGATGGCTAGCCGGGCAGGCTTGCGCATCTGCGATGGCGAAGGGACCTGGGCGGGGCTGCCGTGAGGCGAGCGGGCGGCCGCAAACAGAGGGTTGCGATGGCAGGCGAATGAAGAGCGCGCGCGTACAATCCGTGCCAGCTGCCTGATGATGCTGGTCGAAGGCCGGCTATGAATACCGCAAGGCGGCGGGGAGGGAGTGGCGTGCGAAGGGCAAGGTGAGGTAGGTAGTTGGGTGTCAGGGGAGAAGAAACAAAGTCGCGTCGCGAAGCTCGAGAAGCCGACGAAGATCCAGAAGTGACGGGAGCGCTTGCCGATCTGGCCCGCTCTGTACCCAGGTGGGGTACGAAGTAGGTATGTATGTACATACGAAGTACGAAGTACAAGTTACGTACGAGTACGGAGTAGGCCAAGTCCGTACCGAGAGATAAAGAGACGCCCCGCCAGCTGGCCCGAGCTTCTAGAAACCTCCCCCAGCGTTGCCAGCGGTCGCTCCAGCTGGCTGCAAACGCTCTTCTCAGCCTCGCCAGTCGCTGGTACAAGCAGCGGTGGGCCATCACGTCCAATGGCCCAGCACATAGGCCTAGCTCCTCCTTCATCCCATACCTACGTAGCTACATGGCCATAAACGTCATCGGAGTCGCCGTGCTGCCGCATCGCAGCTCGTCGGAGCTCGGAGGGGCAGGTTGGCGGTTGGCGGGCACTGTGGGCCGACAGGGACCCCAATGCCCCGCAATGCGCTCACTGACTGCTCAGCTGGACAACCACACACATCATCACATCATGCTCCCACAGCACCGCTTCACGTAGGCCGACGGCGCTGCCGTTCTTGTGACGTTCATATTTCAACATAATACAATGGACTGGGGCTTTCATATAGCTCGGTCATTAATCGCACATGGGCCCTGCGTTGCTCGTCGCACGCGACCCCAGTTATTCGCCGGCACGTTCTGCCAGGCATGAGCACTTTAGACGTCGAGACCGTCGACGACAACGCCCTTGTTCCAGCTCCACTGAATGAGCCTGGCAACCTCCGCCGCACACTCGTCGTCAACCAGGGCGCTGACGAGATACAGCGATGCATCCACGCCAGCGCTTACTCCACCCGCCGTGATGACCCGGAGCCCACCGAGACGCATGGCGGCGCGGCGGGCAATGGACTCGCGGCGCGAGTTGGATCCCTTCCAGGACATGCTCCCCTTGCTGTTATTTGTCCACGTCAGCTTTGTTCTCTGGTAACTGCGTGCCGTGCAAGGGCATCCCATCTTACCGAGCGTTGGAGGGGCGGCGTCCGGAGTCGGACTTGCGGCGGATGTATGGGTTCTCGTCCTCGTCGCCGAGGTCGAAGCGGAGGTTGTTGACGACGTATCGGGCATCCTCGATCACGTCGGTGCGCTCAGTGAGGTTTCGGGTCGCAGCCTCGCTGCAGAGATTCTCAAACGTGGTCATGTAGTCCGGGTGGGTGGTGGCGGAGAGGCCAGAGAGGATGCCCTCCTTGGCAAGGAAGAGCGAGCCCGTGCAGATGGACAAGATGGTCCGCTCCCGGGCTGGGTCCTTCTTCTGGAGCTCCGCAAAGTCATTGATGAGGCCAAGGGGCTCCATCTCCTTGTCGAGGATCTCTTGCGAGTTGCCGCCGAGGATGACAAGCACGTCAAAGTCCTCGAGGCGGTCGTGGGCTTCCTTGAAGGAGATCTGGGAGCCGACGAGGACGCCCTGGGAGGAGAGGACCTTGGGCTCGGCACCCGCAATGGTCGCTTCGAATGCCTTGGAGGCTGTGGGCGACACATGTCAGTAATGCTGGTGGTGGCAGGGACGGCCAATGACCAAAGGGCACGAAAGCAGTGTGCACCACATACACTCGTCCTTGAAGTTGTGTGCAGCCTGGGTGATGACCTCCAATGGGCCCGCAAAGTCGAGCAGGTCAAACTTGGGGTGCAGGGCGAAGAGGACGTCGATAGGTTCCTGGTCCGCAACAGCGGACGACTTGTTCGCAGCCATCTTGCCGGCTTGAGCGGGGGTGAGACTGGGGAGAGTGGCGGAAGGGGGGACGTGTGTATCGCGGGGTCCAAGTCCAGAGAGTGATGCCCTGGAGGATCGCTATTGCAATTGGGTGAAGCTGTGCGGTGGTGGTGAGAGATGGATGATGGAGGAAGGAGGAGGAAGGAGGAAGGAGCAGAGAGATGGAAGAGGAGTGGAAGAGAGGAAGAGGGACAACAGACGAGTCAAGTCACGGGAGAGGAGGGGACCAAGGAGGGGTTGGATGGATGGACTGTTCACTGGTTCACTGCGCTGGAGCTCACGCGACGACGAGGCGCCGCCCGGTCTCGTCTCGGTCGATGAGGGGTCGGATCGACTCGACTCGAGCGGGCGTGGACGGATGCCTCAGGGGTCCTGGGCCTTCCAAAGCCATATTCCAGGCCGTACTCCTGTTGCTGAGTGGCCCGATGCGGCCGTCGACGACTCCGGCGCAGCTGGCTGCTGTGACGCTGCCGTGCTGCATGGGCGCAGCTACAGTGGAGCCACCGAGACCGTGAGGCCACCCGGATGCTTTCGTGGGGTCATGCGGGCTGGATTGCGGGGGTTTAGGGGCGAGCGAGCGTCGTCTGGCGGGGCCCGAGAGGTACCCGCTACCCTCCGTTTGCGTACGGCCGCCAGCTGCCACGCCCGTACCCTGCGACTTGCAGCATGCCCCGTCCGTCACCCAGCATCAGCCGTCTAGTGGCCAGTTGTCCCGGGCCCACATCCGCCAGACCTCCACTTCCAGCACGACGCCAGAGCTTGACCTTGCTCCAGCTCGAGCTGTGCCATCATCGCCCGATCCTCGACAGCCTCACCACCCTTCCGCCTTGAGCCCACGACGGCGCCCGCAACCCGACACTATCCCTCCCTGCTCCCAGCGGCCCCGATGAGGTCGCCAAGAGGTCCAGATGGCTTCGTCAGCGTGAGTCCTTCGAACTGCCCCGGTGCTCCCAGCCAACAGCCCACTGACAGACTCCACCCGACAGGTCCCTAAAGGAGCTCTCCAAGGCCATCCATGCCTACATCCCCCAGCCGACCCTGCCGCTGCCCGATAGCCTCGTCGAGACCATTGCGGCGTACCGGCGGCGACACGAGAAGAATGACGATGCTGCGGCGGATCGGCTTCAAGAGGAGCTGCTGGGCACGTATGAAAAGCACGTCAAAAACAACAACGCCGCCTCGGGTCCATGGATAGCCGTCCTGCGGCGGCTCCTGCCGGTGCTGAAGACGCCGGAGCGGGTGCTGCCCTGGTTCGATGCGTGCAAAGGGCTCCTGGACAGAACAGGCCTTGACAAGCCGGTCGTCGACGAGACGGTGTCGGCCCTCATGGACCTGGTGACGTTCATGGACGAATATCGCATTACCTCTGGAGAGGACTCGGCTACCAATCCCATCATCGACCGACTCTTTTCGATATGGATGAACCGATTCTATCCGGCCTTGGCCGAGGGAAACACCAGTCACGAACACAACGAGGGAATGATCCGGCAAGCCTTGAAGGATTTTGGCAAGAAGAGGCCCAAGGTACGTTGCCAACAGCCGCCGAAGCGAGGCCAAACAACACTGACTTTTCACAGGAGTTCTTCACGTCGATGGACGGTTGCTTCGTCAAGAAGCAGTACCGCAAAGCGACCTTGAGGTTCCTCTGCGACTTTATCCAGGACCAGCCGCCCCATCTGCACCAGATTCTACACACCTCCATCTTCAGCAATCTGTTGACGTGCCTGCAGCACGACACGTCCACAACTGTCATCTCGTCGGCCCTGACCGCCCTCATCATGCTTCTGCCTCACGTGCCTAGCTCTCTTGTTCCCCATTTGCCGACGCTGTTCAACATTTACGCACGGTTGCTCTTTTGGGACCGAGAGAATTCCGGGGCCGTCGAGGCATCCTGGAGCGACTCCGACCAGTCTCGAGGCTGGGAGAGCTGCGCCTACGACCCCCAAGTTGACGACTTTGCCATCGCACAGCTCTCCAACTACTACACCATCTTGTATGGCCTCTATCCCATCAACTTCATGGACTACATTCGCAAGCCGCAAAGGTACTTGCGCCACGCTCACATGTCCAACCCGGACGAGATCGAGGTGCAACCCACCGAGATGAGGCATCGCTCGGAGCGCTTCAGACGCTGCCACCTGCTGCATCCCAACTTCTACACATTGACAATCGACTCGGAGAAGACGGATTTTGGCCGCTGGATCAAGAGCGAGGCGGCCGAGGTCGTGGTCGAATGCATGAGCCTTTGTCAGACTACTGACATGCATGACTCCGGCGATCAATATGCACCACCGCCCATGCCCGGCTCTGCCCCAACCGCGGTCCACAATGAACCTGATAAGGAAAGGTCCGACCCAGCACTGATGAGCGGCTCAGTGGGCGGGTTGGACACCTGGCGGAATTCCCAAATGACCAGCACAGACTCGGAGTCGAGCAATCGGACGCCGTCGATGATGCTACGCCGGGTCTCGCAGTCAAGCCAGCCTTCGGGTCGATATGTCGGGGAAGAGGGCCAGACGAGGGGGCCGAGCACAGACAGCCCGACGATTCCAGCACATTTAACACTGTCGCCCTCCTACAGTCAGTTGCAGGACATGATCTATTCAAACAAGGTGATCAAGTCTGGGCTCCACCAGTCGTTGGCAAACGACAGCGTTCCATCGCTGTCATTGAGCCATCAAGAGTCTGTGGCCGACAGACCAGTGGCCGCGTCTTCAGCCGTGATGGTCCCACCACCGTCGGCGAGCTCGCCCTTGCCTGCCATGGACCTGGGAACGCAAGTCACTCAACTACAGCGGAGGGTACTCGTGTTGGAAAATGACCTCAGCTTTGAGAGATATGTCAAGCAGCAGCATATGGGCCATATTGGCGAGCTGCGGCGCCGGCTGGTGGTGGATGCCGCTACCGAGGCCGAAACTCAGAACCTGATCATGATGAACCGCAACCTCAAGAGCCGCTTCGAAGAGGCGAAGAAGGCCGAGATGCAGGTCCGAAAGGAGTCGGAAAAGAGCCGCGCCCTGGCCAAGAAGTGGGAGTCGGACCTGGCCGGCAAGCTCAAGAATCTACGGGACGAATCGAAGCGGGCCACGGCTGAGCTCGGTGCGCTCCGGCGAGAGCTGGACGAGTCCAGGCAGGAATGCGAAAAGCTACGCAAGCTAGTCTGTGATACGGAGGTCAAGGAACTCCACTGGAAGCAGACCATGCAGTCGCTCGAGATACAGGGAGATGAAATCGACGGGCTAATGGCCCAAGTCGAGGAGCTTACCAAGTCGGAGCGCGACCAGCAGGCCAGGGAACTGGAGCGGAAGGCGGCGGTGAGTTCAGCAACAGAAGCCGAGGCACAGGTGGAGATGATGAGGCTGCGGCTGGCGGCGCGGGAGCACGACACTCGGCGAGCCAGAGATCTCTTCCAGAAGCAGGTGACGGAGCTCCAGAGACAGCTCGCCGAGGCTCGCGAGGAGCGGGAGCGTCCCGGAGCCAACTCGAACCTGGTGGTTGAGGGCGCGCTCGCGGCGAGCAGGGCCAAGCAAGCGGGGCTGCAGAAGCAATTCAACCTGCTCACGCGCAAGTACACGGCTCTGCAGTCATCACTGCTGGACATGCAGGCGGAAGCGGTGATGGGGCCACCCAATGCGCAGGAATCGCACGCACCCGAGGGTGAGTACCTGTCCATGTCTGCCGGCCCGGTGATGATGGAGAACCGACCGCACCGGTCAGTGTCCAACTCGGAGCCGACGGCATACAACGTGACGCCTCCGCTGGGCCCACCCACGGCGGCGGAACTCGAACGGAGAGCGAGCGCGTCGCAAGGCGGAGAGAGCTCCGGGACGGGACCTCTGTCCATCAGCCCGGGCGTCCAACGACACTTTGGCAGTAAGTCGACTCCGGAGGCGAGCCGGCGGCAGCGCCGCATCACTGACTGGATGACAGGCAGCTTCCCGAGCCGGATCCGCAAAGAGAGTCGGGACAAGTCAAAGGAGGATGGGAGCAGCGGCACAGGCAAGGCCAAGAAGGAAAAGAAATCGTCAGGGCTGCGGGGCATCAGGGGATTCGTGTAATCTGCGATAGGTGCTCGCATGAAGGTGTGCGGTATTATGTACCACGGGGCGCATGAAGGCATTCAACGAAGCATTTCCGGTAGGGCATTTCCGGTAGGGGCACAGAACTACGGCGGCGACTCGGTCTGTATGTCACCGAGGCAGGTTCAGAAAGTGCTGAAAGGCTACACGAGTAGCAAGGGGACATGCGATTCAAGCTTCGGCTTCAGGTGCAACCGACGCGAGGTAGGATGTTGGAATGCTTTGGGTTGGCTGGTGAGCAGTGAGCAGCAAGCGCAAAGTCTCGAGGGCATCCAGAGCACAGCAGCCCATCGGGAGCCTGGGGCATGCAAGTACCGCCCTCGCCGAGTCAGGCACAGACAGCTCGTGCCGGAGCGTCGAGGACGGCAAGCCACAGGGGCAAACCGACGTTGGCGCAGGCCTGGTTGGCTGGCTGTGAAGCGGTTCGACTTTTTGAGTTTGTCACGTTGGCGCCTTGCCCTATCTCGGCCGGTGGCGGTTGGACGCCTTGCTTCTTTGACAGCGCTTCAGGAACGGACTGCCGGGGGACGGGCCTTGTCCTGGCCGCCAACAGCAACGCGCGGCTGCACTGCAACGCAGCAGTGCGAGGTGTGGTGGTGGTGGCCGACGACGGATACGAGGTGGCCGACGCCGATGACTGGCTGAACAAGTGGGAGCCATGATGGCAGCGCGCGGCAGCGTCGGCTCGTTCAGGATTGACTTTGGGCCCGTTGGGAAGGGCTCCAGTGGATGTGCCTGAAAACTTTTCCGCCACGACCGATCCGTCTGCTATATTTGGCAACGATTGCAGATCGCAGACGGGTCATGGGCATCCGACCAAGGGCAGCGAGCAAGACAGAACCGGGCCGACGACGCCATGACGGCTTCTTGGATGCTGGGAAAACCGGATTCTCATGCTGGGAAAACAGCCGGTTCTCGAGGTCCGGCGAGCGCTGTTGCGCGCTGACTGGCACCCACGGACCACGATCCACCGCGAGGAGGGGCCCTGGGGCCTCGGTGGGTCGCTGGCGTGGGTCCGTATCGATGTCCTCGCCACGATCTGGTGCATCGACATATGGATGGATGGATGGATGGATAGATGCTGACGCCCGTCCAGTGACGCCAGTGCTCGTCCAGTGACGCCGCTGCTCGGGTCGGGGAGGCGCCACCCCGTCCGCGTCGCCTCTTGCTTCTTCCTCGCTGCTCGCTTCTTCTCGTGTTCCTCCGCCTCTCTCTTTCACCTACTCTAATACATACCCTCCCCTTTGCAACTCATCTTTCGCTTGAGCTGCGCCGCCAAGACATACTATACCTTCGTTCCACCCCGTCGTCCGAGTCTGTACGAGTATAATAGCACATCTCTCGTTGAATCAACCACACCATGCCTTCCTCGGCCCACCTCCTCACCCTGGCCGCCGCCGTCTCCTCGGCCAGCGCTGCCTTCCAGGGCTTCAACTATGGCTCTACCTTCACCAACGGCCAGGCCAAGGTCCAGTCCGACTTCGAGGCCGAGTTCAAGACGGCAGCCGGCCTCGACGGCACCAACGGCGGCTTCACCAGCGCCCGTCTCTACACCATGGTGGTACGTGATGCGCATCGGCCGCGACTTGCATGGCGCCGTAAAGCTGACAGCCCTCCTACCTACAGCAAGGCGGCTCTGCCAATGACCCCATCCAGGCCATTCCCGCCGCCATCAGCACCAAGACGAGCCTGCTCTTCGGCCTCTGGGCGTCTGCCGGCCAGGCCTCGTTCCAGAACGAGATCGCCGCGCTGCAGAAGACGATTGACCAGTACTGCAACCAGCTCGACGGCCTAGTTGCCGGCATCTCGGTCGGCAGCGAGGACCTCTACCGCATCACCCCCATTGGCCAGGCCGCCAGCCCGGACCCCGGCGCCTCCCCCGACACCCTCGTCAGCTACATCAAGCAAGTCCGCGACACCGTCAAGGGAACCTGCCTCAAGGACGCCCCCATCGGCCACGTCGACACCTGGACCGCCTACGTCAACGAGACCAACAAGCCCGTCATCGACGCCATCGACTGGCTCGGCATGGACGCCTACCCCTACTACGAGAACACCAAGCCCAACGCCCTCGACCAGGGCAAGAGCCTCTTCCAGGCCGCCCTCGAGAACACCCAGGGCGCTGCCGGCGGCAAGCCCGTCTGGATCACCGAGACCGGCTGGCCTGTTAGCGGCAAGACCGAGGGCGCTGCCGTTCCTTCGACCGAGAATGCCGAGGTCTTCTGGAAGGATGTCGGCTGCCCCCTGTTCGGACAGACCAATGTCTGGTGGTTCACTCTTCAGGACGGCGCTCCTACTACTCCCAACCCCTCGTTCGGTGTCATTGGCTCCCAGCTCACCACCAAGCCCGTCTACGACCTCTCCTGCGACAAGGCTGCCACCTCTTCCTCTTCCTCTGCGGCCTCGGCTGAGCCCAGCAAGACCATCGTGCGTCCTATCGCCAGCGGCTCCGCGTCTGATGCCGCCTCCACAGCTGGCTCCGGCTCCAGCTCCGGCTCCGGCTCGGCCTCGAACAGCGGCTCGGCCTCGAACAGCGCCCCGGCCGCCACCAGCAGCGCCGGCAGCGCCGGCAGCGGCAACGGCTCTTCGCCGGCCGCCCCCGGCACGGCCTTGAGCTCTGCTGCAGTTCCTCCTCCCTTCGGCGGCTCCAACTCTACTGCCGGCGGCTCCAACCCCTCGGGCTCCGTCCCCGGCTCTAGCACCGGCGCCCAGCTTACCAAGACTGGCGCTTCCGGCACCCAGCCCACGGCGACCAACGTTCCTCAGAGCGGCGCTGGCCAGTTGAACTCTCTCGGCGCTGCCGCTATCGCCGTTGTCATGGCCGCTGCTCTCCTGTGAGCGGATCTCGGCCAGTCATGAATCGGATGCGCTGTCGGTGACAGCTTTGGCATACTAGTGTTGTATTGATCAAGCCCGCCATCGGAGAAGGGCTCCCTGGCGGTCGGTCTGGTTCTCGGGGTCGTGTACAGTCGGGGAATTTGGGTCGAGTTTCTTGGAGGAGTCGCGCAGGGGAAATGGCTTGACGGTTCCTTCCTGCTTGACTTGTCTCGTTTTAGATTGGCATCCGGCGATAATTTGGAAGGGAAAACGGCATGGGACACGGAGTTGGACCAACACGCTCATTATGACCTGGAACGGACGGCTGTATAAAGACGCCAAAATTGGAATACAAGTTTGATCAATCATTGTACGAAGTACTCCGTACGTCCAAATGTCGATGGATGCGTTTACGAGTATGTAGTGGCCTAGACGGCGATCCTTGCGTCGGGTGCCAGGGGGGTCAAGCCTGGTGCAGTCCCAGGCTTGCCAGGCAACAGGGGTCGGACGGACGGCGGAGCTAACGTGGCCGGCCGTTATGTAACTTCGGCGCGCCGAGCCGAAGCTGAACTACTCGTACGTATACCGCAAACTAGCCCTCGTGCCCAATCCGACAGCCTCGCCCGCCGCTTTTCCCTCCGACAGTGCAGCCATTGACCGACAAGCGACAATGGCCAACCCCATGCGATCCGGGATCTTGCTGCTGGCGGTGTCGCTGCTGGTCGCCTGCGCAGCTGCGGCGGCGGGCATGGTCGAGAGCTTGAGTCTGGACGCGTTGGATGAGCAGCTGCAGGTAAGTGAGAACTCGCGATGCTACCTCGCCTCGTCTCGCCTCCCACTCCCGCGCCGCCTACGAGTACCTGCACGGGATGCACTGGAACCGACCGGCTAACGATGCTTCCTCTAGACGTGCCCCATCGTCCAGGAGCTCAACGCCGCCAAACACGCCCACCACGCCGCCCTGCCGTCCTCGCTGACGACGCGCCTCTTCGCCCTCCTCTTCCCCAGCTCGCGGCCCGCCGTCAACGCCCTCCTCGCGACGCTCTACATCTCCGGCCCGCCCAACTTCCTGCTGGCGCTGTGCCCGACCAACATCGACCCTTCGTCCCTGAGCGTCATGGTGGCCTTTGCCGTCGGCGGCCTGCTGGGCGACACGCTCTTCCACCTGCTGCCGGAGATCTTCCTGGGCGAGGACGAGGCTGAGCGCGCGCGGTTCGTGCTCGTCGAGCCGAACCGGAACCTGGTCCTGGGGCTGGGCATCCTGGTTGGGTTCATGACATTTGTGGCCATGGACAAGGGCCTGCGGATTGCGACGGGCGGTGCCGGCCATGATCACGGCCACGGACACGACCATGCGCATGAGAAGAAGGAGGACGCTGCTGCGGCGAAGACAACTGGCACGGACGTTACGAACGGGGAGGCCAGGTCGAGGAAGAAGAAGGGCGGCAAGACGGGCGATGCTGTCGAGGAGCACAAGGAGGTGAACCCGAGCGTGAAGCTCGGCGGATACCTCAACCTCATGTAGGTCCACGGTCTCGCGACCGCATTGCAGTCGATTCTCGTCCTGACATCTCCCCCCAGCGCTGACTTTACCCACAACATCACCGACGGGCTCGCCATGTCAGCCAGCTTCTACGCCTCGCCGACCATCGGCGCCACCACCACCGTGGCCGTCTTCTTCCACGAGATCCCCCACGAGGTTGGTGACTTTGCCCTGCTCGTGCAGTCGGGCTTCTCCAAGCGCGCGGCCATGGCGTCGCAGTTTGTGACGGCCATTGGGGCCCTGCTGGGCACGCTCATCGGCATCGCGGTGCAGGAGTTTGGCGGCGGCAATGTCAGCGGCGAGGGCCCTGCCATGGCGCGCAACGCTGGGCTCTGGGGGACCAGCTTGGTGAGTCCCTACCCCCATGTCGTGTGCTCCATGTCGAGCAGGTCGGAACCTGGAAGCTAACCTACCTGCGCGGCAAGACCTGGGGCGACATGCTGCTGCCTTTCACGGCCGGCACGTTCCTGTACGTGGGCACCGTGGCGGTAATCCCCGAGCTGCTCGAGACGGGGCCCAACAAGATGCTGGAGCTGCGCAAGACGCTGGTGCAGTTCACGGCGGTTGCGGTGGGGGCCGGGATAATGCTGTACATTTCGTGGCATGATTGAAGCGGACGCGTCCGGCTAGGCGTCGGGCAGCTTGCGCTGCACAGCTGCAAAAGAGGGAGGATGCCAGTGCGCGAACACGTATCGGGATAGAAAAGGCAGACGGCAATGCTGGAGGGTGCTCGGAAACAGGGCTTTGCTCAGGATGACTGACATGAAGCGACGGGATGGTGTTGGATATGTTCCATAACAACTGACCTACCCTAGAGCCGCACTTGTCCGACCCGGCATCGGCTTCCAGTCGCACTGCTGTGACGACAATTAGGTGACAAGGCGCCGCTAACGCCCTCAATAACGTCCTCGATCGGGTCAAGGAATCAAGGGCGTCACTTCGAAAAAGCGTTGCTGATAAACCGGCATGTATCTGTACCCGCAGGTGTAAGATGACGCCCAAGGTACTTTAATAATGCCGCCCAACGAGAGGCAAGGAGGTGCACAGCAAGGAGAGAACAGCTTCACCGGAAGCGGATGGACCTGCTGTTGCGCCATGGATGGTGGCATCTAGCGGCCGATCAGAACAGGACGATTGGCGGAAGGGTGCGGCCGTGGGAATAAGCGCAGGGCAGAGCGGGTGAATCCAGAAAGTCAGGGTCCAAGACTTCACCGTCGGCGTGCATTAATCAGCGGCCAAGCTTTTCTGGGAGGGGAAGCACACCACGATGTTATGTGCGAGTAGGCAAGTAGGTACGGCCTCATGGCAGCAACCAAGCAACTAACACCACGGCTCGTGGCGTCAAGGCCTAGTCGCGGGAGCGCGAGCGTGAGTCAAACAGGATCCAATTAGGGAGCTGCACTAGCCCGTAGACGGAGATCGGCTGGCATATCGTGCAGCAAAGAGGGGCGGGAGGAGCGCAAGCAGCCGGAGATGGTTCTGGCCGTGCAGGACTGGCCTCGTGTCTGTGTGCGTGTGCATATGTACTCGTAGGCATGTGCTGTCGCCTGCATCTTGTTGTGTGGCGCCGGTTCGTGAGCGAGATTTCGGACCGGACGAAGCGAGGAGGTGGTGCGTGGTGCGTGGTGCGTGTGCGTGCGATGAGTGCAATGTGCGTGCTTGGTTGGGTGAGAAGCCGGTTTGCAAGGGGCGTGCGTCCATGGGCCATTCCGAATTCACTTGGCAAGGACTAGGAGGAGGAGTGCAACGAAAAGTACCGGTACTGGGCCGGGGTGGTGAGCATTATCGATGGAGGGAGGGACAGATGGATGCGTGCTGGCTGGAAGGTGGAGGTTTGTGAGGCTATTCTGGTGGGGAGCTCGAATCGCGGCAAACTTTTTTTTCCTGCTGGTCTGCTGAGCTCTGCGACTCATCAAAATAGCCGTTATCGGACGTGCGCGGTGCCGCCGCGAGAACAAGCACCGAAATACAGGCAGCCGGTGCGAGGCAGACGAGTTGGCTGGTGAGCAGGAGAGGAGGTAGGCGAGTGCATGCCAGTTGCGGGTGCCACGTTGTGGCACGACTGCAAGGCAGCGGACTGGGGATGCTGCAGAGAGGCTGCACGCCGACTTGTTTCAGCAGAGATGGATGAGCGTGTCGTCTGTTCCGTCCAAGCTTCCAAAAAAAGTCAATCCACAGCCTCTCTGCAATCTGGATGTGACTGACAAAAGACGGAAGCTGGCCGCCAGAGCTCCCCGCAATCTGGGCCAAGTCGAGCAGTGCAGATGTTGTTAGCACAGATCCCCGGAATCCACAGCTCAGCGAAAGGAGGCAGGATCTCCGTTTTTCGGGTCCTCACTCAGGGCTGCGTGGTGTGGTGTTTTGGGCTCTCTTGGCTCTCTACTCGCGCTACTTCGCACGCGAGGCCGGCAGGAGGAGTTGGAACCCGACCCAGCAACTCCTCATGCACCGCACACGCCCCCGATTTGCACTGCATCTCACATCGAGTGCGTGAAGGAAACGGCAAAAAAGGAAAACATCCCCGGCCAACTTCCGATTCATCGCCGAAGCTGCTTCCGGGCCACGGTCTGGACCGCAGGCCGGTGACAGGCTTCGGACGCGCCTCGACGCCCGCAGCTCCAGCGGATGGGGGTTTTGGGGAAAGGCAATGGAGCATGATGCCTTTTCGGGGAATGGCACTGCGCGCGTGCTCCCGACGCAGGGACCGCGAGATGATATGCTGCACACTACTCTCGTAATGCGAACCCAGCGCGGTGGAGGACGTGGAGGTCATCGAGGTGCGCACATGGGAGAGCTTGGGAGCTTGGGAGCCCAGGGCGCGGTCCTCGACGGTCGAGGCCATTGGCGATACGGACGGAGGCCTAATAATACTTGGTACCGACATCAGGCCGTTGCGGTGCGGCGGCGGCGGGCAAGCCCAACGGGGGTGCCCGTCTCAGTCGCACTGCGCCGAGCGCGGGCTCGACGATAGCGCTCCCACCCTTTCAGCACTTGCGCGTTTCTGGGTGCTTCCAAGAACCATGGCTTGATGGTGCAAGCTGTGTTTGATGGAGCACGATGGGGAACAGGCTCATGGCCCGTCGCCGACATGAAGTCATGAGAGCCACCTGGATTGGAGTCTGTGCCGGGGGTGTGACGTTGCGGATCTCGATCCCGAGCATCTCGCAACACCAAGGAGGTTGAGGTCCGCGACGGACGGAGCGCTTCTGCGGCTCGTGTCCCGGGATCATCTCCGCGAGTGTGGCTGGTACTGTATTTTTCGCGGCGAGATGGCCATGGGCGTGGTGGCGACGCTGTCTTGGCCGTGTTTGTGCGCGGTGCGCGTGGAGGGTGGAGGGAGGGCTCACCAGATTTGGAAGAGGAGCCCAAGAGCCCCTGGGGCAGGATTGAGTTGAACGTGGCTGGAGACATGCCCCTATGCAGACACCTCGTGACTGACACCACGCCCCCCGAGCGTGCAGCAGGAGCAGCCAGAGGGGGCGCCAGAGGGGGCGCCAGAGGGCAGGAACAGGTGATGGCAGCCTGCGGTGGCGCTAGGGGAGGGGTGCCACCGGAGCTTGTACCGGTACTGGACCTCTACGATGACTGCTTGCGTGCAAGGGTCAGGCCAGGTCTTGATGGGCACGGCGAACGAAGCTCTTGTCCGTCCCCTCCATCCCTCCATCCCTCTAGAAGCGTCGGCAGTCGCACTATCGTGAGGTGTCCATCTCCGTCGACCACGGCGTGGCTCAAGTGACCCAAGCCATAAAGAAGCTGGCTGCCCGCCCCTTCACACGGGACCGG
The DNA here is from genome assembly GCA_003945565.1 of Tolypocladium inflatum. Taxonomy (NCBI): domain Eukaryota; kingdom Fungi; phylum Ascomycota; class Sordariomycetes; order Hypocreales; family Ophiocordycipitaceae; genus Tolypocladium; species Tolypocladium inflatum. Next base: position 2,995,523 of record QEPE01000009.1, on the reverse strand, counting down.
CCAGCATCATGTCGTCAAACTCTGGCCCATCACCACCCTCCTCTTGACCATCATCCCCTGGCAGTGCCTAATACATAATCCTCCGTCTCTAATACTAATTGTCCGACTTGCCGTCATCGTTTCACCTGCGCGCCCTATCGTTCCTGTACTTTGATCACGACATAATAACCTCCTGCACCCGGTCGGCCTTCTTGCGCAGATTCGTTCCCCTTCCGGAAACAGATCTTCCACGCCCTTCGTCGACACATCCGAGAAATAAGACGCCTGCTTTTGTGGCCTGTCCTCAAAAGCGCCACCTCGCGTCGTCAGGGTAGAACCATATCCTCATATTCTGCTTGCGGGACTGCCCTTGGCCTCCCCGTTATATACCACTTGAACCGCGGCGGTCGCCTCTTGGCTTGGTGGCCACTCGAGCTGCGTCCAGCACACAGACATACATACCGACACGCACATATACGCAAGGCGCAGGAAAATGCTGTTCCCTCATACCGCAGAGGCCGCCGCGCCTCGTGCGGGCGCTCAAACCAAGCCTGCTGCTCAGCAGAAGCCAATCATCGACATCAAGATTGATCGGCACTTCAACTCCAAGGTCTACACCTCCGGGTCGACCATCGCCGGCCAGGCCATTGTTCGCACCCAGCGGGACACGCCCTTTGACGAGTTTGACATCATCTTCACGGGCATCGCCGCCACCCGGCTCGACTTTGTCCAGCAGTACCCCTCGCACTCCTTCCGCCCCTTCATGAAGCTGCGGATGCCGCTTCCACGGTCTGCTTTTCCCGAGTCCGGAGTGTTTGAGGGTGGAAAGATATATACCATCCCCTTCAACTTTGTCGTCCCTCACCAGCTCACCCTGGGAGCCTGCAACCACCACTGCAGCGCGCCTGTCGTTCGGGAACAGCACTTGCGGTTGCCCCCCACCGTCGGCTTCTGGGAGGCCGATGACCAAGCGCCCGAGATGGCTCAGATCGAGTACTCCATCAAGGCGAGGGCGTATCGGAGGCCCCCCCCTGGTACCCCGTCACTGCCGCCGGTCAAGTTGATGGAGGGATATCACATGGTCAAGGTGCTGCCTGCGCTCCCCGAGGACGCGCCCCTCGACATTACCTTCAGGGACGAGCGATACAACTTGTCCAAGTCCAAGACGATCCGCAAGAACCTGTTCTCGGCCAAGGCGGGCAAGCTGACGGCGACCGCCACTCAGCCCAACGCCGTGATGCTGGCGGCGGATGGGCACGGGGCTTCGACGTCGACCGCAAGGATCACCTTCGGGTTTGCCCCGACCTCGGCCGAGATGGCTCCTCCCAAGATCAACTCGGTGTCGGGCAAGATCACGGCCGCCACCTTCTTCGGTGCCGCCCCCACGGATCTGCTGCCGAACCTGGGAAGCCGATCGGCTTACACGGCGAACCCGTCCCTGAGCTACACGACGACCAACTCGCTCTTCTCCAAGTCCATCGACAAGCTGGCCTGGCAGCAGCGCAACGTTTCCGGTCGGCGAGATTCTGGATACTCGAGCTTCGGCACCGGAGAGGATGCCTCGGACACGGACTGCTCCGAGGGCCGCGGCCGTGCTGGCGGCAAGGGCAAGAGCTCCAAGAAGTGCCCGATCCAGCACACGGCTGTGCTGGAGATTCCGTTCAGCATCCCGATGTCGAACCGGAAGCTTTTCCTGCCAACCTTCCACTCGTGCCTCATTTCTCGGACTTACACGCTTCACCTCAGCGTCTCGTTTGGGCCGACCAACACGACGATGTCGCTGGCGATTCCCCTGCAGATTGGAGTCGAGACGATTCACCAGCCGCAGTTTGACGACGGGCTGCCGAGCTTTGAGAGCGCCATGGCCGAGGCTGAAGAGGCCGATATCAGCTCGCACCTCCAACCGCGCATCTTGCGGGTCTTGGAGATGACGGATCAGACCAACAGCCTGCTCCCCAGATACGACGAGCTGAACCGACGAATGATCAGCGTCTCGTAAGAGAAGTCGACTCGACCATTCCTCTCTCTATTTTCTATTTGTCTCTTATTGTTGCTACCGGAGGAGCCGATCGATTCGCGATCTCGAAAGCGGAGGTAATACTTGCCATTAGCGACTTGCCGCGACTGTTTGCTCTCAACTTAACATCTTATCTTTGTCGGATTTCCTTGGAATTAGAAGCATGTCTTGGTACTTTGATTTTGTGTTTTTGGGAGGATCTCTCTGCTTCATGTTTGGGTTGCTAGCCTTTGCTCGAGAAAACGGGGTGACGGAACGGATTTGCTTTGAGCACGGAGTTTCGGATTCGCTTCCACCGTGGGTGCATGGTGCGCGCGTGTGACACGGATGCATTGGGGTGATTGCTTTGCTGCGGATGGTGACGATTGTATGAGTGATGACGGGCATTTTTTGACGACGGAACACGACTCGAACACAACGCTTGCAAGATGGTGCCAGTGGCACTCTTGCGATGATGAATCAATATATTTCCAACCAATATTCTCAACCTACCAACACGCCCGGACCCATCCGCTGCAGGCTTGCGCGAACTTGTGCATGTTGTTGTCGAAGTCGAGCGCTGTTGCCGATTGGTGTGCAACTACTGGCGGCAGCGTGCATGGGCGCTGTGGCATCGGAACAGCGGTCGTTGCCATTGGCTCCAGCGGGCCAGCGCAGGGGTCGGCAACTGCCTCGCCGTCAACTCCCGCCAGGCAAGCTCCCCCAGTAGGAAAATGCTTGTTTTACGGGCCAGTGTCGAGCACCCAGGCCCCCCCGACTGCAACGGGCAGCAACGGCGTCGGCTGATTGGGCGAACTGGCCTTGCAAAGAGGGGCGTCCGCTGCCCATGTCGGGGGAAGGCACTTGGCAAGCTCTCGGCAAAACCGGGGCTAACGGTGGCTGCTGGGTGCGTGCTGCCATTTTTAGTAGCTGCCATTGCAAATGGCGCTAGAGACGTACTCGTACTCCGTACTCCGTAATGCACTGGAAAATGTCCATGATCCATTCATGCCGCCGCAAGCGTCCCGTTCGCCCATTCGTTCCGCTACCGTATCTTATCGCCCCTTGCCGGCATCTCATCCCAACCCATCCCATCCCATCCCATCCCACCCATCTCTTTCTCATCTGCCTCGTTTTCCATTCACCTCCTCCAGCAACCAACTGTGCAGGCCGGTACCGCTACACCCGCCAATTCAGTACGCATCCTCCGCTCCTGCGAAACGAAAGCTCGCCCTGCGCGTCTGTGCTGCTCGGCTGCTCTGTTTTGTAACTTAAAACGTGGCGCAGCAACACATCTGAGCTTGCTAGCTTCCGCCACGGTACTCGGTGCCGATTACACTCGTTTATTGTTCGTTCCGTCGATACAGCGCCGCGTCTGTGTGAGTCTCAGGTCCCTTGGCGGAGAGCCGCAGCCATTGGATTGGCCGAGACCTCGCGACGACGAAGCCTCTTCGACCCTCCGCACGATACTCCAGTCCAAGTAACCCTCTCTCGGCATAATATACATACCCTTCGGTCGAGAGCAACTCGACCCGACTCATCCGACTCGCAGTCGGCGTCGGCCAAGCTTCGAGGGGGTATAGACGAGCCCAGGCAGCTGCCATGGTTCGGGCGACGTTGCGTGCCGGGCTGGGCGGCTTGCTCTCCCTACTGCTGCTGTCCCCCGCCGAGGCCTTTTACATCCCAGGTACGATGCCGCGGGCGATCAGTGTACTCTTGTTGCTGGTGTCACCCTTTGCTAACGGGGCCGCTGCAGGTTGGTCCATCAAGAGCTACAGGGAAGGTGACCAGGTGCCTCTGCTCGTCAACAAGGTCTACTCGGACAACACGCAATTGCAGTATGCCTACTACGACCTCCCGTTCGTCTGCTCTCCCACGGGCCAACGAAAGGCGGGCGGCGGCCTTCTCAGCGGACAGAGCATCCCCCTAAACCTCGGCGAGGTGCTACGGGGCGACCGAATCGTTGCCTCGGACATGGAGCTCGCCATGGGCAAGGACGAGCCGTGCAACCTTCTCTGCAACAAGGAGCTGTCGCGCAGGGATCTCAGGCGCACAAAGGAGATGATTCGCGACGGATACGTGACCGAGTGGATCGTCGACAACCTCCCCGGGGCGACGAGCTTCGTGACGAGCGACAAGACGAAAAAGTACTACGCGGCCGGCTTCAAGCTGGGTCACACCGAGATATCCCACAGCACAGGCAAGGCACATTACTTCCTGTACAACCACCACACCATTGTGATCCGCTACCGCAAGGCTCCTGGCCGTGCCGGCGACAGGGGCGAGAAGATCGTCGTTGGCTTCGAGGTCTACCCCAAGAGTGTCGGCCACGAGAACCGCAGGGACAGCACAGGCTGTCCTACAGACCTGCAGCATGTGGGCGGGGGATTCGAGCTTTACATGGCACCGAACAAGACCAGCGACCTCGCGGCCCGGTATCCCGACTCATCGTACTACCCAGACGCCCTGGACGACGACGACAACGCCGGCGGCTCGATTACGATCCCCTACACATACTCGGTCTACTTCCGCGAGGACGACAGCATCGAATGGTCCCATCGGTGGGACCTGTACTTTGTTAACCAGGAGGAGGGGTCGCGCATTCACTGGCTGGCAATTGTCAACTCGCTCATCATCTGCGGCCTCCTGACGGGCATTGTCATGATCATCCTGGCCAAGACGATTCGCACGGACATTAAGAGCTACATGGAGGCAGCGGCAGAGGATGGCAAGCTCAGGAAGAAGAAGCTCCGCTCCGGGGCGCGTACACCGAAGGAAAAGGCCCCCGGGCTGCTCGATCAAGGCGCAGACCTCGAGAACGACGCCGATGTGTCCTCCGACGACGAGGCGCTCGAGGATGTGACGGGCTGGAAGCTGCTGCACGCCGACGTGTTCCGCACGCCGAGCTTTGGCAACCTCCTGGCCCCGCTCGTTGGTTCCGGTATGCAGCTGCTGTTCATGGCGGTCGGGCTGGTGCTTCTGAGCGCCCTGGGAGTGCTCAACCCCAGTTTCCGCGGCGGCTTCATTAGCGTCGGCGTCGGCCTGTTCATCTTTGCCGGTCTGTTCTCGGGCTACTTCTCCGCGCGCGTCTTCAAGAGCTTCGACGGCAAGGACTACAAGAGCAACGCGCTCGTGACGGCCCTCCTCTTCCCCGGCTTGACGTTTGGTCTCGTCTTCATCCTCAACCTGTTCGTGTGGGCCCAGGCATCGAGCACGGCCATTCCGTTCGGCACCTTGATTGCGATTGTGCTGCTTTGGCTGTGTATACAGGTCCCGTTGGTGCTTGCTGGTTCGTACTATGGCTACCTGAAGGCCGGGGCCTGGGAACACCCAACGAGGACGGCGGCGATCCCGCGCCAAGTGCCGCAGCAAGCATGGTACATCAAGTCGCTGCAATCGATTCTGCTGGCGGGCTTGATACCGTTCGCCGTCATCTTCATCGAGCTGCTGTTCGTGTTCCAGTCGGTTTGGCAGGACAAGAGCGGGTACTACTACGTCTTTGGCTTCCTGGCGGTGGTTTCGGTCATCTTGGTGGTGACGATTGCCGAGGTGACGGTAGTCACGATCTACATCCAGCTCTGCTCCGAGAACTACCACTGGTGGTGGCAGTCGTTCCTGGTGGGCGGCGGCAGCGCGGTGTGGGTGTTTGGCTACTGCATATGGTACTACGCGTTCAAGCTGCACATCAGCGGCTTCGTCAGCAGCATGCTGTTCTTTACGTACAGCTTCATAGCCTGCTGCGTCTACGGGCTGCTGACGGGCACGGTGGGCTTCCTGAGCGCCTATGCATTCGTGCGGCGGATATACGGGTAGGCATTCTCCCCTCCCTCCCCTCGAGACGTCCAGCAATGCTAACCCGTGACATTCAGTGCCATCAAGGTCGATTAGAGGGCTTCGGCGCGAGGAGCAGTAATGAAGCGTTTCGTCACTCCTTTGGAATAATAGATCTGTCTTTACGCCATCTTCATGGGTGATTTCATTCTTGGGAACCATTTCGCACCGGTCCCGTCTGGCGTTGACAAACATACCTGGGTGGAAATGGGTGGCGTTCAACATTTTCTCCTCGAGAGAGGATGGTATATAAGAGGAGGTGAGGGTGAATGACGTTGGGGAGTTACAGCCACTACGGCAAGCCGGCGATGCATACAGGACTATGGGGGTTGCTCTTCGAGGGCCGGATAGGAATGCCCCCCGGCGTAGTGGAGCGGATATTAATATAATGATGCGATTGCTCCACGGAATGTGCTTGAGGTTGGTTGACATCTCGGTTGCGACTTGCCCGAAGAGTAATTGCTCCGTGTTGTGCCGTGTGGATATTCATACCCAGTGAGGCTATCGTCACGTCCGAAAAGGATACGTCGCTCCAATACTCGCTTCGTCGCCGCTGGTCTCGCCAACAGCGCCGGGCGGCCTCAGGGAGGACCCCATAAGGCAACGAGTTATTACGCCTTGGTTGATTGACCGAGGCTGGTAACATGGAGACAACCAGATGCGCATTCTTCCCTCGAGTCCATCATGTCGTGTGACAAGGGCGCGCCATGCCACAGAAGGGCGCGGCAACCCTCAGAAACGTCTTCGGAAACCCGTTCCGAAGACACTCGTCGGTGATCCCGCGGGAGCGCCGAATCCACCACGTTGTCGCGGCCCCGGGGTCGCGGAACAGGGCCTGCGCTAGAGACGAGCCGGGGTCGGCCAGCTTCGGCTCGTTATAAATATGCGACGGGTGGACCTGACTCCCGATGTGTTTGCTGTCTCGAGGGTGCGTGGTTGGAAATCTCTGGAAGAAGAGGAAACTCGGACATCAATCAGCCACCATGGATACAAACGAGTTTCGGGCGGCGGCCAAGGCGGCCATCGATCAGAGTAAGTGCGGTGGGCGGTCGTTGCCAAGTTGCCAACCTGCCAACCTGCCCCTGCCCCTCTCTTCCCCCCTCCCCCGCACTGTCGCCGCGATCGTCAACCACCGCCTCCCAACTTCCATGAACCTGAAGCGATGCAGTCGTTTGCCATGATCCGGAACGCGCTGTTTTCACCGTCGCCCTGGGGCAGTCGGGGAGAAGCGCCGTGAGCGCGAGCGCGGGCAGACAGCGGACCTAGGCAGAAGCAGACCCGAGCCCCTTTTCAGCCATCCTCAACACTCAACACCATGGCAAGACTACATCGCTGACGCCCCTCGCAGTCGCCGACTACCATGAGTCCATCCCCTCCAGGCGCGTCGTCTCCGACGTCCAGCCTGGATACCTCCGCCCCCTGCTGCCCGCCTCGCCGCCGCTCGACCCGGAGCCCTTTGCCGACATCCAGGCCGACATCCACTCCAAGATCATGCCCGGCATCACCCACTGGGCCAGCCCCGGCTTCATGGCCTTCTTCCCCTGCTCGAGCAGCTACCCGGCCGCCATCGCCGAGATGTGGTCCAACGCCTTCAATGGCGCCCACTTCAACTGGATCTGCAGCCCCGCCGTCACCGAGCTCGAGACCGTCGCCCTGGACTGGCTGGCGCAGGCCCTCGGCCTGCCCGAGTGCTTCCTCAGCGGCGGTGAGACCCACGGCGGCGGCGTCATCCACGGCAGCGCGAGCGAGGCCATCCTGACCGTCATGGTGGCGGCCCGGGACAGGTTCCTGGCCGCCAAGACGGCGCACATGCCCAACGGCGAGGACAAGGAGGAGGAGACGTGGCGTCTGCGGAGCCGCCTCGTCGCCCTGGGCAGTGCAGGCGCGCACTCGAGCACCAAGAAGGCCGCCCAGGTCCTCGGCGTGCGCTTCGCCACCGTCCCCGTCTCCGAGGAGGACGGCTTCGCCATGCGAGGCGCCGCCCTGGCCAGGACGCTCGGCGAGCTCGCCGCCAAGGGCCTCGAGCCCTTCTACCTGACCGCCACCCTCGGCAGCACCGACGTCTGCGCCGTCGACGACTTCCCCGGCATCGTCGAGGCGCTGGCGGGGCGCGCCGACACCCCCGACGACGTCTGGGTGCACGTTGACGCCGCCTACGCAGGCTCAGCCCTCCTCCTCGACGAGAACAAGCCCCTCGCGAAGCCCATGGCGCGCTTCCACTCCTTCAACTTCAACCCGCACAAGTGGATGCTCACCACGTTCGACTGCTCCGCCCTCTGGGTCCGCAGCCGCGCCGACCTCATCGCCGCCCTGAGCATCAAGCCCCCCTACCTGCGCAACCAGTTCTCCGACGGCGACCTCGTCACCGACTACCGTGACTGGCAGATCCCCCTGGGCCGCCGCTTCCGCTCCCTCAAGCTGTGGGTAGTGCTGCGCGCCTACGGCGTGCGCGGCCTGCAGGATCACGTCCGCAGGGGCGTCGTCCTCGCCGAGAAGCTCGAGGCCAAGATTCGAGAGCGCGAGGACCTGTTCACCGCCTTCACGCCGGCGCGGTTCGCGCTCGTGACCCTGCGCGTCAACGGCGACGGCGAGGAGCAGATCAACGCCCGCACCGAGGAGCTGTACGAGTCCATCAACGCCGGCGGGCAGTTCTACCTGACTAGCACCGTCGTCAACGGCAAATTCGCCATTCGCGTGTGCACGGGCGTGGCGGCGGTGCTGGAGGAGCACGTGCTGAAGCTGTTTGACCTGCTGGTCGAGGGGGCCGAGAAGATGGTCAAGGGACTCGAGGCCCCCAATGGACATGCGTGAAAAGGCAACGGGAACAGACATTCCCCCTCACGCAGAAGCGCGCGTGGATGAAGCATGTAGACGGTCTGCATAAGATGCCAGCCTGAAGCGTATTTATTTACTAGAGATGAAGCACAGTATGCCTCAGTTCACCTTTAGTCACAAGTGGTCACCACAAGGCAAGAGGGTTGTCGGACTTGACAGTAATACTGCTTCGTATTCGCGCATCTGGTGTTTGCAAACGGCTCTAGCGCTCCGCCATCTACTTCGTACATCTCTCTTGTCCACGCTGTGAAATGCTGTCGACAACATCGCCGCTGTACCCTTTCGCCTAGATGCTGGCCCGCCGAGGCGCCGTGGTACGTCGCATCGACCCCTTGGCCCCCGCCTCTTCCATCAGGGGCAGGCCGCCCTGCTCCCGCAGCTTCTGCAGAAAATCCTGTCCGTACTTGTATCCCATCCGGTACAGCTCGTCAAACTTGTGGAAGTCTAGCGTCCCGTACTCGTCAACGGGAGGCCGCATGTAGATGCAGCCTGCCATCGTCTTGGCCCGCTCCAGGGCGTCCACGCTCGACACGTACGCGAGGCGGCCTTGAATCTCCGCCAGCGTCGGCGGATTGGGATGCGACGAGAGTGGGTTCCATCGATTAAAGAACGCCCACATTCCAGAGAGCGAGTCCCCGTACGTCTGCGGCGTGTCGTCGTCCAACGCGCCAACGTCGATGGCGAAAATGGTGTTGACGCCGAGTCCCTTCATGTGCGACACGGTCAGGTTGTCCACGTAGCCTCCATCCAGGAGCATGCTGCCCTCGTCACACAGCGGTGGCAGCAAGCCCGCAAGAGACATTGATGCTCGAATGTACCGCCAGGCATACCCGCTCGTGTGGAACTCTGCCCGGCTCTTGCTGATGTTGGTCGTGTTGCAGTAGAATTCCAGCCAAAAGTCTTCAATCTGCGTGTTGCCAAACGTCTTGAAAATGCCCCGGTTGAACTCGTGCCCCGTCGTGTAAGACGCCGACGGGTACGTCAGATCCAGGGCGAACCGCCACAGGCTCGCCATTCGGCCCGCAAACTTCTTCGCAAAGCCGAACATCGGCACCACATCAGCGTGTCGTGCGTAGAGTGCGCCGACAAAGGCGCCGATCGATGTGCCCCCGATCAGGTCAATCGGGATGCCTGCTTCTTCCAAGGCCCTGATAATGCCAATCTGGCTCATGCCTCGCGCTCCGCCTCCACCCAGCACCAGGCCGATTGACTTGCCGCACAACCTACGTGCTAGGCGATGAAAGTCGCCCTTGTACGGGCTGTCGGGGGAATAGTACGGCGTGTGGTGGACCTTTCTTGACGTGTACTTTTGGATTTCGGCCTGCAGAACTTGCACGCGTTCCTTGAGAGCTTGCCCCAGCTTCTTGAACGGAGGGTGGGCGGGCAAGGCGTTCGTCCTGAATGCCATTTGTATGTGGCAGTGACCACCGTTGATCCACATACGGTTCCGCAGCCAAGATCTAGCGAGGCCAGGCCCCGAGAACCTCTCGGTATGCAGCAGGACCAGCATCTTGCGTGCTGTCGACTTCATCCCGAGCATGAACCGCTCGTATTCTCCGATGGCCGGCGATCCCTCGGCCACGCCCACCAGCAAGATACTATCGGCTTGTGTGATGCACGTCTGTGTCCATGGCGAATTGACATTTGTATCTGCGCAACGAGGCTTCCGTTAGTACTTGACCAAGCGAACCAAGATGCAGCACAATAGCAGGTGGACAAAAGATATGATCAGGAAAAAATTAGAGTTAAGAAAACCATCAGCGGCATTGCCTTTGGTTCAAGGTTTCTCATCATGCAAACGAAGCAAGTGAACAAAGTAATGACGGGGGGGCGGCTTACCTGCAACGTAAACCACGAGGCCGTATTTTTCCTCCAAGTCGGCGAGATATTGAGAAAGCCTCAGTTTCCCCATCTTATTGAAGGCGTGCTTGCCCAAGTGGTTGAGGATGGCGGCTTGATTCAACGATGTAGCGCCGTTTGGAGGCCCGACCTGCGCAAGCGCATTCATAAGGCGATTGCCAAACTCGACAACAGGGACGCCAGCAGTGACGGGAAGAATGGCAACCGTCCGTAGGTTCATCGTCGACTTCCTCTGGTTGTTGGTAGCACCGGAGCCGGCCTCCTTTCCGCTGTTCTTGGTTGGGTCGTCGACCGCAGCCCGCATCCGGGAGGCGATAATCTTGGAGATCTTGATGGTGATGTTGGGGTGTTCCTGGGCCAGGCTGTTGAACAGGGTCCGCGGAAACTTGACCAACTCAGTGTCACGAATGGCATGTAACGTCCCAGAACGGGCAGTCTCCGTGAGCACCTCCAGTTCCCCAACGCTCTCGCCCTGGCCATACTCGGCGAGGGCGCTCATCCCGCCATCCTTCCTATCTTCCACGAGCCTCAGCCGGCCATTCAGCACAATGTAGATGGCTTCGCTTTCGTCGCCGTTGTGGTAGATGACCTGTCCCGCATTGACCTGGACCCATTCCAGGGCAAAGTCGATGTGCAGGATGAGACGAGGCAAGATACTCGTCAACCGCTTCGCCATGGTGAGCAAGACGATCGGGTACCTGTCGACGATCCTTTCCAGAGACGCCCGAGGCAGGAACCCGACGTAGACATCGGTCTTGGCCACCACGTCGATGAAGGATCTGTAGGATGAGACACTGCCAATGTATCCAGCCAAGCCACCGGGTTTGACCAAGGCGACGCTCCGGCGACCGTCGGTTCGCTGTTGAGGTTCCGAGTGATGGCTGGCCCCGTCCGTCTCCTTGCTCTGGTCCCCAGAAGTGAAGGGTTCTGAGCCGGACGTTTGAAAAATGTTTTGCGAGCCTTCATTGCTGGTCGTACCAGTGTCCAGGAACCCATCCACCACGTAGTACAAGCCGGGATTCCTCTCACCCTGCTCGACGAGAACGGAACCCTTGGGGAAGAAGACGATTTCGACTTCATCCCTCATCTCGTGCGACAGGGCTTGGGCGCCGGGAGGCGTGTTGATCGTCATTCCGCCAGACGTCTGCGACTCGGTGTCTCCATCAGCCGAGCTGTCGAAAGGGGCCATGAATCCAAAAGCATTGTTAGTATAGAAGGCTCTGGAGCGCCTTTGGTCCATCGAAACAAGTCTAGGCGATCCTTCAATAGACTCTGGCTCCCTCGAAGCAGTACCACCGCCGTCCAGTCCGAGAGACTTGAACATGCACTCCAGGATCGAGGCTCTGAAGAGATTGTCTTCGTCAACCGACTCTCGCGGGTCCATGGAAATTCGCGCGTGCCTCTGTGAGTCGAAAGGATTGAACGACCTTGTTTCCAAGGGAGTCGACACATCTCTTCTCGAGGGATCCAATGATGAATCCATCATTGCCCCAGCCGTAGCCACACGACCGAGGGTGCGACTCATGTGAGTGTGAGCCAGCAGATCGCCAGGGTGGGACTGATGCGGCGTCGCGCGCTCTCGCGGCGGAGAAACTGGGCTGGCGGCCAATGAAGTCGGTCGTTGCTTTGCCATGGCCAAGAGCACAGCTTCCTTGCGCAGGGTAGTGCTGCTAGATCGACGCCGACGAGTAGCACCCGCGTTGTGCAAGGCGATTCCCTTTGTTTCCTGATCTCCCCCGATCTTCTCGCGCTCCCGATTGAACTTTTCTTTCAACCGCGTCAACGCGTCCCCGCGCAACATGTTTGGGAGCTGGCACACGGTGTACTTGATCATGCTCTTTTCGGTTTGCAGGACCTCGTTGGTCAGGCCGAGGTAGTTGAATGCGTGCGACAGGGTCACTCTCTGGAAACGGGAAAGAATGACGTGCACAATGTGCGCCGTGGCTTTGGGATAGATCCTGATGAGACGGCGAAATGCACTCGCCGGTATGATTGCAATCGTCGTATCGACGGTGGCACGGGCGAGGATGTCAGGATGTGCGGAGCTCGAGGTCATCCTCTGTGGCATACCTGGCCTCTGCGGTGGATGCGCCGATGGGAGGCCAGACGCATCGAGAGACATTGGGGGGATCCTCGATGTCGCTCCATTGAGACCGGCCTGTAAATGCGCAGCATCCTCTGGCCTCATGCTGGGATGGCCCGAGGCTCCGTCAAGATGAGGCGTGTTCGGCATGGAGATGGGGACTTGAGTTGATCTCCGCACACTATGCTCCTCGAGAGAGTCGTGCCGTCGATAGTCATGATTTCCCCGGGATGGCACGCGCGGCGGCGACTCGTCATCGTTGTGTCGCAGCTTGACATCCTCGGTGAAGAGAGACATGATGGAGAACAAAGACGACATGGGCGCGCCATTCCGTACTTCGGTCAAAAGCTGATACCTCTGTTGGCCAGGGGCAACGTCGTCGTCCTCAGATGAGTCCATGCCGTAGTGCCGAGGTCGCGCGGGTGCGCGGGGATCGCGGCCGGATTTGACGAAGATTTCGACCAAACCGTCCACGACGATGCAAAAGCCTTTCTCCTCCTCCAGGTTGATTGTTTCTCCAGCAATCAGCTTTCTGGTCTGCATGCTTCGCGTGAGCTCATGGAAGACTGGGCGCTCAAGGTAGCCGAAGATCTTGATGGCACTCAGGAACTCGTCCAGATAGCTGGAAAGGCCGGACTTTGCGCCCTCCTCGTGCGTATCCGGGAAGAGATCGATCTCAGGCTCCTTGCGCTGGGGTTCGGGCGGCAGCCTCGAGTACATGTTGAGGATGCGGTACCTCACGACCCAGCTCACCGCCGACACGATGCCCGCCATGATGAACATGCTAAGCAAACTGTAAGCCCGGGCCGCCGAACGTTGCAGGGACGCTCAGCATACAGCGTGGTGGCGTTCATAGTCACCGTCCAGCTGGTGGAGAACAACGTGTAGAGGATGAGCGGCACGTTGATGGTCGCGATGCGAATGACCCAGTACAGGATCGTCGAGACGAGGTTGATGGTGGCCAGCAGCAGCCACCCAATGAAGCCGAACCAGCCGGTCGCATTTTGGGCCGCTGCCACGGGCGTGGGCGTGCTCAGGGCAGCGGCGAGCGACCTGGTTGGCGACTCCAGGGCGTGGGCGAGGCTCCTGGAGACGCCGTCGGCCACCCGCGCGGCATTTGACATGTCCGATGCCATGGGTGCGAATGCTGCTGCACGCAAGAGGCCAGCATCATGTGTGGCGGCGCGTGCGAGCGAGCCGTTGTGCAGAGTCGCGGGGAGACACGGGAGGGTGAAGAAACTGCAGGCAGGATTTGGCCGCCGGCGGAGAATAAATAAATAAAATACAGAGGCTGGTTCTCCATTTTACCACCGCCCACGGCACTGGACCAACCGGGTTAGCGCCCTTGCCGCTCTTGCTCAGGCTCGGCTCAGTCCAAGCTCAGCCACGCATCCTCAGTCGAGGCGGACCAGTGGCTTGACTGCTTCCACAATTTGCCGGCGGCCCCTAGCCTACTTGCCTACCTACTACCTTGGAGCCAGCAAAGTCGTCGTAGCAAGCGTCGCGGCACCAAGGGCTATAGAGCTAGCAGCAATGGCAGCAGAGCCAGCAGCAATAGCAGCGCCAGTAGAGCGAGCAGATCAGGGTAGCAAGGCCAGAAAGGCCAGCGAGGCAAGTAATGCTAGATGCACCAGCAGTCCAGCACTAGGTAGGTAGTAACAGCACGTACTCCGGTAGAGAATGTGCCATGGCCGAGCCTATGCAAAATTCGATATCGTTTATTGAGTCGATCGTCGATATAGATTGGATAATAGCCGCCCGGTCGGTAGTCGCTGAGATGCTCTACTCTATCGACGTATCCGCATTCAACAGGTGATGCTGCTATGGTCGAGTAATATGACTAGAGAAAGCTGGATCCTATACGCAGTGGAAAACAAGGGCTCAAAGAGCAAACCCTTGGGGTTGTCGCGCGCCACGAAAGGGCCTGACGTGATAGCCAAGTACTCATCTACAGCGCATGAGAGATGACTGCTTTTGAGTACTGGATGAAACCCAGGACTGAATGGTCGGTCGTCCTGGAGGCAGGTGCAGCGGCTCCTAATGATTGAAATCGAATACGTGTTGTAGACAGTGTCCTGATCAATCGCCTTCGAGGTGGCAGTTTTCGGTGGGCCTCCAACGAGCAGGCGGTACAAAGACATGATGGTTCATTGGTTCCTATGAGTATTGGATACATCCGTGTGATGCAGTCAAGGCAGTGAGTGTACGAGTAGCGGGTGCCTGCCCGTTGGAACTTCCCTAATGGCGGGCGAGTACCTATAAGGTCATGGGTTGTGGTTGTTGGAGCTTGAGCTCCCTACTTTGCCCGAGATTTGGCCGGCGACCCCCACCACGTCATCGCAGCGACGTGCAGTTTGGAGGGGCTAATTTCGGCGGTTTGAAAGCCAGCAACATCAACATCTGCAGCGGCACGACCAGAGCGCACCCGAAAGCCGACGTTTCTTCGCTGGATATTTAAGCGAGGACCTGCTGCCGCACTACTAATCATGGGCCCTTGAAGAGACCTTCTTCTTCCACCGTCCAGATGCCCTTCGCCCAGCTGGTTGTCGGCAGCCCCGGCTCCGGCAAGAGCACGTACTGCGATGGCAGTAAGCCCCCCGAGCGCAAACCGGCCCTGGGAGCATACAGATGTCCATTACTGACGCCGTGGTGCCTGCAGTGCACCAGTTCATGGGCGCCATCGGGCGTGCCTGCTCCGTCGTGAACCTCGATCCCGCCAACGACCATACCAACTACCCGGTCGCGCTCGACATCCGAAACCTGATAAAGCTGGAAGACATCATGAGGGACGACAAGCTCGGGCCGAACGGGGCTGTGCTGTACGCCCTGGAAGAGCTGGAGCACAACTTCGAGTGGCTCGAGGAGGGCCTGAAAGAGTTTGCGGACGACTACGTCCTCTTCGACTGCCCGGGCCAGGTGGAGCTCTATACTCACCACAACTCGCTGAGGAACATATTCTACAAGCTTCAGAGACTCGACTTCAGGGTATGCATCCGTCCCGATAGGTACACGAGGGGCTGCGCCCGCTGACAATGCTGCAGTTTGTCTGTGTCCACCTCTCCGACTCCATCTGCGTCACGCAGCCTTCCCTTTATGTCTCCAACGTCCTCCTGTCCCTCCGAGCCATGATCCAGATGGACATGCCACACGTGAATGTCCTGTCCAAGATCGACAAGGTTTCGGCGTACGACGAGCTGCCCTTCAACCTCGAGTACTATACAGACGTCGACGACCTGACGTATATGACGCCGTACCTCGAAGCAGAGTCGCCAGCCCTCCGCAGCGAGAAGTTTGGTCGGCTCAACGAAGCCGTGGCCAAGATGATTGAAAGCTATGGCCTCGTGCGATACGAGGTCCTGGCCGTTGAGAACAAGAAGAGCATGATGCACCTGCTGCGCGTCATCGACCGCGCCGGCGGCTACGTCTTCGGAGGTGCCGAAGGTGCCAATGATACCATCTGGGCCGTCGCGATGAGGAACGAGTCGTCCATGCTAGATGTCCAAGACGTCCAGGAGCGCTGGATCGACGGGAAAGAGGAATATGATCGCCTCGAGGAAGAAGCCGAGGAGGAGCGGGCCAGGATAGCGGAGGAGCAGGCCATGGAGCTCGAGCCGTCGCAACCTGCCGCGCCTGCTCCGGCGGATATGGATACGGATCCAGACTTTGGAGACATGTCGATACCGGCCGACGGCGGAGTAAAGGTGAGGAGGAAATAATTGATACCCTTTTTCAGCCATCGTCGTCGCCCATGGCGTCGTCGCTAGACTCGCCGCCAGTGACGTCCAGTATGTGTTGATCTCGCAAGTTTTGCTGGGGAGCATCCGTCCGAGACGGCATCGACGACATCTCTCCCTTGGCCGCGAGGATGCTTCTCCTGGACTGGCGGATAGCCTCCTCAGAGGCCTTGCGCATGGTGCCGCTCACGCGAACGACGCGAAAGATGCACGGCCGCCCATCCTTGACAGGCACATGGTCCATGAAGGTCAGGGCTGCCCACAGCATCTGGTAGTGTGACCGAGAGCATCTGAGAATCAAAGTAGACGTGGCCAAGGATAAATATTTGACTACGGGTGAGAGGACAGTCAGCATGCAGCTCGAAGGGAGACACGGCGGGGCAACAAACCTGAGAGATGGCCCTCGAGTGCCCCCGACCCATAGTCTCCGAACAACTGCGCAACCTCGGCCCTGATGGCCTTGAGAAGCGCCGGCGGCGTCAGCCTCTCAATGGTCGGCTGGTTCCCGACCAGCAGGTCTGGCGCGCCCTTTGCAGGGTCCGGGGGGTAGACGATGTTGACGAGCAGGTATCTCTCCTTGATGCGGACCATCTTGCCGGTTTCGGGGTGTTGGAGCGCGTTGATGCGCTGAAGATGCCCAGCTACAGCGCGGTCGCGACGAGTGAAGGTTCAGCTCAGGTGAGGTTTGCAAGTTGGGAAGCGAAGTTTGGGAGGCGTGGTTCGCCGCGATCCGCCCGACCACTAAAACGGGCACGCCAGCGGGGCACCATCCCAGGTTCCCGACGCCACTGAGGCAACTTCAACGACATGCACCTCGTCGCATCTCCTCCGCATCGGTTATATAATGCGACACATCATTGACCGTTGGCTATTCTCATCTACTCATGAACAGATTGGCCTCGTATAATTGAATACCCATCGCCGACTTTCACAACCATCGTCTCGTCCGCGAGACCGCCACCATGGACGGCTCTCTGACGGCAGCCGTACTCATCGTGTCCACCACCGCCGCCCGGGATCCCTCTGCGGATGCCTCGGCTGAAATCCTCCACAATGTGCTGAGGGAAGACGGCGGCGGCAGGTGGAGAGTCATCGGCGAGACCATAGTCACCGACGATGTCCTGCAAATACAGAAGCAGATCACCCTCTGGGCCGATGGGCCGAATCCACCCAACCTCATCATCACGACGGGGGGCACTGGGTTTGCCGTGGCGGATGGCACTCCAGAGGTACATACCCTGCTCCCGTGACTGAGATTGATGGCACCGTACTGACGACTTGGTCCAGGCAATCTCCCCGCTGCTTCATAAGCAGGCGCCTGGCCTAGTGCACGCCATGTTGGCTGCCTCGTTATCAGTTACGCCATGTAGGCCTGGCCGTTCAGAAAGACCCTCTGGTTTCGTCTGCTGACATGCCGTGGATAGTTGCCATGATGTCTCGACCCGCTGCTGGTGTGAGAAACACGTCCGTCATCGTGACCCTACCCGGTTCGCCCAAAGGCGCCAAGGAGAACCTGCAAGCCATTATCAAAACGCTGCCGCACGCCTGTCTCCAAGCCTCCGGGGCCAACTCACGGGATTTACACGCTGGAGGCGTCAGGAAGCTCGAGGCTGATGCAGGGATCGGAGGATCTCAGCCTCAGCATTCACACGACCACGCTCACCACCATCATCACGCCCACGGACACGCCCACGGGAAACTCGTGAGACACACAATTCCGGACGCAAAAGCGCTTTCCAACGATCCTCAGCTGGGCCCTACCCGCAGGCACCGTGAATCGCCATATCCCATGCTATCGGTTGACGATGCCCTCTCCCTGATTGACGAGCATACACCTGGCCCCGAAGCGGTCACTCTCAAGGTGGACGAGGGAATCATCGGCTCGGTTCTGGCCGAATCCGTCAAGGCACGGGAGAGTGTTCCGGCCTTTAGAGCTAGCATCGTCGATGGCTACGCCGTCGTCGCTCCAAAAGACGGCAACGTCAAGGGTGTCTTCCCCGTCACCGCAATCTCACACGCCACCCCGGGCGAGGTGAAGCCCCTCAAGGAAGGCGAGATTGCCAGAATTACAACGGGTGCGCCGTTGCCTCCTGGAGCCACGTCGGTCATAATGGTGGAGGACACAATCCTCAAGACCATGACTGACGACGGCAAGGAGGAGAAGGAGGTGGAGATTCAGGCCGAAGGCGTCAAGGAAGACGAGAACGTGCGGGAAGTCGGAAGCGATATCAAGCAAGGATCGGTCATTCTTGAGCAGGGCGAGCAGATATCCGGCGTTGGCGGCGAGATTGGCCTCCTGGCCGCTGTCGGCGTGGCGGAGGCAAAGGTATACAGGCGGCCAGTCATCGGCATCCTGTCCACCGGAGACGAGATCATCGAGTACGGCCGACCCGGACTGCTTCGACTGGGCGAGGTCCGCGACACGAACCGCATCACCCTCATCTCGGCGGCCAAGGAATGCGGTTTCAAGGTAATTGACCTGGGCATCGCCAAAGACAGGCCCGGCTCGCTGGAAGAGACGCTGCGCAGCGGCTTCAGGCAGGCGGATGTGCTCATAACGACGGGCGGCGTTTCCATGGGCGAGCTGGACCTGCTGAAGCCCACGATCGAGCGCTCTCTGGGCGGCACCATCCACTTCGGCCGAGTCGCCATGAAGCCCGGCAAGCCGACGACATTTGCCACCGTCCCCGTCAAGGACAACGCCGGGCGGCGCGTCTCCAAGGTCATCTTCTCCCTGCCCGGCAACCCTGCGTCCGCGCTGGTGACGTTCCACCTCTTCGTCCTCCCCTCCCTGCACAAGCAGTCCGGTGTCTCGCCCGTCGGACTGCCCAAGGTCCCCGTCATCCTGGCCCACGAGTTCCCCCTGGACCCGCGGCCGGAGTACCACCGCGCGGTCGTGACGGTGGGCAAGAACGGTCTGTTGACGGCGAGCAGCACGGGCGGCCAGCGCAGTTCAAAGGTCGGGAGTCTCCGCGCGGCAAACGCCCTGGTGTGCATGCCGAGTGGCAAGGGAAAGCTGGAGAGGGGCTCCAAGGTCGAGGCTCTGTTGATGAACACGATCCATGGAGCCCAGGGTCTCGTATGAAGTGACGTCTATTTGACATGCATGTACGATGCCAGGGGCGACGTTCCTGATAGCGTTGCCGAGTGCCGGTGTTGGATGGCTGCGATAGGGAGGCGAGTGAGTCCCACAGACTCACGGCAGTGAAAACGGCACGGAAGCAGCCAAATTTCGAGCTGAATATATCTAATCTTACTTCTTCATCTTCCGGCTGATGTACACGTCGAGTTTCCAGGGGCTGGCTAGTGGTACAATGATAAACATATCCTCTCCAGCCAATCTTCCAAACGCCAGACCAAATATCATTGGCGCATGCATATACTTGTTCGCTTCCCGGGCAGCGAGCAGCCGCCCCACCACACTCGTCTACTGGTTGTCGCCGAAGGGGTTGGCCTTGCCGGAGACCAGCAGGCCGATGATGAGGCCGAAGAGACCCAGCACGGAGCTGAAAATCTCAATGACCAGGATCTTGACGAAGCTGCGTCCGGCGTTAGCACACGGGTCGGGATGCTTGGATGGGCAGGAAACGGGTGACGCACAGTGACGGGTCAGCAGCATCGGCGAGCGCGGCACCACTGCCGTTGATGCCGACAGCCACGCCGCAGACGAGGTTGCACATGCCCACGGTCAAGCCCGACCAGAACAGGGCGTAGCCGGTGTAGTATGCGTTCGCGGAGTAGGCGGCGGGGCCCTGCACGAGCTCGACCTTGGACGAGAAGACAATGGACATGATGACGCCGTAGATGGCGACGACCTCGCAGAAGATGATGGAGATGAGGTTCTTGGTTCGGATCCGCGGGGCCTTGACGCCTGCGCCGAGAATGGTCGAGCCGGTGATGAAGATGCCCCTGCGACGGGGGTCAGCACGCGCGATGTCGCCGCGACGGAGGGGATCCGGATGCTTACCATGCCGCGCCGACGACGGACAGGCCAATGCACAGCGCGATGCCCAAGTCCGCCCAGGCATAGGGGGAGACTGCCTCGAGAAAGGCACCGACATTGAAGGACTCGCCGTTGCCGGTAAAGAGCATGTCTGCGAGTCGTCGTCAGCCAACATGCGCGGTCCCCATGGTCCCCTCGAGGCGTTGCATACACAGTCCCACGACGATCAAAAACGACCCAACGCCGCCCAGTCCATACGTGAGGCTCATGGTGACGGCTGTCTGCTGCTGCTGCTGCTTCGGCGGCGGCGTGGCGGAGTACGTCGGGCGCTGGATGCGAAGTCGACGAGGCCGAAGCTGTCTAGCAAGCTCCTGCGATGTTGCAGGTGGCAGCGACGTCACATGATGCAGCGGTAGCAGCGTGGCTTAGTCAGCGCGGCACATCAACTGCCGCCCCGAAGCGGGAAGACGGTCATCGCATCCTCCCCTCACAACAAAGCGTCGCTCGGCTCCCCAACGTTGAGCTATACACGCACTTGGTCCGCTCTCGCAAACATGGCGTCCGGTGCGCAGTCTTTCTACGAGCTCTACCGCCGTAGCAGGTACGATCCATTCGCGGGCGGGTGCGTCGCTGAGGCGGACGAGCTAACTGGCCTCGCTGTTCTAGCATCGGCCTCGCCCTGACGGACACGCTCGACGACCTCATCAGCGATGAGCGCATCAACCCGCAGCTGGCGATGAAGATCCTGGGCAACTTTGACCAGGCAATCACGGAGACGCTGCAGAAGAACGTCAAGAGCCGGTTGCAATTCAAGGTTCGTGCTCGGCGGCGGCGCTGGATGCCGTGGACGGGAACGGAGACGCTGACGAGTGGAATACAGGGGAGCCTCGACACGTACCGATTCTGCGACGAGGTGTGGACATTCCTCATCAAGAACGTGACGTTCAAGATGGACAACGGCAGCCAGTCGGTCCAGGCGGACAAGGTGAAGATTGTTAGCTGCAACGCCAAAAAGCCTGGCGAAACGTAACCGAGGGTACAGGTGTTCGTGCAGATGCGAGGTGCAACGGCAGCGGCCAACGAGCTGCGGCTCCGAAACGATGCGTGTGCTCTGGGCTGCGTGAGAGGGTTGGGTGGATTGCATTTGGACGGCGTTGGGGGCAAACACGGATGATTCCTTTACGGGTGCGCTTGCCTATCGGGCGCTGGATAACGGTTCTCTCAATGCCATGTCTAGCTCGGGGGCATGATGAACGGCCTCTGCGCAGCTTGCTGGAGCCACGGAACTTCCCCCAGCCTCGTGGTGACGACACACGCGTGATTCAGCCTGGCAGGGCCGATGCGGGCTTCATAAGACCGTGGCGATCAACCCTGCGAGCCGTGGGCGTTGAATCGACAAGTTGAGTTCCTACGACGCGCACTCTATGTACATGCTGTGCCAAGCGTGTTTCAAGCGCCAGTACAAAGTAGATGCGTACTTTGAAGACCAGGCAGTCAGCCCGAGACTCCCAGGTCACCAGTGCGTCACAGGGATCCAGTAAACTCCGTGGCGCCACACCTCCAGGCTGGATCGCGGTCCACTCTCCACCTCAGGGGCCCGCCCGCCGTTCCGCGCGCAGCAGCGTCTCGCAGTACTAATACCCGTGCGCACCGAGGGCGACGCCCGCGCCGAACCATGCTCCGACAGCGACGCACCGGCGACACCGCGGAATCAGCAGCAGCACGCGCAGCAGCAGCAGCACGGAAGCCCGACCGCCCAGCACCAGCACCACCGGAGACGACGACGACGACGGCAGCCGGCATGGCCGACGCGGACGCCCGCGCGCGAGGCGGCTTCGGCGGCATCGGCCGCTCCTGGGGCTCCCGGACGACGTGGATCTTCCTCGCCGTCGCGAGCGGCGCCTGCGCGGCCTTTAACGGCGTGTTTGCGAAGCTGTGAGTCGCGCTGGGGTCTTGGATGCGCGGGCGGGCGGTGCGCGGGTGCATTGTCCTGTGCTGATGGCCGAACAGGACCACGACGAACCTCACGTCGAGCCTCTCCCGCGAGCTCGCCGCCCTGCTCGGCCTCTCGTCTGCCGAGAATGCCGTCGAAGTCACGGTCCGGGGGGTGAGCCTCTGTCCAGCCCGGCCCGTCGTCGTCGTCCCTCGACTCACGCGTTTGCCTCGCAGGTCTTCTTCGCGCTGAACCTCACCTTCAACGGCATCGTAAGTCCCGCCGCGCCCGCCCGAACCGCGCGCGTCGCTGCTCACAGCCCCGCCCAGATGTGGACGCTCTTCACCGCCGCCCTCGCAAAGGGCACGTCCACCACGCAGGTCTCCATCATGAACACCTCGACCAACTTCGTGCTCACCGCGCTGCTCGGCCTGCTCATCTTCTCCGAGGCGCTGCCGCCGCTGTGGTGGGCCGGCGCCGCGCTGCTCGTCGCCGGCAACGTCATCGTCGGCAGGAAGGACGAGGCCAAGGACGGCCCGGACGCCGCCGAGGGCGCCGGGGCCGAGCCGCTGATCGGGGACCCCGACCAGGACGAGGGCGTGTACAAGGATGACGTGGACGAAGATGTCGTCGACTTGGGAGACCTGCCGAGTGAGGCAAGCAGATGACGGGAGAACTCGTCTCTTCTTCAATATCGAAACAGCTGCTACTGTATATAGAGTATAAAGCATATCCGTTCATCCTACTGCGTCGTACCGCCATGGCACGCCTCAAAACGCCAGCGCTCTTTCTTGAACGCGTCCCAACATCTAGCGCCTGCTTTCCAACTCGACGCCTTCGTCGCCGACGTCCTCGTCGCCGTCCAGAATGGCCCCGCCCCTGTTCCGGTTCCTGTCCTCGTCAAACTGGCCGCTGAGCCGGATCCTGCCTCCCGACACGCTCGAGACCTTGCCCGACACCCAGTTGCCGGCTCTGCGGAGGATGCCCCATAGCTGCTGTTCCTGTCCCTCGAGGATGTGGTGGTCGTCCTTGGGGCTCTCCGCCGCCTCGACCTTGAACTGGTACCTCAGGCAGTCCTTGACCGTCACCAGCCCGGTGAGCTTGCCGTGGTACTCGATGAGGATGACCCGGGGCCCGATCTTGCGGAACAGCTCCATGACCGTTTCCAGAGGCAGCCGTGGGTGTGCCGTCACGGGTGTAGCATCGACGTAGCGGCTAAAGTCGAGCGAGGTCGACGCCATGGAGTCCGCGTGGGCGGCGACTGTTGGCGTCATGGGCGTGACCGGGTTCAGCGCGGGAGGAGTGAAAAGGCACTTTGCGCTGCCACTGATTGGTCGGTCGCGACGAACGCGGTCAATGGCGTACCGTAACTCTGTTCGGCCGATGTATCCCACCAGAGTCCTCGAGTTGCTGTTCTCCACGATGGGGAATCCCTGGTACTTGTCGTCGGACAGCAGCAGCTCGATCTCCTCCAGTGTCGTCCCGTTGACGGGGAGGGACACCACCGAAGTCCTCATCACTTGAGAGACGGGAACGCCAAAGTTGTGGTCTTCCTTGTTGTCTAGGAAGGGGAAGCCGTTGAACCAGATCATCCGGTCCGCGATGCCTCCCTTGCCGAATAGGCCGCTGACGGCCTTCGTAACGCCGACAACGATCATGGTGGGTAGGATGTACGTCAGCGCGCCGGTAATCTCAAACATGATGACAACCACCGACACCGTGATGTGCATGATGCCACTCAGCGCCGCCGCCGCCCCCAGGAAGGCGTACGTCCCCGGCGTGATACAGGGCTCATCCGGCTTGCATGCCGAGAAGAACACGCTGCTGGGGTGGGCCTCGTAGATGGCCTGGACGATGATGCCAACCGTCCGCCCAAACGAGGCGCCAATGGCCATGGACGGGACGAAAATGCCCGCGGGGACCTTGCAGCCATAGGAAATGATGACCAGCAGCATCCTCAGCACCGTCGCGAGGATCAGCGACACAACGTTCCAGAACCGCTTGTCGGGCTCACAGAGCCCCTGGTAGTCTTCCGCTCCCTCGCATTCGAGGAAGAGGATCTCCATGCTCTCCGTCATGTCGATCCTCAGGAAAACGTTCGGGTAGGCGATGATGGCCGTCCCAGCTGCCAGTAACGTGGCCTCCAACACGGCGTACTTGGTGAGGTACTTTCTCCGGAAGGCCTGCGCGCGCAGATTCCACTTGATGACGAAGGCGCCGTAGAGACCGCCGAATACCCCGATGATGATGTAGAAGAATATCTCGAAAAAGTGCCAGTCCCGGTCGTACTTGACCTGGAACATGACCAGCTGTCCTGTCCTGAAGGGATTCATGGCTGCCAGGACTGCAGTGGCGACGAGAGCGCAAAAGTAACTCCGCCACATGGTCTTGAGCGGGAAGTGGTTGGACATCTCCTCGAGCGAGAAGAGCACGCCGCCAATGGGACTGCCAAACGCGACGGCGACACCGGCGGCGGCACAGGCGCTCAGTATCTCTCGGGTCTTGGACGCATTGCTGCGGTACTTGGCAAACAGACGGGAGATGACATTGCCGGTGCAGACGGCGTAGTGAACGCTGGGCCCTTCCTTTCCGACGGACAGGCCCGAGGCGATGGCCAGCGGAAGACAGACGGACTTGATGACCAGGGTCCAGAATCCGAGGAAGCCCTTCATGACGAAGCCCGCAATGATGCACTTTATCTCGGATATGCCGGAGCCCGCTGCATACGGCGCAAAGGACCGGACGAGCGTGGCGGATACAGAGGCGAAGACGGTCTGCGGCGGTCAGATCCAGACGTCCCAGCGGTGGAGGAGGCGACTTACGGCAAAGATGATGTATATGAGGTAGTTGAGGGGCCCGAAGCCCGTCCAGCGATGCCAGTGCGGGCAGCCTTGCAATCGTCAGCGCGGTGCCCTTGCGTGCCCTTGCGACGCCCGAAGAAGCCTCACCGTTATCTTCTCCCCAGCAGCAGAAGTTCTCGTTCAGGTAAAAGGCCGTCGTGCAGTATCCCAGCTTGATGTCAGACAGCCACTCCGTCGCAATGTTCAGGAAGGCCGCGTTCAGCCCGATGGCCGCGCCGATGATGGTGACGACGATCCACCCCTGCGCCGCATCGTAGGACGCCCATAGCCGGTATCTCCAGCCCGGCTGGCCGCGCTCGTACAGCCCCGCCGCTCGCTTCCTCCTCGAGTTGCGCCTCGCCTGCTCTCGCGCAGCATCTTGCACCCAGTCTATCGTCGTAAAGTCCTACGTCAACGTCAGCGCCCGATCCCTCGCGGCAGCTGCATCGCGGGCGCGTTACCTCGTATCGTTTGATCTCGGCAATCTCCTCTTCGATCTGGACCTCCCCGGGCGGAGCGACGGTAGCCTCGCCCTGCTCGACGCTGGACACGGCAACGGACAGGCGCGAGGTGATGGACGGCCGACGGACCAGGTGCGGGCTCCGGCTGAATGACGTGGATCGTGGGTTCATGGTTCCGGCCGGCAGACCATTGTGACGGGTCGGGTCGCCCTGTCCTAGCTGCCGCGGTACGCACTGGATGACGCAGGCGTTTGCGACTCGATAGGCACGGAGCTGCGGACGTCGATGGTGAGGTCGTAGTCCGTTGTTGTCGCCGGTGATCAGTCGTGGGTGTGTATGTAAGCAAGCTGCGGCGCAGTAGCCGAACCACTGTGTCGGATTTTTGGAGTCGCTAAGGCGTCAAGCATCTCAGCTGCAGCTCGGGCTTATTGAATTGCGCTGCTCGGTTGCGAGTGCTGGCTGTCATGGCCAGCATCCTACGGCGTACAGCGTCACCCGGGCCAACGGTGATGGTGACACGGCTTGGAAGCCATCTCATCCAAACCAAAGTCACTCGTGTCTGTCTAAGATGTCGCAATGGATCGGGTCGTTGTGCCCCGTCATCGACCTGTCTATCTGCCTCGCAGTCTCCGTGCCTCGAGTGCACTGATGCATAAGTTATGCCAGGGTAGACGTCCGCGCAAAACACCACCGCGAGGCGTTCCGGGAGGCCGGGCACGTCTGATAAGGCGACGTACGGAGCCAACGTTCCAGCTGACCATAGACCTTGGGGCATGGTAATTGCATCGCTCTGAATCGCTCAGGAAAACTCCCATATTGCCCTCCCGTCGTGGAACGTCCGACAAGCGTCAGAGGCAGTCATTATGAGCGCATCGTCCTCTTCGCCGACGAGTCTTGGAGACGACTCGCGCGATGAGATGGTTCGACGTCGCATATCCAGACCGCACCGATCGAGTCTCGCTCGTAGTCATGTTAGCTTCCGGCTGGACTGCATTCTCCTGCTCGCGAGGGGGGAAAGCTCTGCGTCGTTTATTTTCGTTATTATGCGGGTGAGGGAGTCGCCTCTACAGGCCAGTCCTTCAGGTGCCGATGGAAATAGGGCACTGCAGCCTGTTGTGCTGGCTCGCGCCAGGCATCCATGTGCCACAGTCCAAGCCACAGCGCCCAGAGGGACCGCGTTTAGTGGTTACAGGGTTACAGCCTACAGCCTACAACACCTCCCTCACGTCCACCTCGGCGCCACGTCTATTTCAAACCTTCATGCCTATATTATCATCGACATCGACAACCGCAACATTGTCACAGACGGGGACCGGCTTTGCACACCTTGCTTCAATCCTTTACCGGGGCTCTTCATCTGCGAGGCCTGCCGATGAGGGCATAGTCGGCAAAGACCGAGGAACTCACGGTAGCATCCTACTCACCGTCCGGCCGAGACGCTGAACCACGCTGACCTCGTTTTTCAGACTCGCAAGACGCTGGCATCTACAGCCCGATACAACCGTGTCTACCCACCTACCTGAAAGGCCGCGGCGGAAAGGGTCTTTTCTCTGTATGAGCCCGCCCCCCCGTTTTCGACGTCTTTGTTCAGCGACGTCCGTGACTGGTTTCGTCGCATCCCTGAATCGTCACATCCCTGGATAGCAGCCTGCAACTTTGATCCCAGCCTGGCCACACCCACGCGCTGACACCAACTTCCCAGTAGCGACCGCTCAGATTGAGTCCAGATCTTTCCTCTGCCACGCATCCAACCCGTCTCACGAACCGCTCACCATGCCCTACAACACCACCGCCATCCCTCCCCGGAAGGAGGCCACGGGCCACAACCAACTCCCACGTGAGTTCCCGTCACTCTCCCATGCGCGTCTGCTTCTCTTCTCTAACCCTCTTCTTCCGCAGTGACGAGGGTCAAGAAGATCATCGACCAAGACTCTGAAATCGCAAAGTGCTCCAACAACGCCGCCTTCATCATCACATGCGCCGCCGTACGTCCATTCCCCAGCCGTCCCTGTCCCGAGCCCCCCTTCTAACCTGGCGTAGGAGATGTTTATCCAGCACCTTGCGGACGCGGCCCATACGCAGGCAAGGACGGAGCGGAAGCCCCGGCGCAACATCCAGTACAAGGACGTCGGTAAGCAACGCACGCCCCCCATCGAAGATGATCTGCTTCCTGACACCTCTCACCAGCCAGCGCCGTCTCCCACCAAGACAGCCTCGAGTTCCTGGAAGACGTCGTCCCCAGGACCGTGCCGCTGAAGAGGGTCAAGGCCTCGGCCAAGGCTACGCAGGCCCGCCTCGGCGGCGACAAGTCGGCCGAGGACCGACTGGCCTCCTCGCACGCAGTGCCCCCCATGGCCAACGGCACCGGCGGCAAGGCCCGCATCGTCAACGGCGAGGGCCCCGCGTTCAGCGTGCCGCTGCGGGTCGACGATCGGGTCGACGACCCCGGCTCGCAGCTCGCGCTCGAGATGAGGCAGGCGGCCGCGGCAGCGTCATCCCACGACGGCGACGTGCAAATGTCGGGCTAGGAACCGGAATTATGCAGACACGCCGGGAGGGGGCTACTGAATTACTTCCCTCCCCGACCATTGTAGGAACATGGGGAGGATTGGGCGCGCAAGGAAGAATTATCACGTTGAGTATGGCAACCATTGCATTTGTATCTCGCGCCCAGCGGTGCCTGGAGCTGGGACAGGTACACCAAAGGAAACTGTAATCCCCCGACCCCGGCCAAGGGCCTTTTGAAATATAACACAACCGAGTCACGCCATGTGGGAAAAGGTCATCGTGAAATCTCCGCCGCCCCGCATTCACTCCTCGACGGCATCGCCTTGGACTCCGGCCGGCACTCGTCCCTCGCTCAGCTCCTTCTCCAGCGCGTAAATCTCCTGCAGGCTCGTCGCCTTTTTGATCCTGTCCTGTAACCGCTGCTTCTCCTCGTCTGTGAGCTTTATCCGCGAAAGCTTCGACGGCGCCGCCGAGCCGTTGACCGAGGTCTCGAGCGTCTTTGACTTTCTGGCCATGATCTGCTCGGAGAATTAGCACACACGTCCCTTGAAGATGCAAGTGACTGGGATGGCTTGCCTGTTCAGCCAGCGCCGTCGGCTCTTCTACTGTGCCAAACAGTTCTCGGCCCTGCTCTCTCTCGGCTTGCTTGACCTTTTCGTAGTCGAGGAACCGCACGGCAGGACATCGCCAGAGGACCCAGTAGCGGTAATGCTGTACGACAAACATCAGTCAAACCCATCCAGCCTGCTGCTTTGGGGCTGTTCGCAGCACTCACATTCTTCTTCGTGACGGGGTTGTCCGCGAGCACCAGGTGGGTGAGGCGCGGGAACACGCCCAGCACGTCCAGATCCGCCAGCTCTGTCAGGTTGTTCGACGCCAGCACCAGGTGCGTCAGGTTCGGCACCGCTTTGGCCAGGCCGGGCTGAATGCTCGCGATGCGGTTGCGCGCCAGCAGGAGGGTTCTTAGGCGGGGCGACAGCGGGAAGTTGCCGAGCACCTGGATGTCATTGTCGGTGAAGTCGATGGCATCGTGAGGCTGGAGATATGGGGGGCCAAGCGTCAGCGGCCAAGTTACATGCAGGGGAGAGGAGGGCAGGGAGGATACTCACGCCGGCGACACCGAGATTCTCAATGGCAGGGATTCTCTGTCCTGTTCGCGCGAAAGACGGAAATATTTGCATCAACTCTAGCTCTTTGGGAAGATCAAACGCGTGTAGTATCTGCTCTTTTCAAACGCACCTCGGAGATCGAGCTCGCGCTCCTTGAGCGGATTGAGATAGGACAGGGAATCCTGGATGAGCTCCGCGGTGAGCCTCATTGTGGCGGATCGTTACCTCGTGGCTGCAGCGTCGCCGCGTCGGTCGTCGGTCGTCGGTCGCCTCGGGTTGTCTGTAGGCGTGGGAAACGAAGCCGTCTCGTAGAAAATCGCGCCGGGCACCTGCAGAGGACGTGTTGCAGGTTGGCGGCGTGTCGCTCGTTGGTCGTTGGAAGTGAGTGTGGTGGTGGTTTCGACGTGGACAAGGCTGAGAATCTTGGGCGAGGCAGAGGGGAAATTTTAGCTCCAAGCAGTGCTACGAAGCCACCAGGTCAAGCCACAGATGCCGGCTGGTGCGCCACACTGCCCGTGCCCGTCACGACGACAGGTACCAGCTACGAAGTACAATCACTTGTTTCCGGGCCATACATTATTATGCAGAGAATTATCATACGACGCTGTTCCCGATTCCGGCCTGGTCTTCTACTCGAACATTATTGACTCGCCCACGTCCATCATGTCAGCCGTACCCAAAGATGCCTCTGACCCGTCAGCATCACCGCCGCCGTGCCAGACCTACTGGAACACAAACACCACGCCGGACCGGTCTACCGAGACGCTCATTCTATACGGATACTCCAGGAGCACCACGTCCAAGACGGCATCCATATGCGACTGAAGCAGCTGCTGTTGCTGCATGGAGATGACCGTCGAGCGCGGAGGCCGTCCGCTCGCGGGATTCTTGCCCTTTGCCCCGGAGTTGCTGCCGCCATTAGCCCCAGACGCCGCATGCCTTGCGGCCTTTTCCACGTTCAGCGTGACGCCTGCGGTGGGATTGCTGGCCGTATAGGTCGGTTGAGGCTCCTCCGGCTGCAGGCCGCTGTAGACGCACGAGCTCTCGATCCGCGAGATGTCCCAGAAACGTAGCTTCTTGTCGGATCCTCCCGTCACAATGTACGCATGACGGACGTCGCGGGAGTCTTCTGCCGCTCCAGTCCCGACGGCCATGGCTCGCACTCCTCGGTCCGCGTTTGCCGTGTCGCTGCTCTCAAGGTTCGTGGCGAAGCGGCCAAGCATGCCCTCGGGTTTATCCTCGTCCACATCCCATGCGCTGTATCCCTTTGGGCCGTCCTTGTTTCCGCTGGTGCGGTAGACCTCCCTGCAAGTCGTCCTTTCAAGGTCCCAGACCGTCACCTCGCCTTGGCCTGTCCCCCCAGACACGCACACCCATTTGCCGCGACCCTTGGTCGGATGGATGCACACGCGATAGATGGAGCTCTTCCCGGGGACGCCCCAGCCCCTGAGCCTCATCTTGAACCGGAGATCCCACAGGTCAACTACGCCGTGAGAAGTCCCGACACAAAGCCAGTTGCGTCTCTTATCCACACAGAAGCAAGTCGGTGTCCCGTGATGGACCGGATTCTCCAACTCGTACAGGACCGTCATTGTCCTCAGGTCGATGCCCAGGATTCTCGATCGGTTTGTTGCAAGCATCAGAACCGATGCTGCCTCTTGTCTGAAGTGCTCGCACCACACTGCGAACTCGCCTTCTGGAAGTTGGTACTCCCGCACCAGCCGCAACTTGCCATACCTAATGACGCCGCTTGCGGAGACTGTGTCGACCTTGACCACATGAACGCTCCCATCAGTGGCACAGCTAACGAAGCAGTGAGAGTTTTCCACAAAACACAGGGCGAGAACACGGGCACCTTCGGCGTGCTTGTGTGTTTGTCTGGAGCGGTGTGTGATGTTGCGCTCCAGTCTTGCCGTGTCCCAAACCTTGACAGAACCGTCCCCGCCGCCAGTGATGAAAAAGATGTGGTCTGGAGACGCGACAACCCGGTTGATGGGGCCCCTGTGTTCCCCAAACGTCGCCACTAGATGTCCCTCCGGCTTCCACTGGGAGTCCCCTGGTTGGATGTTGACGACTCTGTTCTTGCCGATAGAAATGGGCTGCACCATGGGCCCAAAGTCCAAGACGTCGCGAGGGAAGTTGTCGACATACATCTGGTCCAACATCCGCTGAATGTTTGGGTCGGTTCCTTCGTAGCTATGCCTCGACTGCTTCGGAGCGACCGCTCGTTCGTCATTTTCACGCATCGGAGCTGGCGGCGCCGGTGATCCTTGAACGAATGGTCCTTCAACTTCTCCAAAGGCGTTGGTATCACTGGTTCCGGTCTCCGCCGCCGATTTGCTACCGTCCTTGCGATCAAGCAGGCTCAGCGCGCTTGGTTGGTGTCGAATTCCCCTCCTGGTCGAATAGGGTCCATCGCGGACAGACATTTCATCGTCGCCGGCACCAGCTCCTCGGCTGATGGACGACCCTCTCCTGGAGTGTCTCGAGCTCGCTCTTTCACCATCTTCCGGCGACAAGAGGCGCCTCGTCGTCTGCGACGGCCGAGGGCCGACGCTGTGGACTCGATTTACTTGGGGATTCAGTGCCGTGCGTCTTCTCTTGCCAATAGAGTCGTCGATGGTCATCGAGGCATCCAGCAGCGCATCCGCAATGGTGTATGGACCGGGCGGGGAGTCGAGGTCCGGCACGATTGTAGGGTCCCTAAGAGGTGCATCGTTGAAGAACACCGTTTGAGGTGTAACGCCGAGGCCTGTCAAAGAGACAAGCCCTGTCGGCATGCTCACTTCTCCAGCTGAATAGTCCCGCGCCTTAATTTTGCTCAAGCGCCAGATGAACTCTCGAAGAGCCAGCAGCTTGACTTCATCCTCTGGCTTCAGTCCGAGATTTCTCAGCTTCTCAAACCACTGCTCGTCTTCCTCGTTGCGAACAGTCTTGCCCATTGAAGTGACGTTCAAATCCTTGGACGATCTGGCAGCCAAGCTCCCACTTGGCCCCAGGGTTAGCGAGCGCAGCTTCTGTAGGGGCTTCCAGAAGACCCCTCGGTCGGCTTGCGAGGCCCAGGTAATAGCCTGCTCAAATACCGCTCGAGACAGCGGCTTCTTCAGAGCGTCGAGCACGCCGAGTTCGGAAAATTCGGGAACTGCGACTTTCAGGTATGGTTGCATCAGTGGCATCAGGATGCATTTTACATCCGCGAATATCAGGAACTTGGCCGACATGGACAGGAACTCGGCCGCAGATTCTCGTATCCAGATGTTGGGGTGCATGGTGAACCTACCCACCAGATCCGCCAACTCCCAGATCTTGGGTCTCGACAAGAGGCCAAGGCCTGCGAGCTGCGCGAGGGAGTGCAACGCGGCCTGCACCACAAACTCCTCCGAGTCTGCCAGAGCTTGGACCATGAGGGGAAGCATGAACTCCTCGAGGCTGGTGCTCCCGATGAAGGTTGCGATTCCAACGATGGTGTCGAAGAACGCACACTTGAGCATCCAGTCGCGGTCGTTGAGGTAGGTGTTGAGGTGCGTGAGTAAGATGTCATTGGAGTGTTCCTGGAAGAACATGCAGAGTTCTGGCACTGATGCCAGGAACGCCCGACGGACGTGGACGTCTGGGTCCTCTACCAACTGCTTGGTGTGACCTTCGAGGATTTCAAAAAGCTCTCTGCCGGCACTATCGAATACGCTTTCGAAGTTTGCGCCGTCGCCGTTTTCGGCCTCCACCTCCGGGTCCGCCATGGGCATCGAACCGTCAGCTCTGAGACTGGATGCAATCTCTAGGAATCGCTGGCCTGTCGTGGCAAGGCTCCCCAGACACGATGCATAGGTCACTCTCACCAGGGGGCTTGCTATCCGGGACCTCGATCCCAACGCAATCTCCATTCGCGGCAAGACATATTCCACCAGAACATGTGAGTTGATCGGGGTCGGCATGCGCACAAGCTGAAGAAGTTGGGTGATGGTGCGGATAGCCGACACAATAACGACATCCGTCTCCTCCTTGCGCAAGAGCGTCATGAGGGACGGCAAGACTCTGTCCAACTTGGCTTCGTCCGTGAGTCTCTCCGCAAAGGCCAACAAGACGTCGCACGCTCGCACCCTCGACGACGCCCTGGCCGTGGTTCTCATTGACGAGACGATCAATGTGAGGAATATCAGAGTGCCGTCGTCTTCCGGCGGCTCGAGGTCCGCCGAGACGGAGTGTTCGTGGTTTGCGATGCTCAAGCGAACCGGAAAGTGGCCCAGGCCCAGGCGCGAAGACAAAGGCATTGCTCCCGATACCCGCCTCTCGGGCTGATAGCCGAGGAAGTATGAGATCTTGTCAAAGTCGTAGAACACCCGGTCTATCCGGTCGTCCGACTCGCCCATGTTCTTCTGCGACCCGGACATGGGGCTGTTGCCAGAAGACGGGTCGGTGATGAGCTCCATGTATTGATGCAAGAAGTTGTAAAAGTAGCTCGGGAACACCTTTCCCTTCCAAAATTCCAGATACTGGTCGGCTGAGTAGCGCTTCTCGGGGTCCAGCTGAATCATGTGCGCGATCATGTCGCGGACGTCCTTGTCGGATATGACGCTCAGGTGCGTGATGACGGGGTCGTACTCGCCCCGGCGGTACTTGTATAGCTGGGCGAGGCTGAAGATTTCGGACTCGAGAAACATCTGCGCGATCACGCAGCCTACACTGAAGATGTCCATGGCCCACGTCATCTTGGCCTTGGGCGGGGGGGTCTCGCCGGCGGCATAGAACCGCTCGGGGGCAATGTAGCACGTCCGCCGCCCTGACGTGTCGAAGAAGTACGAGAAATCTCCAGGGTTGTCGTCGGGTAGCAAGACCGGCTTGTAGGGGGACGAGAAATCGGTCAGGTACAGCCAGTTCCAGGATGTGACCAGCACGTTCTGGGCTTTGATGTCGCCATGGTAGATGTCGCGGGCATGGCAGTCGCGCAGGGCGCACAGCAGTTGGAAGGCAAGCCACTTCTTCTCGATGTCCTCGAGGAACGGGCGGGTGCTCAGCCGGTCGTAGAGGGAGCTGTAGTGGAACTGCCGGACGAGGTAGCCGTTGGTCTCGGTTTCGATGATGCGCTGGAAGCCCAGGGCGTTGGGCACGTCGGCCAAGGCCTTTCGCTGCTCTGGTAGCATGTTAGAACGGCTGCAAGTGCCGCCGGGGCCATTCTTCTGGCTCCTCACCTATCATCTGCTTCTTGTATTCCTCGAGATTGACATCTGCGTACGGCTTGACCAGGACCTTGACGAGTACGAGGCCGTTTTCGTGCCGCCCGCGGATGCTTTTCATGAACCGCGCGTTCCCGATGCTCCTCTCGTACTGCACATCCTGCAGCTGCGCAATGTCGATGCCAGCCGAGCCGGCCGACGGCGTCGCGAGAGAGAAGCCCTGACCCATCGCTATCGGTGGACGAGGCCGCAGGGAGCTGGAATGCTGGCAGCTATGGTTCCGAGGAAGAGGAGCGCGCCGTCATTTTGGAACGCGAGTCGCAACGGAAGCTGGTGCCAGGCAGACCGAGGGATAATGTATGGCTCCGGGCGTTGGGAGAAAGTCTAAAGCGTCGAGACGTGATCTGGCGAAGGTTCGCCTGGCCGCTTCGTGTTGACGCTATGCGCCTGGGAGGAACGAAGTACAGCTGTAATATGTCACTTCCGCGGCGCTGGCGGCCGTCTCACGCCGATGTGGGGGCCTCCTCGTCACTCATTGGTTGCAGGACGGCCAACACCAGTAACCTCAGGTGCAGGCATCTGCTGTGAGCCTGTCAAGCTTGTCATGGCACTGCCTGGATATTTCGCACATACATGAACTCAAGGTCTCGTGTGGTTCAACGGATAACACTTCCTAGTCATGCTGCAGCTCTTTCGCTTGTTTCCCGGCAGTTGTGGCGATGCCGCGCCACCCAAGCCTCGGTATGATGCATCACCACTACACGTGTTATCAATCAATTGAGACAAGGCTTGGTGTACTGAGTCAAGGGAGTAACTTATGCATTAGATACCTAGGGCCCTCTTCTTATGATCAGCGCTGTGCGTCAGCCGCCTGTGACCAATGTGCCTCTATCGCATCTCACACCTCGGGGGAAAGGACTGTAGCCCGTGTAGGCTATGTAGTCATCTTTATTTCGATCAAAAGCGTATTAATTCCATGGCCGGCTTGTTCTGGGAAGCTGGGCGTGCCCTGGCTATGTAAGATTGCCCAATGGGTACCCGGCAGCAACGGAAACGGCCGTATCCAGCCTATAGTTACTCCATCCATATGCTTTCCTGTCATGAATTTCGTGTCGATGCCTGCTCAAACAAATGCTAGTGACTAGACCCCATGCCGCTATGCCCCCTAAAACAAGACACCGATCTGCCCTCTTCTTTTGGTTTGTCCTTTTTGCCATTGCTGAAATACCAATTCCGCCGCGAGGTGAACCGGCCATGCGACGAATACCGGGCAGGTTCTCCATGCAGCACGTCGTGGTGTGCGGGTTGTATGATTGTGGCTGATGATGGCGTTTGTGAGCGCCATGGTGAACCTGCCGCTGGCGTCGTGGTCGTCGGCTCGCGGTGGTGCTGGACTCAGCCAGCCCGACTGCGCATGTACCGCGTTGACCGATACAGCAGTTCTGGCATCACCGTATCAAGACTCTCGTCCGTGTCCGGGTTGGTGTCGACCTCGAGCGTATTCACAGCCTCGATGACGTTAGTCTTTTCCTGGTCCAATGCCGTCGCTTCTAATCCCACACGGGCTGCTTTCCCCGACTCGACACCACCCTTGTTGCCGGAAGACACGTCTCTCCTGACGCTGATGGGGCGCCGGGCTCGAGGTTTCCCCACGTCCCCGGATTCTTTGGCAAGTTCCGGTTCTTCCCGCTCGATGCGCTCCATCTCCTTCTTCGCCGTAGCCAGCACTTCGCTCATCCGCGCTCGGATCTTGTTGATCTCGTCCTCACAGTCCGCATCTCTCAGGAATTGGTGGGCACCGTGCTCGCAGGTGCTCTGTACAAACTCAAGACCCTTGTCGAGGGTTCCGTAGACATCTGGACCTTGATCAGAGCCGTCGAGGCCGCCGAGCTGTGGTCTCCTCATGGCAGACATGGGACCCAGTCGCCGCGTGCTCATGTACCGCAGTGATGGTAATCCGTCGTCACCACTGCCATTGTCATCGTCCGGCATCTCCAACTCGGCCATCCGCTTGATCTGTGCCACTTTGGCCGCCATCCTCGCCTTCCGCATCAAGTTCCTGCTAGACGAGACGAACCTCACCAGCTCGTCGAAGAAGCCTTGAACATAGCTGTCGTAGTACACAATGATCATGCTTCGCGTCCTGTAGGCCGGAGGCGCCCCCTCCACGGAGACCATCGAGGATGCTCGCCGTTTCTTCTTCGCCTGGGCCAAAGCACGCGAGTGGGCGGCCACCACGGCGTCCCGTGCCTGCTTGTGCAGCGCCAGGCGGTTGGCGCTCTCGGGGCTTGGTGGGAAAGGCTGCGCGGCCGGGGGGGGCGCCGAGGCAAGGGCAGGTTGTCCTGGCGCGGGAGCCGGGGCAAGGTCGTCTTGTCCCGGTACGGCTCGGATAGGTGGCGGCAGAAGGTCGTCGACATCAACATCCATGTGTAAGGGCCCTTCGTCATTGGGCCTCAGCGATTCCGAAGAGCCTTTGTTCCGGAGAGACCTGGCGCTCGCGCTCCTGGGTTGCCCGGCGCCGAGGGCAGCCAGCTCGGCCTGGCGGCGGTCAATCTGCCCGTTCAGGTCATCGAGCCGCCTCTGCCAGTCGGGGATGTTGCTGATGAGGTTCTTGAGCGCATCCATGGCCAGTTCGCGAGAGTCATTCTCCCGCGACGGCGCCGTCTTGGGTGGAATCTTGACGGCGTTAGGTGCTGACCACCTAACGCGCCGATGTCGAACGGGGGTCGGGTCGAGCAAGGTTGGTAGGGATAGACGTCGCGGCCGGCGAGTGCTTCGTTCGGGAGGATGTCGCAGGGTCAGGATCGATTGACGGTGACGTCGGTGGCTACACGTCGGGTTCGAGCTCGATGTTTATGCGCTCCGTTGCGTCGACAGCATGTTCCGCAGGAGTGGTATTTGGGCGTCGGTTGTATGTAGAGACGGACGCGGGAGAGACTGCGCCTCCACTGATGAATGAATGGATGGACTGCCGAGTCTTGCCACAGGGGTGAATTAGTGACGGCCGTCTGAGCCCCGCGCTGGGTCGATGCAGGATGCTGGCGGGCCGCGATGGGTCAATAAAGTGGTAACTCCCGCCGCTGTGCTGCGTCGGCACCTCCGTGTACGGCTTGCTCAGGTATTCGTAGCAGCTGAAACAGCCTTTTGGCCCAAGCAATTCCGGGCCACCAACGAGTTAGAACTTAGATCTACCTAGCCAGCGGCGGTTGACTCCCGCTAGCGCACCTAAGAGCGAGCGGCGGACGGGAGAGCGGCGGACGGGAGAGCGGCGGACGAGAGCAAAGTATGCGGGGTCCGATGGGCCGCTGCACAACGAAAAGGGCGCAGGCGTATTCCACTGTTGCTCGAGGGTGGTGTCTGGTCGAGCAATTGCCTCAGGCAAGGTGAGGCGACGGGTTCGGCTTCGAGCAGAGCAGACAACTGCCAACGAGGCAGACGAGGGGGGGCAAAGAGGCAAGGAGGGTGGGATGTGCAAGGTAGGTAACTTGTGTCAAATGCGCGGGCGGCTCCAGCTTCTTAATAAGGTTCAACAGTGATGAAAAGCCGACGGGAGGCTTTGTGGGAAGGAGGGCCTCGCATGCAGGCATGCACAAACGCAGAAGCGCATCGAGAGCAAAGGTTGGCTTCAGTCGTGGCAGGCGGAGGCGGCACGCGATGGCGAGAGGGGCAAAGGGGCTGCTCCATGGATGCCCTGCAGGACAAAGGGAACCGTGACGGCGTGGAGCGCGGCCCGGGGGATCCACAGGCTCGAGACACGCACACCGAGGCTCGAGGAGAGAGGAAACATGACGGGCTGTTGGCTGGATGGCGGTTGGATGGCGGTTGGATGGTGGTTGGATGGAGGGTTGCAACCTGTCGTGCGCGCTGCGATGCAATGCGATGCGGCACAATGCAGCTCATCTGCAGGCTCGACGTTTTGCCTGTGCTCAGCGCACGTCCAGCGTCGTAGGTGATCAGTGAGTGCTTGTTGGTCGCCGACCTCAGTGCTGCTGGTGATGGATTGAAGGACGGGCACTGGGGTGGACCTCGGCTGCATCTACAGGGGCCGGTTGCAGTGGTTGTCCCCGCTGGACGCCATGTAGCGGCCCGCCTCGCTACTCTCCGGCGGCCACCCGCGGCCGTCGCCTCATCACATCTTTTGCCACCACCCGCATCTACAGTATTAATCCACGATATCCCGCGCAATTCACGCTGCATCGTACCGCCACATAAGGTAAGCTGCGTTTCTTGGCAACACGAAGCGCCCAGCTAGAGCAGGGCAAGAAGGGTACCGTGTTTGCGAGCGAGACGACGGAGCAGGTACCAACATATCACCCGAAAGGCAGGCGTGTACTTGGTGCATACGGTGTGGTATCCGAACGTAAAGGAAGGAGATGCGGTGTGCCCTTGCTGTGATCAAAGTTTCATTAGTTCCAGGTTTCCTCATCCAACATCCATGAGGACCGAGGAAGGCCCTCCGCGGCGCCTGCCCGCATTGGCCGCGCCTGGACCGTTGGCCTCAACGCCTCACCGACACCCAAGAATCGGAGCACATACGAGTAGGTACTTCGAGCCTAAGCAGATACCTTACACCTTGCAACTCCACGCTGCACACATTGTCGACTGCATACTGCGCGCGAGATACTTGATTTTCCCTGCACGCGCTTTGCGATGCTGCGCAAACCCTTGAGACAAAGAATGGTATCGCTTCGAAGCCGTCCAACCACAGGGGTCACGGTGGTGCGAAAACAAGGCCAACGGGCAGCCCACATCATGCACGCGGCCGGGCGTCAAGTTGAGCTCGCCCTGGTGACTCCCGGAAACACTGGCGGCACTGTCGCCTGTCTCACCCCCGCGACAAACCGCCGGCGAGTGGTTCACGTTGGCCTACGCGAAGTGACGACTCATTACGATACGGACCGTGAGTATTACTCCGTACGGGTACACCATACGTCCAGACTCTCATGGAGGCACGTCGCCAACACGGCCCCGCTGCGGCAAGGTTCCCAGTCCGAGTCCACCGCATGTACGAGTAGCTACGTACCCGTACTTGCGCGACAGCTCCTAGCCATTGGACGTCCAACGAGTCCGGAATGCTCGTTGTCGGGCCTCTTCTCCGGGCGGTCGGACGAGGCTCTTTCGGTCCTGTCGCCGAGAGCTGTTGGTCCATGGCTCCATGCGCAGCACTTCTGGCTTGAAGCCCTCCATTAAATTGCTACGCGGGGCGCGCGCGACGGGTAGCAGGCCATCCGATCCGCGCGGAGATCAGACCTTGCCCTTGTGAGTCTAGGTGCGGCGCCTCCAGGTGGGCTCGCCAGGGTGGTGTGGTTACTGTGGTGTTGGTGATGCTTGGCCATGCCGCTCCGGAGTTGTTTTCCTCGTCAATGGAGCCGCTCCTTTGCTGCCGGCTATTCCGAGGCGGTTCAAGTGAACAAAACGAATACCTACATAGCACGACCAACAACGGCGGTGTGTCGAGAGCTGGAAACATTGTTGCTCTGAGCATGTCTGTTGCGGCAAGTGACATCTGACAGCGAGGGTAGTCAACCACACCGAGACGAGTCCAACAGCAGAGCAGCCAATGGCGGGGGATGTCTTCGGGCCTCGTGGAGGGACCTCGAATTGGGAGGGATTCCCACTCTTAGCCGCCCCCACCCGCAGGCCACGTCGCCCTCACCCAACCGATTGTGGATGGCAGCAGCCGACAGCCGACCCGTTGCGACAGGGAACTGCTGTTGACCCACAGAGACCACCAGTCCAAGGTTCTCACGCCAAGGTCTGCCCGTCGTCTCTACCAATTTGAACCCGTAGCAACTAGACGGGACAGCAGGATAACACGGTTTGCGTTCGAGCGGCTTCTGGCAGAACCCGGCGAAGAAGCGACGGAAGGTGGAGGTGCCTTGGCAGATGAACCGAAGAAAGTCGTTGGCAGAGGGTCTTCCGCACATGGACGTCGGCGCAGACAGCGAGCAAACTTTCACTGATGCCTTTAGGGGGGTTGGAAGTATTTCTTCTATCAATCCCGGTGTGTAACATAAACTCAGGAGTCAGCGGCTCGTGCTCTCTGAACTGCGCCTCGCGTCGATAAACGCCATCATCTTGTTAAGAGCAACAAGATCGCCCTCCACCGTCCCTGTCAACTCCTCGGGCACCCAGCCGTCTGTATAACCCCCACCAAAGTCCATGACCCAAGCGTCCCGGTTTCTGTCTATCAACACATTGTCCGGTTTCACGTCGCCCCATACTATGCCCGCGCTATGCAGTTGGTGGACGGTATCTTGGATCTGCGCTGCCCACTTCTCACGTTGGCAATTTGGCGTGTCTGGTTTGGGGGCAGTACAAGCCAGCGTCACGCGGCTGCAGTCGATATAGGTTAGGAGGAGGCCATAAACCGAGCCGTTCCCGTCTCGAACCAGGCCTTTAAGACGTAAGATCGGTAACGTGTCGTCGAGTGGTGCTGCCTTGATCTTGCTATAACTGTCTAGCTCGCGTATGAGATTGTTCTTGTCACCGCGACAGAAGAGCTTGACAAATGCGACGGTTCCGTCTCTTAACGAGACCTTGTTTGGCGTCTGAGATGGAGGCGGGCCAGGGGTCGGAAAAGGATCCTGAGGACAGATCCGAACTTCAGATGGGTGAAAGTAAGGCCACGCCGTGCAGTTCTCGTCGGGCAAGTCGACGCCGAATCGATACCCCGTGTCACTTCCCGGGCTGCTTTCTAACGGGGCTGCGATCAATTCTCTAGAGTCGGCTCCAGGAGTATAGACCAGGGTCTCGGGAAAGAGGTACTCGTCGAGAAATGAATCACCTTCCTCCATAGACGGCGGTAGGTCCCTGAGTACGGGAAGTAGTGGCTCCACAGCCCAGTCGTAAAAGTCCTCGACGGTATAGCCGTCTAGCTCGAAGTTTCTAGCGACTTCTTAGAAAAAAAAGATATTTCTCTTTTAGTTGAGGGGAGTCGGAGAAGTTGGCTGCGGTCGAATGTAGAACGAAGCACTTCTTGCCGCATAGGATCATGAGCTCCGAATCGGTATCCCTATCGGAGAACGTAAACTCGAGGACGATCCATGGCGATGGCGGTGTGTCGTGTATGGTTGAATCCTCCATTGTAAAGTTGAGGCAACGCAAAATACACGCAGTTATTGGAGAGGAGATGGCGGTTGCGTGATAGCCCTGGATACTCGCAACTTTCAGTTCTCGGCCAGCCAAACCGTAGATCCTGCTCCAAAACCGAGCTTGACTACTGTCTTGAATCTACCGTCTAGCACTTGGTTTGGGTGGGTTGGATAAAACTGCTCCAGCCGATCACCAGGCAGTTGCTCTTCTTCGATGAGCTCGTCTTCTACTTGGGCTGATGGAGCTGAGTCCGGGCGAGACAATTGAATGGGCCATGACTTTCTTCTATTGAAGATCTGGCGAAGATGCCGCAATGTGGCAAGCATCGACATGGCCGCAGAGAGCAAGGGGCTATAGAACGAAATGGGCAGGGCGATGTTTGTTGGCTTTCAAGGGGCGTTGACTTTGAGACTGAGACAGCCAGCGATCGGACCATGGTTTATCCGATCACGAGGGTATACAAAGTAGGTCGACAGCAAGGTATAACGTTATATAACTAGAGAGTATTCTAGCAATCCTACTTCTAGATAAAGTAAATGTTTTCCTCGCTTGGCGTTTGGATAATCTATAGATTAATGCTCCTTCCTACGGGAATTAGAGCAGTATAATGGCGTGCTATTTCCTACTACTAATCGAGTATAGAATCTATCTTATTAGAATATAAATTTGCAGTGAACCTGCACTTTATTTATAAAGCTACTATCCGCGGTAGACAGGGAGGCCCTCCAAGGATTCGGTCGCAACCTTAAAATGCTCGCCGAGGCTTGAGATGATGCGATGCAGTTCTCCCTTCAGCTCGTCGGGGGAACTAGTGCCCAGCATCACGTTTGTTGGAGGTGGAGATGGCAGGGACGGCAGGGAGTTGTACTCATCAGGATGAGTCTCTCTGGTCGCTTCTGGCGCACCGTTGCGTTGTGCTGTGAACGTACTACCCAGGTGTCTTTTCCCAAGTACAGGACTTCCATCGGACACGTGAATAGATGGTTTTCTGACACTGATGCCATCTGACACGTAAATGGACGGCCTGGCACCGATGCCGTCTGGTACGTAAATGGATGGCTCTCTGTTGGTTGATGGGGGGGAATCTGTCTCACACATGCGTCGTTCAAGGTCGAAAGGTGTGTTCCCTATGTCTGAGCCCGCTGATATGTTATCCGAGCCGGCAGTAGATGGGCGGGTTGTGTCTTCATCTTGGTCAAGTAGACTGGCGTCAAGGTCTATTAGGCTCAGGGCCGAAGCGCGGTTCAGCTGCTCAGCAGATGCCTGGGTCGTGGACACGTAGTCGTCATTGGGTTGGGACCGTGGCATATCCAGAACTGCGGAAGCAGGATCCATCGCCATCATCGGGAACTTCCATTCTCTGGTCCGACGACGCCCCAAGTCGGTCAAGTCATTTGGGACTGATCTAGGTTCAGCCCTGATTGTCCCCAAATCTACAAAGAGGGACAGGTCGTTTCCGTCGAGCGAGGCGTCAAGGTCAATCAGCGACTCTCGAACCGTCGAGTTCTCTGAATCGTTCCGAAGGGGCAGGTCGGTTGCCGGCAGCGGAGTTTGCCTCCCATAGAAAGCACGGGCGTTATCTTCGTAGTTCGCAGTGGCTTCGGGGTCAAAGACTTGTTCAAGCGGAGCAACGAGTGGCTTGATGTTCGGGGGTCGACGCCGAGTCTGTGGTCTAGGTGGTTGCTGGAGTAAATAGACGTGTGGGCCGTATACATCATATACAGCCCGGGCATCAGAATCGTCAAATTCGAGTTGGTTTTCGTCCATTGCACTAAAGTCCCACTCGTCGTTAAGAGCGGCAGGCGAATAATTATTCGTCGGTCCCTGGGCACCGCCAGCGGAGAACAAGGAACGCCTACTTCCTCCCTGAACCTCCCAAAGCTTATAGGCGGAGACGAGTTTCGAAAGCAACGTGGTTGGGTATCTGCGGGCGGTGTCGAGGATGTACGGGTGCCTCT
Organism: Tolypocladium inflatum; assembly: GCA_003945565.1. Taxonomy (NCBI): domain Eukaryota; kingdom Fungi; phylum Ascomycota; class Sordariomycetes; order Hypocreales; family Ophiocordycipitaceae; genus Tolypocladium; species Tolypocladium inflatum. Next base: position 2,952,187 of record QEPE01000009.1, on the reverse strand, counting down.
GTACTTGCTCGATACTCGGACGCTGCGCTGGATTCTGCACTAAGCAGCAGGCAATAAGATCTTTTAGCTGGGATGAGTATTGGTCGCCCTCGAGGCGAGGGCAGTTCTCCTTGAGGTACGAGCCAAAGTTGGCTACGTCAATCAGGCTGGCGGCATTTGGCGGAAACCCGGAAGCGACCTCGTAGGCCATGGACCCAAAGGCCCAGATATCGACCTCAATGCCGTACGAGGTGGACGAGTCGAAGAGCTCGGGGGCCATCCACTGCAATGTCCCGGTAACGGTGCTTCTCTTATCAAACTTGGTCTCGATGATGCCGGCAACACCGAAATCGCAAAGTTGAACCCCTCCAGCCTCGGTGATGAGAACATTAGCGCACTTGATGTCCCGATGGATGATGCCTTGGCTATGGACCCAATGTATCGCCTCGGCAACTTCCCGCAGAATCGGGATAATCCACTTCTCAGTCAAGCCCCCTGTCGGCCTCATGAGGGTAGAGACGCTACCACCGGCGCAGTATTCGGTGATCATCCATACTGACTGGCCGACAAGGAGCGCGTCAATGATGGCATTGACGTTCCTTGCTCCGCCATGGCTGAGGAGCTTCAGGGCATTGACCTCTTTCAAAACATCGCCAAAGGTATCGGCTCCGCGGGGATGGAGGCTATCCCCTTCTTCGATGCTGATGATCTTGACGGCGACCAGCTGCCCCGGATTGTCCCCAGCTGCCTTGTACACCCGGCCGAAGCTTCCCTTGCCGATGAGTTCGGAAAGCACGTAAGGGGGGGGCTCTCTGCCGGCAGCCGCACACTCCTCCACGATGGACAGCTGTGTCTTTCTTGCATCTTGGATTGCTTTTTCTTTGGTCCTCGAAAAGTCGGCGGCGCTGACCTGCAGTGTCGACGCCGCCATGGCCATGGCATCTGGAACTTGGAATCGGGGCAGAGTCGAGTTGGCCGATGATTCAAAGTCAGAGTGCATCAGAGTGCATATTGATGTTCACTGTTGGTTGTTTATTCCTACGCGGGTGTGGCTGCATTTTTATCCGTGCAGGTACTTCATGCATGCCCATCAACGACTACAGGCTAATTGTATTCAGAAGTGCCATGCTTTGTGTCCTGTATCGCACGCACGGATGGAAACAGGAAAGAGTGACCTATTGAGTGCAAGGGAAGACTTTGCGGTGCAGATGCTTTGAAATTGAGGCTATCATTGGAGGAATCATTCCTGTCCAGGAAGGACGAAGGACGAAGGACTCAAGGAGCACCCGCACCGCCCACTTGACAAGCATCACGGGCAGCATGCAAGCCAGGATGGGTCTCTTCTGGCAACCGCCGGCAAAGCAGCGGGCTCGATGCGACTGGTTCGAGAGGCATGACATGGGAGTTGTTGTTGGTTGATATGCGGCCGGGCGTGGCCTTTGCTTCACGGCCACAGCTCCGTCACCGCCCACTCTCCCGCGTTGGCCGTCCCGACAAACTTGTAGTTCCACCTCCGGCCCCTCTCCGGGTCCGACAAGTCCACCCGGTCCACCTCCTCGGGCACAATCACCACGACGCGGAAGTTGCGCCTCGCGACCGCGTCGTCGACGTCGTCAACCTCTTGCCCCAGGCCCAGGCCCGGCCCCGGCTCGCGGCCCAGGGGCGTGCCCGGCGGCGGGTTCCGGAACGTGCCTCGCATCAGGGGGCTCAGGTTGCCAAAGTGCGCCGTGAGCTCCCGGCCCCAGCTCCAGGAGGCGGCGGCGGCGGCGGCAGCCCCGGTGCTCCGCATGTACGGCGCCAGGGCGTCCCTCACCGGCGCGGCGGCGGGGGAGTCAATGTCCGGGCCGATCACGTAGGCCCTGCCGCGGAGGCGCCACTGGGTCTTGGCCTCGGCGGCCCAGAAGACGCCCTCGACGGGCCCGCCGCCGCCGGACCGCGGGCTGCTCGCTCCGGGAGCGGCGGCGAACAGCTCCCGGGCCTTGTCCATGCGGGCGTCGGTGGTGATGGCCGGCAGATGGGTCCGGTAGGCGTCCGGGTTGAGCGCGGCCGGGTTCTTGGGGTTGGCGGGCAGGGAGGCCCACATGCCGCGGAAGACGACGGTGCGGGCCCGGGGCGCGGATGGCGAGCCGGAGGGATGGAGCGTGGCGAGGACAAAGGTGGGCGAGTCCATCTGCTGGACGTGCGAGAGGAAGGCGGCGCGCCAGGGGGCGTCGGCCGGCATGGGGCTGCCCATGGTGTGGTGTACTCGTAGGTGCTTGAGGATCTGCCTCGTGCGCTGGGAGGCAACGTTGGGGGTCGTCATGAGGGTGAGCGGTGCTGTGATGGGAGCCTCAGGCGAGGCTGGGGGATGAGGTGAGGCGGTGCCCCACTGCGGGCAACGGGTGATGATTCATAAAACGATGGATTGTTTACGAGTACAGTACGAAGTACGAGTACGAAGTACATGCGCGAGTGGTGGGCTCTTGAAAATGCACCTCGGGCATCCGTGGCGAAGCCCTCGGATTGATTGCCATCGCATCTCGAGAAGATAAACATTGGGTGGGTTAGAAGAGTGGTAGTCGTCAACATATCAGCTCGAAGACACCAGCATTCTCGATGCCGCCAAGCCTGGCCGACGCGTTTCGTAGAATGGGACGAGCCGAGCGCGGCCGTTGACGGGCCGCCACTTGGTAGCGGCAACCTCAAGGTACCCAATGCCGTGATGTCGACAGCAGCGCTCGGGACAGCGCAGAGGTGCAGCTGGGCAAAGGTGGTGGGCTGACGAGGCCGGACACTGGACGTCTGGCGGGGCTAGCGCGCCTCTTCTGAACCCAGTCCAATCCAGCGAATCCAGCCTCAATCAGCCTCTGGAGGTTGCCGCCGTGTTGTTGCGAAGCAGCAGCGCGTTTGCTCTGGTTACGAGCTACGAGTACTTGGTACGTTTATTTATGATATAGGTACCTACCTAGGTAAGCACTTTGCAGCGGTGCTGGGCGTGGCCTGGACCCAGCCCCCATCACCGCGCCGTCTCCCCTCCACCCCGCCCCCCAGGCTCCATCCTCCAGGCTCCATCTCCAGGCTCCATCCCTCCAGGCCTCCCCCGTCGCCTTATTCCCATTTCCTCCCCGTCTTCCCCCAGGCCCGACTCCTCCCCCGTCTCCCCCGTTATTCCCAGCGCGCAACGCCGTCACCGCCGCCCGCCGCCCCTGGACGCGATTATTCCCGGCGCATGGCAGACGAGTCGCTTCCATCGCCGTTGCCGCATCTGGAGACGCGGCGCCGACCCTCGCCCATGGACGGGCCGCATCCGCCGCAGCGGCCGCAGCAGCAGCGGCAGCACCACAGAGTCGCGGCCCCGCTCAGCCTCACACCAAACTCGCCCGAGCCCACCGCCATCGCCTCGCCCACGCTCGCCTCGACCGCGTTCGCCTCGCCCACGCCCGCCGCGCATCGCCCGCCAAACGGCCGCGGCCGCGATGGCTTCGGGCGCGAGCACGGCGCAGACCCGCGCCGGGGTGGCCCGCCCTCGGACGCCGACGCCGACGTCGACGCCGACGCCGACAGGCCGCCCCGGAAGCGGCAGAGGCGCAACAAGCCGACCCTGTCGTGTCACGAGTGCGTCGAGAGGAAGACCAAGGTGCGTCGTCGCCCTCGCGTGACCCGACATGCTGCGCGTCATGTCGACATCTGCGGCCTGCCGGAACTCGACTAACTGGCGCATATCCAGTGCGACAGAGGGAGGCCCCATTGCCTCGCATGCGAGTCTCTCGTCTCCCATCACAGACATCAGCACTGACGACCCCGTGCAGGCATCAAGCGGCAGACCGAGTGCGGCTATGCGCGCGTGGCAGATCTCCTCGAGTAAGCAGACCGCAGCACCTCACCCACCCCCGTCCTGACCGCCTCCGCAGGGAGACGACGAGGGCGCAGGCCAGCGGCCGGCGCATGACCGGGCCGCCCAAGAAGAGGGCTGCCAAGGACGGACAGTCGGCCATTCCCAACCTCGCCGACAGGGGTGCCATCAACGATCACGACGGCGCCTCCCGCGGCGCCGTGGCCCTCTCCATCGGGCTGCTGTCCCACGTTCCCTACTCCGTGACGACGGCGAGCAATGTCTTCGGCATAGGGTCCGAGCACCCCTTTGCAAACTACTGGACCTGCGAGGGCGGCCTCCCCGAGGTCGTCTCGGTGCTGCCCGAGAAGCTCCAGGCGGACATCCTGCTCGCCCGCTACTTTGAGTGCGTCGACCCCGTGTACCCCATGATCCACCGCCAGACCTTCTACGCCGACTACGAGCATTTCTGGCGGCTGGCCGACCCGGAGAGCAACGAGACGGATGCCGCCTTTGTCGGCTTGATCTTCGTCATGCTGGCGCTCGGCACCCAGTTCGTCGCCTCGACGCCCCCCAAGGAGCGGAAGCAGACGGCCGAGTTTTACGCCTCGGCCAGCAACCAGGCCCTCCGCATGTCGTCGTACATGAGCAGCGCGTCCCTCAGCTCCATCCAGGCCATGGTGCTCATGACCTACTTCCTCATCAACGACAACCACGCGTCCGACGGCTGGGCGTTTGCCGGCATCCTGATTCGCCAGGCCTATGCCATGGGCCTGCATCGGGATCCCAATGTCGGTATGCATGGGTCCCCTCCCCGCCGGCCGGCGTCGAGGCCCGGTACTGACTGCATCCATCAGTGACGCCCAACGCCAGCCCCTTTGAGAAGCAGCAGCGGCGAAAGGTATGGCAGGCCGTGCTGTTGCAGGACACCTTCCTCACCGTCCTGCTGTCCCTCCCGCCCTCGGCGACGCACACGGACGTGTCCGTCGACGACCTGCTGGACGACCGCTCCTCCATCGCCAGCAGCGACCCGACGGACACGGCCTACATCCGCGGCTCCTGGAGGCTGGCCAACCTAGTGCAGGAGACGATATGCTCGCCGCGGTCGCTAGACATGCCCATCTGCGCCACGGCGCGGCACAAGTCGAAGCTGGTCGCCGACTTCCGGGCCGTGTACCGCTCGTTTCCCGACATCTTTCGGTCGTGGGACGCCTACACCCTCACGCGGCAGGCGGCCAACAACGAGAGGATCATCCGGCAAACGCTGTTCCTGACGAGCAACTACTTCCACAACCTCATGCTGGTGCACGCCTCCGAGTGCGTCGACGTGCCCGTCAACATCCGGGGGACGCTGGAGGCGGCGCACGACGCCATCAGCTCCTTCTTCCTGCTCTTCTCCCTGCTGGAGGCGGAGGCGCGCGTGTGGTGGGTCTTCAACCACCGGGCGTTTCTCGAGGCGCTGTGCATCGGCAACGTGCTTCGCGAGGCGGCCAAGGAGCCGGAGGAGAGGGATCTGCTCTCGCGGGATCCGTTGTTTGTCCGGGCGAGGTCTGACATCAGTAAGCGGCGCCGGTGCCGGTGGTTTGCCTGCGAGAGATGCTGACTGGCCGACAGCGCGGATGATTCAGATTATGCGGCTGATTGGCGAGGACTCGGACGTGGCGAGGACGCGGGTGCAGATTCTGAGCGAGTTCCTGGACTGACGGGTGCGTGTATGTGTGTATGTGCCTGCCGAGTATATATGTGTATCGTATTTGCCTTCCAGGAGGTCTGCGGTGACGCGTCAGGGGGAAACAAGCCAGGACCAAGTGTCTTTGTACGAGACTGTACTTTCAAAGGGTTGTACTGGACTGAAACAATCGCTGTAAGCAATAGTGGGTATCCAGTCAATTCATACATATTGCCCCTTGCCATCTCGTACATACTCGTTTCGTCCGGAACGCTGCTTTCTTGGGGTCTTCCGAACCGTGACACGAGGGGGGAAATTCCCGGCTGGCATCGAGGTGGACTTTTGAAGCAGTCCAGAAACACGACGCAGGGGACTGCCCGGGATGCTGGTGCTAGTTCGGGGGCGTCCGAGGCCCGAGCCGGGGTGGGGCCGGCGGCCGGTGTACTCGTACAAGCAGAGAGCGGCATCTCGGCGAACGCAAGGAGATGGATGACGCACTTGTGCGGACTACGAAGTACATGTGTACGCAAAGCCAGCAACCAAGCGAGGATTTACTCGTACGAGCCGAAATGCCGAACGCGTTGCCCGCCCGTGCGCGGACCCAGCCGCGTTCGCCGTGTCGAGGGAGAGGGAGGCTTGGACGCAGGACTCGTCAGCTCATCGACGCCCATTGGCCCGCCGCCGCCGCCGGCCCCCAAACTCGCGAGAGGCTCCTCGCCGTGTGGCTTCTGCTCACCAAGCACCGCCTGCCGCGGTCCCACTCAGCTCCCTCGCCGGTGTCTCGTTCGGGGCGCCTCGTTTCGTGCTTCTAGAACACGACGGGGGTTTGGGGGGCAAGGGGGCTTGCACGCGGCCGGCCCAGACGTCCCCATAACACGCCAGGCAGCCTCTCTTCTGCCCCCGTCCGTCTCGTCCTCTTCCCCTTCCACCGGGGGTGAAGCCACGCATGCCACTGACGTTCTGCCGGGCTATTCATTCTCTCGATCCACCGCTCATTTCACTGCCTGGAAGACGACGGACGGGACGGCCTGAGCGTCAGCACCTCGGCCCCGACGATGCGTCGCGGCGGCCTGTACGGAGCGGCAGCGGCGCTGTTGCTGCTGCCGACGGCGTGGGCGAGGCCGGCCGTCTACGGCGCGGACGGTGCGCCACCTGCCTCTCCCGTTTCCGTGATGCCGTCCGGCACTAACACTCCACCAGACGAAAGGGTCAGCGAGGTCGGCTTCTCGGCGGTGGACGGGCCGCCCGCGTTTGTCCCGGTGGACGAGGGTGAAGACGGCGACGGCTTCATTCCGACGCGGATGCCCGACGCCGACGACGAGCCCCAGGCGCAGTTCCACGAGCTCTCCGGCCTCATCGCCGCCGAGGAGCTCCCCATCGCCGACCTCCTCGACAGCACGTCGCCCCTGAGCGAGTGCGGCGCCAGCCCCCGCTGCGTCTGGGCGTGCCTCTCGCGGCGCGTCAGGCAGGCGGCCAGCAGGCTCGGCGGCGAGGTCGCGGAGCTCGGCGACTTCATCGCGCACGCGCCCGAGGCCGAGGGAGGAGACGGGCAGGGTCGCCCGGACGTCTACGGCGTGGCCGGCTTCGACGGCGAGCGGGGGCGGACGCACGAGTATCCCCTGGCGCCCGGGACGGATGCCTGGGAGCAGGCGCCTGATTACGGCCACCGCTTCCATCCGCGGCAGCCGCCGGTATGTCTTTGCCGCCACCAGCCATCGTTGCTCCCGAGACTGAGACTGACGCCCGACGCACAGCTGCTCATGACCATCGCCCTCGCCGCCCTCGCCCTCTGCTCCCTGTCGCTCTGGGCCGTCCACCACCTGCACCGCCGCACCGCCCGCCTCTCCGCCAGCCGCCGCCCGGGCGAATGGGAGAAGCGCGCGGCGGAGAGTCCGACGACGACGATGGCGGAGAGTCCGACGACGGTGGCGGAGGAGATTGCGCAGCTGCGGGAGGCGGCGAGCTTCGTGGACGACATGGTCGCCGCCGAGGAGGGCAGGGCGCGGCGGCGGCAGCAGCAGCAGCAGCAGCAAGCCCGGCCGGCGCCCTCGTACGCGAGTGTCGTCGAGACGTACGACGCCGACGACGAGGGTCCGCCTCCCTACGACAGCGTGGCGAACGGCTCCGTCGTGGCCGGTGGCTTCCGCTGCGCCCCCGTCAGCGGCTCTGGGCAGGGCGGCGACCATCCGGGAGGCCAACGGTAGCTTCTCCTTTATTCATGTATTTGTATTTGACACTGCCATTGAGCTTGACGGCTACTGGGTCTGGAGAGTGCAATGGATGCGAGCTCTCCCGAGCGTAAGCGGTTGATGCCATACGCAGGCCTTTTGTTTGTTTTGATAGCCATGTAGAACCACCTCCGTCTCCTTTTCTTCGCCTGCGCAACCATGCTGGCAAGTACAAGGCAGGAGGCTAGTCACCGTTGGGCCGCCCAAACACAAACTCGTCAAAGTTCCTCCCTATCCTCGTCACGCCCTCGTGCAGCCCCCAGCCCTTGGCCTCGCACACGCGCCGGTACATGTCCTCGAGCGCGGCGTCCATGTCCGCGCCGGCGACGTGCAGGTCGCTCTCGACGAGGATGCGGGCGTCGGGCACGGCGCGCACCATGTCGGCGAACTTGGCGCGCCCGGCGTCGGTGCCGAGGTTGACGGCCGTGGAGAGCGAGACGAAGACCTTGGCGGGGACCGAGGGCCGCATCCACTGCCCGAGCACCTCGACGCCGCCGCTGAAGGAGTGGAGGCATATCCGCGGCGGGTAGGGTTTGCCGCCGACGGGCTCGGCGTCCTCGTCGTCGTCGCTGTCCCCCCAGTCCTCGGCCCCGGGGGCGGCCATGCGCTTCTCCCGGCGGGACGGCACGTGCCTCTCGCGGCCCTCCCAGCACGCCGACACGGTGTCGTACAGGACGCCGTGGGCCTGGACGCCGTGGACGCTCACGGGTCGGCCCTGGGCGCCGGCGAGGCGTAGCTGCGCTCGCAGCACGGCCTGCTGGTGGGGCATGCGGACGCGGTGCGGGCTCAGGAGGCGACCGTCACGGCCCCCCGGCGTCGGTCCGTCGTCACAGCATGCGGCGTCGGACGGGCCCGGTTCCCGGGGGAGGCGGAAGGCCTTGTCCAGGCCGACCTCGCCGACGAGGGCGCCGGGGTGGGACTGCAGACGGGCGCGGGTGGCGGCCGCAAAGGACGAGATGGACACGGGCGTGGGGAGCGCGGCGATGAACCCGTCGTCCTCGGGCGGCGGCGCGAGCACGGCCCGGTAATGCGCCCTCTTGGCCCTCTCGACGGCGTCCCGGTCGGCCCCATCCCCGGGCGGCCTGTACGTGGCCTCGGCGGCGGAGTCGTCGTACAGCTGGTGCGAGAACCAGGGATGCCAGCCAAACGACGGCACGACCCGGCAGCCACGGCGACGCGGCCCGGACTCCTCCTCCTCCCCGCCGGCGCGACCCCCCGTGGCGTCGACGCCGTGGGAGGCGGCCAGGCCGGCGACGAGGTGCTGGTCCTGGGAGCGCGTGGCCATGACGGCGAGGACGGCGGCGCGCATGGTTGCCAGGGCGGGCGTCGCGGCCATGGTGTCGGTGGGGTGGCAGTGGGCGTCGCAGATGCCGAGGTGCCAGGGGAACGGCTCGTCCTGGCGGGGGGGCGTGTCCTGGCCCATGGCGGGCGAGGCGTTCCGATGTGATGGCGCACGTAGGAGGAGGAGGTTGTGATGTCAAGGGACGGGACGGTCGGGAGGGGTGGAGCGCACCTCAGATTCGAAGCTTGATGGGCGGAGCTCCAGGGCTCCATCCAGGCTCCAGGCCAGGCTCCAGGCTCCAGGCTCAGGCTGAGCACCCCCAAGTCATTTTCGAAGACACCACCAAGTCCGGTCTCGAGATGCCAACTCCCGCGTCCGATTGACCTCTGCAGCAACACCCCCCCCGGAATACGAGTAGACTCGAGAGGACCAGGCCCGCGACATCCCGGGCGCAATTCGACGGGACGGCTGCTGGCCCTGCATGTCCGTGGCTTGCCTCGCTGCCCGCGCCGACATGTGATCCCACCTCCTCCTCCGCCCCCTCACCCTCATCCTGATTTCCGTCCCTCGCCCGCCTGATGGCAGCAGGCCATCGACTCACCCGGTCAAGCCTCTGCGCCAACCAGCGGCCCGCCGCTTCACACCATCCCTGCCCGGCGACGAGCGCGGCAGGGCATGGCCGGGGGTTCGATTCTCGCTTCCTGCCCTCGTCTCCGGCTCTCCCCCTCGTCCTGGGCCGTGTCGCGTGTCCCGCGAGACGTCGTCGTCCTTTGCTTGCGCCATCGCGTCTCCCACGGCCGTCGTGAGCCCGCCGTCTGCAGTCGCCGGCCGACACGGCATTAAGCAGCAATGGCCTTCGTCAACCCCGTCAACCCCGTCCACGCCTTCGTCGTCCCCCTCCTCTTCGTCGTCGCCGTCCCCCTCGCCCTCTTCGCCGGCATCACCACCACCCTCGCCTTCTCCGTCCTCATCTTCCGCGTCCTCGTCGTCTACCTTGACATCGCCCTGTCCCTCGTGCCCCGGTGCTTTGCCGGCCGCCAGGGCCAGGCCCGTCGCCGTCGCCGTCACGCACGCCATCCGCGCCATGACGTCGACTGGCTGTCCCCGTCTCCGGCCGCCGCCGGCGCCAGCTACGAGTACGGCAATGAACACGGATCGCCCACGTCCATGCAGCAGCCCATCTACAGGAGACGCCGCCGCCGGCCCAGCAGCGCCACCAGCGTCGTCTCCGCAGGCTCGACCACCCCCATCGGCGACATGCGGACGGGGCTGGGCCTCCTGCCGAGCGTCGGCCCGGAGCGCGACTACGAGGGCGTCGGCGGCTGGCGCTCCGCCCACGACGATGACGAGAGCTGGACCACCATCAACTCCCGCTTCGAGTACCCGGACAGGGCGTACGCTCGGGGTCATCACCGCACCCCCTCGGGCGGGCTCGTCACCCCCGGCGACGGCGGCGTGCTCATGATGGGCACCCGCGGCGGCAGCCCCCACGACGGAGACGTCAAGCCGCCCACGTCTCCCAGCAGCTCCCGTGCGAGGACGCCGTCGGCCTCCCGCGTGAGCGTCGTCAGCGTGGCCAACAGCGACGGCTACTTCCCGCTGGCCATGTCGCCGACGGCCACCAAGAAGCTCACGACGCATCCCATCTGACGAGTTACGAAGCCATGTCCTACGATGCAACGTCTCCTTGGCATGTTTCGGTGTCCATATCTGTATATTGCGAGGTTGATATTCTCTGGGCTGAACCACCGGGAGAACAGACCGGTATAAGGGAGCCGGGAAGAGGAGTGTCGGTGCGCCAAGAGCATGCTATTTCAACACGATTCACGGGCCTGAGATGCGCAACCCGATTCAAGACACAGTCCCCTCGACTAAAGTACCCAATTTGATTCGTTATTCGTCCCACAAGCATTGTCATGCATGAGTTTCATAATCCTCCTCTAAAGCCTGCTCCTGCTTGCCCCTCGCGCATCAAACAACGCCATGCCCGCAACGCCAGGTATAATGTCCCAAACTCCTCAAGCCAAACACGAGCGGCAGGCAGGCAATCACAACGTCTGCCAAAAGTAGTTTGCGTAGAAGAAGCGCGAAAACTTCTTGTCCATGTTCACCACGTGCACGTCCCCCTTGCGGTCGTTGCGCACCACCGCCCGCGACCACTCCCCGTCGCGCTCGTCGCGCTCAATGTCGATGCCCAGGCTGCGGTACACCTTGAGCCGCAGCAGCACCTCGTCGTCGACGGGGTCCCGCCGGCGCGCGGCGGCACCGTCGCCCTCGACGCCCTGCAGGTCCAGCTCCTGCAGGCGGGCGGCCAGGTCGGCGGCCTGGCCCGCGAGGCGCTCGGCCTCGGCCTCGGCGTCGGACGCGGCCTTTGCGGTGCGGAACTTGCGCGTGTCGAGCGTGGCGATGCGCGACGCGTGGTCCGCCGGCGCGTGCGACGCCAGCAGCTCGTCGTGCTGCGACGCGAGCGTGTTGAGCTGCCGCGCGAGCCGGCGCAGCGACGACTCGGCGTCGCGCACACGCAGGTCGCGCGCCTGCTGCAGCGTCGAGAGGGACTCGTTGACACGCGCGACCGCGAGCTTGTCCGGGCTGATGTTGAAGTTGTTGATCGTGTGGTGGATGAGCTGCGCGGGCTGTCAGTTGGTCCTGTTTGCGTCACGGCGCGCGGAAGAGGCCTGGACTCACGGTTGCTGGGTCCTCGGCGAGCAACATCTCGGCGACTCGGAAGCACACGCTTCTAGGTATCGAGCAGTCTCTTGTATTTCCGGGACGTAGGCTTGTCGCAGAACGTTGAATTGCAGATTGAGCTTTGGCGTGGACAAGACGACTCCAGGACTGCGCCAAAACACAACCCCGTCGCCGGGACGACAATCGCCCGTCTCCACCCCAATCATCACCCCGGCGTTTTGCCGCCCCGCTGCGTCATCGCCGCCACGCACGACCCGCCGCGACGCCACACCGTCCCCGAAGCTCTCAACTGGTTCCCGAGCCGCCAACAGACATCCAACACCACGAGCTCCCGGCTGAACGGCGACGACACCACCTCCTCTCCCGACCGCCGCACGCTTCTCCCCAAGGCTGCCCGCAAACCCCTTTTCCTCTCCGCCGTAGCCTGCACGCCCTACCCGCCAAGATGGTTGCGGAACTGCCATGTGAGCCGCCGGCGCCTGATCAGCCCACATGCCGAGGATGTAAACGCTGACCGCCGACGCCGACAGATGCCCTCGATGCGGAGACGTTCGTTCCCGCGAAGCCCCCGCGAAGCCCGTCCGCCGTCGTCTAACAGCCCTTCCAGGCCCCTAAACCCCTCGGAGCTCAACGTCCTGCGAGCCCAGTACGACAAGGAGGGCGAAATGGTCGGCGTCCAGACCAAGTTCAACTACGCCTGGGTACGGCTCTCGTTATCTGGCCCCCATACACCCCGCTGACACCAGAACCACCCAGGGCCTCGTCAAATCCAACCAGCGCAGCGACCAACAACTCGGCGTCCGCCTCCTCTCCGACATCTTCCGCCTCTCGCCCGAGCGCCGCCGCGAGTGCCTCTACTACCTCGCCCTCGGCAACTACAAGCTCGGCAACTACGGCGAGGCCCGCCGGTACAACGACCTCCTCATCGACAAGGAGCCCGCCAACCTGCAGGCCTCGGACCTGCGCCAGCTCATCGACAACAAGGTCGCCAAAGAGGGCCTCATGGGCGTGGCCATCCTCAGCGGCGTGGGCATCGCTGCCGGTGTCGTTGGCGCCTTCATCTTCAGGAACGCGCGGAGGAGGTGAGCGCCAGCCGAGGGAACGCCAGTGCAAGGGGACATGGGGGAAGAGAGACACCGGTGGAGCACATACTGGGCTGAGGCGGGCTTCGCTGGCTTGCCCGCGGGTCTGGGATACCGGTTCGTCCGAATCGCCACTTTGCAGCCGTTGTATTATATATATCAAGGCGGCCTCTTGTTAATGAAGCATACGTACATGGCTCTACATACCAAACCCTCTTGTCAGCTCCCCATCACGCAGTCACTCTGTGCCAAGCACTCGTAGCCCCACCGCATCTAATCGGCTATCCTGTCTGCTTGGTTAACCATACGCACAGCGAGGCCTGTCAAAGACCAGTATTTGCGAAGGCTATCCGTAGACAAGCCAGCGCATCTAGCCTAGTGGTGGCCCGAGCTTCTTCGACCGCCGCCGCCGCCTCTTCGCCATTCACCAGTCACACAGCAGACGAGTTGCGAGGACCAAAGATACGTAAAGAGACAATGAAATCAAACTAGCTAAGAAAGACAACGAGCCTAGACGACGATCTCGTATGTCGAGACGTTCCAAACCTGTCCCAACCACACGGCTAAAATACAACAGTTACTGTTCAGCCTCAGCCTCCACCAGCTAACCATCCATCTGCTCCCGGCTAGTTCAAATCCGCAGCCAGTGCTCCATCCAGACTTGTGAAGGGGTATCCGTCGGCATGCCGGGCGAAGAAGACACGGTGCAGGCGGTGTCTGCCGATCTTGCGCGCATAGATTAAAAAAGGAAACCGTTAGAGTGTGCAACGTGTCGGAGCGAGAAACGCTTCCCGCAAAACGGCAATCCCCGATAATGAGACAAGTCTCACCCGGAAGTCGCCATCACGATATCCGTTTGGCGGAGAATGAGGGCGCCGAAGCCTGGTCGAGTCTTCCTCGGAGAAGCGACTCGAGATGGTCCCGGCGTCTCAGCTCATCGCGCAAGCACCCATACCCTTCCTTCTTGCATTTGACTCATAGCCTGCACCTCCCCACATTGCATGACCATTCTTCATAGATGACTTTTGCTTGTCCATCTGCGTAAGGCAAACTTTTTCTTGCCGGGCGATTAGGTGAGGAGTTATGGTGATTAAAAAGAAAGGTGACAAGAAGGGCGCGAGAAGAAACGAGAATCGAACGAAATGAAAGGCGTTGAGCTGCTAGTGTAAGGGCGTCACAGAAACGCAGGCGTTGATCGTAGAGAGGGCAAGTTGCAAGTCGAAGGCGGGTGGGTTGCGAGTCCTTTTAACGCAGCGAGAAGCCCTTTCGCTTGCCTTCCTTCTCCAACGGCCGTCCGCTCTCGACGCGCTGCTTCTTGTCCTCGAGCTCCAGGCGCTGGCGCTCGAGCTGCTCCTTCATCTCTCTGTGTCGGGCGTACAGCTCCTCTTCGGACTGCTTGAGCTTGCTCTCCTTTTCTGCTACCTTTTGTTGGAAGACCATCTTCATCTCGGCCTCCATCTTGGCAAGCTTCTGCTCGTGCAGGGCGCGCTCCTCTTCCTGCTTGACCGCAGGGTTGACCTCCTTGAAGACGCTGGGGTCTTGGGACACGCCCATGGCGATCAGCTTGTCGGTACGGTAGTTCTCGTACAGCAGGTTGTTGGTGTGCTCCTTGAGCTCCTCCATGTGAGTTCGGATCAGCATCTGGCGGAGCTTCACGAAGTCGCAGTGCTCCTCGTTGTCGACCTCGATGATGCCCCACGGGTACTCGCGTCCGCGGACCTGGCGGCCATCGGCAGTCTTGATCTCGTTGGTGGCGCCAACGACCGCAAAGGGAACCTTGGACATGATCTCATTGTTCTCGGCAATGGTCTCTTCGTCGTCGAGCTCATATCGAGGGCCCTCGAAGATCTGAATGCCGTGATACTTAATATCTGACAAAATCTGTCACGGGATTAGCGTCATATCGAGACTTGGCGGGCGGCGCTTTGGCTTACTCTGGCCTTGAAGTTTGTGATTTCTTCGTCCGTAAGAGTATCGGACTTAGCAATGACAGGAATAAGGTTGACCTTGGTGTGAAGTCGTCGCATGACCTCGATGTCCAGAGGCTTCAGAGAGTGGCCAGTGGGCTGGATGAAGAAGACGCAGGCATGAATTCTGTTGTCAACAATGTTCATGCGGTTGACCTTGTTCTCGGCGTCCAGGTACGCGTCGAAGCGCTGCTCAATGTTGTCCACAATAGGACGCCACGACTCATCGTTGTTCACGAAGTCGCCGAAGCCGGGCGTGTCCACAACAGTCAGGCGGAGGCGGACGCCAGCCTCCTCAATGTCGGCGCTGATGGACTGGATGGTGACAGTCTTGGGAATGATGTCGAGGCTCGGGCCCTTGCGCTCCTTGGGGGGGTACAGGGAGGTGTTGAACAGGGTGTTGACGAGGGTCGACTTTCCGAGGCCAGACTCGCCTGTACATCAGGACCAATTAGCGCCTGGTGGCCACGACGTGTGTGGCGAGCACCTACCAACAACCATGACGTTGAAATTAAAGCCCTTGCGGACGCTCTTGCGGTGCCATTGGTTGGGAAGGTTGGCGAAGCCAACGTAACCAGTCAGCTTCCTTCGGACAATGTTCCTGTTGTCCAGGGCCGAGGCAGCCTGAGATTGGACTAAAGGAGCAGGGTCAGAAGGAGAAATTCCTTGAGCAGACGCCTCCGAGTCAGGCTTGCCGGTAGAAGGCGAGGCAGAAGCCGCCGCTGGGGGGGAGTCGGCTCCGTTCGATGCTATTGGCATGATGGTCAGCCACAATCAAACAACACGTGAAAGAGATGGGTATGCATGGTTCGGCAAGGCACAGGCAAGGAGGAGGTCGCTGACAGGTCAAATCCGTGACTTGGGCCTGACCAGCACCATTGCCATGGTCCTTTGTCGAATTGTCCGAGTCGGATTTGACGGTGTCGGCCCCGGATCCGACGTAAAGCTCGTTAAAAGACATTGGATTCCAGGGTCCAAGTTTTGGAGGCTCATCGACATCCAGCATGCTGCGATAGTGCCGGACTATGCTTGGGGCCGAAGGGGAAGTGGAAGGAGCGAGGGACGGCTGGCTGGCGTTCTCCTGTCCGGTAGGCAAGCTGCTGGTCCTCTTGGAAGGTTGTGGATGACTCGCCATGGGTTCAGGGGGGTTGGTCATCGGGGGCATGGGTACGTCGTCCGGCTGGATGATGATCTGGGTTCGCGACTTGACTACCAAGTCCAACGTCTTGGTGGGTTATTGGCCGATGCTGGGGGGAAAGGAGTAGTGTTTCTCGGCGAGAGCAATGCTTTCGAGTCCAAAAAAGGGGCAATCCAAGAAAGGGTAGATGGCGAGCAACGAGCGTCGGCGTGATGTCGAGCAGTGGTGTGGCAACGTCGAAGAAAGCGATGGAGTGTCATCGACGGGAGACGTCGGGTTGGGTTCGCCATGCCAGAGCGGGTCGTCCTCGTGGCCGTCTCAGGGATTCCTCTTGCCTCTGCCAGCGCATGGCATGCACGCGTCGCACACAGTAAAAGAAAGAGGCGCCTTACCCATAATCGATGTATAAAGAGCGTTCGACCGGTCCTTAAATGAATGGGGTTGGAAAGGGCGGGATCTGGGCGAGCGGTCAGCTACGACGTTCAGGGAGGAGAGCTGCGACGGCACGGGCGCGGGCTGCGGGAGGAAGAGCTGGGCTGCGGGCGCCGACCAGCGTCCGAAGCACGCAGCAAGATGACGGAAGGTCTGACGCTGAAGGCGACGAGGCCAACGAAGCAGGGCGGCGCAGTGGGCGAGATGGGGATGGGGGCGAGCCAATACGTACCAAAGGGTGAACCCAGGAGAACCCGACAAAGGACAAGGACGCGTGTCAAAGGGATCGAAAAGAAGGGCTCACGAGCTGGGCTAGTGGCCACGAAATGCCGACAAGGAGGCCTGGAGCGGCGCGCTGTGGTGTCGACGAGAGGAAGTAGCAATGATGGATGCGAAGACGAAGTTGAAGTGAAGTCGAGATCGAGGAAGGGGAAATTTGGGGGGGCCTGCGTGGGAGCGTGAGAGGAGGGACCGGTCTTGGGAGAGGAGGAATTTCTGATGTGCTGGCCGCATTGGACTCGAGCCAGCCGGTGGCAGCAGCCCCCCAGCCCAGCGCAAGCACCAGCAAGCACCAGCGAGCACCAGCGAGCACCAGCGAGCACCAGCGAGCAGGCACCGCCGCCAGCGTCGAGTCCACCACCACTGCCCGTAGGGGTCGCTGAGGCCAGTGCCGCCTAGCTGGTCCTGCAGCAAAAGGGGTTTGTGCTACGCTAAGCCGCGTCGGGGCTAGCACCACAGGGGGCGGCCGATACTCTGGAGAATCAACGGGCAGGGCTGCCTGTTGGGTGCCGCTGATTGGCTGCCGGGCCCGTGAGGTTCCAATCCGAGACCCTGGGGGCGCGGGTGGCCAGTAGGTGGCTTCCTGGTGGGGGGACGAGGCGCTGGGAGATGAAGCTCTCAGGGGCTGGGAAGGGCAAGCCACTACGGAGTAAAGCAGGCGTGCTCAACACTTCGGATGGACGCTCCTCGGCACGGCACTGCGAGACTGAATTGAGACTCGGCGCCGTGGAATGGAGCGTGAATCGGACAGAATCCAGGGACATCTGCCGGTTGCCCGACACTGCTGCTGTACGATGCTGCATTGGATATTCCGTACGAGTACGAGCACAGCTAATAACGCCTCTTTGCATGTTGCACTCGCCGTGCGACGGGTTTCACGCAATCTCAGAAGCTGCGCTCGCCCAGAGCAACATCGGGACTGCTGCCTTGCCCCTTTTGGCGAGCAACGAGGCCCCTGCGCTCTCGCCGAGTGTCGTGTCGCATGCTCCATCTCATCAGTGCGGAGGGTTCGTCCGTTCTGCAAAATCGGGGCCTTCGGGGCCAGATTGGCAGGAATCAGAACAGACAACAGACGGCCACGATCCGTGAGACACGCGAGGTGGCGCTTCGACCATCCTGGAGCCTGTGCATCAGCCTCTTCTCTGGGCTTCCACTGATGGCGCCGTCTGGAGCTTATTGCTAGCTACGGGCTAGTATCGTCGCCTCGGGGAAAGGTAGACGGCAAGCAACGCAGTACGAGTACCCCGCAGCTCACCCAAGGCGTGCACGTCTACGAATACTTCGTACTTGTCACTGCCGCCTTACGATTATTTGCGAGCACGAGCAGTCTCGTGGCCTGATGCCGTGACAGCCACCGGGAAGGACCGGCCGCCCCTGGGCGCGGTTGGCTGGATCGCATGCAGCTCGTACGCAGTACGACACCCGTTGCTGCATCTGCTCGTGTTGCTCTGCCCTGCTTGCATGCAGTAGCTGCCCTGGTCGATGATTACTACATAGGTCCCCAACCTTGATGACAGTTGACGCTGGTGATGGACTCGAGTCACTTGATCTTTCAAACAAACAAACCATGCCGTCACCGCCTACTGACACATAAAGCACAAGGTACTCCTCCGGAGTATGAGTCCGTTTATTCCATTGTAGAGAAAGCTCGATTAACAGTGAGGGCAAGCCTGCGCAAACAGTTTGCGTGCCGGCCAAGTGACCAATTATGAACTCCAGGGTAGCTGCACGGATAGCTACCAGCTCCAGGTCGTCACGGCAAAAACCATCCAAGGATTGCAAAAACTCGAGTTCGAGCATACGAGGTCAAGTTGAGCAAATTGTTGCCAGAGAGTTATGCAAACACCCAACGCCACGTCGTCGCCAAATGGCATCCTGACAGACTGCCACTGGGACCAGTTCTAAAAAACTCCGTGCCTTGCTCTTTGGTAGTATAGTGTACAGAGGTGAGATGTATCGAGCCACATAGGCGACAGCATGGACTAGGCCAAAGCCTTGCCCCCTACTGGAAACACGTTCGCTTGCTGGCCGGCAAAGAACTTCTTGGACTCGGAACACCTCTCACTCTTGCAACCAGGGCAACGAAGCCCCATCTGCGCCGAACAAGCTTGTCCACTCTTGAGATGCGTCTTGGCAATGTCCGCCAAGGCCTCGATGAAGACGGGGCTGCCGTTGAGACTCTCTGCCCGCTTGACAGTGTCGGCATGGCCACTTTCGCCGATGACCTCCTCGTCCAGCTCGTACAGAGTCTCGATGTGGTCAGAGGTAAATGCGATCGGGATGAGGACAAGGTCCTTCTGGCCCTTGGCGATGTACTCCTCAACGGAGCTAGCCGTCTGAGGGCCGAGCCACGCGGACGGCCCGACCTGGGACTGCCAGCAGAGGCGGTAGGGGTTCGAAAACTTCAAACGCTGCATCACGGCGTAAACTGTAGCAGCGACCTCGCCGGGGTATGGATCTCCTGCGCACCCGTTAGCCGGACGGAACCGAAGCATTCGGCATACTGCATCATACCTCTGTTGACAACGGACATGGGTAAGCTGTGGGCAGAAAACAACAGCACGACGTCCTTGCGACGCTCTTCCGGGTATTCCGCCAGCTTGGCCTCAATGTTCTGGGCGAAGGCCTCGACCAGGCCATGGTGCACTGGCCATCTGTCGATCACGCTCCAGGCAATGGTACCAGCTCCGGTATCCTCGGCGGCTCTGCCCTCTAGTCTGTGCCGCCATTTCCACAGCTCGTTCAAGCTGCTTCCCGTCGTGGAGCACGAGTATTGGGGGTATTGCGTGAAGGCAACCGCCCTGCCGCCTTTCCCATTGCCGAAGCCGTCTTGCAACAACTTGTGGTACATCTCTTCTGTCAACGGGTCGGCGTACCGGAACGCGACGTATGGCTTGTGCGGTGCCGTCTCAGGCGAGATCTTGTCCAGAATCTTACACATCTCGGCATTCTGGTACTCGGACCACTTGCGAATGGGGGACCCGCCGCCGATGGCCGCGTACTGCTTCTGGATCTTCGGTGTCCGTCTGGACGAGATCAAGGGGCCGATGTAGGATTGGAGTCTGCCCAGAGGAATCAGGTCGCCGTCGGCCTGCGTCAACAGATCAGTAATAGTAACAGCGCCGCGGGACAGCGGCGAGGAGCTTACGAAGAGGCGGCTCAGGAAGTCGCCGACCTCGTCGGTCGTCGATGGACCTCCCATGTTGAGGAAGACCATTGCCGTCGGCCCCTTGGACCCCGTCGCATCTTGCGTCACCGGCGGCGCGGGTATCGCAAAGTGCCTGCTCTGGCTTTCGAGGCGAGGCAAGCTGAGACGGGAGGATGCGCTCCTCAAGACGTCTCGAGAGAGCCGCTGCGTCGACGATCGCAACGCCATGGTGAATCTGGGCGTCAGGTCTTGCGCTTTGCAGTGTGTTGTGGCGGGCTCGAGGTGGGAAGTTCACGCCCTGTGACAGTCGCCGAAACTCCGAGCTCACGGTTGCCACCTTGAACGTGAATTCATGATGCAATGTACCCGTCGGGTGGGCGAGACTGTTAGCAGGGTACCGCCATGGCTCGACTAGCGCTCGGGTAGCTCACGGAAGCCTGCAGGTGTCTCAAGTACAGTTTAACTCGCTAAAACCTGGCCAATGAAATTAGTCGTAATACTCTATGTCAGTCCACGTGATGTCGCGACACCCGGCGCGACCCCTGCCACAGTGTCGCGTTTGCCTAGAGCTGCCCCCAGCGCAGATCCACAGGGTCCATCAACGCCGCTCGCCCAGTCGCAACGTGAACGAACCCAGACTTGCGAACAGCACCCTTCCTTCTCGGCCATGGCAGACAAGAATCAAGACTGGAAGCGAGAGGAAGACGATGAGGGGGAGCATGAGATTGATGAGACTGTGAGAAGCACGCTGTGCTGCCCCTGAGCTGAGCTGACGATGGACGTAGAGCTTCAAGGCGCAGAACGATGCCGTCATCCTGGCCATTGAGGTCAGCGAATCGATGTTGACGGCGCCGCCGCCTCCGGAGTCCAAGAAGGCAGATCTAGACAGCCCGCTGGAGGCAGCCCTGAAATGCGCCTACCACTTGATGGAGCAGCGCATCATCTCCAACCCCAAGGACATGATGGGCATCCTGCTGTTTGGTACAGAGAAGACCAAGTTCCAGAGCGACGAGAATGGCCGCGGCGGTTTGGGATACCCCAACTGCTACCTCTTCACAGACCTGGACGTTCCCGCCGCGGAAGACGTGAGGGCGTTGAAGTCTCTCGTCGAGGATGGCGAAGACGACGACGGAGTGCTGAAGCCATCCGGCGAGGTAGCCTCCATGTCCAGCGTACTTTTCTGTGCGAACCAAATATTCACGACCAAGGCGGCCAACTTTGGCAGTCGGCGTCTGTTCATCATTACTGACAACGATGACCCGCACCCATCGGATAAAGCTGCCGCATCCGCCGCAGCAGTGCGCGCCAAGGACTTGTATGACCTAGGAGTCACCATCGACCTCTTTCCAGTCACCCGAGGTGACTCCAAGTTTGATTTAACCAAGTTCTATGACGTACGTACCGTGCTAACTCGTCCCGTCTGATGGCCGCTGACGAGCGTAGGACATTGTCTACCGAGACCCCTTGGCCGAAGCCAACTTGTCTGCCGTCCCAATCTCCAAGTCGGGAGATGGACTGACCTTGCTCAATTCCCTCATCTCCAACATCAACTCTAAACAGACGCCGAAGCGGGCGCTGTTCTCCAATGTCCCCTTCGAAATTGCCCCGGGTCTTCGGATATCCGTCAAGGGATACAACGTCTTGCATCGGCAGACTCCGGCCAGGACGTGCTACATCTGGCTCGATGGAGAGAAGCCTCAGATGGCGTCGGGCGAGACAACGAGGATTGCCGAGGACAGCACGAGAACGGTTGAGAAGCAGGAGATCAGGAAGGCTTACAAGTTTGGCGGCGAGTACGTCTACTTTACCCCTGAAGAGCAAAAGTCTCTACGGGATTTTGGCCGACCGGTCATCCGCATCATAGGCTTCAAGCCTCGCAGCATGCTTCCAATCTGGGCAAGCGTGAAGAAGTCGTCATTCATCTTTCCCAGCGAGGAAGACTATATCGGCTCGACACGGGTCTTCGCCGCCCTGTGGCAGAAACTCCTCAAGGATGACAAGGTCGGCATTGCTTGGTGCGTCGTGCGAGCAAATGCGCAACCGATGCTAGCGGCCATCATCCCGTCCAGAGAACGATCGGAAGATGACTCTGGGACACCATACCTGCCGTCTGGACTCTGGATATACCCACTCCCATTTGCGGATGACGTGAGGGAAATCAAGCCGCCAGCAGAGGTCAGCCAGAGCTCCGACGAGCTCAAGACCCATATGAGGACCATTGTCCAGCAACTCCAACTGCCAAAGGCCAGGTACAACCCAACCAAGTACCCGAATCCAGCCCTTCAGTGGCACTACCAGATCCTCAAGGCTCTGGCCCTCGAAGAAGAAGTGCCAGAAAAGGCAGATGATGCGACGGAGCCCAAGTATAAAGCCATCAGTAAGCGAGCAGGCGGGTATTTGGAGGAGTGGACCGAGAAGTTGGAGGAGGACTCGGGACGAGTGTCGAGCTCAACGGCACTCAAGCGCGAAGCAGATGACGATACCCTGGATCGCCCTGCAAAGCAAAGGAGGGCCGCTTCGGAGAAGCCCAGCGGCTCATCAATGTCACTGGCACAGCTCAAATTGGCGGTTGAGAGCGGGGGCATTGCCAAAATGACGGTTGCACAGTTGAAGGACGTGTTAGGGGCCAGGGGACTGAGCACCAGCGGAAGAAAGATGGACCTGGTCGAGAGGATAGAACGCTGGGTGGAGGAGAACCCCTAGCCTGTGGTGTCTCTGACTGTCGCGGTCCGCGATATGGATGTACGAAGTACGAATACAAGGCGTTTTAGCTAGTCTTCCGGTGAGATTTCAACACTAGACCTTTGAACCTGTCGAGCCTCCTAGATTGGCGGCTGTCAAGGTGACATCTGGCGGCCAACTGCCATGGTGATGGGGTGATGAGTGAAGCCGGGACAGCTGTAGACAGACGGGCCGTCGATTTCTGTCCTTACCATGGGCAAGAAATTTTCCCGCACACCTTGTGTATCGCTTGCAAATACTTGTCCGTTGAACATGTTCGATTATTACCGAGGCTTGCGATAGGATGGCAGAGTCAACTTCAAGACGCAAGGAGGCTGCTCATGATACGAGCACGCCGCCGCCTTCGCGTGTACGAGTACAGCGGGCCGCGTCGCTGTACCTCACTCCCTGCACACCACCCCCAGCGCCTCCCCGTGGCACCCTCCCCTCCACCGCCGCAGGGACCCGCCGACGCACTTCATCTCCGTTCGTGGTGCTCCCACCAGCGACGCCGCCATCACCGTCACCTTCACCCTCGAGCGCGCCGTCCGCCAGCCAACCTGCCAGCGCGTCGCCCCGACAAGAGCCGGGCTCGGCGCGGTACCTGCACAGGCTAATGCGGATCGTCAAATGCACGCGCGCGCAGCCACCGGGGCCTGAGATGGCCGACTTCCTCGCCGGCTTCACCTTTGGAGCCGACGATGCGTCGCAGTCCAGGACGTCGGCTTGCGACTCCACCGACGACTTGCAATTCCGCCTCCGGGCGACGCTGGACGCAAAGGTGACGCCGACCCGCGCCGAGCATGTCGCGACGACGCTCGATATCGCCGCGACCGCGCAGCTCACCCTCAGCCTCTCGCAAGCAGACAACGATGCCCTGGAGGGTCTGACCAATGTTGATCCGTCGCTGGGGGGCATCCGGTCGACCGGCGTGACGGCGGAAAACCCCGGGGGAGCGACGCTTCGCGTGACGCAGGCGGCGGATGCTCTGATGGACCAGCCGCAAGACGACCCGGTGCTCCAGAGAGTCATCGCCAAGCACATCATCTCGGCCGTGAGCGCGACAGACGGCGGCGCTTGGGTCATGCGCGAGATGTCCCGCGGCCTAGGGGGCTGGAGCTTCTCCTATTTGTGCAAGGACTCGTTTCAGCAATGGGACCGCCAGAACAAGGGCAGGTCGAAGCCCGTCGTCGGCGAATTCACTAGCAAGGAACCGGATCCGAACATGATGAGTGAGTGACCGCCGGGGGTGATGCCCTCGTCCAAGGAATCGCAGCTGACATGGATGCGCAGACCGGCCGGCGTTTGACTGTCGAGGATGCATCAACATCTCCTTCACTCGAGGCAGCCGATCCATCTCGGTCAAGTACGACCACACGCCTCTGCACCGGACCGTTGCTGAAGTAGCCGAGCTCTTCAAACCGCCTCCGCGGCAGGTCCCCGACCCCCCCGAACCGAAGGCCTCAGGGAAACATGGCTCCGGAAAGAAGAAGCGGGACTCGACCAAGGCACAAGATCAGAACGGCAACCCCAGGAAGAGAAGGAAGAAGAATGACGGGGGGGCCGAGGCACAGGCCGTCGCGGCAGAGCATGGCCCGCAGCCGTTGACGGAGCTTGCACAGAATGGACAGGGAACGCACGACTTCGCCAACGCCGTCTCTGTCGCCGGTTCAACCCAAGCCGGACAGGGGCCCGCCCAGCCGTCAGCTACCGGATCGTTCCCGGTCAATGTTCCCCCCGAGGAAGCAGCCCGCCGCCGAGACCTCGCCGCCAAGCTGTTGAGCGATGCAGGCGTTGACCCAGACTCGTTGTCAACCGATCAGTTCAGCATCTTCGCCAACCAGTCCCCCGATCTCCAAAACGAGTCCCTGAGCATGCTCGTCAAATATGGCGCGGAACGGCTCCGCATTGTCCACCCGAGCAATAGGGAAAGCTCGACAGCGGCACCGCCAGGCGCCGCGACGACACCGGCGCAGGCTTCCCCGGCCGTACCCTCCGCGCCAACGACAACCGAGGAGCTGGTGCCCCAGCCACAAGTGTCTGGCGATGCAGGATCGAAGTCTAGAAAACCGGGAAAGTCACGCAACGCGTGTTTCCCGTGCAAAGAGCGAAGGGTCAAGGTATGCAAACGTGTGCGCGCCGACTCTGCGAGTGCCTCTGCTAACGGCTGCGCAGTGCCCTCGTGAGAGGCCAGCTTGTTCCGAATGCCAAGTCGCTGGCCTGGGGTGCGAGTACGCGCCGCAAAAGCCGAGATATAGAAAGAAAATCAACTCGGAGGCAGTGGTTCCCGTCGACTACGACGACGACGAAGCGCAACCTCAAGGAGACGCTCGAGAAGAACAGCCCCAGGCTGAGCAGCAGCCAGAGGAGGAGGCAGAGGGCCACAACGACGACGTGGACTATTCATCCTACCCGCAAGTCCCTGTTGCTGATATGCTCACGCCGAATGCCGACCTGCAAGACCAGGGCCCGTACTTTCAGTCGGCGTCGGGCCTGGCTCTGCCTCAGCCCGAAGAACCACCAGTGTCGCAGCAGATGCACACGACGGGCTCCGGTCTGATGCTGCCACAAGGGACGGTGCACTATGCGTCTCACGTGGCGCCGACGACAAACCCTGCGGCCCTGCATCAGAGCAACGACGACCCTCCTGTCCATCTGTTAGCCTCTCCCGAACAGAGCAAGCAGCGGGTAAGCGGCTCTCGGAGCCAACCGGCTGATGGCTCATCGGCCTCTCATGCCACTGCTTCTGAATGGCGCGGCAGCATCGACACCAGCACGCAAGCCGCATCCAAGTCGACGGCTTCTCCCTCGATGCAACAGCGCGGAGTTGGAAGCCATGGCTCCCGGGGATCACAGCACAGACTACCGATCGGTTCACCCCGGATACAGGAGGCCGTTGCCATGTCCCAAGCTGCACTGGAGCAACAGGGGCAAGCAACGAGTCTGCCTATGGCGATGCAAGCCTCTGCTCGTCCGGCGCCATCCCAGCCAGCCGACAATTTCCGCACACAATCTCGACAGGGACAACGAGGCCAAACAACCACGCCCCGAGGAGTCGGCGCCTTCCAGTCTCCGCCAGCGCAAGCACTGGCACAGTCCATGGACAACGCCGGCCACCACCGAGCCACCTCGGCGGACATGAGCGACGCGCCGACATACAATGGCTACGGGCGGTACAACGATGCCGTGCCGAACACGTCGGCGAATAAAATCGGCTACGAGCCATACTCGTACCAAAGGGGTAGTTTGAACACGTCGCCATACCCATCGTTCGACTACAACCGTAGCGCGGCTTCAACGACATCCATGGAGAACCAAGGCATGACGACCATGGCGCCGGCGTACCCTTCCAACACCACAGACCCGAACTTGCTGTCTTCCGCGCGGCGCCACCACACGGCGCCGAATAGAACTCGGTCGCCTTACAACGGCGCGGGCGCCACGCGGCCAAGACAGGCGTCTGCTTCTTTACAGGAGTTTAATATGCGCTCGGCTACCCAATCCGCGCGGCCCGGCCACAGCTCCTTGGGCCAGCAGCAGCAGCAGCAGCAGCAACACCAGCAGCAATCGCAGCAGCAACATCAGCAACACCAGCAACAGGCGCAGCAGCCGGCGCAGGGAGCCCGGCCACACCAGACGCAGGGCTGGTACGACTTCAACAACGCCGGGGGCAGCCATCCCTACGCGTCTGGGGACCAGGGGCCAAGTTACAGCTGGAACCTGCAGGGCCAGTCCTGGGGAGGGGTGTCGTGACGGCTCGCCTTGGGTGGCGTTTGAACCTCGATCTTGGTGTGTCGTGTACAGTATAGACAGATCCGAGGCGGCGAGACAAAGGAGTTGATGGCGTCGGGACGGTGGCGGACCGGGCTTTGCAAGGCACAGCCCATCGGGTCGGGATGAGTTGGCTTTGCATCAAGATATCACCGAGGTCTTTCGTACGGGGAAAGAATTGACCTTGCTTTCGCGACGAGGGCAGATAAAGTAAAGACGGGTCTATTTCTATATTACTCGCCATCGAGCTCTGAGATTTCCAGATTGCGGGCTCCTGCCAACGTCTAACCATGCGCCAACAGAACCTTTCAACGCCTTCAACATGCCCTGGTATACCGATATCATAAAGCCTTGTCCACCGTGAGAGATTGCCGGAACAGTGCCGTGATCATGCACTAGGTCGAGACGGCAAACTTGCTGCGGGCGCGGAGCGTGACGCCGTAGTAGTAGAGCAGCCAGATGCCGACGATGCCGATGACGCTCAGGCCGCCGAGCAGGCTGGTGCCGCCGGCGACGCCGAGGTTGCCGAAAAGCGGGTGGGCGAAGAGGACGCTGACGCAGGCGAGGATGCTGCGGAAGAAGTCGTTTGCGGCGAAGAGGCTGGCGGCGTACTGGGGGTAGCTGAGGGGCACGTAGATGAAGATGCACTGCATGACGACGAAGCAGGTGGCGCCGTAGATGGTGATGCCGATGGTGGGCACGATCCAGTGGATGGAGGCGCGCGCGGTCCAGGCGAAGAGGAAGAGGCCGATGGTCGGGCCAAAGGCGGCGGGCAGGGCGGGCAGCAGGCGGCTCTCCTGGACGGGGAAGCCGAATTTGGCGACGCGCGGGTCGACGTAGAAGTAGAGGTAGCTGCAGTAGACGACGATGCCGAGGATGCAGGAGACGAGGATGCAGAGGAAGACGAGGCCGACCTGGCCGAGGCTCATATGGTAGTCGACGGGGTAGACGAGGGGGAAGACCTCGAAGACTGTAGGGGCCCGGGGGTCAGCCTGCGCTCCTTGTGTCTACGGAGAACATGTATATCTTCACTTACACGAATAGTAGATGCCGTAGATGATGGCCGTATAGACCTGCACAAACAGCACCGCCGGGTCCTTGATGGTGATCTCCATGGGCTTGATGAGGGCGTCGAGCGCGATGGACGTGACCTTCATGTGTTGCTGGTCGATCTCGCTCTGGGACATGAAGCGGTCGCTGCCGGTGAGGGCGCGGAGGCGGCGGGCGCGGCGGAGGAGGATATTGGGGGTGCTCGTCTCGGGCAGGGCGACGAGCATGGTGAGGAAGATGGGGGCCGAGGCCCAGATGGACTCGTAGAGCGCCCAGCGCCAGCCCTTGACGGGGACGGCGAAGCCGCTGAGGAGGGGGCCCAGGGCGGCTGCGGATCGGGGTCAGCATCGAGCCTCGGAGCACGGATAGGGGGACGAGACTCACGTCCGCAGTAGGCGGCAGACACCCAGGCCACCATGGCGTACGGCAGCGCCATGAGGCTGTACATGTCGCCCAGCGAGGCGCCGCCCGAGGCCAGGCACGGCGAACCGAAGAAGCCCTGCAAGAAGCGCAGCACCATGAGGCCGGCGAAGTTGGGCGCAAAGGCCGTGGGGATGGAGATGATGACGAAGAGGAACATGGTGCCGGCGTAGACGGGGCTGCGGCCGATGCGCGGGATCTCGCTCAGGGGTGAGAAGACGAGCGGGCCGACGCCGTAGCCGAGCACGTAGAGCGACAGGCCCAGCGAGGCCTCAAGCTCGCCGACACCCCACTGCCGGCGGATGCCCTCGATGGAGGACGTGTAGATGGCCGACGACGTGTACACGACGAACGTGTACAGGCAGATGACGGCGGCGATGAGCAGGCGCTTCCGGTTGCTCCAGTTGTGCGGGTCCTCGGAGTCGTCGCTGTAGTACCAGTCGACGAGGATGGTGCCGTCCTTGGTCTGCTTGGGCGCGATGGGGATGGACTGTTTCTTTTCTAGGTTGTGCAGCTCATCGGCCTCGAGCCGGGCCTGTACATCTCCCGTCGTCCGGGACGGCCGTATCTCGTCGTCGGCCGTGGAAGAAGACGAGGACCGGGGCTCGTCGACGGCGGCGCCGGGCGAGTCGAGCAAGTCCTGCCACGCTTGGGGCAGTTTGAAGTCGGCCTTTTCCTCGGGGTACTGGAGATGCCTGTTCTTGGTCGCCCAGCGGATGAGCTGCCCGAGGGGGGCGTCGCGGATGAGGTCCGCCATTGCGGTAGAGTTTCTGTTGTTCCGTGTAGTTGTCGACGTGAGCTGTGGGGTTGTATATGTCGTGCGGTGGTTGCTCAGTTGTCGGGACTCAGAACAGAGGCGAGGTCTTGTTATATACCAGGAGGTTTCTTAGATTCGGGCAAGAGATCCGATCAGGAGTCCCACGGGCCATCCTTATGTCAATCCTCCACGGACATCCACGGCAACATCTACAGCCTGCTCGCTAATCCGCTCCCGGCGGCATAGCGCCCGGCGCTTAGAGATCACTCCCTCTCTAGCCCGTTAGTCGGTGCGGCTGTCGCCCGGGCGAAACAGATCTTAGATCCGGCGCACCACGGACTTAGAACCGGGGTCACTTACATAGCAATACCGGCTAGGGCCCGTTGCGGCTAGGCGTGCAATTCTAGCACGTCGCCCTGTCAGAGTCGGAGCAACTCTAGGGCTGAGATTACCAACCAGCTGCTGACTGACGGCACTTGCCGGCTGGCGACACTGCGTGCGGCTGTTGCGTCACTCGGAGGATTTGTGATAAATCGAACGTAGCCCGTAGCCCGTGGCCCCCAGATCCGGCGCACCACGGACTTGGAGCCGGGGGTCATCAGGGTCCGGCGTAGCGTCGAGGCCGCCGTGGTGTCGCGCCGCGCCACCGGCCTGCTCGAACTGCTCAAGCACTTTGCAATTGAACAGGTTCTGCACGGTTCGATTCGCCAGCGTCGTCGACAAGCGCTGGCCGCACGTACTCGTCTCGCTCGTCCCAGACTCGTCTCACGGAAGGGTCTGCAGGCTGTCCCTTGTCGTAATTCCGCGGCGCATCCATCGTTGTGTTGCCCGGAGCGAATTCTATGAGGAAAAAGGGCACGCCGACAGGGTTTGAAGTCGTGCCCTCGAATCTAAAGATGCAGGGAGCGAGGATGCGTGTCTTCTCGCGGACGCAGTCGAAGAGGACGGGGTGGTAGACCGTAGAGCCCTGCCGCTGGGACCGTCGCAGGCGCAGCGCGAACTGTCGGAGAGCATCCCGGTTACCGGCAAGGGGATTGCTTCGGCAATCTCTGTCTTGTTCCAGTTTAGGAGAGAGATGGGATCGATCACGTCGCGTTGCGCACGCATTGTTGTTGGTGACACTTTGCCATTGCTGTTGGTGACACTGACCAATGTCATCCCCGCTGACCCCGCGATTCGAGGCGACGGCACCTAGGCTGCACTGGCTATGGGTGCATTGGCAGGTCCAACACCTTGGAGCTTTCCACGACTACGAGTACCTACATTAAACACGTGCGGGGCTCCCTGCTTGTCCACTGTCACGGCCGATGGGCATCCCTCGAATCTCTTTCTGCTCGAGCAAAGCTTCAACATGGATTCGCAGATCAGGTACCTCCTCTCTCTACGCGCTATCCGAGAACGTGCCCAGGTCGTGGGGGATGTCGCCAGATCTGGGAAATTGAACCATTTCGAGCTCCGAGAAGATAAACTGGATCATGTCGTCGACTTCGTGGCTTCCGTCATCAAGGTTGGGCCCCAAGACGCCCTCGAGGCCGCTGCGTGGACTGACAGATCCTCTGCCAGCGTGATTTCGGTCCTGATAACTTCCATATGATCCCCCCTCATGGGCGCTGGCAGCATTTCGAGGTCGGGAATGTACCGCGTATCGCCAACACGATAGAGGAGTGGAAGAACGAGGGATGCGATGATACCGAGCTGACTCGTCGCCTCATCGACCTCTTCTTCGTCTCCGTCCTCTTGGATGCCGGTGCAGGTGATCGTTGGCGATACACTGAGCCCGAGACTGGTCAAATCCACGAGCGGAGCGAGGGCATCGCCGTGGCCAGCCTCCACATGTTCAACTCCTTGGCTTTCACGGCCTCAGAGGTCGGAACCATCCCCGTGGTCAATGGTAATCGCTGCGATCCTCGACCTCTGCGTACCTACTAACACACGTGGCGCACAGGGAAGGGTTTGGAACGACTGGAGATGACTGTGCTCTCCGAGGGCTTCCAAGTGTCCGATGATAACCCCATGCTGGGAGTTGACTCTCGTGCGGCCCTCCTCAGAAGCCTAGGACAGTCACTGCTTGCTCACCCCGATGTGTTCGGGGCCGAGGGCCGCCCAGGCAACCTCGTCGGTACGGCTGTTGTCCTGGCCTTTGATAACCCTATTGCCTGCTGACAAGACCCCTAGACTATCTGATCAAGACAGCCGACGAGTCCTCCAATCTCGACGTTCTTTTCCTCTGGGACGTTCTTCAGACTCTTCTCATCCCTATTTGGCCCAAGGGTCGGACCACCCTTGGCGGCACGCCCATCGGCGATGCATGGCCGTTGAGTATTCTGCGGGACGGAGCGGCGTCCAGTAGTCCCGATGCTGTTGAGGAGGCCATCCAACCCTTCCACAAACTTACGCAGTGGCTCGCCTATTCCCTGATGGTTCCATTCCAGAGGGTATTGGGGATGCAGTGGATTAATGCTCAATCCCTAACGGCCTTGCCGGAATATCGCAATGGCGGCCTGTTCGTCGATCTGGGTGTGCTGTCCCTCAAAAAGGAGACGCTTGATCGAGGCTTGGAAGCATCAGGCGGGGACCTGCCGCTTTTCGATCCAGGAGATGATGTTATAGTTGAATGGAGGGCTATGACATTGGTGCTGATTGATATTCTGTACAACAGGATTCAGTCTCGCATGGGCGACGGTGTTCATCTGACCATGGCACAACTGCTTGAGGCTGGTACGTGGAAGTCCGGGCGTGAGATCGCAGCACAGCGTCGACCGCAAACGAAGTCGAGCCCTATCCTCATCAAGAGCGATGGCACTATCTTTTAGGAGACGCAACCCAAGCCGAGCAAGGGGGTCTGGCAAGGAAGTAGCTGGGTTCAGAGATTTTCCGGGACAGATCTTCTGGGTTTTGTGTGGGAGAAGTAGCTGGACTTGGTCTACAGGAGTTCGTGCAACGTGCCTGGCGTCTTGTAGTGGACTTTCCAGCTGCCCGCAAAGAACTGTGCCGACAACTGGGAGACTCCATAGGTGTTCAAGGCCGAATGCTTCGGCATGATAAACGTCACGTCGACGAGCATCTCGAGCCTTATGCCTGCCTGTTCCCCAAATGCGCCAACTCCCTGGTTTTCTTCGCCCGCCGTCATGAATGGAAGGCTCATATGGAACCCGCCCATTCGAAAGACTGGATGCACAAGGTCCGCACCATCGTTTGGTATTGCGACATCGACCACGACTCCCCGGAAGCCTTCGAGACTGAGTCGCAGTGGGGAAATGTGAGCCAATTAGCCATACGGCCTTTAAGCTATCACACCTTCATAAATATACTCTGTCATTTCGCCTCATTTTCGTACATAGTGTCTAGTAGTTGTTTCTCATCGTTGACCTCTCCCTCGAGCGCAACCGAAGGTCCGGGGCGGCGAAAAAACATGCCTTCAAACTCCTCGGGGAAGAAGCCAGCGTATTCCCAATCGATGATGGCCTTCACCTTCAATGTCGCCGGGTCGACAATGACATTATGCGTAGACAAGTCGTTGTGGCAGAAGACGAGGTCCTTAGGCTCTCTGGATTTCATCTTCCACTGTGGGCGGGCCGAGCTGACCATGATTCGGTAAGGTGGTATAACCTATGTTCCATGTGTCGGCTTGATCCAGTGTTGGGAGGAAGTGAACCTACGATCCCAGAGGGGCCACCCCAAGCATCAGACTTCAAGCCCCTCAGAGTCTCCACATGACGCTCCAACTCCGTCTCAACGACCTTGCGCTGTTCGGGGACAAGATTATTCATAGTCACCCCCTCAACGTACTCCATCACTAGGTAGACGGCGCCGTCGTCTTCGAAGCAACCGTGCAACTTCGGCACCGGAATGTCCGTCTTGTCGGCGATGAAGCGCATGGCGGCGGCCTCGTTGAGGACACGTTCATTGCCGAACCGCGGTATGAACAGCACGCCCGCGAGGGGGTTGGTCTGCCATTCGGACGGACGAAGGCTGCGCTTGATCCACGCGCCGTCGACGTGGAAGTATTTGCGCTCGGTAGTAAGACCGACGCACTCCTTTTCGCGCCGGGCATTGAGCATCTGGTTCGTGACAGGCGCCATTGCAGGAGTTCACCCGACTCAGTTGACGAAGACACAAAGAAGTAGAGGACAGACCATACAATATGTGGGCGACCGAGCAGGATAAAGTGACGGTGAAATCACGCTGAGGCGTTCGAGCACCTGGGGTGGCAGAGGCGGCTGGTAGCGGGGGAATCCCATAGAGTCACGGAATCGGTTACTTTAGGCAGCAAACCGGACACCTAATCATAAGTCACATGCGGTCCTCGACCAAATGACTTACCTCACTTCCGAATAATAGAGATTGAGTTCTCTTTAGATTCTTGATATATGTATAAATCTAATCCCTTTTAGTATTCAAGTTAAATACATTCTTTGTTAGCTTACTTCTCCGCGCCGGGTTTATATTTAGCGATACGTCTGATATATACGCTATAGGCGGCACCTATGATATAGCCCTTACAACTAGCTACAATAATTAGTACGATATATAGGGTAGTCTCGTGAGCTCCAGGAGAGCCTTTCTTGAAAGTCTAATTCAATTCCCTTCTACATATTAAATAAGGGAAATTATTCGGGCTTTAGATGTGTCTCATGCAGTCTAGACCACCCGATAAGGCAGACAACGCTATAAGCCCTAGAAGATGCCGGAGGACTGTCTGGCCGCCATACCCGTCCTCAGGTTGAAGATCCTTGAGCTGGTCGAAGCATGCTCTTTATGGCCCCATACGACGTTTCAACTTCTTCGACCACCTTGAACCCAAACTTGGAGTAGGTACGTCGATGTTACGCGCAATTTGTTCTGCGTCGGCGACGTCTACTTTGGCCAGGGCGAAGGACATAGTGCCAGTCAAAGACGCTTTGGCGACGCAAAGCCTATGAGAATATCGGCATAGCTCAAGAGCAGATGGCAACGAGATTTGCAGCCAGATGAACTGAGATGTGGGAGTCAGGTATGGAGTTGGGAAACGTGTAACGACTCTATATCCCGCTTCTATTCGAGGACTGACGTGACTGTTTATCCTCGACATTGACACCAAGCGCGGGACAGTGATGGTAGTTCTTGAGGATTACTATCTCTATTCTTACAGCTATTTCCTTGACACTGGCTCATCTCTGGCTCGTGCACTCGATCAACAAAAGACAACCTCTCAACGATAGTAATTCTCTGGTTCTTATGGGATTTGAGAAGTAATGGGGGTTCCAATCCGACTGCCAGGCGATGGTGCAATTGGCCAGTAGGCTGCACTCATAGTGAGAGAAGCATGTAACAACGGCTCCACTGGTGGCTCCGCGAGGCACGACATGAAGCATCGCGCCGAGCAGTCAAGGCGCCAACTTCAGGCTCGCCGCCCGCTTCGCCAGCCGTGTCTGCTGCAGCATCCTCTGCACCATCGTCGCCGTGTCGTCGTCGTCCAGCTTGTCCACCACCTCCCAGATCCGGCCATCCTCGCACGCCACCGCGCACTCGACCAGCGGCTTCACCCACGCCAGCTCTCGCCTCGTGCTGCCGAGCGCCAGGGCCTGGGCCGCGAATCGAAAGGCCAGGTCCATCTCGCCCGCCGAGGCGCACGCCGAGATGAGCGGGTTGTAGACGTGCGGGTTGCGCGCGGGGTCGTCGCCTTGGGCCGTCCTGGCCGTGTAGTCCCTTGCGAGCGAGCGCCTCGTCTCGCTGTCGCGGCTGTGGATGATGAGCGTTTGGACCGTGCTCGCGCCGGCTTGCTCGCCGCAGAGGCCCGGGACGTCGCGGTAGAGCGCCATAGCTTGCTCGCCGCCGTGCGTCTCGGCGATGGCCTCGATGACCACGCTGACCACGGCCAGGGGTAGCTGTCCGTCCGGTTCCAGGCCCCTGAGGGCCGCCTCGGCCTCCTTGATGAGCCTCGGACTGCTCTTCAGCGCCTCGTGAATCGCCCGCGTGTTCCCCCGCACGATCCTGATGCCGTTTTGCTTCATGATGCCGAGGATGCGGAAGGCTCCGGCCATGTCGCCGCTTCTGGCAAAGGCTTCTGCGACCGCCTCGTAGTGATACGCCAGAACCCTGGTCCTCTGAGCAATCCGCTCGAGCGCTTCCGTCGCCAGGGCTGCGTCTCCATATCTCGCCGCCGTCGCCAGCACGTTTTCGACGATGCCGTCCGACGGTTGTAGGAGCGAGCTCCTCACCACCGCGTTCCATGCGAACACAGTCCCTGCGTGGTGAAAGGCCTGGCTGCAGACATCCAACGCGTAGTAGAGCAGGCTTGTCATGCCGTCGTCCGATCCATTGACATTCTTCCGGCGATAAAGCAGCAGCAGCATCTCGTCCAAGAATCCCAGCTTGCCAAAGACCAGGATGAAGATGTCGTAGACCCAAGGCTCGATGCGCACGTCTTGTTCGATCATTTCCGTCAACTTCGCGTACGCCAGCTCGTACTGCTCATCGCGCAGCAGGCCGAGCACAACGCTCTGCTTCGCGGGTGTATCCGTCGTGAACCAAAACTCCTGCATGACTGCCAATATCTCCTGGCGCAGAGCGTAGTCTGGGTGGTTCGCCAGGGCGGCCAGCGCACTCTGGCACATGGTCGCCGTGGGCTTCATGTTCTGCGAGGCCATGTCGTCCAGCAGCTTGCGCACCCCTTGCGCAGAGCCCTGTGGATCGGCCATGGCGTCCATCAAGCACTCGTATATAAAGGGATTCGGCGGCTGGCCTCGAGTCCGTAGCAGGTGTCCAACAAGCTGTATGATGCGTTCGTGTCGGTCGATATCTTGGCCATGGAAGCTCCATCCGTGCGGATCCCGCATGGCGATGAGGGCTCCGACAATGTCGTCAACTGGCGCATCGCCAAGGGTGTCCTCGGACGGCGGCGTCGGCCCAAGGAGGCGCTCCTCCCACCTTGGTTCTCTCGAGGACGGTCGTCGTGTTAATGTATCCTCTACACTAATTGCCTCCTTGGACGGTCCGCTCGCACCGACTGGACTGGATCCATAGCGGCGGCTCTGTATCAATCTCGCACGAGGGAGAGGCCGGTGAATCGGTTTCGCCGGCCGTCGAGCTGCACCACCCAGCGTCGAGCTGCTGGACCTGATGGCGCGTTGCAGTGCGGCTCCGTCGAACGCCGGGCACAGGCAGCGCCATAGGCCGTCGTAAACCAGTCGACTACCGCGCATCGTGACCCATTTCGGACCGTTGAGTGTGAACTTCTGCGAAGCTCCTCAATATTTCGAGCTCTGGCGGAACAACTTCCGCCGGACGCACCTTCACAAGCGGGGCGATGCATCTGGCGGGGTTGGCCGCTACTCGCTACTCGCTGTGCGTCTCTCACCTCGACTTCACCGAGAAAGCCCACTCCAAAGCTCCAGCGCTCCCCAACGACCAGCTCAATCTCGCAAGACTCCATAATCGCGACAGCTTGCGCAACACTGGTAACCATGGTTCGTCAAAGCCCCCCCCTTGCGCACCCGTCCCCGACTTGCCCGTCTTTTGCCGAATGGCGCCACAGAAGCTGACCTCGACGCTCCTCTACCGCAGTTGCCCCTCAGCCTACTCAACGCCGCCCAAGGCCACCCCATGCTCGTCGAGCTGAAGAATGGCGAGACGCTCAACGGACATCTCGTCCAGTGCGATACCTGGATGAACCTCACGCTCAAGGAGGTGGTGCAAACGAGCCCCGTACGTCGCACTCCCGCGGCACCGCACCGCGAAAGTGAACCATCGGGCCAGCGAAGGGAGGCTAACGATTCGTGCAGGAAGGCGACAAGTTTGTGCGGTTAAAAGAGGCCTATGTCAAGGGAAACAACGTACGCCGAAATACCCTGGCCAAAACTGGGAGAGGGCTGGTGTGCTAACGCGGCCCAGATCAAATACCTTCGAGTCCCAGAGGACATTATCGACCAAGTGAGCGAGGCGCAAAAGGGCCAGCAAGGCAGCTTCAGAGGCGGCAGGGGAGGGCAGTCAAGAGGCGAGCACGGCGGCCGTGGCGGCGATAGGGGAAGAGGACGCGGCGGAGGCCGGGGCGGCCGCGGAAGAGGACGAGGTCAGTGAGGCGGACGGGTTGGCATCACGAGCATGCATAGATGGCATGGATGGAGTCACAGGTGACCTTGTTGTATTATTCTGCTTTGAAATGTCTAATACCCCTGTCAGGGGGCGTGGGATCCAAGCTTCAAGTGCAGAACTGATCCTCACGCGGCCCTACTTGCGACCCATCTCGCTACTCCGTCGTCGTTTTGGTGACGCATTCCGAGGCCCCCTTCAGCGCCGCGGAAGCCAGCATCTGGGCAGAAGAGACAATGCACTCCTGCATCGATGGAGATGCACGCCAATTCTTTTGCGTCACGAGGGTACCTTGTACCTTGAGCCAAAGAGCCATAGGTAGATAGCATGATACTACATTAAGAATGCGTTACTGTCTATTCGTACTCTAATCCGACTCTCCCATCGTCTGCTGCCTCATGTCCGGGCATCATTCTAACCGCTCCGTCATCCGTCAGAACGCGTCTGCTCAATCTTGGAAAACACAACAGGTCGAATGGGACTTCATTAAAGCCAGTCTGGCCCGATAGTTCACATTCACCAACTCATACATCTGACTCCCTGCCACAAGCATTTAGAAGTTGGCAACCGCCACGGCGATGGCCTGGGTATCCGAGTGAGAGATGGACAGGGTAATGTCCTTCACACCAGCTAGCTTAGCAGCTGCTGCAGCTTCACCGTGAAGCTATATAGAGCGTTAGTACTGCGCTTCCAGAGTATTTACGAGGGTCGACTTACCGAGACAGCGGGCGCACCAGTGTCGTCTCGCAGGATTTCAATGTCCTTCATGGCCGCGCCAGCTCCCTTGCTGGCAACACCCAGGGACTTGAAAACCGCCTCCTTGGCGCTCCACCGGCCTGCGAAGGAGCTCTGCGGGCTTGGGGCCTGGCGGCAGTAGCTAATCTCCTCGGCGGTGAAGTTGCGCTCCAAGAAGGTGTCGTTGTCAATGTTGACGGCCGAGATGTCCTCGACGTCGACGCCAACCTTGCTGTTCTTGTTGGCCACCTTGTGCGCGAGCGCTTCCATGACCTTTTGTGTCTCGCTGGCCCTGGAAGCAGGAACAGTCTTCTCGGACTGCTTCATGAAGTTGGGAGCGTACTTGAGCTCAGAAGACTTCTTGTCCTCGGACACTCGGGCATCTGGGTTCAGCAACACGCTGCTGAGCTGCTCTTCCGTGTATGGAGGGTTGGTCTTGGCGACGAACAAGCTGTTGTTGATGAGGCCGTTGTGGAAGAAACGGTACGCCTTCTTCTGCCGGGCTTCGACCTTGGCGCAGTACTCGTTGTAGGTGCGCTCGTCGAGGGTGGCGAAGAGATACTTGGGGTGCACACCGATGGCCTGGGCTCCCTTCTGGCCGAAGCCGAAAGACGTGACGGAGAAGGCCTTGATCCCGTCTGTCTGGATTGCGCGGCTCGGGTACACGATGAGGTCGTACTGCTCCATGATGGGGTCGACATTGTCGGCATTGCGGTTGCCAGGAACCAGGCCCGTGTTGAGCACCTGCAGGCAGCCATTCATCATCCAAGCACCGGCGGCGCCCTTGGGATGGCCGGTGAGGTACTTCTGGAAGATACCCATGACGGCGTTGCCCTTTGATCGTCCAAGATGACGCAGCTGCTGGCAAATGACGGAGGATTCGTTCTTGTCGTTGGCCTTGGTGGAGGTGCCGTGGAACGAAGCAACGTCCAGGTCGTCCACGGTGAGGCCCCAGGTAGCAAGGGCGCCACGCAGCGGCGCGATGCTGGTGTCGCTCTTCCAGAAGTTGTTGCCCATGCTTCGCAGAAGTTCCTTTTCTTGCCTAGCGGCCTCCTTCTCGATGTGCGAGAAGCGATCTTGGGCAAAGTGCTTCTCGTCAAAGGACGCGTCCTGAGCCTTCATGGCATCAATCTCGTCGTGGACAAACTCAAGCTCGGACTCCTGCCACTGCTTGATCTGCTTCTTGCGATGCTCAATCTGGCGGCGACGGTACTTGATGTCGAGCAGCGGCGACGGGAATTTGCCAGCGTGCTCGCGGGCAGTGGTGAGAACACCTTGGCCAGGTGCAGGGACGGATCGGCCAATCTTGTCAGAAGCCGTCGTGGTGAGAGCCAAGATACCGTAGATCGGAACACCCATATCGAGAGCCAGCTTGGCAGTCATGATGACCTGGATACCGCATCCCTGAGACTCCATAAATCCATTCCTGGTCGTGGTTGTCGGGCGAGACATTTCCTTGGGAGTACGGCCGTGTTCAAACTCATCAACAGTATTGCTTGTCGCTTTCATGTTGGCGAACTCATACGACCCTTCCTCGCCAAAGTCATCAAAGCCACCCACGAAGCAGATGCGAGCCTTGCCTTCCATGATGGTCTCGTAGCCGATATCGACCGACTCCACTGCAGTGGCGCAGGCGCCAACGGGCGTCTTGATGGGCCCGGACGAGGAAATGAGCAACATGTTGACCCAGGCTGCCATAGTGTTGATGAATGACTCCTGGAGGATATCATTCTGAAGAGGCTTGTCCAGGAAGCGATCCTTGTGCATGCCGCGGAGAGCAGCGGCACCGCCCATGCCGGAGCCGACACAGTTGCCGACCTCCGAGACGTGGACATACTTGTAAAACTCATACGGGTCCGTGATGCCGCAAGACAAGAGAGCCTCAGCAGTGGAAACGAGGAGGAACAGAGTGACGGGGTCGACCTGCGAGATGATGTCCTCGGGGACACCGTAGCGCTTGGGGTCCCAGCCGGTCGGGATTTGACCAGCGACAAGGCGGTCGAAGCGGAGGGCCTTCGGAATCCAGAGAGAGGCGCCCTTCTTCATGCGGATGATGTACTCACCGCTGTCGGGGATTTCAAAGATTTCGACCTTGTCACCATGCTCGCGCTTGAACTCCTCGGCGGTTTCCTTGGAGGACTCGAATGGCTCGAGGTCCTCTTCGATAACCACTTCATGGAGCAGCTGCTTCTGGTTGGGGTCGTACCCATCAAACAGCTCCGGTTCGATCAGACGAATACCGGAGTGTTCCAAGATGAACTTCTCGTACTTTTGCTTGATGTCTTTGTCGTCTACCGGGTCGCCAGACTTGGCGTCAACCCAGCCAGAGTAGGGCTTGCCTTTGAGTGGGCCGTTGTGGTTCTTGATGAGGCCCATGATCCATGCCATCTCGACGCAGCCCTCAAGGGAGAATTCGCCGTGAGCCTCCATCTCCCATCGGGTGCGGGAGTTACCCCAAGGGCCAACCTCGGCGAAGCCAGTGACGACAATGACCTTTTCGAGATCAACCATGCCCTTCAAGGTGTCGTTGTGAGGCGCAATCTCAGTCTTCCAATCAGGGCGATTCGGGAAATCGAACTTGATATTGGCACGAGGGTCAATCGTCTTCTTCTTGTAAAGAGCTTCGGACTCGGCACCATTGACAATGGTATTCTCGATGGCGCTCTCCTTGGCAACGGCCTTGCGTATCTCACTCGTCTCCATGATATCCTTTCGCAGCTTGGTCATCGCCTCATTCAGGTTGGGGATGAACTGAAGGCCACCGTTGAGATCGGCGAAGACAGGCTCAGCCTGGCAGAGGTCGACGATGGTGGGCGACATTAGACCCAGCAGGTTGAATGCCATCTCCTGCTGCGAGAAAGTACGCACGCCGAATGCCTCCACGCCTTCGGCAACAATGTTGTTGCCAGACATGAGGCCAGTGCCACGGGTCCAGCCGATGACGGCACCGCAGACGGTGAGATAGTTGGCCCAGCTCTCAGAGTACCATCGGTTGAACAGAGTCTCGAGGGCAAGCTTGGACTCGGAGTACAGTCCATCGTTGCCAAAGGTACCGTGGTTGGGGGAAAGCGGGAGCACAACCTGAGCTGGTCGAGTCTCAAAGGCCCTCTCAGCCTTCTGAGCCTTGACGCAGCCCAGCAGCCGGATCAGGTTGGTGAGCATGATTCGGTGGGCCAGCTCGGACCTCGAGTCGACGCCGTCGATTTGGCGGCCATTCTCCGAAATGGCAGCGAAGGGGACGATGAAGTCAAGGTCCCACCCAAGGCCATTCTTGGTGTCGTAGATGTAGTCGACCAGGGCCTCCACATCCTGCTTGCTGCCCTGGTTGAAAGGTACCACGACAATCTGAGATCCACGCGAGCCATAGCGAGTATACATGGACTGGTAGTACTCGGTCACCTCGCGCGAGAAGCGGCTGGTTGTGACCACGACCTTTGCGCCGCCGCTGATGAGGCCCTGCAAGACTTCGGCACCGATGGATCCCGCGCCGGCACCGGTCATGAGGACATACTTGCCCTGGTAGGTCACGCCGGACTTGGCAGCGTCCTCCAGGCAGTTGAGGTAGACAGCAGTGAGCTTCTTGCTGTAATCCCAGCCGTGGAGAGTCTTGCGCTTGAGGTGCAGGAAAGGAATGGTCTCGACCTTGCCCTTGCTGTGGTTGGTACCCTTAACACTCGCCTTCTTGCTCTTGCCGTTCTCCTTGGGAATGATCTGGCTCTGGTTCATGGCAAGAGAGCGCAGGACGTCTCCGTACAGGCTCTTGATCTCGAGCTGAGAGGTCTTTGACATCTTGTGCTGTTGCCTGATGAGCTTGTAGATGCGCTGCAAGTCGCTCTGGACCTTGGTGCGATTTCCGTATTCGGAAATCTTGCCGCCCTCGGCCATCTGCTGAACGTAGTGCTCCAGCTTTCGGCAGCTTGCGCGAGGGGCTTCCTCGTAGTTAAGGTTGCCGCGAGCATCAACAGTCGTGCGCGGGCCAGTGGGGACGGCCACATCCTTGTAGACGGGAGAGACGTTCAGGACGTCCTTGCAGTTCTCAATAAGCTGCTGCCCAAGCTCCTTGGCAAGCTTGTAGGTCTCTCCTCGCTCCGTGGGGCAGTTGTCGATGTGATACTGCATGAAGTCGAGCAGCTTGGGGTTTGATCGGTTCATGATCCTGATGCACTGGCTGACAATTTCACGATCGACGGCCTGCAGCCTTCCGAAGATGATGTCGAAGTACATGCTGAGGGCATCCTGACGCGCCCAGTTCCAAGACGAGTCGTATGTGCGGGCCTTGAGGGGGCTAAAGACGGGCTCAATGCCCGAAGCGTAGAAGTCGCCGTGCTCGGCCGTCCACAGGTCGAGCTGTGCCTGGAGGACCTTTTCCGACTTTTGTGAGTCGATGAAGGCCTTGTCACCAGAGCGGAGATCCATCTTGAGGTAGCGGGCAAACAGCTCCAGCTGCTGCTTGAAGAGGGCTCGCTGATCCTTGGTGAGGGCATCGATGGCGGCCGGGTCCATCATCATGCCGGCCCCAGGACCACCAGACGAGCTGGAGGATGACGCAGTGGACAAGCTGAAGCCGGCGTTTGCGGCATACTTCTGGGTCACATCATCCAAGAAGGCCTTGGCATCACCCTCGGAGCCAAGGCGGGCCGCGGGCTCCATGGTCAGAGCCAGAAGCAGAGCACCGTCTTGTCTGCCCGATGCGAGGCCCCATCTCGTCTCGAGGTATTTTCTAGTGGCCGTGATGTTGAAGCCTCCCGGCATCTTGGACGAAATCAGTCTTGCAATGAGGGACTGCGACTGCTTGCCGAGGTTGCCGTCGAAAGTAGCCTGCATGGCAGCACCGAGCTCGTCAAGCGGAGTGTCTTCCGGCTTCTCGGGGGTCGAGCCAAACTCCTTCCCAAGGTCGCCGAGGATTTCGTTCTGGAGAGTGGATTTTCCTGTGGTTCCGTTAGAACTTGCGCCAATGCGTGGCAGAGGTGATGGGTAGCTTACCGCCAACAAGATCCTTGATGGCCTTGCCGAGGGGAACCTCAAGGAGAGGTTTCTTGAGCTTCTGCGCAATCAGGGTACGGACGATATCAATGGCCTGAACGGGCTGATCTGGAACCTGGGCAGCAGGTCCGGCGCCGGGGGGCGGAGGAGCCGCCGCAGCAGCTGGGGCACCGGCCGCAGGGGCAGAGCTGGAGGCGTCAGCAGCAGCGGCTGCAACGGGTTCCGGCTCTTCCTCGACGGGGTCGACGTCGTAGTAAATCTCCTTGGCATCCTTGTTATAGCAGAGGATCTGTCGTTGGACAGACTTAGCGGCGTCGTAGGCTTCATACTTGGAGGCCAGTGTGCGCTTGGCCATGACGCCGAGGGTATCCGCGGGGCCGATCTCGACAATGCGCTCGGCCGTCCTCTCCGCGAGGAACACATCCTGAGTCTCGATCCATCTCACCGGCGAGGCAAACTGGTATGCGAGAAGCTCAATGAGCAGGGTGTGGGCGAGCTCTTGCTCGACTTCGGGCCGCATGATGGGGGACGCGGAAGGATTCGACAGGAGTCGGGCAGCTGAGGGGGTCTCTCGACGAATTGGCAGCTGGTAAACACGTCGCAGGTTCGGCTAGGTAGCCACCTGTCCAGACAACGCGGTCGTCGAGGCTATACAGTCGGGGCCGGCGTAACCCGTCGAAGAATTGGGTCGTCCGGCGCGTGGCTCCGAGACGAGAAGATCGGCACGCAGGAAGGGCAGATGAAGGAGAGTTGCGAAGAGCAGAATAAGGAGTCGCCCGAGTCCTCTTGCCCAGTGAGGAGAGTTGCGAGGTATTAGGTGGAAGAGGTCTCAGAGGGGCGATGATAGAGATGATGGATGATGGCTCGACTGATGGGCAAGGAGACGAGCAACGCCGGCAGGCTTTCGATTGTTGAACCAGCGGGCCCACCATCAGTCGCGCGCAGGAAAAAAATTGGGGGACGTTTGGGGCGCGCGGGTCCAGGGCCTGCGGGCGGGCTGCAGCAGCGTGTGCAGCGTGCTTCTCAACCACATAGTGGGTCTAAGCCCAACACGGCAAGGGTCGATGATCCAACCCATAATCCAACCCATGTCACTGGTTCCCCGGGATCAAAAGCCGACCAGGGGAAGCGGATAAGCTGTTCAGTTTTTCCCATCCCTCCTGTTTCGCCCGAACATGGACGCGAAGCAGAGCCTGGAGCTGGCTGTGATCGTGCCAAGAATGGCTCTACTCTGCCGTGTGCCCTGCGCAAAGGGCTTGCACTGGATCAGCGGCAGCACACAGCACCACGTTGGCCGTGGCCAGCCTCGGGTCGATGCCGGTAACCAGCTGTCATGTAACAGCACCCGAGGAGGTAGCCTGATGGGTACGGTATCTGGCGGAGTCCCTGCGACGCATGGGCGAGATGCAGCGCGTCCCGCCGCGGCTTCGCGGGTGCGCAACCTTGCGGGACGACGATGTTGGCGCAATTTCGCTGGGACAGCTGCACCCGAAGTACCGGTACATGCCACCACCACGGCACCACACCACTCTGTGAAGCCACGTTGGCCATGCGCATCTTGACGGGCGCACCATTGCCGGTTCCTGCTAAGAGTAACAAGAACACTGCGAGGCGTCGACTGTGCCGTCAGTGTTTGTTGTCGATGGTCCCTTGAATTGCAGAGGCAATGACTCGATCCTTTGTACGAGTACGAGTACGTATGGTCGGACTGGTGCAATCTCATGAGTTCTGGCCCTCCCCACCTACCGGCGCATCCGCATTCTCTAGGTGCCCCTTTTCGCCCATGTTCGCAGAGCTGAGAGGACCCTGACTTGCCTGAGACTTGGAGTCTCAGTCCCACGAGAGGTCTCGTTGGAGCAGCTCTCTCCACTCCTGATCAGTCCATTCATGCCATTGTTACCTGCAAGGGGATATGTGAGGCATGCACGGAGTACTTCGTGCGAAGTCACTCATACGTACATAGCAACGTTGGATGAGGCAGCATC
The DNA here is from genome assembly GCA_003945565.1 of Tolypocladium inflatum. Lineage (NCBI taxonomy): Eukaryota > Fungi > Ascomycota > Sordariomycetes > Hypocreales > Ophiocordycipitaceae > Tolypocladium > Tolypocladium inflatum. Next base: position 2,907,992 of record QEPE01000009.1, on the reverse strand, counting down.
CGTGTAAAGAGCACTCCCGCCTTATCTTGTTCTTAATTACCGGATAACCAAGGCGTTGTACAATAGTTGCAACTCGTCAATATCAAAGGTTGCTGGGCCATTCGTCACCATGCATGCCTCCGATATTTTCTCGGGCAGTTCAAAGCGCGCAACCTTGGAAGGCCACATGCGTAGCATAGCATCCAACCGTTTGAGAGCATCGAGTCTCCTCATAGATACATAAGCCCGACGAAACGGCGCGGTGGCGAACAGCCTGCAGGTTCTTCAACAAACTGCCCGGCCTTGCGGGTTGCACACCTCAGCGGTTGTGAGGTGCCGCCGTTGTCTGTCGTGGTCAGAGTACAAGTACGAAGTAGAGGTACTCGTGCAAGTCGAGGTACGGAGTACTTGCTGGGGACCCTTTTGCTGGAGGTGGGCGGCATTGGACCATCCATCCCCAACAGAACTAAAAAATTGGCGAGCCAGCCTCGAGCTTCGGATGCAGCCACTGTGCGTGCCGCGACTGAGACTGCGGGCCTGGCCTGACCTGCACTAAGGTACTGCTCGGCCTAGCAACAACTTCAACCCGAGTTTTCTCCCCGGCTTCACTTATACTACGTTGGGACATCTCGCCCTCACCTTTCCACCACTCCTACAACGCCCGCGATCCTCCCTACCTCCCCCTCATAGCCACCTCCCCTCCTTTCCCTTCAATCGAGCTTGTCAGGTGTTGTAGAGCGCCTGTTCTGACGCCCACCCCGTGCTGTTCGTCCTCCAGACGCGCCCACTACCAGACGAGGGCCGAGCAGTCCCGCATTGGCGACGCTGCACCTCCCGCTGCACCCCACGAGTGACGGCCTCGGAGCTGCTTCAGGCCTCAGGAGTCGGATTGATAGGTATGCTTGCCCTGCCCTTGTGCCGGTGCCAGACGGCGTTGCTGACCTCGAATGCCCCGCAGAGTTGTACGATACCCATCTCCATCATGTACGGCACTGGAACCGGCCCCCAGACGGGCATTTCCACTCCCAGATCCAGCTCCTCGCTGCGGCCGTTGACCCTCTCCCACGGCACCCTCGAAACATCCTTCCTCGTCCCGACCAACCTCCACTTCCATGCCTCGCAGCTGAAAGACCGCTTCGTGGCCAGCTTGCCCGCCGCCACCGACGAGCTTGCCCAAGATGACGAGCCGTCGTCCGTCGCCGAGCTGGTCGCAAGGTACCTGGGCTTCGTTGCCGGCAAGGTGGACGAGGGAGAAGACGACGCGCAGGGCTCGTACGAGGAAGTGCTCAAGCTCGTCTTGAACGAGTTTGAGCGGGCTTTCCTCCGCGGCAACGAGGCTCACGCACTCGCTGCCACCCTCCCGGGCATCGAGTCCAAGAAGCTCGAGGTCATCCGCAGCTACTACGTAGCTCGAGCCGTCTCCAACCGGACCATCAAGCCCCACGAGTCGGCCCTGCTACGGGCTTCGGACGATGGCTCGGCCGAGATCTACACCATTTTTGGCGGCCAAGGAAACATCGAGGAGTACTTCGAGGAACTCCGCCAACTGTTCGAGACCTACCCGAGCTTCGTCGGCGAGCTCATCACCTCCGGTGCCGAGCAACTCCAGACCTTGTCGAACCACCCGAGCGCGGAAAAGATGTTCCCCAAGGGGCTGGATATCATGAACTGGCTTCACCACCCCGACTCCACCCCGGATGTCGACTACCTGATCTCCGCGCCGGTCAGCTTCCCCCTGATTGGGCTGGTCCAGATGGCACACTACGAGGTGACTTGCAAGGTCCTCGGCATTCACCCTGGCCACCTGCGAGAGCGCATCAGTGGCACCACTGGACATTCTCAGGGCATCGTCATGGCCGCGGCAACCGCAGCCGCCGATTCCTGGGACTCGTGGCGTGAGATTGTCGGCTCGACCTTGGCGATTCTGTTCTGGATCGGAACACGAAGCCAGCAGGCATTCCCCGCCACGTCCATGACGCCGACCATGTTGCGAGAGTCCATGGAGCATGGCGAGGGCACTCCTACCCCTATGCTCAGCATTCGCGATCTGTCCCAGCAAGAGGTCCAGAAGCACATCGATGCCACCAACCAGTACCTCCCTCCCCACCGCCACATCAGTGTGTCCCTCATCAACAGTCCGCGCAACCTCGTCGTTACTGGCCCTCCCACCTCTCTTTATGGCCTCAACTCCCAGCTGCGCAAAGTCAAAGCACCTACGGGCCTTGACCAGACGCGAGTCCCTTATACTGAGAGGAAAGTCCGGTTCGCCAACCGATTCCTCCCCATCACCGCCCCTTTCCATAGCAAATACCTTGCAGAGGCGACCGCTATGATCGACGAGGATCTGAAGGACGTGAGCATTGATTCCAGCGCCTTGGGCATCCCGGTCTTTGACACAAACACTGGCAAAGACCTCCGCTCCGAGGTGACTGGCAACATCGTCCCCTCTCTGGTCCGCCTGATTACGCGTGACCCCGTCAACTGGGAGAAGGCCACCGTTTTCCCTGGAGCGACTCACATCCTCGACTTCGGCCCTGGAGGCGTCTCTGGCCTTGGCATCTTGACCAGCCGGAACAAGGAGGGAACTGGTGTTCGCGTCATCCTTGCTGGCACTGTCGATGGCACAATCACCGAGGTTGGGTATAAGCCCGAGCTCTTCGATAGAGACGAAGAGAATGCCATAAAGTATGCCATAGATTGGGTCAAAGAGTTTGGTCCACGGCTGGTCAAGACATCCAGCGGGCAAAAGTATGTCGACACCAAGATGAGCCGACTCCTGGGCCTGCCTCCCGTCATGGTCGCAGGAATGACGCCCGCAACGGTGCCTTGGGACTTCGTGGCTGCCACGATGAACTCAGGGTACCACATTGAACTTGCCGGTGGCGGCTACTTCAATGGGAAGAAGATGACTGAAGCCCTTGCCAAGATCGAAAAGGCCATTCCTTCGGGACGCGGAATCACTGTTAACCTGATTTACGTGAACCCTCGCGCCATGGCGTGGCAGATCCCCTTGATTGGCAGATTGCGCTCCGAGGGTGTGCCCATCGAGGGTCTGACTATCGGTGCTGGTGTGCCCTCGATCGAGGTCGCTCAGGAGTACATTGAGACCTTGGGTTTGAAGCACATCGGCTTCAAGCCGGGTTCGATCGAGGCCATCCAGGCAGTCATCAACATCGCCAAGGCCAACCCGACCTTCCCCGTCATTCTCCAATGGACTGGTGGACGAGGCGGTGGCCATCACTCCTTCGAAGACTTCCACCAGCCTGTTCTGCAAATGTACAGCCGTATTCGACGTCATGAGAACATCATCCTGGTGGCCGGTAGCGGCTTCGGCGGTGCGGACGACACCTATCCCTATATCACTGGTGACTGGGCCAAGAAGTATGGCTACCCACCAATGCCTTTTGACGGCTGTTTGTTTGGCAGCCGCATGATGGTCGCCAAGGAGGCTCACACGAGCAAGAATGCGAAGCAGGCCATCATCGACGCTCCTGGATTGGAGGATGGTGAATGGGAGAAGACCTACAAGGGACCTGCCGGCGGTATCATCACTGTGCGATCAGAGATGGGCGAGCCCATCCACAAGCTGGCTACCCGTGGCGTCAGGTTCTGGGCCGAGATGGACCAGAAGATCTTCAGCTTGCCCAAGGAGAAGAGGGTGGCAGAGCTCAAGAAGAGCCGCGAGCACATCATCAAGAAGCTGAACGATGATTTCCAGAAGGTTTGGTTCGGCTGCAACAAGGCCGGCAAGGCAGTTGACCTGGAGGACATGACGTACGCCGAAGTCGTGCGCCGCTTGGTCGAGCTGCTTTATGTGAAGCACCAGTCTCGGTGGATCGATCCGTCGTACACGAGGCTCACTGGCGATTTCATTCACCGTGTCGAGGAGCGCTTCACGACGTCTCCTGGCAAGCCCTCGCTGCTGCAAAACTACGCCGACCTGGATGAGCCGTTCAGCACCGTCAATCGAATCCTGGCCTACTATCCCGAGGCCGAGAGCCAGATTATCAACGCGCAAGACGTCCAACACTTCCTGCTTCTCTGCATGCGACCCGGCCAGAAGCCCGTTACCTTCATCCCCGCCCTGGACCAGAACTTCGAGTTCTTCTTCAAGAAGGACTCGCTGTGGCAGTCGGAAGATCTCGACGCCGTCATCGGCCAGGATGTGGGACGCACTTGCATTCTCCAAGGCCCGACAGCAGCCAAGTTCTCCACTGTTATCGACGAGCCGATTCAGGACATCCTGGACGGCATCCACAAGTCTCACATTGCCTCTCTGACCAAGGACTACTACAATAATGACGAGAGCTCTATCCCTGCCGTCGAGTACTTTGGCGGCAAGCTTGTGGAGTCCGACATTCCTCTTGACGTTGAGGGCTTGACTGTGAACTACGACACCCACAAGAACACCTATCGTCTGTCGTCTGCCGCGAACACCGCCATGCCCTCCATCGACTCGTGGCTCTCCCTCCTGGCTGGACCTAACCGTAACTGGAGATACGCCCTTCTGATGTCTGATATCGTTGCCCAGGGACAGAAGTTCCAGACCAACCCCATGCGACGCATCTTTGCGCCTGCTCGCGGCTTGTTCGTGGAAATCCGGTATCCCAACGAGCCAGCCAAGACGACGATCATTGTCAGGGAACAGCCGAGACACAACCAGTACGTGGATGTGATTGAAGTCAAGTTGGCAGGGAACAACGAGATACTCGTCAACATGATCAAAGACACCAATGCTCTCGGAAAGCCTGTTGCCTTGACCCTCAAGTTCACGTACCACCCGGAGGCCGGATACGCCCCCATTCATGAAGTCATGGAGGACCGCAACGACCGCATCAAGGAGTTCTACTGGAAGGCGTGGTTCGGAAACGAACCCCTCGACCTTGATGCCGTCGTCACGAGCAAGTTTGATGGAGGTCGCACGACCATTACCAGCGAAGCCATCAATGATTTCGTTCATGCTGTTGGCAACACTGGCGAGGCCTTTGTTGACAGGCCTGGAAAGGTTGTCTATGCCCCTATGGACTTCGCCATTGTCGTTGGCTGGAAGGCCATCACGAAGCCCATCTTCCCACGCACCATTGACGGCGACCTGCTCAAGCTCGTCCATCTGTCTAATCAGTTCCGCATGATCCCCGGAGCCGAGCCGCTGAAGAAGGGCGACGAAATCTCCACCACCGCACAGATCAACGCCATCGTCAACCAGGAGTCGGGCAAGATGGTTGAGGTTTGCGGCACCATCGTCCGGGATGGAGAGCCCGTGATGGAGGTCACCTCGCAGTTCTTGTACCGCGGAACGTACCTCGACTACGAGAACACCTTCCAGCGCAAGATCGAAACACCCGTCCAGGTTCATCTGGCCACCAGCAGGGACGTTGCCGTCCTGCGATCGAAGGAGTGGTTTGCCATCGACGAGGTTCCCAACGACATTGACCTGCTGGGCCAGACCCTAACCTTCCGCCTGCAGAGTCTTATGCGCTACAAGAACAGGAGTGTCTTCAGCAGCATCGAGACCCGCGGCCAGGTCCTGCTGGAGCTGCCTACCAAGGAGGTGATTCAGGTCGCCAGCGTCGACTATGAGGCTGGTGAGTCTCATGGCAACCCCGTCATCGACTACCTGGAGCGGAACGGGTCGCCTCTTGACCAGCCGATCAACTTTGAGAACCCCATCCCTCTGAGCGGCAAGACCCCTCTGCAGCTCCGTGCGCCCGCCTCGAACGAGACGTACGCTCGTGTTTCGGGAGACTACAACCCCATCCACGTCTCTCGCGTCTTCTCGAGCTACGCCAACCTCCCTGGCACCATTACGCACGGCATGTATTCGAGCGCTGCGGTCCGGAGCCTCGTTGAGACTTGGGCTGCCGAGAACGACATTGGCCGTGTCCGAAGCTTCCACGCCTCGTTGGTCGGCATGGTCCTTCCGAATGACGACATCTCAGTCAAGCTGCAGCATGTCGGCATGGTTGCAGGCCGCAAGATCATCAAGGTCGAAGTCAGCAACACGGAGACGGAAGAAAAGGTGCTGCTTGGCGAGGCCGAGATCGAGCAACCGGTGACTGCCTACGTGTTCACTGGCCAGGGTTCACAGGAGCAGGGCATGGGCATGGAGTTGTACGGAAGCAGCCCTGTCGCCAAGGAAGTCTGGGATCGCGCAGACAATTACCTTCTCGACAACTATGGTAAGCTCCTCCGTGAAGATGCGCATGCAATATGCAGATGTGGGCAAGACTAACGCTTGACAGGCTTCTCCATCACCAACATTGTCAAGAACAACCCCAAGGAGCTCACCATTCACTTTGGTGGGCCGAGAGGCAAGGCCATCCGACAGAATTACATGGCCATGACCTTTGAGACTGTTGCTGCCGACGGGTCCATTAAGTCGGAGCGCATCTTCAAGGACATCAGCGAGAGCACGACGTCGTACACGTACCGGTCACCGACTGGCCTGCTGTCGGCGACGCAGTTCACGCAGCCTGCGCTGACACTTATGGAGAAGGCCAGCTTCGAGGACATGAAGGCAAAGGGACTCGTGCCGAGGGATAGCACCTTTGCCGGCCACTCTCTGGGCGAGTACTCTGCGCTGGCCGCGCTGGCCGACGTGATGCCCATCGAGTCTCTGGTCTCGGTTGTCTTCTACCGTGGCCTGACCATGCAGGTGGCCGTCGAGCGCGACGCCGCCGGGCGATCCAACTACTCCATGTGCGCCGTCAACCCCAGCCGCATCTCCAAGACGTTCAATGAGGAGGCTCTGCAGTTCGTCGTGAACAACATTGCAGAGGAGACGGGCTGGCTGCTGGAGATTGTCAACTACAACATTGCCAACATGCAGTACGTTTGCGCGGGCGACCTGAGGGCGCTCGACACGCTGGCCGGGGTGACCAACTTCGTCAAGAAGCAGCAGATCGACATTGAAGAGATGCGAAGCAATATCGAGGAAGCCAAGGGAGCCCTGCGGGAGATTATCCGCGGGTGCGCAGAGGCAACGCTGAAGAAGCCGGTGCCGCTGGAGCTGGAGCGAGGGTTCGCGACGATCCCGTTGCGAGGCATCGATGTGCCCTTCCACTCGACCTTTTTGCGGTCGGGTGTCAAGCCTTTCCGGTCATTCCTGCTCAAGAAGATCAACAAGACGACGATTGACCCTTCGAAGCTGGTCGGAAAGTACATTCCGAACGTGACGGCCAAGCCGTTTGCGCTCACCAAGGAGTACTTCGAGGACGTGTACAAGTTGACCAACTCCCCCAAGATCGGCGCCGTCCTGGCGAACTGGGACAAGTACGCGGGTGAGGATGACGGGAAGACCGGCAGCGACAGCGGTGCGAGCATCGAGTACGAGGGGCCCGGTGCGGCTGCTTGAGGAGGTGTAGGAATGGATAACCAAGCTGTCGATGGACGAGGATGTGATGGCCGGATTGGAGTTGTTTCGCCTAATGAACCAGGGCGTGTGATTTCTGTTTCTTGTCATTGTTATGGTAGCTCCTAGATGTATTCTCACTAGAGGGACTGGTCACTAGACTTCCCACGGATTGTATCCGATACGACTAATAGACATGCGTACACATGTTCATCCTGCATGCCTGGACATTTGTGGAAATTGTGAGACTGATCGTGGTATGTCGACGATGGGAATATCAGAAGTCCTGCCAGAGAACGTCAGTTCTCATTCTCGAGACATGTCGGTCTTGGCAGGTCCAGAAACACGGCGACAACTAGCGCATGCGTCTTCGGTTGTTGTAAGTAACTTTGATGATGGTTCTTGCGTCGCCTTGTCCTCTGGTTCGGTTGGAATGTCCCGGGAGCGTCGCCTTCGTTTGCCCAGTGGTGCGCGTGTCATCGGGTCCTGCTCGCGGAGGCGCTGTGCTGGGCGTGCGAGATTCAACGCTCTCCGCTCCTCGCTCTTGACAGAACGTGTCGAGATTCTTTCGAACAGTGGGGTGGCGTAGGCTTGCAGTGACCATGGTGCGACATCAGGTTCGTCAGAGTCGCTGGAGGATACTTGCTGCCAGTCTGGGCCGGATGCTCTTTGGAGGCATCTCAGGCTAGAGGGATCTTCAACCGACTCGAGTCTCTGCCGAAGCTCGCTGATGAACAGCTGGTCTGGTTTTGCGATGCTCGAGGACAAGACCTGGGTTGGGGGAGCCGTAACTAGTTCGGATCCAAACGTGGCGACGGGGTCGGGAAGAGGCTGGATAGCTCTATTAACTTCGACGCATTCCCCCGGTCGGCGAGGGCGAGACACCCACTCCGTGTTCCTCTTCAAAATTGTCGGCAAGACACTGTCGCCAGCTGCGTGCTTTGCCTGGGCGGTCCATCCGGACGGGACTGGTTGCTACCGAAGCTCCGGAAACAGCGCGCGTGTCTGGATCGGCGGCCGGCGACCGCCGGACGGAACGTGCCCACGCGGTGGGGCCAGGTCTCCGAACTCCGTCAAGGACGTCAAAGACCACCCGACCCGCACATGGAACCTTCGACGAACGCCTCTAGAACCGGTAGGCGACACAGACTCGGGCCAAGGTACAAGATCCCGGTCGCGGTCACGGGAGCAGGGCTTTCTTACCAGGTTCTGTTGTAGAATACGGAGTACGATTTGCAAATCTCCTTTGCCCTTGTTGTTCGCCCCTTTGTTCTGGAATTGTCTCAGCGTCCACCGCGGATAGACGGGCAACTGAGGCTGCGGGTGCCGCAAGAAGAGAACGGAAGAGACGTCATGGTCCTGCCACGGGGGACGTCGCCAAGCAGGAACCAGCTTTTGCTGGGGACCTTTGTGCACTGCAAGACCCGCAAGGAACTCGAGTTCTTGCACGACGCGGCCATCGCCGTGGACAAGCAGGGCAGGATTGCCGGCATCGACGCCACGTCTGGGGATGCCGACGTCGCCAAGGAGAAGCTCCTCGGGAGCTTGGGCTGGAGGGAGGGCGAGGTGGACGTTCATGCGTGCGGGCAGGGGCAGTTCTTCTTTCCCGGGTTCATAGGTGAGCCGAGATGCACCAAGGCGCCGTTGGATCGCTGGCACTGACAAAGACAACCCAGACACGCATGTCCACGCGTCTCAGTATCCCAACGTGGGCATCTTTGGCAAGACGACGCTGCTCGACTGGCTCGAGCAGTACACGTTCCCGCTCGAGGCCAGCCTCAAGGACCTCGCCAAGGCGCGCAGGGTGTACACGGCCTGCGTGCGGCGGACCCTGGCCCACGGCACCACGACGGCCGCTTACTTCGCCACCATCGATGTTGCCGCCACGAACCTGCTGGCGGACCTGTGCCTGGCCCTGGGCCAGCGTGCCTTCGTCGGGCGGGTGTGCATGGACACGGCGGGCCTCAACCCCGACTACTACCGCGATGAGTCGGCCGAGGAGTCGGTCAGGGCGACGCTCGAGACCATCGACCACATCAAGCGCATCGACCCCGAGTATGAGATTGTCTCGCCGATACTGACGCCGCGCTTCGCCCCGTCTTGCTCCGGCGAGGCCATGCTCGGCCTGGCAAGGATCCACGGCGAGCAGGGCCTGCCGCTGCAGACGCACATCTCGGAAAACGCCGGCGAGATCCGACTTGTGGCCGAGCTGTTCCCCGAGGCCGGCTCCTACGCCGGCGTGTACGACCGCCACGGCCTCCTGACGGCCAAGACGATCCTCGCGCACGCCGTGCACCTGAGCGAGGAGGAGGCCCGGCTCATCGCGGCGCGGCAGTCCAAGGTGGCGCACTGCCCCTGCAGCAACAGCTCCATCACGAGCGGCGAGGCGCGCGTGCGCTGGCTGTGGGACAAGGGCATCGAGGTCGGCCTGGGCACCGACATGAGCGGCGGGTACAGCCCGTCTATCCTCGAGGCGGCGCGGCAGGCGGCCCTCGTGAGCAGGCACGTCGCCATGGGGCTCGAGGACGGGCCGGCGCGCGAGGGGAGCAAGCTGACGGTCGAGGAGGTGCTGTACCTCGCGACGAGGGGCGGCGCGAGGGTCGTCGGGCTGGAGGACAAGGTCGGCGGCTTCGAGGTCGGCATGCAGTGGGACGCGCAGCTCGTGGGCCTCGGGAGCGTCGACGAGAGCGGCGCACGCGAGGGCGAGGGCGAGGGCGAGGGCGAAGGCGCCCCGGAGGACGCGGCAGGGGATGCCGGCAACGTCGACGTGTTTGGATGGGAGACGTGGGACGAGCGGATGGCCAAGTGGCTGTTCAACGGCGATGACCGCAACACCAAGAAGGTCTGGGTCAAGGGGCGCCTGGTGCACTCGCGGCGATGATGGGCGGGCACGCGTGAGCAGATGGAAGATTCGCCGACTCTGGTTGTAGATGAAAGAAACGGTTAGACGAGATCAGACTGGGAAGCCTGGTTTGGAATCAGGGGCGTCACCTCCATCAAGGCACCTCGTCCATGATGACAACTCACGGTCTATGCTTGCAGTGAGATGCTCTGGCGGTTCCTCTTGCGAGTTGCATCAAGGCAAAGTCCTCGTGAGAGTACAAGTGCCTCGGGAGAGTTGTATTAAGACCAAGTCCTCGTGAGAGTACAAAGTGCTCCGTGAGAGTCGTGACAAACTCCTACGAACCCCCAGGCCCAACCCTCACCGCCTCCATCCCCCTGACAGTGACCACATGACCTCTCTCCCCGGCTCAGGAGCTCCCGGCGCGTTCCTTCCGCTTCTGCTTCTTCTGCTGCTTCTCCCTCTTGGAGCGCTGCATCGCGCACCAGTTGATGACCTTTTGGTACGGCGAACCCCTGTCCAGCTTGAACACGATGTCGTCAAAGGTAAGCTCGATGGCCTTGAGTGTGTCGCGCATCTCCGTCTCAGGGTCGTTGTTCTCGGCGCAGAACTCGACGTAGTGGAACACGGCGTACATCAGCTCGACCGTCTTGTCCTTTTCCTCGGGCGGCACCATCTCGTCCTCCTCCATGTGGTCCAGGAGGTCGATGAGGCCATCCCTGATGTCCCCATTATAGTCCATCAGGGCTTCGCTGTTGTTCACGAGCTCCACCGACAGGCTGCCCGATTCCGGCGACGGCGTGTCTCGGGGGGCCGGTGGAGGAGCCGCGGGGGGGCTGGCCGAGTCTGGCGACGACATGCCCGTCGACGTGGCCTTGGATCCGCGTCGGGCCGCCGCCTTGCTGGTCGAGTCTGACGAGGACATAGTTGCGAAGGTAGAGGCGAGTTGTCATGTGCGGTGGGCTGGCCTCGCTCGAGTGTCTGGAGGATGCGTGGTGCTGGTGTCCTTGGGACCGATGGGGACAGCCGAAGAGGATTTGTAGGTGTGTCGATGCTTGTTTGCTGCTGCAGGGTTCGGCACGAGGAGTCTGTTCAGGAAGAGTTCACCCGTGGCACAGTGTAGCCGGCGAAAAGGAGGGATGTACGGAGACGGATTCACAATTCACAGGGGGCATCGAACAAAGACCACCACGGCCCGGCTGGAGTGACTGACTGCATGTGAATTACTGCTACCTGGAGACCCCCCTGAGCAAGTATAGCGACTTTTCTGACTACCTGGTCCGATGAAAAGAGATCCGTTCCGAGTATTAAGTGTGTTGGCTGCACCCAAGTGTGATGAAAAGACATGACCACCCTGAAGCCGATTTCTCAATCTGCTCTCTGTTGCTCCCGAGCTTCCATCACCTTTTCACAAGCAAGTTCCATTCATCCCTCACAGTCTCTCGTCCAGGCCGAGCCTACAGATGGTGCCATCGCTTCAGAAAAGCTCTTGGCCACCCAGTCTCGGGCTGACCACCTGCAGATACTCGACAGTATCGGCATCGACCGCCGCTTCTCCCACCTCGGGGCTCACCACCTGGAAAATCTCTTGGCCGTCCTCTGCAGCAGGAAAAGGCCGGCCTTGCTCGAGGGCAGCGGCCTCGGCAGCCTCGCGTTCAGCCCGCAGGGCGTTCTTGGCTTGAATTCGCTCGATTCGCTTGCGAGAAACCTCGCGTTTCTTCAACTCGGCCATGTGCGCATCGACGGCATCGGCCTCTCTTCTGGTCTGGTCCAAAAGGCCCTGCGCCACCCCGGGGTCCAGGTGATTCCACATGGCCGGATCGAAGCCATGGGCGGCCAGCACGAGACGGATCAGCTTCTGCTCTGCTCTGGCCTCGATGAGGAGCTCGCGGTAGTCGTCTCGCGCCTCGAGTCGAAGTGCCCGACTCTTCTTGGCGGCCATGTTGTTCCTCTGTCGTTCGATCCTCTGAATCTCCGAGGCAATCTGGTTGTTCTTCTTCTCGATGATGCGCCGGGTCTCCTCGTTGACCCCGTCCGGGAAGTCCACGTAGTCGGGGAGATCCTCCTTTGGGGGCAAACCTGGAACCCGGGAAGGGGGCAGGGCGGGAGGGTTGTTCCTCTGATACTCCATCTCCCCGACAATGCATTGCTGACGGCGGAGGGCTTCCTCTGGGGGCACCCAGTTGGGGATTGCGACACCCAACTCCAGGAGAGTGTAGCCCGCGACCAGGATGGGCGGCTGGAGGGTATGCGGCGTCGTGAGGATCGGTGCAATGGAACCCAGTCCTCCGACGGAAGACTCCTGAGGGCCCGCCGCGGTCATGCTGGGCAATGTCATGCCGGGCAGTGCCATGGTGGGCTCAAGGAGTTGTGCACCATAGTACCCAGCCGGGACCAGGGCCGATGTTGGAGTTGGGACCGGGTCATCGAACAAGGGGTCGGGGGCGTTGTTCATGCCCGGCGCCCGTCGTTTGCGGGGCTCCTCGACATTCTGAGAGGGGGAGCTCTCGCCTCCGTAACTCTGAGGGGCTGGACGCTTGTTGCGGTTGGTGTCGTGAGAAGACATCTGTTGCTTGAGTATGGGAGGTGCTTGATGTTGGGTTTGGAGAAGCGGAATGCCGTTGGGCTGGAGGAGATGGACACTGAGGAAGAAAGGCCAGAGCTGCTGCTTTTCTACGGTCAGCAAAAGTGCAAGAGGGAGGCCAGGAGCCCTTTTATATCCACGGAGAACGGTTCCTCGTTATCTCCCCGACTTCTGAAGCCTGACGCAACATGCAGGCCTTGTCGAGGACTGTTCCACCGTGATGGGGAGGAGGATCTCAACAGGCCATGTGGACGTGGCCAAAAGACGGTCTGCTTCGACATGTGCAGTACACCGCGGCATAGGCAGCAAACACGGCTGAGGGAGCGCCAAGGGAAGCATCTTGGTTTGTGAAGCTGGAGATACCTTGATTGGTGATGTCCTCGCTTCCCGTGGCACGCCAGGACGGAACCACAAGAGACAGAGACCAGATCCAGGAATCGTGACTGCCTCCCAACAGGTGAATCCCGACAGGTGAATCAAAGCTCGAACGGCACGACTGTCCGAATTTTCTCGTGACGGGGAGGAGCGGGCGACAAGGCTCAGTGGAGGCGGACGAGGAAGAAGGTGCTCGACAGACACCTCGTGGGCAGTGAATCCACGGCGAGGGTTTTATAGCCAAAGAGATTGCGGTGAGTCATGGAACCTGAATAGCCAGCGGCATCTATTGTGCCATGCGCGGGGGTAGTGATGGGACGATGGGACGAACGGGCAGTCGGTGAAGGGGGAAGGCGGTGACAGAAACAAGTCGGTCCAGGCACGTGTCTCCGATCTCCAGGCACCAACATGCAGCGGAAACAGGCTCTTTCCGTCGGAGCAGAGAAGTGTTTGAAATACGGGGACTTCCGTAGCAACGGCCGGGCCAATGTGCCCAACGACGGGGTGGTGCGAGAACGCGGGCCTTGCAGCGCCATTAGGCCATCTAGCGGCGGTGCAGGCTCTCCTCACTCTGGTTCCGTGCCATGGGGCATCAAAGACAGCTATTGCGGTTGCAGAGAATACGTTGCCGTAGTACTGACAGTCCCCAGTCGTGCGTCCGCTGACCTCGACCATACTCAGGGGCTGCCTCGGGGGTTCGACGCTAAGCCAACTCGCCGTGGCCACTACATGTAAATCAAGTACGTTGCTGGAATCGTCCTGTCCGTGGCAAGGCTTGCATGCTAATTTGGAGCCGGTGTTTTGCTGCGTTCATCTCCTGCTTCACCGTGAGCAACTCCTGCGCCTTTGTCCACCAAGGTGCCCCGACCACCGGCGCGAGGCAGAGCTTCTCCATCTCCCAGCGAACTCCGATCGATAACCCCGATCGATGCCGACCCAAACAGCGACATCGACTCGAGATGGCAGTCTTTTTGCAGGAACAGCTTGCTGCTTGGTGGCCGTGGAGAGACGAACGAACCGAGAGGCTGGAGGCGCGGCGTGTGAGGCGTGCGGGAACGAGGCGAACAAAGGGAACAAGAGGATATGCGAAGTGACGGACAGGCTGAGCTCAGACACACAGCTCGGGCGTCTCTGTGTATAGAAAGGACCACTGGTAAAGTGGTGTTGGAATAGAGAGGAATCCAGAGCAGCCCTGCAGCGACGGGGGTCGACACCCCAGACAATGACAACTTGGAGGGTAGCGCACATCTGCGCCACCCAGTGCTGGAATAGAGAGGGAATCCAGCAGCAGCCCTGCAGCGACTGGGATCGACACCCCAGACAACGACAACTTGGAGGGTAGCACACACCTGCGCTACCTTAATTACCCAAAGCCCCCAAAGCTGAGACCCCTGTCCTACTCGTAGGTAGCTTCAACGACGACTTGGAGGGTACCACACCTCTGGGGACGATCCACATCTGGGCTGCCCAATGCCGACACCCCGGCAGCCACCAGACCCTACACAGTCACGGCGTATTTTACAGCCAGTGACAATGGCGGTCGAGGACGGCATGCAGGATGTCTGTATTGGCAAGCCTCGCTGCGGGCTCTGTTAATTCCAGATCCAGGACGACGAATCAGTCGTCGCAGGTAGGGTGCTCATCCTTGGCTCGTCCGACCACCAGAGAAGTCGCCGAGTCCCCTGCCTCCACGACGGGTGCCTTTCTTTCACGCTGTTTCCGATATCCTCCAACTTCCTCGCCGCCGCCGATTATGACCTCAGTCCGTCAATCCGCTTCGAACTTCAAAGGCAGGTCCACATTGAATTGAATTGAATTCAATACTCTAAGTTAGTGGCTTAAATAAGCATCTAGCCCTCTCTACAATTTCTAGAGTTACAGGAAAAACCGTTCCTTCAGGCCAGAAGCCCTGCAGCCGGGTTAATAAACGACCTGACCCTTGTCTCGGTCCGGGATCCCCGGGGTTCTATAGAAAACTACGAAGTACACGCGCAAGGATAGCGCCTACCCTTCTACGAGTAAGTCTAGTTCCTTCGTACTCGTAGTAACCGTGCTTGTCGATTGCGCCCTATCAGTAGCTGCTCACCCAGCCGGCGATAGGGCAATTGTCTTTTTTAGTCGGACTGACGCAACGACTCGTGCGACCCGGGTTTTCGACCGGGGGCTACTTCGTACGAGTACCTCTGCGCCCCTACGAGTACATCGCCGTCGAGCGGCCCGGGTTTCTGACCGGGGGCTAGGTCGGGAGGGCCCCTTTCCGGCAGGCCTGTTCCGCCACGCTATTCAATCGTACGAGTACGCCGCGTGGGGGGGCGTGTACACCCTTCAAGGATGTTCGGCGGGAGGCATGTACGGGGCCGGCCCGTTGTGCCCCACGCTAGTGCGGGGACTTTAAAGGCGATGACACGCCTAATCTTCAAACTGAAGACCATCACGAAGTGGGTGACGAAGTAGAGGACGAAGTGGGTGACGAAGTAGAGGACGAAGTGGGTGACGAAGTAGATGACGAAGTGGGTGCCGAAGTGAAAGAAGGATAGACAAGAGATATCGAAGCCGGTAACCGACTGACGGGGGACGGTGCCTTCGTGGCGAGGACGATGGCCATACTTAATGACCCGAGTCACAAGGAACAATAGAGCCCTACAACGTATTCTCAACAACGCTGCCCACTTCAGGAGGCCTATGATGTCCCGATCTGCCCGTCGCCTCGTATATAACAGTGCAGTTCGGTCCGTGCTGAGCCAAAATCAACTAGACATCCATCCCTGCACGTCATGGTGATAAGACTGCAACCCGATCGAGGATATCGTCAAGTTCTTGCAGAGTCACTTTCGGACTTATCCTGGGCTCACAGTCCGTTATAGCCATCACGCGCTCAACACAGGTTGCAAAGTCTGGGCCGTTGCTGGTTTGCCATCTCTGCAGTTCCTTCATTCGGGATGATCCAAGACATTGTGCCCGTTGGACAATGCCCTCGAGCTGTCTCTTTGACAAGCCGAAAACCCGGTCTGGCCTGCGTTCGGGAAAGAGGCGGGATAAGAATGCCACGGCTTCCGGACCTCGACGTGAAATGGCTTCATCGTGCTTGTCGAACTACCCAACAATTGTGCGCGCATCGAGCTCCTGGATCTTCCTCATGCTGGATGGCCTGGTTTGGTTTGTTTCGAGTTCACTGAGGAGTTCGCATAACAGGTGGAATGGAAATGGCATTTTGACCGACAGATTTGTAGTAGAGACGTGCACAAACGGAGAACGATGGCGAAGGTACAAACGAATGAGTCTGCCAGGGATGCTGTCTTGTTTGTTCTTCTTTAAACTGCATTCTCCCTTTTTGTCTTTTCCCTTGCCCGTCATCCACACGCCTTCTTCCAACGCCTCGTCAGAGGGGTCAGGCGTGGCAGAGCGATTGTTGGGAGGGGTTGCCCGCTGATTTGAGAACCGAGTACATAGCAGTCGAGCCTCCATGATATTGGACTCGTCGGAAACGGGCCAGCCGAGGAGATGAGAACGACGTTGTCCATCGGGATCAATTTGCGCCGGCACAGGAACGCGGATGGTAGCTCGTTCCATGGGTGTGACAGGACCGAGTTGGATACGATGCAGCAGACGATGAGGATGTGTCTGGGATCGTTGCTGTAGATGGCGTGGGGAGGAACGCGCTGCGGCAACGCTGCTAGTAGCGGGAGTGTCAGTGTGAGCGTACATAGATAAGATATGATAGTAGACGGGCTTAGTGGAGCATGTTTCCTTTTGCCTCGTATGAGTACGAGTAACATCAACAGGGAGTGCTTGGCTTGTCCTAGCCTTGCGCCCCATGGGCTTGCCCACCGGCCGGCAAGAGTCGAAATCAACAAGAACAGCCTGGCTGGTTCTGCTGTCCAGCATTATGTTGGAAGGGTTCATATCGCCATGCACGAGCCCGAGGGCATGCAGATGCGCAACGCCCTTCCTCACGTCCTCCATATATGCTGTTTTCAGACCCTGACCCAGTGTTTCTTCCCTCAACAGCTGCCCCAGCGTTCGACCGTAGCGCCGCAAACACAGTCCCTTGATTCGGCCGTCCTCGACAACGGACCCGTGTTGAATACCGATATTGGGATGCGGCTTTGGTCGCAGCTGCTCGTAGACTTGGGCTCCTTGCAGCCTGCGGCTCGCAGAAGGCTTGTTGCTCGGCGGGAGAACAATGGCCGTACGCGACAAGACCGGGTTCTTTGATGTATACGTCTTCGAGGTCGAGAGGTAAGCCCGGTGCCATCGTCATCCTTCCAGACTTGGTTATAACATAGGCCCAAGGTAGAATCTGAAAGGGTTCGTTCGGGCCGACTTCCATGGCAGGCAGGTACGTAGCAGGCAGGTAGTCCGAATCTCAGGGTTCAAGAATTTGCATTGGGGCGAACCAAGTAACTACGCAGAGATTTTTGCATCTCGCCCCGTTTTCAACTAATTATGATTAAAGCGAGGAGGATGCAGCTCAGGATGGCGGGAAGTCCCCCCGCGGCTCGTCTATCGGAGCCGAACATGGCACCGCTTGTTGGTCTTTAAAGACTAAATGACAGGCCCTCTGCCCACCATACCGACCTTCTTCCAAGGTTCACCTGACGGATTTACCTGACGGGAGAGTGAGAGGCGGACGATCAAGAAGCCGAATCCCCACCACGATAGGCAAGTCATTGCCCACTGAAACAAGTGGAATTTGATGCAAAGGACTGGACAAGTCGAGGCGGAGCGAAGGGCTCATGGAGCCAACGGGCGTTCATTTAAAGGTGTCAAGAAACCGAGTCTGGTGTTCTGTTTCCAAGATGGAAGGCGGACGAAGTGCCCAAGGCTGGTGTGGCCAGGCAGCGCAATGTGGTATCAAACACCTTCCGGCAACTCCAAAGTACACTCCCACATGCTCGTGCCAATATTCCCATCATACCGCTCATCAAGATTTCGTTCGGCTGACTCACAGGGCGAGACCCGTTCCGTCACCGGTCCATCGATACAGGCTGAGAAGCTCTCTCCGGCGCTGATGCTGTTCCCCAAGGTCCTCGGGGACTCGGCCTCGAACGACGGCCAAGGCGCTACGCATAACCTTGCTGAAGTTGCGCTGTGCCGAAACGTTAGCAGCGAATTAACAAGTCGAGGGAGGCCAGGGGGGCCTCTCGGCAGAGCTTACCTGGTACTCTGTGCTGAGAGTCACGACACAAGCCTCGTGAGCCCGCACGATGATCTCGCACGCCCTGACGACGTTTGGAGATGCCTCATATTGCAGCTTATCGGCGATCAAGAGGAGAAGGAAGGATCCCTGCAACAGGTAGACGCCAAAGAAAAAGGGCATAAACTCCAGGCCCGGGTCGTATTCGAGGATCTGGCTGATGGCCTCGGCCGCGGAAACCGCGTGGCTCGTCGACGTGATGAACTCCTGGGACGAGATCCACAAGTCGTTGTCGTCCAGGAGGCTGACGGGATCCCACTTGCCGGCCAGCAGGATGTGCAGGACGTGCATGACGTGGGTGCTGTACGCCAGCACGATGCGGGCTTGGATCTCGCTCTCCGTCTTGCGGGTCGAGGCGTTGGTGTACACGGACTGCGTCGATGGGCTGCTCGGATCCATGGCTGCCGGGTTTTCGGCCGTCTCGCCGCGGCCCTGGTCTCCCTTGCTGCTGCCGTCCGTCGGTTTCGACAGGTAGCGTTCCTCGAACCGCTTCAAGCTCTGCTCGTAGACCTCGAGATGTCGACGAATCTCGGCGGCTTGATCGTCCCATTCGTGGGCCCCGCGAAAGCCAAGGCCGAATCTGGGATGGTCCTTGGCGTGATGTAGGTCGACGATTTCGCCGAGCATGGTCATCAGGGGCAGGAAGTAGCCAAAGATGCTGTGGCCTCCGCACTCGAACTGAGATCCGCTGGCCCGAGTGCTCTGGGCACCGAAGCCTTGGGAGACGGGACGCAGCGCACCGGGGTCAGGGCTGCTCTCGGGGCAGCTCTTGAAGTCCCCGCTTTGCCAGGCAGTGTCGTTCATGGGCTGCAAGAGGCCTGCGCATTCGACGTCGAGGAGGAACAGCGGGCGGTTGTAGCACAGCGCCAAGTGCCGGTCCACGATATAGACTAGCCACCATATCCTCCGTCGTTCTTCTCGTTCTTCTTCCGTCACAAAGCCGGGGCTGTTTCGGCATGCATCGTGTTCGTCTAGCCCGTCGTGTTCGGCCTCGTTCCTCTCGTGGCTCGGTCGTGGCTCGTTTGGAGGGAGTTCTCGGCCAAGCTTGAGCTCACGGGCAAGGGACCAGGCGGCGTTCCACCATCTCAGACTCGCTCCCTTGTACTCGCTGGCGGAAACAACGGTAGCCAGGTGGGCGTAGGTCGCAACGTCGTCGAGGTGGCCGGCAGCCCCAAAGGCTCCGTACTCCCCCGTCAGGGCATCCATGCTGACGGAGCCAGGCATCGCTACACCTAGGCCCCCAAGGGCTACCGCCCCCATTCCAGCGTTTGACGTCGAGCAGGACTCGCCCATTGGGGTGTGGATTAGGGGCTTGAGAAGCCGCACGGTGAGGTCCAGGAGCCTCTGGCAGATTTTGGTCCGAGCAGACGGCGAACTCGTCAGCAGAGGAGCGTCGCTTGTCTGGGCAGCCACCCATAGAATGCTTGCCAAAAGCGCCGGCTGGCATCTCCTCGGCCGGGTTGGGTGCAGAAAGGCCTTTTTCCTGAAGACGAATCCGAGTACGTACGGCGACATGGGGTGCATCTGCGCGGACGAGGACGAGGAGAAGTAGAGGTCGATCAAGTCGCAGGCCAGGGTGATTGGTATTATTCCACCCATATGGGGAAGTAAGGGCTCGAGGACGGGGTATCGGAGGTTGGCGTGGTTGTAGTTGTGGTGGTGGTGGGGAACCAGTGTTTGATACTGGTCAGGCGACGATGGCATTGGCAGCCCCCAGCCAGGAGACGTTCCGCCGGCCATCGGGTACCCGTTCATAGGGCTGTTTCCTACTCGAAAGCCGGGGCCGTTGTTGAAGCCGGCCGGGCTCTGCGGCACGAGTCCAAACGACAGACCCGGGTATCCAGGCATGCTGCCGGGCTCATTGGAGTATGCCGGGCTGGTCATCATCCCGCCGCCACCCATGCCCTGCCTGTCGTATCCGGTATGGAGCCTGCCATAGCCGTTGAGGTCGAGCGACTGAGCGTCTTCCATGGTGGCTCTGTCCATGTGAGCGTCATCGGCGAGATGAGATTGGTCCGACATCTCGCTGGAGGCGTTGGTGTGACGACTTTGGAATTCGACGTCGGACCGAGCTCCCGTCATCTCGTCGTTGCTAGTACCCCGAGAAACATCGTGTCCCTGGGGGATGCCTGCCGAGGCATCTGCTTCCTCCTTTGCTGCTTGGGGATTGCCGCTGTCGCCATTGGGCGAAGGAGGGCCATCGGCTTGGGCGGCGGCCCTCGCAGCCAGGTCCTTTCGCGACGCCTTGCCGCGCTTCTTCTTTTGGCGCATATACTCGCAGCTGATGTTGAGCTCTGGAGGGGGGTTAGTGAGGTCAGAGAGCGCCCTTCCGGCGGCGGGCGGCACGTACCGATGCAATGAGCGCAAGGGTGTCGTCCGTCGCATTTCGTCCGCAGCTGGTTGCACTGGTCGCATGCTCGACTGATCCTCCTCCTGACGGGGCCCGACGTCGCCGATGACCTGCTGGAGGTCGCAGGCTGGTGCCGCTTCTGGTTCGGGTGGGAGTCAGGGCTGGTCATGGGAGGGCCCGCCACGGCCATGCCATGTTCGAGCTGCTGGAATCCATAACTGGAGCCGGGGCCGAACGTCCCGAATGCGTCGGCGTTGGCGTTGATCTGGGCCTGATGCAGGTGGCTGTTGTATGCCGACGCCGCGGCGGGATTCTGATAGGGAGAGTATCGCTGGAGGGGGTTGGACAGCATCTTGGCCGTCTTTGTTGTCGCAGCAGCGCCGCTTGGCCCGCTGCAAAGGGCCCGCTACGTCGAGGGCGCGGCTGAAGCTGTCGTATGCAAAGAGTCGCTAGCAAATATGGTATCGGCGTGGGGAGGAAAGGGGACGGGCAGGTCCTTGATGATGAGAGACGACAAAGACAGGCGGCTAGTCAAAGCATCCAATTGCAGGGATTCCTTCCCCAAGTTACCGCCGGGGCTCTTGCCGCCAGGGATAGTCAGGAGCCCCCGTGGCCCGGAATGGAGCCGTCTGCCGCGTGGTGCGTCGATGTTGCTCGGTGCTGATACTCGACTGACGGGGGTGGTCACTGGTGAGTGTGACTGGTGATGCTGGGCTGGGCCGACGGGAAGTGGGCGGAGTCGGCCGGATGGCGCGTTACAGCTCGACTCTGGCTCGTCGTCGTAGTCGTCGTCGTCGTCTTCAACAGCGGGACAGGGCGAGGAATTGCGCGGATGCCGAGGCCGCCCCGGTGCTGATATACCCAACGCGGATGCGATCTCGGGAGCGATGGAGCACAGAGGACGAGATGGACCCCGGGCAACGTTGGGCGATATTGTTGACAAAGGAAGAAGCTGCAAGCCACCAGGTCGACGCCGGCGCAGTCTGTCGCCCCCCCCCCCGGCACCGACGAGGAGCAGCTAACTGTGCAAAGAACGCCTGGGAGCCCACCTTGGCGCATTTGCCAGCGTCAACGGTGCGGGTGAGGGTTGTTTCCGTGGTGGCTAGCCGGTGCGCCACATGGGCCACGGGTGACGGCTGTGACTGGCGGAGGATCTCGAGCCACCCGGGGCCTCGACGTCGACGCCGGGCGGGCGGGCGGGCAGCCAGCGCACTGGTATCCGTAGCTGGCAGTGCACTGCCGTCGCTCTCGTCCTCCCTTGCTGCCCCTCGGGCGCACGAGTCGCCGCACCCTGCAGCAGCCGCATCGCCATGACACGGCCTCGGGAGCTGGGCCTCCCTCGGTCGAGCAGGGCCCGACGGGCGGCGCGGGGGTGGAGTTATGCTCAGCGATCGTCGCCGGCGCGCATCTGCAGCCGCCGAGATGCAGAGCGCAGAGAGCTCGACCGCCTCTGCGGCTTGCCGCGGGCCGGCGGACCAGCGGCAGCAGCAGATCCGGTGATGGCGGCCGGTGACAAGGGCGCTCGGCGAAATGGCCCCGATGCAGAATAGAGGCAGCCCATCTGGCGCGTAGTAGTGGCCTGGGGAAACCAAGATTCTACTCGTACGGAGTACGGAGTACGAAGTAGCGAGTAGCGAGTAGCATCCTAGCAGCCTAGCATCCCACGTCTGTGGCGGTGGCCCGTACTCGTGCTCTCCGGATTTGTTCGACTGTGGCGAAGCCTTCGATCCACGCTTCCGCATCATTCAATCTTCATCTCGGGCAAACCGTTGGGGTTTACTCGGCAAGCGCTGCCTCGAGTCGTGACTCAAGCGCCAGCCAAGCGCTGCAGCGGCTGCAACTCGTCGCCAAAAAGGCAGTGGCCAAACGTGGCTGCTGAAGAATTTCCCGCAGCCCCTGATTGGCCGTTGCGCAGTTTAGGCCGCCCCAGTGAGACCCAGAGGAGGTACTTCCCTTATCAAGCCCCAAGCCCCCGAGCCCCCGCCCCCCAAGCGCCCCGCCCCCCCCAACAACGGCCGCAGCCTCCACCAGCCCAACGCCATCCCCCATCCCAGACTTCGCAGCTCTCGCTAACAGGGCCACGCCCACCTGGAACCGCCAACACGGCACTTGCGACATGCCAAGGGGATAGACGGCGCGCCCGCCGACAAGTAGCGCCGAGATCACCGCCTCGGGCTGCACGTCGTTGCGCGGCGCGGGTGACGCATGCCTGACAGAGCACGCCTGGGTTGCGGGCCGTTACCCCGGATTGGTATTATTCTCCGCAGGCCACCGCGCCTGTGGAACCCTCGCGCCTCTTCACACCTGGCGTTATCACGACATGCACGGCACGAGGCTTGAGACAGGAGTTGCGCTTTAATCAAGCAAGTCTCGTTTCGGCCTGTGAGGCTCCTCGGTTTCCATGTCACGAGGCCTCTTGGCTGGAGAGCACCCCGCGGCAACGGTCGGTCCGTCGGATGCCCCTGGACCGACATGAGGGGACGGGACATTGGCCATCATAACATGTCGGGAATAACAAGCTATGCCGGTTACTGGTCAGTGCGGTCCACCAACCGAACTGCTGGTCCCGGCTCGCCACGTGGCGACTGCTTCGTCTACGAGTACCTCGCTCAGCGCCCGGCCGGAAGACACGGACCATCCCCTGGCTTGTCGTCCAATGGTTTGCAGTACCATGTTTCACAGCCGCCGGCCCGGATCCGAGTCCTGGGTACGGTCACGACGCCGTGTCCGGCTCTGCCCGGTGTCACCCTCCAGACGGCTTATGCACAGACCATTCGTCGCTTGAAATCGTGAACGGAGCCCAACAATTCTTCCAGCACGGGCCGACGAGGCCAAATACTTCCCGGCCTCAGGCCGCCAAGCACAGTCTCGAACGTCAAAACTCGACCGGTTCGTCTCGAACATGGTCATGGATAGCTTCCTCTGCGACGAGCGGCGCCTTAGCCCTTCGTATACTCCGTAACGTTCGATGCTATCTGTTTGGCCGTGGCGGTTTGGTTTGGTGTTGCGGCCAAGTCCAGCCAGGACCTTGGCACCGTACGCGCGACTCACGAGAGTCTGTGCTCGTCGACACTCACGTCATGGGATATTGCTCTGATTATACAAGTACCTGGCCGTCGTTGTCCTGGCTTTGGGCGGTCTCATCAATCGAGAATGCGACTCGAGAGACCTTGAGCTATTCGTATTCCCCCACTGTCCCGGGGGCTCACCAAACCTTCACGGGCGTCAACCCTCGGCTGTTCCGTCAGCCAATGACGAAACGGCGAATCTTGTCATGGTCCTCGACAACACGGACCAAAATTTCGGCATCGACTGCATCTGAAGTCGTCGCTGCGCCTCATTCCAACAGGGCTTAGCGTCTGCTCCCCATGCTCCATCAAGGGGCTTGCAGAGCATATCCACATTTCTGCAGTTGCTACTTGAGATGAAGCATTGGCAATGTTGCCACGACAGAATTCCAGGCCAACAGGGGCCGTTGCGCAAGTTCCGCAATCCTACCGTTTCAGCCAGCTGGTGTAGCAGGCTTATCTCGAGTAGGCTCTCTCATACTCGCACAAGCCCTCTGGAGCGTGGATCCCACCGCCGGTGACACAAACCTGGAGAGCGGAGAGCAGAGAAGTTACGAGTACGGAGTACTTCGTAGTGCGAGACGGAAAGAAGACCCCATGGCCACGGATCTTGAAAGTGCTGCTTTATGATCAATCAACTCGTGTCCTGCACGCTTGTCGCTGACGGCGATTGCCTAGCTTCGCAGTATTCGGCAGATGACGCCCCCTGTTTCGAATACGTCTGAATCCTGATCAATCCTGATCAACCCTGATGAACACCATTGTGCAGGTTTCAATGGTGGAAGCCGGAACTTGCCGGCTTGCCGGGGCCCTGCTTCTGGAAGCCATCCTCCCGCGCTAGAGATGGTGTTGACGATCCGGGAAGGAAGTGCCTGATGTACGAAGTACACCTTTCTTCTTCTGCTGATGAGCTGGCCAAAGCTGTTGGCTGCGATGTGACTGATGCAAGCCGTGTCATCCTGATCAGCGTCGAGCATCGCCCACCCGTGCAAATCCTGCCGATCGTGGTGTCGTACCTCGCCTCGCTCGGTCATCTGCCGCTGCACGCTCAGATGAATACCAACATGTAAGGGGGAAAGGGGGGGGGGGGGGGGGGGGGGATTGAACCTCGCTTCCGGTATTTGCTCATCTTTTCTCATCTGCCGGCCTACGCTACAACGGCAAGTTGTCCATCCGTCCCGTCATCGCCTTTACGCTCATCAAGGCTGCATCTTGGGGCCGCCAATTAGCAACACCAGCTTACGAGAAGGGGGAGCGGAGAAAACATAATTGAGTTGAGCCATGGGTCCAATATGAATTTGCCATCAAGTCCGTTCGGATACTTCTAATTTCGTTTGCCGGTTCTCGAACCAGAATCTCAAAACCCCTCCTAACTCGTTGCATGCCCAATCGGTTCCATCGTGCCTGTGATGCAGAGTGGTACTGCTCTCCACCTTGGTAGCGTAAAGCTGCTCCCCGTCGTAGGACCGACCAAAGGCGAATGAGGTAAGACAAAGGCGTCTTGGTCCCATCACAATTTGGTCGCTTTCGATACCCACCCGACACTGTCCCAGCGCTCGTTGCGATCCGTTCGTATACTGGATGACGATACCTCTGCATGCCTGCACTTCCCTGTCATTGAAAATCCGGATACTTGCGACATCCTCTAGGGGGGCTGACGAAAAGTAGGCACTCTCGAACGGCGGTGAACAGTCAAACGGTGGAGTAACGGAGACCTCCTCGGCCTTATGGCAGGCGGGGTGAATGCCGATGAAAGAAAGTGGAATATACTCCAGTTTTTCGTAGATAAGCGTAAGAGGTTGCTCTATAAGTAAAAAGCATTGTGGCCGCTTGCAGTGATAAGGTCCAACGAACACATCGCCCCCAAGCCTCAGACGTACCTCTTCTCTGTTAGACGGTTCTCCCATTCCGGTAGGGTAATAGGGGGTCTTACTAGGACACGAGTCGGGCCAAAATCGAGCTGGTAGAAGTGATGTGGCCGTCGGTAAGGGTTGAGGTATGGTAGGTAAACTTTATATTCAACGTGCACGTCGGAGAAGCACGCGGCCGGCTCAACGACGTAGGCAGTAGAGTCTGCTCGAGGTATCGAGCTCTCGACAGATCCTCCGCCTAGCCTCTCAATACGCCGGAGCCCCTGCGAGTCAAATATGAGTCGTATTTGCCGACGACTATAAAAAGACGGCCTTAGCAAGTGTCCCTAGGAGTGAGTAAGTGACGAGAACTGGAGGTCACGTACGTGCGACTATCCGATCGCTGGCAGTAAAGGTAAAGCCACACACTCCACATTGAGGATGGATGCGAACGTGCGAGGGATAGTCCTCTTCGTCGGGCATGGTGTTTCCTGGCTGGCTGTCGTTGTGTGACGCATACGCGAAGACCTGTCACCTGTCACTCAAGAGGTCGGGAATGTGGTCACGTGCCGAGTTGTCTCAACTGTACGGACTATTAACTAGGCCTACTCCGTAGCATTTGTGCCAATCCGGCTCGTCCACAGGCTACCTACTCTGCCCGGGCGTGGAGTTGGCAGTCCTGATACGGGGTGCTATCGTATGGGATCCTACAGCCAACCTTGCACCAGATGTAATTCAACTACTCGTAGTTAACAGGCTATATAGCAGAGCAGCTACTAGTTACGAGAGTATATAGCAGGTCCCCGACTCTAATATTAGTAAACTAGTGGCTTGGTTAGGTGGCCCGTCGCCGCCAGGTTAGTAGGGGACCTCGGAGCCCCTGACGGAAAGGTGAGGATAATACCCCAACCCCTCAAAGAACGGAGGCACATTTGCGGTGAACCTGCACTTCACTTGTAAAATCAATCCAAGCCCGGTAGCCAGCCTCCCCCACTCAACGACGCAGCGAGGCCCTCGAAACAAGTTTGCGCCTGCTCACTGGTATCCGATGGAGCTTGGGAAATGTTGTTGTTCCGGTTGTGGCCAAACATGAAGACAGAGTCGGCTGGGAGGTTTCCGCCAATACCCCACCCTTCGAAGTTTTGATGCCATCTCGCACTGTCGTTCAGGATCCAGTGCTGGCCGTTGATGCTGGCCTCATGGACTCTGTGTGACGCCTGCCTAGTGCTAGTTTGGCTGTTGTCATCGGACGGTGCCATGCCATTGCCGTTGGCTGGAAGGAATCCCGAGTCGAAGCCTGATGTCGGTGCACTAGCACCTTGACGCGCCCATCCCTCTAGCATATCAGGGTTGAATTCTAATCGCCCTGTGTCGAATGGTATACCTTGCTGGTGTGTTGTTGCTGTTTGTTGCTGTTGGGGAAGGAGAGGATCGCCACAGATCGCCTGTAGTGGCGGCGGCATCGACATCCGATCGTCAATAGATCCGGCAGGTAGCGTGAGGTGATTCAGGTGAGCTTGGGCGTAGTGGCTCAGAGGGCTGTACTCTCTTTGCGACGTGGAAACCGAGCCGTCGTCTGATACCATCGGGGAGGTATGTGGGGTTGATGCAGGGGAAGGGATGTCAGAGGTGCTGAAGAACCCGTACTTCTCGTCTGTTCGTTGGAGGACAGAGGCGGCATCCTCGGGGAGCTCGCATCTCCATTTCCTGGCAAGGACACTGAGGATACTCAGAGTTCGTCGGGCACAGAGCCAATCTTCGGCAATTTCTTCCAGGTGTTTGACTCCATGGATGATATCACGCCTGGCACTCTTCTCAGGCAAGTTCAGCAGGTGGATTGTGCAGGCGCTGTGGATCATGTACACAGCAATGTTGCATATTTGCCGCAGGTTATACGTCTTCTTGTAGAGTCGCATGAGCTTGGAGATGGCTCCGGCATTGGCCGAGCATATCCGCCGTGGGGAGACGTGGGCCGGCAGCGGCGAAGCGGACGGAGCGTATTTCAAGAAGGGCCTGAAGAGGTGAATGTATTGGAGATGGAAGAACATGCTGATAGTCGTTAGCTGTGTTCATAAACGTCCTTTCCGTACTCGATGGGGCTTATTAGCTTACTGCATAAGAATCACATTGGGCAACTGTCCTTCTTTGGGCTCAAACTCGTTGGGCAACTCCTTGCGCCACTCCTCCAGCCGTTGATGAATCTCGCTAAGCTTCTTCAGTTCGGCCGACTTCCCGCAGGACGTGCCAATGTGATTTGGGTGATAGAAGAAGAGGAGAAGATCGCTGCTGATTTCCGACAGACTTGAGAGCTGCAAAGCTGCCGCTCGCGTTCTCCATGGTTGCTCGTAGGATTCATCGTAGCCCTTATCGGTCAAAGGAGACCACATCGCGGCGTCTTCATCGGGGAATACATCGAACCTCGAGACGTTGGAAGAGCTCTTGGGTAGTTGAGGTAATCTGCCCAGGTAGTTGGACCAGCACTTGTCGAAGAGAAAGCATCCCCAGAAGGTGACTTTTCTCGCATCAATCTCCTCGTCAGTCAGGCGTTGCCTTGCCGTTCCGCTGATCTCGAGGTTAAGACCGATGTCCTGGGCCATGCGGAAGCTCATGCCGCTGTACACCCAGCCCTTGGCCTCGCGAGCGCAGCCTGCTTCCCGGACTGACATGAGCGCCAAAGCCTGGACGGTGACGAGACGCGGCCTTGCAAACTCATCGTTGGCAAGAATCAGACGCTTTGCCTCGGCAAAGAAGTGGTCACCTTTGGTCCTACTATCTCCAGGGACATCGTACGCACCAGGGACGTCCGTGAAGTGGCAGCCCAGTGCCAGCATGGCATTCACCAACAAGGGTGAGCAGTGAGCTGTGGTACCGCGCTCCAGACGCGTCCTGCCTCTCAGGAAATCGCGCCAGAAGAGCTTCTTGGACAGGGTCGTGAAGTAGGCATAGTGGTAGCTGAAGTACATGTTGATGAGATGGGTCACGAGACCGACGTCGGTGGTGACGCGGGTCCAGGAGGTAACGGGGTTGTCGCTCGGGGGGTACTGATCAAGCTGACTTTCGACGTCCAGCTCGTCGGTCGGGTCGCCATGGTAGATGAGGTGCGAGGTGCCGCCGATGAAGCGAACAGAGCCATTCTCGAGCCTGAGCTCGCCCATCTTCCGGGCCAGTTCATTCTCCCCTTCGATGGGCACAAGGCCCGTGGCGTCGTCCTCATCCATCTGGTCAGGGGTGGCGTCACTGCTGTCGGGCGCCGAGTTGACGATCTGCTCTGCCACGCTGTCGAGGCTGTCACAGGCGCGGATCCTCCTGACGATGGTCGGCACATCATCCTCGGGGGCGTTGAGGATGGCCTCGACGAGGATCTGCAGGGTAGAGCTGCGGGCCTTCATGCTGTCTACCTTTTCGCGGTAGACGCCCTTGCGGCGATGATCCGAGTTGGGGTCGTATATACACTCGGTGCCGTACACGCTGGCGCAGGCGGCACAGCTGGGCAGGGCACCATCGCACTTGGATTTGCGCTTCCGACACGCGACACAGGCCGTACTGATGCACCGTCTCTTCTGGCTTGACGATTCGGCTCCTCGGCGCGTCTTCTTCTTGGCGCCAGGTGTGGTGGTGGTAGCATCGGGAGCTGCGGCACCCTGCGGCGCCGATGGAGCCGAAGACGACCTCATCGTCTCGGGTTTCACAGGCTGCGTGACGGGATGGGAGTCGCCGCGGGCTCGCTTAGTTGGCTCCGTCATCGAGCAGATATCGGGGAGAGGCCGCGGTGGTGGGCTGCTGATGAATGCGCCCGGGGGCCGGCCCACAAGATCTCGCAGCACGGGCGTGGGGAGCAGCGCGCGAGTTTCATCAGATCGCGGGCGGTCTGCCGGTGAGCCGAGAGGTAACGACGGCCAGAGCACGCGCTGTGGAAGCAGAGAGAGACGGGTTGAGCGGTTTGCTGCCGGCGTGCGTACGTTGGGATGCGTCGATGGATGCGATGCGCTCGGGGGAACGGTGAGGAATCGAGGATGAGTATCGAGTGCTAGGCTATCGCCGCCGCATTTTTGGCATGCTAAGCCTACCTGATGGGCTTCCTGGGCATTCCCGCGCGGTTGGTCCGGCTCCTTATCTCGGTATTGCCACCGCGTGGGATCGGCCCCGATAAATAACCTCTGGGCTGGCGCGTAATAGTCCGCACTGCCGCGGGCCCACGTATTCGTAAAGAGCAAGCTGCGAGTGGCGGCGGGGGATAAGAGCCAAGCCGACAAGGGAGGGGATGGATGTCGATGAGAAGAGTCTGGGGTGAAGCGATTTATCGTGGCGGAGGAAGAGGAGGAGAAGAGGAGAAGTTCACGGCGTGGTCAACGCGCGGTCAGCGGAGGAAGGATCGGGGCTCACGGGCTTACGGGAGCCCGAGCACAAGGAGGAGGAGCTGCCAGAAGGAGCTGCCAGGTTAATAACAATAGCACCCTTGGGATTGCATGCGTCAGTACAAATCCCGGCCCTGTAACGTAAAATGCCCCGGGCGGCCTGTCTCGGCCTCGGCTTTGTCCCCCTCCCTCTCCGCGACAAATCTACCCGGCCGCCGCCTCGACCGGGGCCCCGCGTGCTGGAGCCGTGAGCCTCGATGGCGACATGCCGATATGCCGTCCGGCCACACCCCGTTGGTTTCGCAGCGGCACGGAGTTGCGGCGACCGAATTAGAACCAGGCATCCTCGAGCAAAATGCCAAAGGATTCATTCGCCGCTGTCATCGCCAGTCCCTCAGGCGCCACTCCCATTTGTTCCGGAGTCGATCAAACACGGCACGACTCCTTTCATCTCAGGTCGATTGACGTGAATCTAGTACACGATATCTTTGTATACTACACGGGGAGAGTCGCTGGGCCTTTCCGGCGCCCAGCTCCCCTAGTCCGGCTCCGGCAGCGTACATACAGACCGCTTCATCCCCCCGCTACCCTCGAGACATGTATCAGGGCTGCAGACGCACGCGCATCCGCCGTTAACCCCGCTCCAAGTACCAGTTGTGGGTCAGCTGGTTCGTCAGGTAGCTGAACGGCGTTGGCACTTCTGCCATGCCCTTTCTCGCGACGGGGTGGCGGAGGTACACGGCGGCACAGATGTTGGGGTTGACTTCGAGGTAGCGAGGGATGAACGCAAACGCCGACATGAAGGGTCGCGGCCGCCAAGGCGTGGCGTACGGCTTGCTGTCGTCGATGGGGTTCTCCTCGTCGTACTTGAGCAGCCTGCCCAGCTTTCGCATTTCGTCCCTCGACAGCTGGGAGGCTCCCATGATGCGCATGGCCTTTTCCTTTTGCTCCTCCGACAACCCCTCCAGGCCCTTGTCCGTCTGGCGTTGCCTGCTGTGCTGTTCCGGCTCCTGCTCCTGCTCTTCGGCAGCCTCGGCCACCTCCCCATCCCGCTTCAGCGAAAGCTTCTCGAAGCTCTCCCGCATGAGCTCATGGCTCTTCATTTGCAGCTGCAGCTCCTCCATCATCTCCTGGGCATCCAATTCGCTCTCCTCGGGGTGTGACAGGAAACGCTTGGCATCGGCTCTGAAGAGCCGAAGCTGTTTCTTGTCCTTGGCCGTAAGATCTTTCGGGTTGTTCTGCAACATCTTCTTGATGTCCTTGAGGAGAAACTTCAGCGCTCTGTTGTTCCTCTTCCACGTCTCCTCCGGAGTCGCGTCTTCAGCCCCTGGGATGGCAGAGCCCTCGCTCTCGGCGGCCTCGGCCTTATCGGCAGTGGCGCCCTCACTGGAGCTGGCCTCCTCCCCTCCCTCCCCGCCATCAGCGGCCGCTTCTTCTCCAGCTGCCTCTTGGTACAGTGAACCGGCCTTGGCTTTCCGCGATTCTAGGTTTTCGCGTAGGCGCTTGTCTCCTTCCGCTTGCTTCTGCTGCCCAGTGCCGTACATGACCTTTTCGGTCTCGACCTGGAACATGTCGCCAGGATTCAGCTGATAGGATGGGTGGATCATCTGCACGGCGTCAGTCAACCGTCATGGCCAACCGCAGGTCTAAATCTCTGCATGGTTTCCCGACAACCGCGCCGTTACGTACCTTTTTGCCATTGACCTTGACGGCCCCGTGGATGACAAACTGGCGCGCCTGACGGACGCTGCTGGCGAAGAGAGCCCGGAAGACTGCCGTATCCAGCCTCCGCTCCAGCGGCGCGAATGTCATTTGCATGTATGGGGTCATGTTGGTAAACTGATCGGACAGCAGTTTGTTGACATCTCCGAACGGTGGTGGTCTCCGCCTTGATTTCTCCTGCGTACTGAACTGGGGGACTTTCGAGTAGGATTCGGCCGTCACGTTGGAGGTCGACAAGCCAGAGCCACGGCCAGCGGCTTGCTCGGAACCATCGTTGGCGGCGAGGTACTGCGGAGGCAGGTCGACAGCGGACAGGAGTCGGCGGGAGAACTGGCGCACCCATTTCTTCTCGGGGATATGCTCGCCGTGGTAGGCCCTCGTTTTCGCCTTGGCCGCCCATTTCTGCTGGAAGAACGTCGGGGTCCCTTTGATTTGAGGCTCGCGCCCAACATTGCGGTAGAGATTGTAGAGGTTATACTTGTTCCATGATTGGCGGAGTTTCTGTGCAAGATGACGGTCAGCGTGATGCCCATGCCAAGCGACAGGTCCATCTGGGTTCGAGTCGCTGGCGTCGCGCCGCAACGCATTGGGTCTGGAGATTGCTCACCGGCCGATTGAGACTGTAAAACCTGTAGGGCTTGCGCATCTTGACGTACCCTGCCTCCGGAGCGGAAGCTGCTGGGCCAGATGGTGATGCACTTCAGGAGCACGCAGCCGTTGTCCAAAATTTTGGCGCAGCTCAGCTCATCCCGACGGATTTTCCCGCCGCCGCTCCGACCACAGCCCATTGGCCAGCTGTCGCCAAGCGCCACCAGCCGGCGGGCGGCGGCTATTCGACAAAAGAGTGGGCCCGGTACTAAACGCGTCTCAATGGCCTGGACGCGTCTCGACGACAGCCGCGTGTTTATTGGAGAGAAGGAGGAATCAGACCGCTGACATTAACGACTCTATGTCACCAACCATCCCCTCAAACTGCGACGGCTGATTGACGCTTGCTTTCTCTTGCGACCGCAGGAAGCCGACAATGCTATCCGCATCCTCGCCCATCGCGTTTCCCAAGAGCTCGTCTCCCCCAGCTCCCAAGCGTCATACACCCCACGACCAGGACCGTCCGAAGCCCAAGTCCCGCGTTAGCGGGCCTTTCCTCCTCGATGATGACGACTCGGAGGAAGACGACGATACTCGGAATGTCGCGCACATAGCGAAAAGGCGCATGCTGCAGCATCCTGGGGAGACTGAGGCCGACTCCACCGGTACGAACATCGAAGCAACCAGCAGTCATAGTCAAAAGACATCGGAAGCGATCTGCGTGGGCGAAGGAGACAACAATGGCGATCCATCACCGCCAATCTCGCAGGCATTGCTTTCAGCCTGGTCCAGTCAACATCCTCTGTTCTACGGTCCAGTTCTCAGCAGCATTGCGCCATCCAGCTATGCATCGCGAACCTGCGCGGGCAAGACAATTTCGATCAAAGAACGACGGACGAACGGGGCCGTCTCCTATGAGTCCATGGTTGCGGCACGGTCAAAGACGAAAGAGGGCAGGGCGAAGCGAAGCTACTACGGCATCGAAATCCACGAGCTCATCAGCGACGCTGCGAAGGAGCTTGCGAGCAAGCAACAGACACGAGGGGCGGAAGCGAGCATACCAGTCCTGTCCATTGAGCGCCCCGTTGCTGCGGGCAAGAAACCGAAGAGGAGCTTGCTATGGACTGAAAAGTATCGCGCTCGAAACTTCATGGATCTCTGTGGCGATGACGGTACGAATCGAATGGTACTGCGGTGGCTCAAGCGGTGGGATTCAGTGGTGTTCCCCGGCGCAGCGAAGCCAAAGCCGGTGATTGCACGGCGACCTGGAATAAAGCAACAGCCCGAGGAGGAGAAGCCCCATCGCAAAATCCTGATGCTCACGGGCCCCCCCGGGCTGGGAAAGACCACTTTGGCCCACGTCTGTGCGAAGCAGGCAGGCTACGAGGTTCTGGAGATCAATGCAAGCGACGACCGTAGCCGCGATGTGGTGAAGAATCGCATCCGAACCAGCCTGGGGACAGAGAGTGTCAAGACGATCACAAATGTCAGAGACGGCAAGGGTTCGCACAAGACGGCTAAGCCGGTCTGCGTGATCGTGGATGAAGTGGATGGCGTCGTGTCGGGCTCAGGAGCATCCGGTGAAGGAGGCTTCGTCAGGGCTTTGATTGATCTGGTCCTCATCGATCAGAAGAACGCCTCAGCGGTGACGAACCCAACCGCAGACAACAACCGGAGGAGGAAGAAAGGAGACGACTTCAGGCTCATGCGGCCCCTCATTCTCGTCTGCAACGATGTATACCATCCGTCTCTGCGGCCACTCCGGCAGTCGAACCTGGCCGAGATCATCCACATCGGACGGCCCTCGATAGAAGCAGTGGTCGGCCGGCTGAAGAGCGTGTTTGAGAAGGAAGGGATCCCCTGCGAAAAGGAGGCGGCGAGGAAGCTGTGTGAGGCGGCTTGGGGTATGACAAGCGGCATCGATGCCAAGCGAGGCGCCGAGAGCACGGTGGAAGGTGACCTGCGCGGCGTCATGGTCGTCGCCGAGTGGGTGGCTGGCCGGTTCAGGTCATCGTCTCTAGCCAGCGGCCGCACGCTCACGAGGCAATGGATCGAGGGCAATATACTCCACGACCTGGCCAGCAGCGCTGCTGGAGCACGAGGGCTCGGCCGAGGCAGCACCAGGGACATTGTCAACCGCCTTTTCCAAGAGGGGGGCGGCTTCCCGAAGCAAGCCATGGATCTCTCCGAGTCCAAGACTAGACACGAGCAGCCCAAGACGGAGCTCGGATTCGGGGAGCAGCAGAAGAAGCACGCAATGGGGCGGCTCGCCCAGATGGTCAACACAAGCGGGGAGATCGGTAACATCATGACGGAGATCTTTGCCGAGTATCCCAACCGCGAGTTCAACGACGACATCTACCTCACGAAGCCGAACCAGGCGTACGACTGGCTGCACTTCCACGACACGTGCCAGTCCCGGCTCTACGCCAGCCAGGACTGGGAACTGGCGCCGTATCTAGGCCAGCCCGTCCTGGCGTGCCATCATCTGTTCGCCTCGCCTCGGCGGCATTTCGGTGGCTTCGAGAAGCGGCGAGGCGCCGGGGCGGACGCAGACGACGGCAGCCCGCCGACGCCCTTTTCCGGCCCGCGCGCCGACTACCAAGCCCGCGAGGCCGAGAAGGAGACCCGGGCACAGCTGCAGGCGCTGCAGGAGCAGCTCAGCCCGTCTCTGGTGCGCTCGTTCCGCAGCGTCGAGGACGTGGCGACGGAGTTCCTGCCGTACCTAGTGCGCATCGTCTCGCCGGACGTCAGGCCCGTCGTCGTCGGCGGCAGCCAGGGGTCGACGGCCAGCGTGCGCAAGGAGAGCGAGCGGGCCATGGTGAGGCGGGCCTCGGCGGTGCTCGCCGACGTGGGCATCGCGCTGCACAAGGGCAAGATCGAGAGCGAGGTGCTCTCGAGCCGGGGACCGCAGTTCGTCTACCGCATGGACCCGTAAGCCGCCACGCCCCTGAACCCGTCAGACGAACGATGCTAACACGCTGCACAGCGACCTCGATGCGTTGTCGACCTTTGAGACTGGCGCCGCCCTCCTCCTCGCCTCCCAGGCCCCGACCCGGTACGCCGTCCGCCAGGTCCTCGACCAGGAGCTCCAGCGCACCGTCGCCCTGCGCGACGCCGCCGCGCGGCAGGCCCGCTTCCGCGCCGGCGACCCGTCCCACCCGTTGGCGCTGGCGCTGGCCCAGGCCCCCGCGGGTGGCAAGGAGAACCCGAAGAGGAACGTCGGGGGTGCCAAGGCCGACGTCGTCGTCAAGCGGGACTTCTTTGGGCGCGTCGTCGAGGCCAAGCCGCTGAGCGAGCTGGACAGGAACAGCGCGGAGAAGAGGGCGCGAAGGGAGGAGCGCAAGGTCTGGGTCACGTTCCACGAGGGGCTGAACAACGCGGTGAGGAAGCCCATCTCGTTGCAGGAGTTTATGCGCGCGCTGTAAGGGGCACCGCGGTGGATATATGGCTGTACGTAGGATTCACGGCGGTCTCACGATGGCACAACTCCAAATATATAAAGTCTTTGCTCCTATCCGGGACGGGGCCGACATATTCTACAACAAGCGTTTATATCCAACACCCTGCTCGCGCGCGCCGCCAGCCTCACAGCTTCGCCGCGGGCCTCTGCGGCGGCACGACCAGCGGGTCGTAGACGGTCGACGACAGGGCGTCGGCCGGCGTGGCATTGGAGTGGACAAACAGGCCCCTCGCGTCGACGAGGCCCGGGTGCAGGTCTTTGACGCTGGCGCAGCCGATGAGGCGCATGTTCATCTCCATCTCGTCCTTGAGCAGCTGCATGGCGCGCTCGACGCCGGGCTGGCCGTAGGCGCTCATGGCGTAGAGAAAGGGGCGGCCGATGCCGACGCCCGTGGCGCCGAGGCACAGGGCCTTGATGATGTCGCTGGCGCGGCGGAAGCCGCCGTCGACGAAGACCTCGAAGCCGGGGCCGAGCAGGCCGCGCTCGCGCAGGACGGGCATGGCCTCGGCGAGGACCTCGACGCCGGAGCGGGCAAAGTCGAGCTGGCGGCCGCCGTGGTTGGAGAGCACGACGCCCTGGACGCCGGCCTCGACGGCGCGGAGGACGTCCTCGACGCGCTGCACGCCCTTGAGGATGATGGGCATCTTGGTGATGCCGCGGAACCAGGGCACGTCCTTCCAGCTGAGCGAGGGGTCGATGAAGCTCGAGATGGCGCGCGCGGCGCCCTGGCTCGTGTCCGTGTCCTGGCCCGACTGGACGTCGCTGCCCTGGTCGACGAACTTGCTGCGCATGTCCTTCTCGCGGCGTCCCAGCTGCGGCGCGTCGACGGTGATGAAGAGGCCCTTGCAGCCGCGCCGCTCGGCGTGCTCGACGATCTTGCGGGTGATTTCGCGGTCCTTGTTGACGTAGAGCTGCAGCCACTGGACCTGGTCGCCCTGCCTGGCGTCGCAGATCTCGTCGAAGGAGCACGAGGCCAGCGTGGGGATCATCTGGATCACGTCGTGCGACTTGGCGGCGCGGGTGAGCACCACCTCGCCCTCGGGGTTGCCCAGCTTGCCGAGCGCTGTGGCCGTCACGTAGAAGGGCGCGGCGCACTTGGTGCCGAGCATGGTGGTGCTGAAGTCGACCCGTTCGACGTCGACGAGGATCTGGGGGCGGAACCAGATGCGGTGGAGGGCGCCGTGGTTCTCGCGCATCGTCTGGGCACACCGAGTTAGCGGCTGATGTTCCCGGCGCCGCGAGGCAGCGGGCTTACGATCTCGTCGTCGGCGGCGCTCGAGTAGTACCCCCAGGCCCCGCGCTTCATGACCCTCCGCGCCACGGCCTCAAAGTCGAACAGGTTGTAGCACTGCGAGAGGAGCGGCTTCTGCGCTATGCGGTCCTGTCTCCCCGCCTCCTCGGGGTCCTCCTCCTTGGCCTCCTCGGCGACCGTGTCCATCTGGACGGGCCCCATGTGCCTGGACGGGTCGAGATACTTGTCCAGCGTGTCGGGGGGGTGGATGGGGTCGAACTCCTCGGTTGCGTCCTTGCCCTGGCCGGGAGGTTAGCGGGCCGTTCTCCATCGGACCTCCATCGCACGACGTACGGCATATTTCAAGATGATCTTCTGGCCGCCGGGGTGTTCTAGCGCAGGGCCGGATCAGCAGCACGTCCTGACGAGAGGCGGACCTGGTCGCTGGACCTACCGGGCAAGAACTCGGTCACGTCGTACGCTTTGCCCTGCAGAACGGATCGTCAGTGCTGAACGGAACGCCCCTACGTGCAACGAACGCCCTTACATGGATGATGACCCAGCACGACTTTGCGTCGTTGTGCTCGGCGACCTGGTTCCCCGTGAGGGTCATGGTTGAGCCGGTTCCTCTCGCCGTTGCGTCTTGGTGTATCGAGAATAAAGAGGTTTGAGAGCCCAGACGCGGTGGCTTTGCAGAGGCAGTTGACAGATGAGCTGTCCGGGTTGCTCAATTACCCGGGGAAATACTGCTTCATCAAGCCAAGGTAGGTAGGTATGTGGCAGCGAGCGAGTCGGAGTCGACGGACAAGAGCCGACGGGGTTGCAATTGGCCCCGTCGTCACTCGTCAGAGCACGGGTCTACGGGGCTCTTCAGCGGGTCGCTGGCATCGGGGCAGCGGGATGCGGGGTTGTCGCGCTGAACCGCTGCGGGCTCCAAGCCTCATGGTACAAAGTACCCGCTCTGCCGAGCCGACGGGAAATGTGCTGCGGTTGGCAGAATCGGTACTTTGTCCCGTGCCCAGCGTGGCGAATACGGATACGGAGTACCTACGAAGTAGGCCTACGGAGTAGAGCCTCTAGTAATAATACTTGTACTTGTATTTGTCAATGCGAGCTGCGAAACAAAACAATAGTCCATTGCGGACTCCGACCTCGGAAGCCAGCCGCCAGGTAGGTACATAATGCTTCCTTTACGGATGCGAATGCCGACGACAAGTACCCCGGGAGGCTCAGAACAGCCATCATCATGGCTGATCGCTAGTGCTCCATTGGCCCACACAAGCATAAACGGCATTGCTATCCTACTGTCTTCTCGCGGCACCCCCTGAACCCATCATGCCATGCATGCCAAAGTGATATGATATTCTTCCCTCCAAAACGCAGTCGAGGTGGACAGGCCACCAACGTCATGGTTTCAGTTCCCATCATCCCCTTCCTGCGATAGTCATCACTCATTTCCACGCGTTGAGCCCTGCCCACGGATCATGAGGTTGCTGTGGCTGCGCCGATCGCGGTTGAGCGCTCGGGGGGTGCTCATATTCTTGCTTCGAGTAGTGGATTGTCTGTTGCGGCCCCAACGGCGGAGGTCCCGGAGGCGGCGGGGGAGGCACGAATCCATGAGGCACGTAGCCTCCCTGCTGCCCGTGTTGCGGTGCCTGCGCCGCCCCGTATCCCTGGTACGTCTGGTGAGTCTGGTGGGCTTGTCCAAATGACGTCTGCGTCGGAGGCGGCGAGACTGGCCCTCTCGTCGCGTTCATGCCAAACGATGTTTGGTTCGGCGGCGGCGACGTCGGCCCCGGCGTTCGTCCGTACTGGCCGGGGTTATATGACGGCTGTGAGAATGTGCTGGCCGGTGGCGGGCTGGAGTAACCGGGATACCCATGCTGGTGTTGTTGTTGATGCTGCTGCTGCTGCTGCTGCTGCTGCTGCTGCTGCGGCTGCATGTGGTGCGTCTGGTTCGGCGGCGGCGACGTCGGCACTTGATATTGGCCCTGCAGGTTGGTCCGCGGATACCGCGGCCCTTGGCCGGGCTGGAAGAGGGGTGCCGGCGTCGGTCGCCCCGAGGCCGTCTGGGGAGGAGACTTTGCCGGCTCCATCGACATGCGTTCCATGAGCCCTCGCAACCGCTCCCGCTCCAGCTCCGCTTGGCTGTTCTTGCTCGTCGACCGATCTTGCTCAATCTGGTTGAGCAGCTGCGCCCCCTCCGATCTCCGGTTGCTGACAAACGTCTCGACGTTCTTCTCCAGGCTCTCCACCGTCTCCCTCATCTCCGAATACCAGTTCTTGGCGCTCTGCAAGCCGGCTTCCAGGTCCAGGAACTCCTGATACGCCCGCTTGTACTTGCTGGTCACCGATGACCGCTGGCGCTGAATGCTTTCGTACTTGCTCTGTTCGGACCGCACCCGCTTGTCCTGCAACAGTGCGTTGAAGGTCGTCGTCAGCTCCTTCATCAGCCCCGACTGCTTGTGGTTGGCCTGTAGGAGTCGGTTCTGGTGCGGTCTGAACTTTTCAAGCTCCTGCTCGAACAGCTGAGCCTCGTAGTTCGATATCGACTTCTTGTTGAGGATGAGGACTTGGGAAATGTCGTCGTTGTGCACCTGGTCTGAATTAGAGCCGTCGCCCACTCCGTGTTTGGTGTCTGGGGGGACGCTACCTTTTCCTTGAGATCCTTCAACACTTGGTTCCGTTCCCTCTTGACCAGATTCAGCTTCTTGAGGATATCCTCCACCTTGCCTATCTGATCCACCACGCTCGGGCCGCTCTCGCCAAAATCGGTATCGAGGAGGTTCGGTTCGGCACCAGACGGGCTCGCCACGCTGCTGCCCCTTGCTCTCGTCACGGCCACGGCCTTCTGGAAGAGCTGGTCTACCTCGCCATCCTGAGCCGCAGCCCGCATCTCGTCAAACTCTGCCTCGTTCTGGCGCAGCTTTGCCGCCAGCTGGCTGTCGCTCTTCATGGCTTCCTCCAGAGCCTCGCGGTAGTTTCGAATGTCTCCGCGCAACGTCGTTGTCAGCCGCGCGCTGGGTTGCTGGCTCCACTCGTTCTCGTATTTGGACCGCATCTTCTCGCAGACACTCTCTTCCATGTCGAGCTGCTTCGAGCTTTTGTCCAGAATCGACACTATGGACTCCTTCTCGGTCCTCAGAGTGCCGAAGATGGCACCGGGGTTCTCGTGGTCGGCCACATCGACACACCATTGCCGGAAGTCTTCATCCGGGAGAATTTCCTGGTCAAATCCCCCCTTCAATACCTGCAGTGCTCCCGGCAGCCTCAGATAGTCCAGGCTGGCGGCCATCTCCCCGTTGGCCGTGTCCACATTCTCAGTCTCCGCCCTCACCAGCTTGGCCTTCTCCTCGTCGTACAGACTAGCCGACTCGGTAACAGCCATAGGCACAATCTTGCCAAACAGGTCAGGCCCGGTGATGCGCGAAACGTCCTGGCCGGCATAGAGCTCGCTGACAGGGATCGGTTTGGCCGCGGGGAGTTTCGGGATGGCTGGCAAGCTAGCCTCGGGGGGTACGGTTTGGTGGTAGACGAAATCGTTGTCCTTGAGGGCCTCTCGAAGTCTGTCCTGCACCGTCGAGCACTGCCGTTTCGAGTGCTCTTGTAAGAGTCCGCTGGTCTCGGCGCTCAGATTAGAGTTGGAAGGCACGGATGTTGGGAAGTTTTTGGACATCCTCTCCGCTTCCTTGGCCAGGCTCTCCGCGACTTGGAGCCGCGACACGGCGATTCCGTGCTCGCCGGCTTCATCGTCGGTCAGCGCCTGGTAATATTGCGCCTTGGAGTTGAACAAGTGGGTTTTAATCTTTGCCGCGTGGGTCAGTCCAGAGTCTGACGCGCGGAGATGATGCGTAGCTGCTCGTCAAGCAGCAACCAAAGGCCGGCTCCTTACCTGTACCATTGTCAACCAGACCTTCTCGAAGATGGCCCTGTTGACGTTTTCCTGGGTGCCCTCGATGGCCTGTCCGTATAGATGGCCCGTCTGGGCCGCCAGCTTTGCCAACAGCCCAATCTTCTTCTGGTCCACCACCTGCTTCTCGAGGAATATCTCCTGGGCCTGCGCCAGCATTATTTGAATCAGGGTCTTGACAGTCTCCCGGCTGAGGTCAAAGGACGGCGCGTGGAGGAAGTTCTCGTTGATGTAGGTGAACATGCCGGCGGACGCCTGGAAGGAATGGTACGCGGTCTTGAGGGCGGACTCGTCGGCCCGGTTCTGGAAGGCGGCATGGCAGGAGAGGACGGCGGAGATGTTGAAGATGACGGAGGCCTTCTCGAAGGCCAGGGAGTATTGCGTCGTGGGCTTGTGGGTGAAGGCGTCGAACCTGCGGCGGACAAGAACGGTGAGCGGTCAGCATGCGCCAAGGCTCGCCTGCATCAGAAGGCGCATAACAGAACATGTCGTCGTCGCACGTACCAGGTGAAGGATATCTTGATGTGCTGCTCGTCGACGGGGAACCGCAGGTCCAGGAGCTCCAGCTGGCCATAGTAGCGGTAGAGCATATCACGGCCGGACGTGCTCTCCTTGCCCGCGCCGCGCATATCCTGCCTCAGCCGGTTGAGGGTCGCACACTCCTCTGCGTAACGCTCGGGGTCGTCGCCATAGGTGCCGCGGATGTAGCTCTTCAACGGCGCGATCCAGTCGATCTCGTTGGTGGCCTTGAGCGGCGCCGACATCATCGGCGACTGTGACATCTTGCCTCGTTGTACGACAGAGCCGTGCAGCGGTGCGGTGCTGCTCAGGGCTCTCTCGATACTGGCGGGGTGCCTGAGGGTTGGGGGCAGCTGAGGCCCGAGGGCTTCGGGGGGTCGCCTCTTATGCGGCCAGGTGGGTGGCTTCGACGGAGCGAGCAAGGCGAGGCGTCGGCGCGCTGTCTCTATGGGCGGTTCGCGATGGCTTCGGCGTCTGGCGGTTTGGTCCTTCGTTCGTTCAGGTTCGTCTCCAGGAAGCGGGGTCCAGTACAGACGAGAGGTGAGCTCTTTGGCGGCCACGCTATGACGCAGGGGTGATCATCTGCCTGGGCACGAATGCGGAGCAGCACGACTGAGGAGGAAACGACTCAATCCACGAAGCTGGGCAAGGAGGCGATGGGGCCAGGGGATGGTGCCTAGGTACTGGAGGTGGGCGCATGGTGAGTGGGATGGATGCTGTTGGAGATGGAGCTGGGTCCAGTGCATGGAGTGGTGCTGCAGCCGCTGGCAGGTGACGCCAGCGCGCTGATGACGCTGCCCTGATGGAGCCGCCGCCCCAGTCTATTATTCGCTGGGCCGGAGACTAGCGCTGCCCAACGTCACAACCTCTGGCCTATCCATTCACGCCCTACCCTGCAGCCTACAAAGTACACACACTCGATCTCCCTCGTGCCCCTTAGCCGCTCGACTTGTAGCCGCCCTATTCACCCTCTGGATGTTTGTCGAGTTATGTTTCAGGGACGTGTTCTATCGCAGTCGCTTTCAGGTTCCCGAAGGCTGACAACGGTGGCGTAGGAGAAGCTCAGTTCCACCACTTCTCAAGCAACCACTAAACAACAGTCAAGCACCACAAGACGGAACTTATGTGACCACGTTTGTTCAATTACACTATACTTCGGACACCAACATCCATACCGCACATCCAAAAGCCGTGAGTCAAGTGCCCCTATTCTGCCGAGGCGGTTGGCAGTGCTCCCGACATACCACTTACACGAGGGGGCGATATCAACTACCGTGCCCCGTGACCTCGTCCCACCAGCGACAGGCAATAAGCTGCTCGCACTCGCGGCAATTGCAACAATCAGAAACCCGACTGCCGACCCCGAGTCTCGGCCTCAGAACCATCACAGCCAATTGTTCGGGAGCGTATGCAGGTGACGAGCCATCTCAGATCCGGCACTGGCCGTCTCTAGGCGCCCATTGGCTAGGGCTCGGCGCTTACATGGCGCGTGCTGTTATGCCTTATGCTCGGCGCAAGTGGCGGCCTCTCTATCGTTCTGCGCGCACGGGAGTAGCATGCCTGGGGCGTCGAATGCAAATACGTACTTCGTACTTCGTGGCAGTGGAGGGTTCCGAGATCAAGCAAAGACTGTTGATTTGGATCCCATGCCCCTCATAGATATCCCCGTGCTTCGACAAACCAACCCCTTGTGTGGATAGTGGCTCTAGGTATACACACTCTCGGTCCAAGAGTTGACCTGAAGGCCCCGTTCAGCCATCTCGGCCCCCTCCAGGAACGCCATCGGCATCCACACCAGGTGCCCCTTGATCTGGTCGAGCTTCTCGCGTGCATCCTCGGGAGGCATGAACTGGTCGTAAATATGG
Organism: Tolypocladium inflatum; assembly: GCA_003945565.1. Classification (NCBI taxonomy): domain Eukaryota; kingdom Fungi; phylum Ascomycota; class Sordariomycetes; order Hypocreales; family Ophiocordycipitaceae; genus Tolypocladium; species Tolypocladium inflatum. Next base: position 2,864,743 of record QEPE01000009.1, on the reverse strand, counting down.
CCGGCCCTGATGCCTCGGGGTGGGAGGTATCTATCGTAGTCCTCAAACGTCTTGACTGCATGGTTCGTAAGCAGGTTATTCTGACAATGAAAGCAAACAGTGCAGGGGATGGCGGCATGTAGACATACTGTGGTCGTCTGGGTCCGCGTGGAACAAGTGTCGAAACAGAATGGTGTTCTTGTCCGCATTGCCCGTCCACATGGACCAGAGTTCGTCACTCATGGGATCCTCGACAAACTTGTAGCTCTCGTCCTTGTCGAATATGTCGTTTTCGGGGTTCACACTCGGAGGCTGAGCGTTGATGTCGTCCTTGGCGTCGAGGTCCTGTGGCGGGAGGAGGCCCATGTGCTCTCGCCAGAGGAACCGCCTAAGGGTCGCCGCATGGTAGCCGACCTCGAATGGCTTGCCGTCCATGGTGCTCGGGATCCTCTTGGTGTCCTCCATGACGATGCTGAGTTCGCTATCGTGGTCGCCCAACTGGCTCCGATCGTTGAGATTGCTCGATCCGCATATCACGACGCGATCATCGGCGATGAGCAGCTTGGCGTGGACGTACAGTTCTTCCTGGATCCAGTTTCGTATCTCGGATTCTGGGTCTTCGTGGTTGTCCCATGGCTCGTCCTGGAGGGATCCCTGGCCGCTCATGGCATGGTGGGCAACCGTGGCGGCCGAGATTACCTTCTCGTCGGGCTTCGCCTTTTCAAATATCTCCTTGGCTTGAGTCGCGTCCTTGGCCGCCTCTTGTTCCGCCACAGGCCTCTCCTCGGGCTTCTTGTCTTTTTTTCTTCCCAAGTGGAACCTGCTGCTCTTGTCGTCGTCGCCAGAGCTATCATCCTCGTGCCCGTGCACTCCTTCGGCCATAATCTCCTCGGCTTCAGCTCGCTGGACCTGCTGGTAGCTGATGCCTGTCTTCTTCTCAGCCTCGCAGATAGCGTGTGTCTTGTTCAAGCGATCGTAGGATCTGAGGTTGAAGAAGAAGATGTGCTGAGTCGGATCAACCCCCTGAGCCTTGACCTGCTCGAAGATCGAATGCTCGCCGCGACATATCGACTTGTACTGATAGTCCATGATGGCTCTGGTGCCCGATGCCGCGTTGTCCCGAAGATCACCAGCAAAGCCGGGGATGGCCGGGATGATGACAATGATGCGGAACTTGCGACCTTCCTTGCCCGCCCGGACTACAGCGTCCACCATGGCCTTGCCAATGGTGTTGTGAATGGGGGCCTGCTCTTCGCCCGTGGCAGTAATGAAGAACTGGTTCTCGATGTAGACGTAGTGCTCCGCGTTGCGGATGACCTCGGCGTAGGCGTTCTGGATAGAATGGTCCTTCAGGATTCCACTGGACCAGTCGGCGCTCGATCGAACAATTTGAGCGCGGACCGTTCCCCGGTTGTCAAGATTCTTGGTGCTCAGCGGCGACAACGGATGCTTGAGATATTCACCGACGGGATGCTTGGGGCGCTGGACGCCAATCAGGTCCTCATCCTCCCCGTCGCGGCCTTCCAGCACAATCCAGTCGAACCGCTCATCGCGCTTGTACTTGTCCCGCTTGATGAAGTTCCACCGCAGCACGAAGTGCTCGGCAATGTCGTAGACACAAGGCCCAATGACGGCCATGGCCACATCGTGCCACGGCATGCGGCCGAACTCGGCCTTGCTCAGCTCGTTCTGCTCCCAGTCCTGCACCTTCTGGAAGTCCATGATGCGGTTGTTGTTGAAGTCTTGTCCCGGCCAGATCTCCTCTGAGACGCCTTCAGGGTGCACATCGGACAGCGGATGCTGCCGAGCGTCCCATCGACCAAAGCAAAGATCCAATCCGCCGATGAAGGCCATGGCATGGTCGATGACGATGAACTTTTCGTGATGCGCCCAGTACATGGTCATGTCGGCGGCATTCTCGAAGACGTTGTGGTCCGGGTGTCTCATGAAGCGGATGTTGCCATGGCCGGGAGAGCCCTCGGGGCAGAGGTCCCGGAGAGCGCGTTTGGTGTGGAGCGAGTTGCACGTCAAGGCGGCCTCGACTTCCTTGTAGACCATGACGTAGATCTTGACCCCCGCCTCCGCCTTTCGCTTAAGGATGTGGTCCAGTCGATATTCCTGCCTGTGGTAGGGCGGGCGTCGCAGGAAGAGTTCTGGCGAGAGCCACCAGTCGGCGATGTAGATGGACTCGGTTGCCTGCTCCAGGGCCACAGACACGGCCCAGAAGTAGTCGACGCCGTCAACGTACCATTTGATGAGGTTGCCCTCCCGCTCCGGGAAGTATGACTCGAAGCGGTGCGATTGGCAGATCTTGGTCCTCTTTTCGTCACAGCGCTGCTCATGCTCCTCGTCATGGCGATGGTCCTTGTTGAACTAAGGACACGTGATGTTAGGTTGGCAGCCAAAGCCGGCGGCGGAAAAGGTGCTCACCAAGTTGCCCAGCTTGCCAATCTGGTGTCTGGGGGGTTGGAGCGTCAGTACCGAGACGGTTCAATGGAATCAAGGACACGGGCAGAACCGACTTTTTGTGGATGAGCTGCACCTTGGCATCGTGGAGCTTCGTGTCGTTGAGCTTGTCTTTCAGGCCATCCATGAAGCCAGAGAAGCCGCCCTGGCTGCCGCCGCTGGCATCATCTTTTGCCTTGGACATGGCGATGCGGCGCAATGAACGGAGGGCAGGTAAGGAGGCGAGGGCAAGGATACGGCACGGCTACAGCGACGAGTAGGCGGTCTCATTCGAGACGGCGTGACGAGGCAGATGCGAGGCGGAGATGGCGGAGGCGGTACGGAGTAGCTGTCAACAAAAGAGCTCAGACACGCCTGGCAAGAGGATGATGGAAGAGGCGGAGTGAGTTGAGCCTCGTGAAGGGATCATGGGACACGGCGTCATGGACAAAGGAAGAAAACCAAGGATGGGAGCCTTCGTATTGTAGGTACCTACCTACCTTACTTTGTAAGCTTGTTCAAGGAGGACGTGGAGGGAGTGGGGGGTGCTACAGTGGGTGTACTTCGTACCTACGAGTAGGTAGCCTGCCCAGCTGAGGGGCTTCATCCGCTGGAGCTGGAGCCGTGCTATTTTCAGCTGCCCAGTGACGTGACCCCTTGCATCCGTCGATTGCTAGACCAGGTGACTCGGACCACATCTACGAGTAATTGACGATCTGGCAAGCTGCAAGAGGATCCAACTCGAGCAGTCTCGTGCGGGTTGCTGCCTGCCAGCATCGCATGATCTGAGGTGCCCCGCGAGATCCCTAGAACAAGCTTGGAAGTTCGAGGAGAGGGTGCCCTGACTGACGTCACTCGGCTGCACCGCCAACCGTCAACTCCAGACTGCCAACCACAAAAGGACCACCAGCAGTCTATGGCAAAGAGGAGATCTGCAGTAGCCGTCAATAGACGATTGGGTTTGCCCCCAGGCTTTCCTGGCAAAGACGCCGCTCCCGAGCATCTCCGACGCCTGCCCGTCCACGGTCCGCACATATGTATGCGCATCCGCGCACGTGGCCGCTGCACAAAGAACAAGGGCATTGTCCATTTCCCCAGATCTTTTGTTTCCAAAAGCATCGTTGTAAGCAACCTGCAGTGAACGTCGCCTTTCATGCTCTGCTGATGGCAGAGGTCACATGATCTGCCGCCGTGGACGAGCAAGTCCTACTTCGTACTTCGTACCCTACCTTGTTCGAGTAACTTCTCTGAGGGAGCCCCTGATATCGCCGAGATGTGGGCAGTCAAGCGGGTACCGAAGTACTTCACAATCAGTGGCTACAATCCCCTTTTGGCTGACCTGGACCCCTTCCAAACCGCCCAGCCCCGCTCCGGACCGTCTCCCTTTCCCCACTACGTTGCTTCGCCAGCCCGGCTTGCCTGACCGCCACGAACACGCCGTCGACGTGGCTCCTCTTTGCTTCTCCTCCATCGATTCATCTTCCCCCTACCAGTTGCTCCTCTAGATCAACCCCGGCCATCATGTCTGCTCCTCAGATCCCCCCCGGCGGCACCATCGTGCAGACCTTCCGGCAGTCCTTTGTCGACGTGCCCCTCGACGCCGACAAGGGGAATGCCGTGGCCACGACCGAGTTCCTCGACGCGGCCGAGTCTCTGACGACCATCTTTGGTTAGTCGGCTACCGATGCGACCTTGTCCTCGTCGTTGTGTGCAAGCTCTGACTGCGTTTCCTTGTGTAGACGCCATCGGCTCCGTGGCCTTTTCCCCCGTCAAGTCCGACATGCTGGGCAACGTCAAGGTTCGTCGTCTAGCACGGCACAGCGCCGCCAATCGGCCGCGTGTAGGACAGGCGCTGACTTGCCCGCCTTGCAGAAAATCCGCGATCGCCAACTCGCCGCCCCCGCCGAGTCGGAGAACATCCAGGACCTCTGCCGAAACGAGCTCAAGACCAAGAAGCACACGGCCACCGAGGGCCTGTTGTGGCTGGTTCGGTGCGTTGCCAGCAGACACCCGCCCCCCCTCCGCCAGCTACTGCTAACGTGCCGTAAACAGAGGCCTCGACTTCACCTGTATCGCCCTCAGCCAGAACGTGGCCAATGCCTCCGAGGAGCTCGCCGACTCGTTCCGCGGCGCCTACGGCCAGACCCTCAAGCCCCACCACAGCTTCCTCGTCAAGCCCGTCTTCAGTGCCGCCATGAGCGCCTGCCCCTACCGCAAGGACTTTTACGCCAAGCTCGGATCGGACCCGGAGAAGGTCAAGGCTGAGCTGACGGTGTACCTCCGCGCCCTGGAGAAGATTGTCGGTATCCTCAAGGGTTTCCTCGACACCAAGGACGCCAAGTGGTAAATGCATGTCGAGGGCACGAGCGTCAATGATCCGATGCTGCTGGTGAGCTACGACACGGCTTCAGGTGTCATCGCTGGACTGCAGTCTACTGTGCGGGCTGTTCGATATTCATGTGTGGGAAACCTACGGATAGATCAAGTTGGAACAAAAGGGCATCGCCCCATGAGCTATGAATTCGCCAGATTACACACGTCGTCACATCTCATGCAATATCAAAAGAGAAACAGCAGAAAATGCCTCCCACTGCGCCTTTGCGTGCTAACGTGTTGCTTGGTGGTCCCTCGTGTTACTTGTCGTTGCTTGTCGGTCCTGTCCCGTCTGCCCGCCCGCTGTTATTGCTTTAACCGACCCTCGACGCAGCCTCCCGGCACGCCCGGCACCCGCCATACTTTGACGAGCTCGAGACCGGCTGCCTCGAGCATCTTGGCAAAGCCCTGCTCCGTGCGCTCCTTGCCGCCCATGGTCATGACGGCCAGGTCCAAGACGGCGGCCGGGAAGTCGGCCTCGTTGACCCGCGACGGGATCACCATCTCGCAGATGAGCACCCGCGAGTCGGGCACCATGGCGGCGGCCAGGCGGGTGAGGATCTGCACGCCCACGGCGTCGGCGTAGTCGTGGAGGATCATGCGCATGAAGTAGGCCTTGGCGCCTTTGGAGCAGGGAGAACAGGGTCAGCTCGGGGGGGACGAAGAAGGAAACGGTAATTTCCGGGGGACTGACCTTTGACGGGCTGCTCCATCATGAAATCATGTTCGAGGCGCTGGACGTCGTCGGGCAGGATGCCGCTCGTCTTGGACAGCTGGATAACCTCGGGTCGGTCCTCGAGGACGCAGGTGGCGGGGGCTAGGGCAAGCTTGTGGGTGTCGAGGATCCTCTTCAGCACCGCGCCGTGGCCGCCGCCGACATCGACGAGCTGGACGCGCTTCTCCGCTGCCTGCTCTGGCGTGTTTCGCAAGGAATCAAAGTCGAAGTGGCCGACGACGGGGATGGCCAGGTCGATGCCCGCCATGCCCGTCTGGAAGGTCTGGAAGCGCTCCGGGTCCTGGCTCATGATGGCCCAGACGGGCGTGCCTTCTTGCTTGTGGTAGAAGGTGTAGGGGTTGTGAAGGGGATCGTCGGGCTCCCTGGCATGCTGCAGCTGACCCTTTTCGGCGAGGTAGTCGTCAAAGTTGTGCATCTTCTTGAACCACTCGTCGTACCTGCGCGGGATGGTGAGCGACCGGCCTTGGAGAGCTATCCATCGGCAGTCGGCCGAGAGGGGCTTACATGGCTAGAAAGAGATGGCCCGGGCCCGGCTCATCCAAGAGATAGGCCCGCGAGAACTTAGTGTGCATGTAGTCGCCCCCATCCTGGCGCGTCTGGTCGAGAAAGCCAGATGCAACTGTGCGCCAACAAGTCTGTCAGCGTTCTGTTGCCCAACTGAACAACTTACATGTCTGCGGCACCCGTGCAAGGTACGGAGTAGCTGTAAGGGCTTCCAGTGCGGGTGTGGCCTTGAGACAGGCGCCATGTGACGCACGTACCGAGGACTCGGGTCATCCGCTCTGCAGGTTCCCGCTGTTAATGCAGCCCCGTCACGACCAAGGACCAACAGCATGCGCTGACGGGAGCCCCAACATACCTAAAAGGGAATCTTGAACTCCCGTCTCGCGGGACAGGTCTTCGAGGGAGATGGACCCTTCTCGCGGAATGGCGTCGAGAACCTTGAGCTTGATGAAGGTGCGGATGGTGATGAGTTCGGCAATCTAATGCGCATCGGCACAGCGTCGATTAGCATGGTACCCGTCTCGTCTCTCTACATGGCCATTTGCCTCTCGCGAAACAACCGCGTACGCAGGGGCGAGGGAGCAGTGACAGGCAAGGCAATGCGGCAGCGTACATTGAGGCCATGGTAGTTTGGCATCATGTCCGGCGACACGACGGAGCGGATCAGGCTCTTTGCGCGCGCGATGACCTCGACCCGCGAGGCATATCCGGCGAGGTCGGGGGCGTCCGAGTACGACTTGGCGGCCTCGGCCAGGTCATTGAGGGCCTCGTCGACCTGGAGCTTGGTTGGGAGGGCCGCCGCCATGTGGGAAGAGGCTCGCAGTTGGAAGCGGACAAATGAGGACGAGGCCGCGGGCGAGGGTGACGAGTATGCGTTGCCGGGGAGGTCGAGAACGACGACTTGCAGGTTCAGGACTACCTGAGTCCTGACCGACATTCTGCGCCGCAGGTCGAGCGAGGGCGCACTCGCACATGGGCATTCAGCTAGCATGCGAGGAGTGGGTCACGACTCACGACTTCCATGATCATCCGGCGAACCGTCCCCCGCAAGCTCATCACGGAGTCCCGGGACTGCGATTGCCGCCAAGGCCGCGGGATTGCACAAGCAAGGTACAGGTATACGAGTAGAGCAGTTGCGCGAAGGGAGCAGTTTACACTCGTACGAGTATTGCAACCGATATTGCAACCGCGGCGTAACCCATATTCAGAACCTCGCAGTCCACGGCGAGTCTGGGCAAAAGTTGGCAGAACTGGCATGACAGGTCACGTCGCAGCGCATGCCGGGTATCCTTGGTTCCCGGATGCACGAGGTGTCCCGCCAGAATCGGCTCGTATGTTTGACCACATGTGGGAAGAGGCAGGGATTTGGCACGCCGGCCTTGTTGTCTCTTTGCTGCAGAACCTGCAGTGGCGCAGCTGCTTCCAATGGAAGCCGGGCGGGGAGCAGCGCCTTGGGGCTGGACCGAGTCGCCCAGGCTCGTTGACCTCGGACCTGATCTGCTGGTCTGCGGCAGCCAGGGCCCAGCGGCGTCTGCCCTCGTCTGTCTCGGCACGCGTGCGGACAGAAGCGTGCTGGCTGGCCACATATAGAACTGAGCCAAGTAGGTACGGATAGAGGTGGAGGATAGGTAAGGTAGAAAACGTCAACGGGAGGGGAGGGGCCTGGAGGGGCCTGGAGGGGCCTGGAGGGGCCTGGAGCCTGGGGGACCCGGGACGGGAAGGGGCCGCCACGCTCCCATGCTGCATGCATGGCTCGCCTCCTTGGTCGTACATAGCCGCATCAGCAAGTCGAAGCCCGCCTCTACCACGCCGCAATGCTACGGCGCAGGGCAGCAAGACCGATACTCGCAGCAGCAACGACATGGCGGCCCTGTGCCGCTGCGCCGCTGTGCTCGCCTCAAATCCCTCGCAGCGGCAGTCTGCCCAGGAGACCGTGAGCCGTCCGTCAAACACCACAAACTACTAAGTTAGATCGCCTGGTGGCGCCTGTTTAACCGCCGATTCATTCCGTCCCCTACATCCGCGTACCTGTGCCTGCGCCGGGGCAAGGAACATCGCCGGTTCAGCCTGCCATGGCCAGCCCACAACGCCAGCCGCCCGGGTCGCCATCGACGGCACCAACGGACCATATCGCGGAGCAGTCGCAGGTGAGACGAGAGGACGGGGGCGCCGAGGACGACCCGTTTGACGAGGCGGCGAGCGGCACCGCGCCCTCGACAAGGATAGAGCCCGACTCCTCGACCGACGACGAGGGCTACGCCGAGTCGACGTCCACCAGCTACGTGACGTCGCTGGCCTCGGACATCCGCAGGGGCGTCGAGGAGAACGGGAGGGTGTACGCCGCCTATGGCATCCACAAGCCGTGGGTGCCCGTCGATGAGCTAGAGGTACGTCGAGATCCAGCCGCTACCCTACCGGTGGCATGCTGACCGCCACGTCAGATGGATCGCAACGACCTGCAGCACTGCAAGTTCACCCTCCTCATGGACGACCGGCTCTTCATCGCGCCCATCGTCGACAACCCCCAGAGGATCCTCGATCTCGGCACGGGCTCGGGCATCTGGGCCATCGACGTGGCCGACCAGTTCCCCTCGGCCCAGGTCATCGGCGTCGACACGGCCCCCGTCCAGCCCAACGTGCTGCCCCCGAACCTCGTCTTCGAGGTCGACGACGTCGAGCACGACTGGCTCTGGGCCGAGTCGAGCTTCGACCTCATCCACGGCCGCGAGCTCATCATGGCCATCCGCGACTGGCCGCGCCTCGTGCGCCAGGCCCTCGACCACCTCAAGCCCGGCGGCTACCTCCAGCTCGCCGGCTCGTACCCCGACTTCCAATCCGACGACGGCACCCTGCCTGCCGGCTCTGCCTACGTCGAAATGGGCAGCATCTTCTTCGACATGTCGGAGCGCATCGGCGCCTCGGGCCGCGAGGTGCTCAAGTGGAAGCACTACCTCAAGCAGGCCGGCTTCGACGACATCCACGAGCGCCTCTTCAAGATCCCCACCAATCCCTGGCCGCGCGACCAGCGCCTCAAGAAGATTGGCGTCTTTGAGCTGAGCCACTTCCGCGACAACATTGCCAACGTCTTTGCGCGGGGGTACGAGCAGATCCTGCGCGGCGACCCGGCCTACTTTGAGGTGCTGCTGGCCCGCGCGCGAAAGGAGGTGCTGGACCGCCGCATGCACAGCTGGGTGCCGTAGTGAGTTTCTCCTTTCCTCCCCTGCCCCCTCGTGGCGTCGGTGCTGGGGCTCCTACCAGAAAGGTCTCGAGGCAGGATGGCTTTGATGGATTCTTACTAACACGGTCGCAGCTATGTCGTCTACGGGAGACGGCCAGACAGCTACAAGCCAACGGCTTGAGGGCCGCGCGTGGATCCCACGACGGGACGGAAACCCCAAAGAAACCCCGAGGCTGGCGGTGTTTTCATGCGCAGGGATTTTGGTTGGCGGCTAGCAGAGACTGTAAGCCGGGCGTCGCACGACACGACGGCCAGGCCGATGCTCGAGACTTTGACGTCGGGATGTGAGCTTCTGAAAATACGAGGGCAACCGGGGCGGCAAAATTTCCAGAATCGCGAGTAGCACATAGAAGCGCATGTGATGACCTGAGTTACCGAGTTGACGGCTCAGACTGAGACTTGGGCGTAAGACTCAAAACTCACAACCAGGCTTCGTTTAACATGACCGTGACTTCTACACGGGTCGACCAATCTGGAGGGTTGATGGGAGTGAGCTGCCGTTTACGCTATATGTCTTTGGCTATTGTATTAAAATCTATCAGGTGTGCCTGCGAACAACGCGATGATGATGATTATGATGCACCCTTCTCTCAACTCCAAGGCCCTGTCTATCGCCATGGCAATGGACCATCGCTCATCGTCTTCGTTCTCGGCAGGCATCGTAGGAAATGCACATTGGTTTCGTTACTCGTGTTGAAACAAACAGAAGCGAGGAAAATGTCGTCGGCTGTCCGGCTGGCCCGCGTCATTGCTACCTCGCGCTCCTTGACCTAAAGGACAGGTGCTTTGGACGTCGGATCCGCGATCTCTTACTTCTCCTCGAGCTCATCGACTCTTTGTCCGTCTCGCAGTCGCGGCCGAGCCAACGGGCCATGGCCTGCGTCGCTTCGCCGTACTCGACGCCGACGCTCTCCTTGGGAGCTATGAGAGGAGGCTTGTCCCACGCGTGCGCCTCGCCATCCACAACACGCATGGAGAAGGGTTTATGGTGAAACTGTAGTCTCTTGGCGAAGCGCACGCCCTCGGCGAGCAGCATGTCGTATTCGCATAGGCAAAGGTGAACGGGCGGCAGCTTCTTCAGAAATTCGTCTGGCATGAGACCGGGGGACAGCCGCGGGTCCGTACGCCGCTCCCGGGGAACGGGCGGGTAGCAATACGAAGCGTCGATGAGGTCCGTCATGCCGGGGGACAAGGTGAGCTCCGGTCGCGTGCACGTCTGACGCTTCTCAGGTCGCGAGATGGTGATGTCCAGGGTGGGGTAGAACAGGGTGAGGCCGGCTATCTCGGGCGGCGTCTCGGGCAGCTTGTAGTCCCAGCGGGAAGGGTCTTTTAGGACGGCCCAGCTCGAGAGAGCGAGAGTGGCACCGGCAGAGAAGCCCGTGAGAATCATGCGGTCCCTGTCGATGCCAAACTCGGCGGCACGTGCGGCGATCTGGAAGATGGCGTCGACGCAGTCCTCGATGGAGACGGGGAAGGGATAGCTCGGGGCCAGGCGGTAGTTGACGGTGAAGACAATGGCATCAAGATCGCCCATGACGGCCCCAGCCCAACGGGCGTCGTCGGTGCCCTGACCGAGGATCCATCCGCCGCCGTGCAGGTTGATGACGGCGGCACGAGGGCCGACGGATATCCTAGGCGGCACCCACACCTCGACCTTGATCTTCTGACGTCCCTTCCACTCTGACAGGGTGGAATCCAGCCAGATGTCTCGCGACGGCGACGGGGCCGCAGGGTCGGAGCGGTTGGCGATGCTGTAGCCGAAGATTGCGGCATAGCGGACTGCCGAGGCGCGGGCGTTGAGATACCATCGTGAGCTGGCCTCGAGAGGGTTCACGTAATCGGGCGTCTCGGCCGGGGCCGCCGAGCCGGGACCTGTCGCAGTGATGGCCTTGGTCAGAGCGGCGCTCGTGGCAGCGGCTACCGCCGAACCGGCCGTGTTGGTCGGGTGCAGTTGCTCCATGCGATGGCCGGAGTGCTCTCGTCGTGCTCCCTCCGCGCCGCAACCAGCGCAGGGAGGGGCCGGGGATTGGTCGGGCCCGGGCGGCGATGGACACGCAGACGGACAGACGATGGAGGCCGAGCCAAACAGGGGGCGGGCTCTCTGCCTTGTGGGGAGCAATCCGTACGAGCACCGCGCTGGCGACGGGCCAGATGGGGTACACTCGAAGCACAGAAGGAAGAGACGCCCTATCCGGACGCTGAACTCTGGGCAAACACGGCCAGACAGCTGGCTTGACGCCTTGAAAGAGTCAGCCGGACTATCGCCAACCAGTGAAGCGCAAAGGGCGAGAGTCCAGGGGAAGCTTCGTCTCGCGCAGTGGCCGGCCGTGGCCGGGAGCGGCGGAGGCAGGAGCCAGTCAGGTGGACGGAATTATGGGGGTTGCAGCTGAAGCAAAAGGCCGTGGAGCGCGCGGGACGGTAGATGTACGGACTACAAGTATGTGTGGAGGGCATCAAGGTCAGCGGATGGTGGTGCAGTGGTGATGAGGCTGGATGGCAAACGTGCTGGGGGGGGGGGGGCGCCTGAAGGGAGGAGTGCAGGTGGGTGAGGTTGCTTCCTGTGACACGCCGGCAGGACCGGACAGGCGGCAGCCACAGCCGCGGCTTCCGAGGCCCAAAGAGTGACGTCATGGTGGGGCCGCGCCACCGGGGACTCGGGGTTTACGAGTACTTCACGGAGTAGCACGGAGCAGGCGCCCTTCGGCACTTTGCGGTCGCTCGAGGTAGTCCTGCGCCTTTCATGTTTTTGGCGCCAGCGCTTACCTAAATCGATATGCCACTCCCGCCGTGCTTGGAAATCGAATCCAGGGCACTTTTCTCTTAAGCTTTTCGTCTAGCTTGTGCCGCCCGATGGCGGTCGGAGTACGCGGATTTAGAGCGCGGCCACCGACAACGATGTGAAACGGCTCTGCGCATGGCTGAGCAAGCAGGTCGTGAGTTTGTAAGGGCCCGTGGGAGGTAGCAATGGCGGAACGTCGTCCCCATCGGCGTCCTATCGCATGCCGAGCCAGCTTCATCCTGCCCGACTCCAGGGCGCCAGCGGAACCCACGGGCAGGCCGGCACGGACTCGACGGCACAGGACCCCGGATTTTCCTGCTTCTGGCCAATTCCATGCGTCCCAGCCCTACCCGTGATTTCCTTGTTATCTGTACGTGCCGGCCGAGGATAAATCATAAGAGGCGCAGCCCCCCGACCCTTCCCTATTCCGTGATTCTTTGTCCATCTAGACGTCCGATATCCGCCACCTCTTCTTCCTACATCACCTGTCTAAGACAGCGCCCAGCTCACCGGAGTTGGGGCATCAGTCATCACGGACGACCATCGATAGCTTCACCTTGAACGGCCAGGGTCGGTGTCGCTGCCGTTGACTAGCCGCCGACAAGAACATCATTATCAATTCATCAGCATCATCATCATCATCATCATCATCAGCATCATCAGCATCATCGTCGTCGTCGTCGTCGTCATCCAGACTGTTACACCACAGCGCAGCGCTGGGGCTGCTCCACTACGCCCACACCCCACCGAGAGAACTGGGCAGCGAGCAGGCAGCGCCTCCAGGTCGACGACGTCATGCAGGCCACCGCCGCGATAATGGCTTCAGCTTTTGGCCTGCCCCGCCGATCCCTGTCCCGGGCCAGGGAAGGCAGCCCTACCGGCACGGATACAGGCACAGGCTCGGATACAGGCAGAGGCACGGATAGCGGCACAGGCACAGGCACAGGCACAGGCGCGGCGGGCGGCGACGTCACCGGCCTTGGCAGGGCCGCCGACTCGTCCTCTTCGCCCTCATCAACACCGGCGCCCTCGACGCCCGCGACGCCCGTGACTCCCACCTCCTCGACTCCCACCTCCTCGGCCACGTTCCCGCTCCCGGCCCTCCACCACCGCAGCGCCTTCGTCAGCAGCACGCTCGCCAGGATGAACGACAGCGGCGTCGAGCTCGCCAAGGGCTCGGCCCGCTCCAGCATGGACCGCTCGACGGCGTCGCTCGACAGCGGCCGCACCAGCATGAGCGCCGACTGGCCGACGCACCCCTACGAGCTCAACACCATCCCCCAGCTCGACAAGCTGCCCCTGGGCACCGAGGTCAACTTCCGCGCCCGCATCTCCACGCAGCGCCAGCTCTCCCGCGCCCTCGACTTCCTGCTCTTCCGCGACCAGACGCACTCGGTCCAGGGCGTCCTCTCGCGCGAGCACATGGATATGGTCAAGTGGGTGCAGAAGATCCCCCCCGAGTCCCTCGTCCAGGTCAACGGCGTCCTCAAGGCGCCCCCGGAGCCCATCCGCTCCGCCACCCAGGCCTGCGTCGAGGTCCAGGTCGAGTCCATCCACGTCGTCGCCGCCGCCCACAACGCTCCCTTCACCACCTACAAGCCGCCCGAGACGCTGCGGAACCGCATGTCGTCGCGCATCCTCGACCTGCGCCACCCCTCCAACCAGGCCCTCTTCCGCATCCGCTCCCTCGTCGCCCGCAAGTTCCGCGAGACCCTCGACGCCCAGGCCTTTGTCGAGATCAACACCCCCAAGCTGCAGCCCGCCGCCACCGAGAGCGGCGCCGCCGTCTTCAAGGTCAACTACTTTGGCCGCAACGCCTTCCTGGCCCAGAGCCCCCAGCTGGCCAAGCAGATGTCCGTCTCGGCCGACTTTGGCCGCGTCTTCGAGGTCGGCCCCGTCTTCCGCGCCGAGAACTCAAACACCCACCGCCACCTGACCGAGTACACGGGCCTCGACATCGAGATGGCCATCGAGCACGACTATCACGAGGTCATCGACGTCATCGACGACTTCCTCAAGGCCGTCTTCAAGGCCGTCTACGAGATGCCCGAGGTCGCCGAGGTCCAGAAGCGATGGCCCAGCGGCGAGTTCAAGTACCTGGACGAGACGCTCATCCTCGACTTCAGGGAGGGCATCAGGATGCTCCGTGACGACGGCCGCGACGTCGAGGAGGAGGACCTCTCCACCCCCGACGAGATGCGCCTGGGACAGCTGGTGAGGGAAAAGTACGGCACCGACTACTACGTGCTGGACAGGTTCCCGGCCAACGCCCGCCCCTTTTACACGCACAGGGATCCCGAAGACCCCCGGTGGACGCGTTCGTTTGACATCTTCATCCGCGGACAGGAGATCTGCTCCGGCGGCCAGCGCATCCACGACGCCGAGGAGCTGCGCGCCAACATGCGGGACGCCGGCATGTCGGAGGAGGGCATGGAGGACTACATGGCGGCCTTCGACCTCGGCGCGCCCCCGCACGCCGGCGCCGGCCTCGGCCTGGAGCGCATCATCGCCTGGATGCTCGAGCTCGGCGACGTCCGATACGCCTCCCTGTTCCACCGCGACCCCAAGTCGCTCCCGGAGCGTGCGCCCGGCCTGACCCATCCCGAAGCCGACACGACCAAGCCGGACCCGGCGGGCGGGCCCCCCCGATCGAGAAGCTGATTGCCAACTACGGTGACGCGTCCAACACTTCGTGGCTCGACGACCGGTTCGACATCTGGCGCCACCCCAGCGGCGCCGCCGTGGGCTACGTCAAGCAGGACAAGTTCGCCATGATCACGGGCGACCCCCTGTGCGACAGGACCCAGTACAAGGAGGTGGTGTCTGCGTTTGTCAAATTCGTCATCTCCGAGCTCCGCCTCGTGCCCGTGTGGATGCTCGTCTCGTACGAGGTCCAGAAGATCCTCGCCCAGCAGATGGGCTGGCGCACGCTCTCGTGCACCGAGGAGCAGCGCGTCGACGCCAACAAGCACCACAACACCAACGGCGGCGGGCCCAAGGCCAGGCGGGTCGAGCGCGAGGGCGTCAAGATCCACGAGGTCAAGCCCGACGCCGACTTCATGAGGCGCGCCGACCCGGCTATCGAGAGCTGGAAGGCCAGCCGCAAGGGCAAGCAGATCCACATGACCGAGGTGCGGCCCTGGGTCGACACGGAGCACCGGCGGTACTTTGCGGCGGAGAAGGACGGCAAGGTCCTCGCCCTTGTCGTGCTGGCCAAGCTGTCCCCCAAGCACGGCTGGCAGGTCAAGTGGGCGCTCGACTTCCCGGGCTCCGTCAACGGCGCCATCGAGGTGCTCATTGAGTTCACGCTGTCGAGCGTGACCGGCCAGGTGACGTTTGGGGTCGGCGTGTCGGAGAAGCTGACCCCCGGCGAGCACCTGCACGGCATCCGCGCTCGGTTCCTCGCCACGACGTATAGCTCCATCGTGGACAGCCTCGGCCTGCGCCGCAAGGCTGGCTTCCGGAGCAAGTTTGGCGCCCTCGGCGAGGAGGTCTACATCTGCTACCCGAAGCACGGCGTCGGCCTGCGCGACCTGAACCAGATCATCAAGTTCTTCCAGGATTAGGGCGCCGCGCGCCACCGGAGCAACGGATCCGGTTCATTGGTTGGTTGGTTGGTTTTGGTTTTGGTTTTGTTTTCCGGTTTTCTCATCTCCAAATCTTGTTTCCGTCTTGTGGGGCTGTTTTCGCGATTGCACGAGATACCAGGGTGGACGGACTACGGAGTAGCGTTGCAAGATTCCTAGCGAGCAAGCAAGCAAGCATCGAGGTGGATATACGCAGTTACGCGCACGCATGATGACGAAGAGGATGATACACGCTGCGGTCGGGAATGATTTCTGTCGGTTGCATGGTCCTTAGATACCTCTATACACAGGCATTGGTGCTGGAGTAGAATTATGATTTATTTAGACATGTCTTGACTTTCAAGTGCCATGTGGTGGCGGACCCCGCCCATCCGGAGCTCAACATCCGCCACGGATAACTTGGATGACCCGTGGATCGACGGTTGTGTGCCTTGCTGCGAGACGCCTCAGCCGCGGCATGCCACGTGGAACGGGCTTTGGCATTGACGTCAACAGGTCGTATACCAACTGAAGATATGCACGTACAAGGGACCGGGCCAAAATAGGAAACCAGGGACCCAAACGTCATTTTACTAGAATTCGAGGCATTTCAGTCATCAAGAGGGAGTCATCTACTCACACGCCCCCTAAAACAGGGACGTTGGCGGGTGAGCTGCATCCTTGTCCTTTTCCGCCACCGGAGCACCTAGTCCGATGCTGCCCAAGCACCCGTCATCCTCAAATCAAGCCCGACGACACTCATCCGAGTACACGACAAAGCTGCAGTTTTCCTTCAGTCAAAAACGTCGGTGATGTAGCGCTCGTTGCGGTGCTTCTCAAACCACGCCGTGGCCTCCCCATCGCCCATGTCCTTGTTGTGCTTCGCGCTGCCGCTCTCCTTGACCATCTCGACGCAGACGGCCTCGACGGCCTTGCCGACGTCGCGGCTGCCGCACACGTAGATCTTGGCCCCGCGGTCCCACAGCTTGTAGACGTCCTGGCGGTCGTGCGACAGCCGGTGCTGCACGTACTTGCAGCCAAGCGACTTGTCGGCGGCCCGCGAGTACGCCCGGCGCACCTCGACAGCCCCAAGCTCCTCCCACCGCGCGAGCTCCGCGGCGTACAGGTCGTCCTGGTCCGGCGACCGGCAGCCGAAGAAGAGCAGCGCGGGGGCGACCTTCCGGCCCGCGCCAATCATGGCGGCCCGCTCCTGCATGAAGCCGCGGAAGGGCGCCATGCCGGACCCGGCCGCGACGCAAATCAACGGCGTGTTCTCGGCGTCGCTCGGCAGGTGGAACGACTGGGACGGCCGCACGGCCACGTGGAGCCGCTCACCGGGGCCGAGGCTGGACAGGAAGCTGGACGCGACGCCGACATGGGGGCCCTGGCCGGACAAGGCTGGCTGCTCCAGGACCGAGTATGTGAGCGTCAGCTTTGTCGGGTCGGCAAGGGGGGAAGAAGAGATGGAGCTGTACAGCAAGCACGTCGGTTAGTGAAACCCGCTTCTCTTCCGCCTATCCGTCTCTTGTTTTTGGAAAGCTTACTATTGGCGAACACGCATGGGCGGCAGCATGGCCAGGTACGAGCCGAACGGCAGGGCGACGGACGGGAACTGCTCGAGGAGATCGAGAATCGACCTCCGCTTGATGGTAACCTTGTCGTGGTAGTCTTCGCCGGCCAGCTGCTGGAGCTGCTTGACGACGGCCTCGTCTTGCGTTGCATCGGCCAATGCTTGGACATTCTGCGTCCCAAGTCAGTCGCCGACACTCAATTTCCCCCTTCTTGGAAGCCCGGTCATATTTGTAAATCTTGTACTTACCCTCTTGGTAGCCGGTTGGCTCAGCTCCACGTACGCGCTGAGAACATCTGCCGCGGAGATGGCCGTGTCGGTGGGCAAGGTTGTCGGTCGATCCGAGGTAATCTTCAGCGTGGCGTCCCAAGACAGACTGAACCGTCGGAACACGCGAGCCACCGTTTGCTTGGGGTTGAAGGGCAGAACGGCCAGGTAGTCGCCGGCCCTGTAGGTCATACCTGTGGGCAGCTGGATTTCGATGTGCTTCTTGGCAGAGCCGGCCTCTGTCAGCGTCCTGGCTGCAACGACCTGGGCCTCTTCCACATCCTGTCTGAGAGTCGTCTTGCGCGGAAGCGAAACCTCAACAGCGATGCCATCATTGCCGCCGTCGCTGCTGTCTTCTGTGCCGTACTTCTCTTGGAGGGCCGGCCAGAGAGACTCGTCCTCCCACGTCTCAAAGTCGCTGAACATGTCGCGCTCCGCAGCATCAGTCGTGGCCAGCGGCACGATGCGTTTGCCGCCGAGCTCATGCAGCTTCGAGTCAACGAGCTTGGGGATTCGGTGGAAGGTCTGAACCCAGTCGTGATGGCCACAGCCAAAGACGGCATACGACACGTCTTCCATCTCCTTGCCCTTGAGGCTCTCCATCCAGGCGACAAACAGGGCTGCGTTTGACGGGGGCTGGCCTTCGTACGAGGCCGTGATGATGACCACGGGGCGATCCTTGGGGACCTTCTGGTTGGCGGCATCAAGGGGCGCCACAGTGGTAGCCCTGAAGCCGTGGCGGGACGCATCGGCCGCCACCCTCTGGGCCAAGGCTTCGCAGGTGCCGCTGTTGGAGCCGTAGAAGACCGCCAGAGGCTTCCCCTGGGTGTTGGACGTGTGCGATGATGCCTTTCTGGACATGTCGTGGAGATGCTCCCCGGCGCCCTTGCCAGCGAGCTGGTGCTCAAGCTCCGTGGGGGTCATGCCGTGTCTCAGGCTGGCCCTCATGAAGAAGTCCTTGGGCTTGATGGTCAGGGTCTCCTGAATCTCGAGGTTGTAGTTGTGGTCGTCGAGGCTGAAGTTGAAGTTCTGGAAGAGCATGGCGATGGCGATGACGGCCTCCTGCCAAGCGAACGGTCGGCCGATGCAGCCCCTCTTGCCGTTGCCAAAGGGCTTCCAGCAGTTGGGGAACTCCTTGTTCAGGCGTGCAAAGCTGTCCTCTAGCATGCGCTCGGGCTTGAAATCGTGGGCGTCCTCGCCATAGACGACGGGGTCGAGGTGGGCTCTGGCGAGAAGGGCCGTGACGGGCTCACCCTTGCGCACGAGATACTTGCCGGCGAGGAGAGTATCCTCGTAGGGCTCGACGGTGAAGCCGGGGATGGTCGAGCTGATTCGCAGCGCCTCTCGAAGAACCTGTGGAATAAAGAATCAGCACTGAAGCAACCGAGTCGGGTCATAGCCGCTCGCATCCTCGACTTACAGCGGCAATGTATGGAAGCTTGGTGACATGGTCCACCGTGATTTTGCCGCGGCCAATGACCTGGTCCACCTCCTGCTGAACCTTTTGGTAGGCGCTGGGGTTCTTGAGGAGATAGTAGAACGTGAACGACAGCATGCCCGAAGTCGTCTCGTGGCCGGCAATGAGGAAGGTGATGAGCTGGTCAGTGATGTTGGAATCGCTCAGCTTCTCGCCCGTGGTCGGGTCGACGCCGTCGAGCATGGCGGACAGCAGGTCCTTGCGGTCGGTGGGGTTCTTCTTGCGTGCTTCGACAACCTCGTCGGCGGTTTTCCTCATGGTGGCAATGTCGTTGTAGAACTTTTCATTGGCGGCCCGGTAGAGGAAGTTGGGGGCGAACGAGGGCCTCTTGTTGCGCCTGCTGCTCTCCGAGAGGAAGTCGCCCATGGCCTGGATGAAGGGGTGCATCTGCTCGTGGTAGTACGAGTTGAAACGGAAGTCCATGGCGCACAGCGCCAGGGTGTCGAGGGCCATGCGGGTGAAGTCGTCCGAGACACTGATGGGGGTCTGGGCGCCGTGGCGGGCAAACTTCATGGCGAGCTGGCTTGCAATGTCGTGCATCTCGTCGAACATGCCGCGGATGGAAAGGGGCCCAAAGGCGGGGATGAGAACGCGATGGGCCTTGCCCCAGTTTGGCTCGTCGTCGTGTGCCTACATGACGGTCAGCATCTGGCCCGTTGAGAGAGGCAATTGCAGGGAACGTAGACTTACAGTGAACAGGCCATCGTGGACACCTTCGCGAACGATCTATCGTCGAGTAAGCCGGATTGTCCTGAAGCAAGCGTCCAGCTTTTGCCCTGGCCATTGCTCACCCTCAGAACGGACGCCAACGACTTGTGGAATCGCTTCTCGTCACAAATTTCGTTGACGAGCTCGTTGGTGGTAACAAAGACCACCGGCCGGGTCCCGAGGTGGAGTCTGAAGATGGAGCCTAGGCAATATTTGTTTAGGCCGGGTTCATGGCAGAATCACGATTCCGTGTAAACGGGCTGCGTACCGTACGTGTCTGCGAGTCGAAGGATGTCTTTGAGCGGGCTGGTGGTAAACTCTGCAAGGTTGCCGAGCAGGGGCAGGCCCGGGGGCTCTGGGATGGGGACGGCTTCGGCCATCGGCGCTGTCTAGGTATGCAACGCTGGTCTGGCTGGAGGTCCGTTAGCCGAGGCGTCAGGTTGCAATAAGTTGGGCTCCTGTTCAGGCTGAGATGCAGTGAAAGGACGGGGGGGCATCCAGGTGTTCGGGGTTGAGGAGGGGTCCTGGGGTACCAAGCTTGCTAGGCAGGAGCCATCTCGAGATGTGTGTGGGGTTGGACGAAGTACCTTAGGAGATGACGTCTGGAAGGGGAGGCCGGCGACGAGACGGGACCTACCGGCGCGATGCTATGAGGGCAGCAGCTGCGAGGACAGGGGAAAAAGGTTTGAACGAGTCTCCAAGGGTTGGTGTACGCAGAGCTGGCTGGGACGGTTCCGTCTCTTCAACGGCGGCGCCCGCGTCCCATTTAAATACGATCCAGCCTTCGGGATGAAGATCAGAGTGGCGCCGGCACCGAGGGGCCCAGGGACGCCCGGGGACCCATGGGGCGCCCGGGGCCCCGTTTCGAGTCTTTCGACCATGCCGTCACCGATGTATGCCGCGCCTCGCCCGTCGCCAGCTCGTCTGCGGATGCACGCCCGACGATGCAGGCTAGACTCTCGGCGACACGGCGACACGGCGACACGGCATCTTCTGCACGCCATGGGGGGGTCCGGTTGGTGGGCTGGAGTCGGCGCCGGCAGAACTCCAGACGCGGTCGGCGGCGCGCACCAATGGCAGGAGCCCGACCCGCCGATGACCATCTGCAACGCCCCATTCGTTGCTTCCGTCTTGATTCTCGATGCATCCGTCCAGCGTCTCGTCGAGAGCTTTTCCCTCACCTTCCCCTTCTCCCCTGGGCTGGCTTCGTCCCCTCTACGAGTAGCCCCGAGCGCTATTCTTAGGTAGCTGGCGCAGGACGCAACGGGTACTTCGTAGAGCACCTAATCTTGCGTCCGTCGCGGCCATGGAAGACGCTGCCCGCCTGCCCCCGGCCGCCGCGCCATCGTTGGTGGATTCATCGGCGGTGGATTCCTCGGTGCGGGATTCGCGCAGCCAACCCCGGCAACTTCAAAATCCCCTTACCCTGGTCCGCACACAAAGTTACCTTACTTAAGGTACGCGGCCAGCCGCAGCAGGGCAGCCCCGGAGTCCGGACTTTACATGCAGCGTTGGGCAACGAGCAAACGAGCAGGGTTCGGGGAAATGCACGCCATCGTTGAGCGTCCCACCTCCCTCAAACCGATTAACTTAGTGGGCTGCCCAACATCATGCCTCGGTCGTGTCCACTGTCGGCGATGCCGTCCACCTGCCGGGAGACTGGAATCTCGGCAAGCCAGTAGTGTCGTGACTCTGCACAGCCAAATTCGACGAGGCGGCACGGTCCGGCCCCAGGTCGGTCTCCTGATGCCACACTCACACGTATCCCGGTTCCACTCTGCCGACTTCCACTTGCAGTGTTGTCAATAGCATCCGCGGCTCTCCTCCCCCATGCCTTTGGGTGCTGCGCAATCGCCAATTTCCAGCTGCAGTCTTGTTCCACAAGCGTTGCCTCTGCGTGTAAAGAAACACATGCGTCGCCATCATCAGTCCGTACCGTTGATATTGACTACCATTCGCCCAACTCCTGTTCATGTCGCTACTGTCGCTGCATCATTGCTAAACAAGAAGCGACGGGAGCCTACTTCCAACATTCTTCTACCTTTACTCAAGACACAAAACGCCGCAAAACCCTCTTGCATTTTGCCCCCGCATCCCGCCGCCTCCTGCGCAGTTGGAAGAGACCCTGCCGCTGCAGCGTCGAGACATGCTCGCCTCCCTTCAACCGCGAGTAGGCTTTGGCCCGTGGCATGGCCTGAATCGTGGCCGGAACCCCCGAATCCTCTCAATCGGGTATCTCAAGTTGTCCTTGCGCTTCGTCTGTTGCCGAAGCAATCCAAGCGGCACCGCTTTCATGCCGCTAATCCGTCGTAATCTAAGCAAGCACGTCGTTTCATGCATCAGTCCATCATCACACAACCATCCGTGTGCAGATGCCGCTGTCCAACTCGCATTCCATGCCATGGTCATCTATCTCCCGTGGGTATCGCTATTGTCTCCTTTCTGGCCCTTCCCGCATCACCTGGCCTAGGTACTCGCCGCGGTCGAGCTGCCCCGGGGCTTCAACAGCCGTCTGGTCCAACTGAGAAGAGGGTAGCCCTAGCGCCGTCTCTCGTCGCGAGACGAGCCCTGATTGGACCCGCCACCTCCGGAGAATCGGTCGCGCAGCCAGCTTATGGGTCCCTGACCCGTCTGTCGACCGGAACCTCCATCGGCTTGTCCGCGTCTGCTGCTCTCCGATGGACTCCTCTGCCTCATTCGAGCCCCGTACTCCTCCGATGCCGCCTCTCTAGGGCTCGTCGGAGAAATCGAGGTCCGTCGCTGAAGTCGCGAGGTGTCGTAGTTGTATTGCGACGGCGTCCCTCGCCCACGCTGAAGGTCCCTCTCTGACTGAATCGCTGAGATTGTCCGCAACGCGTCATCGAGCCGGTTGGGCCCGGCGCCAGGAATCGGTCGAGCCGCGCCGCCGGTTGATGAACCCGCTGATACCCCGTTACGTCTGCCAAAGGTCCCGTTAAAGCTTCCACTGAGGTTTCCTCTGAAGACTCCGGGCGACCCAGGCACCCCGCTGCCAGGGCCAGAGGACGGAGGGTTGCCGAGACCAGGCCCCGGTCTCGAGCCGGCCGTGTCCGAAGTGCCATCGCCGCCGGTGTCGTTGCTGCTGTTTCCGTTGTCACTTCTCTTCTCGACAGGGGTCCTGCAAATGGGGCACGTGTTGTGCTCCTTCAACCACAAGACGACGCAGTCCTCGTGAAACCAATGCTTGCAGGATAGAAACACGGCCTTGTCGCCAATCTTCATTTCGTCGATGCAAATCGTGCACTCTGTCTTGCCTTCACCCTGGAGCATCTCTTTATCGACGGCTCTGCGGTCAAGGGTCTGGAGCGCTGCGTCAGAAGCCGGTGGTGCCGCATTCGACTGGGGATTGGCTTCCATCAGCTGCGTTATGATCCGGTCCAGTGCTTCTTGCGAGTACACGGCATCCCCCGCCATGGCATTCGCCGGACTGAACAGGCTCAATATCTCCTGCAAGCCTCTAGCAAAGTTGGGAGGTGGTCCGGGCGTCTGATTATCGCCCTGTGGCGGACCGATGTCTCTGAGGACGTCGGAGAAGATGCTGTACAGCGAGTCAGTTACCACTCTCCGGGGCACAAGGTGACGCCGCCGTATGTACTCCTCGCGGCGTCCAAGAGATGGGACCTACGCTTGAAAGGGGTCTCCAAAGCCGTCGTTGCGGGGATGCGCATGGCCATGTTCCAC
Organism: Tolypocladium inflatum; assembly: GCA_003945565.1. Lineage (NCBI taxonomy): Eukaryota > Fungi > Ascomycota > Sordariomycetes > Hypocreales > Ophiocordycipitaceae > Tolypocladium > Tolypocladium inflatum. Next base: position 2,841,402 of record QEPE01000009.1, on the reverse strand, counting down.
ATGTTGTCGGCCTGGCGCAGGACCGGAAAAGATAGTAACAGAGGCAGTTCCGCCGCCCATAGTGCCTGTGGCGATCGTCGTACGATGAACGTGAGGCCACGGGGGAGGGACGTTTCCACCCCGACCCGTCGGCTGTTGGCCGTCCGCCGTCGGTCGTGGTTGGCCAAAATGCTCCAGCATCTCGTAGAACCGATTTAGTACGGGTTCTACTCCGGGGTCGTGAGGCTGTCCAGAGCCATCCCTGACGCTGCGGCGGTGAACGAAGCCATGAGGCCCGACGTGCTCCTCTATATCGGCCTCTTCGGGGTCCGAGTATTCTTCGTAGCGCGACGCTCCTATGCCCGAAGAAGACGGCGCCAGAGAGACTTGGTCCTGCTCGCGAGGGTCGCTGTCAGGGTCCACCTGAGATACAGTCAGCAGCTGAGTTCAAGACGGCGACGAGAGTCTAGGGGCAACGGAGTCTGGGGGGTAACATGCAATTTCTGTGATGTCGCTGTGGCACTCCGGGCAGGTCAGGCCATGCTCGTCTCGATACCATTCATGGGAGCAGGCATGGCAGTAGACGACGTCGCGGTCTCCGGTGGCGTCGAGCTGTCGACCATCATGGCTGCTGGAGGCCATCTGAGCCTGTCTGTTTTGGTATGCGGTTAGGGCGCCGAGTCCGAGGCCAATAGCGAGGCCCGCAACCCGGATCGCACGGAACGCCAGAGTGCGTGAGGTTGAAGATGTTGCTTCGATGATATTAAGCGTCAAGACCACGACAAGGCCACCAGGTTAGGGCAGGCTTCTTCAAAGACCTTGTTATTCGCAGGCTTTTCCAGGAGGAATGAAGGTGTGTCGTAGAACAAGCGCAGCAGCTGACAGCGAGGAGCCTTCAGCTGTAGGGTTCGGTTGGGTGGCGTCGGCCTGTGCAGGAACCAAGTCGCCGTCAGCCCAGCAGGGGCGGTGTAGCTACTGATTAACAATATCAGCAATGATGAGCCGAAGAGGGCGATGGACAGAGAATCACGGCTCACCGGTGGCGCCAGACCTAACAAAGGATATTTTGCAAACGCGCCTCGCGTCACGCTTGCATCGGGGTTGGGCGGGAGCCTCGCTCTCCAAGCACGCGCTCGCAACGCACCAGTCACAGCGACAGCTCTCCTTTGTCGGCGCTCGGGGGTTTGCGTTGGCCACTCACGCAGCCCCAAATCAGTAACCAGACCAGTCCGTGGAAGAAACAAGAAAGGCGAAGAAGCGCTAGAAGATGAATCACAGGCGAGGCACCGTGGTGTTGGTGGGAGGTTGAGTGCCGATGGCGGGGTGGCGGGAGTGGAGGACTGGATGGAGGTGACGTTTGTCAGCGTATTTATAGCGCCAGAAAGCGGGCCCGTCTAATGCTAGTATACCTCACGATAATGGGATAACGAGGCATCTAGAAAGAGGCTAACTTTAATGTATATTTATTGCCCTGGTGCAAGCTTTATTTACGTAGGTATGGCGAGGTTTTTGCTAGACTTGCCTGCGTATCTGCGCTGTAGAATTCCCCGCCGCCCCCCACTACCTTCCCGCTGCTTCACGGACTTCCAGGACCATCCACACACTAAGGTACTTCGTACCCTTCCCCTGGTATCCCCGTCGGTATGCTCGAGCCAACAAGCCTCTCATGCGTGCGACGACGCCACGCTCGTGGTACGACATTTATCTACGCGCATCGGGGAGTACCGAATACAACGCCGTCCTGACAGGCACGACACATGAAGGCAAACGCCATGTGATCCATCGCAAGGTGTATTGAACCAGCCCAGCCATCCTGAGTGCAAGGCGCCAGGGACTGGAACAGAGGAGTTTGGTGCTACAGCAGCGTTTTGCAGAACGGGCAGTGGGACTCAATTCGCTCGTGTTTGCTTGGCCCTGGACGTCGTCGAGGAGTGGTAGGTTGGTAGGGTCAGCTTGGTCAAGGGGTCGTGAAGATCTTGTGCCGATCCCGTGAGTCGAGTCTGCCTGGCGAGCCCAAGGGTCTGCGGGCGTGATGTGAAGAGGCTGTGTGGCGATGCGATTTGGCTGGCCCGCGGCCGGACCTGTTGGGCTGAACGTCAGCGTGTATCAATACGCGAAATCGCAACTCTCAGCACAGTCGGGGCCATTCAACCCGCTACCAAAGTGCCAAGCTCTAGCGTCACGCAGTCTGGCAACATCATCGTTGCCAGCTCTGGTTGAGTGGTCCCATGTGTCCTCGGTTGGGTCGGATGATTGCGCTCCGGAAGCTCACGGGGTCTGTTTTAGGTAAATGGCCACCCGCAAAGCTTGATGATGGAGAATGCTGCAAGATCCCGCTCGCCCCTTGAATAGTTGTCCTTGTTCACGACTGCCTGTGGCTGGCACTGGCAGAAGGACGGCCGCGGTAGAGATGTCGCTTCGCAAAGGCATGTTGCCGGCAAGAAGCGGCAGCCACCGGAAGAGCTGCTCGTTGTGCCGCATGGATTGAAAAGCAACGACGTGGCATGCACAGATACCGTAGTTGATGGTGGATTTGATCAAAATTTGTACACGAGCGGTTCCCACACCGTCTATCATTCGTTCGCTCCTTTCGATTGCTCCGCCTTCAACCGGTCCTCCTTGTCCCACTGGATCAATTGCTTCGACCAGCTGCGTATATCGTCAGCAAACATGTTCGTGCACGCCAGACTGATGCGCCGCGCACGTACTATCGGCTGGGGTGCCACTCCCATGACTCCGGCTTGCGCGCCCAGGTTTCCCGCTCGGCGCTGAACTTCCAGGTGACAGCCACGATGCCGAACATGATGGCGCCCGCGATGAGCGTGTTCCCCCTCCAGTTCGCAGGCTGGGCATACCAACCACCGGCCGGCGACCACACGTGCTTGGGGTACCTTTTCGGGGGCAGGTCAGGACGTGATCAGGCATTCGAGGCGGCGTCGTCGTCGCCGAGGTCACTCACGGGATTTTTCCACCACCGCCCTGGGAAGGGGTTAGCCAGCGCACGGACGGGCATCGCAGGGCAACTCACCATTTTGATTGAACTGCCGACGGATGTGAGGAAGTTGTCGGTTGCGCAATTGCGTCTCGCGATGGGTGATTCTATCAAACACTCCAGCCGTAGCAAGTCGAGGTTAGCAGGGCCTAGGCAGAAGTCGCCCGGGCCGAGGATGTTCCGCAGCTAGCACCAGGCTGCGCCGGAGACCCTCCTGTGGTCAGCGCTCACACGACCCGGCGCATCGACGCAGAACTTTTTTCCGCGACGGAAGACACGCCAGGCCATCGGCATCTCCACGACCTCGCCCTCGCCGCCCCATTCCGCTCCTGCTCGATCATACCCAGACGTGGGCTCTGGTCCGAGGGAACTTTTTTGTTGGCCTCATGAAGAGGTTACGGCTGGCACGATGGAGCGGGCAATTGCTCCAAGCTCGCCCCGGAGCTGCCACCGTTGCTGTTAGACAACCCTTTCTCCACGCAGCACGCTGTCAGTCATCGTCGGCAACAGCAGCCGTGCCAGACCTCGCCGACGAGCTCGCCATCGAGCAAGAGACCCGGAGACCTCTCCCTTCACCTCCCCACCAACGAGCCGCCGACTCCGCAAAGCTCGCCGCCTTGCACGCCAGGTTATCCCTCTCCAAGAAGCTCCCCCTGCAGACCCTGGCGCGGGCTCTCATCACCCAATCCGCCGACCCGAACGCCAACTTCAACAACTCGAATCTCGCGTTCCTCGGAAGCACAATCATCAACTACCACGTCCTCGAGTACCTCGTGTGCAAGTGGCCGCGCCTGCCCATGGCCATCCTGTACGAGGCCCTGAGGGCGTACGCCGGCCCGGAGTCGCTTCAGCAGATTGCCCGCCGGTGGGGCGTGGAATCGGCGGCGGCGCCCGGCGAGGAGGTCGACCCTGGCCTGCTGCAATGGAGAGCAGGTGGCGAGCAGGTGGTCAGCACGCGGTGGGGATACGTTCGCTCCGAGGCGGAGCGGAATGCGTCGTACCGCCGCGGACTCAGCAGCCGGGTCGTCCTGGATGACGACTTCGGCGAGACGGTGAAGCAGCCCAGCCAAGAGGAGGAAGGGACTCAGCACCTGCAGGACGACGCCTTCGGATCCTTTGTCCAAGCCGTCGTTGGCTCGATTTACACCCACTGCGGTCGCGAGGCGGCCAAGTCATTTGTCACATCGCACATCTTGTCGCGGCAAATCGACCCCTCGACGCTCTTCGAGTTCAAGCTGCCGACGCGTGAGCTCGCCATGCTGTGCGCGCGGGAGGGCTTCGAGTCGCCGCTCGCCCGCCTGGAAAGTGAGACCGGCCGGCTATCACGGACGCCCGTCTACGTGGTCGGCATCTATAGCGGCAAGGAGAAGCTGGGAGAAGGCGCGGGGCCGAGCCTTGACATTGCGCGGCGGAAGGCCTCGATGGCTTCGTTGAAGGCGTGGTATCTGTACAGCCCCGGGAACAAGGTGCGCGTGCCGAGCGACATGATGGAAGAGGGAGCCAAACCCTGGAAGGCACCACACATTGATGTTGGCGAGATCATCTGAAGAGGGGAAGATTTGCACCCCGCCGTCTTGCAAGTGTAGCGAGTGTACGAGGCACGATTGAGAGGTGTATTTCCAAGGGCTTGGGGGCTGCAAAAGGCCACTGTATATTAAAATACTCTTGTAGAACAAACAAATCAGACTCCACGAGGAAGAGTTGAACAACACCAGGAAGCTCAAGTATGATCGTTTGACAATAGAACACCACGTCCCGGTTGAGCGCCTCTACATATCCAAGTCGCTCTTACTAGTCGACATACACATCAGCTGAACTGGTCTCCCTGTCCAAGCAGAGCCTTCTCTCCATGCCTCTCCATCCTGTGGTATCTTTCCTGCTCCAGTTGCTTCTCGGCCTGCTCGCGGAGCTGCTTCTTGCGCTCGTAGACGGCACGCACGGTCGACTTGATCTGCTCCTTGCCCTCGTCGTAGTTGGCCCGCGCGAGGCGCACGACGCTGTCTATCTGCTCGGGCGTGTAGACGAAGTTCCAGGTGCTGAGGAACTCGGTCGTGCCGGGCGAGACCCCGGGCACCTTTTCGTTGGAGATGAAGGGGAGGTATACGACGGCGATGCCGGCCTGGGGCTCCATCAGCTTGAACGTGTCGGCACCGCTGATGATCTTTGAGGGGGGCGGGGGCTCCGAGGAGCGCTCCTGGGTGGTGCCGACCCAGACGGTGCAGTGGCCCAGGTCACCCGCTTCCTCGTCCCCTGGCGCAAACTCGGCCTCTGCGTCTCCGCCAGAGGTGTCCTTGGCCTTGTCTCCGGCTTGTTGGCGAAGAGCCTCTTGATCGGCCTTGGCTTCCTCCACCTTCTGCTCCGCCTCGCGTGCCGTGTCGGCCCGAGCATCGGCAAGCTCGCGGGCCGTCTGCTTGACCGACTCCCCAGGCTTCGGCCATCCGATCCCAACGGGCCATCCCGTGATGCCGCGCTGACGGGCATAGCCGTCCACAACGGAGAGCCAATTGTCGGTCTTGACATCGGCAGAGGCGTCGAACGCGATGAGAACATCCACGTCTCGACCAGGGCGCAGGAGGGGGTAGATGGGCAGGTTGTTTGACATTCCCGCATCCATCAGCTGGACGTACTCCTGTTCGTAGATGCTCTTGGGCGCCGTCTTGGGCAGCTTGCCGTACATGTGATACGCAAAGTTTGGGATCTTGGCCGGGTCGATGGGATGGACTTTGCTCAGGTCGTCGTCTCGGCCAGAGACCATCTCGTCGATAGTGCCGAATCCAGTCAAGCTTTTGACGAGCGGTCTGATTTCGCGGTAATAGTGGCTGAGGGTAGCGCAGAACGCACTCCCGAAGATGCCCATCAGGAGAGGCACCCGTATCTCGGGCAGGTGAAAGCCGTGCTCGGGCGGCGTGTCCTTGCCGTCCTCGAACTTTCTGCCCATGGCCCATGTCGGAATGCCGGCGCCGAATTCCTCACAGAAGAACTCGTATGGTGTGATTTCATACCATTGAAACCAGGCTTCTTGCCTGGCCTTTTCCTTTGCCGCCTCAGACGGGGCGGCGCCATCCTTATCCATACCTGGGATCTCGTGCCGCACGGCGGTGTAGATGGGCATTGGGCATTGTCCCAGCTTAACGTACTCGCGCTGGTTCGAGAGCTTGAAGTCCCGATCGTCGACCCCGAGCTCGCCCTTGGGCACGAGGTATCGCGCGCCTAGCAAGACGCCATAAATGTCAACCAGGCCGAAGTCCGCCTTGGGGTCTCCCTTGAGCTTTTCCACCAGCCCACTCAGAAGATATTTGCTCGTCGGCAGGGATATAAGGGAGTGGAACGCAACGGGCGGGTACGCAATGTGCGTGGAGGCCCGGGATTTCAGATGTTCGAGAAGAGCGCTGATGCTCCCCTTTGTGAAGGATGAGAGGTAGAGGGTCTGGAGCCAGCAGGAGCCGCTCACGCCTGACGTGTATGTCACACAGTCGAACAGGCCGTCCTCCTCGGTCGCAAGCAGAGATCCAGTGCCGGCAACCAGCGCCCGCAGGCCACCGCCAGAGCCACACATGGCAATGGTCGGGACGTCGTCGGGATGAATATCCTCTTCTTCCATGCCAAGGTACTTTGCCAAGGCGACCCTTGCTACCCTCCGTCGCCTCGCCAGGTATTCCTTCTCCTCATCACAGAGGTCGTTGGATACCCGCACCTGCGCGGTGTATCGGATTTCCGGGTTGATGAGGGGATCGTGGGCTTCCTGCCAGATCTCATCGGCGAGAGAGCCGGGCGACATGGAGAGCTCCCGCTGAAGCTTCCTCGTGTACCCGGGGAGGAGCTTCGACCACTCCGGGAGGATGTAGCCAACGAGTTTATCTGAGAGATCGGACCACTCAAGGTCCGTCATCAGAGACAGGGACTCGAACCGACGGGAAAAGCTGTCCCACGCAGACTGGTCGCTCGTCTGCTCGTCGACACCGCCCTGGCCATCCTCGTCATCCTCGGCAGCCTCGTCGGATGCCTCACCAGGGCGTCTCCTCCTGCTGCCGACTTTGCTGGAGAGCTCCGCAAAGTCGTCTGACGGGTACAGCCACCATATGAAGAGCCCGCCGGTGATGATGGCCACCGGCAACGTTGAGCTGTGCGGATCCGTCGCGCGACTCCTGCCGGCCCCTGTGAAGTATCCATGCCGCAGCTGTTTCGACAGCGGCGAGGTCGCGCGTCTGGCGGCTCTCAGCCTCGCGCCGAGGGCCGCTGCTGCGACAGAAAACCTGCGCAGGTGTTTCATTGTCGTCGAGATGCCGCGCCCGGCTTACAGCGTCATGCGACAAGCAGCTACAGCTGTGGTCGTCAGCCCGTCACTGTGCGGCAAGACGCTGACGGAATCAACGAACAAAGCACTAGAGGCAGCTCGTTGGCGATTCGCTTATGTCATTCGGGCTTTTATGTAGGAAGGCTTCGACGGCAGTTATGAAGCGTTGTAACCTGCTGGGCTGTCGATGAGCCGGTACCAGGCCGATCTAGGCCAAGTTCCGGGCTGGAGAGTATCGACACAAGCAGCGCCGCTCACAGGTGAAATCGACACTGCAATCCTTCCATCGGGTCCATTAGTTACCTAGCTGCTGATCGGTTGCGTCTAGACCCAGATGACTCCCTTACGTATTGATTGGCTACATCCCAAGCCGGGGCTCCAAGAAACAGATGCGGCCAAGCCACTGGGTGCAAATCGCTGCATCTGGGCATCCATGAGCTTGACTTGCTTGAGTTCCTGCAGGTGGTCCGCTGTGGCTCACCCGTCAGCGCATGCTCCAGCAGGTTAATCCACTGAGGGCCGTTGGGTACCTGGCCGGGCATGCAACCGCCTGCTGCACCAAAGTACCGCCAGGTGGGGTGCTGGAGAATGGTGGGGCCAGCCACGGGCGGTGAGTCCACTGAGATTTTCTAACCATTTTCCGTCGCGGCAGAATCTACCGTCTTTTTTCATCCGCATCACGCCAAATGCACCCTTGAATTGACCGATTTGCGTCTTTGAGACCCATGGTTCGATAGAGAACGTCGCTGCCTACAGGTAAGATATGATGCATCACTCGGCTGGCGACCGGGGTCAGAAGCCCGTTGGCGCTTCACCGGTGACTCCCGTCTTGTCCCAGCCCCGCCACCTCTGTTATTCTTGTGGCAGCTGCTCATTCTTTTCGCCAACCCAGTGCTTCTCAACCTCGCATTTCAACCCACAAACGAGTGTCGCGCCATCGCAAGCACTATTCGACGTCGAAATTGCTGTGCGACGTCAGAATGAGCGAGACGGACGCCGCGACCAAGCCTGCGGAGGCTGCCCAGGCCCCTCAGGCCGTGGAGGAGCAGCCCCAGGCCGTGGAGGAGCAGCCTCAGGCCGTGGAGGAGAAGCCCGAGCCCGAAGAGGAGAAGCCGGCCACGAATGAAGATGGCACCAAGCTTCTCAAGACGACCGCCAAGATCGACCACGACAACCACCGCAAAAACGTCAAGTTCGATCCCAGCACCCGCGAGGTGACGGATGACCCTGAGATCATTCGCAAGCAGGTAATAATACCTGCCAGCGATACGCACGATGAACTCGTGGCTAACAGTGCTTGACGCAAAGGTTGAGTTTTACTTCGGAGACTGGAATTTCCCCCAGGATAAGTTCATGTGGGAAACCTGCGAAGGAACCTCAAACAAGCCCATGGCCATCGCCAAAATCCACTCCTTCAAGCGCATGCGCGTCTTCCAGCCCTACAGCTCTGTGGTTGCGGCCCTGCGTGACAGCCAGGTCCTCGAGGTGTCAGGGGAAGAAGGTGAGGAGGTGGTCAAACGCAAGGTGCCCTACAAGCCGATGGGCGAAAATAGAATCAAGGTCGAGGCCGCCACTGTCTACGTCAAGGGCTTCGGCGACGAGAACCCCGACACGCAGTTCGACCTCGAGAGCTTCTTCGCCAAGTTTGGCGATATCGAGGGCCTCAAGTTGCGTCGCACAAACGAGGGGCTCTTCAAGGGTTCCGTCTTCGCCACTTTCCCGGATGAGGAGGCTGCCAAGAAGTTCATCGAGACGGACCCGGCGCCTACCTACAAGGGACATGAGCTCAAGATCATGTCCAAGCGAGCCTACTGCGAAGAGAAGAGCGAACTCATCCGCCAGGGGAAGCTGGAGCCCAACAGCCAGCCGCAGAAGAAATTTTTCGAGGGGAGAGATGCCAGCAGGAAGGGAGGCAAAGACAGAGAGCATCGGGGAAACCGCGGTGATTCTGACGACTGGAAGAAGCGACGCGACAACGACCAGAAGAACGGCTTCCAGGACCGTCGCGGTGGCGGTCGTGGCCGTGGATTCCGAGGCCGGGGCCGAGGCGGTGGTCGTGGCCGCGGTGGCCGCGATGGCGGCGGCAGGGATAGGGACAACCGCCAAGACAACAGTGGCAATCGCCGGGACAATGGCAACGAGTATGTCCATCCGACGTTGACTTTATCAAGCTACGCCCCGCGTCTTGATGATCCAACTAACACCTGTCTAGTTTCAAGCCTCGCATCCAATCGACTGCGGAGGAGACGACTACAAATGGCAAGCGGTCTCGCGATGGGGATGGTGCTGGGGAGGGTGCTCCGGCTGCGAAGAAGGTTGATACCAAGGGGGAAACCAAGGCTGAGGCGTCGTAGGGATCTGGAGGGACACATCTAGGGCGTTGGTGATTGTCTTTGCAAGGAATCGAAACGGCAATATTTCATAACGCTGGGACGGCCTCGTCATCCGCAAAGTGTACGTATGTATGTGGATCCCGCGGATATATGAATACGCTTTCGCAGGAAGCATCTCGCGACGCTTTTAGTCGTTGGCTCGCCGGAGCGGGCCGTTGCTAGCTCTCATCATGAATGGAAAACAAGCGTCAAACCAAGGCCGCCGGAGCCGGAAGCACAACGTGCGTCGACACGACGTCGACGGTTTTCGGAGTCGTCGGACCCTGGACGGTTCACTGACGGATCCGTGGAGTTGCCGTGGCAGGCCATGAACCACTGGCATCGCTAAGACGGACGCAGCGGTACAGGTAAGGTAGCACTCGGCTGCTGTAGCCGGCCAAACCGGCATTGCCAGAGCAGCACTAACGGAGCCGTTTCGGCAACTAGCTGCCCCGGATCCACGCCGACCTGCCGTCCCTGGCCAGCGGCTCTGATGCGACGCCCGGGCAAGACGGTGTTTTTCGGTGTTGACACTTTTTTTTCTTCATTCTCTCGCAATGTTCTTTTCTTACCTCCCTTTATGTTCATTTCTTTTCCCTCCCGCTGTTGCCGCCGGAGCGGCGTTGCATACAAGTCTCACCAGCAAGACCCGGAGTTTAGCGTACAAGTCCACGCACGGCGCTCACGAGTGACCACTCCATAACGTCTTCTACGAAGGGGCGACTTTTCAAAACTGGCATTTCCCTCATGCTATGGACAGTCTGGGATCACACCTCGGATATCTGGCAAAGCCATAGCTATGGGTGAGGAAACGAGTGATGAGCAAGCAGGGGTTGCGCCAACCCCGGCATCAACTACCAGCACGGCTGCCGTCAGCCACGATGGCTCTGCACCGGTGTTCGACCCCGAGAAGCACGAGAAACCTACAGCCCTGACGGACTCGGAGGGGAGCGATGACGGCTCGTCTGGCCACCGTCAGCGCAGGGCCGCCCTGGCCCGTGCTGGGTCAGCGAGGTCAGGAGGGCCCCTGTCGAGGACCGTCTCGGAAGTAAGAGACGGGATCCAGAACCAGAGGGATCTCGAACTGGCACAGGAAAAGGGTGCTGAGAATCCGACGAGGACGGAACCAGAGGACCCTAACCTGGTGAAGTGGGCCGAGCCGGACGACCCTGAGAACCCAAAGTGCTGGCCCATCAGGAGAAAATGGGCGGCCGTCTTTTGCGGTACGTGTCGGAAGGGAATACATTCTACATTGACAGGAAGTGACAGCTGACACCGTCTCCAGTCTCCTTCTTCACGCTCATCTCCCCCGTGGCATCGTCCATGGTAGCCCCCGGCCTCGAGGCCATCGGGCGGGACCTCGACATCACCAGCGACCTCGAGCGCGCCCTCGTGCTCTCCATCTTCGTCGCCGCCTACGCCCTCGGCCCGCTGCTCTGGGGTCCGCTCTCGGAGCTCTACGGGCGCGTCGTCGTCATCCAGTCCTCCAACGCCGTCTTCCTCCTCTTCAACCTCGGCTGCGGCCTCGCCCGCACCGAGGGCCAGATGATCGCCTTCCGGTTCATGGCCGGCCTCGGCGGCTCGGCGCCCCTGGCCATCGGCGGCGGCCTCCTGAGCGACCTCTTCGCCGCTGAGGAGCGCGGCAAGGCCATCAGCGTGTACTCGCTCATGCCGCTGCTGGGGCCGGCCGTCGGGCCCATCGCCGGCGGCTGGATCGCCGAGCGGACGAGCTGGCGGTGGGTCTTTTATAGCACCACCATCGCCTGCGGCGTTATCCAGGCAGCCGGGCTGTTCTTCCTGCAGGAGACGTATGCGCCGGTGCTCCTCCAGCGCAGGAAGATGCGCCTGGTCAGGGAGACGGGCAACGCGGCCCTGCGCACCGAGTACGACCACCCGGAGCGAACCCTCGCGCAGACGCTGGGTATCGCCCTCACGCGGCCCTTCCGGCTGCTCGCGACGCAGCCCATCGTCCAGGCCATGTCCCTGTACATGATGTACCTCTACGGCATGATCTACCTCGTGCTCTCGACCTTCCCGACGCTCTGGTCCGTCGAGTACCACGAGTCCCCCGGGATCCAGGGGCTCAACTACCTCTCCCTCGGCATCGGCTTCTTCCTCGGCGCGCAGCTGTGCGCGCCGCTGCAGGACCGCATCTACGCCGCCCTCAAGCGCCGCTACGTGCCCGACGGCGGGCCCGGCCGCCCCGAGTTCCGCGTCCCCATGATGATCCCCGGCGCCGTCCTGGTGCCCGTCGGCCTGCTCATCTACTCGTGGACGGCCGAGGCGCGCACCCACTGGCTCGGGCCCAACGTCGGCGCGGCCGTCTACGCCGCCGGCACCATCGTCGGCTTCCAGTGCGTGCAGGGCTACATGGTGGACTCGTACCCGCGGTACGCGGCCAGCGCCGTCGGCGCCATGACGGTGCTGCGCAGCCTCGCGGGCTTTGGGTTCCCGCTGTTCGCGCCGTACATGTACGCCGCCCTGGGGTACGGCAAGGGGGGCACAGTGCTGGCGGCGTGTGCCGTCGCCATCGGCTGGCCGAGCCCCTTTTTGCTGTGGAAGTATGGCGCCGCGTTGAGGGCCAACAGCAAGTTTAGCGCGTGAGCATGACGAGAGGAGAAGCAGCATCTAGCATGAGCATGGGAGAAATTGGTGCTGTAAACCGTTTGAGCAATACTTCGTACTCCGTACTCATGCGATGTCAGAGCTGATCAGGAATGGTCGGGCACGAGAGCGAATACAAGGCTTTTAGGAAAGGGAGGGCTGGATGGTAAGAAAGATCTATAAAATTCTCTATAAAATTCTCTAACTAGCTTGAGCAATTAGCTCAAAACCCAGTCTATCGCTCGTCTGCACATTGGGGCGTCTAGTTGGTCGTTCCATGTCCATCCTGTGCACCAAGGCCGTCTCTCCATGCCGCGCCTGCAGCCCCTAGACGGAATAGTCCATCTTTCGGTCTCCGATGACCTCCCAAAGCTCCTCCACCAGCTCCCTCTGCCCGCTCGGCGCGCCCCTCACGGCCAGGTACGCGCGGCCCTCGAGCGCCGGGTCCCAGTCGCCCGGGTTGGCGCTCGCCATCCTGCCCCCGGCCTCGTTGAGGATGCACCAGCCGGCGCAGACGTCCCACGCCCAGCAGCCGCCCTCCCAGTAGGCGTCCAGTTGGCCCGCGGCCACGGCGGCCAGGTTGAGCGCGGCCGAGCCCATGGACCGCAGCGAGTGCACCATGGAGCCGCCACTCTCCTTGCTCCCCGCCAGCTTCTTGAACACGTCCATCTTGAGCTCGAAGTTGGGGCCTTGCCGGTCGGAGCCCCACTCGACGCCCACGAGCGACGTCCCGAGCCCCTCGAGCGGCCGCGGAGTCCTGGCCAGGGGCATCTTCTGGGGGGCGGTGCCCTTGAGGCGCGTCATGTAGGCCCCGCGGCCCGCGATGGCGGTGAATAGGAGGTCCTGCCAGGGGTTGTAGATGACGCCGACGGCGGGGGAGCGGTCGACGGCGAGGCCCAGCGAGATGCAGGCGGCCGGCAGCGAGTGGACGAAGTTGATGGTGCCGTCAATGGGGTCCACGACAAAGGTGGGCTCTGGGCCAAGCCTCACGCCGGGCTTGTACGTCTCCTCGCCCATGAAGGCAACCGAGGGGAAGGCGGCCGAGAGGCGTGTCGAGACCATCTTCTCGACGGCCTTGTCCACCTCGGTGACGATGTCGACGGCTGCCAGGGTTGCGCATGTCAGCTTGGCGTCGCCCCAGAGGCGTCTCCGGAACAGGAGAATGGCCGGACTGACTCATTCTTCGGGCACTTACAGTTGAGCTTGGTGCCCGTATCAATGTCGGCTGGGTTGGCCGCGAGGATCATGTGTCCAGCCTCGTAGGCCACCGCCACCATGACGTCGTGGACGGCCTGAAGGTCGAGGTCCGCCATGGCCGCTGCCTTGTCGGGCGATTGAGCCTCTGAGGATCGATTCTGCCGATTGCTTCTCCGGTTCACGCAGGGGTGGACCGGCAATGCTGCTGGATGGAGTTGCAGGTTGGAGGGATTGGAGGGGTTGGAGTTGGAGGGGTTGAAGGGTTGGAGTTGGAGGGGTTGAAGGATTGGAGGAGGGTTGGAGAAGGATTGGAGCGCGGGGCCCCATCTATAAAATACGTTACCCCCTACGGAGCAGCCTTGGCGCCATCATTTCCCCGGACATGGACCACGTCCTGGGGTCGTTCACCCAAGCTACTTCGTACAGCGTTTGAACATGTTTGCTCCATCTATAAATACCCGCACGGAATAGCCTAGCGCTATCGTTTCCCCCAGACACGGACCACGTTCCCGGGCCGTTGTGGCGAAGACCCGGCGTCGTTCACCCAAGCTACTTTGTACAGCGTTTGAACATGTTGCAGTTGCCAGCGCCGCCGATCTCGTGGCTCTCGTCAATACCGCCGGCGCTATGACAGGGCGCTCTCCATGATGCTGGCTTGTTTTCGAGGAACACGGGGACTGGGAAATGTAGGTCCTCGGGCGGCGGCGACAAAGCGACAAAGCGACCGTTGGAAGACAATGACGATAATGGACGTACGAGCCGCATGCCGCACGCCAGACTCTCGCGATGAGGTCGCCGTGCCGGCTACGCCTCGAGCCGAGCGAATTTTACTACGGATCGAAGTAACGATAGCTGCCTTATATAAGCTACACGGGCTATACCTACATTATATAATAGATAGAGGTGTAAGTCGGAGCGTATACTTTTATATAGTCCCTCGAAATAGACATCATTCACGGTCGAGATGCATGCATTCGGTCTGCAAACGCTAGACCAGCTCGACTACTCACAGTGGCGGACAGGCGATGGCGAGGCACATCACTCGGAGCGTGATTCACAGAACCCGGGGAATCAGCAGCACTTGACCGCCATGAACCGTCCGTGAACGCTTCGTTTCATTCCATACGATAGACCCTTCAGCCGCACGGTGGCGCCGCGGACATGCATGGTCGTATGCCTCGCTTGCTGCGTGGGCGCCGACCTGGTTCCTCTCAAAGACTCGATTCGTGCCAGCGAAGCTTTCCGCCCATTCTACGTCCTATCCCTCGTCGTCCAGCTCTTGTTTGCCCTCATACGCTCTCCCTGAAGACAGATCTCCTCTCGGTAGGGCTGCTCCCGGCGCTGTCCGGATCCCGCTTCGGCTTGTGCTTCTGCGCCGCCGCCGTGTCGATCGGCCGCGGGCTCACTCCACGCAGGCTCGCCTCGCCGTCGTCGTCAAACGGGTTCTTCAGCCCCGTGACGACGCCGGCGGGACTCCGCGTCGTCGGGCGCCCTCTCCCCTCCTCGCCATGTTCGGCCGCGGGCGTCGCGGCCAGGTTCATGTCGTAGCTCCCGCCGCTGCCGCCGGCGTACTCGGTGCGTGCGGCGCGCGTGGCGCCGAGCTCCTGCTCCTCGTAGTAGCCGTAGCCGTCCGCCTCGTGGCCGACGCGCGCATCCCACGCCTCATCTGGGTCCAGGGGCCCGAAGCCGCGCCGTCCGCCGCGCGTCGCGCCGCCGGCCTGTAGAGGCTGCTCGTAGGCGCCGTCGGCGGAGCGATTGTTGCGGTTCTTGAACTTGCGCACCTGGTCGTTGAGCCAGCCGATGGCGCCGCCGGGCGCCGGACGCGGGGGGCCGTATGCGTCTGGTTGTGGATGCCGCCAGGGCAGGTAGGAGGACAGGCTCGGCGGTGGCAGCTGCGGAAGGCATCAGTCAGCCGGCGTCCTCCATCGCGCAAAGAAAGCAGCACGGTGCAGCCTCGGGGGGGCCCCAAGGCGGCGGCGTCGAGCAGAGGTCCGAGAGGGGAGACTTACGCCGAGCCTGCGCGCGCGCAGCTGGGTAAAGGCGACCCAGCCGCCGGCCGCTGCGACGAGCAGCACCAGGATGGCAATGACGATGCCTCCAGCCGTGGACACCATGGTGTGCGATTTCGCTCTAGGTCGGGACCGATACGGAGGCGGCCGCTCGATGGAGACTGAGCATCAGGGTCAGGGTCAGGGTAGGGCGAGGGCGAGGGCGAGGGCGAGGGCGAGGGCGAGGGCGAGGTCGAGGTCGAGAGCGAAGTGAGGCAGCGAGGATGGCATGAGGGGCCACGGGGTAGCGCAGGTGCTGACGTCGTCGTGTTTCTGCTCCAGGCAGGCGTTAGGCCTAACTGAGGTACCTTAGTGGCCAGCGCAGAGCCTGCAACCACCACCAAGCCTTATTGTCCTTGCTAGGTACCTATTGTAAATAGCCTGGAACAGAGCCTGGAACACGCTGTTGCACCCACCGAGAATAGTGGCATTCCCGCATCGGGTAAGGCGCTATCGCTTTGCCGTGCCCCTCCATCCCTACCTTAGGTGCCGTATAAAAATAAACCGACCTCCATCCTCCTCCTTCGACTTATACACTCAACTTCCCTTGTCCTCTTTCCCCTCCTCTTCTACTCTCAGCTCCGTCGGACATCCGGCCTTCGCACCCTTATCTTTTCTCCATTTGCCTGCGCTAATCCTTACTAGGGACTCGTCCAGAGACAGCCCGTTTCACACACTGCCGAGCCTGCCGCCGCTGTGCGCCCTGCCCTTCGACGTACGCTACAAGTACTCCTCCCCTCATCACCTTATGTATCTGTAGACACTCCCCGCAAAGATCCTGCAAGCCTGTCACGAGATTATACGCGAATGACGTTATTTGCCATCGTACATTCGGCGGTGACGTAGGAGAGCATCCGTTGTTTAGGGCAGAATGGCGGCCGTTGGACCCATGTTAGCAGACCTAACAGCATGGAGGGATATGCGGGAAACTGTTGGTTGATCCCGCTGCACTGCATATTATGACGTCAAAAGACAATGTAGGGGTGATCATACCATCTGCGACACTCGGTTTGGTCTGTATTAAATATACTTGCTTTCCTATGCGCTGTTGACTTGCTTCTGGGCTCAGTACAAACTGCGATCACTGCGATTGCCAAAGTAAACCGTGTCGCTTGGCTGAAGCATCATGAGCTTCTGTCACTATACGTCTCTGCGCAGACTTGGGAAGGGTACTGTCGGGCCATGTCTCCCGTGTCCATGCTCCTACTGACGATTTTCATAGGAATAGGAACCTCGCAGTATCCTTTTCGAGGCGCCATGTCAGGCCGACGACACCTCTCAAGGCCTCCTTCACCTGCTTCAACTTCGCGGACATCTTTCTCTCAGAACGACGACACCGGATTTCAGAACGATAGCCAACCTGTTTTCAACGTAGATCGACCTAACGGCATCGACTGGCTTCTCCGGAATCACGACATGTATGGCGCCAAGACGAATTATTCCCACGTCTGGTATAGGCAGGTCAATACCACGGGTGAAGCCGGAGAAGGAAAGAAGGCTCTGTGGGTGTTTGCTGTATACGCATTCCGGGTTGCAAAGATGTCGGCCCCAACGATGCCGACCAGAATCAGTTCCCCTGGTACCAGACGAGTTGCCAGACCAAATCCGGTGGCCAGTGTCGGACAGTGCCGTATCCCATTCGAGGTCTTGGGATTTGGTCTTCGGCACTATATCATGAGGAGGAAGAATGCAAGACCTGGGCGCGTTCGGCATGCACAACAGTTCTCTTGCCGATGCTGTAGTCAAGAGCTCCAGAGCAAAGATAATCTGAATGATGGAAAAGCGTCCGTCCCAATGAGGGAATGGGACCGGTTACGGGCGCTATCCGCGTCTGTCGTGCCTTGCACAAAGGCCATGGCCATGTATAGATGGTATCGGGCATTGCATGCGTCTCCTTTGTACGCATTCACGTAAAGCAAGTGTCCCACAGCCCGCCAGTTCTCGCAAAGGACAAGCTCGCCACAAAGTCATCGACCCTGCATCGTCCCAGCTCGTCCGCACCACAGCCGCGCAGCGCCACCACGCGGTCGTTGACGAGGATCCTCACCAGCTCCTCCTCGCCCGTGCCGCACCGCATCTTCTCCACGTACATGCGCCCCGCAAAGGGAACCGTCCAAGACGCCGAGAACCCGTGCGTCTCGTGCGGCGACAGCTTGTGCGTGACGGGCAGGTCGTCTGTCGCGTTGTACAGCCCCAGCGCGGCATACGCAGAGGTCATGGAGTTGTCGTGGCTAAAGTCGGCGTACAGCTTCCTGTCGAGAGGAAACGTCTCGGGCGATGAGTCGAGCGTGGAGTTGGTCGACGTGTGGTCCTCGGTCGCCTTGCCCGTCAACCGCGCGACGAGCTCGTTGGCATAACCGGCCCCTTGCGTCGGCCCCAGGGGATTGCCACGGCCGTAGCGGTACCATTTCTCCAGCGATTCAAAGTAGTCGTAGCCTCGCCACTCGTCCCGGGAGAACAGCCTGCAAAAGTCCGACTTTGTCGCGTTGGGCGTGGCGACGGTGTTGAACGGGCAGAGGTCCATGACGAGCACCGTCTCCTGGAGCGTCAAGTTGGCCCCGGGAAGCTTCCGATTCAGCCTCTCCATGATGGGCGTCGCCCAGGTCGCCCTCCACCTCTCCTGCTTCTCCCGCCCCAGGCCGGACCCGGGCCCATCCTCGAATGCCGGGCACCCGCCGTGGTCGAGGGTGTTGTTGAAGCCAGCACCCTCCGGCACGACGAGGATCTCTGCGAGCCCGTCGGCACCACCCCTGCCTTGGGCTCCGTAGAACCCACGCGTGAAGTTTTGCGCCGACATGATGACGCGGTCGGATCCAGACGCTCGAACAAACGGATCGGAGCCCTTTGCGAGCTTCTCGTAGCGCCGATAGAACGCCGCGCCAGAGTCTACCATTTCCTTCTCGCCAAAGGCGGTGAGCTCGTCGGCGCCCAGGTCGAAGGCGTAGTCCTCGATGAACTCGTAGCCGGCGCCGTACTGCGTCACCGAGCTCTGTATGCGGGCCACCAACGACCTGTACGCCGCCGCCTTGCCCGCCGTCGGGAATCGAGAGCCATGGCGGGAGAGCACGAGGGCAAACGTCGACTCGCAGCCCGCGGGCGTAGATGCGTCGATGGCGGAAGGGGCCGAGAAGAAGGGCGAGTACTGTCCCCAGGTATGCGACGAGATGCCTGTGCACTGTCCCGAGGCCTCGCACCCCCCGGGCCCTGGCCCTGGCGATGAGCCCTGCCTGCGAAGATGGTCAGCAACCGCCCGTCGCGGTGGGCGATGGATGAACGTGCCCGTAGAAGGCGGCCACCACCAGGATGGCAAGGAGCACCATACCCCCCGCAGACAGCTTGAACAGGCGCATCCGCCTCTCTCGCCCGTCGACATGGCGCGGGCTGCGATGCGCCTCCGTCGTCGCAGGCGCTGGGATGGCGCTGTATCGGTAGCTGCCGTGGCCGGGCATCATCCCTTTCAGGGAGGCGAGGATGCCCGAGACGCCCATGGTCGCTGCTGTCAACTGAAGCGTCAGCCTCTGGTTCTACGAGGCGTGCACGATGGTGATATGGCGGTGGATCTTTGGCGGCATCTCGGCAGCACGGCCGATGCCGCTAGCGGGCGAGACAAAGAACCCCGAATCAAGGTGAGGCAGCGACGCCGGCCGGAGCCTGACCCCTGACGGCACTGGCCAACCAGTCATGTTGGGAAATCAATATTACCTACAGTACAAGTCGTCGCGCTCCGTACTTCGTACCTACGGCTTGCATCAAAGGCTACCAAGTACACCCACGCAAGCCACGCCTGTTCCATTACCGCCGTCCAACGCAGGTGAACCCCGCACCCGCCGCGTGCTCCATCCAGCACGCCGGGTACGGTGGGTGGGCATTTTGCGTCTCCAGCACGCATCTACCCCTGCTATATACTCGTACATCCAGTGGTGCTTCGTACTTCGTACTTCGTATCGTGCCGTGATATACACTCATATGCACAATCGTCTCTCCCTTCAACTCCTCACATCGCGACTCGCACTCGAAGTCACGCTCGTTTTTGCCCGCCGCATATCGTTTTTGCCAAACGTGGCACATCGCTCAATCCGCGGCGCCTGCTCCGACCTCGCCACGGGCGTGCTTCCCGGAGACCACGTCGTCGGCGCCGTGCGCTGCTCGTCGTCTGTTTCCCATGTCGAGCTAGAGTCGAGAGAGTCGAGGCTCTGCCGACCACGCGCTTCGTCGGTGGCAATGCACTGGTAGAACCCTTGTCTTCCCCCGACTGGCCGCGGGACGTTGGTGACAGAGTCGATGCTCATGTCGCTGCTCCGCTCGGCGCCGGGGAACAGCCACCTGGACACGCGAGAAAAGGACTTCTTCTTGCGCAGTGGCGGTCGAAGCACGAGGGGTAGCGGCGGCGGCGCCGGTCGTTCATCCCGGCGCAAACGCGTCGTCCCTTCAACAGGCACAGATGAACCACCCAAAGGCTTTGCCCGGCTGGCGATGCTAGACTCCGGCTTGATTGGTGCCGTATGCGGCCGATCAAAGTCGGCGTTGAGGCGCTCGGCAAACGACGGCGCCGCCGGCGGAAGAGCGGGCATGGAAGGCATCGGTTCCGGTTCTACAAGGGAGGTTTGTAAGCTCGTGCGGTGACGGGATGCATGTGCTCGGGCATTCTTACCAGGCATCGTGCGCGCCATTGAGTGCGACGTCGATGGCCGGCTGCTCACATACAGGCTCTGACGCTCAATGACGTCTTCGATTTGCTGCTGAAGTCGTTCCACCTCCATCATGGCACTGGCAACCCGCTCTTTGATGGCCTCTACTTGTGGTGCGGTATACGCACGAGCTCGACCCGGGGCTTTCGACGGAATCCGAGGGGGCAGTTCCTCTTGGACGGTTGAGGGAGAGCCCCCCATCACATGCCGACGTGGAACGTGAAACGACATGGACGAATAGCTCCTTTGACGCACTAGCCGGTGATCTTGGTCAGCCCGGCTGGCCAAGCACGCTGGCGGAGGCGGCGTTATAGTCCTAGTATGGTCGAGGTGCGGCAGAATAGGTGACATGTGGTTGTCCGGCATATATATGCTCAGCTCCAGAGGCCGGAATGAACCCCCACGTTGCGAGGACGGTCGTCGATGATGCGGTGGCTCATGCTCCTGGGGGGATTGGAAAGATGCAGAGTTCAAATGGCGGAACTCGGACGGTGCAGATATCAGCGGCCGGCGCGATGACGCATCTGACCGGAGTCGGCTCCTCACAGAGAAACTGGTGCGCCGTGACCCGACACTCTTGCCGGACATTCGCTCCCTCCAGCGAGGCTCAAAAGACTCGGTCTCGGGCACTGCCACAGGCCTGGGCTGGTAGGGAGGCTGGCTGCGCACCACGGAAAAGGGTTGCTTCTCGTCGTCTGGGCCCATCGGTAAGCCTTCTCGGCTCATTCTCCCAGTCGGGTTGGGGATAGCAGCAGCTGGAGACTTACCACGACGCAGACCCCCTTTGCGGGAAGAGGCAAGCGGCGTGCAGCACAAGACAAAGGCGGCCAGCCATGACGCAGGGGCCTCAGAAGAGGCGCCAGTCAAATCCTTCATGCCGAGCGGGCAAGCGCAGCCTCATGCCGAGTGAAGACGATGAACGAGTGAACAGACAAACGAACGGCCAGCGGTTCGGTGTACTCGCACGAGGAGCAACAGCAACGGATGAGGAGAAGAGAAGCCAGAGAGAGAAAGAAGAGGGAAGAAAAGCCAGAGGAGGCTCACTTGACCAGACACCGGGGCCGTTGTGACCCAAATAGTGCGTACGGACTCCATGGAACAAAGGCTCGCCGCCTCGGTGGGCGGCAGCTGCTCAGCGCAGTTCTCGATGAAGGTGCGTGATGGTTGGACGTGATAGGCCGGGGCGTCGACGAGGCCGGCCAGTCGGCGCTTAGAACGCTGCTCGCGGATGGCTGGCGCCACACACCAGATTGCAGGACCCACCGACGGCGTCAGACGGCCGGGCCAGCACAGCGAGTCGATGTCTTGCAGAGCCGTGGCCAGTCCTTGGCTGTTCCGGGTGTTCCCTCGTCACGGCCTTCGCAGGGGTTCCTCGCTGCTCGGCGCCTTGCCACAGATGGCTCCCGAGGCCATCGCGTGGTTCGTCGGCATTGGACGCCGCGTCCTGCCTCGTCGTCGCGAGAGCCGTGCTTGGACGCCGTCCCCTCGCGAACCTGCCGCCCGGGCGGCCGAAACATGCCACGACTCTGCGAGACGTCGCCGCGCATGTGACGGCGGGTTCGGGGTGCCGCTTCTCTCTCGTGTGTGACGTTGCCGTGCCTGTGCTGGCTCCCCCGACGCTGCATGGCGCACGAGGCGGCGCTCCCGAGGGCGCAGTGGCGCGGCCGTTGTCGTGATGGTGTCGTGTCTTGGCCTCTCGTTCTAAGAATACTCGTACACCCCCATCACTCGATGGGGCACACTGGGGCTCCTCTTCTTCGCCTTCTGCGCAGAAACGGGAGGGCCACATGATATCGCCATGGTGGTCTAAGGCTCTGCTGCGGCTCGGTGGCGCCGCTCGTGTCAAGGAACTCCATGAAGGTCCACCGGCAAGCGCTGATGCTGGAGCAGAGAGCATCATGCTTGTCTCGGTGCGTCGAGGCTCTCCTGTAGGCTGTACGAGTAGAAGGCCTTGGGCAGGCAGCGAATGGGAGGCCAGGCTTGCCAGGATAAATTGCATCCCACCACCCCCCGGCCCCAGCCGCCCGCCTGGCGACTTTGCCCAGTACGGAAGGCGGGGCGGCGGTGAGACGCGGCAGTACTCCAAATTCTCTGGGAACTTTCCATCGGTCGCTGGTGCGAGCCGCCTCCAGGCGGTGCGTTTCGTCGTACCATCGCATCATCCAACCGCCCTGGACGGAAAACCCGTCAGCTCCAGCTCCAGCTCCAGCTCTTTGACATGGGCAAACGAGCTTCTGCCGGCGGCGCCGATGGAGCGGCGGCTTTCCGCAAGCGGCAGAAGATTGTCCACGAAGCCCCCGCTGGCGAAGACGTCTTGTCTGGCGATCACTTGCGCAGCCTGCTGGCCTTCAATCAGGACCTGCGACAAGCACGGCACGGTACATACCTCCACACTTGCGGCATCTCCCCCCTGCGCACGGCTAACCCCTCATGCTGCAGGCCTTCAGTCGTTCAAGAAGCTCCTCGACGACGCAATCTCTGGCGATGGCGACCGAAAAGCGAAGCTCGCGATCGTGCAAGAGTACCTCGAGGCGGTCAAGCCGAGGGACGCGGGCGAAGATGCCGTCTTCCTCAACGACATCATGGAGATGTGGTCCTTTGCCGCTCAGGTGAACGACGATGGTGTCATGTCGTCCGTGGCCGTCGTCCTTGCTCTGCTCCTCCACGCAGTCTCCGGGTCGCTTCAGCTGGTGCCCTTTGGGCTCGGCGTCTGCCAGACACTTCTCCAGGAGAGACAACTCAAATCCTTGTCCAAGAATCTGTCTTCTGAAAAGGGCAAGGGCTTCATCATCTCTCCCACCTTGCGCCTTTTGCGAGAAGCCGTCTGTCTGGATGGAGGCGCCTACGCCAAGAGGATTGCTCGTGCGAGAGCACACACCTTCGCGGCTCTCGGGAGAAATCTGGAGATTGGGCATACTGGCGACGGTCCGGAAGACCCGCGAAAGGCGTCCGTGAGAACCAGTGCCGTTCGTTTCTTCTTGAGCTGCCTCAAGTACTTGCACTCTGAAGGGCGGAGGGAGCTCCTGTCCCAAAAGGAGCTCTTGTCCCATCTGACCTACATGATCAAAACCGACCCGCCTCATCTCGTCCTAGAGATCTTGTACACGCTGAAGACCCACGTGCTTATGGACAGCAAGATACCCCGGGAAGTCAAGTTCAGGAGCTTCAACACCAAGACGCTCGTGCGCATATTGGCACTCTACAGCTACACCAACTCGGCCGGAAACACAGATGACAAGGATAGTGTGAGCGAACAGGCCCATCAGTTCCTCATGTATGTATCCACGACGCCCAATGCCGGTGTGTTGTACACGTACAAGGGCCTCTATCCAAAGGAGTCTGACGACGAGCATTCGGGCCATTCAATTAAGGGACACGGGAGCGGCAGCGGTGATCCTTGGGAAGGCAGATTCCGCGATGGAGTCCCCGTCTTCAACTTTGTGTTGTCCGAGTTTGCCGGGAAGCTCCGGCCGTGGTCCAGCTTGAAGCACAGCGAACTCCTGGTGGCCATGTTCACGGCCGCGCCTGAACTGATAGCCGACTACTTCTACAACAATCGCTCCTTTACCTTTGAACCAAAGCTCTCCATGACCTGGATCGGATACGCCGCTTTTCTCTTCGACACCATGAGGATACCTCTCCCTCCGTCCTTCGGGGATGCAACACGCTATGCGAACATGCCCCCTCCTACGTCTGTTCTCTTGGACAACATCATCCCTCCCGCCATCAATCAGAAGGTCCTCATTCGATGCCTAACGCCCAAGTCACACCTTACGTCTTTCTTCGCCACGAGGATCCTCGTTGCAGCCCTCGAGAAGCTCACCGTGGCCCTCAAGATGCACGAGTCGAGCTCGTCTCGTCCCAGGAACTCCATGTGGTCAGAGGCGGCTGGTCGCCTTGTTGGCGCTTTCTGCCAACGGATACCCGACATGAAGGAGATTGTCCGGTGCTACAAGAGCATTCCATCAGAGAACGCGCTGCACAGGACATTGGTCAGTCGTCTGTTGCGGCTCTACTATGAGGTGATTCCTCGAGTGGCTCTTGCTGCGAACTTCGATGTGTCGCCACTTTTCGTGGCTGTTCTCAAGGGCTTGCATCAAAACGACTACGAGCCTGGCACAAAAGCATTAAGTATGATGGAGCTTGAGAACCTCGTGTCCATTGCCAACTACTCTCCCGGGATGAGGTGGTTCGCAAAGATCGAGAGCCTGGGCGATGGAGCGTCATTCTCAGCATTCACTGCTCTACTTCGCCTCCTGTGTGGCGGTGATCGCGACACTCCCTACCGCCAACTCCGAATCGTGCTCGCTGACATTGCTGTCGAGAACCAACTTGTCTCCGATGCCGCGGGCTTGAAGCCTCTACTTGGAGCTTTGCGATGCACGGTTGACCAGATTGGCTCAAAGGACACGGAAACTGTCTGGGGCTTCCTGGACAATTGCGTCGCCCGTTGTGCGACCTCCCCTATCAAATATCTCGATCAAATGAAGGCTCTCTTGGCGGAGAACAATCTGCCATCCGGCACCCGACTCTCTTCATTGCTTAACTTCGCAATAGTTGAGCAGCTACCCTACGCAACAAGCTCGGCAGAAAAGCGGACGATGCGCCCTCTTGTACGGTATCTTTCACTCTATTTCAACGCCTGCTATGTTTGGGAAGGTGACAGTCCTCTGCTCAAGGCACTGCATCGAAGCATTTGCGACCAATTATCGGTGAACAAATCCGAATTGGCCGGCTTGGGAGACGTGGGTGAGGTGGAGGTGCTGAAAGGAGCTGAACTGGATATGGGCAACGACAAGCCCACTGCACGAGCAGCGAACGGGGATGAATCCGCCTTAAGCGAATCGAGCTTGCAGGACATGCTGCACGTACCCTTCTCACAGGAAGCCGACACAGCAGCTCTTACCAAGTGGACATCGAAAGGCGCCGAAGACCTGGTCGAGGATGGATGGGCAGTGAGCCTGATTCGCCTCCTTTCGTCGGAACACACGAACATCCGCAAAGAAGCCTTGACCAACATACTGAAGATGGCTGCCCAGATTAAGGATTCGTCGTACGAGGAGAAGACACAGATATGGCTGCTCCTGTCGGAGCTTGCCGAGTCATCCAGGGCACAGGTCGAGCTGGGACCAGCTCCCTCGGCCTTTACGGCGTTTGCAATTCATTCCCTTGAGATTGTGAGAAGTCCTCTGCATGCGCTCTATCCGAAAATCAACTCCTTTCTCACCCGCAGTCCGGTATGGTCTTTGGAGAAGCTGCCACTGGCTCACGACATCCTCCATGGAGAGCCTTCTGAAGACGACAAGTACTATGCGGAGCTTGCATGGCTTCTCACCTACCTTCTAGACGGTCTCAGGACGCCTTTTGATCTCGGCGTCTTCCACAAGAAGAAATGGTTTGAGAAGATTCTTGCTTTGGGCAGCAACCCGTACCTGAGATCCAGCCTCCGGAACAGGATTCTCAAGATCATATACCGGGCCACGTGTATCGAAGCCGGCAGCACCACCCTCATCACAAGATTCGGCATGCTCAGCTGGCTTGACGCACAGCGAGCAGCTTGTGCCACGGGAGAGGAAGCCGCTGTGTATGAAGGCCTAATGAAGCGGGTATGGGAAACGTGTGACCAGGAACGGGTTGCAGCTTGGAGCAACGGAGGCATAGAAAAGCTTGTTGGGGGCGTTCTTCGACGATAGACAGCGAATGCTACATGATTAATCCTTGACCAGAGGTAACTCCAGCCAGAGCCGAGTCCAACTATGTAGGAATGCATCATGCAAACCTACTGGCAGATCAGCCATTTCAGGCATTTCGCGAGACCCGTAGTGCTAATATCATCCCGAGAAGCCCAATTTCAGTTCAGGGGTACTCCGGGGAGCAGATATCCATTGTTTGGGTACGCGACTTTGGCAACTGGAAACGCCAAGGTGGCAACTGCTGGCTCCTGCTGGCTCCTGCCGTCTCGGGCTATCCAGAGGGGTGAGATGTAAGTTGATTGGTCTCGACCACTTGGGGAGAAGCAACCAAGCCGGAGGAAGTCGCACCGCACTTCACAACTCCTCTCCTCACGTCAACACCCACCCTCGCCCTCTATTCTGGCGGCCTCTGCCATGTCAACGCGGAGAGTAGACGGTGAGTCCCCTCTCGATACCATTCCCTGGTCGCCGGATGCTCATGTCCCCTCGCCTAGCAACCACCTCTCGACGACGTTGCAAACATGCTGCGAGAGCACATCCGAAAGAGCCAGGCATGGCTGGCAGCATGCCTCGACAAACACGCCTCCTGTGAGAAGAAGCCGCGGTTCAGCAGCATATTGTGCGGCGACACGGCGCACCGAGTCATCGATCTGGAGGCGACGTCGTCCATGCCCCGGCGCCTCCTCACCTTTGACGCCCAGAAGTCGGACGACGATGTCATCAAGCTCCTCGAAGTCAGGGGCGTGACCTTGTACGTTGCCCTGTCCCATAGATGGGGCCCCAAAGAGACGTGGAAGGCCATGTCTAGCAACGTCTGGGACCTCATGGACAAGGGCATGCCGGTCGAAAGTCTCCCCCTCACGTTCCGTGATGCCGTCGAGGTTACGCGTGGTCTGGGCTACCGACACCTCTGGATCGACTCGCTATGCATTATCCAGGACGGCGAGAGGGATTGGCGAGAAGGGGCCAGGCGCATGGCCTGTGTCTACGGAAACTCCGTGTGCGCGATATCGGTCATCCACTCGTCGGACAGCGACGGTGGCCTCCTCGCCCGGGCAGGCAGCGCCGCCACCGATGGCGGAGCTCTGGACAGTCGCGGCTGGGCCCTGTAAGAGAGGATGATACCGCCCCGCAGCCTCGTCTTCTCCGACGGAAACGTACAGTGGGAGTGTCGCGAGGCCGACGCCGCGCCCCAGGACGAGCGGCTGGTCATGCGCAAGACAGACTCCCTCGAGCACCCCAAGGACCTTTACACCTTCTTCCGCGACTGGCGGGCCCCGGACGACGACGGCCCCGAGGTGCAGGACTTCGTCATGCTCACAGACCTTGACACGCTGCGCGGCGAGCCCCACGAGTACCTACCCTTCCTCAAGGCGTGGTGGCAGTTCGTCTCGCGCTACACCACCAAGCACCTCACCAGAGACGCAGACCGGTTCCTCGGCATGAGCGGCATCGCAAACACCGCGCAGCGCTGGATCTACATGGGCCACTTCTGGGGCGTCTGGTCGGTCTTCGCCTTTGAGGATCTGTCGTGGTGAATCGACCGGGACGGACCCGAGGCAACCCGTCCCGATGCCTCGCTGGCGCCGTACTGGTCCTGGGCGAGCACGAAGGGCGGGCGCGTCATCAACAGGTATCACGACCGCTCGCCGACGGAGGGCATCAGGCAGGGCAAGTACGAGGCAAAGGTCCCCCGTGGGACGAGCTTCGACATGCCCTTGCCGCATCCTCGTGGACGGCCCTCTCGTCCATGTGCTTCGAGTTGGAGGGGCCCATCCGCAGGGGCAAGGTCACCACTGCCCTGGGCAAATGCGGCAGGCCAGAGTACACAGTCGACCTGGAGCCAAAGGGGCGACGGTCCGATGACGAGCGTCTCGAGCTCTGGCCAGACTGCCGCGAGGAGTTCTCACCCAGCAGCGTCGTTGACGTCACCGTGCTGCGTCTGGCACTACAGCAAGGAACATCCCCAGCGGCCGCACTACCTGGACGTCTTCCTCGTCCTCCAGAAGCTGACGTTTGTGCGCTTCGATCGGCCGGCCCTCGCCGAAGACCTGCCCTCCGACAACGAACGCACGACGCTCGTCAACGAAGCCTCGGGCCGCGTGTGGGGGCGGGGCCAGATCTACTTCGGGGTTCCGGCTCCGGGCGGTGGGAAGACGTTCATGCAGGTAAACTGGAGCGAGGCCGACGCGGACGTGGACAGAGTGGAGGACATGACCATGACATTCAGACGGCTCGGGTACCTGGAGGCCACGTATGATGTCTGGCAATTGATGGATATCAACGAGGAGCATTGGTGGAGAATGTTGCGGCTGCTGTGAGCGCACGGGGACGGACATGAGTATCAATCACCGGGCCCGGCGAGCCCGGGAGTCTTGCTGGTCCCAGTTCTGGGTCGGCAAACGGTATCAAGATTCCATTAGTCTGCACATGTACAGTTCATCTAGACCAAACACCAAAGAATAGGTACGCAAGCGCTTTCCTTCCAAACCTGCCTCTGTCGATTTGACTCATACTCCGCTCCAGTACCCGGGTCCCAGATTATGCAATGTGTATACCAGATATCCAGATAGCCACGATGTTATGACAATCCAGTTCGGTCTTCCTCCTGGTTTTCGCCTGCTCTCAAGACAAAACAACGATATGCACCAAAAACAGAAACAAAAAAGACGGCATGTGTGGCGACGGCCCATGTGCCTTGCATTATTAGAGTTGGCCGGAAAGAAGGGCCTCGGTCGCTGTAATCCACGGGTTAGCGACAAGCACCGTCCTGAACGAGTAGGAAGAGATACATACCACTGTTGATATATGCTCGCTTCGCATCCAATGGCACGTCGAAGCGGCGCTCCAGCTCCTGCTTGACCCCCTTCTTCGTGACCGTCATCAGGTCCGCCGTCCTGAGGATGTCTCGGATCTCGGCCAGCAGAGCGTCGTCGCTGGGCAGGCCCACCATGTCATCAGGGTTGAAGAACTGTGACCCGCCAAAGTGGCTCATGCGGTTGCCGCCCATCTCCGAAGCTGCGAGCGACATTCGCGACACATTGCGGGAGTCGTAGGGCAGATGAGGCATCGAGGCAGGGTGGGCTGGGAAGCCAGTCGTAGAGCCCGGGCGGCTGGGGTAGGCATACTCGGACACTAGTCCCTGGTGCTTGGTGCCGTAGCTGAAGCCGGAGACCTCGGAGCGCGTGTCGTCGCGCGACGTCTGGGTCTCCCAGAGCTCTGCCTGATACTCCTCCCACTTCTTGCGAGGGATGGAGTTGGGGTCGAATTTGCCCTCGTCCGTGATAACCACCTTCTTGCCATTCTCGCCGGCCACGACACGCGTGTTGCCCCAGTTAAAGTCATCCATGTGCCAGAAGGCATACAGCGGCAACCCGAAGCTGAAGACGGGAATAGCCAGCACGTAGAGGATCATCCAGCCAACCATTTCCCACTTGCGGCGCAGAATGAAGATGACGGCCTGGAGACCGTAAATGGCGCCGAGCAAGACAAAGGCCGTGATGGGCACGACGGTAGCCTTTGTCGCGACAAGGACAATCAGGTAGACGAGGTATGCAATCGTGACGGGCTGGACAACGGTACTGAGCAGGTCGATGAAGACGATGAAACGCATGCTGAAGCAGCAGAAGCCGCAAAGCTCGTTCATGGGGATAAGCTCAATCAGGTTGTGCACCGTCGAGTTGATCCAACGACGTCGCTGCGAGAGGAAGACGGCCCAGGAATCGGGAGCGATGGTCCAGGCATGGGCTGAGAAGAGGTACTTGGTCTTGTATTTGGAGTGGTACTTGAGGAGCAGCGTGGTGAGGTAACGATCTTCGCCCAGGTGCAGGAGGTTCTTCATGTGGAGCGTGTCGACACGGATGGTCGAGTACGAGTCGACGACCTCGCGGCTGACGAAGAGGGGCTTACCACTCTCGGCGGCACGGATTCGGTACATGGAGAAGCAGCCGGGCAAGCAGGTGACGGATCCGAACAAGCTCTCGAACGCCTTGGACAGGTTGTGCGAGATGTAGTACTCGTAAACCTGAATCATGGTAATGAACGAAGACTTGGCGTTGGTCAGGGCGGTTTCGCCGCAGCAGGCGATGAGACGGGTATCGTTGAGGAAGGCCGCGACCATGCGTGTAGCCGAATCCGGGGCAACCACTGTGTCGGCGTCGATCTGGAACATGAACTCGTAGAAGGTCGGGTTGACGCCGATGATGTTGCGGATCTGGTGGTACATCTCCAGCTCCAGCGGGCTCATGGCCAGGTTGTAGTGAACGCGGTTGAGGAATCGCATGAGGATCATCTGCGAGTCTCGCTTGCCACGATTACCGGGGCGGACAACCTCGGACGGCTTGCCGACCTTGACGACGACCATGAAGGGGACAATGTGGCCTTGCACCTCATACAGTCCCGAGTACACCTTGCCCATGTTGTGCTGCTTCTGGCCTTCTCCTAGCGACTCGAAGCTCAACGGCTCAGGGTCGACGGTTTCAGAGACGCCGAGGATGTCGAGCACTATTCTAGGCGTCGCCCTATCGTTGCCTTGGCCGATGATCATACCGTCGCAGATAATCACCAGGAGTTTGCGCTTGTCATCGTAGCGCATCCTAGCTGCGGAATCGATCGCACGACGGAGGGAGTCTTCGTCTTCGGTGTAGGCCGGGATCTGGCACATGACGAACTTGTCGAGGTTCTCGGGCAGGTTGTTGCCTCCAAACTGCAGCGCAGCGAAGAACTTGAATGCAATTACAGAGGCAAGGAGAATCGAGACGGCGAGCACCAGGTATTCCGCGAACTTGCAGCGGGTCGAGTTCCTGGTATCGACATCTCCAACGTAAAAGAGATAGTCGAGGCATGTCCGCATTCGCGCCTTCACATCCGGCGCGATGGACATGGAGTCCCAGTACTTGGTGATGTCGCCACCAGCCTTTAACTGGAACAGCGACAACACGGCGGGATCCATGAAATTCGCAAGCGACGGGTCATCCGGGGGCGTCTGCCCAGCCTTGGCGCGCAGCTTTCGTCCGCCGCTGAAGTAGGTTGTCAAGTCGTAAACTTTGTTACCGAGAATGGCAATGGCCTGCTGCTTGCCGGCGAGGGTCGATACAAAGTCTGGCGAGTACCCGATGTTGCCTTTGCCCCAGTTGCCCCGAAGCGTCAGCAACGACTCCAGATACCAATCCGGCCTACTGTCATTGGTGTAGTAGCGGAAGTCGTGATACCTGGCATTGACATCTTGGTTGTTGATGAGGCTCGGCGAACCGGTGAAGTTGTTGTTCTTGTAGTCCAACGTCACCTCATCGTTGACGGAGCCGCTGGCGCCCTGGCACAAGGCGGAGACCTGCAACGGGAACAAGGAACTGATGTCCTTGCCAGCGTAGTCTTTCACCAGGTTCTTGCTGGCCAGGTAGCCTGGGTAGTGATGAGGCGCGAAAGCGCCCAGGTCGATGACATAGCCGCGAATAGACGCATATGCACCATTGTTACCCTTGCCGTCATATGACGAAAGCTCTGCGGCGCTGAAGACATTCTGCTTTGGGCAGATGAGCATCGGGAGGACGACGATGAAGAAGGCGGCAATGACACAGAGGAACCAGATGAGCATGTTGATGGCCACCTTCTCTCTCCAGGCCATGCGGACATCTTTGCGCGGCATTCGCCCCATCCACCGAATAAGGAAGTCGGGGAGGAACCAGGTGAGAAAGTAGACGGTGAATACCCAGCGCTTGCGGCTCGGGCTGTCTTTGAACTCTTCGACCTCCACGAGCGACTTCTCGTTGCCTCGCTCCGCCATCTGTTCTCGTGTGTCGAGGTTCTTGAACATGTCGCCGGCACCCAGCGCAGAGGCGCCGGCTTCGGAGCGCGCGTCATCCGAGCCGCCACCAAAGTAGCCGCCTTTGCCCTTTTCCCCATACATCAGGGGAGTGTTGCCGGCAGACAAGAGCTGTTCCTTTGAGGCACCAAACGTGTGCTGGTGGTCTCCAGGGGTAAGGCCATCGCCGCCGTCTCCGGCTTCGGAATGCAGACCAAAACGGCCGTGTCCAGTGCCCCCTTCTGCTAGATGGGCAACCTCCATCCAGCATCGTTCACTAAGGAACACGCCCGTCGCGCCGACTTGGACCTCGTTGCTGGGCCATCGCTTCTCGTCGATGACCATTTCCACCCGCTCGCGCTCGCTACCGACGAGAATTGTCTCGGCGTCGGCCATTCCGAGGAACTCGCCGAACGGTAGGAACAGGCTAAAGTCTGCTGAGCGCAGTCGTTGACTGATCTCGGCGATGCCAAACGTTTGCACTTGGGTGCGCACGCATTTGCTGTCGAACTGGTTGGCAATGCGACGGTCGTTGGGTTTCAAGCAGAAGACAAAGTATGCGTTCGTCGACGGGTCCGTCACGGCTTTCTGGACATTGTCAAGGGAGGAGAGGAATTGCCCAGAGGCACCCTCTTCCGTGGGGCTCTTGCCGCCCCCACCACTCTTGGAGTTCTTGGTGTCGCTGCTTTGCTCGACTTGGTCCAAGGCCTCCTGCTGGCGTCGCTGAGCCGCAGCGGCTTTGGCGCGACCACCCTTGCGTGACATGACGCTCGGGGCTCGCATGGGCTTGGAGCTGACGGTTGCCTGCCTCACGGCAGTCCGCTCATTCGGGTGCGAGACGGTCTGCAGGGCTTCCTGACCAAAGAGCCGGGCCACAAACTCGCTCTTGGTCGAATTGAACATGCTGAGAAGATCCACGGAGATGATTTCACCGTTCTCCTCGATCAGCCCCTTGACAGAGTAGTCGACCTCACCCGCAAAGTGCTTGACGGTGAACGAGGCGGCAGTGTTCTCCGTCAAGAAATTGCTGCCGGGCAACTTGGCAGTCGCCGCGCTAACCTCTATGGCGGGATTCTTCCCCTCGAAACGCTTTCGCATGCTCTCCAGAAACTGCATGTCAGTTCTGTTCCGTCGAGTCTGGTCATCGAGGATGCTCAGGAGACCGTTTCCAGGCTTCAGCAAACCCTTGACAGCGTCCGAGTTGTCAAAGTAGCTCGTAGGAGCAACGCCCACTTCTTCCGACTCGAGCATTTCTGCTTTTCGGTCGAAAAAGTTGTGCAGAGTCATGTTGTAGATTGCTTCGGTGGCTGCGTTGTTCAAGAGCTGGTCCAAGGCGGACCTGGTCGAGGACTGCTGGGCGAAGCCAGGGAAGTCGACGAGGGAGATGGTGTTCGCGATGCTTTCTTCCACGGCGCAAATCCTTTGATTGGCATTCTCGATGATCCAGGCAACTAGAAGGGCGTACAAGGTCCGAGCCAACTCGTTGGCGTGGGCGCGGGCTCCGTTGGGGTCGAGCATGACGGTTACGCGCTCCTTCTGAATCATCTTTGTCTTGTAGCCCAGAGTGTTCTGGAGATCTCCAGTGCTGACGCCGAGGAAGGCGGCAACAATGGCGAGAACATCCTTGTTCTTGACCGTCGTGGAAAGAACGCCACCTTCGTGAGAGAAGCCTCCGCTGTCATCGCCAGTGGCGCTGGTGTTGCTGGTCGTCTCAAACTCGAGCTGCCCGATGTGCAGGATGCTGGCCAGGACTTGGCAAATCTCGGCAATCTCGCCCCTTGGAAACTCAAGCTTCCTCAGGGCATTCTTGAACAGCTGGAACCCTTCAGCGTCGTTGATGCCGACCTTGAGCTGGGTTGGATGCCCGAGATACTTCCATCTCTTGGAAATATCCAGGCCCAGGTGGGTCTTCTCAGCCTCGCTGGTACCCGAGAGGAGGTAATACAGGACGTGAAAGTTCCGCTCCCCAGTGGGAACGTCTGCGATTCGGCTTCTCTCCAGGCGATGATCCAGCAGCTTGCCGCCAATCAAGACTGGGTTGGTGGTGCTCGAGGTGTCGTATTGCAGTTCGTAAAAGAGGCCGGATTTCGAGGCGGTCGGCGTCGTGGCGGTCTTGGTCGTAGTGAGTGTGTCGAATACATAGGCTGCTAGGGAGAGCTTCGTAGACAAAGGCGTCGACGACTTGTCCAGCAAGGCCGTAAGCACGTGGTTTCGGACGGTCGACTTGCCGGATCCAGACTCGCCCCTACAACCTGTCAGAAACAAGCACAAATCTAGGAAAGCCGCCCGTAGGCCACTTACAGGAACACGATAGCTTGACTCTCGGATCGATGGCCAAGCCTCAGCCAGGCGCGGTCAGCCATGTCCTCGGCGCCGGCCATGGCGCTTCCCGCCTTGCCGCCATCTGGCCCCTTGGTGGATGACGTGTAAGTGTTTAGAGAAATGAGGCCGTGGGAGGACAATCTCGCCGTGGGAAGGGACACGTGGAAACGACTGGCCAGGTGCCCTGTGATGTGGGTGTCGGATTGAAGATGAGCCGGTAACGAGGGCAGCGAATGTTGCGTATGGGCCCCTCCGTTGCCAGCTCCCAGAGGGGGGAGAGTCGTGGCCATGATGGGCACGAATCCAGCAATGGGCCCCTGATCAGGAGTCGAGGCGGCACGTAGAAGCCAGGCGACAAGAGTTCGGAGAGGGTGAGTTGGAGGAGTTCACTTTCGTACGGGCTGCGTGCTGCGTGCTGGTGAATCGGTCACCGGCTCGAGACCAGGCCAGGTTTCAGGTCAACGGCCAACGGCCAACGGCCAACAGGAGACAAGGCAGCTTAACGAGAGGTGTTTGGAGGCACGGGTATAAGCGAGTGTGGGAAGAGAGAAAGAGGCAGCGAAGGGCTCCCGGACCAAAACACTCACTCGAGCTGCTGTCTTGACGATGATTGTTGGACAGTCGCAGCTCTACTCGGCGGCAACGAGGGAAAGGGGATGAATGTTTTCTTTGGGGGCCCTTGTTTGAGCTCGCGGGATGCATCCGGCGGGCCGGAGAGACCGGGAGTGCACCCTCGCCCACACACATACCAGGGCGGCGACAGTTCTGTTAGCGACAGGCCCATTGGCGCTGGCCTGGATGGGCCGAGGATAGATGGGGAATGGATTGGTGCATTGCGGGAATGATTCATCATTGTTGCACAGCTCATGTTCGCGCTCACGCGTGTTGCCAGCAGCGCATGCCACGGTCTTTTCTTCCGTCCACGATTCTGTGTCCGACTGTGGCCTCGTTGCGTTCCACCGCTGAGGAGAGATGCCCGTGCCATTGCTGGCGTCATGCTTCCCAACGACGGATGCCGCCTTCGCCTTGGCCCTGGCCCTTGGCTCCCACTGCAGATTGAACTCAAAGAGGGCCCCTGTGACGACCCCGGGGCCAGGGCAAGGGCACAAGTCATTGATCGCAGCTTGCAAATCGAGACCGCAGCAACCACCAGGTTTCTTGCCAGGGCCCCCCTGCTTCTTGCAGCCAGGACGTGGGCCCGCGACTGCGAGGGCGGCAGCTCGGGAACGTTGGCACGGCCACTTCCAAGTGCTCGTGAGTCGTGGGCGAGGCCTGAGACAGCGGCTTTGAGACAGCGGCTTTGAGACAGGCCAAGGAGTCTGTCGCTGTCTGTTTACTCCGTATGCGTGTACGAAGTATCCTAGGTATCGCAGGCTCATGGCGTGGCGTCTCGTCCGTCAGAATCTCTGGATAGTTCTGCGCTGGCTTCGGCACATGGCACGGCACACCCCCTGGGACGGGCTCTGCCCAGGCTGCTGGGTGCTCTGCTGCTGCGCATCGGGATTCGGGCTACTGATGCTACTTTTGGCATCACTGTCGTGTCGGCTCCCCCGGCATGATGGATTGACGATGCTAGCGTCGCTCGTTCGGCAGCCATGCGTGAACCGCCGCAATTTTTTCTGCTCGTCCGCCAGGGGTCGTGTCATCCACAATTCGAGGCAGTCGATTCGATTGCTGATCAGCCAGCAGCCGCGGTTGTGCGAGTGCGATTTGCATATGGCTGTCGGTGGTGGTCTGCTGCAGCTCCCTACTCGTACAGGTAGATCATCGAGATGGACGCCGTGATGGTGCCGTTTCAGAGGGAGGGCAACAGGAACCGAGGCCACAGGCCACTTCCCCTCTTGCCCCTGCTGCTGCCGGCACAAGATTGTTGGCCTGGGGCCAAAAACGCAGAACTCGCGACCGGCCTACCCAGGTACCAACCCGCTTTGCCTACATACCTTAGGTACCTAGCAAATACCTACTCGTACACTACCACAATTGGGACAGATGGAGATGGCGGAGCATCACGAAAAGCAAGGGCATCGCGAGCGTGTACGAAGCATCCAACTGCCCGCCGTGGCTGCTCCGCCTGCCGCTCGTCACAGGTGCATAAACCCGACTCCTGTTGGACGCAAGCGCCGTGACAGAGATGGAGTGTGTGGCTCGCGCCCGTGTTGTTATTCTGGGCGCGTTTATGTAAGCTCTCGCCAGCGGCCGTGGCGCAGCCTCCATCACGCACGCCCAGCTGCTGGATACGAGCGGCCGCATCCGTTTTTTTATCCAATTGCGCCCGGGGACTGTGTTGGCCGGCCGGAAGCGTGGGGAGCCACAGGTCGCTGCCTCGTATTCACATGGATCGGCCTGAGGGCCTTGCGGGTGACGATGGAGGTGGTGCCACGGCACCTCGTTCAGCGAGCAACCCATCTGCCCGTATCCATGGTCGGCATCCCCGGCTCTCCAGCAAACGGCTGTCGTGTCTCTTCAGGGGCCTAATGAATTTACGGATACGGGCATTGTACATGCCAATCCCGCTGGAGGACAGTGCGGTATCCCCAGCTCGGCTGAGCGACGGGACTGTACGAGTATGGGCGTCCATGACGGCTCGCCACAGCGCCTCAGCGGAGTAGCGGCCCCTACTGCCCGAACCGGCCCCCTAATCGCCCCCCCCTGGTGCTAAAAAGATGGGTCGAGCCGCCCTGTGGTGCCCGCGCTGCATCTTTGGACCATTGCGCTCGCCGTACTGCCTCCTGATCGATGCTGGCTGGCATCGGGTGCGCTCTCCTGTCTTTCCTCCCCACGGACGGTCCAGCCCAGGCCAAACAACAACTCGCGAGATTGCTTTCGTACCTTGGGAAAAGTTCGTTGAGGACTTCTCCGTTGGTCATTTTTTTATCAAGCCTCGGTGGGCCAGCCTCACTCGCTTTGGCGGCTTCCATCCTATCGTTAATCCCTTGCACCCTCTCTTCTTCGCCCGGGAACCAGTGGCTCCAGTTCCAGAATAGGAGCAGCATCGCGTTGCCGCTTCCGCCTCCTGACGACGACGTTCCCTCGTCTCGGTGGTCACACGTCCTCGCCGATCAACCGACCAGCATCGACCGAGGCATCGTTTACTCACGACAAAACGGGGCCATCCACGGCGCTGCAGCGAGTATACACTGTTGGTGGCTGTCCCCCGAGGACATCACTGGCCTCACTGGCCTTGCCGCGGTCAAACATGGCGAACCGAATGTCCATGTTCTCCATGGCCTCCGAGTCTCCCGGCGGTTCACGCTCCGGGGGCCCGCAGACTGCCCAAGTTTCGACGACGACTCTCTTGAACGCCATCCACAACATCTACCTGAGCTCCCAGTCCCACCAGCTCGATGCCAGCACCAGCCTTGTTGTAAACACTTGGCTCACGGCCTCGCAGGCCGGCCCGACCATCGACGCCTCGCTGGCTACGAGAGCTTGGGAGCACGCACGGCGGCGCGCTGAAGACGGCTGCGTAATCCTGAGGTACGTCGACGCAACGCACTGCATCTGGCTCGCTCTCCTGACTCACATCTGCCGATAGCTCCCTTCACCAATCCACCCCTTCCGTTCTGGCTCCATTCCTCTCCAGCTTCCCCTTCGCTGTCCCGTCGAATCTCTACAAGGCCTTGGATGCCATCCAACCCTTCGTTCGATGCGTTACGCCTTACAATCCCTCCGCCCCGAGGCAAGCCGCCCTCGGCGTCACGCTGACCTTGAACCTTACCGGCAACCTCACCGCGGCGTCCCTGGCCCTATCCCAAGGCGGCCTCGACACCGTCAATGGCTTGCTCAACATTCCGTCCGAGGCGGGCTACCGTGCCTTCGATGTCTTTTACTACCTCTTGACGTCTGCCTCGACGCCTGCCGAGCGAGAGTTCCTGGGACTCCGTAGTCCCTCCACCTATACCCTCTTGGCCCGTTCTGGAACCTACGATCCGCCCTCCTATCTCCCCACGGCAGATGATGCCGCCTCCGCCGATGACTTCCGCCGAGCTCTAAAGGACATTGGCATAAAGGGCTCCGCCCATCGTGACTTCATCTCCACCCTCGCGGGCCTTCTGAAGCTTGGAAACACGCTCGACTACAACATCGAGTCTGAGGCGTTGGAGGACATCTGTGAGGATGTCAGCGGCCTTCTCGGCATCGAACCCGACACTCTCCTCAACCAATGTAGTACCGAGGACCGCTGGACCTTCGTTGGGGGCCTGTACGAGTCGCTGGTAGACTGGGTCATCTCCAAGGCCAACGAGGCCATTGCTGCACAAATGGTGCGCATCAAGGCCGGCGACGAGTCTCCCGACGGTCGTGGCGTGAGGACTCCCACCTCGAATGAGGACAACGGGGACACTGTCTCTGTCACTGTCATGGAGGTTGCCCACCCAACCCTTGGAAAGGCCTTGTCGATGCGCTCCATCTTCGACGACTCGCAGGGAATCAATGCCGAGATGATCGAGGACGGCGTGCAGGCGTCGCCCGCTGGCTCATCGGTCTTGCGGGAGATGCAGCAGGCAGTATCCGAGGTTTCCCCCGACCTTGGCATCATGACGGGCCCAGAGGGCAGGGAGCGGCAACACGAGCTCGAAAAGCGGGAGCTTGTTCTCGAGAAGATCGGCTTCGCGTCCGAGGACGGTGGCTTTCTCAAGAAGCTCCTTTTCCCCATTCAAGGCGAGGGCATCAACCTCGGCCGTGCTGGCAGGTTTGACCTGCCTGCGGTCCTCAGCTCCAATCGCTTGTGGTATCATCTGTCTCTTCATCCCACCGACGACTCCCCCTCGCAGCTCGCTGCTCTTGCGTCCATCACCTCTGCCTGGTCGGCTGGCACAGTGTCTCGCCAGCTTCGCTCGTGGAGGCTTCCCGAATGGGCCAACCGACGAAACAGAAGCCTCGACTTCACCGCTGACTTCGACGTCGACGAATTCGTCCAGCGCTACTCCACCCTTGGCTGCAAAGACGGCAGGGACGGCATTGAGAGCTGGATGCTCGAGCGCGGCTGGAGCAACGGCGAGGTTTTCATTGGCAAGGAGCGCGTCTGGATGCGAGAAAGCGCGTGGTGGGAGGCAGAAAGCATGCTTGATCTCAAACCCGGACACAACAACCCAGCCATGCAGGGACTTCACAGCAATCCGTTTGGAACCGCATTCGATACCGGCTATTCTGCCAATGGCAGCGGCTACTTCCCGCCGCAGGCCATGGACGCTAGCTTCAACGGGAGCAACGATCAGCTGGTTCACAGTCGCAACTTTAGCCATGGCAATGGCAGTCAATTGACTCTGAACCAGGTCCCCAACGTTGCACCGTCTGTTGCCCCGACTGCTATGCGTAATGTCAACAATGGCGATTATGGGCTCGGCAACAAGGGCGATACCTACAAGGGCGATACCTACTACAACGAGCAGGGCGAGCTCACCATGGACCCTGAACTGGCCAAGAATAAGCAATTCGAGACAAAACACGTCGATCTTGGCCGTCGGGTTTGGGTTGGGTTTGTGTGGGCTCTCACTTTCTGGATTCCCTCGCCCCTGCTCCGATATGTTGGCAGGATGCGTCGCCCGGATGTTCGCATGGCGTGGCGCGAGAAGCTTGTCCTGTGTTTCTTGATTCTCTTGATGAATGCCATCGTCGTCTTCTGGATCGTCGCCTTTGGGCGTCTTCTCTGCCCCAACTTCGACAAGGCGTGGAATCGAAAGGAAGTGGCTACTCACCAAGGCACTGACGACTTCTGGGTCAGCCTGAACGGCAAGGTGTACGATATTTCAAAGTTTTGGAGGCGGCAGCACAGCGACACGGATATCCAGACAACCTCGGACAACATGCAGCCTCTAGCCGGACTCGATATGGACGAATACTTCCCTCAACCGCTGAACCTGGCATGCAAAGGTCTTGGCATCGCAGATACAACCCGCCTAGTAGCCAACAACACACCCGAGTTCACCATCGCTATCCACACCTCCGGAAAGTATCAGCCAAATCCTACTAGCGCTCTCTACGATCCGGAATGGTATTGGAAAAAGTTTGAGCCGGCGATCAAGGAATTCTACCACGGCGATCTAGTTTACAGCGAAGACTTTGTCAGTTCGGCGGGCAAGGATTTGCAGCGCATGTGGGCTAGGTACGACGACAAGATCTACGATCTTACAGACTACTTCCACACGCAGGATGTGTTTCGGAATGTGGCCATGTACAAGTTTCTCGACGGTTCCGTAAGCGATCTCTGGAAGAACAACCCCGGCCAGGACATCAAGGGCTTGCTAGACGGCGTCATTCGCGACTCGGTGGCGAACCAGACCGAGCATGCCTTGGTTATGAACAGCTGGCTCTGCATTCAGAGAGTCTTCTACAAAGGCATAACCGACTTCCGCGAGACGCCGAGGTGCACGGTGAACAACTGGATTCTCCTGGCCTTTACCATCATCCTCTGCGCTGTCATCCTGACCAAGTTCCTCGCGGCCCTCAGGTTCAGCTCCAAGCGTCGCCCTTCGCCACAGGATAAGTTTGTCATATGTCAGGTTCCGGCTTACACCGAAGGCGAAGATTCGCTACGGAAGGCCTTGGACTCGCTCACTGCCCTCCAGTATGATAACAAGAGGAAGTTGATTTGCGTCATTTGCGACGGTGTCATCGTCGGCCAAGGCAACGACCGACCGACCCCAAAGATCGTCTTGGACATCTTGGGGGTTGATCCTAAAGTGGACCCTCCCGCGCTTCCGTTCAAGTCAGTTGGCGCCGGCAGCGAACAGCTCAATTACGGCAAAGTTTACTCTGGCCTCTACGAGTACGAAGGCAATGTCGTGCCGTACATCGTCATTGTGAAGGTTGGCAAGGAGTCGGAGCAGTCAAAGCCGAAGCCTGGCAACCGTGGAAAGCGCGATTCTCAGATCCTGCTCATGAGCTTCCTGAACCGCGTCCATCACCGCGCCCCTATGAATCCTCTTGAGCTCGAGATATTCCACCAGGTCAACAATATCATTGGCGTGGACCCCGAACTGTATGAGTACGTCCTCATGGTCGATGCCGATACCTCAGTCAGCGAGGACTCTCTCAACCGACTGGTTTCCGCCTGTGCGCACAACGCCAAGATTGCTGGGATTTGCGGCGAGACGAGCCTGGAAAACGACGAGAAGTCCTGGACAACGATGATCCAGGTCTACGAGTACTTCATCTCGCATCACTTGGCAAAGGCATTCGAATCTCTCTTTGGCAGCGTCACCTGTCTGCCTGGTTGGTACGTTTTGGTTCTTCATCTCAGATTGGCTTAGACGATGTGCTGACAAGATTCCCCCTGACAGCTTCTCCATGTATCGACTGAGGACGGTTGACAAGGGTAAGCCGCTCATCATCTCGGATGAAGTCATCAAGGAATACAGCATTTGCAATGTGGACACGCTGCACCAGAAGAACCTGCTGTCCCTCGGCGAAGATCGTTTCCTGACGACGCTGATGACCAAGCACTTCCCATACATGTCGTACAAGTTCGTTCCTGATGCCCAGTGCAAGACGGCTGCACCCGAGTCATGGAGCGTGCTGTTGTCGCAGCGTCGCCGATGGATCAACTCGACCATCCACAACCTGGTGGAGCTCATGCGCCTGAAAGAGATGTGTGGCTTCTGCTGCTTTAGCATGCGCTTCGTTGTGTTCATTGACCTCTTCGGCACCATCATCCTCCCGGCAACATGCGTCTACCTCGCCTACCTCATCTACAGAGTCGCCTCGCATACCGGGCAGTTCCCGCTAATCTCCATCATCATGCTGGCTGCGGTGTACGGCCTGCAGGCCTTGGTGTTCATCCTCAAACGGCAGTGGCAGCACATCGGATGGATGATCATTTACATCCTCGCCTTCCCCATTTACTCCTTCGTCCTGCCACTCTACTCCTTCTGGAACCAAGATAACTTCACGTGGGGCAACACGCGTGTCGTTATCGGCGAGAAGGGCGACAAGCAAATTGTCGCCGTCGATGACGAGGGTTACGATCCTCGGTCGATCCCGCTCCAGCGATGGGACGACTACGCCGTCGCCAACAGCCTTCCTGGTCGCCGCGGTGGGCCCCAGGAGAAGGCGGACTACGGGTATGGAGACCAGTACGAGATGGACGAGATCAAGTCCGTCTACTCGGCCGCGCCCCAGGGCTCGATCCTGACGGGCATGGGTGGACGCAACGCGTACATGCCTCCGCAGTCCCCGGCCCCTGGTCAGATGAACCGCGCCCCCAACATGCACGGCCCTTACCAAGACCCAGGCATGGCGGTACGTCGGCAGTCCATGATGTCCATGGGAACTGCCATACATGACATGGGGAGGAGCCAGTCGCCATACCAGGACATGCCCGCGAACCGCGCGAGCATGATGAACCTGCGCAACCAGTCCAACCTGTCTCCATCCATGGGCCTCCCCGCGAACCGTTCTGCCTCGGCACTAGGCTACGCGGGCGGTCACCGTTCGCCGCTGGGCGCCGAGGCCATGCGGTCGACGTCATCGTTTGACTTCCAGCGAGGCCATGTGCCTGCGGAGGACACGGCAATTGTAGAAGCCATCCAGTCCGTCCTCCGGGAGGTGGATCTGGATACGGTGACGAAGAAGCAGGTTCGCGCGCTCGTCGAACAGCGCTTACAGACGGAGCTGGTCGGCGAGCGACGCACGTTTATGGACCGACAAATCGACCGTGAACTGGAGAACATGTGAGGGTACGGTCCGTAGAGGGGGCAGCATACTGGGACGATGGCGGGACAAGGCCTTTTGGCTTCTTTGGTCACGATGTCTGGGGCACACGTCCTAGACTCGAATTTCCAAATGCGGCACGCGCATTCTCCGGTCATTGACCATGGCGGTGGGCGTTCTTGGTTTGGAGAGAAGCATGGTGTCATTTTGCTGCTGAAGTTTTATTTTATTTGCAACTTGTAATGGAGCAGGCAGAGTTTGGGGGAAGGGAGAGCTAGACACTTCGTACACGGAGCGCATCTCGCTGTTTCTTGAATTGTTGTTGGGCGCTGGGGTCTTCATCTCAGGAGACCGGGGGTGCGCGGCGCGTGCGTGTGCCCCTTAATGGTCGGGTCATCTAGGTCACTCCTTTTTCATACATGAATAATCTTGAATAATATGTAGGGCAACGGGATGATGCCTTGGGTTTCAGTTCTGTTCGCGTCGCAGCTCGCCCTGCAAGTATTGACTCGGCATCACTATTTGGTGTGTTGTTCTTCGCCGTGGCTATATGTAGATGAAGCAGGGGCAGCAGCAGTTTCGATCTGTCGGCTGCTACTTGTCGATGGTGCCGACGCCCTTGAGCCTCAGATAGACATCGGTACCCCACCCGTAGAGGCTCTGGACGGCGATGCCGCCGCCAAAGTACTCGGCGTAGGCGCGGCTCAGGGGCAGGCCATAACCCAGGCCCGCGATGGAGCTCCCGCCGGTGCTGGCGGAGGCGATGGCGCTGAGGCCGTCGCCGCCGCCGCCGCCGCCGCCGCCCGAGCCCGAGCCCGAGCCCGAGCCCGGGAAGTCGTCCTCGTCGGAAAAGGTGGTGAAGGAGTAGGACCAGATGTTGGGGAGGACGGCCGGGTGGATGCCGCCGCCGCGGTCGCGGATGCGGATGGTGACGCCGGGGGCGTTGTCGTCGAGGGGCCGGATGGCATCGCTGCGGAAGAGGCCGCGGTCCTCGGCGGGCGACTCGATGAAGGGGGCGCCGCCCGGCTGGGACTTGAAGGGGGGCTCGGGGGCGATGGTGACGACGACGGGTTCGCGCGAGCCCGTCTCGACGGTGGCGCGGAAGGCGTTCTTGAGCAGCTCGGTGACGATGTACTCGAGGTGCATGGGGACAAAGGCAAAGGTGGTGTCGGGCTCGCCGTCGACGAGGAGGCGGGGCCGGGAGCCGTAGCGCAGCTCGCAGATGTCGGCGACGAAGCCGGCGCAGGACTCGATGGTCTGGGCGGGCCGCAGGGCCGTGTCGATGACGCCGATGTAGGACGGGTGCTCCGGGCACGGGGTCGGGCTGTCGCCGGGGGCAAAGTGCGGCTGGCTGCTGAAGTGCAGGGCGATGTGCTGCTCGGCGACGAGGCGGGTGCCGATGCGGGCGCGCAGGTGCTCGTCGAGGAAGCGCGTCACCTCGGCGGGGGAGATGTAGCGGCGGCACTCGAGGAAGCCCTTTGCGAGGATGGGGATGGTGTCGGTGTGGGTGGCGACGAGCTCGGCGAGGACATTTGTGAAGTCGATCTCGTCGCGGGGGGTGGAGATGGTGCGGCGGCGGGCGGCGGCGTGCCAGTAGGGCAGCAGGATGGAGAGGGAGTGCAGGTAGTTGTTGTAGATGCGGGAGATGTTGGGGTTGGAGACGACGATGTAGGGGAGGTTGCGGAGGGCCTGGATGCGGCGGGCGAGGCGGATGGGGAGGAGGGAGAGGGTGAAGTTGGCCGAGGAGAGGAGCGAGCTCGAGGAGAGGGGCGGGCGGCCGTGTCTGTCGAGCGCCGTCAGTATGGATGGATGGATGGATGAATGAATGGATGGATGGACGGATGCAGGCGGCGGTAGGGGAGCGCTCGGGGCGGCCTACCTCACGAGGTCGGCGAGGCTGAGCGAGTGCTGATGCTGGCTGGCGAGGGCGGCGATCTCAGCGTCCGAGACGTCCCGGGCGGGCGCGGACGCGGAAAAGGACGCCGAGGGGGACGCGGAAAAGGAACGCCATGGGGGGGGCGGGAATGGCGACGACCATGTCTCTCGAGGCCGACAGAG
Organism: Tolypocladium inflatum; assembly: GCA_003945565.1. NCBI lineage: Eukaryota > Fungi > Ascomycota > Sordariomycetes > Hypocreales > Ophiocordycipitaceae > Tolypocladium > Tolypocladium inflatum. The sequence goes on along the minus strand of QEPE01000009.1, from coordinate 2,796,706 downwards.
CCGCGCAGCCGGCGACCGAGCGAGGGCCTTCATGGCAGCAGCATCTCGGGTCGTTGGTGTTTGCGGTGCGAGAGCGAGGTTGCGGTTGCGGTCGGCGCATCGCAGCACCAATCGGTAGCGGGTTAGGCCTACCTAGGCTACGTCACGCCACCAGAGGCAGACGAGGGGAGCCGAGGGGAGCCGATGATGGCCCTCCCTTGCGCTCAAGGATCGCGTATTTGTATTTCTATCTACGAAGTACGCTGGACAATGATGAGACACGGCACAGCCCGTCTACTGCGTCGACATGACGCCGTCCCTCTCGACCGCCTTGACGTGCTCGTTGGACTCGAGGGTCGAGATGGAGTCCTTGTCGAACTCGACACTGGTACATGAGACGCGGGCGTCAGCGCATGGCGGTCCCCCGGCGGTGCAGGGCAGGTCGGGCGAGGCACTCACGAGAAGCCCTTGATGAGCGTGTATTCGTGGCCGATCCTGCCGCCCTGGTCGACGGCGTGCTTCTTGGCACTGCGTGCACGGGGGGTATGTCAGTAGTCGTCCTCGGGGGATGACGAGAGGGAGAGGGGGCGCACGCGGCAATCTGCTCGGGGGTCGCGTCGTCCTTGCACGTCACGATGTAGGAAGGCATGCTGGCGGTGTTGGCGGTGCTGGCGGTTGCTGGTGGTGAAATGGGTGTTTCTGATGGGATGATGCGGGTGAGATGATGGAGATGATGGAGATGATGGTGATGGTGGGAGAGAGCAGCTCTGGTGGTCTCGAAACCGGCTCTCGTGGGTATCCGGCGCATGTGCCTAGAGTAGACGCTACCACGTCATGCGTCCTCCACTGCGAATGCCTCCAGGCAGGTTGATCATCATTGATGGAGGCACATCACATAACTTACTCCGTACCTTAGTCTGCCAAGTCTGCGTCGACCATCTAGCCGACCTCGTCAACCTATAGGTACTTGTACCTGCCTCTTTTGATCGCCGTGCGACTACTCTAGGGTAGCTGGACCCGACGCTCCCGGCCGCGACGATGGTGCCATTTGCTCCTCCGGCACAAGCACTCGCACTCGTACTCGTATCGTACAGTACTCGCACGACGGACAGACAAGGTGGCCTGCTCCCCCCTGCCCGGAGCCAGAGATTGCCGACCGGCGGGCGGTGCGGCCTCCGCCAACCACAGACAGGCCTGCCGCGGCGCGGGAGCGCCCACCGCCGCGCGCTGTGCGACTCGCGCCAGAAGGAAAATTGTGCACCCAAGCGCTGATGAGCGGCCCAATCGAGCCTAGGGCTGGGCTTCGACGCGATCGCCGGGAGGATTTGAGGAGATTTAGACCACCCAGCAGGCACGGAGTACTCGCGCGGACTACGGAGGACTCGGTAGCAAATATCACCGTAGCAAATATCAAATATCACCGTATAGTTACGTGCTCGCAAATCCCGAGGACCTCAAGTAGTACCTGTACATGCATCGCCTGCCAGACACAGCGCCGACCCAGCCAGCCACCGCAGCAATTGGCAGGTACCTTCCACGGCAACCCGTCCGCCAACTTACAAGTTACAACCACCTCCTCCACCGACCCCCCCGGCCCCGTGTCTCTCTCTGTCTTCCGTCGCTCATTCACCCACTGACCGGGCCCTCGCGCTTGTTCGCTCTTATCCCCGGCCGTCCTCGCGCGCTTCTCCTTTTCTTCCACCACCTTCTCCCCCCTCTCCCTCCCACGGAGCCTCCGACTCACACCCCCCCCGCGTCCCCGTCGCTGGCCTGGACAAGAGAGAGACCGCGCCCAGCTTTTCCGCCGCAGCCAGCCAGCCAGCCAGACAGACAGACAGACAGACAGACAGACACGCAATGGACGCCGCCAACGCCTCCTCGTCGTCCGCCTTCACCTCCGTCCTCGCCGGCTCCTCCAAGTACGGCAGCGGCGTCGTGCCCCCCCAGCTCGACTATGTCTTCGACGCCATCTCCGCCGCCGGTCCATGGACCCTCCTCCTGACGCTCTTTGCCATGTGCGTCGTCTATGATCAGCGTATGTTGCTCCTCCTCCCCGACCCCCGATCCCCGCCGCCGCGCCCTCGGTTCCCATCCACCGCCGCGGCGCACATGGGCTGACGGCCCGTCTTCTCTGCGCAAACAGTCAGCTACATCGTGAGGAAGGGTTCCATTGTCGGCCCCTCGTGGAAGATGCCCTTCATCGGCCCCTTCCTGCAGTCCGTCGACCCCAAGTTTGAGGAGTACTATGCCAAATGGGCCAGCGGTCCGCTGAGCTGCGTCTCGGTCTTCCACAAGTACGTCCCGCGCCTCCGCGGCCCTCTCCCGGGCGTGGCTGTTTGCGCGCAAGGCGAGACGGCCTATCGCTGACCCTCGATCCCCCCCTTCCAGATTCGTTGTCATCGCCTCGGACCGAGACATGGCCCGCAAGGTCCTCAACTCCCCCGCCTACGTCAAGCCCTGCGTCGTCGACGTCGCCCACAAGCTCCTCGGCCACGACAACTTCGTCTTCCTCGACGGCAAGCTCCACGTCGACTTCCGCAAGGGCCTCAACGGCCTCTTTACTCGCAAGGCTCTCGAGTGCTACCTGCCCGGCCAGGAGGAGGTGTATACGCGCTACTTCAAGCGGTTCGTCCAGGTCACCCGGGACAATGGCGGCAAGCCCGTCCCCTTCATGCCCGAGTTCCGCGAGCTCATGTGCGCCGTCTCGCTCCGCACCTTTGTCGGCCACTACATCTCCCAGGAGGCCGTCAAGAAGATCGCCGACGACTACTACCTCATCACCGCCGCCCTCGAGCTCGTCAACTTCCCCGTCATCCTCCCCTTCACCAAGACGTGGTACGGCAAGAAGGCTGCCGACATGGCCCTCGCCGAGTTCGCAAAGTGCGCCGCCAAGAGCAAGGTTCGCATGGCCGCCGGCGGCGACGTCACCTGCATCATGGACGGCTGGACCCTGGAGATGATCAACTCGGACCGCTGGCGCGCCGCCCAGGAGAAGGGTGAGGGTGCCGACGGTGTCGAGAAGCCGTCCCCGCTGGTGCGCATGTTCAACGACTACGAGATCTCCCAGACCGTCTTCACCTTCCTCTTCGCCTCTCAGGATGCCACCAGCAGCGCCGCCACCTGGCTCTTCCAAATTGCCGCCCAGCGTCCCGACGTCCTCGACCGCGTCCGCGAGGAGAACCTCAAGGTCCGCAACGGCGACGTCCACGCTGAGCTCAACATGGACCAGCTCGAGTCCCTGACGTACACACGCGCCGTCGTCCGCGAGCTGCTCCGATACCGCCCTCCCGTGCTGATGATCCCGTACCTGGTGAAGAAGCCGTTTCCCATCACCGACTCGTACACCGTTCCCAAGGGTAGGTCTTTGCGTCGCGTCTCCCGGGTTTCTTCTATTGGCGCGAGTCAGCGATTAACAGGCTCTCGTTCTTCTAGGCTCCATGCTCATCCCGACGACGTACATGGCTCTCCACGATCCCGACGTGTACGAGAAGCCCGACCACTTCGACCCGGAGCGGTACTATTCGGGTGACGCAGAGGAGAAGGGCGCCAAGAACTACCTGGTCTTCGGCACCGGCCCTCACTACTGCATCGGCCAGCACTATGCCCAGCTGAACTTGGCACTCTTCATCGGAAAGGCGTCGGTGCTGCTGGACTGGGCGCACCACCCCACGCCCTTGTCCGAGGAGATCAAGGTGTTTGCGACCATCTTCCCCAAGGTCAGTGACGGACGGGAATTCTCTGGTTCAGGTGAAGGTTTTGCGGGCTGACGCTGGATTAGGATGACTGCCCGCTCACGTTTGAGGAGCGCAAGTGGTAAGACGATGCTGATGAACCAGCTTGCGGCTCAGCAACAAAGACGAGGCGCAGCATGCTGCACCCAGGCGGCACATGCTACGAACCGCGCCCAATCAGGGACGGATCCGTCAGCAGGCGCAAGCCTGGAGGCGGCCCCTGTGGCATACCCGGGGCGACGGGGCGAGGAGGCGTCGTCGTGCGTCTGCGAAGAGCGCGAGCCACAGCGATGGCGCAAGACGGAAGAAGGAGCCCATGGTTGATGATAGAAGAGTGAGCTCCGTGGGCCACGACGACCTCACGGACAAGCGAACGAATAGGCGGACGAACAGGCGTAGTTTCAGGGATATAATTGTAATAGATACTCCAACGTTTGTATATACTAGATAGCTTTCACCATGCCAGCAAGCGGCCTGGCCGGAGGAGGGCCGGGTGGCATATCCAGCCAAGGCCCGAGGCGGCGTCGACTTGAGACGGCGAATTGAATTATTGCAACTAGATTATTGTTCCCGCAAGAAGCTGCAGAGCCCGGGGAGGACTGGGCGGGGCTCGTCCTCGGGACGTCGTGATGTCACTGCTTGCGTATAAATGCCCAGACGTCGGAGTCTGCAGCCATGTGAGGCGTATGTAGCACCTGGCCAGACCTCGATGATGTACCCAAGGAATTAATGTTTTGCTTACCAATTACAAAGTACCCTCCGGAATAAAGTAGGGACATCTATCAACAAAGTACGGAGTAGTCGCGCAAGACGACATCCAAGGCTGAAGCGTGGCGTTTCGCGGGGCCCATCCGGGATCCAGGCCGCGGCCGGCCCCAGCTCCAAGATCCACCGTCCACCACCACCGCCCCCCGAGCTGATTACAAACTCCCCGTTCACGACGACGACGACGACGACGCCGCGCAGCTCCAACGGATTGTTTCCAGCCGGCACCGAAGGCTCTCAGGAAAAGGACGTCGGCTCGGCTCGACTCGACTCGACAGACAAAGACTCATCCATCTACCATGACGGCAGCCCGACGAGCCCTGGCCCGCGCGCCGGCGACGCTGCTGCTGTGCTCGGCGGCGCGTCCCGCACCCCGATGCCCGCGCGCCGCCGCCGCCGCCGCCGCCGCCGCCGCGCCCATGTCCACGAGGGCGACGGCGCCGCTCTGGCCCGCGAAGGGCGGCGTCGTGCGCCGCTGGTACTCGGCCGGCGGCGAGGGCAGCGTCCCCGGCAGCCGCGTCTGGACCTTTGACGAGGTGAGGCGGCAGGTCGAGGCGGACGGCGGCGGGAGCAACAGCAGCAGCAAGGAGGACCCCTCGCGGGAGAAGGTCGTCATCGTCGGTATGCTTGCCCTGGCCCTCCGGCCCCCTCTCCCCCCCTTCTTCCGGGCGACATGGTAGCTGACGCGCGCCAGACGTCCGCGAGCCCGACGAGCTGCGCTCCACGGGCAAGATCCCCGGCGCCGTCAACATCCCCGTCACCTCGGCCGTGCAGAGCTTCCATGTCGCCGCCGGCGACTTCGAGGACATGCACGGCTTCGCCCGCCCGCCCCGCGACGCCACCCTGCTCTTCTACTGCAAGGCCGGCGTGCGCGCCCGCTCCGCCGCCGCGCTGGCGAGGCACGCTGGCTGGGACAGCGTCGGCGAGTACACGGGCAGCTGGCTCGAGTGGGAGGCGCGCGGCGGGCCCGTCGAGAGGGTGTCGGGGTCGTCGGGGGGCCGCGATTAGGGGCCGGGTACGCGGACACGACGCGGGATATGGGGTACATGGCTGCGCAGTCTACGGACACGAGACTCGGCAGGCAGAGGCCAAAGCAGAATAGCGGCGAGGGGTTCGAGCGGCCAGCAGGGCCAATAATAGATAGATGCGCTCCATATCGTTGTACAACACTGGTATAAGCTTCCCTTGGCCGGAGACAGTCCAACATGATGGCCCCGGCGTCTCCACGAGTCCACAGACGTTCATGGCTTTGCCCTTGTTCCCTCCACTCAGAACATGCTCGGCGCCTTCCCACCCTCCTGGTTATCCGGGCCGCCCTCCCCAGGCGCCCGCGCCACCGGGCTGCCGTGCGCAAAGAAGAGGAACTTGATGGTGAGCGACAGGCCGGCGTGCAGGACCACCACGATGATGAGCAGCACCTTGCTGACCTGGCGGTCCGTGGCACTCAGCACGGGGTACAGGTTGCGGACGAGGAAGGCCACCGACATGCCGAAGCCGACGGCCACAAACGTCCAGTTGAGGATCTCGATGGGCGACCAGCTGATGACGGCGACGGGGACCCAGATCAGGTTGGAGTAGCCGTACAGCGCCCAGCACTCGAGGAGGTTGGCCGACTCGCTGCCAAAGTATCGGAGGGCCAGGAACAGCAGGATGGGGATGCAGAGCGTGTATCCGTAGATGAGACCGGCGGCGCCTGTACACGGAGCGGAACTGGTCAGCTTCCTATCATCTACCGGGGGGAGGGGGTGACGGCGCGTACCGCTCAGCAGCCTAAAGTCGTACGCGAACGGCGTAGACCCCGTCGTCGACAGGTACTGGCTGATGGTGCCCCCCAAGAACAGGATCAGCACCACCGTCGTCGCGATCCAGAACGGCCCGTACAGGTCCGGGTTGCCCTCGAGCACGTCCAGGAAGTTGGCCCGTGGGAAGAGCGCCGCCCCGCAGCGCGACAGCACGGCCGACGTGTCGACGTCGAAGAACTGGGCGTAAAAGGACATGGTCCACAGGAAGCGCTTCGACGACGACGACGCCGCCGCCGTCACGGGCGGCGGGAGGCTCGAGGGGGGCCTTTGCGCACCCCCGGCGCCGAGTCGTTGAAGTTGGAGTTGTGGAATTCGAGGTCTTCCTGCAGATCCGTGTGGCCGAGGTCGCCCTGTAGAGCAGACGATGCCGTCAGCATCAGAGGAGTCGTCGTGGGCCGTCGCGAGCGTCCCCCGGGTGTCCTCGCTTACCTCGTCATCCACGTCCACCACCGCGTCGTATCCGGACCCAGACATGATGGGCAGGATATCTTCCGGTATCAGAAGTCCCCGGGGTGTTTCGGTGCCAATACACCAAGCCTGGAAGCTGCAGGTCGAGAGGCGCTGGCGAAGTTGGACTCGGTGGGATGAGGCAGCTGGGAACAAGGTGTCGTCAGCAGCCGGCTAGCTCCAGGTACCTACCTGCGTTGGAGCGTCTGCGCCGGCCTTTATCCGATTCGGTTCCACCCCACCATCAGAGCATGGCTGATGCTCTACTAAATTGACGCTGCCGACGGCTGTGTATTTCATTCTACGTGTATATCTTGCTTGCAGCCTATGGGGAAGGTCTCGAGCCAAAGCTTTCGAAACGCAATAAAATAGAGCTGAATAGGACACTCGTAAGCATCCCCAGGCGATGCGGTGCTTTGAACGAGCTGAGGGATTTAGTTCCCCTCGGATCAAGCATCACAATGAATCGACAACAGTCACGCACTCGGCACTGAGCAGTGCAGACACGTCCGTAGAAAAGATCTGCTCATTGACACCAAAGTCTTCATCGACACCCATCTAGACTCACTTGCCTGAGCAGCAGATGCTAGTGTAGAAACAAAGCCAGACTCGACAACCGTGAAGCACCTCTTTGTCCTCGCCGACCCCAGAATGCCAGAAAACCAGACGCCGCATCCATGGTGTAATTCTTTACTTGAGCTTCTTCTTGGGTCGCAGCTGGTTGGTGTGACCGCACTTTCGCTTACGGCAGTTGGTGGCACGGGGGGGGAGGCGGGCCTGCAGACCAGAACTGTTAGTACCCAAGCCGCGCAGTGTCCATGACGGGGAACCCGGGGGGTTGTGGAATGCAAACGTACGTAGCACTTGCGGCAGATCATCTTGTCGCAGTTGAACTTGGAGGCCAGGGCCTTCAGGGAGGGCTCAATGATACCACCACGGAGACGGAGCACCAGGTGCAGGGTGGACTCCTGTTATGACGGTCAGCATACCGCGCCACTTCGCTTCCGCCTGCTCGTCCCAAGCCCCCAAAAGGGCTACCCAGAGCCCAGGCGGCCCATCTTTCGACGCACCTTCTGGATGTTGTAGTCGGACAGGGTTCGGCCATCCTCGAGCTGCTTGCCGGCGAAGATCAATCGCTGCTGATCCGGGGGGATGCCCTCCTTGTCCTGGATCTTGGACTTGACATTGTCGATCGTGTCCGAGGACTCGACCTCAAGGGTGATGGTCTTGCCCGTCAGGGTCTTCACGAAACTGCATTCGCTGTTAATACGGACCGTTCGGGTTCGGTTCGGCTCCACGGGGTCGGGCTCACATCTGCACTGTTAAATTGTCAGCATTTTCACTCTGGGACATTGCGCGGGGTCGTGGCTGCTGTACTCACTCTTGACTGATTTTTGTGACGCTGACGATGTGAAGTTTCAAGGGCCGAGCGAGTCTGCGCGCAAAGTTGGTGGGGCTCAAAGAGCAGAGGCAACGAAACCCTAGGTCAGATGCCCGCTCACGTGACCTAAAATATCGTGCATTGTGGAGCAGAACTGAAGTATTTCGGAGCCCATTTCCTCGACGGAGGCATAACACTTTGTGACAATTGACTGAAGTGCCACGATAATCTTGAATAAAGTGTATTATAATTTGTATACGTCATCTGGAAGAATCTCAGCGTCGTGGTGTGCCTTCACGAACCATTCTCCTTTTCTCCCTCCATTGCTCGTTGACCTTTCTGCCACGATACGACACGCTGCTCCTGCATGTAAACTGCCCGGACGACCAGGTCCAGGGGGATACCAGCTGCATCGCCTGCAGAAATTAGGCAGTTAGAATCCGCGGACTCACAGGAGGGGTGATAGACAGGGCATGCACTGTACCTGTAGCTTTGTAAAATGCGGCCGCCGTCTTGGATAGGTCCTGGACGCTGCGAAATGCCTCGTACATAACGTCGCTGGCACCCGAAGGGCCTTCCGCCTCGATCACACCAAGGGCTCGAGGTGGTTCCAAGGTTTGGTTCAGGAGTCGACGGGCTCGCCCAAGAACCTCGTCCTCTGATATCTCCGGGACAGGTGGCGTAGGCCCTGGCGGGGTCTCGGTTGGGAAGAATTGAGTAATGGGGTTCTCATCTTTCATCACGTTAGTGCCTGTAACCAGTACCGCCCTTGAGCACTTACTTCTCTTGTCGACCAACCCGGTGATATGGGCAAAGTATGCGTCGAGCTCCTCATCATTCATGTGGACGACTTGGTTGGGCGTCATCGCTTCGAACTTGGCTACTTTGTTGGATAACTCTTCATCTTCTGGATGCTGAACCAAGCCCTGCCTCCAGGTTTCCCACTCAAATCGGGGTAAATAGGCAGTCCCGAGGCCCTCGGTCGATGGTTGATTGCCCTTGAAGGGGAAGCATAGTTTTGTCGCCAGTATCAAGAGCGTGACGAGGCGTATTTCCGGATGGTCAAGAGGCAGTATCTTGGTGTTATTCACAGGGAATCGAAAGCGATACCCGAGCGAGGCCGACAGCCTCTTGGCCGCGACAATCGACTCGACTGCTCATGGGTCAGCCTAGGTGGCATGCAATGGCAAAGGGGACGTACTCGGCAAGGCAAGCATCTTCGCGTACTGGACAAGGAGTGACACGGAACTGATCTCAGGAAAGACCATCCCATAGTTCAGATGGTATGAGAGAACCAAGTCCATGACGGTTCTGTACAATACACCTCCTTGCAGACTGGAGCGAAGCGGCAGCTTGAGAACCTTTACATAGACGGAGGGTAGCCGGTCTTGCATTTCGCGTGGCAAGTCATGATACTGTGTCTCGATCAGCCCTGGTGGAAAGCCACGAACTCGGGCCACTCACGGCTGCCTTGTAAGGTATGTTGCCATTATTAGCCCAGTGAAGAAGTTCACCCAGTCGCGTGGGTATCCTCAAGAGCAAGGAGGCGAGGTAGCAGAGTCCAAGAGTCTCTGGCAGCGTCGGCATGGGCCAGTCTGCACCTCGTTCCGGGTCCCAGCTTTGGGCCCTCGGCCTCGACTTCCAGGCCGTCTTGTTGTCCTCTGGTAGAGACTGCGAGCTGAACATCTCCAGTTGACCTTCGGCTGCATCATCGTCCGTCGTGGCCGGAGAGCTGGACCCGCGTATCCGGAGGTCCCACAGGTCCCGGACGACAGTCTCCAGCTCCTCTCTGTAGCCCTTCTCATGGATGAGCCACAGGACCTGGTTCCTCAGTAGCAGCTGCAAGGCCTCTAGGTAGAGTGACTTTCCCTCCAGGCCACTCAGCTGGCGTTTCTCGCTCGATCTGATCTCCTTCTCCCTGCGATTCACGGCTCCGAGCCGGCCAGAGTCTTCGTCCTCGCCGACATCAAACTGGATGAAGCCCTGGGTGATGGGTCAATACATGGGCATGCCCGCTCTGCCCGGGTTGAAAGCGCACCTCGATCTGATGGCCTCTGGAGCAGAACCGTAGACCGTCCTGCAGGTACCATTTCACGCTGCCGCATTCGGGGCATCGGTCCCCGCGGGGCATCCTTCGAAGCTCCCGTCGCTCCTCCATGGTTGAAGCTATCGCCTGCCAATCCGTGAGGTGACGGATCACATCGTCCACGGGGCGCAACTGGATGCGCGGGGTTAAGGCCCGGCCGCGAGCATGACAGGGTGATTGCTCTGATCCTGCGCGTCTCGCGTCGCAACTTGCAGCCGTCGGCAAGGCATGCGCATGTGTCGGCGTAACTTGGTGATGAAGCGTTGACGTCTTGAACGGGGCCCGCAGGGAATATGGTCCCGCCTTTTAGTGGGCGGCGGCAGAGACGGTTTGATTCACGAGAGCCGCTCACTCACCGAGCCAAAAAAAATGTTCCGCGCGATTCGAATTTTTGCGAGGCGCCGCACACCGCAAGACTTTCACGATGCATGACGAGGGCACTCAACACACATGCCAGCCACCCTACGGGCGGTGTAGCTCCCCGAAATGGATGCAGCAGCCGGCTCCGCTAGGCCGTAAATTCTCCATAGGCCTCATATTTTCTTTTCATGCTCATGGGCATCTCCAGCTACGACACGGGCCTTGCTCACAAGGCAAATAGTCGATAAGCGAAAGGAAAAGGAATACCCATTTGAGCGATTGCGTCCGGGTTGCGCAAGTGCCGATTGTTGTAACTAGCCGATCAATCCCCGTCCGTGTAGATTTCTCGTCCGCAACGACCAACTCATCGCCCAAGTGATATCTGATGTGCCAAGAGTTCATCAAAACCACTATCCCTCAGATATTGCACAAATGAATTTTGCGACAGGCATTGAGCAATGGCATGCCGTTTGCAGAAGAGGGCCGGTCCGCCATTTACTGGCGAGGAGCCTCCTTTGCTTCGACGGCGGCCTCCTCACCCATGGAGGTGAGGACAACAACGTCTGAGCGGATGTGTCAGTCTCGAGAAAACGTGCAGAATCGCGCTACGCATGCGACTCTGGAACAGCCGGTGAAACTTACTGGTATCCTTCTCCTCGGTCTTGAAGAGCTTCTGGATCTTGTCGCCAATCTCGCCATCGGGCATGCGGACATCGTCCTTGAGGTCACCATCGTCGTTCATGAGAGAGAGGAAGCCGTCATCAGAGATGTCGAGCTACCGGGCACGAGCGTCAGCGGCTGCAGAAACCTCTGCACGATGCAGGGGACGGCCGGGGGAACGGCCCGAGAGCATCCGACTCACCAGCTGGTACTCGCGGCGCGTGACGTTGGGGACGTCCATGTTGTGGGTGGAGGGGCTGAGATCCTCGTACTTCTTGTTGGTGAAGATATCGAGGGCGACAAGATGGACCTTGGCGTGACCGTGCTTGCCGGTCTTGGAGGTAGACATGTCGACGATCTTGCACGGGCGGCCCTTGATCACGACAAACCCGTTCTTGCGCAGAGCAGAGCACTGCATGGGGAAGGTGAGAGACGCGCCGGCGTCGGCGGAATCGAAGGTGACATCGTGCTGAAGGGGGCGCGACAGGTTAGCAATGGCCCGTTTGGTGTCAAGGACGGATGCCGACGCGGGCACGCGCCCAGCTCGAGCGGCCTGCCTGCAGGCGGCGACGCAAAAGGACTGCGCGCCGCCAGCGAGCGAGGAGCAGTTGTGCGTGTGCGGTGGCGGGCGTCGCTTTGTGTCGTGGGGCACGAGGCACAATGCGGGGTGATATTCCGCGCCCAGGCAGCGCGACGGCGCAGCGCGAAGGCACGAGAGGCCGCAGAGCCAGACTCACCTCTTCAGCCATGGTGACGGATTGCGCAAGAAGACGGGATCGTCGAGAATCAGAAAGGAGGAGAGGCGGACGTGATGGTCTGGCACCGACAGGCTGTGGAGGTGCTGGTAATAAGTGGGTGGAGAGGAGAAAAGAGAAGGGTCAAGGTGAGAGGAGGCGAGAGGATGGAGGGGGAGGGAAGAAAAGGTGCGCCCATCTCGAATTTTTTTCTCGCCTGCGTGATTGGGCCCTGCCGCCCCAGCGGGTAAGGCAGCGGGACGACAGTAGTTGGGGCCAGCACTCAGCATTCCAGCACTAGCAGCCAGCACTACCTAACCTAGGTACCTAAGGTAGCAGACGCCTGGGCACCTGGCAGCTGTGCTCTCTTTGCAGACGCGTCAAGCTGCCTCGAGCCGAGTCCTGCCAGTCAGTCTCGACAGTGCACCGACGGGCGCCTGTTCGTCGGGCGAGGCGTCCCCCCCGGATGCACCAAGACCGTCCTCATCGCCAGCGTGGCTCGGTCCTAAGCTCACGGCTCCGAGAAGTGGCGGTGCGGCCCGCGATGCCACCTCTAAACGCTCCCCTGATCCCCGCCACCAAGTGACGTGAGGCCATTGCTGTTGCAGAACGGCCGCCAGCTGGATGCATCTTGGCCTGTAGCACCACGCACATGTACTCCGTACGCACCCGTTTGGCTGGGGAGGCTCTACTGGTTTGAATTGGCTGGGCTCTGCTGAAGCACAAGCACGAGACATCGTCTCGGTCAATCGCGGAATGGGGATGAGTCGGCAGCTCCCTGACTTGAGCATCTTCCCCAGAGCCGCTTCGGGAATTGACGTGTCTTGGACGCTTGTGCTCCGTCCTCTGGTGAGACATCACGATGGCGCTTTCGTGATTCTCGTCCCCGTCGGCCACCTTGTCTCTCCCGTCGACGCAGTCAGACTGGTTCAGCTCCAGCTCAAGCAAAGGGATCTGTTCTCCTTGACGAGCTTCTTGTAAAACCTCCTTTCCTGCTCCTGGTCTCGAATGAGCTGTTACTCGGCGGATAAGGGCGAGGGGGTGCTCCCTGAGCTGCACCACGACGGGGGAGTGTCGCCTGGACTCGGAATTTACTCGTCGCTTAGCAACACTTTGCTTTCGGGAGCGAGTTGCAGCAGGCGTGCAGAAACTTGGTCGAGATCAAGGGGCCGGGCTAGGACGGCGTCGCTTGGGTGGTGAACTCGGTCCCTAGACGTGCTTGAACAGCTACTCACCTTAAGCTCTGGATCAACGACCCCGGTAGGCTCTCTCGATCACGGACGTTGATATGTCTGCGTGTACTCCGTAGTATCGTCAAATAGGCCCCGAGCCAGGCTCAGTTAGAGGCCGACCAACCTTCCATCCAGCTCCAGATACCGGTCGAGCTCGGTGTCATCGTACGCGGCAATTCGCTGGCGGATAGCTTTACAGTCATGGGGCTTGCCGTGGTCCACAGTGGGCAGAGGAGGACAAGAAGTTGAGAGCACGGGCTGGGCGTGGATCAGCTCAGCCGGAACGTGGTGGTGTACTTCGTAGGCCCCGTGAGGCGCTCCCATAAGACCAACCACGCAGAAAGCGAGCCTGTCCGATTGCCTCACGCATGTTGATATGCGCGACGGGGTGATTGGATCTGTTCGCTTCTTTCCTGGAGGGCTGCCGGAACAAGCCCCGGCGCTTACTGGCCACCCCATACATAGAGGATTGCTATTTGTAGAGATAAACCCCTCTATTTGTAGAGATACTTTGGACAAATCTGGCCGTGCGCGCCTCCAGATTCTCCAAGTTCATCAAGATATCGAGGTTCGCCCGAGCTGGTGGCCAGGGTGTGGTCTGTGGTCAGAACGTGAATCCTTTGCTGGACTATGATGAGACGGAGCGCCGAGAGCCGGGGCCGCCAGAGCCACCCCGGATAAACCGTGTCCCGCCCGCCCGAGATCATCTACCTCGACGTCAACAGCTCCAACTCGAGAATGAGACTATGCGCTACGTGCACGACCTGACCTGCACCCGCGATGTGGCTCGACCGACTGGCTGGGGGTCAAGCCAGCACCTCAGGCCCATCCACTCCGCAGCCTGGCAGCAGGCCATACTCGCCGTTGCCGCGCAGGACGTCCAGCACGCTTAGCCCGTACGTGACGTCGCAGCGGCAGGGCCATTCTCCCAGGAGCTCGTCCCTCTCTCTGGTGTCCAATGAGTCCTCGGCATCCTTGCTCTCCTCCTCGCGCAGACCGAACGGCTCCGGCTTGCGTCAGTCGTCAACCATTACGGACGTGGCCGACTCTTTGGAGACGCTGGAGAAGCTCTTGATATCACACGGCGGCAGCGACGAAGACGATGCCGAGAAAAGGACGAGCTCCATAGTCGACGCAGATATCGAGTTCGATGTCGAATTTGGCGGCTTGTCACTCAAGGAGCTCGTCTCGTCGCAAGCCTCAGAGGACGCGCCTGTGGGCACACGACGGCCGCAGACGATCCAGGAGTGTTGGTCGCTCCTCTCTGGGGGTGCGAGGATTATTTGGCTGACACAGACTAGATGGAAAGGACAAATCTAAATTCGAGGATCTGCATCGGTCCATAACAGCTTGCGACGATGTCCTGAACTCCGTCGAGACGAACCTCGCTAGCTTCCGCAACGACCTCGCTGCCGTATCGGCTGATATCGAATCGCTGCAAGCCCGGTCCGCCGCACTGAACCGGCGCCTGGAGAACAGGAAAGAGGTAGAGAAGGCCTTGGGGCCCCTGGTTGAGGAACTCAGCGTCTCCCCAGAGACCATTTCCAAGATATCAGGAGGCCGCATAGATGAGTCGTGGGCCAAGATGCTCTCCGAGGTGGACAGGAGGGCCGCGGCACATAAGAAGAAGACGTCATCGGGCTCTGCTCACAACAAAGCCGCCGAGGAGCTCGGGCCGCTCCTGGAAAAGCTCACGCTCAAAGTACTGCGCCAATGACATTGCGCGACATTGGTAATATGGCTGCTAACAATGGCCATAGGCTATCGAGCGTATTCGCGATTTCCTAGTCGCCCAGATCAAGGCACTTCGCTCCCCTCATATCAACGCCCAGATAATCCAGCAGCAAAACTTCCTCAAATTCAAGGACCTCTACACCTTTTTGAATAAGCACCATGCAACGCTCGCCGACGAGATCTCCCTGGCGTATATGAATACGATGCGATGGTACTACCTCAACCAGTTTAGCCGCTATGAGAAGGCTTTGGGTAAGATCAAGCTGCACATCCTCGATAAGAACGACACTTTGGGCCATGAAGACACGACCCGAATGGCAGCCGTGCTTTCGAGTTCGCGTGTTGGGGGCCCGCCTCACGACGCGTTTAACCTCGGCCGTCGAATCGACTTGCTGAGATCCAAGAACCAGTCTGCGCTGTCATCCTACTTGGCCGAGGAGGATCAGGCAACGCATTACCTCGAGGTTCCGTTTCGCCACTTTAACCTGGCTTTGATCGACAATGCAACGGCCGAGTATACCTTCTTGGCAACCTTCTTCTCCCCAGCCCTGTCGCTTTCACAGATATCCAAGAACTTCAACTACATCTTCGAACCAACCTTTGAGCTGGGCCGGACCCTATCCAAGACGCTCGTGGGAGAGACGTTTGATGCGCTGGGCACACTGCTGTGCATCCGCATCAACCAGCATCTTGCGTTTGAGCTCCAGCGGCGCAGGGTCCCCGCTGTAGACGGCTACGTCAACGCCACCAACATGCTCCTGTGGCCGCGGCTCCAGGTCATCATGGACCGCCACTGCGAGTCTGTGCGGCAGCTGACGAACTCCCTGCCGACCAAGCCGACGCGGTCGGCCGGGGACCAAGCCAAGATGACAGCTGCACCCCATGTGGTGACGCAGCGTTTCGGCCAGCTCCTGCAGGGGTTCCTCGCCCTCAGCGCAGAGGCAGGGGATGACGAACCGGTCGTCGCCAGTCTGCGGCGACTGCGCTCCGAAGTGGAGGCATTCTTGAACCGGCAGAGCCAGTCGTACGGCACCGACAAGCGCAAGAGCGAGCGTTTCTTGTACAACAACTACTCTCTGATTCTCACCATCATCAGCGACACGGACGGAAAGCTGGCCACGGAACAGCAGGAGCTTTTTGACAAGCTCAAGACGGCACATCGGGAAGAATCATGATGATGGGAAATGGACTGCGCCAGCCAGGCAACACCAGGTAGAGAGCGGCTTCTGTAAGATTCAAGCGTCATGGCAGGCATGTTGGGGTTGCACGGCGTCGCGGGGATCATTTTGGTTTTCTGTAGGGAGTGGAGGCACGGGACCACTGTCACATATCAGTCGTTTAAGCCCAGGGCAAAGTTCCCCAGTACGACCCCTGCCTCCCATGTTTTATGCAACGACGCGCGCCGGGTTGCGGGCTGCAAAACCGCACATGAATTGTTGGCTTGTGCTTATCTCGAAAACAAGGACATGATGTAGTGCACCACAGTTGGGTTGCGTCGCAGGTAGAGTGCCATAGCAGCAACGGCGACAGCCATGCTAACAGCCCTGACCGGCCGACGGTACCTCCAGAAAGCCATCTTCACCCTGTGCTGCATATCCACCCACCGGATCTCCTGCGCCTGCCGCTGGAAGTAGGCGCGGCCGTCCTCCAGCGTCTGCTTGGAGCAGATGCCGACATCCCTGGCCGTCTTGAGCACACTCGCACTCGATATGCGCCTCCAGGAGCGCAGCGAGTCCGGTGGGTAGCGATCAAAGAGGTCCACCGACTTGGCGATGAGGACGTCGAGGTCCATGTTCCTGGGCACCTTGGCGAGCACAACCTGAAGCATGTCGGGCTCGTCGATGTCGAGTATCTCGTCCCGGCGGCCCATGACAATTTGGGCGAACAGATAGATGCTGAAGATGGGCTCGCGCGCGAGGAAGACGTCGAACAGGCGTGCAATATCGCAGTAGCCCTCGATGTTGTGGGCATACATTGTCAGGGTGCCGGCCAAGGCGTAGAAGGGCTCTATGGTAGCGACATGGCGCCGCAGCTCGGGGTCTGCCTTGGCCAAGATATCTGGCAGCAACTGGAGCTGCGCAGTCGTGGGGCCGAGGCTGGGCAGCATGAAGTCCCGTATGCGGAGGATGGACAGCCGTGCAACCACCCTCGCCCGCCAGACTGGCTCCAAGACCAGCATAAACACCTGGCAAATGTCGTGGTATCCCTGAAAGTAGCACAGGTATGGGTATCGGCGCAGCACCTCGACGATGAGCGACGACAATTCCGACTTGCATTGGTCAAGCTGGGCCTCGGACCGGTCTACGGATCGGCGGCGACCGTCAGTCAGTCATTGCAGCTTTCCGGCGTCGGCGCCTTGCCGAAACAACAAAGGAGGGACGCATACCGTTGGGGTAGTAAATGAAGGAGCGGTTTACATCGAGCTGCACCTGGTCCTCGTCCCTGTGCCGCGGCAGTTCCCTCCAGTCGCCAGTGTCGTTCTCGGACTCGGGATATCCAGTGTCGCCATCGCGGGTTGCGTCCGGGGGCGGTAGGCCGAGCAAGATTGGCCCTGAGAAGCAAGATGGGGTCAGCGGGAGGAGGATGGCACGGGGAGCTTATGACGGTGCCGGAACGGAACGAGATACGCACATGCTACCCGGCGCAGATCGTCGGCGAGGAAGCCTCCCCGGGACTCGGCGAGAGACCTGAGGCGCAGGATATCCCTCCATCTGCAGGCGTCGAGAATGTCGCTCCTTTTCCGGCAGGGAGGAGGCTCGCTACCATTTTCAGCAGCATCGGTGCGCGGGATATCGTCGCCTGCGTCGCGGCGAGCCAGCGCCTCGACGAGCTCCCTGTCAGGGTCCATGGGCCGGCGGCAGCGTCGCGATGCTACGTTGGGTTGTGCAGACGGCCGGGTGGCATCCTGCCCAGCCGTGGAGAGCAACGGCGCTGGAACCGCGTCGTGGCCGGGCGTGGCGTGAATCTATGCGCGCGATTATCGGGTTCCGAAGCAAGCGTGGGTGTGGAAGAGAGCTCGGTATTCGTGGGGGAGCCAAGGTGCCTTGCAGAGTCGTGAAGTTGACGGGAGCTTCCACCCGATCAGGCCACGGAGACCAGGCGTGGTACGTACTTGTACCTCGGCGCCCCGTGCCTGTGGTTTCAGGTACACAAGGCGGCGTCATTGGATCGGCAAGCAACTGGAACCGACTTCACCCCGCGACAGAACAACATGATGCCCGGCAAGGCAGCTTCTGGTTGTCGACAGTCGACGGGCCGTTGTCGAGCCCAGAGAGCATCACGGTAGGAATGTTGCCTTGTGCACGGCCGCCGCAAGTTCGCGCACGAATGACTGCGGGCGCATTTGTTTGGATCTCAGCCCACATGGCACCGGAAAGTTCCAGCACTAGTTGGGTGTCGCTGTACCAATGGCAAGCCGGAAATGCAGGGAAATCATGTCCTCGTGTTGGAGGAGGAGAACGGGGTACTTCGTACTCCGTATGCAGGTCTGCCTCCTGCAGAACACCCTGGCAACAAGAGAGGAAACCTGGAAACGAGAGCGACAGCAAGCCTGCAGCTTGTGGCAGGTGGAGCACGATTTGGCTACAGAAGCTCCCCTCGCGATTCCCGTTTATGACCTGTCACCTCGACCAGACGAACCTACGAACTAGCCGCAGAGCCTCATCGGCCGATTTATGAGGAATCGTCGTGTTCCAGCGGGGTTGGACCGGAAAGGGTTGGGCAGCGGCATCGACGACAGCCCACCAACAACGGTGTTGTGATCGCGGGGCGGTTTACCGTCTACAGAGTTGCCCGCTTTCCTTGGCGGCAAATGTCTGCTGCTTCTGTGTGCTCTGATACCGGAGATTGCATTGCCATTAAACATGGCAGAGTGCTGCCCCAATCAGCGCCGGTTTCGATGGTGCTCCGTGCTACCGACGCCGGGCAGCGACGAGGAGAGGGCGGTCTGATCTGTCGTCAAGGCCTGGCTCGACCTATCACGCCGTTGTTCGAGTCTTTAGTCGAGGGCGGCGAACGTGCATCTACGTCCTGTTGCGTCTCGAACGTAGAGCTGCATGTTCACATGCCAGGACTGGGTAGGTCTGGCCGATGGGTGCCACGGCGCTGTACATCGTACGTACCTACATGCGGATACGAGTACGAGTATGCAAGTCGGCGTTCCAAACGGGCTCGGAAATGTCCCGCCAGACGTTGATTCCTGGGAGTGGTGGAGAAAACGTCGATGTACAAAAAGAAGGGATGGTGGTCCGCTAGGATTCCTGCGACACCACGCGCTGGCGATACCCTGGTACCTCAAGGTAGGCACCGTGGCCAGAGAGGAAGCTGTATGCGAGGTCAGAGCGTGACTGCTGGGCATTGGCAACTCTACAGGGTACTTCCTTGATAAGATGGGTGAGAGATTCGGATAGGTTGTCAGCCTCCTGGGTGGCCTGACCTCTCTGGCAGCTCTGCGCAAATCCTGCCCCGACGCGTGGTGATGATCCAAGACATTCCGAAGGCCCGGAACTCGCTTCCAGCGGCGCTCGTTGCTTTTTCTCGTCTCGCAGCTTTGGGGCGCATGATGACGATCTAGGTAGTAGTTACTGGGTACCTAGACGCCGCATGCATGTATGTACGGAGTACGTGTGTACCTACATATGATGTCGTGCGTATCTGTAGTCTATATATAAGTCGTCTCTCGAACGGGGATTACCTGCCGAGAGGTACAGCGCCACCGCTCCCCTACATTCACATGGCGAAATGGCATCTGCTGCCTGCCTCGGATCCAGATATACGAGTACATGCCTTGTTTTGCCTTGGTTTGGCAATTATCGGCCTTGCCGACTGCTAGTCTGTCGTGGTGAACTTCGCTTACACCCCGGTGCAACCTCCACGAACTTGGAAGTGAACAGCATCAGGGGTGTGAGCCTACAAGCTGCCTTGGTGCTACCTTGTTTCGGTACCTTGCTGTAGCGACTACTCAAGCATCGTTGGAAGCAGGTTGGCTGCTGTACGACGACGCCAAAGGTGTTCGTGCCTAAGGAGGTAGGCTCCGCCCGAGGAGTTGTATGTGTTGGTTCCGTTGTTTCGTTCTCGCTGCTCGTCCTCGTCGTTCTCGCAACTACCGAGTACTACGCGGGCTGAATGCTGGCCCTCGAATTCGATGATGCCAGAGGTGGCCATCCTGGGATGCAGCCGGTGAAGAGTTGCTCCTCCGCACCCTGCTGGCGCGCCTCCAGCGGGCTGCCCCGCCCACCCCCACTGAAGTGGCCTGGCTTGCCTGGCACCAGGGCAGAGTCGCACGCTTGGCAGGCCACCTCGGCGGCGGGAGACTCCAGGAGTTCATCCCCACTGAGCACCTCACCTCACCTCACCTCGAGGTTTCCCGTCTGCGTCCTTACCTCCACTGTTATCTCTATTTATTATGGTGGTGCGCGTGCTCGAGAGGGTGTTGAAGCTCAAGGTTCTCTCGCGCCCACTCCCTCCCCATTGTTGAACTTCTCTCCTGCGCTTCGCCGGTGGAATTTTGCCGCCAAAGTCGGCCTCTGGCGGTCCATGCTTGCATACCTATCCTTTCCCAGTTCCTCCTCCTCCTCTACCACCACCTCCTCCTCTCTTCTCCTCTCCTCTCCTCCCCTCTCCTCCACCTCGGCCTCTGCCCCTGCCTCCTCGCCTCGCCTTGCTCTGCTCTGCCCTCCTACTCTCGCATAGCTTCCTCTTTAGCCTCCCTCGCCTCCCTCGCTTCCCTCGCTTCCCTCGTCTGGTCACCGCAAACTTGGCTGTCGCGAA
This sequence comes from Tolypocladium inflatum, assembly GCA_003945565.1. Lineage (NCBI taxonomy): Eukaryota > Fungi > Ascomycota > Sordariomycetes > Hypocreales > Ophiocordycipitaceae > Tolypocladium > Tolypocladium inflatum. Next base: position 2,776,026 of record QEPE01000009.1, on the reverse strand, counting down.
GTCAAACTCTACCTCAACCTCGACTGGCGTCACTTCTGGACAACATTCCTCGTCCCTCAAATAGCTTCGCTGCCATGGCTTAAGTCGACCGATGCCCCGTTACCCTGCATCTGTTCCCACCCTCAGCAGTCTTGAACGCACCGCCCCCAGCGTGGACCGAGCACCGACTTCACCCTCGTCACGGGAGCCATGATATGACGTCGTGAGCATGGCTTTCCAAACCAACTTTCTCAGAGATGGCGAGTGGGTTACCGCAACTGTCGACCTCCAAGCGGCCCTGCAGCAGGCAACGGCTCCTGCTCCAGGGCCGGCCCCAGGGCCTTACCCTGAACCTCCAGCCTGCGGCATCCTGTCAAGGACCGTCGTCGAGAGCCCCGTCGTCCGCTGGGCCCTCCCGGTCCGTATGAGGTCCAATAGTCACAATGATGTTGCCTTCATCGGGGTAAGTCCTAGTACCTATACGCATCCTGCTCCACCACCTATGGTGCCAGTTATCGTGTCATGCCCCGGGTTTCCCCCTTACCCCCTTTGACCGCTGCACAGCAGCTCGATGTACCTGACCTGAGTTGCCTACATGCCGCTCAGCAGCTGCGAGCCTCGTCGCCGTTGGCCTGATACAAGCCACTGTTTCCCGGAAAGCGACACTAACAGCCCACATTAGGAACGCTTCGTGCAGATAAGTGAGCTGCGGAGAGACGGACAAGTACATGAGGTGGCACGAAAGAACGATTTTGGCTCCAGGATCCGAAGCGCAGTGGTCCTAGGTGATCCCCAGGAACAGGGCTTGAAAGACAAACCTCCCGGTGGCCTCGTCGCGTTGGAGGACCCCGACTCCTCCATGCCCGACGCGCCAGATCCGGCCGACAGCACCCGCGACCAAGCCCTACCTCCGCAGCTCCTTGTGTTGATGCTGAACTCCGGCGACTGTGTCTTTCTATTCCTCAGACAGCAAGCAGATGCCTCACTGGAGTTCGTCTTGACCACATACAGCATCCCGAAGAAGATATCCTATCTGGGCCATCACTTGGCCGTTGATCCTTCGTCCCGCTATATGGCTGCTGCGTCCCCAGATGGCGTCCTTGCCATGTACGAGTTGGAGGAAATGGCGGCCCTCAACGCCCAGTACATGTCGCGAGGCTTCTTTACCCCAGTCAAGTCTGTCCGGCTTCGAGCGATACAGGGGGTGATACACAAGCTCGAGTTCCTCTATCCACGACCCGAAGACGACTACCACATTATTCTAATATTAATTGTCATTCGAAAGGAGAGGACTCCTGCGGAACCAGTCACTCGCATGGTTACCTACGAGTGGGAAGTGGGCGACAGTCTAAAAGACATCTTTGCCCAGGAGAAGCTCGGCAGTCGACTACCCAAGGAGCACAAAATGCCGCTGCTCCTGATCCCCCTAAGATTTAACACGGCCCTCTTTACTGTTTCGGAAAGTTCCATTGGCATCGTGAAGGAGTGCCTCTCAGGGTCCCCCGTGTTTGAATCACTGCGGACAGATCCCCCAAGCCAGACCGAACTGCACCACGGCGCCTACGACCCACTTTGGACCGCCTGGGCCCGGCCATTCCGGCGGAGCAAGTATTTTGAGAAGACGGACATCATCTACCTTGCGCGTGAGGACGGTGCCATCCTCCATGTTGAGATTGAAGCCACGGACCTGGTGCCTTCGGTGACGAACGTCGGGTGTGTGGACTCGAACATCAACACCGCATTTGCTACGGCGTACGATGTTTTCTCGGATATCTTGATAATTGGCGGGGATTCGGGTCCAGGTGGAATCTGGAAGGTAAACGCCCACGACGTTGAACCCGATCCATGCCACGCATGACCCATACATAGCTCACACGACCTATAGCTGGCACCTCGCACCGAACTCGAACAAGCGAGCATCCTCCCTAACTGGTCACCCGTTGTCGACGTGGCAACAGCCACCGGGTGCTCGACCAGAAACACGCCCGCCGCTGGGGCTCAAGCTGCAAGCGCGAGGCAGACGTTGTCGAGCAAGGCATTGGCAAAGCCGGATAGCGTGTTCACGGCGTCGGGTCGTGGGGCCAAGGGCAGCGTGACACAGTGGAGATGGGGCATTCAAGGAAGAATCGGCCTGGACATCGAGTCCGGCGAGCCCATTAGACAATCGTGGGCTTTTGAACTGTACAACCGAGGGGGGAGCGGCCTCTATGCCCTGTTGGCCTTGCCCCACTCCTCCGTCGTGCTGCAGTTCTCAGAAGACTTCAGTCAAGTCGATGCCTTGACTGCCGAAAACACGCATTTTGACATTGCATCTCGCACACTGGATGCCTGTCGTACGTCGCAGGGCATGATCGTCCAAGTCACGGAGAGGTCTGTGACCTTGGTCACAGGCTCGGAGAGGTGGGTCCCGCCTTGCATGTATGATGATGCGCGCTGGATATGCTGACATTCCCGCAAGCTCACGATTTCATGTCGACGAGCTCCTTGGGATAGAGCACGCGGCGGCGGAAAATGCCATTTGCGCTGACGACTCGGTCATCATCTCCACACACGGCAGCCAAGGCTCTCAACTACACGCGCTTCTGGTGACACCAGCGGGAATTCGTCACGATGGTACGTGGGACGTGCAGGGAGAGATCACATGTGTTTCGCTGTTCGCAGTCTCGGAGAGAAAATTCGTCATTGCAGGCTCTGTGTTGGACGGGGCACTCTGGATATCGATCTACTCGTCCAAGGGAGAAACAGTAGCCGCCAAGGCAATCACGGGGTACCACGGTTAGTTTAAATTTCAAAGACATCTCGAGGACGTGCCGCTGACTTCAGCAGACGCCATGGCTCACACGGGTGGTTCAGTGGTCGGCATCCAGTTTGAGCCACTGACCAGTATCTGCGTTCTTCGCCAGGACACCGATGAAGCGTATTTCATTGCCGGGACCAGATGCGGACACCTCCTGAACATAAAAGTCGCAGGCCGGGATCCTGAGCGAATAACATGGGTCGTCGAGACTATTGGGGTGTCGCCGGTGGAGGTGTTTGCGGCCGCTGGCCCCTTTGACGGGAGCATGGCAGCGCTGATGTGCTGCGACAATAACTTGGTCATGATGACAGAGTTCTCGCCGCGAGTTGGGAAATTCAAAAGGAAGCAACTTGTTTGGCTGACGGATGCAAACGATGCCTCGATGCCCTCGCCCCCTACGCATTCCGTCTGCAGCATGAGGCACAACCTATCAGGCTACGCTAGCCATATGTCTCTGATGGTCCAGGCGGGATCGAGGTTGCTTCTGGCCGAAATCTGGCCTCATGTCGGCCTCGTGCCAAGGAGTATTCCGGTCGAAGGCACGCCGACTAGGATCATCTACTCTCAAACATGGAACTGCCTTGTGGTCGCGCTGCTCAAGGGCGACAGGCCAACGCTAGCGTTCATTGACCCGGAGTCTGGAGAGACGATTTCAGTCCCGTCAGACAAGGATGGGAAACCCTCGGAATTCGTATCCGGGCTTGGCCATTCTGGAGATAGAATCTATGGCCTGCACGAATGGCTATACGTCAAGGACGGCAAGACCTTTTCATTCATTCTCGTCGCTACCAAGGACGGACGGCTCCTCATTGTGTCGGTAAACAAGATCAGGACTCGAACAGACGACGGGTGGGTTGAGCGACTACATTACTGGACGCGATACAAAAAAGTGCTTGGGCGGCCGATATATTCGGTTGTGGGAGACGACCAAGGCATAATCTTCTGCGTCGACAGGACCATTCACTGGGAGGTCCTTGACCTGGCAGAGAAGAAGCTGCGGCCGATGAACGAGTACGACCTGGACTCGCCGGCGACGTCGCTCCGCGTGGTGGGCGGCAACATCTTTGCCCTGACGACCATGCACTCTTTGGAGGTAATTGATTACAAGACGGGAGCAGATGGCGACATGGCACTCGTACACTCTGATCAAATCTCGCGAAGGACTGTCCACATGATTGATGCTGGCGACCCGGCCGACGGGCGTTCGGGTTGGCCGGTCACCCTTTTGTCTGACCAGAGAGGCGGCATCGCAGGGATTCGGGTTCCTTGGCATCAGCGCAGCAAAGAGTTCGGCGTAGTCTTTGAGGGGATGCTGTCGGCATCGGTGAGGCGATTTACAGGAGCCCGAAGCCGGCCACTCTGGCTGGCGGCTGGAAGGCGCCCTCGCTACGGGACGCTGCCGAGCACAGGTGATGGCGCAGACATCTTGGGAGTGTCGCTGGATGGCTCTTTACAACACTTCACGCTGATCGGGCCTGAGCTCTGGCGGTTCCTCCGCCTCGTTCAAAACGCTGCGCGGAGAAGGCCGGAAACCGCGCCCCTGGTTGACGCCGTTGCGCTTGGCAGCGAGGACGACGACGGCGGGGACGACGGCGGGAACGACGACGAGATGTATGACGATGGCCGCGACAATGAAAGCGACGACGTGGAACTGGAGCCCAAACAACATCCAAAGCTGATGCACATTGATGGAGACATGCTCGGGCGATGCCTCGGGCGTCGTGCACTGGAGCGGATGGTGCGGAAAGGTGACGCATTCGTCCTGTTCTGCCAATACTTGGACGAGCTGGAGGGCGGCCGTCACACCGAAGGGTTCCGAGACGAAAGGGTCACAGAGCAAGAGAGGCGCGACAAGTACCTGGGGCTGGGTTATGAGATCCTGGAGTATCTCCTGGACCCTGTCATGTAATAGAAACAGCAGCTCGTCTTGACGGCACACAAAAGTGTATGATGTCCAACGGGAGCATTCTTGATAGTTGAGTGGGAAGCAGGACTGTAGTCTGTAGCAACATCGGCTCTCGCGCGCACGGCACCACGGGCAAGGCTCTTCTTGCGTGCCCGGGTGGTTAAAGATACCGAAGGCTGGGCGAGGGAGCGCGGGAGGTTCCTCTGAAGTCGAAACCGGCATAACTTTTATACGGGCGGCGGCAGCGCTGGTGCTCGGCCAGCCTTACGTACGAGTACCTAGCCAAGGTACGAAGTACGAAGGTACTCGTACTTCGACGGTGTCCCGCTGCTTCTGCCCGCCACCAGCAGCAGCCCAGGCATTCCTTTCCACTTATCGCACACCCCAACCCGCCACTCTCGGCCTCCACAACCCACCACCCACCATCCAAAAGCTGCCCCCGGCTTTTTTTAATGTTCCTTTTTGCCTGAGAGACGAACAACGGCCGGCTTCGCTACCTACCTAATTTTTTCTCCTCCTTTCTTGGTCGCCTTTGGTCAGATCGACAACGGCCACAGCACCAACGTCCAGCCCATCCTCCCTCCTCCTCAAAGCCGCACGACCCCGTTAGCCGTCAAGATGCCGCCGAAGAAGAAGGGCAGCAAGAAAGCCCAGGATGACTGGGAGGCGGACCTGGGCGAGTCCATCGCCCCGGCCGACGACGCCCCGGCCGATGCCAACGACGAGAATGACGACGCAGGCGGTGGCGGCCTCATGGCTATGCTGCGAAAGAACAAGGAGAAGCGCAAGAAGAAGGGCCTGCCCGACGAGGACTTGGTCCAGGGCGAGGATTCCGCCGCCGCCGAGGACGTGGCGGCCAAGGCGCCGGCAGAGGCGACGATAGACGACGAGTTCGCTCTGCCAGACAAGAAAGGCAAAGGCGGCGGTAGGGGAAGACTGACCCCCAAAAAGAACGATCTCGACGATGAAACCGGCGAGGGTGGCAGGGTGCTCACCAAAGCCGAGAAGGAGAAGTTGAAGAAGGAACGCGAGAAGCAGCGAAAGAAGGAACAGGTATGCCGTCGCACACTCACGTCTCTCTCGTGCCCTTGTCCAGGTCTCTTCTAACATGCGTCTCTTCTCTAGGCTGCTAAGAAGAAGACGTCCGTTCCCGTCAAGACCCCCGCGCCAGCCAAGACGACCGCGCCGGCGAAGGAGGCTGCCCCGGAGCCTTCCTCTGCCGCTATCGCGGAGACGGCAGGCAAGAAGAAGAAGGTCCCGGCCCATCTTGCCCTGATCCAGAAGCAGCAGGAAGAGATGCGCCGCCAAAAGGAGGAAGAGGAGCGCCGCCTCGCCGAGATGCAGGCTATGACGGAGGAAGAGGAGCGCCAAGCCGGCGAAGAAGCACAGCGCAGGGAAGAGCAGAAGGCCCTCAAGAAGCAGAAGGAGAAGGAGCGTATCGAGCAGCTCAAGAAGGAGGGCAAGTTCCTTACCAAGGCACAAAAGGAAGAAAAGGCCCGCAATGAGAGGAAGCTGCAGCAGATGCTGGCCGCTGGCATCAAGGTCGGCCCCCAAGAGCCCGCAGACGGCGAGCCCAAGAAGAAGGCCGCCTACGACAACAAGAAGAAGAAGGGCAAGCTTGAGCAAAAGGTAAGAAACTTCAAACCAAACCTTGTGGACCATGTATAGGATATGCGCTAATACCGGCTGGCCGAAGGCTGAGGAAGATGCGGCCCTGGCTGAGGCTGCTGAGCGTGCTCGTGCCCAAGCCGAGAAGGCCCTGAAGGAGGCCGAGGAGAAAGCTGCGAGACAAAAGGCCGAGGCCGAGGCCAAGGCCGCTGCGGAGAAGAAGGCCGCGGAGAGCGATATCGAGGACGACTGGGAGGCTGCTGCCGCATCGGATGACGATGATGTCAATGATAGCGGGGACGCGGGCTCGGACGAGAAGAAGACGGCAGACAAAACTAACGGTAAAGCCGGAGGAGAAGAGGACGAGGACGAGGATGAGGAGAGCGAATCCGAAGACGAATCCGAGGACGAGGGCCTGTCTGCAACACGACAAGCCAATGCCCAGCGCAAAAGGGAAGCCGCCGAGCGAAGGGAAAAGGCCCATCAAGCCGCGTTGGCCGCTCGTTCCGAGAATGACCTGCGATCTCCCATCTGCTGTATCTTGGGTCACGTCGATACCGGAAAGACCAAGCTGCTTGACAAGGTTCGACAGACCAACGTTCAAGAGGGCGAGGCGGGTGGTATCACGCAGCAGATTGGTGCTACGTACTTCCCCGTGGATGCCATCAAGCAGAAGACTGCCGTTGTCAACAAGGACAACAAGTTCGAGTTCAAGGTACCCGGTCTTCTGGTTATTGACACACCTGGGCACGAGTCCTTCTCCAACCTGCGGTCTCGGGGTTCGTCCCTCTGCAACATCGCCATTCTGGTCGTCGACATCATGCACGGTCTGGAGCCCCAGACCCTCGAGTCCATGCGCCTACTTCGGGACCGGAAGACCCCTTTCATCGTGGCTCTGAACAAGATCGACAGACTTTACGGCTGGAAGAAGGTGGACAACAACGGCTTCCAAGAGAGTTTGGCGCTTCAAAACAAGGCGGTTCACAATGAGTTCAAGAATCGCCTGGAGGAGACCAAGCTGGCGTTCGCCGAGCAGGGCTTCAACTCGGAGCTATTTTACGAGAACAAGTCCATGGCCAAATTTGTCTCCCTGGTGCCCACGTCAGCTCATACTGGCGAGGGTGTGCCGGACATGTTGAAACTGATTGTTCAACTCACCCAGGAGCGCATGGTAGGTTCTCTCATGTACCTGTCCGAGGTCCAGGCAACCGTTCTCGAGGTCAAGGCCATCGAGGGCTTCGGCATGACCATCGACGTCATCCTTTCCAACGGTGTCTTGAAGGAAGGAGACAGGATAGTCTTGTGCGGCACAGAAGGGGCCATCAAGACCAACATCAGGGCTCTGCTTACGCCGGCGCCGATGCGTGAACTGCGTCTCAAGTCGGCATATGTGCACAACAAGGAGGTCAAGGCGGCCCTGGGTGTCAAGATCAGCGCCCCTGGCCTTGAGGGAGCCATCGCTGGTTCCAGGCTGATGGTTGTTGGGCCGGACGATGATGAGGATGATATTGAGGACGAAGTCGAGTCCGACCTGACCAACCTTCTCAGCAGAGTCGAGAAGTCTGGTCGCGGTGTCAGTGTTCAGGCATCCACTTTGGGTTCCCTTGAGGCACTGCTCGACTTCTTGAAGGACTGCAAGATCCCCGTGGCAAACGTCGGTATCGGCCCGGTCTACAAGAGAGATGTGATGCAGTGCGGCGTCATGCTGGAAAAGGCGCCCGACTACGCCGTCATGCTTTGCTTCGATGTCAAGGTCGACAAGGAGGCCCTGGCGTACGCCGAGGATCAGAACATCAAGGTCTTCACGGCTGACATCATCTACCATCTGTTCGATGCGTTCACCAAGCACATGGACGACATGCTGGAGAAGAAGAAGGAGAACTCCAAGATGTTGGCCGTCTTCCCTTGCATCTTGAAACCCATCGCTGTTTTCAACAAGACGGGCCCTATTGTCATTGGTGTCGACGTCGTGGACGGACAGCTCAAGATAAACACGCCGATTGCGGCTGTGAAGACAAACCCAGTGACTAACGTCAAGGAGGTTATCAGCCTGGGCAGAGTGTGAGTCTCCTTTCTTTTGTTGCTGATTTCACATTTTGTGTGTGAGAAAATTATGGCTGCGGTACTCTATGCATATGCGGTCTCTGGGCTGCAGGCTTGCTAACCCGTATTGGTACCACAGGACTTCGATTGAGCGAGAACACAAGCAGATCCCGGTATGCAAGAAGGGCCAACCCTCGGTCGCTGTCAAGATCGAGATGGGCGGTCATCAACCCATGTATGGTCGACAGCTGGAAGAGGACGACACGCTCTACAGCCTCGTCTCCCGAGCGAGTATTGACTGCCTCAAGGAGTTCTACCGCAAGGAGGTGTCCAACGAAGAGTGGCAGCTGATTATCAAGTTGAAGCCCCTCTTTGACATCAACTAAACGCCGAGGACTAGGGCCCAGCCGGTCAAGAGATGATGCGAGGTATTGTTGCCTTGCTGGACTTGACCTAGGAGAGAGGGGCCTGTTTGATGATGTCTTTTGTTTTATGTCTTCACACATGCACCAACGGACACGGAAAAGAGCACGCATGCCTTCGATTCCTGGAGGGATGGAGGGATATGAGAGATGGAATCAACCACAGTGGACAATGCCATGCGAAGTTAACGTTGTAAAGATCAGGTCGTGAAAAGTAGGCAAAAGTTTCGTCTTTTTAGATTTGAGTCCATTTATGCAGAATACTCGGCTCCGTGGCTTCGGCTATGCCGTCTATGCTCCCGCGATGACGAATGCTCTGGTACGAGATGGGGGGTTGAACGTGTCATTGGCGGTTGAAGGGGGGGGGGGGGGGATTTGGATGACGTATTTACCCTCTGCTCTCCATGTTAGATCAACATTCATCTTCAACATCTTGCGTATCCGTATGATAAAAAGACCTGAGCAACCCAAAACGTTGTCCTGTGTAAAACTTGTCTAACGTGCATACATTTCCGTCGTGACCATTCCCGTACTCGCCCAGGCCCCATCTCCCAGCATGGCCAACTGCCTACGCCCTGGAGGGGATTCGTTTCTATGCGGTTCTTCATTTTATTCTACTCCTCCTCCCTGGTACGCGCGTGTACCGCATCCATTAACTCTTCGTTACGTGGCGTCGTCCCTCTGTGTCTCTATTTCGCGTCGCCAGCCTCCTCAGTCTCGGCCTGCGAGGCGTCGGCGTCCTTCATCTCCTGGTCGCTTCCTCCCTGCTGGGCCTTCTCGGCCTCAGCAGCCTTGCGAGCCTCTTCCTCAGCGGCTCTTTTGGCAGCCTGCTCGGCCTCGACGCGCTCTTGCACGGCACGTCGATCAGCCTCGACTTTCTCGAAGTAGCGCTGCACAATGGGGCCAGCCATGGCCCGGAGCTCTTCCATCTTGGCGACGTACACGCCCTTAGTCGCGTCGTCACCCTCGTCATACAGCCAATCCTGGAAATACGGTCAGTGTCCGTTGCTTCATGTCGTGCTTTGGGCGAGCGTGGTCAATCTTACCTCGGCAGTCTCGAGCTTCTGCTTGATGATCGACTTCTCATCCTCACTGGCGAACGCGGCATACTGGTCGTCCAGCTTGGCTCGGAGATCGTAAATGTACGCCTCCAGCTCGTTCTTCTTCTCCTCGGTGTCGGCCACAAGCTTGTCTTCCATGACCATGGCGGCTTCCTTCTCCATCAAGTTGGTCTTGAGGCTGACATCAAGGGAGGAGGTGCCGCTGGAGATGGGAAGGTCGCCCTTGCGGACCTGCTTCTTCACCTTGCGGGTCTTCTTGGGGGCATCGTCCTTGTTGTCGGTTTCCATGGCCTGGCGAGACGAGCGAGGTTAGCCAATGTACTCGGGAGGAGAGGGGACAGAGGGTTCAACACTCACATCGGGATCTTTCTTGTCACCGTCTTCTTTCTTGTCGTCGTCCTTGACCTCCTCCTCGACCTCCTGGTCCTCGACAAAGTAGCCATTCTCCACGTTGAGAATACCGTGGATGTTGACGCGGGCCTTGAGCTTGCAGATCATGAAGTCGTCCTTGCCTTCAGCCTTGACACCCTTGACGGAGAAGCGTCCGATCCAGGGGTTCATCTTGCCGGGCAGCTCCTCGGGCTTTGCGTACCGGGCCTCGAGATCGAAAGGCTGCTTGCGGTAGAAGGTCAGGATCTTGGTCGAGGGCAAGACGTTGCCTTTGTTAAAGACAGTCAGGCTGGTGTCCTCGTCAGGAATATCGGGGGCCTTCTCCCAGGCGAACTCGATTGGGTAGCTGATGATGTCCTGAACAGAGAAGTCACGGACTCGGAAGACGGGAGAGAGGATGGCGCAGCTGAAGGCACAGCCGCGGGCGATGGCCTCATCGGCGTTCATGGTGAAGGACAGGGTCTTTCCGAAGAAAGATTGGATGCGGTCTTTGAGTGCCGGGACACGAGAACCGCCGCCAACAATCTCGATGACGTCGATATCGTCTTTGGTAAGCTTGGCCTGCGCGAGGGCCTGCTCAAGGGGCAAATGGGTGCGGGCCAGCAGGGGCTCGATCATGGCCTCAAACTCTTGCCGGGTGACCATGCTGGAGGCGTCAACATCGTTCATGAGGGACTCGATGTTGACGGGGGCCTGCTGGTTGGCGGAGAGGATCTTCTTGGTCTTCTCGGCGGCGGCAATGGTACGGGCCATGGCTCGGCCGTGGCTGTAGATGTCGACCTTGTACTTGCCCTTGAACTCCTTGGCCAGGTGGTCGACGAGGGCTTTGTCGAAGTCTCGGCCACCAAAGTTGCGGTCCCAGGCAGTCGACTTGACGGCAAGCTCGCCCTTCCTGAACTCGACGACGGAGCAGGTGTAGTTGCTGTGGCCAATGTCGACGAAGCACACGCGGCGGGGTCGCTCCTCGGGGCCCGGAAGATCGAGCTTGGTGATGCCCCAGCCCAGGGCGGCAGCGGTGGTGTCGTTCATGAGGCGGAGGAGCTTGAGGCCGGCGATCTCGGCGGCGTCGATGATGGCGCGGCGCTGGATGTCGGAGAACCAGGCAGGGACGCTCATGCAAATCTCGGAGACGGGAAGCTTGAGCTCGGTGGCGGCAGTCTGCCTGATCTTGCTCAGGTACATGGCGACGAGCTGGGTGGCCGTGAACTTCTCCTTGTTGCCGAGGTAGGAGATCTCGGCGCCAACCTGTCCATTGACGTCGACGAGGGGCGCCGTAACGTACTGCTGCTCGATCTGAACGTCCGGGTCGCTGAAGGAGCGGCCGGCGAGGCGCTTGATGGAGCTGACGGTGTTCTTGAGGTTGGAGATCTCCTGCGTCTTGGCGGCCTCACCGAGGTATCGCGATTTGGGGCCGAAGCCTACCAGGGACCTGTTTGGCAGCATCTGATGTCAGTCGAGGCCATGCGCAAAGGGGGACGGCGGGAGGGTAATGTACGGAGTGGCTCGGTTGGAGACTTCATTGGTGATCTGTCGAAGAGCAATGGGGTCAGTTGGAGCTTCGACTTCAGGCTTGGAGCAGCGGGGGCCGGCTCGCGGGTACGCACCACATCGACGCCGCGATTTCTCGCGACGGCAACCACTGTCTTGAGGGTTCCGAAATCGACACCTGCGGGTTGAGAGTCAGGACGGTCTGTTCTTGTGCGAGACGCCGTGGCACCGAGAGCAGCGCGGAAGTGCCGGGGTGCCGGAGTGCCGAGGGAGGGGGCAGTAGGAGGGCCAGAACATACCCACGACGGACATTGTCGCTGTATTTTGTTGCTTTTCCCTGCTATGTGGTGGTCTGTTTCTCGGGGCCTACCGATGGGCGCGGGGCACAGCGAAGCGGCGGGGGAGACGTCGTGCGGGCGCGGGACGAGGTTGTGACTGTCGTGCAGAGGGCAGAGTCGCAGAGTCGCAGAGTCGCACGTGGGAGGGTGAGTTGTGGGTTGTTGGTTGTGAGTTGGAAGCACGAAGCCAGTTCGACGGGATCCGGCTGGTCAGTTGAAGAAAGATTGGGCCAACTTTTGGGTGGTGGGCGGCTGGTGGTGGGCGGTGTGTGTGATGGGGGTCGGGCGCTGGCAGCTGCAGCTAAAAAAAGTGCTGCCAACAGCTGCCTTTATCTTTATCGCCGGCGGCTACTTTGCATCATCGCGGGGCTGCTGGCGAGGGGCGGTACCCGTTTGCCCGTGGCGCCGCCCATGTCTACCTGCCCGCGCAAGCCCCGCCATTGCGAGTCGAGGTACCGCTCAGTTTTGCGTAGAAGGCCGCAGAATTTTCCAGACGGCGCCCCAGGCTTCCAGCGGTAGCGAGCAGCCAAGCAGCCCAGCAGCCCAATCCCGCCAGGCCCGTTATGCTGCCAGCGTCAGATGCTGGCTTGCGGGCTTGGCGGCTGGCCCTCAATGGATCAGTGGGCCTCGTTTGTGCTTCGTACGTACGGAGTACTCCGTACGGATATGTAACCGAGTCCATGCAAGACGCGTGTTGAGATGCCCGGGGTTCGTGGGTATTAAGCTCAAGCACTCGGGCTGTACGGAGTACTCGTATATATCTGCATGTACCGAGTATCATGTCGTTGTTTGCTCTGCACGTGGTTTGGCCACCGTCGTCGCCGGCACGGCACCATCAACAAGGCAAATCCCCATGTCTGTTTCTCGTGGCGGCGCCGGCCTGCCCGGCCAATCGTTTCGTTCTTCTCATATAATCTGTACGTAGTCAACTTGCCGGGATGGACGTCGGGTCGTACGGCCAATGCTTGGCGCAGCTCGGTTTGCTGGTTCTCGTCAAGTTGCCGGGCACTGGGTTTAAGCCGCCGTCTTCATGTTGCCCTGACGATGGAGCATGTGGTTGCTCATGTCAGCAGCAGACGGCTCTCGTCCCGAGGTCCTGCGGTGCTGGCCCTGCGGCCCTGCTGTTCAAAGGTCTGTTCATTTCTGTAGACATGTCCACGAGTAGACAGTAGAGACATAGTCTAGCCGGCCCAATCGCCTCTATATTGCCCTGCCAATATACTCGTCGTCCGTCTTCGTCTTCGCGTCTCTATACACTGGCGCCAGCTCACCTCTCGCCGGCTGCGAGCTAGGCCCTGGGAATGCCCCCATGGGCTCTTCATCTTCGTCGTGGCGCTGGGTTTGGGCCTGTTGTGCTATCACATACTTGCGCCGATCCTCGTCTCCCATGAACCTGTCAACTTGGACCCCGACATGCGCCGCCTTCTCATCTGTTCTGCTCGAGCTCAAGCTGTCAAGCGAGTCGCGCCAATCGCCAGCCCAGTAAGACACTGGCGGGGAGGCCGTCCCTCCCATCAGCGCAAGGCTGGCCTCCGTCTCGTCAGGGTGCGCGTACACGCCCGTGGCCGTCCTCTGTCGAGCCGAAAACTTGCCATCAATCTTGTCCGGCGGCCGCACCACGCTTCTCTTGCGGCCGAGCATGACGCTCTGCGCCTGCGACTTGCTCGCCGCTCTCCGCGCCTCCTGGGCTGGCTTGAACGACTCCGGCACCACGTTGAGCTCGTCGCCTTGCATCTCTGCTTGCTCGGCAGCCTCTCGGGCCGTCGTGTTGGTGTCGGCCGCCGCCGCGTCCGCCCGCGGCCCGCCCCATGTTCGCTGGCCCGCCGTGAATATCCCGTAGACCATGTAGTACCAGTTGAAGAAGGGGTTCAGGAGGAACATGACCGGGTACAGCCAGATCTTGAACCGCCGCAGCTTGGCCCCAAAGTAAAGCATTAGCAACCAGTTGAGGCCTAGGGAGACGGCAATGAAGCCGACGGGTAGGTTGTCCACCTTGACCACCGTCGTCAGGAGTGCCAGGACCATGATGATGAACAGCAACGACGTTGTCCGGATGGTGTTCTGCATGAAGCGCACCACGATCAACGTCGGGTAGCGCTTCCACAGCCTCCAGTCCGTGAGCATGCACACCTCGTTGGTGATGAAGCCCAGGAACCATCGGCGCCTCTGCTTAACCAGGGACCGATAGGTTTGCACGGCCTCGGTCTTGCAAAACGCCGACGTGCACATCTGGATCTGATGACGCTTCTTGGCGCCGATCATGAAGAGGTGGGTGAGCCACCGGTCCTCGCCCAGGTGGCATTTGGCAAAGTCAAAGAGGTCATCGCACTGTTCCGCCTTGTCCGCAAAGTAGTACTTGGCCATCCTCCTAAAGGCCGAGAAGCGGAGCATCGTCAGTGCACCTGGTAGGCACGACACGGAGCCGCAGCCCGACTCGACCGTGCGCTCAAACAGCTGGCCGTGGATGTACTCCATGTCCTGCAGCAGCGTGATGATGCTGTGCTTGCGTGTCGTCGACGTGATGACGCCCGTCATGGCAAGCATGTCCCTCGAGTTCCCGGGGCTGAGCTCCATGTCGTAGACAAAATTCTGCAGGCAAACCTTGTCCAAGATACAATCCGAGTCGATGAAGAGAATGAAGAGGTTGTCGTTCCTCTTGAGGTACTGAGCATAGACCCTGTCGATGAGCTTGAAGGTGGACTTTTGGCAGTGCCGTTTGCCGCCGTGGGGGAAACGGGATATGGTGATGCGGGCCGCCTTGTAGGTCACGTCGATGCTCCTAGGGTACGTGCTCATTGTCAGCGGCACTCCGAGCTTGTCAATGGTGTTGAGGTACAGCTCATCCACCTGCTCGCCGTCGAAGGAGAGGAACACGTGGATACAGGCCGGCGGATAGTCGCAGTCGACGACCGAGTTGACGGCCTTGACGAGCAGCTCGGGCTCCTCCCGGTAGCAAGGCATGACTACGACCACCTTGGGGGCCGTCACATCGTCAAGCACCCGCTTGATGCGTTTTCTGCGGCCCAGCTGGTTGGTGACGAGCTGGTATATGCAGAAGAGCCAGGGAACGGTGAGGAGGATGGCAAAGCTCCAGAACGCAAACCACTGCAGGAAGGAGACGACGGCCGGGGGCCAGTATTTAGAGATTTGGCTCGGCAGGGGCAGGGTAACCACCATTATGGGCAGAAAGATGAAGCTGTACAAGCCTTGTCAACTGTGATGCCGCCGTGTTGGGGTGCCGAACGGCGGCGGACATACCGAAGCAGGGCAAAGGCAAGGCCCACGAGGACGCAGAGAACTCGGATGGACCAGTGCTCCGCCTTTCGGAATACCTTGAACAAGCAGTACGTGAATGCCGCGAGCCAGAGGAACCATTCGAGGCATGCCATCAGCATGACGACCCCGACGATGGCCGTGTACACGATCTAGAGCACTAGCAGTCAGCATCATCCCGGCCAACGAACATAATGCGAGAGAAACAAGGGCGCCTTGATCTGGGGTGTGGAGGGGACGTACGTCCTTGACAGGCCATTGCTCGGGACCGGCCATGTTGAACCACAGACGCTGGGAGTCGGATCATGAGGCGGCGGCAGTGGTGATGACGGCGGCGGCGACGACGGCGACGACAATCTAGGTTCGAGTGCAGAGTATCGAGGACGGAAACTGTTTCTAGGGCCGAAAGTTCTGGGGCCGAAAGTTCTAGGCCCGCGGGCTGTGTTGAGAGCTTTTCTTCCTGTTGCACAAGGCTAGCACGAGGTCTGAGCTTCGCCGTGTCGTTTGCATCCGCAACGGTCACCAAAGTCTCCCGCTGTTGTTGGCAGGGCGCCTCGCAGATCACGGCCCCTGCAGCAGTTCGCAACAGACGGCGTACCGTACGAGGATGGGGATGAGAGAGGAAGAAGGAGGAGCAGCAGGTACCTCTCTTGGCTAGGCCTGTGGCATCTTGCCGTCGCACCGCGCCCTCGTACCCAGAGCCACGTGCTTCAGCGGCGGCCCGTTTCATACCTACATGAGTTGACATCATCGTACGTAGGAGGTAGGTGCCTCTGTCAGGTCAGGCAGTAACGGGACGAGCACAGGGAACAGAACACCCCGAGCAAGGGTGACAAGACAACCTTCACCCAATGCGATATCCTGGCAAACGACTGCAGACGACTGGACAGCACGCGGGTTCCTTGCATTCATCTCGATGAGAGCGATGGCGCACCCCACTCCTCTCTTACATGGGACTAGCTGCGGCATCTAAGCGTGCAAGAGCTAATGGAAGGCCATCAGATCCGCCGTCGAGCCCGACTCCCCGCATCATCCCATCGTCCTCTCGTTTCTGCCTCGCAGCAGGCAGTGTTAGTGCCTCCGTACTTCAGCACCTCGCAAACCCGTCCCTCCCTGCCCGCGCAGTCCGCAGCAGTGTCTCGCCCGCTATGCAGGGGGTTCTGAATGGACATCTTGCAACTTGGTTCGTTCTCCTCGCAGACAGCTCCGAGACCCTCTCAGCAGTGACGTGGCATCGTCTGGGATTGCCCTGCGGGGTTCAGCAAAGAGCCAACCGTCGGTATGGTTCGAGTCTTGTTGTCGCAGCTGAGCCATTGAACCCTGGTGACCCTGCTGGGGTTGGGCCCCACGCAGCCATGCAAATGGCGGCGGCAAAGCGTGCTTCTCTCGGTGCAAACGGCGCACGTTTGCTTGTGCAATGACGGGTCCCGCATTGCGCTGAGGTGTGTCCGTGTCCATGTTGCCTTCACCAATCGACGTCGCTCAGCTGTAACTTCCGAATCCTCTGGCCCCGATCCTTACTCGGTCTTTCAATCCGATTGTGATGGAACGTTGCCGGTCGTTCACTGCCTGTGGAGGCGTCAATACAACTTCTGTGATGGGTCGATTGCGGCGGCATAGACTCACCTTCTTGGTCTTCGCTTTGTTGAAGGTCATAGTTCAGGACCAGGCTCTTGATGCGTTGCTGTTCTTCCTTCTCCGCTTGCTGCTGCGTCTTCATGGCGATGGCAAACGTCGAATCGGATGGCAGTTCCACCTTCCGGGTCTGAAATTCATGTCAGCAAAAGTGATTAATGGAATAACGGCACGGGGCGGCGGCCGGACCTGTTGGCGATTGCCTTTCTTGGTCAGAAGCGAAAAGGCCATGGTAGTACTCGGAATCCTCGCTGGGCCTTCTTCGCCCGGTGCCATAGGCGCCGAAGGATCGCGGTTCTTGGGCCGAACTGGCAGCGGGACATCGAACAGCTGCTTGCGTTCGAACTTCCGGGATTCAAGGCTGTCGGCCATCATCTTGGCGTACTCCCGTTCGAACTCTGCCTCGTCTTCCGCGTTGACCGTCTCCTCTTGTCGAGTTACAACGATCGCCTCCTCACTGAAGTCGCTCTCGTGCGCCGAGTCGTCGTCGTCGTCCTGCTGCCCAAGTGTCAGTTGAGCATTATGTGAAAGTAAGGGAATTTGCCTACCTCGGCATCATCCTCTTCCGAGGCACTTTCGTCCTCGCCGTCGCCATACGCCTCAACCTCATCGCCATCCCCATTCTCGTCTTCAGACGATGCTCCACTCGTGCCGTCGTCTGGTTCAACTGCCTTGTCAGCCCCTGCCGTTTTTTGGTCCTGGGCTATGGCCAGCTGGAAAGCTTTAGAGGCTTCCTCCAGGTTGGCGGCCAGCTTCCACTGTGGTCGAGTGAGCGCAAAGATGTCTTGCACGACAAACTCGATTTCCATCGGGAGCGATGCCTTCGTGTTGACATAGTACTGTCGACGGAATCAGCCAAAAGGATACTTCGCACGGTAATACCTGAGCCGACATACCTGGAAGAAGGACAAAAAGTAGTCCAGTTTCTTTCCTGCCGCTCCTCGGTTAAAGAACATGCCGCAAGTCTCCAATACGGTGGCAACAAGACGGATTCGGAAGAAGTCGTCCGGCGGGTCGAATGGGTTAAACCGCCCAGGGACAGGGGGACCACCTGGGATATGTGAGTTCGGGCACAGGAGGCTTGTCGTAGAAGGCTTTGCCGGCTTACCATATCCAAACATCATGATCTTGTACATCGTGTCAAATATGACAGGGTGCTCCAGCATGCGATAGTTGTAGAGCTCCCCCAGGTACTTTACTTCTGCGACACGGCGCTGAAAGAAACGGAAATCGTTCTGCTCCAGCCCGAAGCTAACGGACTCGATGACATTGTCGATGACTTTGACGACAAACTCGGGGTGATAGCGGTGCAGGGCGCTCAACAGAATTCCGAGAAGGTGGATGTTTCCGTACTTGACCTTCCCGGGCTTGGAGAAGACCTTCTCCAAGATGGAGACAACCTGAAGGCAATGTCAGCCATGAAAGCCACTCGACTTGGGCCATCGATTCGAAATACATACCTCGGCTTCTTCCCAATGAAGCCTTCGAATCTGCTTCAGAATCTTGCCGTAGTTTCTTTTGGTCAGGTCGTTGTACAAGAGCTTTCGGACGAAGAGTTCCATGGGCGTCCGGTCTTTCTGCTCAATTGCAGGCCTCTCGGGAGGGTCAACGTAGTACACAGCATTGTCGATGAGCATCCTCTCGGGCTGGCCAATATGTTGCACCGACTTCTTGCGTTGCAATGTCTCCAGAAAGCTCACCATTCGCGGTGCCGTGTCTGGATTCTTTAGCAAGTATCGGCCGCAGTTCTCGATCAAGTTGCAGAGAATCTCAATGTTCATTCGAGAAAAGTCATCCAGACTGACTTTGAGGCAGTGGAAGACGACATGCTCGGGGACGACGCCGAATTTGGTAAGCTCTGCAAGATAACGAATATTGCTGAGTCGGACCTGGCCGAGGAAGTCCTTCTCCTTGCGGCGTTGCAAGCTGCGAAATTCGGCGTCGAGATATTCCACAAGCCCTTTGGGAACGTCTGGCATGTATCGGCCAAGAGTAGCAACCAGGCGGGACCAGGATGGAAGCAGATCGCTTCGGCCCTTGGGTACCTCCGTCAAAGCCTTAACAAGGCGATTGCGCGATGCCTTGGAGTTGAGAAAGCAGAAGTCAACGGCGGTCTGGTCGATGATTTCCTTGTTGGTAAGCTCAGGCAGCCGCGCCAGCAGCGCGTCGACCTGAGCTCCAATTGTCTTGTTGGCAATGGCCGTGGACTGATCATCGGCGGCCGCCTCGACCGCCTTGGTGGCATCCGATGCGTCACTCGGCTCAACCTTCTTGCCAACTTGCTCGTCGGCATCTGGCTTCTTTTTCTTGCCGTCCTCGAGCAGAATGGGTGGAACCTTGCCTTTGAGGTCGACTAAGTTTTCGTAGAATCGACGCTCGTCCTCGTCTGCCCAGATGCCGGCCCCTTCGCCCATGGACCGCAAGTAGTCACCCGTCTTGACTAGGCCAATGGAGCCGCTCGACGTTGCAAACGAGTCGTCCGAGTCCTTCAGGTCCGGCATTTCAGCGCCAATAGCATCGGCGACGACCTGCGCGTTGGAGACGAGTCGGTCCTGAGCTTTGACCAGTTTCTCATAGTTGGATTGGCGATCCTCAAAGACTTCGCCAGACTTGACGTAGGCTTCGGCATTTCGTCGAGCTTGGGACTGGATAGACTTGTGATCTCGGATAATATGCGCCGCAACATCGTCGAAATACCGTTTCAAAATACTTCGAAAGCGCTCGGCCTCGTCTGGGGATGTGAAGGGCTGGTCTGACGCGGGGGGGTCGCTGATGCCCTCGGCATCTTGATGGCTCCCGTTGGCGGCATTTGCCACGCCGTCCTCCTCTACAGTCTTTCGGCCTTCAGACCCTGTCGACTTGATGCCAAGGATGTCCCAGCCAAAAGCTTTGACGAAGACGACGAGCAAGGGTAGGTTTGCATGCTCCCGATCGTGCCCCAGAAGGTCCTTGAGCACTTCGAGGGGGAATGGCTCCGCAGTGCCCCCCTTGTTGGAGAAGTTGCTGCGCGGCTTGAGTTCGGCGGCCTTGCCCGCTGCACCTTTGGTTGCGTCATCGGGCCTGCTGGCATCGTCGAGAGTGCGGAGGACGCCCACGAGCCAGAGCTCGGTAGTTACACGCAATAGTGACCGCTGGCGGGTGATGCGTTCTTTCTCTTCTTTTTCGCGGGCTTCCGGGGCCAGAGTCTTGAGGAAGCTCTTGTCGGGCGTGGCCATTCCCTTGCCGAGCAGCCAGGCGAGATACTCGGTGAATTCGGCAGGGCCAAAACGCTGGTGGAGGGCGCTCACGATCTCGACTCCCGCCTCGATCTCGCCGGGCGACTTGAGTTTGCAGAGGCCCTCATAGCAGGCAGATATAATCTCGGACAGGTACTTGTGCAAGCTCAGCGTTCGGATCTCCTGCGAGAAGGTGCCGAGGGTAGAGGCGGTAACGGCGGTCCGCAGTCGCTTGATGAAAGCCGTGTTCTTCTTGAGGGAGGAATCGAGCGCACTGCCGACGGGGAGCAGATCTGGAGCAGCGAGGTCAGCATCGCAGCGGGCGTGGGCGCGTCTGCCGGAGGGGTGGGGGGGTGGAGGGGCGAAGGGGGAGGCTGAAGACGAACCTTTCTCGCCGCACCAAGCTCTCTCGTTGAGCGAGCGCAGCTCGCCTGTGGACTGGTCAGCGCCTGGTCGAGAGCTCGAGGGCACAATCAAAGCGCGTGAGACTTACGCTTCCTCGCGCGATCCATAGCGACGCCACCAGCCAGTTGCGGCCTGGATATGGACTTGTGATGGCGAGGGTCGAACAGGTGTGGTTGGACGTGGCGGACGTAGGCCTAGGCGCTACATTCGGGCGCGGGACCGCTATGGGATATACTGCCCCAGAAAGTGGTATTGCGGTCGGGCAAGATGGGCCAGCATGGGTGCAATCGCGTTTGTAGCGGTGAGGCGTCTGGTCAGTGGCCGCGAGTGCGCGTGTTTGATTCCCTTGTCGAGGTCAACCAAACGGTGCGATTCGCCGAGGCGCAAGGAGGGTCTGGCTGAGGTGTAGACGCAGAGCCGTCGATGAGGTAAGGTCGTGATGTACTCGTAGTTCCGTAAAGGCCTGCACGCCCGCTGCAGCTGAGCCTCTGTGGCGCTGGAAGCGTCGAGCCACAGCGGCCTGAGATTACCTAATGGCTGCATCGGAACATTGTTCCGGCGATAGCTTCCGTCACTCCCATCACCCTCCCTCTCAACCGGCGATCCTAACGACTACTTGCTTCAGAATACTTCGTTCGTGCACACTCCGGCCGCATGTTCAACCTGCAGCTCCTCATGTGCAGTCTAGCTGCTCGTTGGCCAACAGGCGTGCCCAGTTGCCAACTTGGGCCGCCAGGCTACCGGCCCCTGCCACGACCCATCACGGCGCCACCAGCCTTATCTTGATAGCGCATGCTTGCCAGGTACGAAGTATCAAGCACAAAACATATCCGTGCAATTGACTGGCCCGATAGCGACCAGATGGCCTTGCCTTCGGGGGAGTCTTGGGGTTGGGGCTCGCAATGGCTGCTTGGCCCCTCACCCGAGTACGGCGATAGGCAGCGAACCTGATCCGTCTGTGGCACGGCTTCAACTTTCGACAGCACCTTGGTTTCCGTCTCCGTTCCCCGTCATGACAATGACAACCGAATGGCCCAATGGCAAGTACTCGGGAATGAGCACAAAAAGATGTGCGCGCCTGACTGACCCCGCGATCCCGACACCGCTCGACCGAGTCGAGTGTGACATCGTCAACCTCGAGGGCGCTCGCGACGCTCTTCTTGTAGCACGACGACCGAAATCTCAACTCCTTTCCTAGGACCGATGCCGTGGAGATGCCTCCGAGGGCCGGTCCCGATTTTTTGGGCCGCCGACTCTGGGGAATGTTCAATTAGTTTGAACGGTGCATCTCCGCTGAGATACGATAGTCCTTATCTGGGCTCTTGATTCGCGCCCCACACCCAGGAACCACCTCGGAGCTGATATGAGAGGGAGCCTCCGCGGAAGCCCTCGATTCACCTTCGTCCACCCACCGAGTGGCCACATGGATCAGGTTCGCGAGATGCCTCCTGGCTGGTGGTTGCGTTGGGGACCACATGTGCCGTTCGGTCCTACATGCCACCCCCTTTATATAGCAGCAGTTGTATGCTCTGCCCGCGGTGTGCCCCCCGATGGTCATGCAACATCCGCCAGATAGATTGAATCTGAGTCCCTCGTTTCGTTTCTTTTTGCTCTCCCCAGGATGTCCAGCGGCCTTGCCTGTGCACGGCAACTTCCAGTTCCCGTCTACAGTCATTCTTGGTCGTTCAGCACTCGGCAAAAGCGACTTGACGATCACGATTCACGACCACAATGACGCAGGAATACCCGGGACTACGCTTGCCCTCCTCCGCCGTTTCCTTTCCTCCCAGCCCCCCCAGTACAGCGAGGCCGTCGAGGAAAGGCAGCTTTGACGGTAGTACGGAAAGAGGATTCTCGTCTTCTATTCTCGAACCTACGGCCGACAATCATCCGTCCTACCCACTGCCGCCCCGGAACGGCTCAAAAGGGGTACTGCCCCAGGACCTTAAAACGCCGGATAGCCACGTGGAGAGAGACCCGCGACTCATTCGCCTCACTGGTGTTCACCCGTTCAATGTCGAGGCTCCACTGAGTGACCTTTACGATGAAGGCTTCCTTACCAGCGAGGACCTTCACTATGTGCGCAACCACGGACACGTCCCCAAGTGCGAGGATCAGGACATCTACGATTGGACCTTCACCGTAGAAGGCATGGTTGCCGAGCCCTTCACCCTCAGCGTGAGGGAGCTCATCGACACCTACGAGCAGGCAACATACCCCATCACTCTTGTCTGTGCCGGAAACCGACGGAAAGAGCAGAACGTGGTTCGAAAGTCCAAAGGCTTCTCGTGGGGTCCGGCTGGTCTGTCCACTGCTCTATGGACTGGCGTACCAATTGGCGAGTTGATTGCTCGGGCGAAACCCCAGAGAGGCGCAAAGTATGTGTGCTTTGAAGGGGCAGATAAGCTTCCCAATGGCTACTACGGTACCTCTGTCAAGCTGAACTGGTGTATGGACGCGAACAAGGGAATCCTCGTGGCCCACAAGATGAACGGCTGCAAGCTTCACCCAGACCACGGGAAGCCTGTCCGCATCGTCATACCAGGGCAAATAGGTGGGCGCAGTGTCAAGTGGCTCAAGAGAATCACTGTAACTGCCGAGCCGAGCGACAACTGGTATCACATATACGACAACCGAGTGCTCCCGACCATGGTGACCCCAGAAGCGAGCGCCGACCTGCCCGAGACCTGGAAGGATGAGCGGTACGCCATCTACGACCTCAACACCAACAGCGCTGTCTGCTACCCTGCCCATGACGAACGAGTCTCCTTGACCACCGGCTCGGACACGTACAAGGTGCGAGGCTATGCATACGGCGGTGGCGGCAGACGCATCACAAGGATGGAGGTTACCCTCGACAAGGGCAGGACGTGGAACCTGGCTTACCTAAACTACCCAGAGGATGAATATCGGCTGGCGCCGGAAGGGGAGATGCTCTACGGCGGCAGGGTGGATATGTGGTGGAGAGAAACGTCCTTCTGCTGGTGCTTCTGGGAAATCGACATCGCCATGGCTGAGCTAGAGGTAGCGGCCGACATCATGGTCCGGGCCATGGATGAAGGGCTCATGGTCCAACCCAGGGACATGTATTGGAGCGTTCTGGGGATGATGAACAACCCGTGGTTCAGAGTGGTGATTCATAAGGAGGGACAATCGCTGAGGTTTGAACACCCAACCCAGCCCGCCCTAATGCCGGGTGGATGGATGGAGAGGGTCAAGAAGGCCGGAGGGAATCTTGCAAACGGCTTCTGGGGAGAAAAGGTCGAGGGCGAAGCCGAGGATATTATGGAGCAGGAACCACAGAGGGAGATTTGCATGACCAACCCCAAAGTTGACCGATTAATCACCCTAGATGAGCTGAAGGGGCACGGTGACGAGGACGAGCCATGGTTCGTCGTCAACGGTCATGTGTATGATGGCACGCCGTTCTTGGAGGCTCATCCCGGTGGTGCAGCATCCATCATCGGCGCAGCAGCCCAAGACACCTCTGAGGAGTTTGTAGCCATTCGTACGTCGACCATCTTTCCGGCCTCCCCCCTGTTACTGGTGAGGAGCTCTCTCTAACTGACTCGTCGAAATGCAGACAGCGAAAATGCAAAGGCCATGATGCCGGGCTACCACATCGGGAGGCTGGACGAAGCAGCGCTTGCTGCTCTGTCCGGCGACGCCGAGGAGTGCGACCCGAATCGCGCCGTCTTCCTGCAGGCCAGGGCTTGGGCCAAGGCGGTGCTCCAGGAAAAGGTCACGATCTCGGCAGACACCAAGATCTTCCGCTTCAAGCTCGACCACGAGAGCCAGGAGATTGGCCTTCCTGTCGGCCAGCACCTCATGATGCGACTCCGAGACCCGGCAACGCGGGAGGCCATCATCCGTGCGTACACACCAATGTCAGAAGGGACTGACAAGGGCATGCTGGACGTGCTTATCAAGATATATTACGACGCCCCCGAGCGCAAGGGGGGCAAAATGACGCAGGCGCTGGACTCCATCCCAGTCGGCCACTTTGTCGACTTCAAGGGCCCCGTGGGTAAGTTCGAGTACCTCGGCAAGGGCCTCTGCACCGTCTCGGGCAAGCAGCGCAGGGTGCGGCGCTTCAACATGGTCTGTGGCGGCTCCGGCGTCACGCCCATCTTCCAGGTCTTGCGGGCGTTGACCAAGGACCACGGCGATCCGACCGAGTGCGTCCTGTTGGACGGGAACCGCGTCGAGGAGGACATCCTCTGTCGACTGCAGCTCGATGCCATGGTAGACTCGGCCAGGCACAGGTGCCGGTTGCTGCACACCCTGACGAGGCCGTCGCCAGCGTGGACGGGCCGGAAGGGCCGCATGGACAAGGCCCTAATGGAGGCGGAAATCGGACCCTGCGAGAAGGCAGGCGAGGACATGGTGCTCATCTGCGGGCCTGAGACGATGGAGAAGAGCGTACACGAGATTTTATCGAGCCTGGGTTGGACAGACGAGGATATCCTCTTCTTCTAAGAGACGGTTGCAGAGACAGTTGGCCTTGACGACGAAGGGGGGGCCAGCATAGCGAACGGAGCAAAGGGATCTCCCAGAGGTCACGTACTTCTGCCGTCTTGCGGGATATTTCAATCGATGCATATTGTTTCCGAGGTATGATCAGCTCCCTTGACCAGGTGCACATGTTCACCATAATAAGCACTCCATTCCCTGGTCTTCACCGCCAGGCATTCATTCTCGAGACATGCATTGCCCTATTGTCGTCCAGTCCTCACGATTTACCCCGTCCGAGTATAGCAGCAAGGGAGAAGGTAAATTGGTATCATCGCGTCATCGTCAAGACGGGCAGCTGCGGTCCCCCCATGAGAGCCTCATTCGTGGCTCTCGCCGCTGCCCCCGGAAGCTTCCTCTCCTCCTCCAACGCGAGGGCGGTCCCTTCATCGCCGCCGTCTGGCATGGCTGGCTGCCTCGTCTTCACCGCTCGCCACTCGCCACAGACACAATCCATGCCTCAACGCATCGGGGATCCGCCGCCAACGCCCGCCCTTTTCTCAAAGCCACCCATGCGCCTCTCGTCTTCGGTCGTGTCCCTCTCCTTCTTCGCGCCCCCACTCGTCCGTGGTCCCCTCTGGCTTCTTGCCGGCACCGGCTGCGCCACCACAACCGTCTCGATGCCCGCGGGACTGGACTCCTCGGGCCCCATCGGCAGCTCCTCCATGTCGATTTCGAGGTTCAAGAGGCTCCTGAGCACGACCTGACACCCTGCCTTGCTCATCACCTCGTTGGACTCCTTGCACAGCTCAGAGGCCACGCACTCGATGCACCCTCGTTGGCACTGGCACCCTTCTACCCGCTGCAGAGCCATCCTGAGCAGGTGGTCGATGTGATCAAACGCCTTGGTGCTGATCCCCGATCCGTTGGCTCCCCCCTTGGCGTCGTAAAACGTTAGCCTCGCCGGCCGCTTCCTCTGCGTCTCCTTCTTCGCAAACTCCTTGAGCGCCACCTTGCACTCGGTTCGCACGTCTTCGGGCTGGCTGATGACAAATGTCGGAAGCAGGCTCATGACGGCGTGCTCTGCCGCGTGGATGCCCGCCGCCGAGTTGAGTCGCCGGCCCTGGAGAATATCCAGCGCTCGCCTCGGCACGTCCAGCCACATGCCCTTGCTGTACCGGATGACCGGCGGGTTGTCCACTTGAACGGCGTCGAGCACTCGCCCCTTTCTGTCCACCTTGAAGTACCCAAACACGTTTTGCTGGATCTTGATTGTGCCGTAGTACGCCTGTGATAGGGACGACGTGATCTTGCGAATGGCTTCCGTCTCTGTCGGGTCAATGTCTGTAAAGTCCCGTTGCGTCGTGGTCCAGTCCACCTTGACCTTTTCCACCTTGGCCATCAACTTGTCGGGAAGAAAGTCTCGCACGAGGTAGGTGTTTCCTTGGTGGAGGAAGATGGCGCCATCGTAGATTGTAAATGTCGCCCTGGAAGCTTCCAGTTCCTCCAGGACTACGTTTCTGCCATGGGTAATGTCGATTATGGCAAAGTGCTCGTCTTCCGTGTCTCGAATCGCAACATATCTCGACGGGGATGGGCGGAAGCGGTCGTGGCAGTGATAGAACCCCAGCTCGTCCTTCAGCAACCTCTCCTCGCATATCCCGGGCAGGTCCTCGCCGAAATACTGCGCATCCTGCTCCGGCCGGATTGGCATTTCGTACGCCGCGCATTGAACGTGGCCCTCTCGGACCAGCATATTCTCCAGGTCGACTCGAAGTTCGCAGTTGGGCTTTGAGAACAGCTCGTCTGGGTTTTGCATGTAATGTTGGTCCGTGGGAAAACAGTCGCCGACGAGAATCGAGAGAGAGTCCTTGTTGCGGCGCCCTGCCCGGCCGCTTTGCTGGCGCAGGTTGGCGATTGTATAAGGGAACCCCCAAGTCATTACACAATCGAGGGTGCCGATATCGATGCCCAGCTCCAAAGCCGTGGTTGCAACGATTCCCAGCAGCTTCCCTTCGAACATCTCGCTTTCGATCCGGCGTCGATCCGGCGCTGTATAGCCTCCACGGTACCCCATGACCAGGTTGGCGCACTCTGGGCGCCCTAGCGATTCCAGCTCTTGCTTGATCGTGTTGACCAACGCTTCGCATTGCGCACGAACGCGACAGAAGGCTATTATTCGGACGCCTCTCAACATCAGCTCGCAGAATAGGCGTGCACACTCAAACTTGGCGTTGCCACGGCCGCTGGCAGGGTCCCCGGGGTCCTTGAACGGTGTGTTCCAGCACAAAAACTCTTTGCGGCCAGACGGAGACCCGTCGTAATCGATCAGGCGCACGTTTTCGATGCCGAAAATCGTCTTGAAATGCTCTCTAGGGTTCGCCACGGTGGCAGAGCAAGAGATGAACTTGACCCGCCGATTGCCCACGGCGGCACAGACTCGCCGCAGCCTTCGCATGATAAAGGCAACATGAGAGCCCATCTGTCCGTTGTAGTAGTGAAGCTCATCCACTGCACCACCCTGTCAGATATACTGGCGTGGAATCTCTGGGGCGGAGGATCGACACATACCTACTACAAACTTGAGGTTCTTGAGAAACGTCCTCCATCTATCTTCCTGAGGAAGGATGGTGGCGTGGAGCATATCGGGGTTTGTGAATATGATCCTTGCTTCCTCTCGTATCGAGTTGCGCTCATTCATTGGCGTGTCGCCGTCAAAAGTCTCGATGACTGTCTCCTCAAGCCCGGGCATGTACGCAACCATTTCCTTCAGGCTCCGTTTTTGGTCTTGGGCCAACGCTTTCGTAGGGAATATGTACATAGCTCTCGAATTATAGTCGCTCTCCAAGGCGTGCAGCACCGGAAGCTGGTAAATCAGCGATTTGCCAGAGCTCGTCGACGTCGCAACCACAACATTCTGGCCTTCATGTAGGCCGTTCAACGCCTCAGCTTGGTGGGCATAGAACTGCGTGATGCCCTTGGCATTGTACAAGGCATTCACCAGGTTCTGGCTGAGCAGGAAATTGAGGTCGCCATAAATGGGCTCCTGCGGCTCAAACACCCGATGCCCGTCCGGCACAACCTGTCCCGTGTACCAGGGGCTTTCTTTGAGCTCCTGTATGATCTCTGGAAAGGTCTTTCGTTCCTTGGGAATGTCTTCAGGAATTGTGCTCGGCGCCTGCTCCGCACCGTCATCCTCTGCCAGGGTCGGCTTCGGGACAAAGGGTTCAGCCCGATGCTGGAGAGCCAGATCCGGGTCCAGTTTCTGTTCCACGCAGCTGTTGAGAAATATGTTGACGGCGTTGGCAAATCGCTGATTACGCCGCTCAATCAGCTGCGTCATCTGCCTCTGGCCGTAGACAGGCATCTTCAACTCTTCGTCTCTCAATTTTCGGTTGGGTCGTGAGGGCTCGCCGGTCTTCTTGTCTTGGACCTGGCGCTTCAAGTCGCCGTCAATGAACTCGAAAAACAGAACTTCCCTTCCGCCGGGGGCGCTGCCGTGCTGGTGGTACTCGTCGATGCTCTCGTTGCCCGTCCATCCGCCTACTGACGCGTCGTGCGCTGGCGCTTGAGATCTGGCAGACTTGGAGGGTTTGAATGCATCATCTCTCTCTGCTCCCTTTATGTCAAGCTGCAGCATGAGCTCGTCCACATAGGCAAAGTTGACACCCTCGGGACGCAGGGCTACCACCAATGCCACCTCCTCGACCGTCAGTTTCCTCTTGATGTGAGTCTCCACGGCCGGTTTGATCGTCTCAAACGTTGTTGCTAGATGCTTGCGCGTGCAGCAAAATGTGAAGACCAGATTCAAGGCCCTGTGCGTTCTCTCCAGCGATTTGAACGACGGCGGCCATTCAATGACGCAGTCCACGGCATCGCTTGCGCCTCTCTTGAGCGCGGATTTGGGCTTGCCATGAGTATCGATATCCCGCTTAGGTTGTCTCTGGGTGGCCTTATGGGGAGGAAGGCTGTCGCCTTTTAAACCTGCTGCAGCTGCCTCATGCTCCTGCGAGGCCCGCTTCCGCTTCCCGCTGGGGCCGCGGCTAGAGGCTCCAGAGCCTGTATCACGAGGCGCATCAGGATCGTCCATGGTCGCTACGGAGGCTGCATGACAGCCACCCCCTTGATCGGCAGCCAGATAGCGAGTACGGGGCGAGAAGATTGTTCCGCATTGACGGTGATGACCACGGCAAGCACGGGCAGCCGTTGGTCGTCCCGCGACCCAGCGTCACAATTGGCGTCGCGGAACTGGCGCCTGGTCACGTGCGGAGGCACACAGAAACAGTCGCGATGATCGAATCATCCATCGTTGCGGACAACTCATTTTCAAATTATTCCATTTATTTCTCTTACTCGAATAGCTCGAAAGAGACCCCCTGTGCGTCCTAACGTACATGGTGCAGCTAGGGCATAAAAGACTCTTTACAAGACTTGGAAGCCGACTCTAGTTTTCCGTGGCCTCAGCTTACAGCTCTACCCAGTCCTCCCCGGTTAGCCTGTGTATGTGACCGTACCTTACCTAGGTATATACAATCGTCCCAGTCATAATGAACGGCCCTGCCTCAGCAGGGTTTCATCCGGACTCTATCCGTTTCTGCATCAAGGCAGCCAGCGCGTGTCTTCCTTTGCACAGCTCGCACATCCTTGGCACCCTGTCCACGATTCATCCCATTGAGTAATGGACAATCAATGTCAGCCAGGCCTCTTCCCTACCTACGGAGGGCATACCGGTCCGCTGGTTCATCCTTGCTGCGTCGCGAGAGGGCAGCTTGAGGCTCGTGTTGCGGTACTAGTTTCCTCTCAGTTCTTTCTGGACCATGCCGATTTCATTCATAAAGCTCTTGGCGTTGGCGGCAGTCATCTGTCCATCCGTTAACATGAATGCGTGTATTGGGGGAAAGGAGAGGCGGGCTGACCTTCATTGAGACGCTGACGGGCTTGGCCTGTTCGCCCTCGAAAGCCGTGAACAGGATGACGACGGACTTGAGGGATGCCTTTTCTTGAAACTGCATTGCGGGGACAATTGGTGTGTTCAAGATGACCCGATGAGTCTGGTCCTGCCGCATGATGAGGCGGGCCACCATATGGCCCTTCGAGTCATCAGCAGCCTCGTCGTCTACCTCGAAACCAGATGCATCAAAGCTTCCGATGATAGGCGCGCCACCCTCATCGAACTCGACACAGGCTCGCGGTACGTTGATCTTCAACATACCCGCTCCTCTCTCCTTCCACCCCGCCTCTTTGTCGAGGCTGAACATCTTGGCCCTCACCGACACAATGGTTGCCTCTCCGGCTTCTCCGTCGTTTACCTCAACTGCAAACGAGAATGCGGGTCAGCGACACGGAACATGGTATTCAGGGGTTGTTTGAATTCATGTGTTCTCACCTCTGTGAAGCCTTGTCCTCTTTTTGTCCTCCGAGTCCTTTTCTGGCGAAATGGTGGGCTGTGCCTCGCCGGCCTGGCTGTCGTTCTCCGCCTCCTCCTCATTGTCGTCGTCCCCGTCATCGGCATCGCTGTCCGGTGCCCCAAATGGCTTTGCCGCTTTCCCACTCTGGAGCGGCTTTCCTGCAGAGGCTCCAAAGCTGGAAAGAGGCTTCGCTCCCGACAGTGCGGAGCCGAAGCCGCCGCCGCCGATCCCGCTCCCGAACCCGTTGGGCGGTGAAGATATCCCGGCAAAGGGAGAAGCGCTACCGTTGCTGCCAAACGTGAGCTTGGGTACGGCCGTTGCCGATGCAGGCTGCGACTCTGACGGAGACTTTGACGACGCGAAAGACGACAGGACAGGCTTGGAGGAGCCGAATGCGCTGCCCTTGGAAGCGCCTAGGCTTGCAAATGCCGATGATCCTGCAGCCAGTTTACCAAACCCGGACGCCGCGAATGTGCTCGAGGGCGTATCTGGGGACTTTTTGGTCGGGGACTTGCCGGCATGCTCGTCTTTCTGCAATGCCGACTGCGCATCTGCCTGGGGGGGGTTCTGGACATCATTAGTTCCGCTACCAGCAATTAGGGTTTCAGGGCCAAACTCATGCACGACGTACCAATGTCATGTCCTTGGGCTCCTCGTCGCGGTGCCGCTTCTTCTCCGGCTCGAGCCGTGAAGCCCTGTCCTTGGCGGAGTCTGTCGAGGCGACACTGGTAGCATCGTTGTCTTCGGCCTCCATGTCTCCATCCAGCTGGTCGTGTGCCCGCTTCTTCTTTGGCGAGGAGACCCGCTCCCTCAAGTCCTCGTTCTGCGTATCGGACGTGTCACCGGCAGGCGTCGCGTGGCGGCCCTCGGCCTTGCTGCGGGCGGCAGTGTCATGGCCTGAGGCTGTCGTCGACGGAGGCGGGTCGGATATGGACGACTGCTTGAGCTCTCGCCGGGCGGCGCGCGTCTCGGCATCCTCGTTGGCTTCCACGCGGGTCGGGCCATTCTTGGGGCTGGCCCCTTGGGTATCGTCGGCCATGGCGGGCTGGGCCAGTGCTGGACGACAGGAAGAGGTGTCGATTATCTCGCAGGCCGGCTCTGGCTAGGGTTGGAGTCGGGGGGGGGGGGGGGAGCGCTTGAAGGCGACTGGAGAGACGCGGCTCTGCTCGCACGGGGACGCACGAGACTGCGGCGCGACGGATGTAGAGAGGCCCAGCGAGCGCACGCTGCTCAGCTCGCGGACCGTCGATGGGCTCGTGTACGTGGGAGTGTGTGCGTGGGCGTGTGTGCATGGACGTGTGTACGTGGGAGCGTTCGCGCGGTCGGTTGGTTGTGCAAGCGTGCTTGCTGTCACCATCAAAATGCCCAGCCGCAGACGCTTAGAGGTGGTCCGTTGCCCAATCAATGAGGTGGAGTGAACCTAAAGTCATGGTCGCAGACGTCGGAAAATACAGCGGCCTTCACCGCCCACCGCGGAAGAGGGGTAGCGAACCCGGTGAGTGAAGGTGCGCAGCGATTAGATAGGTAGGTAGGTAGATACCTACCTAGGCCTGTGAGCTTCTCGCCTCGACCGCGGCAGCCCAACGACGAGGAATTTCGGAGGGCGCGGGTTCCCTAAACTACACCGAAGAGATGGCCAACCGTGGAAATACCTAACGTTATGATTCCTAGAAATCAAAGCACGTCCGTCAGAGGCGCGTCCGTGATTTGGGTTCCCCTGATGGTTGGATCCAGCGTTTCTAGCAAAAGCTAGTTATTACCTGCCTGTCTAAGGTAGGTACCCATACAGCAGGGCGTCTAAAAGTACAGGCGCAAGGCGGGTGCGTCTCGAGATATCCGCACAATTTCAAACCTCTCCTTCACCTTGTCTCCATAGCATGCGGGACGATCCGCCATGGCTCAGCTGATGAAGCAGAGGCAGCCGAGTCCCAGGTAGAAAACCAACAGCGGGTACACCGCAATGGCCACGCGGTTCTTGACCACACCGCTGCCGCCCAGGATGCTGACCCCAGCGGCGAGGGACCAAGAAATGAGAACGAGGTAGACAGGTATGCGTGCGATCCAGTGTAGCCTGAGCGCTGACATCATGGCGGCCAAGACCAGCGGGAACAGGGTGTAGCCGATGATGCAAACGCTCTGCGCAAACGAACTGGATGCGAAAATAGAGTCAGCAAAGGGAGTCACGGGTATGGAGCGAGTTGGGGCGGCATTGCGACGTACATGTTACCGCCGAGAAGTTTGATCTGCAGCGTCACCACAGCTTCGCCGAGCCAGATCATGGCGAAGACGCCGCTGAACACGGCGTCTTTTTGGTCGGCGCGCGCAGTGAAGCTGAGGAGCAGGCTCAGGAGGAGGCAGAAGATCAGAGGGCCCCATAGGTCCCAGTCCCGCAAGCCGGGGCTCATGTTGCTCTGCAAGAGGGCCTCGGCGTCCATGACGCGGCTGGCAAGCCCCGTGAGCTCTTCCCTCGTGCCGGATATGCCAGCACCACGGATGTTGGAGTAGGCGCCGCGGAAACCACCCTCGGAATCAAACATGGTCCCGCCCAGCAGGTATCGCGGGTAGAGCACCTCTCTCAGCTTGGCCCAGACCGCGAGTAGGTCGCGGCGCAGCGTCTCCCAGACCGTCTCGTCGATGGTGTTCTGCGGCGCACTCCGGTCCTCGCCGGGGATCGTCGAGGTGAGGTAGCTCTCGTTGAGCGGGCGCGATGAGGATTGAGAGCCGATGTTTCCGGCCAGAGGCTGGCGCGATGACTGCGTCCCGAGAGGGTCGTCGAAGTCGTTGAGATCAGCTAACAGGTGGGACGGAGTGTCAGCCACGGAGCTCCCACAAGGCAGGGCAAGGCAGGGCAAGGCTAGGGGATGAGGTCTCTTCTGGCGGAGGGGCGCCAGAGGTATGGTTCGACCTACCATCGTCGGGGTCGATGAGGTCGTCGTCTTCGAGGGTCGGGTGGCTGTAGTTGCCCCTTGCGCTGGACGAGGACATGGTGGACGTGGTGGCGCGCTGGTCTGTACTGTAGAGGCAGCTTCGGGGCGGCTCGCGGTGTTGAGGGTCTGCTGCGTAGCGACAAGCGCGAGTGCCTCTGGTCGTATGTGTCGCCTTGGATGCGGCCCGAGTGAGCTTTTTCTCAATGGCCTGCGCTGTGGAAGGTGAGGCGCTCAAAGCGGTGGTGATGGTTGGAGACTCGGAGCTGACGTGGGTTGAACCAGCCACGATTGCCAGACTCGAGCCAGGCACCAGGTGCCAAGTGCCAAGTACCCCGACGCGCAACGCAGGCCTGCAGGTACAAGCCGCCGTTCCGCCCGCCCCAGGCGCCCCTTGGAACTCCGCAGCCAATCATGTGCCGGTTGACAACTTGACAAGCTTCCACAGTTCATCTCAGCAGGCTCGACTTACAGGACAAGTTGAGCCTCCAGCAGACACAACTCCAAGACTGACCAACCCGTTGCGATACATCCTCCTCCACAGTCTGGCAGAGTCCGCCCGCTCCAAACACCATCGTAATTCTCCTCCTCCCATGTCGTTTCTGTATTGACTGCCTCGGCCGCAGGAGTAAGGCCGTTGGCACATCGCCTATCCCTGGGTCGTTGGCTCGTGCATGAATCCTCACCCCAGGTGGTTGAGAACTTGAACTTGAGAACTTGAGAAATTGAGAAGCATCAACGAGCCGCACGCCTTTACAATCTCTCAAGCCTTTCTAGATCTCACTCGTCGGGCCGCTTCAGCCTCACAACCTTGGGCTGACGTCCCCCAACATTGTTCGACGCGTCTCGACGAGCATCCAGCGGTGTGTGGTCGTCGTCTGCCATGGCCGTGGATGCGGACAACCTCTTTGATCTGCCGAGGCTGCGCGTCTCGTTTGGCTTCGAGGTAATTTTGCGAACCTGTCTGCCGTCCGACGGCGC
Organism: Tolypocladium inflatum; assembly: GCA_003945565.1. Taxonomy (NCBI): domain Eukaryota; kingdom Fungi; phylum Ascomycota; class Sordariomycetes; order Hypocreales; family Ophiocordycipitaceae; genus Tolypocladium; species Tolypocladium inflatum. Next base: position 2,741,701 of record QEPE01000009.1, on the reverse strand, counting down.
GCTAACTGCCGCTGCAGAACGATACGCGGTTCCTCAAGTACGACGACAACGTAGCGGGTATGTGCTCGCTCCTATTCCGACGTCCCTTTCACGCACGTCCTGGCCTGACGGTTCTTTCGTCTGCCCTCTTCATCTTCTGTCACCGTTTCTAACCCCTCGCGTCGCCGCAGAATTCTTCGACGTCAAATTCTGCCCGTTCCAGCCCCTGGATTGTGATCCCGTCTTCGCTGCCGTCAGCAAAAAGCATGTCAGTCGCGCTCGCTGCTCCAGCCCCTCGCCCCATGCCACGGAATAGTCGGAGCTGATCTCAGTTAGATCGTCATCTGCAGACTCTCCCAAAATTCGGGAGATGCCAATCCCTGTGACGTGATCAACATCATAAGGGACGACGATGTGGGTTGCAACCCTCGCCTCCCGCTCACCCCATCTCTTGTGCCTCACACTGACAGCCTGCCTAATCTCACAGGCGGAGGCGTCCGGCTGCTGCTGTACTTGGGCAAAGGATCCCGTTACCGGATCACCTTACCTCTGCGTCGGTGGCGTCGACGCAAAGGTCAAGGTATACGACGTCTCCAACGGTAGCTTGGTCGAGGTACGCCGCACAGTCGGGCTTTGCACCAGATTTCTACACTACTAACAATCTCGCCGCAGTGCTTCCTCGGTCATGGGGGTGTGCGTTTTATTCCCCCGCTCCTTCTCTCGTCGATGACCGCAGCTCACTCGCCATCAAGGATGTCAATGATCTGGTGACGTCGCCGGTGAACTCGTCCATCGTTGCATCGGCTTCGGACGACACAAGCGTGCGTATATGGAGCATCGACCCGGTACACCGGGATCAGCCGTGCCTGTGCATTCTGGCAGGCGAAGGGCATTCTTGGAATCTCCTCAGTCTGGTATGGCGATCCCTCTTTGCGTCAGCTCTCCTAACATCGGCTTGACGCATGCTCACCGTGTTCCTCAGGCGTTCCACGATACTGGGCGATATATTCTCTCTGCGGGGCACGACCAAGTCATCAACCTGGTGAGTTTCGGTTGCAACCTCTACCGGCGTTGTTCCGATACTCATTCTGCTGCTTTCTGCACATAGTGGACGGTTCCAGATCTCCCAACCAAACCTGTCACGACGCCCCTTCAAGTGCACTACCCTCACTTCTCGACTTCAGCAGTACACAGTGGTATTGTCGATTGGTATGACACAGCGACGGACTCGGCGAACAACGGGTTCTTGTCTAAGTGCTAACTAGCCGATAGCGTGGCCTTTTTTGGAGACCAGATCCTGTCCAGAGCTTGCCATGACAATGTGATCGTGCTGTGGAGGATCGAGGGCTTCTCGTCAGACGGCCCTCCTCCGCCACAGAGTGCAGCTCCTACACCACAGAATGTAGTTCCTACCAGCAACGAAGACCCCGGTAGGCTCACACGGTCTGCCTTTGTCCCGGTAACATCGCCGGCGTGTCCGGCATACTTTACCCGTCTGATTGAGTTTCACACCCCCAACTGCGGCCCCCAATTCTTCATGAGGTTCAAGCTTCATCATGTCCCTGGGCAAAATCCCGTCCTTGCCTTCTGCAACGCTGCCGGAAACATCTTCTTCTGGGACCTCAAAAGACTGACGATATACCGCGACTTCATGGCCACATTGCGTGACCCTCGCCACGACAAAGGCAAGGCACAACCTCCGAGTTGGCTCAAGCCGATGGTTCCTCGACAGAGGGCCGATGCGATGGGTAGAGTCCGTACGCTGGGCAGTGACAAGGAGTCAACTGCATCGGGGCAGACGCCGCAGACGCCGCAGACGCCGCAGACGGATGGCAACGGCTTTAGCCCCGAGACACTGGAGTCGTGGGCAGCCAGGTACAGCATGGAAGACCCCCAGGAGCCGCTGCGGGCGCACAAGACGGAGTCTTCGTCGACCAACTTCGTCGGACGGCAGGCGGCGTGGAGCCCCGGCGGGGAGTGGTGTGTCGTGGTGGGGAGCTCAAACACGGCGCTGGTGTTGCAGCGCTGGGCCAGGCGGGCTCCCGCAAACGCTCACACGGGTCCGAGTACCTACCGTGGGTTGGACATGTAGTCTTGCGGTGAGCAGTGGCCCCATGAATGAATTAATAGCACATGTCCGTGCCATACCACGCCCTATGCTCCCCTGATCGGGAGTGAAGAATACAGGGGCGATGGTGAAGGAGGCTCATCCCCCTTTTCGACTTGGCCGTCTAGGATTGCCTGGGCAGTCCTATCCAACTCCCCACCGTTCTCCACCAGTCTGTGCAGGGCATCTATGGCTGCCTGCCGCTCCAGCTGTCTTCTGTTCTCGGCATCGTAGCGCTGCGGCAATGTTGGTTGCCACGCGGGCACCAAAAGGTCCGCTGCGTAGAGTGAGGCCGTCGCGCGCAGCCGGAGGAAGTGGTTGTTCTTGTAGTAAGGGAGCTGCTGCATCAGCGTGTCCATTCTGCCGGTGATGTCCCGCATGGCAGCTAGGGCCCGCGTGCGAAGCCGATCCTTGTGGGCGTTCAGCCTTGCCTGGTGCTCGTGGGCTCCCTGTCCGCGTACGCCGTCGCCGACGGATTCGACGGGCTGCTCCACGTCGTCCGTCGGGCGCTGCCCGTCCCAGGGGGTTGCGTCCTTGTCAGCCCGCGCGAGCGCTGCCGTGTGTTCAGCGTAGGTGTTGTAAATCTCACAGCCAAGCAGCGCGAGCTGGAAGTCGAGGGCAGACACGCTGCGGGTGAATTTGTGGTCGTACGGGTGCTTCTGTATCAGGGTTTCAAAGTAGGCCTTGACCTTGTTGATGTTGGCCGGCGAGCCCCATCGTGCCGGCATACGGATGCCTGTGTATCCTGGAGGGCTCTCGTCGCTCGCCGTATGGGCAGCTTCGCCGTGCTGCAGCTGCCGCTGCCGCGACGGTGGCTCCTCGCCTTCTCGCATCAGGATCTCAGCGCCTATGGCCCAGAGATTGTGCTGGCGAACGTCGATGGGCCTGCTCCCGGGTCGGAGCTGGAGGATGACCCCATAGGCTCGCGCTGCCTTGGCGACGTCCCCTTGGTCGAGGAACTGGTGTATCGAGCGCAGCAAGACATCCAGGTGGTCTCCGCGGCGAACTGCTGCCGCCCGCCTCTCGCCGTTTCTTTCCAGCGATGGCCTGGCGCAGGTGTTTCCATCGTCCACGTCCGACTGCTGGCCCTCGCCACCGTCGTCGAGCTCCGACTCTTGAGCGCTCCCTGCGGTTCCTTGGTCGAATCCGCGGTGCGGGAAGTCCTTGATTTCCCGTGTCGGGTCCTCGTCCGTATCCGAGAGCCCCGCGACGGACAGCTGACGGCGCTGCCCTGGGGAACGGCTAAACGGGTTGATGGCGCCGTCTGAGGGTGACGACCACGAGCCTCCCAGGGCTTCTGACGGTGCCCTCTTACGCTTGCCCGTCTTACGCCGTGGTCGTGTCGCAGGGTCCGAGTTGGCCATAGTTGTACTTTGTGGTGTTGCTGTTTGGATGAAAGATGCTGGCTGGCATCACTTACGGACAGGTGGGAAAAAGATGAGGAGCATTGCGAAACTCAAACAGGCGATTATCGAATGGGCGGAGGCGGAAGGCGAGACTCACCCCCGAGATTTCGATGCCGACGAAGACAGGCAAAAAGTAGAGCGGCCGCCCCAGCAATTGCATACTGGATACGGCCTAATGGCTGCTTGCACACCGACACACCTCCGGTTTTTGGCCCGTTTGAAGGGGCCGGAAAGCGAACTCGGTGAGAAGTTGCTAGGTTTGCTGCGTTGGGGTATGAGCCCGTTGGTCCTATCGTATTTATAAGGCGCCAGAAGGCAGCCGCGGTCTCTGCGTTTGTGGTGGTGTTCGAATGTTCGAATGTGCGAGCTCTTGCACAGTTATGAGTGGACCCATAACTGTTGATGCAGACCACCAAGCTACCAGTGCAAAAGCAAGGCGACCGCCCTGCCCGCTGCCTGCTAGATGCAACCTATATTGGCAAATTGACTGCTTGCACCCTGAGACATAATAACCCTGGGCCCTGGGAAGGGGCCCATGGGGCGAACAGGGGAAGTACGAAGTACGTGCAGGGTAGGTCGCCTCAAGGACCGCGAAGAGCTACGCTATGCACCAGCGAGCTTCTAAGTTCTGGATCCCCAAACATGAAGAACAATACTCCCAAGTCCTGGCAGATCCAAGGCGCCATTTAAGTTTTGGTACCTGACCGGCCGTGACGCCCGACATGGGAGTTGTGGCCGCGCACAGCGCAGGGTCCTACGGCATCAAGCCGTGTGGTCCAGCGAGAGAGAGCGAGAGAGAGAAAAAGGCGTAGTAGACCGCACTCTGTCAGAGTTCCGCGAAACATGTACAACGAGCTCCATCTACTTTACAAACGACCATAAAACCATCCGGTCTCGCTTACGTGGCCTTTCGCTCAAAGTACTCCCACTGTCCTTGGACGGGCTTCTCCTCGAGGTCCTCCCAGCTGGCTCCAATGTCAGCAGCAAGAACAAATATGCCGATTGGGGGATTCGATTGCACCTACACCTTGGCCTTCTCCATGGTCTCGACCAGCTGCAGCTCGCTCTCGGCGACTTGGATGACCTCCTCGATGAGGCCAGCGCCGAGCTTTTGCTCCAGCTCGTGGATTCTAGTTCAGAATATTAGTCTCAACAGCCCCCGCGGCATCTTCCGGGGAACGGACGAAACCGTACTGTTCAGCCGTCATTTGCGGCTCATCCTCCCACTCGACCTTCTCGTGGTCCTCTAAGGGTTTCCGCTCGGCCCAGATCACCTGGTCTTGCCTCTCCGCGGGGGTCCGGATGCCCTCCAGCTCGCCGCCCTCGTCCTCCTCGCCGTCCCACTCCTCAGATCGGATGTCGCCCTCGTCGTGCTTGGCGCCGACCACGAATATACGGTCGCCGAGCTTGACTGTCCTGGCCTCACTGCCGTCGACGCGGCCGCTGGCGACGCGGAACTGCTCCGAGTTCTTGCTGACCAGCTCTCTCGCCTTTGCAGCCCACTCGTTGTATCCCGGGGGCACCACCTGCTCGACAAGGTTCATCCGGTGCTTAGTGACCGCTTCGACCGACTGGCGATAGAGCGACGTCTCGGGTACCGATTGGAGCTTGTTGAGGGTGCTGCCGTAGAGGTAGAGGAGTGTCGACCGCGGTGTGCCGTGCGTCCACAGACCGGTCAAGCCGGTGGGAGTGCCCGGCTCCAGGTAGCGCGCGAGCACACAGAACGTTGGCCTCATGCTGGCGAGTCCAATGGGTTCGTTCGGGGACGTTGTTTGAGGTTCGGGGATGCGCGAGTCGAAATCCAAGAGGCACTTGCTTGGTCTTCCAGCTCCAATCATGTCGACGGATTACCAATTGGGCACGTGCCTAAGCACGTGACCACACCCACGCGCAAGCTCCAAGGATCGAGGCCCAGGCGCGACTCTCCGCCTCCGCCAGCTGTTTCTGGCAAATAGTGGCAGCAGGGCGTCACTCGCAGATTCCGGGACAAGTTGCGGCGGTTAGGACTGAGCTGGTTAGGACTGACCGCCTGATTAAATGCACAGACAACTGTTTCAAAGTGTACGGCAGCGGCGATCGTGTCGTAGCACATGTCCAAGACAGGGCAACTGTTCTTCCTCTTCTTTTATCTTATTAGAATACATACAGGTTCAGCCCAAACTAATAAATCCACAGATGATTGGCGTCGGCGGTGGAAGCCTCGCGAGAATCATCCTTGTAGAGAGGTGATCTCGGGCGCTTAATATTCGTTAGTAGTTAGCAGTCGGTGGAGGACCTTTGACTAACTAATACCGCTGGCACTACGGGAGACTGGCGCGTGCGATCTACGGACCACTCTTGCCACTGAAAGCAAAAGGAGCAAATGAAGGGCAAGACAATGAAATAATAATTCGATGGCTGAACCCCAATCGGAGGGGTTCGCAGATACAGCAGGCCGTAGAAATGCCAAACGTTTCTAACTATAATCCAACGGGGGTTCCGGCTATCCCGCTGCCCATTTTCTGGACATCAATCTCCCATTCCGGGTACAAAGTCTGAGCTCGTTCGCGACCCCGAGAAGACAGAACAAGGTCGACCAATGCCACCGCAGAAATAACAACAGGGAGCCCATCACAGGTAACAGTAAGAAGTTGGTGCCAACGTGGCTAAAATATGTGAGCCGCAACTTGGCATAGGCGAGCATGCGCCTTCATGCCCCTCCCTGCGCGAAAAGGAGGCCGAGTCGGTCTGGATCCAACACACCGGTAGGAAACAATGGCATGGGCTGCATGAGCGTGGGCTCGGAGCTCAGGTTGCTTAGGCAGCCTCCTCACGGCTCTTTCGGTAGCTAGCCTGCGGATGCAAACGTCAGCCGCCGTCACGGCATAGTGAAGCCAGAGGCACGTCCTACCTCCTGCTCAGTCTGCAAGCCATCGATGACAGGTGCGAGCTCACTCAAAACCTCGTAGGCCTTCTTGTGGTACTCGATCTGGGCGGTGATGAGCTCAGACAGGTTGCGAAGAGGCTCGGGTGAGTCCAAGACCTGGCGATGTTAGTCATCCACCTAAATGCCTAGGATCGTAAATGCGACAGGGACTCACGTTCTTCATGACACCGACGGCCTCCTCAGTCTGGGTGACGAACTCGTCCTCTGCCTTTTCGATCTCCTCCTGCGCCTCTGGGCTGAGCTCCTGCTCCTCGGACTGCTCGGCACGAGCGCCCTGGCCTCCAAGCTTGAAGGTGGTCCCCTTGGCGTGGGCCTTGACCGCATCGAGGGACAGCCTCGACTTCTCGACATTCTTCCTGGCGCGCGTAGCGAACGTCAGGTTGGTGTTGAGGGTCGTGTTCCAGCCGGCGAGGAAGCGGCTCTGGATCTGCGCGTCCTGGGCAAGGCGAGCCTCGCCAACCCTCTCCATCGACAGGGCATATTTCTCGAGGGCGGTGGCTAGGGGGTCCTCGCCGGCTCCGGTGTGGTTCTGGTGCAGGAGCTGGCTGCTGGACAGGCTGGCGCGGGCGGTGGCATGGCTAAAGGTCTTGGGCTGAGGCTTCGCCGAAGGAGGGGCAACCAGGGCCGCCTGGGCTTCGGTCGTAGATGTCGCCGAGGAGAGGAGGCTGACTTTCTCGCTCACGGTGCGGCCGAGGTCCTGGAAGGTCTCCTTGATGTTTGGGGGGTAGTCGTAGGCCTCGTTGGAGTATTGCGAGCTTTGCCGGTGGCCACGGATCAGCAAGGGTAGGCGACTGGATAGGAAGGGCGATGCGGGCAAATAGGCCAAACTCACGTCACGGCAAGCATCTTCTGGTGGGCCTGCTTCAGGGCATCCACCTTCTTCTCGAGGTCGATGTAGTCCGGGGGCAGCTGAGTCTGGTTGCGGGCAAGGGTCAGCCGGGGCGTCGCGCGACTGAAGAGCTCCATCAGGGATGGCCTCGTATTACCTTGTCTTCGGCCTGGCCGAATTGTTCCTTGGTGAACTGAAAGGTGCGCGACGCAAACGGCGTGATCTGCGCGCCGAAGTCACTGTTCTCGCGAGGCTCGCGGTCAGCTCTCTTGGCTCTGGACCAGGAGCAGATACGGGGACAGCATCAGCCAGCAAGCGCGGCGCGGGGACTGACGAGAGATTTTTGCCAAAGCTTTTAAAGTCCATCGTGACGGTTGCGATTGGCGAGCGGGCCGACGGCAGAGAATATCTCGAGATGATGTGTTTGTGCGTGGCCGACGTTGGTGGTGGTGGAGGAGGAGGAGGTTGATTGATAGGTAAGGTAGGTGATGATGGGTGGTGGCTTCTGCATCAGCAACGCCGATGCCAGCGGAGTGGTCGGGTGGACCGTTGTCACGGGCGAAATCCATTCGGTACCTAGCCTCCTCAGCTCCACACGTACTTTCTCGGCTAATGGGAGCGGCGAGGATACATTTGCTGGACATGGAGCAAGGTATCCTCCATTAAAGGAACGACGCCAGCACTGTGACAGGGACAGGGGTTTGGTGAGTGGCGCGTCAGCCTCTTGTTCACGGTTGGACGTACGGAGTACTCGTGTAACGGCATCGGGAGCCGACTACTACGAAGTACGAGTACATACATATACATCCAAGTTAGCGCGCTGCATGATTGCATCTCTGTTGGTCGCCGCGGATTCACTGGCTGGCAAAAGGCACGTGTAATCGCGCCTCAGCGTGCCCATCTTGCTTGGAAACCGACACCTATTCATGATGTTCCCCGTGATACGTAATGGCGTGAATGGGTATATTGCTTTTCCAGGTCGAATGAGCCACGACGGATAAACAAAGTACGAAAGCGCTCGCGGTTGTCGTGAACCCTGCGCCCTCAAACCATCGTCCATACCTTAGTCCAAAACATGCTTGTTATCTGCCCACGAGGGCTGTACGCCTCGGCATACCGTCTCGTAGTCCATGAGCGTGGGATGCCTGCTGCCCAGCCCAAGTGTGGTCCAAAACATGGTCCAGCCGGAATCGGACAGCTTGCTGGTCCCCGTCGACCGCTCAAAATACCACTTGTTGACGGGGTTGTCTTTCCGGCTCCTCCAGCAGACCCCATCCGGAAAACAGTCTTGGACCATTGCGTTGAACACAATGTCCGCCACGCCGGCACTCCCCTGGCGGCTCTTTAGAACAGCAAACTTGTCCAGATACGGCACAAGCCGCCCGCCTGCATGTGCATCCTGTTCGTCGACATCGCCGGGTCTCTCCCACGTCAAGATGGCGCCCCCTTCGTACTCTCCGGCGATAATGATGCCGGCCAGGTTGTCGTTGACGCGGTCTAGGTAATCCTTCACGTCGAGTTTGCGGCCGAAGGAATCTTCAATCAGATGCACCAGGCGGGGCAAGTCGATGCAGGTATCCGTCAGCCGGAGGCGAGGCGATCCTGGCTTTGGGGGGCGCCATGGGCTGACTCTGGGGTCGGGGTATATTGTTACCGGCATGCCGCGCTTGACGAGGGTTGCGGCACTGGAGTCTGCCGTCTGAAGACATCCATGCGTCCCGTCCTGGATCCTCTGGCGTGGCAAAGACGGCGAAAACACGGGCCTGTCGGTGAGGAGATTGTGCAAAAGCGGATTCCGTTGCTTCCTAGTCGTAACCATCTGGTCAAAGCCGAACGGCGAAAGGCCCGGTGCCGCATCCGATGGGTCTGGTAGGACATTTGGCTTCGTGTTCGCAGCAGCGAGTGGTGTGGTGATGAGGGCGGATGATGAGGGCGGCAATAGAGACAGGGCGTCCTTGGCGAGGCTGAGATTGGCGGCGTGAGTTGGCCCTGGCAACTTGGTTCGCCCCGTCTCCGAGACGGAAGAGCCCTGAGGGGCCATCAGATGTCTTATGAGCGTACTGTACTCCTGCTCAAGGTTGATGAATCGGTGAGAAACGTTGGGTTGGCCCGACATTGGGGTTCCGCCCAACGGGTCAAGAAGGATGATCCTCTCCACGGAGGCGAGCCTCCTGGGCCGTGTCTCAGCTGTGTCGTGGGGGACACTGTCGGCATCCGGGGCTTCAAATTGCATACCCGTGAGGTATTTCGTCAGCGCAAGGACCGTCTCGTGGGCATCGGCTGGCTGAGGGGACGAAACATCGTCCCGGCGAGCGAGTGACGGCACCACGATGATCATGCCATGCCGCAAGGCGCGGTCCAGCAGGCCTTGGTCGTCAACACGCATCCCGTCTGAGAAGATGGGGGACAGCGCGGCAGCGTCCTTTGGTGGCCGCCTGACAAAGATACTGCCGGCTAACTTGGCCCCAGCCTGACCGAACGAGGAGTCGACGGCCTCGCACAGGCGCAGCGCTTCGTGTTCACACGTCGCGCGGCTCCCGTCGATGCCGCAGTCGACAACGACGACGGCCAGCAGGCCAAGGACGCGGAGCTGGGAGAGCGTTTTGGCGATGCCATTGAGGGTGTCCTGGGGAAGCTGCTGGGGTGCCCGTAGCTTCACGATGGCCACATTGGTAGGTTCCATATCGGCAGGCTGCCGCTCCTCGTCCTGCTGAACGCCCTGGACGAACCGAGGGGCGTCAGTCGTCGGCCGGGGCTTGGGCTTCTTGGAAGCATACTTTTGCAGATAGCCCTTGGCATCACGCCTCGTGGCTGAAGCCTCGAGCACGGACAAAATGACATCCTGTCGTAAGGGTCAGTAAAATACATCCGTGATGGAGGGGCCGATTAAACCGAGGGGCGTACTCTGTCCAGGGCAAGCTTCCTCGCGCGAGTCGCCGAGGGAGTGGACATGTGACGACGAGCAGCACCCGTCACCGCTATCGGAGCTGTGGCTGTGGGCGAGCCGTGGTGGTTTGTTGGGAGGGACTCGCGCCGAAGACGGGGACGCACAAGAGGCGAATCGCCCAAGAGCCTGGCCTTGGCGGTGACGGAGAGGCCATGGCCGCAGCTGGAAGCCTTGGTGCCGAGAGACGCCCAGGCCATGGTGCAGAGGGCCGGGGGTGGTGGTGGTGAACCGATGATGCAGTCGGGTCTCGAGATGGACGACACCAGCCAGCCAGCCAGGCTCAATCGCGCTGCGGCCGACACTGACTGGATCCGGGTGCCGTTGTTAGCAGACCATGTTGCCGCCCAGGGCGCTTGCTCTGGCGACGCGAGCAGGGCGCACGCGGCCTTTTATAGAGATATTGAAGGGAACCCGACACTCGTGTGTGTGTGTGTGCGTGCGCGGTGTAAGTGAGTCAATCGGCTCCGAGCTTTTTTTTGTCCTGTGGTTGCTGCCCCCCACGGCACCCATGGCACTAACTGCCGTGTCCGGCACGCCCACTGGGAACTGCTAGTAGCGCCGTACAGGGTGCCACTGATTGATAAGAGGTCCGTCTCGCGGGGCTTCAGATCTCGACCCTTCCCTTCCGAGCAACCTCCACCTTTTCCATGTGCCTGAAGCCGGCCGTCCCCTCTCGTCTTGTGCAACGAGGCATATAGCCATTACTCGATGGCTATTCGACGCAGAGCCAGTCGGCGAGATTCGGAGGCGGCCATGGCAAGCACCTGCATTCATACCCGAGTCCCCGCCGGCACCGCGTTGCACAGGCTGAAGGCAATTACGAGACTCTGTGCCGCAGTCTGTCATGTGCCTCTCGTTTCGCGTTTGGCACAGCCAGTCATGGAGCATGCACTTCCTCGGGCTCGGCAGGCTCGACAGGATCTCATTGCTACAACCATGGATTCTACCCAGAGCCTTCAAAACTGCTGCGGCCGATCCCGTAAGACCGTCAGCCAAGGAGCTATGCAATCCTTCGGGGGAAGCAGGCGGAGGGCAAAATACATTGCCCCGCAGCTCTCTCTCAAGTTTGACAAAGGGCACATCATGCCAGGAGGGTCGAGGCAGACATCCACTTGTCCGACTCTCGAATAAACGCCTCCGGCTGTGGCATGGTGACCTACACCCTTCCTCTCCTCCCGGAAGGAAGAAGAACTCACGCATCACGAGTGGATCCATTCAAACTATCTAGCAACCCTCTCCTTCTTCTCCTATCTCTCGTACGCATGGGTCATTAAAGTACTCCCTCTCGTCCTCAAAGAAGCGCCTCTGCTCCTCCCTCTTGCGGGCGAGCAGGGCCTTCCGCTCGGGGGGTTTCATAAAGCCTGTCAGGTGGGGCTGGATAGCCTTCATATAATAGTTCCTAAAGTCGGGATCTTCTGACCTCGGCTCTTCGGCCTTATAGAAGACTAGGTCCCAGTAAACATCGTACGCCAGGTCTGGGCTCATCAGGGCCATTACTACGGCCGTATGGCACCACGTTTCCATCTTAGCCCACTCTTGAGAGAGTCGTGGCGGGACCTGGAGAGCTCACTCGCGGTCTCTAATAGCGGCAACAAGGCGGCCAACCTCGTCGTAGAATAAACAATCGCCGATAAGCATCCATTCGGGGCCGCCGCCGGTTAGCCAGACGGGCGGGACGAGCATCTATGCCGGAACGACACAGCTCCATTCCTAGTATAGGACGCCAATAAGGGTAAGCTCCTCATTAAAGAGCAAGGTACTCATTAACGTAAGCATATCCCCATACATTAGGACAAAGGGTCCTTTATCAGCGGCGGAGTTGAGCCAAGTATCAAGGACAAAACGGCGGAAGTGGTATTTTACGTATAGGCTGTTCGGCCCCCCCCGAGTATCGAGTCCCATATCGGGGGATTTATCCAAGTCGTTCTCGGCTAGCCACAGTAGAGCGTATACGAAGCTGCTGGCTGTCGAGAAGGTGGTCCTAGGCTTGACCCTAGCGCCGGGATCCATCCCTTCGAGCTCCTGCATTATGGTCTCAATTGACAAAGGCCGGTGACATACGCGGATATCGTTGGGGTCGCAAGCGTACGATAGCTTCCCATCCACGAGGGGGAGCCCAAGGGCGCCAATTTCGGGGAAATAATCACGTGCGGGTTGGTCGCATCTTACAGACACCCTGAAGTGAAGGCTTGGTCGATTTCCTTGCGGCGCATGCAGGTCGCCTGGAACAGTTGAACGAGGGTCCCGAGTCGACGGACGGAACAGGCGGCATTGCGCGACCTATACGTCATGGGTGACTACCTACATACCTTACCTCCGAGGTCCGCTGATTACAAACCTTGCATCGCCGTGAGCTGCGTTACCTTGCCATAACCACGGAGCGCGGCGAGCCTCGTAGCTAGAATTCAAGTCTCGTCTGACATCTTCGCTGCTCACGCTTGCCAGCTAGTGCTGATCACCATGGCCCCGACACTGCTCTGGGTCGGCCTCGGCAACATGGGGAGGGTAAGTCTTCCGCTCACCTGGCGACAGCTGCGTCACGACTCACATCTGACCGACGTTCCGGCAGGGCATGTGTAAGAACATCGTGGAAAAGGGCCAGCTCGACTCGCCCCTCCTCATCTACAACAGGTCTGTCGGGAGGGCCGCGGACCTGAGCAGCAGGCTGCCCGCAGGCAAGACCGAGGTCGTCGACTCACTCGCGGCGGCGGTGCCCAGGGCAGACGTCATCTTCACCTGCGTCGCCAACGACGAGGCCGTGCGCGAGCTCTTCGGGGCCATGCTCAAGGAGGACGTCAAGGGCAAGCTCTTCGTCGACTGCTCCACCATCCACCCCGAGTCCACCGAGGCCATTGCGCGGGACGTGCTCGCCAGCGGCGCCGAGTTCGTGGCCGCCCCCGTCTTCGGGGCGCCCGCGGCGGCAGACGCCGGGCAGCTCATCGGCGTGCTCGCGGGGCCCAGGGCCAGCGTCGACCGGGCGAGGCCGTGGTTCAAGGGCGTCATGGCGCGTGCCGAAATCGACCTCGGCGACCAGCCATTCGGCAAGGCCTCGACGCTCAAGATCCTGGGCAACACCTTTGTCTTCAACATGGTCGAGCAGCTCGCCGAGGCCCACGTCGTCGCCGAGAAGTCGGGTCTCGGGACAGGCGCCGTCCACCAATTTGTCGAGGCCCTCTTCCCCGGCCCGTACGCCGCCTACTCGACCCGCATGCTCACCGGCGACTATCACAAGCGACGCGAGCCACTCTTCGCCGTGGACCTGGCCCGCAAAGACGCCCGCCACGCCAAGAACATCGCCGCGGCGGCCGGGGCCAGCCTGAAGTCGCTTGAGCTGGCCGACGCCCACTTTGCCATGGTCAAGGAGCACTGCGGCGAGTCCGGCGACATTGCCGGCATCTACGGGGCCGTTAGACAGGACGCCGGGCTCAAGTTTGAGAACGACGCGTGAGGCAGGAGAGGACGAAGTACTGTAGGCTACATAAAGCAATGACACCTTGAAGGAGAATCCGGTGAATGGGTGAAGGCGCTTAGAAGTACGAAGTAAAGCGAGTTGTTGCGGGCCTTGCGGCCCGTGCTGGTGATGTCTGCGGCGCCCGTGCCCCCGTAAAGGCACGGGGGTCCGTGCCTGTATTGGGCACCGATGTCTCCGACGGCATGACTAAGCATGATGCTACTTGCTGCACCTAGGCCTACTTCCGCATGCCTGCTCCTCTCCTACAACAACGGCCTCGCCCATCAGCCTCCCTCATAGCTGTCTGTCGCATCTCGCACCTTGCCGACAATCGCCCAGGAGTGTTGCTGGACGATCGCATTCACCATGGCTCATGGGTAAAGCTCCCCCGCTCGAGACGTCCTCTCCCCTCTGCCCTCGCGAATGCCACCGGCCCTACCGCAGACGAGAGCAACAGCAGCTGACGCACGCAACTGTCGCTAGGTACTCCATCTTCGTCGGCCTCGCCGTCATCGTCGTGCTCTGCGCCGCGTCCTGGTTCCTGGCGCCCAAGGGCCAGAATCAAGTGTTCGTCGTCCCCGTCCCGACTCCGTCTCCACCTACCGGCGTCCCGCTGACAACCGCGACTTGCAGGCTATGGCGATCGTCCCTGATCCTCTCCATCGTGAGCTGCTTTCTCATGTGGGCCATCACATTCCTCGCGCAGCTGAATCCCCTGATTGTACCGAAACGAAGCGACTTGCGGGAGGAGTTCCTTGGGCACTAGGATGGTGCGCGCGTGCGAAGGGGGGGTGCCGGGATGGACTCCTGCGACTCCCACCTCGCGCGGCTGTACGGCTACATTTACATTACTTTGCGAACGGCGTTATCTTGGGACCGTGGCATCATGGAAGCGCATGCGCGGGATAATAAAGGCTATATCATGGGAGAGGGGGGGGGCTCAGCCCAACTCGCCAGAGAGAGAGGGCGACAAGGCGTGGGCATCCGTGCCTGGCTGCGTGGTGCGGGTACTTATAGAACACGGTCGAGGACGGTGCCCGGCCAGCCCTCGACTTCTTAAGATGACATTGTACATGCAGAATCAGCAAGCCGAGCGCTGCAACTCGAATGGATGCATCTGAACCTGTGTCACTTCCCTATTTCTTTCCGCCGCAACGGCGCATCCCCCTATCCTACAGCCAACCGGCCAGCCCATTCTCTGGCATACATCAAAAGCGCCCACAGGGCCTTGCCGTCGGCCGCCACGCTGCTCTCGCCGATGGAGTCTACGTCGCCCAGGCCGGCGGCAGTCAGTACCACCCGTCCCACGGCCCAACGCGACGCCGCCCCGGCTATGGCCAGGACGCAAGCCGTGTAGTATTTGCAGTCGAGCAGGATGCGCAGGGCCTCGACGTTGTTGGCGACGACGGCCCAGCCCAGGGAACGGGCGGCGGCGGGGACATCGTACTCCCATATGACCATGAGGATGGGGAAGAGCTTTGTCGACGAGGAGACGAGCAGAGCCGTCGAGACGGAGTTGGGGCGCGCGTGTCGGGGCATGATGCGCAATGCGCTGAGCGGGGACAGGGGCGACGACGTAAGGAAGCGGATGCTGAGGTGGAACGCCAGGGTCGAGAGGGCGCATAGGATCACTGCATTGGCATGAGCGCTGCTGAAGGTGCATCGCGGCACCCGCCTATAGGAACCGGGGACGGATATGGACGAACAGAAGAAGAGATATTGCAGCACGATGGGCTGCTGCGCCAGCCTGCCCAGGTTGCTTTCGCCGGGCATCGAGGCCGGCAACGTCTGCTTCTCGATACGTGCCCACGTCAGGTAGACGTCGAAGAGCAGCAGCAGGACGCCGAGGCGGATGATGGAGGGCTGTCGCGCACAGCGCTTCGGTCAGCACGGATCCGTCTTGCCTCGTCCCGCGTGCAGATTCTCGTCGGCCGTATGGCGTCCATCGCCCGGCTGGCTTCGGCGACGGCGGTGCGACGCGGCACGGGGACGGCGTGTCCGCATCGATCTCAGGTCGCACTCACATCGAAGCGATCGCCATCGCGCATCAGGGTGTTGTGCAGCAGGTGGCGGTAGACCTGGACGCGGCGATGGCATCTTGCGCGTCAGCCCTCGTCTACAGCTCGCTCTCGTAGGCGCGGGAGGTACACGCACCTGGGGCTTGATCAGAACCAGGTCGATGAAGAGCACAACAAAGTCATGCTCCACATACTTGTCGCAGAAGCGGCCGCATTTGCGGCACACGGTCAGGCGGATGTTGTGCCCGCTCGACTTGTCACCGGCCCCCGAGTACTGGGTCCATAGCGTCCTGACGGGGTGGCGACACTCGATGCAGATGGGCATTTGGCGCGTGCGGCTCTGGGCCCTGTGGTGGGCGTCTTGCCCTTGCGCGTTGGCTGGTGCGGCTGCCCGAGGATGTGCGACGGTGGTGATGAAGGAGGAGAGGAAGAAGACGCTTGGTTGGTGTTGCCTTCCACTTACGAGTACGGAGCTCTTCAGCCTTGTGCGAATACAGAAGAAGGGGGGGGGGGGGGGGTCTACTAAATTACCAGCTAATTCAGGCGCGTCTCGTACCGCGTTTGACTCGTAATTAGAGGGCACCCACTGTATAGGTAGGTAGGTATCGTACGGACTAGCGCCCGACACAGATCCAGTGGGCTTGTATACTTCGTACCCAAGGTACGACACCATCAGTCGACGGCCGGTGGGAAGACGAGTCAAACTGTAGCATTACCCGTCGCAGGGCGTCTTTATTCGCACATGTACGGAGTACCAAGTAAAATGACTGCATATGAGACATCCGCCGTTCTTCGCGCAACAGCTGCCAGAGCAAATGGGGACCGGCGACTCATATGTAGATGCTTCCCAACGCCTCGCAAGAAGCAGCAATGCGGAGCTGCCATATAAGACCCTTGCCATCAACGCCTTCATCCAAAGAGCAATGACAAATGAGAAACATGGGGGCTAGACGTTCAAGACCCCCCGAGAGAGACACGCAAAGAGACACCATAGAACGTGAACAGATGCCCACTTCGAAAGTCTATACGGGGGTGAGCCATTGCACAACAAACGCTTCATCATATGCCCGGCAATGGCTAGTTCAACCTCTCGCCGGTATCAGACACCCATTCAATCGGCCTTTTGGCGACTCCTCATGCCTCCAGCCGGCATCGTCGCCCTCCCTCGCACTGACCCGTCTCCGTCGGCCCCGCTGCCTATCCCTAGAGACAGGGAGCCTAGGAGGGCGGTTGGGGCGTCATGCATCAAGAGGTTGCCGTCCTCGCTCCCCGCATCCGCCAGCTCGATCAGGTCGCCGTCATCCCGTCCTGCAGGCAATCCCGTCGATCGTGCTAGGCTTCCAATCAAGGGCGTGCCGGGGCGCTTGGCCAACGCGCCGCGCAGCCAACTTTCGACCGTCGCGGCCGCTCTATCCAGGCCGCTGCCCTGTCGGGACGCGGATGCGGTGTCGCGGCCGTCCTCGAACGGGCTTTCGACGATGCCAGACGGCCCCGACGCAAAGCCAAAGCGTGCCGTCTCCGACCCCATGACCGACATGGACGGGAGCGCCTCAATGTTGAGCCCTGGCAGATGTTTGCTCGTCCACGAGTTGAAGTAGTCCTTGTCTGGCCCTGGCGCTCGCATGTTCTGGCCCATGGAGCCGACGCCGCCCGGCCGGCGCATCCAGGCCGGTCGGCCGTCGGCCATGTCGCTGCCCACGCGGCTGCGGGACGACACTGGTGTCCCGGATAGCTGCGGTCGGCTGCTCAGCGAGCTCTGCCGTCGTGACGAGGGGCGCTCGAGCGAGCCCGGCGGGATGCTGGAGAGGTCAGAGCTCTGCCGTGGCGTGGACAGAGACGATGCTGTCATGATGCTCTTCTTCCGCCGTGGTGGGAAGTACCCCAAGGCTTGTCTCGCGACACGGCCGATCTGCACAGGCTGGTGGAGCGAATCTATCTGAACCCATCGGACGTGGGTCCAATGCGTGTCCTCGTCTGGGGCTTTTTTATCGTTTGTGGTTCTACCGTTGGCGGTCCTGCTGAAGAAGTCTCCGTGAGTGCCCTGCCGACTCGACGACAACTCGTCGGCGGCTGTGGGTGTGGGCGCGAGGAGGTCAGCTCCCCGAGAGTTGTGCCACGACGGCGCTTCGCACGGGCGGCCCCGGATCTCGCAGGCGTCGACCGGCAACGCCAGCCATTTGCGCGTCTGTATGCTGTCTCTAGACCAAAGTCCGTTGGCCTTCCTGAAAACATCCTCTCGGCACTTGTAACGCAGGATAAGCCCTGCATACGTGTCGTCGGGCTGGACGTGGTGAATGTAGACGAGGCAATCCTCCGGCTGAGAGCTGTCTGGGGCGACTTCGTCAGAGTTTCGACGCTTATGCCTTCCCGTGATATCCAGGCCGCCATTAACGCCATCGTGACTCTCCAAGACGCTCGCCGTCCGGGCCGCCTTCAAGGCCGTTTCCCTCTCAGCCAAAGACCCAGCCGCTACATCGCCCAGCCCTGGGTTCCGCGACGGGGGAGCCGGTCCCCACGAGGTTTGGTTCTTGCCGGGGCGAGAAGCCCCTCGAGAACGGGAGCGAGGCTTCTGTGGTGCCCCTCCCCTTTGCAGAGGGTCGTCGCCCGCCGACAGCAGCGTCGAGGCGAACCCTTGAATAGAGCCCCAGCTTTGCGTCCACGAGTCGCCGAGGAACTGCCCCAGGGTGCCGGCACCACCAGCGTCCCTGTTCGGGCTCATGCTCGTGCCGGAGCGCCTAGGCGGCCGGGGGCGAGGGCTCGCTGTTCGGCTTGTCGAGGCGCTGTAGACCGACAGGAGGCCGGAGTCCTGGCCGGGTGGCCTCGGGCCGGAGACGTCATCGTCCTCGCCGGAGCTGACGACGCGGCGGTTTCGTGGTCGGACGGAGCTCGAGACGGCCGCATGGGGCGCGGGTGACAGGGCCGACGAGGACAGGTGCGATGAGGGCTTCGCTGGGACGCGCGGGTCGGTCATGATGGCCGCGAACTCGGCGGCGAATGCGGCTCGCGGATCGTGGACTCGCCGCGCATCAGCATCAGGGCTGTGCTGCAGCAGGCGCGCCGTGGCCGCTCTCGGTGGTGAAGGGAGGGCCGAGGAGCGGTGACTCGGGATAAGAGGGTTTCAATCGCACACTTGGGATCTGCGGCAAGGTGTCGTCGTCATTGCCTGCGGTGGGTGTACGAAGTAGGAGGGCGTAAGATGGCCAGGTCAGGTATGGGAGCGCCATGCACGTTCGTAGGTAGGGATGAGAGTGTCACCGGTTGCTAAGGTAGGTAGTACCATAGGTATGGATATGTGGCCAGCAACGGGGCACAGGTCAGGTAAGGTAGGTATCAAGTTGGAGACCCAGTGCAGCTACTCCGTGGGGTCCACGTGCCGACTTCCACTGCTGTAACCTGCGCGTGGGGTCGTCAGAGCCGCCAGCCCCGCTAGGATACCCGCTGAAACCACCATCTTGTGTGCCCAGCGAGGTGCTGGAGACTGAGGTACCAGCATGAGCGGGCAACCTGATACCGGCAGCCCCGGCCCCTGACGATGCTGCACTCGGACTAAATACTTTTGTGCATGGCACGAATTGGCTCGAGACTTTGGTATGAACCCTTCCATGTGCGTTCTATAGGCATGCAGGCACCTTATCATCAATAGCTTCCAGATTGTAGCCGGCCTTACCACGCCTTGAGCCTCGCCACCACACCAACGTCCGTATGTACCGGTGGTGACGCCACAGCTGAATAGGTACATAGGCAGGAATCTGGAAACGCAATGGCATCACTGAACTGAAAGACATGTCGAACCCACGCCTTTAGCACATGCACGGGACAAGGCGTTGACCCGGCGAGTTGCAGCCGTTCCAGCCTCACAGGCGCATCAACTCTCGCATTGAATCCTCAGAAAATCGTACAAAGTGTTGGCTTCGTTGGCCCCTTTCCCGCTATCCCGCCCATCCTGATCTGGCCCCATTTTGCGTGTCACACAATACCTTGCGCCTCACACATATCGTATTTGCTTCGTCGATACATTGCATTTCCTAGCATGAGGCACGGGGTATACGGTGTGCCGCAATGCCTCGCTGTGTCCCCGTGGACAGACACACCGGTTTCCACAATACTATTACCGTTGCCCCAGAATCATCGATCCATCTGCTGCTCTTTATCCTGGGGCACCTGTCAGGCTCGTTTACCAAACAAAAGCCGACCAGTACGCGACCGGGCCGCCGTCCATTTCGGCTGTGCCTCGCGTCGCGTCGTTGAAATCATGCTCCCTCGCATACCAGAGGGCACACCGTGCTCCCTTAGCTCAGTTCAAGGACACGTCGAGCGCCAAGTTGCTCGCGTCACCGTTGATGCCAAAGAATTGGAACCTGTCGAGGCATTCATTAGTCACCGCGCAAGACTGGCAGATTGTGGTTGGGCTGGGGGAGCAGTACCAGTCCTCCACGTTGAGCGTCGTCGGAGCCGGTTGCCCCTGAACCGAGCTGGTACTCCAGCTATCTGGGCTCTGCCCGTCATGCATCCCGCCGTCAAAATTGGTCTGCCATGCGTTGGCTTGCCCCTGGAACCCTTGCATCGGCATCATGCCATTCCCCTGGCCTCTGCCCTGGAATTGATTGCCCGCCTGGTTCTGTGTGCTGGGCGCCATGCTGCTGGGCGTCATTTGAGCCATCATGTTCTGGTCCAGGCTCTGGTGTGTCTGCGTCGGCGACACGTTGGGGAACGCGGGCATGCTCGAGCTTTCCGGGAACAGCTGGTCGGGCTGGAAGTTCTCCCACAAGGACTGAGATATGTTGGGAGAGTTCCTGGTCACCAGGTAGAGGTCGGGCGGCGTGGCGGGGACCGAAAACGACGGGTTGAACGGCGTAGCCGGCCTCGTTTGCGGCCGCGAGTTGGTTCCGCCCATGAACGTGTCGGCCCCGCTGGGACGGGAATTGGGCGAGGGCATGTTGGGGGGGTTCATGGTGCTCGCGCCGTCATTCTTGCCCGCGCTCGGTGTCTGTGGCCGCGATCGCTCGTACGACTCCTGGGGAGTGGGCGCGTTGGCAGTGAAGTCGATGGCCATGTCGTCGTACTTGCGCTTCGAGGCATCCTGAGCCTTGCTGTGCTGTTCCAGCTGCGATATGCTCTGCTGCATCTTCCGGTGTCGCCTGGCCCCGGCCTTCTGCAGCCGTTCCTCCAGCACCTTGTTGCCAATGATTGACTCGAAGAGAGTGTACACCATCTTTCCCACCAGCCATACCCGGGAGACCTCCTTCATGGCTTGCATGCAGATGCGCATCCGATCCTGCGTGACTTGCTGGATGGACGGAACCGGCGATCTCATCTGGTAGACGTGCATGATGAGTGCCGAGAACAGGCTGTAGACAATGAAGGCCGGGCAGTAGCGCAGCTCGTCGTGGGCAGCCAGGTTCTCGACGATGGATGTGATCATGGCGGCGGCTTGGAACGCGATGTTCCGGGATGGGTAGGGAGAATCGTCTGGGAAGCGGTTTGAGCCACTCGGGGGCATATGTGCCCGGTGCAGAAGGCACAGCGTCGTGTAGTAGTTGGAGTGCAAGAGGGCGGACCAGAAGTGGTGGCGAGGCACCTCCCAGTACACAATCTTGGGGCAGTTCTGGAGCCAGTCGGCCAGGGCCATATCGCTGTGCGTCAGGTCGATGGCGTTTCGCTGCCGGCCCTTGGACGCCACCGAGTACTGCTGGGACAGGACGAGGCCCATAATCTCACACAGCTTGACGTACTGGAGGAAGAACTGCACGTGGATCGGGTCCGGCGGGAAGTCGCTGGCACGATCCGACTCGTCCTCGACAAAGTCATCCTCGGTCAGCATCTCCACGTCCGAGTCGTCGAGGTTGATGTGGACCGGGCGGCCCAGGGCCACGGCGACGGAGCGGTCGCGGGTGAAGAGGGTCCACCAGATTCTCTTCCAGAGCCGCTTGTCCGACTTGCTGAGCTGCGACTGCTCGACGCTGCGGTGCATGCCGGAGCCCTGGGCGACGATGGTGGCGACGCGGCTCCAGTAGAAGACATTCTTGGTGACGTCTTCAGGGCCCTCCCAGTACCAGCCCAGGAGCAGCAGGGACTGCACAATCGTCACGCGGTCATCTTCGTAGTTAGCATCGTAGAGGGCCTTGGCTCGCTTGTAGAAGGTCAGCGCGGCGGGGGTAGTCGAGCCGTTTGCGTCCATGAGCTGCGCGTTGGTGCAGACGCGAGAGCCGGCCAGCAGGACGGCCTGGAGCAGCAGCAGAGACGGCGGGTTCTTGGCGTCACGGTACTGCCTCATGAAGCGAGTCCGGTTGATGACGGGCACAATGGGGTGGACCCATTTGAAGTAGGCATCGATGAGCTCGTCGCACAAGGAGCGCGGAGGCAGGAGGAAGGCCCCCCTCTGGTGCAAGATGTCGATCTCGACGTTGTCCAGCTCGGTGAGCCTCGCGCGAGAGCCACGGACGTTCTCGGGAAGCGGGTAGTGGACGACATCAGAGGAACCCTGGCGATCGTGGACGAGGAGGGTCAGGTTGGAGGATTCCCCCAGGAAGGCGACTCGGCCGGCTTCGGTGATGGGAGCGCGGGTGAACTTGGGCTTCATGACCAGGTTCAGGTAAGTGCTGTTGTCGACTTCCTCTTGCCTTGCTTGCGCCTCCGTCATGGACGAGGAAGGGGTGCCGTCGGTGGTATGGGACACGGTTGGCGGCCGAGGATAGGCATTGACGGCACTGATGGCACTGACGGGCGTCGTCTGGGGCTGTCGCTCGTCGAGGACCTCGCGGTCGCTGCTCGGGGAGAGGGCTCAGGTCAGCACATTGGATGGGACAAGTCGCGCACCCAACCGAGGCGCCGGCGGGCGGCGGGCGACGGGCGATAGCGGCAGGGCAGGATACGCACCTGTCGGAGTCCTTGGTGGTCTGGCTCCCAGCGGTCTGAGCCTTCTTGCGCTTAGGAGTCGGGATACGGCATTCGATCTGGAAGGCGACGCAGTTGGTGCAGGGCACCCCGAGGCTGGCGGCATCGCATCGGACCTGGGAGGAAGGGGGGGTGGTTAGCAGGGCGAGGAGGGTAAGGTAAGGTAGGGAAAGGCCGGCAAGGCAAGGGGAGAAGAGGAGAGAGCGGTTATCGTGTTACCTTTCGCGCATGACAGGTCTGGCAGGACGAGGTAAACAGTCAGCATGTAAACGAAGCGACTCGAGTTGACGTGTGAAGGGGGCGCGGGGTGGGCTGGGCGGTCGCATGCCTCGGCTCGTGGAGCTGGAGGGGAAGACAGTGGCCAGACAAAAGGCAAGGCGGCCCGCCGGGGAAACATCCATACCTCACATGCTCGGGACGCTCGTTGCCTATATAAGTGAGAGGCCCGTCACGTCAGCACTCGGACCTTGGACGCTGCTCGCAGCATGCGAGGACAGACATACCTCCTGAAGCTCATCTGCGCCGCGGCGGCGGCGGCGGCGGCGGCGGCGGCGGCGCTCGACGATGGTGGCGACGCCTTGGGCGGCGATTCAGACTGCGACTGCGACAGCGGCTGCTGCGGGCCAGCGTCGCCAGAAGACATGTCGACGTCCATGCTGGTGGGCGAGCCCGCGACGAGCGCGAGAGAGGGCGAGAGCGAGAGTCAGAGGCCGGCCTAGAGGGCGGCGAGAGGCAGGAGATTGTCGAGAGAGGCGGTGATTGATTGACGGGCAGGCGGGTGAGCGGCGGAGGCAACGGGCGCGCGGCGAGGTGCAGGCCGGCCCAACTGTCAAATCAATCCAGGTCGTGTGCCCGCTGCTGCAACAGGAACGAACAGTCGACTGGCACGATGGCTGCGTCGGTCAGCGTCGAGTCGAGTCGAGTCGAGTCGAAGTCGGTCGAATCGGTCGCAAGCCGCTGGCCAAGGGCGCGCACAGAGGAAACATGCAGCTCACGGCGGGATGCGGGCTGCCCTACCACAGCTGTGCTAATGCACCCAGGCTAGGTCCTGCTCCACACAGCGTCGAAACCACGGCGGGTCGCCCGGGGGAATAATGCGCAAGATGCCGTCCCGTCCGGGCCCGGTAGATTTGATGCTGGGGGTGCTGGGGGTGCTAGGGGAGGGAGCGATCACCTGAGGAGGAGTAGGGCCAGGGGCTGTGCGCTCCGCGTAGGTAATGATATGGAATGTGCGGGAGCTCGTTCGTCCGTGACGCAGCAGCGGTGGGTCCGTCCACTGCCACAGGCCAAACCGGCGAGCTGGTGCTGGGCCCTGGTGTAGGCGTCGAGTGAGTCTGGGACAGGCAACCTAGGTAGGCCGGTGTGTGAGGTGGTATCGTGAGTGAGGTGGTGAACGCACGACGGCGACGAGGTGGAGGTATAGGGTACCTATCCGTTGGATACCTGGGGGGACTGTGGCGGGAGGCACCGAGTACCCGGTACGCAGCCCGTGCCAGTGTCCGGAATTCCGCAGAGACAACGGAACGAATTGGATCGCGGAAAAGGGCCGTAAAGCTCTTCCGCAAGCCGAACACACAAGAGTCAAAAGGTACGAAGTAGGGCCTTGGACCTTGGTCGCGCAAGGCACCGCGAGCCTGGGGCCCTCGGTCGAGCATATAAAGACCACCGTCCAGCTCCAGGGCTTGCTCATCGAGGCATCCAGTGGAACGGATCGGAGACTAGTGGGCTGGGCTGGCCCTCTTGGGCATCTTCCAGGGCTCCTCAGGCGCGGCGAGCATGGGCAGACGAGAAAGCCATCTCCGTACTCGCCCGAGGCAGCCCTTGCGGTGCGGCGCCGTCGGGAGCTGCCTTACCTCACTCACGGATTACAACGGGTGGCGGCCAGCAGGTAACCCAACGCCGTCCGCCCGTGTGGTCGGTGGCGGCTGTTGGCGTGATCTGGGGTAGCAAAGCTGGGGAAAGCCATGGATCCAAGGGATGTGAGAGGTGGCGGAGGGTGGTGGAGGGTGGTGGAGGGCTGCCACTGGAGGGGGCCCAGACTCCAGGGCTCAGAAGCCCAGGCTGCCGTGGACGCGGAGCGTGCGGGGGAGCCCTGGTGAGATGACGAGAGCCGCCGCCCTTGCCTGCTGTCGAGAACAAGGACGGGACGCCGTTGTTGCACCGTTTCCGCGCCTGCGCGGGCTTGGGTTGCCCGTGCCGCGCTTTTACTACCAAGCGCATCACCGTCGAGACGTCGGGAGTACGAGTACGAAGTACGGGGTCCTTCGCACGGGCACGCCTGAGTTTAAATAGGGCGCCCTGTAGACTGGACCGGGGGGCGGGGTGGTGCGGCACGAACTAAGGTGCGTCCCGTCCATGAAACACCGTGTCGAGCCTGCCCTCGCGTGTCAGACGGCAAGGGTCGCGGTCGGAACGCAGATACTTGCACTGCGTAGCCCGTACCGATCTCGTCGTATTTGTTCTCCAAGTCAACCAAGTCAAGGGCATCCGGGAGGCTGTACGGACATGTACGGACTACTACTCGTAAGGTACCTAACGCAGCAACCCCAAGTCCTCAAGTGGGAAGCCCCTAAGCGTACCTAAGGTAAGGCAGCGGTTGGTTCGGAAGTTGGCACACCCACGGCCCGCCCCCCAGGGGAGACCAAGCAGAACCTCAAAAGCTGGGGAAGTCGGCGCCATCTGACGGGCATCAATCACCTAACCGGGGACCTGGCGTGAACATGGCAGATAGAGTTCAAGTTCACCACGAACAATGACTGGCTTGTCGTGCATTTAAAGGCCGAGAATCGAGATGCAACGGACACGTTCCGAGGCATGGCCTCTCTGCTCTCGCATGATCGGGGGCCTGCGGCGCCCGGGCCGTCGGAGCTCTGCCATTTCGGGCCCAAAATCCGCTTGGCACTACCCACCAGCTTTCACATGCCAAAACCGTACTCGGCAGGTGCGAAGGAAGAGGGCATATCCCTGTTCACTCCGCACCCAGCCGGGCCAGCCCAGGGCACGGGCCAGCCCAGGGCAAGGGCAGCCCGCACAGGGAACCTGCATGTCTTCCTCTCCGTGGCAGCCCCGCGCAGACGGTGTTCACTTCATCAAGTTGTGCCTGTGGCGTCTTGTACTTCGTACGTAGTCCGTACTCCACTGCTTACGAATTATCTGTGGAGATATCTGCGGAGAGCTTCCGCTGAACGACGCACGCAAGACATACCCCGGCAAGGGGGCAAACTGCTCCTTTGTACGAAGTACGAAGTACGAGTACTCGACACTCTATGTATCCTGGCCATTGGCTCCTCGGCCCCTCTATTCAGTCGTCTTATTATTCCATCATGCTAGATCTAGCTCGCACTCCGAGCTTCGTCCAATACCCGCACCCGTCGTGCCCTCAGTGATAGGTGCCGTTCGGTCAGGTATCGCACCCGCAGAATCATGTCGTCACACTCCCATCGACCTGTGATGGCGCATGCCCGTTGGCCGATCTTGTCTTCCCGCCGCTGGGCTTGCTCTCGGCCCATGAGCTTGCCTCCTCCTCCTCTACCTCGATGCCGGCAATGAACATGGCACTGACCCCTTCCAGCCCGGCAACGAATACGCACAAAAGACTGGCAATGGCAAAATGGCTGATGGTCGAGCCAATCTCCAGCCATGACCCCTCATCCTTGACCACCCAGAAGAAGTACAGCGTCAGAATGTCGCTTGCCGCCATTACCACCATGAACAGGGCCGACGGAGCCACGCCGAGCCTCTTGTTCAAGACCCCCAGGTTCGCCGAGATGAGCGCGAACGGTATCATCAGCTTCAGAATCAGGAGCGCCCCCTGGGACAGCGGATCAAAAATCGGCATCAGACGGCACACGCTCTCCATGCTGAACGACGACACAGATGCGATGTTCCCGGTGCTGAAAAAGGCCGACTGCAGGAGCACCATGAAGAAGAGGGCCACTCGCGCATCAGACAGCCTCAAGGGCCGGAAGGCTGGGCGCCTGCCGTCGTGTTGCACATTCCCGTTCGCCGGAGGCGTCTTCCTGGTGAACCTCTCCACCGCGTACTCGAGGCGGACCCAAACAAGCAACGTGATGCAGAACGCAACGTAGAAGAGCCCCTCATAAGAAATCGTCAAGATGACAAACGTCGGGGCACAAGTCAAGAAGATGACAACTAGTCGGTGCATGTAGTGCGTATTGGGTTGCAGCCGATATGTCAAGGGCATTAGCAATGACACGACTGTCCGCCCCTTGTTAGCTTCGGATCTAGCCGTCTCGCGCAAAAAGTCCTTCCTCCACGCGGCAAAGGGCAGGGGACACATACCAAGTACAATCCATCCCACAATCTGGTTACCAGGAGGCAGCCCCTCCTTGGCCTGCAGACTCAGTGCGCTAGAGCGTGTGACCAGCATAGCCAGGAGCACCAGGCCAATCTGCAAATGGACCAATCAGTGAGTTGCCGCAGACAGTACACCACAAGACGGGGGTGGCTGTACCTGGGCGCCGGTAAGGGCTCGCCGGATGGTGCGATCTCTCTTGAGGGCAGACTTCTTCTGGTCCTGTGAAAAGCCGGAGAGCACCAAGTCTTCAAATATCAGGTATAGCAGGCCAATGGCCGACATGACCGCGCCACCGGCAAGGCTGCAGATAGTCAGCTGGTGCGAAGGTGACGAGTGAGGCGTTCATGTACTTACATCAATGCCACGTTCTCGACCTTCATGGC
The DNA here is from genome assembly GCA_003945565.1 of Tolypocladium inflatum. Classification (NCBI taxonomy): domain Eukaryota; kingdom Fungi; phylum Ascomycota; class Sordariomycetes; order Hypocreales; family Ophiocordycipitaceae; genus Tolypocladium; species Tolypocladium inflatum. The sequence goes on along the minus strand of QEPE01000009.1, from coordinate 2,714,443 downwards.
CGGGAGCAGGGTAAAGGTGCTCATTATCAGACACGAAATCGCCCAGGTAATGCTTAGGACAGCATGCGATTGAAGGAACGAGATGCCGTACGTCGTTGGCCAGATAGCGGCCAAGACAAATATGCCCGTCAAGATCTCCCGATAAATGTAACCCAACGCCTGCGATATGTCAGATGCGAACCACGACATGTCTTTTCCCATCGACTCACCAGAGACTGGATGATGGCAATGTAAAGGATGGTGTGGAAAAAGAAGGTCGCCACAGCCCCGGCCGACTTGATGTGTCCAAATAGAACCTTGCGGCCCTGCGCAAGGCTGTCCCGGTGGGCATACACCTCCTCCCAAAAGATGACTGGGAAGAAGGCGTAGGCATAGTAAGTCAGAGGGGACTTTGAAATCAAAAACGACGCATAGAGCGCCACAAGGACCGACGAGAATGCGACCACACCCATCGCCGTCCGCTTCGGGACAACGTTTTCATTCAAAACAAACATGTCGATGACGGTGGCTACGGCATATGCCATCCAGCCGAGGTAGCCAACGGTGATGAGTGCTCGGAGAAACAGCCAGTCGTACGTCTGGAGGTAGCGAAGTCCGTCCAGGGCAAGGCCAATGAGGGCATCAGACTCCTCGATGGCCTCTTCGTAGTGACCAGCCGCTATCAATTCACGAATCGCGGACACGCGCTGGTCGGCCGTCAATGCGTCTTCGCTGAGGGTTCGATATGGCTTAAACCGCAACTCATTCGCCTTTTTCTTTTCCTCCTTGACGCGGTACATTTCGAGGATGCCCTGGGAATTGACAAGGGAGGCCTCGGCCTTTTCGCGATTATCAGCAGACAAGTAGGCAAGCGGCAGCTTTCCCACCGAATTTGCTGGAAACTCGGAGCCGATCAAGTGCGACATCAAGGCAGCGACGTCAGCCTGGGCCACGTCATGCCTTCGCACATGATCCAAGCCCCAATCGGAAGAGTAGTCGTCGTGCCCCGGGGCAACAGCACCGGGGTACAGCTCCGGCGGCGAGACGCCGGAACCCCACGAGATGAGCGGGGTGCGCGTGTTGTCCGGGTGGCCATCCCCGTGGCTGCCCCAGTCGCTCATGCCGTGGTCGGCCGTGAAGACGAAGGCGGTTCTGTCATCGGCATAGAATCTCTGAATGAGCTCCGTCACCTCCTTGACCCCCTGGTCCACCACTTTGATGTTGTGCAGATATTCCTTCGAGTAGGGTCGATAGGAGTGGCCGGTTGTGTCGAGTCCGAGCAGGTGGAGGAAGAAAACGTTCTTGTCCTGGCGAAGGGCCTTGTTGAGTGTCTGGTTGGTGGCAGCTTCAGCAAAGAAGGCCTTGACGTGGTCAAAGACCCAGAAGTCAAGACTAGTGGCGTCTTTGGAGAAATCCTCAAATTCGGGCTCGTACATGGAGGCATCGACACGGCCCGGCACGGCGCCACGCTCGAACATAGGCAGGATGTCAGGGCTGCCCCAGCTCCAAGTATGCCGGCTGCGATTAAAGACGCTGTCGAAGTCGACTGGGTTGAGCTTCCAGCCCGTTGCGACAGCCGACACGTCTTCGTAAAGGCCGGCGATCAAGGCGACATGGCCGGGGCGAGACTCGGTGGGAACGCGTGTGTGGGAGACGCCAAAGGTCCCCTCTCGAAGCACGCGTGAGCGGAGGAAAGGGGCGAGAGGCCTCGGTACCAGGTCGTCGTCGGACTCGGGGTAGGGTTCCGGGAACGATTGAAATGCCTTGTCGGCGCGAAGCCCGTCACCTTGCGACACCGGTACGTTAGCTAAAGGTCAGCAGCAGGAGGGACGGGCGAGCATACCGACGAAGAGAACCAACCTGTCTGCGGGGGGCTTCGCTGGGGCAGTGCGCTCGACGCCGAAGAGCCGCATTCCCGACACAACGGGGCTCACAAAGTAGATGTCGAAGATGGAGAGAATATAGACGAGGTGGAACACCACGGCCGTAGCCAAGAAGGCAAAACGAGTGAGTGCCGCCATGGCGACGGCGAGAGCGGCGACGAGGGAGCGGGCGGCTGCGCTTTTTGGTTCGCGGGACGTCAAGGCCAGTTCATGGCGGTTCGGGTCGCAGCTCGCTGGACAGGACGGTTGGCGATCGCGGCCGCGGCCGAACAGGGGAAATGACACTGCCGAATCACCAATGGGCCGTGCAACAGCTGGCAGATCTGTTTTGTAGGGTAGGTAAATACGAAAGAAGTACGAAGTCACGAAAGCGGGAGCGCAGGACGCAGAGGGGTAAGGGGCGAATGGGAAAAGGGGTGGTTGAAAAATGAAGTGGCCGTGATTGCAAAACGTGGCTGGAGGTCGCGATTTGGTAACAAGTCTAGACGCGTACGAAGTAGGTACCTACGGGACCTGGCTGCCCGCAAGGGTGCATGCTCCAAGCCGCCGCTGTCCACTAACCAATTAACAGAGCTCGCAGCCCTTTCCGCGTCCCAACTCCCATTGCGCATTCCCTCCAACTGTAGTAAATCTGTTGGCGATTTCGTTAGGTCTATACTCGTACGGGCAGTTGAACGAGCCGGTGGCATACCGAGGTACTTCAGTAGGCATCTCCCTAGGTACGGAGTACACCAGCCAGGCAGCCGCTTGGGCGTCTAGGTAGTGTACGAAGTACTTCGTACTCATCTACAGGCCAGTCGGAATGACAAAATATCACCCCTCCGTACTCCGTACCTTGGTACGTCCCTGCTCATACACGGATGGGGGCGAGGAACCCGGATGGCGTCGTTATTGCCTTGTTCCTTACAACGGGCAGATCCAGCACAAGATACCTTACCTTATGCATGTCTCGGTTATCTACCAAAGGTCAGGTGAGGTAGGTACCTTGGGAGGCGCGGTAAGCCATCGAAAGCTCTTACAGTCCCTGAGGTGCCACCTCAAGTCGTCTCGCAAGAACTGTCGAAATCTCGTATGGGTAGCTTAGCCAAGAGTACATCACTAACACAGCCGTGCGCCTGATTCAAACATTCTCATGTCGGCACCTGGGTAGCTATTATATATACATGCAAACGCGGGGGTATCAATCATGAAATGCAGAGACCGGTCGCTTCAGATGACGCTCCGGAGAGCATGGGAATCTCCAATCCCATCTCTCAACATCCAACATACTCGTACTCGCACCCGCCAATCTACTCTATGCGCTCCGTCAGGGACTTGATGACCCTGCTATAGAACTTGGAGGCGTGTGGCCGTGGGAACGTAATCTCCTCCACGAGGTAGTCCGGCAGCACCTCCATCAGGTCACCGTCCCGATCGGCATCGAGCTGCGGCCTGTACGTGAACTGAACATCTTCGTAGTTGTCGGATCCGTCGCCGCGATCCAGGGCCAGCTTGAAATGCAAAGCTATAACCATGTAAGCATCAATTCCTCCGCAAGGTCGCGCCAAGGCGTGGCAAGTGGACTTACTGCCGTTACGACCAGTCTGGAGGCAGTCAAACACGTCTTCCTCATCCCCGCGCCTCAGACCTCTCACAATGAGACCGGTCAGGTCGCCGTAAAGATCCTCCTTTGCCTGCGCGGCCTGCATGGCCTCCGACGGCGCGGTTCTACCGCCCGCCGCGCCAGCTTTCAGGGCGCTCCCTGGGACCTTGATGCTCGCCTCGGCGTGTCGACTGGCTGCTAGTTTTGCAGACAGCGTCTTGATTTCGGACCGCGCCCCAGAAAGCGATGTAGTCAGTTCGTCGATCTTGGCTTGGAGCTGGTTGTTTTTGGCCTCGCTGTGCTCCAGCTGCTGCTGCACCTGCTCTCCCTGTATAGCCAGCGCCGACTGTGCCGCGAGCTCTTCCTTGAGCTGCAAAATCAGCTTGTTGGAGCCTTGCACGTCTCATCATATTAGCGGAGCTCGCCGCGACGACACAGAGTGCTGGTGGTGCCTCGTCTCACCTGCAGTGGTTTCCTCGGCTTGCTTCTTGAGGCGCTCAAAGTTGCGCTCTGCGGCCTTCACGCCGACTTCGCGGAGATCCCGATGCCGCATTTCCAAATTCTCGTACTTCTTGGTGAGCTCGCCCAGGCGTCTTCGGATTGATACATCATCCATGTCATGTGGCGGTAGCGCATCTCGGGCTTCCAACTCGGTGTTGAGCGACGATGGCTCGTCCAGGACGACGGGCTCGTCTTCGTCTTCGCCTTCATCGAGTTGCATGGGCTCCGGTTGCTGCGTCTCGGGGATCTCCTCGCTCGCAGAACGGCCAGCGCGTTCAGTACTTGCCACTCCCATCTCTGGTCCGATACCATTCGCAGATTTCGAGTTTCCAGACATTTTTGGCCGCCCTAGGGTCGCTTTTACTGACCTGGTGTCGTTCGTATCCGCGTCCTGGGATGCTATGTTGCTGACGGGGCAACGTGCCCCTTTTCGGACCCTGGAAGGCGCCCTTGAAGTATTCGTGTTACTTTTGTCTCCCAAGACCTGCCTGGCTGATGCTGAAACAGCAGCCTTGGCCCGGCCGCTGATTCGACAGGCCGCCTTCGCCGCAGGCTTGGTCACCTTGTTGGAGGCACCTGGGGGCCGACCTCGCGTCCTCCTTGTCGTTGTCGATTTCTGGGCTGCCGCATCGACGGTCTCAAGGTTGTCAAAGTCAGGCTCCGAGTCTGATCCCACCAGGCCTGCCAAGCTGCCGGCCGCTCTGGAGCGTGGTGCCATGTGAACTGCTGGAGGCGCCAGGTGTAGGCTCGGAGGCGTTGATGCGACGCGGATCGGCCCGCAAACTGAGAGCTCTGACGACGCGATCAGAACCGAAGGCTAGCCTTCTGTCTACGAGGCCTGGAGTGGAGATGACGGGCAATGGTGTTGAGGCGCTCCGAATTGTCAAGGCGAGCACGACTGGGGATGTTTTGGGGTGGGGTTGGAGACCACACATACTTCTGTTTTGGGCTGAATGTAAACAATCGAGGCGGCGGCCGACTTACCTAAGCCCACGCCGAGGTTGCGGCGTGTCACCAACGGCCTAAACCTTATCGGGCACAGCCGGCCGCGGCGACGAGTTACCTTACCTTGCCCCATTTCCGCTTCGACACGTGGGAATCTACTCCGTACCATCATACATAAAGTACACACGCGGCAGTTAGATCTGCGCCTTGACGAGGTCTCCTTGCAGCAGCTCTTGACCCAGCGATTCGCGTGGTAAGATCGCGTCCTTCGCTACGACGACGCACCCTTCGTCTCGGCCTCGATCCTACTGGCCTCCGCCCCCAGACCTGCTCAACGACCTCTGCGTCGACCGGCGAGCACTCCTTGGTGACCGGCCATCTGATGCCTGAGCAGCCAGCCCCGTGGCTGCGCTGGCTTGTCGGGATGGGCGAGCGACGGAAACTCGGCGATGTCGCTATGGACCTCCTTCTCTTCGCTGGCATGGTACGAGCCCCCAACGTCTCCCTCTCCCACGGAGCTTGCTTGCGGCTGTGCTGACACCGCCCTACATACAGATGACAGCCGGCCTCTACGTGGCGCGCAACTTCCTGAACCCGATCCTGAGCAACCTTGCCGATCCGGAGAAAGAGAAACATGAACAGGCGCGTCGCCAAGCCAAAGCTCACTTGGAGCGACTGAACCGTCGGAGGAGAAGCGACGAAGATGCAGACGATGAGAGCGGTGGGTCCAGAAAGGGCCCGCGCGTCGAGGAACTGGTTCTTAACGAATATGAAAACTTGATCGCCCTGGAGATGGTCGCGCCAGAGGATATACACGTGGGGTTTGACGGTGAGTCCGGCCCTAGGAGATCGTGTGTAGACGGTGTCGTGTTCTGACTTGCTTGGCCAGACATCGGAGGACTTGACATGATCATCGAGGAACTGAAAGAGTCAGTCATATACCCTCTCACGATGCCTCACCTCTACTCGCACGCCGCACCGCTACTGTCGGCGCCGTCTGGTGTGCTCCTGTTTGGGCCACCTGGCTGCGGCAAGACAATGCTGGCAAAGGCCGTGGCTCACGAGAGCGGGGCGTCGTTCATCAACCTTCACATATCAACCATGACGGAGAAGTGGTATGGCGACTCCAACAAAATCGTGCGGGCCGTCTTCTCGCTGGCCCACAAGATGCAGCCGGCCATCATCTTCATCGACGAAATAGACGCAGTCCTGGGGACGCGGAGGAGTGGCGAGCACGAGGCCAGCGGGATGGTCAAAGCCGAGTATGGATCTCTACGCGGGCGGCGTCGACGGGCGTCATGTACGTAAACTGACAAGACTGCAGGTTCATGACGTTGTGGGATGGGTTGACCTCGGCGAACTCGTCTGGAATGCCGGCACAGATTGTAGTCCTGGGGGCAACCAACCGCATTCACGACATCGATGAGGCGATTCTCCGTCGCATGCCCAAGAAGTTTCCCGTGCCGCTACCTGGCCAGGAGCAGCGGCGCAGGATCCTACAACTGGTCCTCCAAGACACGAAAACGGACCCGGAGCACTTCGATGTCGACTATGTGTCCAAGATTACAGCGGGTATGTCTGGAAGCGACATCAAGGAAGCTTGTCGAGATGCGGCCATGGCACCAGTGCGAGAATACATGCGGGAGCACAGGGAAGACGGGGGACGCATGGCAGCTGTAGATGCGAGCCAGTTCCGCGCCATCAGGACCGATGACTTCTTCGGACGACGAAGCGGACATGCACCTGTGGCTGGCCACGGCAGGAACTCGGACAAGAAGGGATCCAGGAGCAAGGGCTCCAGCGATGAGTATGAAGACGTGGACGAACCTGTCGCCGAGGATCAGGATTAGACGGGGCAACGCAGCCGGCCAGCGGCCCGCGTATGTACGAATATGGGCATGCCTGACGAATGGCGTAACGCCTTGCCTTGCAATGGTCATGTATGTGTCCTGCAGCCCTTTGACTAACCGCATGTTCCGAGCGTTTCGAGAGGGCCAGGGGTTGTCGTAAGAGGCCATTGATCCAGCGCTCCATGGCCATGAGTGAGTGATTGATGAGGCAAGCCGCGAACAGCCAGCGGAAAGCCGTGCAAAGACAGTAGAGATACGAATACGTACGAAGTAGGTAATAGTTACTTCGCAAGAAGTTGTCGGGTCGGGTGCTATGCTCTCATTGAACTTAAACCCCCAATGTCCAACCACAGTGGGTGCAGCGGAGCACGTCATTGGCATCTCCACTCCGTGAGCTGCCCACGGCGCGTTAACGGTTGACCTGGGATCTCCGCCAAGCGCAGGGGCACGACAAAGTACCTCGCTATGAGTCTGAGGTGTGAGCAAACGCCTCCGTTGATCGGGCTGCGAAACAAGCGGTCGAATCTACCCCAGACTTGCAGCAGGCACGCTGTTTCCTGCCACCACCAGTCCACAACTCCAGTCACCCACTTAGCTACTCCGTACCTAACGCCTCGTCAACTTGCTCCCCCACACTCTGCTCTGTAAAACCCAATCCCTCGTCCTCGTCCTCGTGCCTCTCCTACGCCTTCGTCCCTCTTCCGTATCCTCGCTCTCCCCGCTTGCTTCGACAACTCCGAGAGCCCACCCTCGCTGCGTCCGCCCGGTGCCATGGCCGCACCATCTCCCTCCAACGGCGCCGCTGCCTCCAGCGCCAATCCCTTGAAGAGAGTCGACCTCGATGGCCATGATCTTCCCCCGTCCCCGGCGCCCTCGAGCCCCCGCAATGGCCGTCGGCGGTACGCCCTCGCCACTGAGCTGGTCTACACCGAGGGCAAGGATCAATACGGCGCCTCGAGCACCCCCATCTACCAGTCGGCCACGTTCAAGCAGACCTCGGCCAGCGGCGGCCAGCAGGAGTACGACTACACCCGCTCCGGGAATCCCACCCGCACGCATCTGGAGAGGCACCTGGCCAAGATCATGAATGCCAACCGCGCTCTCGCCGTCAGCTCGGGCATGGGCGCCCTCGACGTCATCTCTCGCCTGCTCCGGCCCGGTGACGAGGTCATCACGGGCGACGACCTCTACGGCGGTACCCATCGTCTCCTGACGTACATGGCCACCAACCAGGGCATCATTGTCCACCACGTCGATACCACCAGCGCCGACGCCGTCGGCCAGCGTCTCTCAGACAAGACTGCCATGGTCCTCCTCGAGACCCCCACCAACCCCCTCATCAAGATCGTCGACCTCTCGTCCGTTGCCCGCATGGCTCACGAGGCAAACCCCAAGGCTCTCGTCATCGTTGACAACACGATGCTTTCTCCCATGCTCTGCAATCCCCTCGACTTGGGAGCCGACATCGTCTACGAGTCCGGCACCAAGTACCTGTCAGGCCACCACGACATCATGGCGGGCGTCATTGCGTGCAACGAGGCGTCCATCGGGGACAAGCTATTCTTCACAATCAACTCCACCGGCTGCGGACTCTCGCCCAACGACTCTTTTCTCCTCATGAGGGGCGTCAAGACCCTGGCCATTCGCATGGAGAAGCAGCAGGCCAATGCTCAGGCCATCGCTGAGTTCCTCGAGTCCCGCGGATTCCGGGTCCGGTACCCCGGCCTCAAGTCTCACCCGCAATATGACTTGCATTGGTCTCTGGCTCGAGGGGCCGGTGCTGTCTTGTCGTTTGAGACCGGCGATGCCGCAGTGTCAGAGCGTATCGTGGAAGCTGCTCGGCTCTGGGCCATCAGCGTCAGTTTCGGTTGCGTCAACAGCCTCATAAGCATGCCATGCCAGATGAGTCACGCCAGCATAGACGCCAAGACGAGGAGGGAGCGTCAGATGCCCGAGGACATCATCCGGCTCTGCGTCGGCATCGAGGATGCCAACGACCTGATTGAGGATCTCTCCCGCGCTGTAAGTAGTCTCAGGCCTTCGGCAGCCGACGACGCCTCCCCCTGGTGTGTGACCTGGGCAAGATGCTAACTACAAATCTTAGCTCGTGCAAGCAGGTGCTGTCACGGTGACGCTGGATGGTTTCCACGCCGCAGGTGCTGCAGAGGAGCTGGGGAAGACGCCGCTGAGTATTGATTAGCGAGCGTAGGAGATGCCAGTCCAAGGCTGAGCCCCAGCCCAGCCACTGGATTGCATCCGTGCCTGCCAACGCGTGGCGGTCTTCTGCGTTCTTTGGCTGCCGCGAATACCGACCAAGATGGTCACTTGGCCAAACCGCTCTAGGGGCTGCAGGGATGGCCAGATAACGGCCGGCGAGAATAAGGCCCACTGAGGGATATGGGTTTGGCTACAGGAGAGGGGCATCCTGCGTCGACCGCTGTTGGACACAATCATGTATTCTTAGTTTTATGCGTGGCAGCGGCTCGCGGTGGTGTTTCAGAGGCCCTGATGAGATGGTCTGGCTGAAGGACCAACGGGGCTCCAGGCGCCAGTCAACAAGGTAGAGAGCACGGTTGGGCATTGATCTGCCACGGGAAGAAAGGCTGTCCGATGACGAGTTTTCCTTTGTTGCGTGGGTAAGGTGCCGGGGTGTTATGGATTGGAGTTGCGCAATGATACTTGAAGGACACAAGTTGTCCACAGAAGATGACTGCCGGCGTGCGCTCCCAGAAGAGGCTGCCGGTGGTCCAACCTCGGAGGAGTCAATACAAATGAAGCCTGTTACCTGTTTGGCTTTTCGTCCCTTCATTCAACGGGCGAGTAATCGCGGATTCACGCGGATGCCCAAGACATGACGGGTTGAACGCCAGCGCGCTAAACTAGGTACATTGAATTCTCGTGGTATCCCAAACGCCTGTTCCAAAACGGAAAGAAGGAAAGAAGGAAAGACGTTGCCGAAAAAGACATGACGAGGAATTGCACGCAGGTAGACGACACATGGTTAGGAGGCATCGAAACGATCGGGCAGCACGATGGGCGCCACCAGGGTCCAGATGTACAGGCCGTGGCACATCCAGGCGCTCGCAATCTTGACCCAGCTTGCGGCGTACGTTCGGCCGACAGTAGCGAAATCGCCGTCGTTGACCGTCTCCTCGGCCTTGAGCGTCAGCAGAGTCGACACCCACGCGGTGGCGAGGAAGAAGATGATGTGGAACATGGTGTAGTTGTACTGGGTGCGAGACCGCTCGTCGTCGTGCGACGCGTCGCCGCCAGCGTCGCTCTCGTCATCCGACAGCAGGGCATCGGCAGGGAGGCTGCCCTCCTCGACGGCGCGGCGCAGAGCCTCGGCCCGCATCTCTCGCCGGGCGCTCGGCTGCTGCGTGACGAGGTCATGCTCGTCGTCGTCGGGAAGCCGGATGCCGTTGGCCGACCCGCCAAGGCCCAGGCTCTGGGTAGCGGCGCGTGTCGTGGTGTAGGCGACGGTCAGCATGGTGACAATAGCACCGATAACGACCGAGGTGGTTCTCGTGCCCTGGGCACGCACCAGTGGGTTGCAGTTCTTGTCGTCGGGTTCCATGGACACGGCCGACATGGTGAGATAGGTGCAGTAGACGGCGACCATGGCCGCCTGGGCGAGGCCGGCGCGGGGGTTGTACTCCTGGACCGTGGGGTTGACGGAGATTACGGAGATGATCAGCCAGAGCAGGAGGTTAATTGTGATTACGGCCTGGTTCATGGAGCAGTTGCCCCTGGCGAAGAAGATGTACTGAACAACCGTCATGGCAATGGAGGCCATGTACATGCCCAGGGTGGAGCCGATGAGTACGAAGCGCCATACCCTCGAGTCGGTGTCCTCAATCTGCGCCAGGCAGTACTCGGCCCAGGTGTGGGCGAGGTCGACGAGCAGGATGAGGCCGAGGATGAGGAAGAGCATGGCACAGAGGAAAGATACGTAGTTGCCGTAGAACATGAAGAACTTGTCGGGGATGAGAAAGGCCATGACGATGAGCGCCAGCCAGGCGATGACCTTGGGGCCCCAGTAGCCGTTTTGAAGGGCGGCGCGGGGGCTCTTGGAGGAAGTGACGCCGAAGAGCAGGCCGGCGAGGAGCAGGTGGAAGAGGCCGAGGGCAAAGTTGATTCTGTGAACGGCGAGCCAGCCGTAGCACTGGCCAGTGGGGCAGTTGATCTTGACGTAGTCGAGCGTGAGGTGCTGCAGCTTCTCGATGGCCCAGGGCGTGAGCATTATCCAAGCGAGGATGGAGTTGACGAGGAGGAGCAGGGCGTATGCGATGCGAGTGGCGACGCTGCGCAGCCGGGTTAACAAGGGCCAAGTCCATTTCCACGTCCAGCCCGGGGATCGTGGGGTTGCCGGGGAGGGTCACGTACCTGTTGCCGCACTTGCCGCATGCGCTACAGACCATGGAGCATGTTGCCGCGCCGCAGCAGCTGGCCGCGAACGAGAGTGCCTAGGGGAGAGAGCGTGAGCAGGCAGCCCGTCGAACGGGTGGGGAGGAGGGATCAGCATACGGCTCCCGCGCTCGGCACGGCGAGAAGCGGCAGGGATAGGAGGGCGCCCATGGTTGGCGAGCCGGCGGAATGGAAACAACGCGACGCGCGGTGAGTCGAGGTTCGCAAGCAGTTGGGCCGCCGCCGGCGAGGTGGTGAGGGTCGGGAGTCTACTGGAGAGGCGGCGTCTTGCAGGTGGCGGCGGTGGTGGAGGTCGTCGCAGGCGATGGTGGTTGTCGACGATGGCTGGTGATGATGGTCGTGGTGGTGACGACGTCGCCGCTGTCGACGTTACGTAAGGCAGTTGCGGAAGTGTGAAGTACAAAGTTACGGAGTGCTTCGTCATACTCGTACTCCGTACGAAGTAGGTCTACCCTTGGCGACAGGGCCGAGGTACAGCACCCGCCGCCAGCCACTTGTACTTCGTCTCCGTATCCACGAAAGACATTACCTGCCTTCCCCAGGCTCTCACCTGGTGCTCGGTATGAGAGTCACGTTGGCTGAAGGGCCCTGCTAGACCCTGAACCCATGATAATGTACTCCGTACGGACTAGGTATTGCAGTGTCTGTTTCCGCACGTCGCGCGGCTACCCGCTTCAGTCTACGTCGTCTAGCTACCAGGTACGAATAGGTAATAGGTACGTAGAATCGGGGCCGCCGACTACGGATCAGGGTGCTGCTCCCATTGTGCCGAGCTGCCGCTGCAAGGTACTGTGCAGCAGCCGAGTCCCTACCTTATCGATTCAGATTGTGACTGCCTCCATCCACCTCGACTTTACATGCATCATCGCTGTGCCGCAACAGTCCTCTCCCTCTGGACGTCCATCCATCTCTCCCTTGCCTCCCCTGCTGGCCCCGTCCCCGTGCGACTCAGCTGCCCGACGTCACCGCCCCCGGAGCGCGGCCGGCACCAAGCACACCAAGGGGTCGATGCAGCCGCACCCGACGACATGGGCCAACGACAGCACCATCGCCAGCTGCACCGCGCCCGGCTGGTCGCGAGCGTCGCCGCTACCGTCATCTCCCTAGCATGCGGCACCAATGTGAGCGGCTGCCCGTCCCTGTCGGATCCGTCCGGACCGTCCCCGTCCCCGTCCCCGCCCTCCATCCGCTAACCCCAGACTCCCGCAGTACGTCTACTCGGCATGGGCTCCGCAGTTCGCCGAGAGGCTCAAGCTCTCATCGACGCAGAGTAACCTCGTCGGCCTCTTCGGCAACCTGGGCATGTACTCGCTGGGCGTCCCCGTCGGCATCGTCCTCGACCACCGCGGGCCCCGGCCCTTTGTCCTCGTCGGCGCCGTCCTGCTCGTCGCCGGCTACTTCCCCCTGCACCGCGCCTACGCCGCCGCCTCGGGCTCCATCGCCGCCCTCTGCTTCTTCTCCTTCCTCTCCGGCCTCGGCAGCTGCATGGCCTTCGCCGCCGCCGTCAAGACCTCGGCCCTCAACTGGCCCCGTCACCGCGGCACCGCAACCGCCTTTCCCCTCGCCGCCTTTGGCCTCTCCGCCTTCCTCTTCTCCTCCCTCGGCGCCATCTTCTTCCCCGGCGACCCCAGCGCCTTCCTGGAGCTGCTGTCGTGGGGCACCTTTAGCCTGACCCTCGCCGGCTTCTTCTTCCTCCGCGTCTATCCGCACTCGTCGTACCACGCCGTCGCCCACGCCGACGCCCACTCCGACGACGACGACGACGACCATGACCCCCGCCGTGCTTCCTCTTGCTCTACCCGCCCCGAGCGCCCCCGTCCCCGACGTGCCTCGTCCGACGAGGCCAAGATGCGCCGCTCCCCTCGCCTCGCCGGTGCCGGCCCCCATCGCGCCCCAGAACCCGGTACGTCGCCCGGCGCTGCCGTCGAGTCCGCACCTCGAGACCCCCTCGAGCCCCATCGCGGCGGCCCTTCGACTGCCCCGGCCGACATCGAGGATGCTCCGGCCGCCATGGACGAGACGTCGTCCCTCATGTCGTCGTGCTCCTCGGCGGCAGCGGAGAATGTTGTTGCGAGTAGTGTTGATATGGATCGGTCTCACCGAATAGATATCCGCGGCCTGAGGCTCCTGCGAACCCAGTCCTTCTGGCTCCTCTTCTCCATCATGGCTATCCTCGCGGGCATCGGCCTCATGACCATCAAGTACGCGATGCGGCCCGCCTCCTGTCCCTGCCCGCTGAGCAACCTCCCCGCTAACCGAAGAACCCCAGCAACATCGGCAACGACGTCAACGCTCTGTGGAAGCGTTTCGATGATTCAGTCGGCCAAGACTTCTTGGTCCACCGCCAGCAGATGCACGTCTCCATCCTCTCCGTCTGCAGTTTTGTGGGCAGGCTCTTGAGTGGTGAGTTATCCCCCGTGCGCTCCGTGATGGCGTGCTTTGTTTGGCTGGCCGGTGCTCACGCGCGCATCCCCTAGGCGTCGGGTCCGATTTCTTGGTCAAGTCTCTCCGTGCCAGCCGGCTCTGGTGTTTGTTCGTGGCCTGTCTCGTCTTTCTTGTCGCCCAGGCCTGCGCTCTCAACATCCGAAATCCCCACCTGCTCGGCTTCCTCTCGGGCCTCTCGGGCCTAGGCTACGGGTTCCTCTTCGGCGTCTTCCCGTCCATCGTCACCGAAGCATTCGGCATTCGCGGCCTGAGCCAGAACTGGGGGTTCATGACGCTCGCCCCCGTCATCTCGTCCAACGTGTTCAACCTGTTTTACGGCGCGATATACGACAAGCACAGCGTCATTGAACCCGGTGGCGAGCGATCCTGCCACGAGGGGTTGGACTGCTACCGTGCGGCATATTGGGTCACGTTCGGCGCCTGCTGTGCGGGACTCGTCATGACCCTCTGGGCCATCCGCCACGAGCAAGCCGAGCTAGCCAAGGAGAGCAGAAACGAGGACTGACGGGTGCATCTGGTGAAGAGCACATCTACCGGTTAAATAGACACTGGTCCGGGTACATGCCCAGGGCACGTAATTTGTGGTCAGATACACATCGGAGTTTGGAGTTTGCGCCAACCCACAATTTGTATCTATATAATTTCTTATTTTTGGATAAAGGGGGGTTGATCATCTCGTTCCCGACTACTGCGGTACCAGGTTGAGTATCACGGTGTTGTCGCAATACATTTTTTGATGCACTCCCATTGCACTTGTTCAACTGTAAATTAATCGTCTATCCACAACCCCCACCTGCGCAGCTTGCTTGTCGAGGGGCCGCGAGACCGCCGCTCACTCGTCAGCGGACGCATCTATGCTTGCATAGGTACTTCGTACACATATCCCCGAACCCGGGTGGGGAGTGGACGCAATACCACCCGATGGCTCCGGCCGCTCCAGGGCTTCAAACAGCCGTACACGAATCCGTACCACGCCTGGACTGCTTGCCACCCGTCTCTCGGCTTAGGACAGCTGACACAACTTGTCCCAGGTATTCAAAACTCCCGGTTGTGCACGAACAACAAGCAAAGTCGCCGCCTCCTTCTCGTACCATTAAAACGCCGAGGAAATGCGAAACCTCTCCAGTCCCACCATCCCCCTTTGTCCGACGACAAGTGTCAGGGCACAGACTATGCGGGGATGCGGGAGGCCAATTAAAAATTAAATAGCACATTGTCAATAATGGCTGTATGTTTGTGCGTCTATGTGTGCGCGGGTGCCCGAGGTTTTCTTGTGCTGTTGTATACGTATGGGACGCAAGGTGAGATAATAGCTGTCCAAGGCATCGGGCGGCGTCGAGACCCCTTCAACAGCACGAAACGGCGCGACTCTGTTCGGTTGGGCATCGGTGATGAGCCGTCGAGCGTCACAAAGTCGATGCCGTCGCCGACAACGGGAACGGCATGACCTTGGCTGCGATTGCCCCCATTCACGGAGTCTTTCCTCTTTTCCGCGCCTCGTTTGCATTTCCTTCGAACATTGCGCCGAGGCTTGTCAGAGACCAGGAATCAGAAGTCGAGTGAAGGACGACGAGCCACGCGGCCACCACGTTCACCAGGTAGTGGAGGATGTAGGCGTGCGAGACGCCGTACACTGCGGCACAGAGAGCGGTCCCGAATAAGAGGACACTGGTGACGTGGCGCAGCCAGCTCGTGATCTGCGGCACCATCCTGCCCGTGGTGAGATTCTCCACCAGCAGAATGAACGGCATGATGGACAGCACGTTGTGGTGAGACGAAAACGGCGTGAGCCAATGGACGGCAAGATTGCGCACCCACACGGCAAGGATTGGCAGGTTGATTGGAAGCACCCACATCATGAGGAGGAGGATCGAGTGGGCGTAGTGATAGTAGTTGAGGTTGGACGTTGACGCGGCCAGTGTGCCAATGCGAAATGCCCGGGCGGCTGTGAAGAGCTGCACAAGACACGCCACCAGGTAAGCGAACTGGTATGGTATGAAGGTCGATACCAGAAACAGCAGCACGGCGGTTGAGATCATCCGTCTCCGCGGCGTAGACGGCACGAGGGCTGGCGAGGCTGCTCGTTGCTGTTGCTGTTGCTGCTGCTGGTCGACGTAGTCTCCCACCGCAGGGCCACCGGTAACGAGGCCATAGAGCAGTCCCAGTGTTTGTGTCAGCCCCAGCACGACGTAGTGCAGGACCGCGCAAACTCCAATGCAGACGATGCCGATGAGTGGGACCAGGAAGCAAAAGAGAGGATCCTCGGTCCCAATCAGCAGCTCGTTCCGGTGAAAGCCGGCCAATGTAGGCCGGTTCGGGCTTGTTCCGCCCCAAAACAACCCCAGCCCGAAGGCCGATGAACCCCCAAGAGACATGGAGAGCAGCGTCAGTGAGAGTAGCAGCAGCGGGATGGATTGTCGCAGTGACAGGTCCAGGCTCTCCGAGAACGAGATGAAGATGCCAGTCTCGTCATACACGCGGAACTGCTTTCGAAGGACCATGGTCATGATGAGCAGAGGAAAAGCAGCGAAAACGGTCCGATACCGCATATACAGCTTCCCCATACTGCCCCATACATCGAGCTTCAGGCTGATTTCGAGAGGCGAGTCGCACGCGGGGTCAGACCAGATCTGAAAGGCCAGCCCGGCTGGCTCGCCCGGCTCAAAGGGCGGGGGGACGTAGGGAGCTATGCCATGGAAGCTGACGCTGGCGTGCCTGGCATTGACAAAGAACTTGGATTCGTACGGCTTGTTCAGGTACTGCCGTACCAATGGCGCGAACAGGCCCGGCTGCCCGCGACACTGTGGCTGGCCAACTTCCAAATCAAATGCCAGCAAAGCCGACTTCAGTTCGGGTATTCTCACGTCGACAGCCATGGGTCGGTCAGCAGGCAGGCGAAACGACAGGCCGAGTGTGAGGAGCTGGGCAAGGCTGGTCTCGTGCTTCTTCTGGAAGTCATCCTGGTCATTGAACTCTGCTATGACGAAGCCGTGCACCGACGACACCGCCTTGTCCACGACGGCGATGAACTGGTGCTCTGCAAGATGCTCGGACCCGTACTGCAGATACGTGAACGGGTGAACCTCTTGCTCCTGATCGAGGTAAAAGGGATAGCGAGTCGACGGAGTAGACGCGGGGAGAAGAGTGGCGTCGGACGCCGCGTTCTTACAAGCAAGCCGGGTTGCGGCGCCGCTTCCACCGGACAGGTCAATGTGCGTCGAGAATTGAGAACTGGCCGGGCCTGGCTGAAAGGGGAAGACGCTGCACAGAAGCACTTCCAGGGACCCGTTGTCTCCGGCCTCGTCCAGGGCGATGTCCGTCATCAACGTGAAGCGCTTCTTCAGCTCGGGCGAGCCCTGTGGCGGAACGGGAAGCAGATGCGCGGTTGGTCTGGGCCGCGGGCCCAAGCTGCGCAGAGCAAGGCGGGAGCCCGCGGGCACTATGCGGCCAGAGTCGCCGCCCAGGGTCAAGAGAGTTGTCGCATCCCGCAATGGGAGCGTCTTCTCGGTGGCCGTCTCTATGCCTGGTAGGAACCGTCTCTTCAGGAGTCGCATCCTGTCGGCCCTGGGCTTGGTCTGAGAAGCGCGATGAACATCAACGACGTCATATAAGGCTCGGGCAACGACCTTTCGGAACTGGTCGCACCACAGGATAGCCTGATGGTCCATGCTCGTCCAGACGGTCGGGATGCCGGTCGTGAAGACAGTAAAGCCGTGGGTTTCGGGCACGAGCGATTCGATGCCGGCGTAGTCGGAGGGTACAACGGTGTCGAGACTGCCGCCAGCGATGGAGACGAGCGTGACGTGCCACAAAGGGTTGTCGTTGGCCCACTTTTGCGCGTAGGCGAGCCGCCAGTAGTCGTTGATTTGGATGTAGATTTTTACAATCTGCCCGTCAAAGGTAACTGGCGGGCGGGAGTGAGGCGCAGACATGGTGATGATTGTGTTGATGGAGTTGGACTGATAATTTGGCTGGACCAGCATGGCGCGCGCGACGACGCCGCCCATGGAGTGGCCGAGGATGACTACCGATGTCGGATCGGGTAGCTGGGAGTCTCGGTCGGCTCGTTGCGGATCGGAGTAGAGTGAGAGGATGTAGCGGATTGCCTCGTTCAGATACTCGGCCTGGTCCAGCAACGTCTGGCCGTGGAAGGCAGTGATGTCCTCGTTGAAGTCGACTGTAAAGAAGTCAAGGTTCCGGACGCCCGCGTCGGTCGAGACGCCATCGTGCTGAAGGGTGTGGTGGAAATAGTTGGCGGCCTCGGCAGCAATGGGGCGGACCTGCTTGTAACTCCCCGCGTTGCCAGGGATGAAGAGGATAGGGATGCCGCGCAGCTGCAAGACGGGGTCAACAGGGGCGCAGGGGGGGGGGGGGGCGGGGGGGGGAACAAACCTTGTTCTCGTCGTCGATGCCTTGCTCGCGGTAGAGGTAGAGCGAGTACTTGGTGGCAAAGCGGGTGTGCTCCGTGTCAAATTCGGAGAAGTGCGTATAGGAAGGCCTCATGTAGGACATGCGACACCCCTTGGGCTCGACTTGGTGGGTGACGAGGGACCTGAGGATGGCGGACAGGATGGCGATGCCGAGGCCAGCGCAGACGAGGACGAGCAGGGAGACGGACCAAGGGCCACCGCCGCGACGCCTGTGCCTGGGCCTGGCGGACGCAGACGAGGGCGGCATCTTGCCCAGCGCCATGGCAGCGGGCGACGCGGCGAGGGACGCCGGCTGCGTCAATGCGGCTGCTAAGGTCACAGCGCGGCTCGGCGCATGCCCATTGTGGCCATTGGCGGAGTTGTGCTTCCAATCCAAGCTGCTCTTGCGCCTGCTCCTGGCCGAAGAGGGCCGCGATTTGAGGCCCGGCGGCGGCGTCGTTTTGTCGTCACCGCCGTTGCTGCTGGCGTTGCTTTTGCTGTTGGTGTTGCCGTTGGTGTTGCCGTTGGCGTCGCCGTTGGCGTCACCGTTGGTGTATGTGATGCCGATGTTGTCGGCATCGGGGGCGTCGGGGGTGTCGGGCTCGAAGGAGGATTCGTCGCCGTCATCAGTCGATGCAGAGGAGCGGTTGGTCATGGAGAAGGCTGTTGTCGGGGAAAGCGCGGGCGGAAACCTCGACGAGGGAGACGCGGGAAGGACAAATTCGCAGGCTTCGCGGGCGGAGAGTTGAACGAGCGTGTTCCTTGTCGCCGCTACTATCGTCGACGGCAACAAGGGCGATCAGGGGGTTGCGGGCCGGTCGAGAGGCTGGAGGAGACGGTGGTGGTCGCACTGGGATAGGAGGCGATGCATGCCGCCCTGGGCGCCCAACAAGGAGAGGTGCAGGCAGTCGGCCGTGGCGGATTGAAGACGGACGGACCGGCGCCGTATGTATGTACAAGAGGCGCGCAGTGGGTGCCGTATCTGATTGATTGCTTTTCGTACTTGGGCAGCGACGGCGACGAGGCGACGGCGACGACGATGACGGTGGCGGCGCTGTGCGGATGGCGGAACAGCAGCGGGAGCGGTTGGGGAGGAAAGTCGAGCACGGCAATTGAATGGCTGGATGGATGGGATGGATGGACGGGTGGTGGCCTGGGCATTTGCGGAAATGAAACTGGCACCTGGTTGGTCAAGGCCCCGACGTGGTGGTTTTGCCGTCTCGGGCACCCAGCGCATCCTCCAGTGAGGGAACCACTGCGGAGGTGTATGAGTACCTACCACCTACGAGTACCTACCTACCTAGGTAAGGTAGGGACGGACTAGGTACTGTTGGCAACTTCGCTCTACCAGCTGCCTCCGCTGCGACCTAATAAATCTTATGCAGAAATCTTGCGTGCCTGCGAGGCATAAACACCGGCCCAGCCAGCCTCCTCTCTGTCTTTCTCCTCCTGTCCAGGTTAAGGCTTGCACCAGTGAGTCGAGGTACTTCACACCTGTACGTCTGGGAATGCGCCACAACTCTGCCTCTATGCCTCATCCCGGTAACGTCAAAGATCATGACGCCTGGTTGGGCGACACCTAACCTTGTTCGCTGGTGCTCGACGTGCCTTACCCCATACGGACTCCCAAGGTTTGCCTGAGCCGGAAAGGTACGAAGTAATTCCGTGCCTTATCTCGGAGACTATCCGCAATGCGGCAGGACACGTCGGGCATGCCAATCTCTCGCACTCTATATCGACTAGTGGAGCTAATTATTGTAGGTTTGCTTGTATTGTAGGTTTGCTTGTACGAAGTACTAAGTACGAAAAACCCAATAACCCAAGGCCCCTCAGCAGTCGCGTCGTCGCGAACAGTTCACGCGTCAGCTGGGACCACAGCACGGCATGCAAACCACGCACGGTGTACGAAGTACTCCGTACCAACTCGTACCTACTCCATGCCAAGGTGCCTTCGGTACTTCGTAGCTCACCTCACCATACCTGCTCCGTACTTCGTACCCACCTCCAGTCCTCGACCTCATCCCGACATCAACGCCTGGGCACACAACGCCTCTGCCCCCCCCTGTGCCGCGCACATGTGCTTGGGATAGCATCGCCTTGCAGGGCAGCGCGCCATGGCTGCCACCATCAAGCCCATCGATGGGCGGAGTGTATGTCCTCGCCTTCACGCCTCACCTTTGCTTTACTTCACGTGGCATTGCGTTGCGCTCCTCCATCGTCTCGGCTGACGCTCGCCGTCCCCCAGGTCCATCAAATACAGTCTGGCCAGGTCATTGTTGACCTCTGCTCCGTCGTCAAAGAACTCGTCGAGAACAGCATCGACGCCGGCGCTACCATTATAGGTATGTTATTAAACTCCAGCCGAGCGGCCGCTGGATCCGATGGGTCTCTCGACAACCTCCCTCGGACTGCTGGCTGGCTTGCCTGTCCGCTGACTCGACCCAAACGCCAGATGTCCGCTTCAAGAATCAAGGCCTCGACCTGATCGAGGTGCAGGACAACGGATCTGGCATCTCTCCTGCCAATCATGCGTCCGTCGCCCTCAAGCACCACACCTCCAAGCTCTCTTCCTACTCCGACATAGCCTCGTTGCAGACCTTCGGCTTCCGTGGCGAGGCCCTGGCATCCCTGTGCGCCCTATCCACGCTCACAGTCACCACATGCCTCCAAGTCGACGTACCCAAAGGCTCCAGGCTCGGCTTTGACTCCTCCGGAAAACTAAAGGACACGGCTGTCGTCGCCGCCCAGAGAGGCACCACTGTCTCGGTAGACAGGCTGTTCCACAATCTTCCTGTGCGTCGCCGCGAGCTCGAGCGCAACATCAAGAGGGAATGGCACAAGGTCATCGCCCTGCTCAACCAGTACGCCTGCATCCAGACCAACCTCAAGTTCGCCGTGTCGCAGCAACCCACAAAGGGGAAGCGCATCCTCCTGTTCTCAACCAAGGGCAATCCCACGACTCGAGACAACATCATCAACATCTTTGGCGCCAAAGCCATGTCCGCCCTGGTGTCGTTGGACCTGGCCTTGGAAATGCAGCATTCTTCCGCCGTCAGCCCAGGTCTCAATGCCGCGGCCGACTCGGCTGCTATCGGAGATGACAGCGATAACAAAGTACGCGTTGTAGGTCACGTCTCACGACCCTCGCCCGGAGATGGCCGGCAAACGCCCGACAGACAAATGTTCTTTGTCAACGGGAGACCCTGCGGCCTGCCCCAGTTCGCCAAGGCATTCAACGAAGTATACAGGTCATACAACTACTCACAGTCGCCTTTCATCTTCGCCGATATCCAGCTAGACACCCACATGTACGATGTGAATGTTAGTCCAGACAAGCGCAGCATCCTCTTGCACGACCAAAGCCGACTTTTGGACACTCTTCGTACGTCTTTGGCGTCGCTTTTCGACGCACACGACCACGCAATTCCCGTCTCCCTGCCGGCAATCGACAAGCAAGGCCTCGGCCATGATGGACACGCGACTCGTGCGAAGGCAGTGCCGTCCGTCAGCCGCACGGCAAGACCTCAAAGGACAGCAACTTCCGAAAGCCAATCTGACGACGACGATGACGATGGTGATGGTGATGACGATGATGTCCATGATGCAAATTCACAATCTAACGGGATTCTGCTGCGACAGAGGGTCGGCAAGGCCGCAGTCAGCCCCCGGCACAATTCTGGACAAGACCAAAACCTAATCAGCCAGTGGCTCAACAGGGGCCCTGGGACTGCCTCTCAGCGCGGCCCATCAGCTCCGAATATCGATGAAGACCATCCAGGTTCTCCGGGCGAATCCAGTTCTGATGCGTCAGCTGAGCCGGCGGTGACTGACGTAGAAGCCAACCGCTCGGGGCAAGTCCACGCAGCATCCCAGGGAGCACGGCCTGACGTCCCAGGGCCGGTGGGGGACTTTAACAAACGACTGGCTGAAAATGCCTCGGTAACCATTGTTACCACCAAACCTAAACTACATAGCACTACTTCCAGTCCAGAAACCACATCCGACATCAATGAACTCGATGCCCCCGTGGTCCAACCACTCAAGCTGGACCATCGTAGCGCCGAGGATCCAATCCCGTCTCCACGAACCCCAAAGCATCCGACCCGAATCACTGCGGCGGTCACAGTTGGCAATGGCACGGCGATAAG
The DNA here is from genome assembly GCA_003945565.1 of Tolypocladium inflatum. Classification (NCBI taxonomy): domain Eukaryota; kingdom Fungi; phylum Ascomycota; class Sordariomycetes; order Hypocreales; family Ophiocordycipitaceae; genus Tolypocladium; species Tolypocladium inflatum. Next base: position 2,692,273 of record QEPE01000009.1, on the reverse strand, counting down.
CCAAGACACTTCCCCCAAAGAGGGAGGCCGTGTTTCTCGTGGAAACAATGAATCCCATGGGCCCAACCTCTTTTCGGAGAGGCTCTTGTCAAAGTTCGCAGCTGGTCAAGTCGAGGACGACTCGCCACCGCTGGCAGATTTTAGCAGGGCAGAGGCCATCGTTGTACCGTGCTCTCACGATACTCGAGGCGCCAAGGCAGACAACTTCGATAGCCCCCATGGCTCTCGAGCGAGATCGTCAAGTGCCGATACGCATCCGGGCGCAGAATCCGAACGCGAGTCCGACGACCCCGTTGCCAAGCCAACCCCTGAAAATCCTGGCAGCGTGGCCGGCATCGAGGAATCGATTGGCTCACGCAAATTGTCACCGCGGGCACGGCCATTTGGATTCGGAACGAAGCGGAGTAAGATATCTTTGCGGGCCACACAGCAGTTGCGTACCAACGAGGAAACCATATGGTCAGGCATGAACTATTTAGTTTCGCATCAAGGGGCGGAAGCCCCCGCGACTCCTGTAGCCGACCAGGTGGAAGACATCGGTGCACCTGATGCCGAGTCAAAGCTTCCACTAATCATTTCACGGCGTGATTTCTCGAAAATGCGAGTTGTTGGGCAATTCAACATGGGTTTCATCATTGCCGTCCGCCCCGCCGCTCCAGAAGCCGGGGAATCCACAGGAGCAAAGCACGATGAGCTGTTCATCATCGACCAGCATGCCTCGGACGAGAAATACAACTTTGAGAGGCTTCAGGACACCACGACGGTCCAGTCACAGCGGCTCGTGCACCCTAGAAGGCTACAGCTAACGGCCCTGGAAGAAGAGATTGTGATGGAAAACATTGCTGCGATCGAGGCCAATGGGTTCAAGGTTGATGTTGACGCAACCGGCAATGCGCCCGTGGGCTCCCGGTGTCAAGTATTGGCATTGCCCCTGAGCCGAGAGACGACATTCAGCTTGGGGGACCTGGAGGAGTTGATTTCACTGTTGGGAGAAGAGTCGTCGGAATCCAGTCACGTCCCTCGCCCTTCCAAGGTAAGGAAGATGTTTGCCATGAGGGCGTGCCGCAGCAGCATAATGATTGGCAGGGCTCTGACCGGCAGCCAAATGCATACGCTACTGGGACACATGGGAGAGCTAGACAAGCCTTGGAACTGCCCACACGGGCGTCCAACCATGAGGCACCTCTGCCGACTCCAGGCTTGGGATGGGAGGAGCTGGAAAGGAGATGTGATTGGCGGCTCGTCTTCTGTTTGGCGATCGTACGGAAGAGAGGCCTAGGCGGTTGCAACAAAGGGTCGTCTACGGGGGGCCGGGGGGGAGAAAATACGAGGAGGTCCTCATTGTCAAGAGATTCATTCCATCAGTGTTCATCGACATGTTGCTCGAAACACAAAACCAAGATACCAGACACGTACGCCTCACCCAAACTGTCCTCAGAGATGCTTGACCGCGTCGCAAGCGGAAAGCCCGGGCCATTCACTCCATAAATTCGTACAATACCGGTGGCTCCAAAGTGCCACGGGCTTTTCGTTTATTCCAGGAAGCCCCGTTGCGAAACGCGGTTCGTCGCCCGTCCTTCCTCGGCCTGTTTTCCACTAGCACTCCGCCGCTCGTAGGCAAGGGAAGAGTACTTGGACTCATAGTCAATGCCCGACGAGACCTTTCGGTTACCCCCAACCAGGAACGGCGGCGTGGCGCACTTGAGCTCAGCGTATGGCCTGGCGTAGAAGTTGTCCTCGGCCTGGATGGAACTGTCCCTCTGCCTCTTCCACGGCCCCTGTTGCCCAAGAGCCTGGTCCGCGATGTCTTTGCTGTTGCTGACTCGCCTCTCGTTGCTGCTCATCTCTGACAGGGAACTCTGTTCCGGGCGAATTACGCCATTCCGCGGATGGAAGGGCATCTTGCTTCGCACCGGGCTCTGGCGCGGGCTCGACGGTGGCGGGTGTGAACGGAGAGGATTGGGGTGCATGTCGCCAAACGCTTTGGGCCCCGAACCCCCCTCTGCCGCGGCGTTCTCGTCCTCGAATTCCGACTCTGACGAATCTTCAAGGTTGTAGCGTTGGGGCAAGGCAGAGTAAGGCTGGCTCGTAGGGGCTCTGCCGGCGGTCGTGGCACTCCTGTTTCGATGGTTGGTTCTGGAGATGAGCGAGTCCGTCGGCATCCACGTCTCCGTGAACCTGCCCGCGCGAGCGTCGCTGACGTCGTTGGAGGCAAGTCTGCGCTGGGGCGAGCCGAGATCCCTCACAGGTAGCTCCGTGTACGAGCCACGGTGAGATGAACGAGGAACAGACATTCTCTTGTCCTGGAGGGAGCAGGCGGAGTCTCGCGGAGAGTTTCCGGGGACAATCTGGTACTGCCTGTTGGGGAGCTCCGCCCGCGAGTCTCTGCTCCATGCCGAGTGGCTCGAGCCAGCCCTCGTGTGCATGAACGGGATGCTTGGTGGGCGCGAAACACGCTCATACGGAAGCCCCGAGTCATGGCGCGCGTGGGGGGGCGTCGACAGCCTCTTCTGGTCCTCGACGCTGCTGGCTGTCGTGACGGAAGATTTGTTTCTCTTGTGGAATGGGCGCGCGGTCAAATGGTCCTCAAGAGGATTCATGTCGGGCGGCATCAGACTGATCTTGCGGAACGCGACGCCGAGCCAGAGCGATATGGACAAGGAGATCAGGTGCGCGGCACCGGCGCCCACCATGGTGTAGTACACGGCCGGGACAAAGTAGCGCATGAGCTGCTGGTTACTCAGCAGCGTGGCCCAAGAAGCCGCGCTCTTGTGCGCAGAGATGGCCCCGAAGCCGTAGATGGACATGACGCACAGGTCCGCAATGGCGGCGAAGATCTGGTATGCGGCCGAGGACGCGGGCGTGCGACCCGAGGCGCCGCGGGAGAGGTGGTAGATGGCGTAGAAGCAGTGAAGCATGGCGATGCCGGCCTAAATATATACGTGGTCAGTGGCGATGGGCATCGGCAGCTCCAAGGCATGTACGGCAACATACAACAATCCTCAGGGTCCACGCCGTAGCTGTGTCCACATCAGTGATGAGAATCATCAAGACGAGGACGCCGACGGCGCCGTTGAGCTGCATCACGCGCAGGGCGAGCTGCAGGCGACGCAGCCACTTGATCCATTTCTTGGTGCGCGGGCCCAAGGACAAGCAATGGTTTGCCTGGTACGAGGGAATCAGGTGCGCACTGGGCGGGAGGTCAGCTGTCGGCTGCTTGCCTGCCTGCCCTTGATGGAGTCTTACTCGGGGTGCCGGTTGAAGGAGACCAAGGGCCCGCTGGGCTGGGGCTTCCTGGGCTTGGGTTCCCAGCTCGCCCTTGTCACGGCCTTGGGGTCGAAGGTGGTGCCAGGGAATCGCGAGTCGCTGCGCGGCTCGGCGCTGTACATGAAGGGCGGCTGTGAGCTGCCCATGGCGCCGGGCTGTCTGTCCGTGCTCGTAGAATGTCTCGATGGATGGGATGGGATGGAATGGATGAGAGCAATGGCATGCGCGGGGCCGTCTGCCGGAATGCTGGGGCAGGCTGGGGGCAGGATGGACCGATGGGGTTCAGGTGCGGGAGAACAATAGATAGCCTGTCCGGTCCGGTTGTCGGGGCAACCATCGGAGCTCGACCCGCCGACAAGGCCCGACCTCCGAGTCACTGGCGGCGGCGACTTCGTCCAGCCAGCAGCCGTGGCCCGTGAGAGTCTCATCAGTGGCCTTTGCGACCAAGCATGCATCCAAGACCGCCCTGGGGCGCGGGCAAGGCCTGGGGGTCCCTCGGCCGCGGTGCATGTGGGCGCGCACAGTCACGGCGAGGCTGCTTTTCCACATCGTCGCCACCCTCGCCATCACCACCCTCGCCATCACCACCACCACCAACGCCGCCTCTAGGCTCCTCGCGGTCCCCCGATGCCCCGCTGCGCATGGCCGTCATCGGCTCGGGCCCGGCGGGCTTCTATTCCGCGTCCAGGGTCATGTCCAGGCTCCCAAACGCGCAGGTTGACATGTATGAGGCTCTGCCGGTGCCGTTTGGCCTCGTCCGCCACGGCGTTGCCCCAGACCACCCCGAGGTAAAGGTGAGTGGGCTAGACAAGACGGGACAAGACGGACGGACGCAGGCACAGTCAGTCGCCGGCATAGGCAACCCACTGACAAGCACGCGATGCAGAACTGCCAGGACAGGTTTGACGAGATCGCATCGTCGGCAAACTTTCGCTTCGTCGGAAATGTGTCTGTGGGTCGTCCCGGGCACGCAGCCGAGCACTGCATCGTGCAGCTTGGATCCCTCATGCGCCACTACGACTCCATCCTGATGGCCTATGGCGCGTCTGAGGACAAGAAGCTCGGGATCCCAGGCGAGTCGACCTTGAGCGGCATCTACTCGGCCCGCCAGTTCGTGGGCTGGTACAACGGGCTCCCGGACTGCGCGGGCCTCGAGCCAGAGCTGGCACGCGGCGATGAAGCCGTCATCATCGGGCAGGGCAACGTCGCGCTGGATGTGGCGAGGATCCTGCTGGAGGATATTGACGTCCTGAGGAAGACGGACATTGCGGAGCACGCCCTCGCCCAGTTGGCCAAGAGCCGAGTCAGGAGAGTCCACGTCGTCGGGAGGAGAGGGCCGATGCAGGTTAGTGCGCGGCAATGGGCCCCGTCAAGCAAGGCAGACTGTGTGTGGCTAATGTCCTTTGTCATGGGCCATTCATTAGGCTGCCTTCACCATCAAGGAGGTTCGCGAGCTCATGAAGCTTGCCGACGTGGCGTTTGATCCTGTCGACCGTTCCCTCATCCCGCAGGACCTCAAGGCCCTTCCTCGGGCGTCGAGGCGGCTCATGGAAGTTGTGCTTAAGGGTAGTTCTGCGTCATCCCAACAGCGAGTGTCCAAGTCTTGGTCCCTCGACAGCTGCCTGTCCCCGAAGCACTTCCTTGGCCACCGAGACAATCCCACTGCAGTGGCGAGCACCGAGTTTGACGTCACGAGCCTCGAGGCACCCTTCGACCCGCAGTCGCGGGTAACCACCACAGGCAAGACGCTGATCTTGCCGTCGCACGTGGTCTTCCGCTCCGTAGGCTACAAATCCGTTGCCCTCCCAGGCTTCGCCGAAGCCGGCATCCAGTTCGACGAGAGACGGGGCGTCGTGAGCAATGATGGGCTCGGTCGGGCGATGCGTCTTGTTTCCGATGGCGCCGCCGCCGATGCAGCCGCCCAGCAAGTAGCGGGCATGTATTGTGCCGGCTGGGTCAAGCGAGGCCCGACGGGAGTCATTGCGTCCACCATGCAGGACGCATTTGCCACGGGCGACGCCATAGTGCAGGACTGGCTGTCTGGCGCTCACTTCCTGAGATGCGACCCAAGCCACCGAGCCGGCGGCTGGGAAGCCGTCGCGCGAGAGGCGGGGCCCAGTGCAGCGCTGTCCGTGTCGTGGGACCAGTGGCGCAAGATAGACACGGCTGAAAAGAGTCGTGGGACGAGGGTCGGCAAGGAGAGGGAGAAGTTTACAAGTACGGTGGATATGCTGTCTGCAGTCGGATGAAGGCTCGATCTAGATGTCTTCCTGTATCACTACTAGTACTCCTCCTTTTCCTCCTCCTCATCCAACTACCGCTACGAGCTCTTGATCTTCTCGGTCAGCTCTGGCACCTTTTCAAACAAGTCGCCAACCAGGCCGACATCCGCCACCTGGAAGATGGGCGCGTCGGCATCCTTGTTGATGGCCGCAATGACCTTGCTGTCCTTCATGCCAGCCAGGTGCTGGATTGCGCCCGAGATGCCGACGGCCATGTAGAGCTGAGGAGCAACAACCTTGCCCGTCTGCCCAACCTGCAGGCTGTTGTCGGCATATCCGCTGTCGACGGCAGCCCGCGACGCACCAACAGCCGCGCCGAGAGCATCGGCAAGCGGCAGCATGATCCTGTCAAAGTCCTCCTTGGACTTGAGGCCACGGCCGCCCGAGACAACCTTGGTTGCCGTGGCCAGGTCTGGACGATCCGACTTGGCGAGATCCTCGGAAACCCATTCCGTCGTCGGCTCGGGCTTGGGGTCGATGCCCTGGATCACGGCAGCTGAGCCCGACTCGGGAGTCGCGGGCGCGAAAGCGGTGCCTCGGATGGTGATGATCTTGACGGGATCTGACGACTCGACCGTAGCTATGGCGTTGCCGGCGTAGATGGGTCGCACAAACGTCTTTTCGTCTTGGATGGACGTGATGTCGGAGATTTGTTGCGAGTCTAGCAGCGCCGCAACTCGGGGCAGAACGTTCTTGCCAAAGGCCGTGTGGCCCGAGATGACATGCGTGTAGTTGCCCTTTTTGATGTTCTCGACCAGCAGCGGAGCGTAGTTTTCGGGGAGACCCTGGGCCTGAGGTCAGCATCTTGAGCCGACGGGGCGGGCGGGTCAATCGGCGGGTTGTAGGCCCTTGGTGGCGCGTCGTCCACGGGCAATGGACTGACCTTCTCATATGCCTCGTTCTCGACAGCAATGACCTGCTCGACGCCGTCGACTTTGGCCGCCTGCTCGGCCGCGGCCGATACCTTGCTCCCGGCAACGAAGCCGTGGACAGTGCCCCCCAGCTTCTTGGCCGCCGTGAAGGCGCTCAGAGACGCGAGGTTCAGCTGCCCGTCTCGCTGCTCTAGGATGGCCAGCGTCGACAGCAGTCGACTGCGGGAACAACGGCTGAGGGCGGACGCGCCGCGGCTCAGCAGAGGGCCAGCCGCGCTGCCCAGGACTCGTCCTGCGGTAGGAAACATGGTGAGGCTGTCCAAACAAACGACGCTGGTGGGCTCGAGCAGCGGCGGCTTGTTTGCCTCGTCGAGGAGGTAGCGGGTGCAAGTTGAGCAGCGCCCGGGTGGACGCGGCCCGAGGTGCGGCGGCTCTCTAACCCGGCCGTCTTCGGACGAGCCACGGCGGGCAGTACGTACTATCACGTGACTTGATATCCGGGCCTTTCCGCCATGGTGCTGCAGCACGTGAGTGACAAGTCACGTGCACACATGCGCTAGCCAGTCTCGAACCCATCCCTGTGCTCACTCAGCAGATGCCACCCCCGTGGTCGTCGCGCCAAATTTCTACGAGTACAAACGCGGCTTGCCATCGCAGCACAGGTTCGAGCATCGCGACGCATCGCATCGCCTGTTCAAACGCACGTTGGTTGACTCAAGTGCTCCTACATCGCCGCCCGCGCAATCGCCTTGGGCCACCGCAAGGGACGCGTCACGCGTCGCTTTGATTCTTTCGCTCTGCGCCCCCGATATTAGCGACAGCCAGCCAGCCAAGGGATCCATCTCCATCGTCATGGAGGACCTCGCGACCTACGGCTCCCCCGACAATGGCGCGTCGCCGAATGGCAATCCCATTTTGGCACAGCCGCCACTGCAGCCTGACGCCGGCGCTGCTAGCGGCGGTCAAGGTAACTCCCCCCACGCATCCGTCGGCCTGCTCGCAGCCAGCTAACTCGCCTGCGCCTCCAGACGTCCACATGTCGGAGGGCCATGCCAACGCGAATGGGGCAAAAGTTAAGCAGGACAGCATCACCCCAGGCCCAGGTGCGGCACCGGACGGTCCCCTCGATGCGCCAGCGGGCCCCCAGGCTGAGACCACGGTGCGTGTCGACGAGGAGATGGGGGATGCGCTCGACGACTCCAAGGAGCCCGCCGCGCCTGCTCCCGACGGTGCCGCCGCCACCGATGGCCAGGAAACCAAGTCAAAGGAGACGGTCGAGTCGGCAGCGCGCGAGCACCTCATCTCGCAGGCACACGCGATTGTCCTGCCGAGCTACAGCACGTGGTTCGACATGAACGCCGTCCACAACATCGAGCGAAAGGCCATGGCGGAATTCTTCAACAACCGCAACAGGAGCAAAACTCCAGCTGTCTACAAGGACTATCGCGATTTCATGATCAACACGTATCGGCTCAACCCCGGCGAATACCTGACCGTCACGGCGTGCCGACGCAACCTGGCCGGCGACGTTTGCGCCATCATGAGGGTGCACGCATTTCTCGAGCAATGGGGCTTGATCAACTATCAGGTAGGACACCTCACCATCCCCCCTCTACCTTTCCCTCCACCGTCGTCTCGCGTTTGGCGGGCTATACCTGCGCCGGGCTAACCGAGAACCATCAGGTTGACGCGGAGCAAAGGCCGTCCCATGTCGGGCCTCCTTTCACCGGACACTTCAAGATCATTTGCGACACCCCTCGCGGGCTTCAAGCATGGCAGCCGTCGGCCGACCCTGTGATATTGGAGGGCAAGAAGAATCACGATACGGATAAGAAGGCCGGTGCCACGGCTGCGGGCAAGGCCGACTTGAACCTTGAGATTGGACGAAACATCTACGAAGCAAATGCAAAGGGGACCCTGATCAGCAAGGCGGAGAGCAAGGCAAACGGCGACGCGCCTACGGCAGACGGTGTGTCCAGCGCGGAAGAAGCGGCCAAGGTGCCAGTGGCCAAGGTCAACTGCCACCAGTGCGGCAATGATTGCACACGCGTCTACTTTCACAGCAGCCAGACCGATTCGGGTTCCAAAGCCAAGTATGATGTCTGCCCGCTGTGCTTCACGGAAGGGCGGCTGCCCGCGAACCACCAGGCAAGCATGTACACAAAGATTGAGAATCCGGCGTACGCAACCGGCGTGGATAGGGAGGCGCCGTGGACCGACGCCGAGATTCTGCGCCTCCTGGAAGGGCTCGAGCGGTTCGACGAAGACTGGGGAGAAATCGCCGACCACGTGGGCACCCGAACCCGCGAGGAGTGCGTGCTGCAGTTTCTGCAGCTCGACATCGAAGAGAAGTACCTGGGCTCGGAAGCCCCCGTCAACGCGCCGACGGGGCTGTCGATGCTCGGGGCCCAGCACGGGCAGCTGCCATTCAGCTCCGTGGACAACCCGGTCATGTCCGTTGTCGGGTTCCTCGCCAGTCTGGCGAACCCCGCCAGCACGGCAGCCGCGGCGCACAAATCGGCGGACGAGCTGAAGCGCGGCCTCCGAAGACAGCTCAACGGCGACAAGAGCAAGGATGCCGAGGCCAACGGGCAGGCCAAGGGCAACGGGGACGGGGAAGCGGAGCCGATCAAGGGTGACTCGATGGATGTCGACCTCCGCCAGGACGTGACGTCGACGACGACGACGTTGACTACTACGACGACGACGACGAGCAACAAGGCAACACTGGCATCGGTCCCGCTCGCGTCGATTGGAGCTCGGGCCGCGGGGTTCGCGTCGCATGAAGAACGCGAGATGACGCGCCTCGTGTCGGCGGCCGCCAACGTGACGCTGCAGAAACTGGAGCTGAAGCTCAAGTACTTCAACGAGATGGAGGCGGTACTGCGAGCGGAGCGGCGGGAGCTGGAGCGCGGGCGGCAACAACTGTTCCTGGAGCGGCTGGCGTTTAGGCGGCGGGTGCGCAAGGCCGAGGAGGGCCTCAAGGCGGCGGCTACGGTTGGTGGGGAGCAGGGGGCGCGGATGGCGCACGAGGCGGCCACGGGCGAGGCGGAGAAGCTGAGCCTGCAGCCGGCGGCTGGGGAGGTCTCGGTGCAGCCGCCGAGCAGCGACGGGCAGACCAAGAGCCACGAGGTGTGAGGCTCGAGGTGAGAGGCGCGAGGCGCGGGGGAGAGATTCGGAACAGCAACGGAGTGCGCGGCGTCTGGGACCTGGGAGACGGGACGGATCGAGTGATGGGGCCAACCAACGGGGCTAATGGACAATGTCAGCGTCGGCAGCGGCGCGTCGTGGTGGTGGTGGCGGTGGTGGTGTTGTTGGACGGGACCGGGCGAGACGGGATGGATCTTTGGACGGGAGGCTCAAGGTGGCGCGCGGAGCCGTGCGACTCGTCGGCGCGTTGGATTGGGCCTTGACTCGAGGGGAATGTTGTACCACTACTGGCTTAGTTTACTGGAGTTTAGGGAGAGTGAATTGGCGCATTGTATGTGTCTTGACGTGCGTACGAGCGTGTCTCTCATGCACGAAGCATCCAAGATACGAGTACGTGTCTGGCTCTGGGGTCCGACCGGGGCCCCGGACAGCAGCCGGCCCCGGCCATGCGTGCGAGCCAGGCCTACATACGGAGTACGCGGAGTACTGCGTACGTACTCCGTACGGATGGATACTGAATGTACTCTCCACAAGCCCGTGCATGGCATCGCTGGGTCGTCGGTACCACGGTACGTACGGGGTACACGAATAGCCGTCGCCTCGGTCGGGCACTTGGCCCCCTTCCTCGCCGGTCTTGGTGCTGGCGCTGGGCGCTGCTAGTTCTGGCCGTCTGCTGCAGCTAACCTCGGCTGTTTGCCGTCGAGACCCGCCGCGCCGGAGCTCGACGAGGTACCTCCAGGGTACCGGTGGGGTGAGGCCCAGCCCGGGGCAGCGTCACAGCCGAGCATGTGCACTAAAAGGCAGCGTAGCCCGGGGACCACCTCAACCTCACATGCCAACGCTGCAACATTTTGTACGCACGACCAAGATAATAGGTAAGGCCCCGAGGGTACCGACGGCCGCCCAGGGTATGCCTGCTGACCAGGTACGGACTAGGCGCAGTGGCCTGAGACGAAGACGCCAGGGGCCAATCGAGCACCGTTGCCACTGTCCATCCGCCGAGCGCGCCGCGGCCGCTGCTGAACATCCATCCACATCCACGGACTGTCCGTACATGTTGAGCAGTGCTCCTGCAAGAAACACGCGCGCGCGCATATATATATATATATAAAGCCTTGCCCCGTCCGCGAGCGCTCCATCGCGTTAAAGTCAAGCCCTCTGGCCGGCCATGTTGACGTCCGCCGCCCGCTCCCACGCCCTGAGGAACAGCTTCCGACGCATCAAGACGCCAACGGTTTGTCCCATCTCCGTCCTTCTTGCCTTGCCTGTGCTTTGGACAGCGGCTGACTGGACTTGGATGACAGGTAATAACCATCATGGCCTCGGCCAAGCGGAGCAACAGCTCCCTGCCTCCAGGTACGGGCGAACCCTCCTTCCTTCCCTCCCTCCCTCCCTCCCTCTGTGCGCCCCTCGGCCTCGACACGTTTCTTCGCTCCTCCTCGCTCCTCCTCGCTCCTCCTCCTCTCCGCCATGCCAGAGCCAGAGCTGACGGCCGCCCAGGCTACGCCGAGGACAAGTCCAAGGGCCCCATGCTGCGGTTCCAGGACTCGCTGCCTCGCCTGCCCGTCCCTGCGCTCGACGAGACGGCCAAGCGATACCTCAAGTCCCTCCACCCGCTGCTGTCGTCGGCCGAGTACGAGGCCAGCAAGGCCGCCGTCGCCGACTTCGTCAAGCCCGGCGGCGCCGGCTCCCGGCTGCAGGACAAGCTCCTGGCCAAGCGCCAGGATCCCGCCACCAGGAACTGGATCTACGAGTGGTGGAACGACGCCGCCTACCTCGCCTATCGCGACCCCGTCGTGCCCTACGTCAGCTACTTCTACTCGCACCGCGATGACCGCGCCCGCCGCGACCCCGCCAAGCGCGCCGCCGCCATCTCCGCCGCCGTCCTCGAGTTCAAGAAGCTCGTCGACGCCGGCTCCCTCGAGCCCGAGTACATGAAGCGCCTGCCCATCTGCATGGACAGCTACCGCTGGATGTTCAACGCCTCGCGCGTCGCCGCCCGCCCCGCCGACCACCCCGTCAAGTTCGCCCCCGACCGCCACCAGCACATCATCGCCGTCCGCAAGAACCAGTTCTTCAAGATTCCCACCCACGTCGCCGGCCGCCAGCTCAATGCCGCCGAGCTCGAGCGCCAGTTCGGCCTCGTCTACCGCGTGGCCCAGCGCGTCCCCGCCGTCGGCGCCCTCACCTCAGAGAACCGGGACGTCTGGGCTGACGCCCGCGCCATCCTCCTCGACGCCAGCCCCCGCAACAAGGCCGCCCTCGAGGCTATCGAGTCGGCCGCCTTTGTCGTCTGCCTCGACGACGCCGCCCCCGTCACCCTCGAGGAGCGCGCCCACCAGTACTGGCACGGCGATGGCGCCAACCGCTGGTACGACAAGCCCCTGCAGTTCATCGTCTGCGACAACGGTACCTCGGGCTTTATGGGCGAGCACTCTATGATGGACGGCACCCCGACCCACCGCCTCAACGACTACATCAACGACCTCATCTTTGGCAACAAGATCGACCTGGCCGACCCCACTATCCGCTCTGGCCTGCCTGACCCCGAGCTGGTCCAGTTCCACATCACCCCCCAGGTCCAAGCCGAGATCGACCGCGCCACCGTCGACTTCCACGACGTCATCTCCCAGCACCAGCTCGCCGTCCAGGCCTACCAGGGCTACGGCAAGGGCCTCATCAAGAAGTTCAAGTGCTCCCCCGACGCCTACGTCCAGATGATCATCCAGTTCGCCTACTTCAAGATGTACGGCAAGAATCGCCCCACCTACGAGTCGGCCACCACCCGACGCTTCCAGCTTGGCCGCACCGAGACGTGTCGAAGCGTCTCGGACGAGTCGGTCACCTGGTGCGCCTCCATGGTTGACCCCGCGCGCGACAACGCGGCCAGGGTCGACCTGTTCCACAAGGCCGTCAACGCCCACATCGAGTACATATCCGCCGCCTCGGACGGCAAGGGCGTCGACAGGCATCTCTTTGGCCTGAAGAAGCTCCTCGAGCCCGGCGAGGATATCCCCGACATTTACAAAGACCCGGCCTACGCCTACTCGAGCTCCTGGTATTTGTCTACTTCGCAGCTCAGCTCCGAGTTCTTCAACGGCTACGGCTGGAGCCAGGTCATTGACGGCGGCTTCGGCATCGCCTACATGATTAACGAAAACAGGTAAGCCCCTACACCACCCCCTGTTGTACCCCCCCCCCCCCCCCCCCCGGGGCATTCGGCAGGCGAACAGCCTACTCACAAGGTATGCAGCATCAACTTCAATATCGTTTCCAAGGGCCTAGGAAGCGATCGCATGAGCTACTACCTCAACGAGGCAGCCGGCGAGATGCGCGACCTCCTGACGCCTACCCTGGCACCGCCCAAGGCTAAGCTGTAGTCGATGGGCTGCCGATCAAGTCTGCGGGCTCTCGACTCTAGTCGTGCAGTGCAGCTCGATTAGCAGACGAGAACATGCACGTAAGTCTGAAAAGAAACAGAGGCGGGGGTGTTTGCTTTTAGCTATGCATTCGTGCGCCGTGTTCCACACGAGGTGAATGCATGAGTGGCCGTGTGTTGAAGCTTGGTGTACACCCACATCCATCATCCTTGTGTATATTCTAGTCATTGCTGGATATCATTGATTGCCTATTACTAGAGTGGCATTCGAGTAGAGCGGAGGCCCGAAGGTGAAGAGGGCCGGGTGCAGTTCAGGGGTGAATGGTCCATGGTGGCCCGAACAGGAGCCGCCACCTCTGTATTACTATTCTGGCACGCTCCTTGTTCCCAACATGTGCACAATGTTGACCGGTTTGCCGGCGTTCTAAGCTTCCATCACTCATCTTACATGCTCTGCTATTCGTCAATGCACGGGATAAAAGGCACACGCCTCGAGCTAGCCAGCGTGTGCCACAATCTCGTTCACCAAGTCGCCCTTGGCCTCATCATAGTATGAGCAGATCTGGGAAGGCAGCGGCACTTCCTTGTAGTCGTCATCGGGGCCCGAGATGACGTTGAGGTTGATACCGTCCGACTTGCTCGTGAACAACTTCGTGCCGGTGCTCTCCTTGCTGAAGTATATTTGCGCGCCGTCAACCTGGTCCAGCATGACCGTTGGTATGGTGCCCAGGACTTGCAGTGCAAAATTTTGGGCCTTGACGACATCCACGGTCGAGACCAGGGTGTCGACGACAAGCGAGAGCCGGGACGAGTTCTCAACGGTGACCTGGTTTGCCTTGCCCTTTATGAGGACGGTCGTGTTATTGCATCTGCTGATGAGCACTGACTGAGCCAACGAAGCCTCGATCTCGACTGGCTGGGGCTCCTTGTCGAAATTTTCCTGCCGCGTTGTTAGCCTGCCGTAGTGACATTGCCATTGCGGGAATGCCGTACGACTGTCCATTTGTTCCCATCGAGTTCCTTCTTAGCTGGCTTCTTCACGCGCATGCTCTGGGGCTTCGGCTTCTTGCCAGGAGCGGGGCTTTTGGCACGAGAGGTCGCCTCCTTGTCCCCGCCTGTAGATGCCGCACGGAGAGAAGGGTTCTTGTGCGTCATTTCCGACTTGTCCACCTTGCGCAGGCCCTGGGTGACGGCCGCGCCCTTGTTCAGCTCTGAGAAGACGGCATCGAATCCTCCAGAAGAGGCGGCGGCTGGCGCGGGCTGAGCCTTGATGTCAAGGATTGGCGGCGGCCCTGGCGGCGGCGGCGGCGGCGGCGGCGGCGGCGGCGGAGCACCAGAGCCGGCTGAGGCCGGGGCAGAAAGCGACTTTGCAACATCCTGGGCGGGTTCGCCCTGGGCATTCCAGGTAATGCCGGAGGGGAAGTACAGGCGGATATACTCGGCGAGGTCGTGGAAGATTTCGTAGAAGGACTGGATCCATTCAACTTGCTTGGGGTCCCTATGGTGGCGGGTCAGCCAACTGCTCTCAGGTGGCAAGGGGGATGGTTTGTCGTGCTTGTCCTTTTGCTCCTTTAGCACTCGATTTCCGAAGAACTGGGCAGAGCCGAGGCATTCGTCGACATGCTTATAGGGGCGGCTATCGACGGTGACCCACGCCAGCATCATGATGCCATCGGCGACAGCGCTCAGCTGGGTGTACATGGGGTCGGGCCGGTTTGAGTCCTTGATTTCGCCAACGGCCATGAGGGCCTCGTTGATTGGCTTGAGGAGGTTCTGGTAGACGGGGAGATCTGGCTTGGCAGCCCTCGTGGTGATCAGGAGGAATTTCCGTTGCTCCTGGAAACCTCTGAGCACCTCGCCGGCCTATATGATTGATACAGCAGTTAGCTGTGATGTAGAGAGGCACCGCACGTGCCGGCATAGCATAGCTCAAGGAAACGGTGTGTCGGGGGGGCGGACCTGTTGGGCAACGAGACCTCCCAGCTGGCTGCTGAGCCTGCCGTATTTGTCTAGCGAGGAGCCGAGGAAGAGGTCGAATTCTTCAATTGACTCGGGGAGCGGCTCCGCGGCGGGCTGCCTGGGGGCCGACGGGGGCGTGGAGACGGCCGAGGCATCTGGAGGCGAGGTGAGGGGCTGGCTCATCAGAGCAGGCACGTCCTTTGGGAGCTCGGTCGAGGTGGCGATGTCCTCGAGGCGAGACGTCGCAGCCTCGAGCCTGGACATGAGGTTAGCACAGCTGGTGTCGCAGTGGAGCGAGAGCACGATGGCCGCATGGCAGCGCGTGCAGGAGCGGGAGCGGGAGCGGGTATATGGGGGCGGGTGGGAGACGGTACCGCTTGATCAGCGTCGTCAAGTTGTGCATGGTGTTTGGCGCCGCCATGGTGGATAGAGGACACTTCGCTTTCCAACGAGGTTAGAATGAGTCTTAACGCCGGTTGAGGAGCAGGACAGGGCCTGTCTGGTAGTCGTCGTCGTCGTCGTCGTCTCGTCGTCGTCGTCGTCTGGGGTAAGATGGCAGCCGAGACCAACAACCAAGTCGATATGGCGCGAAGCGCGGAGTTCTTGAGGTGTTATAGCTCGTGGACGGTCTGGTAAGCGGGTAAGTCAAGGGCCCAGGAGTATGGATGTACTTCGTATCATGGATGGGGCAAGGCAAGGTGGAAAGGTAGACCGGCAGCGAGGCACCGGCAGATGAAATTGATGAGGCTCGTCTGATGCCTAGGTACGTACTTCGAGCTCCGTCCCTAGCGGGCTGCAAGAGGCGTCTGGCAGCGTGCAATGATGCCGTAGGCGTCGTCAACGGCGCAGCTGAGGAGTTCGTCAGGCATCCGACGATGATGGAAGCGCTGCTCCGTCAGGGGCGGGATGAGGGTGTGGACACGAATGGGGTACGGACTCCGGACTAATCCGTAGGCTACGTCCGTATTGCTGGGTGCTTCGCACTGCTGGGAGCTCGAGCTTGGTGGGATGATCTGGTTCTCCCCGGGCACCTCGGTAAGCTGCGGCCTTGACGTGAGGCGATAGTCGTTGCACTGCAGACCCTACCAGCCTGTAGCTAGTCCGTAACTTACTCTGTACTTGTTTGTGAGCTGTGCCTTGCAGATGGAGGTTGAGGTGCCTGAGGCACTTGCGAAGTCCGCCACCTCGTTTCGTACGCCGACCTACCCTATAGCCGGCGCTCTCAGTTCAACGCCTCCCTCCCTTGAGCTCGCACCCCTCCCACTGCATGATGTCCAGGCAAGGCACAAGAGGCGCGGGAGATTCACCTTCAGCTGCACACGGTGCCCCGGCTCTGGACAGGCCACCGCGTCGGCATTGGAGCGTCGTATCACCGGAGACATGCTCTTCGTCGCCGCCATGGAGGGGCCCGGCTCCGGCCGTGAATCACACGAGGATGAGGCCCGCGACCCGGCGCCGCGCGAGGTAGAGGCAGAAGCCCGAGCCGACGCTGACGCCGACGCCGCTGCCATTGACTTTGTCACGCTGGGCATGTTCATCATCGGTGAGCACATCCAACCCATTGACCCGATGCCCGCCGCCAGCGCTGACCGCGACCCGGCGTCGGCTCGTCCACCCACACACAGACGACATAGAGTTCAGCCCCCCGGCGCCTCCCGTCCGCAACGTCCTCGGCGGAGCCGGCTCCTACTCGGCCCTCGGGGCCCGGCTCTTCTCCCCGCCGCCGCTGTCGTCGACGGTCGGATGGGTCGTCGACCAAGGGTCCGACTTCCCCCCGGCCCTGGCCTCCCTCGTCGACAGCTGGTCCACCGCCGCCGTCGTCCGCCGGGATCCCCACCGCCTCACCACGCGCGGCTGGAACGCCTACCATGGCGCCGCTGAGCAGCGGGCCTTCAAGTACCTGACACCTAAGAAGCGCATCACCGCCGACGACCTCACGCCACCCCTGCTCCTGTCGCGCTCCTTCCACCTCATCTGCTCCCCCACCCGCTGCCAGGAGCTGGTCACCGACATCATCTCGCGCCGCAAGGCCCTCGCCTCGTGCTGCAACTACTCCAGGCCCATCTTCGTCTGGGAGCCCGTCCCCGACCTCTGCACCCCCGACGAGCTCCTCAACTGCACAAACACCCTGCCCCTCGTCGACGTGTGCAGCCCCAACCATGCTGAGCTGGCCGGCTTCATGGGCGATGACGGGATTGACCCCGAGACCGGCAGCCTCTCGACACTCGCCGTCGAGCGCGCCTGCGAACAGCTGCTGGCCAGCATGCCCCTCCAGTCCTACTCCCTCGTCGTCCGTGCCGGCGACAGGGGTTGCTACATCGCAAAGAACGGCGGCAGGAAGAGTAAGCGCACCTCGCGGCCCCGCAAGGCTTACGCCAGAGGCGGCCTGCAGCCCGACACCGACATGGAGGCCCTCCTTGCCGGCCTCCTCCAGGACCAGGATGGCCTCATCGCCCGCGACGAGATCGAGGTCGACCCAGGCACCGAGCGCTGGATCCCGGCCTACCACCAGGACCACCCAGACAAGGTCGTTGACCCTACAGGCGGCGGCAACGCCTTTCTCGGGGGGCTGGCCGTGGCCCTGGCTCGCGGCCAGCCCCTCGAGGACGCTGCTGCTTGGGCCTCTGTTGCCGCCAGCTTCGCCATAGAGCAGGTCGGTATGCCCGTCATGGCCACAGACCGAGATGGCAACGAGACGTGGAACGGCGACAGCGTGCGTCAACGGCTGCGGGACTTCCAGCTGCGACTATGATTCAGACTACATAGAGACAGACAGACTACCCGTCAAACTCAGACCTCCACCGTTCGAGGCCAGCCAAACATGCCTGCCGCCGTCCGTAACCCTCCATGCCATGCATACTCGTCAAAACCAAGCTCCATACTGTGATGGGCACCAACATACCAACATGCACACAATTCACGAACCCGCCATCCCTAACCCCGCCCTGACCTCGGTCGGTACCCTGATTCTGACAAACCCAGGACGCCATCCTGAAGCGGAGTGAAAAGTGAATAGTTGCAACACTTACGCCCTTATATCTTGTAGACCAGTTCACCGTCCGCGAACCTGTGTACTTTGTTAGCCAACTGGACAGAGTGGGAGAGGTGCCCCAGGCTGTCCTGAAAGACGGCGAGGACGACCTAGGTAGAGGGAGCGGGCATGGCAGACTTACATGATGTGATTCGCATTTTCCAGCTCTTTGAGTGCTTTGATAGCCTCGGTTCGGCCAAAGGCACCGCCGTCGCGACTTGTGACTTTGCCATTCACGGCTGTGATGACCGCCTCCAGTGCAGCGGAGTCATCCTCGAAGAGGTCAGTGTTGAGTAACTGTCCCAGGGCAGTCCTGAAGGCCGCAACTCGTTGGGGGTTGACGGGAGCATCGTCGATGGCGAGGTCAGCTGCACCATTGCTGAGCTCTTGCTCAACCCGACTGTCATCCTGTGTCTGCGAGGGCAGCTGAGACGCAGGCATTGACGAGGCAAAAGATGTCTGGGACTGTGACGTGCCGGGGTCAGATCGACCGCTCCGACCAGATCGACGCGGGGTGGTGCCAGCAAGCATCTCGCCATCTTGTGCCTCGCCGTCTTCGACGTGATTTGCCGTCGCCTGGCGCGTGCCGTTGCCCTCGTTGGCCCCAGCAGAGGCCGCTGGCACTCCCGTCTGCGAGCGGGTAGTCAGACGAGATGCTGGCTGCGACGGTCGGCCGCCTCGATACGTATGGTCAGCGTCATCCCCGCTTTCGTCGCCACCATCGTCGGACCCCTCTTCGCTGGAGGAAGCAAAATCGACCGTGTGCGTCCTTCTCCGCTTCTTGCGCGACTCGTCCTCGACAACCTCCTTGAAAAGCGCAAATCTCAAAATGGCCTCTGCGGCAGCCGCGTCCTGCTCCTCGACCCGGCTGGATAGGCGAGATTTGGCGTGGGCTGTAGCGAGACGGATAATCGTCTCCAGTGTACGAACGGTCAAGGGGCTGGTCCGTCTCTGGTTCCCTTCCATTTCGTCGTTGCGGAGGCCAACATAGATCTCAGCAATGCGATCCGAGGCTTCTTGCGTCAGAACAGGCTTGATTCGCGTCTTGGCATACTGTATATACTTCTTCATAAACGGTATGCTCAGAATCAAGGGCGTTTTGTTCGAGCCTCGGCCGGAAGTCAGGGGAACACCAGCGTGGAGCATGGCATCGTACTTCTCGTAGACCTCAGTCGGTCGCTGAGACCCGGTCTGGCTGTCGGCAGATACGCCCAGGGACTGCGATGTCTGCTCGCGGACCGGGGCACCCTCCTCAGTGCCAGCCTGGCGGTATCGGTGCATACGCAGAACGTGCTCCGACACTTGGCGGTCCCTAGTGTCCTCGATGTCATCGGTGACCACGAAAAGGAGATCGAATCGGGATAACAGCGAATCGGGGAGCGCAATGTTCTTGTGCGGATCCTTGTGGGGGTCGTATTGGCCGAAAATGGGGTTCGCAGCAGCAACGACAGAGCAGCGAGCATTCAGCGACGTATGGATGCCTGCCTTGGCAATTGTGACCGTCTGCTGCTCCATGACCTCGTGGATGGCCACCCTGTCTACATCTGACATTTTGTCGAACTCGTCGATGCATACGACGCCACGGTCAGCCATGACCATGGCACCGGCCTCGAGCCTCCTCTCCCCGGTTTCCTTATCCGAGGTGACAGCTGCCGTCAGACCAACCCCAGAGGACCCACGGCCGGTTGTGGCGATGGCCAGGGGAGCAGTGTTAAGAACAAAGCGTAGCAGTTGGGACTTGGCTGTTGAGGGGTCGCCCACCATGAGAATGTTGATGTCGCCCCTCAAATGGGTACCGTTTTCAAGGTTCTTCTCCATGCCCCCCAGAAGCATGAGGAGTATTGCCTTTTTGATATAATCATGGCCGTAGATACTGGGCGCGAGGGACTGTGACAGCAGCTCCAGGAGCTTCTTCCTCTTGGCCACCTTGTTGATGTTGCGGATATCGGTGTCGGTTATCGTTGCCGTTGCGACCCCGCCACCAGACTTGGACGACAGGAGCACAACGTTGTTGGCCAAGATGAGTGTCTTGAAGAGGGCGCTGTTGTGGTTGGTGTTGCGGTTGCCCAGGGTGCGGAAAATGCCAACTAGCTGGACCCTGTCGCCCGGCTTGACGCGGTCCACCAGGTCGTCGTCTAGAATGACGTCGACCCCGCGCGGAAGCTGGCCAGCGGGCGCCCGCTCGGGCATCTCCTGAATGGAGACGGTCTGATGGTCTCGGTAGGTGCAGAATCCGTATTCTGTGGTCAAAGGGTTCCCGTCGTCGTCTTCTCGAGGATACACACTGGATGTCGTGACGCCATTCGTCATGGTCTGGTCCTGATACTCTCGAAAGTGAAACTTGTCCTTGGCTTCGTTATAGTGAACGCTGCGGACGACCTTGGGCCGGATGAGAGAGCACCGAGTAACGATGCCCTCGATGGATACCATGTGGTTGAGGTGTTGCGACGAGATGGTGCGGGGGTTGCAGGCATTGAGGCCAAAGCTGCCGGCCCACGCACAGTAGTAGATGGTGTCCCGGGCCGTCTGGTCAGGCCGGGCCTGGGGCATTGCCTGGACGATCTCCTTGAGAGCATGGTTGAAGGCCAGAGAGTAGTCAAATGGCTGCTGCAGGATGCCTTGGGCGAGGTCGGTGCTATGGTCGCGCACGTGGTCGAGGTTGACAGTCAAGCGACGCTGGTTCTTCTGGAGCATCAAAATGATGTCTGACCTGTAGCTCCGGGCATGAGGGTCACCTGAGTTGCCAGGGGCATCAGCAATAGATCAACAGCAGCCGAGGCCTCACAGCCCGTTGGTGCTTACTGGGATCCAAGAACTCCTCGGCCTGCCGGATGCGGTCGCGGACGCCTTCGTCCTGCAGCATAAATGAGTCCATGACTAGGCGTACTGTCCTGCCTGCCTGCCTGCCGCTACAAGCGTTTTGATGGCGATGGGGCCCAGTGAGCTTCGGGATGGACGGGCAGCGGTGGGCGTCTGTATTCCGTGGGTATCGGTGGAATGGACGTTGAGGGAGAAACGAGGATGATGGGTGGTGCGCATCGTGGGGGGGGACGCGACGAGACGCGTCCCGACCGCGTTAAGTGCTTGCGTCGAGGCTTATGTAATCTGGTCGCGTTCCTACCTGCCTACCCTATACCTACCTACGATCCATCCCCCTGGCCGTTTCGTGCCTTGTCACTACACCCGTCTCCATCCAGACATCCTTCATCCATCCCTCCACTCGCTCGGCTCCCTCCAACTGTCCTCGCCCTTCGCCGTGGCCTCGGCATCCCGTCTGCCATGGCTGTTGGGCTATCCAACACGGCCTACCACGCCGTCGACGAAGAGGCGAGGGCCGAGGTCGACGTCCTCAACTCTCGCCTCGACAAGACCACGCAGTTGACCAAGAAGATCCAGGCTTGCCTGGGCCGCCTCGAAGCATCCGGTCAAAGCGTGCGAGAAGTTGCTGGCCCGCTCAGTGGCGAGACCAAGCGCCTACAGCTGCTGGGCAACAGTGAGTTTTACCCTTCGCGCCCCTGGTAACCCCCTCACGTTCTGAGCCGCGACAGATGTCGACGCTGTCCTCGCCGCCATTGGCCGCCTTCGCCAACCCGCCGACAACAAGGACAGCGAGGAGCAGATCATCCGCACCGGCCCGGACAAGGCCGGCTTGTCCAACTACCTGGCCTCCGTCAAGCGCCTCAGCAAATCCTTCGCCGAGATGCAGGCGTCCAACCTGCGCGCCAATCAGCACACCATGGCCGACCTCACTCGCCTCATTAAGTCCGGCAATACCCAGCTCGAGAACTACTTTGACAAGCTGCTCCGCGGTGAGACACCGCGCTCCATCGAACCTCTCCACTACATCACCAAGGAAAAGCCATTCCCCGTCTTGCCGCAGGACAAGATTGCACGGCTGGGCCTCGTCTATGCCTACTTGGCCGGCGGACGGCAGCACGGTGGCCATGATGTACCCGTCGCCAAAATATTCGCCGATGTACGAGGGCCATACCTGTCGTCGTCACTGGCCAATCTGGCCGCGGCAAGCGTCAACATGGCTAAAAAGAAGAACCCTGGCGCCATATACCGGGCAGGCACCAACGGGATAGGCACCTACGCCCAGGCAATGGAAGGACTCTTTCTGTCCGAATATGATAACATATGCAGCATATTCACCCGCGACGACTGGGGCAGCGTGTTTCAGTCGACATGCCAAGCCGCTCTGACGGAGCTCGCGCGGACAGCGCGAGAGCTCAACGCTCACATCAAGGCCCATCTCAGCACCGACTGCTACTTGGCCTACGAAGTTGCCGAGATCCTCACCAATCTGTCTGGGAAGCTGGACACTAGGACAGGGGAGCTCAAGACGTCGCTGTCGGCCGCTTTAAAGCCCGTCCGCGAGACCGCCAAGTCATCACTCTCGGAGCTGCTCGAGGAAACAAAGCGGAAAGTCAGTGGCCTACAGGCTCTGCCCTCGGATGGCGCCCCGACGCCGGTAGTCTCGGAAACAATGCAGCGGCTGCAAGCCATGGTTGAGTTCCTGCGCCCAATCTCTAGTATTATGATTTCCCTGGGCGACGGCGGGTGGAAGGCAAGCGCCGCGTCCAGCGGCCGTTCGACCGACGCCATCCCAAGCCTGGCATCATTCGACATCGGCGCAGACGGCAGGGATATTTTTACACATTATTGCCTGGATACCATCGACGTCCTGTTGTCCTCGCTGGAACAAAAAGCGCGAGTATTGCTCAGGAGCAAGTCGGTCATTGGCGTCTTTGTCGCCAACTGTATTATTATTGTCGAGCACATGATTCGAGACTCGGATCTCGGCCCGCTTCTCGAGTCGCGGCTGGACCTACTCGAGCAGTGGCGCAAGAAAGCTACTGCGTCATATACGGACATCTGCAAGGATCTCTCTGTGTATCTCTTCGACACTATTCACACCAACCGCACTCAGCGGCCGACCTCTGGCCCAGCCGACTCGGCCTCAGTTGTCAAGGGCTTAAGCAGCAAGGACAAGGACAAAATCAAGGAAAAGTTCTCTCAGTTCAACAGCGCGTTTGACGACATGGT
This sequence comes from Tolypocladium inflatum, assembly GCA_003945565.1. NCBI lineage: Eukaryota > Fungi > Ascomycota > Sordariomycetes > Hypocreales > Ophiocordycipitaceae > Tolypocladium > Tolypocladium inflatum. The sequence goes on along the minus strand of QEPE01000009.1, from coordinate 2,669,284 downwards.
TTCCAAGCACAGATCTTATAGCATGGAGCGGGAGGTGCGGTCCATGTTTGGAGAGGATATTCGTAGAAAACTGCAGCCTCTTTACGATCGCTTCTGGGATCGCTACCACGAAATCGACAAAGGCAAAGGCAAATATGTCAAATACGACAAGTCGGCGATTGCAGCCGTGTTTCTCAGCCTGGCCTCGTGAGACGCCTCTCTTTCGCCATTCGGATCAATTGGATGGGGGTACTTGGCGCCTGGGGTCTGGCATTGCTATATAGGAGACGCCGGGTAGTCGCGCTCACGCCTAGACAAGCCTCCTGGGCTGGGTGCGGTGCGTCCCTGAGAACTGTCTTGCAACTGCTTGCCAGTGATGAATTGCTGGGTGACGGAAACCCCGCAAGCTGCTGCTCTCCGAGTGTGTCACAGGGCCGTGTGAAGGGTCAGCCTGCTCACCGAGGAATGCCGCGGCGAGGTTCAGCAAAGACCCGGGGAGGGCGGGTGGGGCGGTGGCAACTGATGACAGTTCGTGCCCCTGGACAGCGTCTACAAGAAAGCGTCTACAAGAAAGAGCTCTTTAGAAGGAGAGGCGGTGCCTCGTGACCTCAGGGCATGACTGCCAGCCTTGAAGCACATTGCTGTGGACTGACGTCGATGTCCTAGGAGCATAGCGTTGACGGCTAGCAACCCTAGATACTTATTGCAAGCTAGTGTCAGCGTGGGGAGGGCTTGGGGCTTCAGGACACGGAGAATTTACACGGGCGTTGACTGTCGACGAGCAAGACACAGCCGCGAGACGTAGCCAAGAGATGATGAGACTTCAGGGTAGGCTGGACGGGACTGTCAATGAACCTAGATCCCGCTGCCGAATACACCGTCCGTCCTAGTCCTGCGCTCCCAGACAAGTACTCCGTCGCTCCTGCGCTTGAAAAATAATATCCGGTGCTGGGGGATGAACTCGTCGTCCGTCTGCTCGCTCTTCCATTGCTCCAGGGCCTTTACTCGGGCCCCCGTGAACCGATCCTCGTATCCCACCAAGTAGTCGCTGGCGTCCATGGCAGCATCCCAGCGGAGTCTGTTCATGACGTCGGCTGCTGTGCGAAACTTGCCAAGGCCAGCTGGCTTGGTCATCGTATGCGCCTTGCTCTGCCTCGTGGTGGATGATTTCCGCTTTCCGGCGTCTCTAGGCAAATTAAAGACCACAGGCCTCCCTTCCCCCTCCTCATCATCTTCGGTTTCCATGTCCAACTCTTCCTCCGAGTCTGTTTCGCCGCACTCGCCAGCGCCCCATTGGGCTGAGTCTGGTTGCATTTCGCTGAGGTCGTGGCTGCTTGCTACAGACGCCATCATCCAGCAGCAACTTTTATCGTAATATTTTTCGTCCCCTCGTATCCGAGCCTCGAAATTTCGCAGTGTGGCCTCGAGAGCTCGCTCAGTATGCTTGGCCTCGTCCTTTGACCTGCTGTTGTCCTGCCATTCGAGGCCCACCAGGTAGCAGCCGTGGTACTCGGAATCACCCTTGCCGACATGAACAGAAGAGGTCTGCACAAACCTCGCCGGCCAGATGCGGGTCGCGATCGCGGGGACTTTCCGGTCCATATCTGTGTATCGAATGTTAGCGGCAGCGCCAACCCTTCACATCCTCGGGGGCCATACCGACGAGCACCATGACACAGCGAGACTCCAGCCAGCCAAAGAATCTCCTGCCCTTGCTCGGCGATGAGCCCCAGCACCGGGCATCAATTTTCACATAGCTCTTGTATGTTCGGAGGAACTCGGTTGACGCTCGAGCCGCCAACCCTGAACATGCACTCACATCTCCTAGCCCAAGGAACTCATTCCACGTTATCCCTTCCCGTGAGAGAAGCGCCCTGGCACGTCTAATTTCGAGAGAAATCGTATGGACGGTTGGAGTCGAAGCATTCATTGCCGTGTTAAGAGACGGAGCGTGCCAGCCTAGCAAGCATAGGGGTTCTCTGAAGGTGCGATGGTATTTGATATCCTTGTGGAAAAGAGGATCGAAAACCAATCTCGATTTCCAGTCGAACTCGGCATAGTGATGGAAGAAGCTGGTGACGATGTCGGAGGTGGACACGAGACTATTATTATTGGCCAATAACTTGCAGACGGGCACAAGCATCACGGTGATATGAATGCCCCCCAGAAGCCCGAACTTTGCCGCATATAAACCCCTAGATATGGCCCATGATTTGATGAGGAGGTGTGCCAGGCGATACTTTGCCATGTCGGGCACCGACCTGCGAAGATAGTAGAGGTCCCGGGCAGGTTTCAGCTTGGCAAGCGTTTGCAGTGGCAGCGCAAATGCCGGATCTGACGGTGGGCGCTTCATTACCTCTGGATATCTGGGAGCGAACCTTGTGAGCATCGAGGGGTAGAATTGGGTTGCTAGGGCCTCCAGAGACTCACCTTTCTGCTATAGATGCAGCCGCACAGTATTGAAGATCGAGCTTGATGCCGCGGATATCGAGCTCCAGCATGGTGCCAGAGTTCGCCCGGACGCGGCGAAGGATCGTGATTCCGTCCGGCGCGGACTTCCTTAGTCTCTGCGCGGCCACGGCGAAGAACGTCCTGGAGCTAATAGTTCCGACGCAGAGGCAATTTATGTCGGACGAAGTCGTCCATACTCCTAGTCCGAACGAACCAACCGGAAGAAGCACCATCCCTGGCCCAGCATGGTTATATTGACCCATACCTTGCTGGTCTGCGCCCAGTACGACTTTCTCCAACAGGCTCACCGCCACCTTTCTCTCAGCCTCGTCTGCCCGGGTCGGAAGACATCCGTGAGACGACAATGTAGCCTTCAACTCATCAATGCCACCGAGGGATGGCGGGGCTTTATGCAGATGAACCACCGCGGACTCACCAGAGGCATTCAAGGCATCATCCTCACTTTTCTTCTCCTCTCGCTTTAGCAGGCAGCGGATGCCCCAGTGGTCGCTAGCCTGGGGAGGAACCTCCCCAAACATGTTGAAGCCGCAGGGGCGAAGGGCGAGATTTCGACTCACGAGGATCCTGTCGTATCTCTGTGGTCGATTGTTAAGCCCGCCACCGACTGCCCCGGCCGCCAGATGGTTGGTCAGCGGATCGAAGGTCGCGCCTTGTTCGCCTTCGTACAGGTCCTCCGGCGCTGCTTGGCAGCGGGTGACATTGGAGGACTCCCCTGACCCAATCCTACTGATCAGCCACGCATCCTGGAGGCCGGCGTCGCTAAGCATGGGTTCGATTTCACAGAAGTATCGAAAACATTGGGGGGAGAGGTCCTGCTTCCTCCGCGCCAGGTCGATTGTATACGAAGAGGTTGCCAGGTTGAAGTCGCCGGCTATGATCCAAGGATGACGCGGGAACGCGGTGGAGAGATGGCTGAGAAGCCTCTGCAGCTCGTCCTTCTTGGCAACGACGGCGCCATCCACGAGGCCCTGGGTAAGATGGCATGCCGCCAGAACCAGGGGTAGCTGCATTTGTCCAGGCGTGCCCAAGACTTGAGCCTGAATGGTAGGCAACGTGAGGACGGCGGCGCCCTTGTGCTTTCTCTGGAATGGCAGATGCTGCCACCGAAAGGGCAGTCTGCTGAGGACGACAACATTGAGGAGACTAGGGAGGGGCCCGACCCCGGGGCGGCCGGGGGGGCCGTGAGTTGAGTAGGGGTAGCGAGCGCAGACCTGGTCGCTGTCTAGCAGGAAGGGCAGGAAATGATCCGTGACCTCCTCGAGGACGAGGATGTCGGCAGCGGCTCGGGCGGACAGAATATTGGCCACAAGAGCAGGGTAACGGGCGGACTCGGGGGGCCACACGAACTCCGCAAGGACGTTGTATGAGGCAATGATGAGGTGGTCTGGAGGTTGACTGGCGGCATCTGGGAGGCACAGGCCGGGCAATGGGTTCCAGGAATTGTCGGACGGGTCGAAGCGGTATGTCGTCTGCGACTGGGGCAGAGTGGCAGCCGGGTCCTCGGTATGTTGTTCCAGGGGAAAGTCGAGGGGCATGGCGATTCGTGGCAGCTGGCGGGACATGATATCGAGGTGGCACCAGAGCTTCATGCGCCTCGGAGCCTCGCCGGGGACCGAGGATGGCTCGCGAACGAGGATGGCGAGCTGGGAGACGTCCCAGGAGAGCGGCGCTAGGAGTCGGGCCTTTTCGAGGAGAAAGCTGTGCGAGTCGGAGAGCGGATGGTCGCTCTGGGCGACCGTCATGTGCGGCTGGTAGGCCCCATCATCCGACGGCAGCCCCAAAACACGGCAGACGTGATGGCGGAGGCGCGAGATGGCCGCAGCACCCGGGCCGTGGGCTGGGCGCAGGAGGACGGTGCTGTGGTTCCTATGGGTGAAGGTATCCGCCTCGCTGAGACTGACACGGCCAGGGGCGTGGGCGTCGAGGTGGACGAGGCAGAGGATGCGCGCTGCCTCGGCCAGGACCTCGGGCCGTACAAACGGGTAGACGAGGTTGACGTGAGGCGGCCACTTGGCGTACGCCTTGTCGTAGAGGGAGCGGACGCGGTCGAGGGACGGCCAGAGGTCCCGGGGGGGGATCAAGCAAAGAGCTGTGTCGTTTGACGAGGCCGAGGGCGAGACGGACGCCAGCAATGAAGCTCCTTCCGCCCCCATGATCTCAGCAGCACGTAATCGTAGATGAGTTATCGTATCGGCTGTCAACTACAATATCGCTTTCTGCCCTATCTTGTTGGTTGTCGCGGCGGCGTTTGGCGAGCCGAGTCCGGGTATGCGATGTCATGCAGTATGGGCCGTCCATGCTTCGACCCGGGGGCCCTTGGGCAGTCAGTCTTATTTATGGCGACTCTGGATGCACACATTTGAGCACGAGGTCGATGCCCCCGGCGTGAGTCACCCGTGCTCGCGGCTCCGTTGGGCAAGAGAGGCGCCGCAAGTGGTTTCTTTTCCGCAAGGAGAGTGAGTCGACCTGGCGGGCTCAATGGATCAGTCAACCGCGCCCCGTGGTTGGCGATGACAGTGAGTTGAGTCATTGGCAACTTGCGGAATGAAGTCGTCCGCGGTGGCTGTGCCGCTGTGCTGAGGCTGAACCGAGCGCTCAATGGCTGGTACGAAATACGAAGTTATGGAAAATGGGTAGGCTAGTGGTCCCTCGCTGACAACCTCGGGCGCTTCGTCATCTGGCCAGGCTGCCATGCTCGGCCCGTGTTGCTTCCTGCATGCGAATGTTAAAGGCAATGCGACCCGCCAACACGCAAACACCTGGCAGAGGAGGGCCTTTATCTTGAAATTGATACCAAGCCTGGCCGCCTGGCTGGCTGGCTTCCTACGGATACCTTACCGCCTTGCCTACCACGAATCCACGAATTCACGAATCCACGAGCGGAGCACCGACGACGGAGCACCCGACGACAGTTACCTACACATACACGCAGTCAGAGCTTCACATATTGTAGCTCCTGGAGCCCGGCCCCTTATCAACATACGTGACTTGCGCTATTGATTAGTATATCCAACCACCTCGCCGAATCCGTTCCCCTCCCCCCCCCGGCATGGAGAAGACGCGGCGGCCACCGATGGACACGCCGGAGCCAGGCCTCGACGACTTGGAGCAGCCGACGATACCTCCGCCCTACTCAGGCCCGTCGACGACGACGACGACGACGACGACAACAGTGGACCTTCACGACGTCGCGTCCGCGCCTGCATCCGCCAGCAAGGGCCCCGTGCGGTACCCCGGCCTGCCCCAGCTCGACTACAAGCTCTACTCGCCGCCACTCTTCAAGCTGTCGAGCGACTCGACGACGCTGTCGTCCAAGGCCGAGTACCTGTCAACCAATGCCGCTGCCCTCGCCTCGTTGATCCGTGCCCAGTCGACAGTGCCGCCCAAACCCCAGATCCAGGTCCGCGGCACTCGCGGCCGCCGCGTCGACTTCGACATCAAGCTCAACCTCATGAGCCTGCTCGTGCCCGACGACGACCACAGCCGCATCGACTACATCCGCTGCGTCGGCGACGGCGAGGTCGCTTACCGGGGCGCCGCCCGCCCCGACGTCTTGCCCGAGGTCGGCGACGGCGGCCTCGACGAGTGGTGCCGCCGCTTTGTCCAGGACACGGCCACCGTCAAGTCGTTTGCCCTCGACCGCGTCGTCGCCAACCTCGACGTCGCCTGGATCGAGGGCCACCTGCGCAGCCTTGTTGCCGCCCTCAAGTACCGCGGCGCCGTCGACGTCACCTTCCTCGTCACCCACAGCCGCGTCCTTGTCCATAACCCCGACAGGGTCAACCAGTTCTTCACAACCGTCACCAGCCTCTTCTCCGGCAGGAACAAGTACGAGGTCGTCAAGGCCGTCTGGCCATTTGCTACTACTAAGAACGGGGAGCCCGGCCGCATGTGCATCGTCCAGAGCGAGGAGGTGTGGTGGCGCGAGTGGAGAGATCCCATCCGCTACGCTATATCTCAGAAGCGCCAGGGCTGGGTTACCGTCGAGGATAAGCTCGAGGCTGTTATGGAGGGTAAGGGTAATAAGGCCGAGTCTATTGACTGGGGACCAGACAACTCTACATAGTTTCTAATAGAGCTAAAGAGTAGTCCGTAGCTTTACTTTATATAAGTAAGTTAAGTACTTAAAATTATAGCTAACTATAATAGCTATAGCCTTTAATATATAGCCCTAGCCTTATACTAAATAAATCTTATTTTAGCGGTCGAGCGGGAAGGAATTCGGGCTTAGCTAGTATCTCTTATAGTTATCTACTTTAAGGAGGTCCTTATTTAATATCGATATATATCGCCTCTTATTATTAATAACGCCTTATATATATATATATATAATAGTTAAGTTCTATTATTCGTATATATATAAATCTCTATTTATATATACTCCCCTACCTCTCGCGCTAGCCCTTCTAGCTACTTATAGCGCTAAAGCCCGGTAGGTAGAGGTACCGTATAAATACGCTCGCCGGCGCGGGTTATATACCTACCTTATATATTACTTCGTTAATACGGCTAACTTTATAAGGCGTTAAAGATTAAGTAATAAGTAAATTAAGTTAAAGCGCTTACTTATAAGGAAGGTATTATAACTTATACTATTTAGCTTTATATATAGCGCCCTATATAGCGGCGGGCGCTATAAGGAGATAATAGGGTCTATTACGACTTTATGCTTTAATTTATATAGTATATCGCGGGAAGTTATTTATATAATACCTTTACTTATTAAGTCTAGATAGTATAAGTAAGCGGGTCGAATTAATAATAATATATACCTTTAAGGTAAGGTATATATACGAATAGAGATCTATATATATATATATAATAGAACTTTAATAATTTAGGTTCTTAAGGGATAAACTAATAGTTTATAGTAATAATAAAGTTAGAGTATTATATTATAATTAATAATAAATTAAAGATTATAATTAAATATAAGAAGAAAAATAAGAAGTTTATTATTCTAGCTCATTCTATAAACTCTAATTCTTCTATATTTAGCTAATATAAGAAAAACCTTATTAAGAAAACCTATATCCTTCTCGTAAAGTAATATTAAGTTATAAGTAACCTAATCTTAGCGATAAGTTATTAAGGTAGTTTACCTTAGCCTTAAGGTAAGGGTATAATAGCCCCCCCCCCCTAGGGCTAATATTAAAGAAGGGGGTATTAGGGCTACTCATTAAGGTAAGTAAGAGAGGGAAGGGGATATAATAAAATTAAGTTAAGGGGAGAAAGGCCTTATTCTATAAATATATATATATATTATATTACCTTAACGATTATATTAAGAGTATTAAGCTAATTAATAATATATAATATATATTATAAGTCTAAGGTAAGTATAATATATATATATAGGGTATATAAAGGTAAGGCTTTAATATAGCTTATATTATATTATAAATAGATTTTATATAACCTTTATATCTAAATTAAGGCTATTTAAAAAGCGTCTTAAAATTATACTTAAAACTTAATTAAATATTAAATTTAAAATTAATAAAAAGAATTATTTAAAGCGATAATATTATAAAATAATAAAAGTAATAATAATATAAGAATATTAATAATTATTAATTTAAGGTCGCGTAATATTATATAAAGTTAATAATACTCGAATTATAGCCTTAATTAATTTAACTTATTATTATTAATTTATATATTAATAGCTTAAATAAGCTTTTAGTCTTTCTTTTCTTTTATTAAGTAAGAAAAACTAGAGCCTTTAATAAAAAACCTCTTATATCCTTCTTTATTATAATCGCTATATTTCTATAATTAGTCCTTTTTATATATAATACTAATACTTTCTATAATTAATATAGTCCCTATATAAGTTATATATTAAGGGTAGGGTTAGGTAATTATATAACTATATGCGCTTACCTTACTTATAACCTACCTTTTCTTAAATAGCCTTACCCCTCCTTCTTAATTAAAATAAATAATATTTATACTCTCGATCCTATTTACTTATCTTTATAGTAATACTTATATTACCTTTATCTAATTATATTATATACTCGCTCTTACTTATTATCTATTATAAATATTATTATTAAACTTAAAGGTTTAGTCCTAGAGTAAGTATTACCTTATTAATTATATATTATAAAAGTAAGCTTATTTAATAGAGTAGAGCGTTATTAAGACTAACTCTATAAGTCTTCTTCCTTATCTCCTTAATGCTACCTTTATTAACCCTCTTAGCCTTAAATATTAAGTTATATATCTACTATATATATAATAATTTAATTTATTATATAATAAATTATCTATCTCTCTCTATAATTCTATTATTAATTTATTTAAGTTATTAATTAAAGGGAGGCGCCCTTTCGTAATATAATAGCCTATTTAAATAATACCTTAATTAAAGTTATTAATAATAATAATAAAGAGGTAAGTTTAATACTTCTTTATTATTATTCTTTATTAATCTCTTTTAATAAGTAAAGCTTTATTATTAAGTATTATAAGAGTATAATATTAAAGCTTAAGCTATAGTCTATATCTTATAATATATATAAATTATTCTTACCTTTAGGCTACTTATCGTTAATATTAATAATAATAATACTTAAGCTAAGACTATAAGCCTCTTAAAGGTAATTTAAGATTAGCTTATTTCTATTAAGATATCTTAATAATCCCTTAAGGTTATATAAATATCTTTAGATATACTAAAGGTACTAGCCGCTTAATCTTATTATTCCCCCCTTACTTTAAGCTACCCCTATATCGTTAATAAAAGTAAAGGGAAGGCTATTAATCTTAATCTAGCCCTATACTTTACTTAGCCCTTTATTAAGCTTAAGTCCTTTATTATAACCTTTATTTATAGCTCTTACCTTAACTTTACGCTAAAAGTATAGAGAGTATAGCTAGCTCTTATTAAGATATTTAATATTTTTAATAATTACTCCTTACTTAATATAACTCTAGCCTTATTTAATATATTTTTAATCTTAATTAATCTTATAATTAGCTTATATTATAATTAAATTAAGGACCTTATATTTATTTATCCCCTTAAGGTATATTTAATTAGCTCTACCGCCCTTTATAATATATTTACTCTTTATATTATATTTAATTTTACTCTAAGCCCTTATATTATTAATACCTCTTATATATAATTACATAACTTTAAGCCTTATAAAATATTAATTTAAGTGCCTTTATTTATTAATTTATATTCTAATAGCTTAAATAAGCTTTTAGTCTTTCTTTTCTTTTATTAAGTAAGAAAAACTAAAGAACCTAATAGAAAACCTTTTATATCCTTTTTTATTATAGTCGCTATATCTCTATAATTAGTCCTCTTTATATATAATATTAATACCTTTTATAGCTAATATAATCCCTATATAAGTTATATATTAAGGTAAGGTTAGGCGATTATATAACTATATATACTTACCTTACTTATAACCTACCTCTTCTTAAATAGCCTTACCCCTCTTTCTTAGCTAAAATAAATAATATTTATACCCTTATTCTTACTTACTTATCTTTATAGCGATATTTATATTACTTTTATCTAATTATATTATATACTCGCTCTTATATATTATTTATTATAAATATTATTATTTAACCTAAAGGTATAGGCTTAGAGTAAGTATTACTTTATTAATCTTATATTATAAAAATAAGCTTATCTAATAGAATAAAGCATTATTAAGACTAACTCTATAAGTCTTCCTCCTTATCTCCTTAATATTACTTTTACTAACTCTTATAGCCTTAAATATTAAGTTATATATCTACTATATATATAGTAATTTAACTTATTATATAATAAGTTATTTATCTCTCTTTATAGTTCTTTTATTAACTTATTTAGGTTATTAAATAAAGGAAGGCGCCCTTTCGCGATATAATAGCCTATTTAAATAATACCTTAATTAAGGTTATCGATAATAATAATAAAAAGGTAGGTTTAGTATTTCTTTATTATTATTCTTTATTAATCTCTCTTAATAAATAAAGCTCTACCGTTAAGCGCTATAAGAGTATAGAACTAAAGCCTAGGCTATAGTCTATACCTTATAATAAATATAGGTTATACTTACTTTTAAATTACTTATTATTAATATTAATAATAATAATACTTAAGCTAAGACTATAAGCCTTTTAGAGGCGATTTAAGATTAGCTCGTTTCTATCGATAAGATATCTTAATAATCCCTTAAGGCTATATAAATATCTTTAAATATCTTAAAGGTATTAACCGCTTAATCTTACGGTTCCCCCCTTACTTTAATCTACTCTTATATTATCGATAAGGGTAAAGGGAAGGCTATTAATCTTAATCTAGCCTTATATTTTACTTAGCCCTTTATTAAGCTTAAATCCTCTACCGCGCCCCTTACTTATAGCTCTTACCTTAACCCCGCGCTAAAGGTATAGAAAGTATAGCTAGCTTTTATTAAAACTCTTAATATTTTTAATAACTATTCTTTACTTAATACGTCCCTACCCTTACCTTTTATATCCCTAGCCTCTCTTAATTCTTTAACTAGCCTATATAGAAAATAGGTTAAGGACCCTATATTTACTTATCCCCTTAAGGTATACTTAATTAACTTTATTACCTTATATAAACTATCCGTCCCTTATATTATACTTAACCTTACTCTAAGCCCTTATTTAACCGATACCTCTTATATAATTAAATAACTTTAGGCCTTATAAGATATTAATTTAAGTATTTACTTAATTATTATAAGATAAGCTACTTATAGCCTTATATTATAAAAGCTAGAGTCTTATATATTTTCTATCGCTACTTCTTATATAAGCTATATTTTAAGCTCTAGCCCTATTATTCTTATTATTAAGCGCTTATCTTAATCCTAGTCTTATTTTAAGGCTAAATCTATTATAAAATAGGTATAATATAATAAGACCTCTATAAGAAGGAAGGGTAAGTCTAGCTATAAGTATAGAAAGGGGAGCTATAATATTTAATTAATAACTTTTATAATTAATATAATTTAATTTTAGTATAGGGTATTAGACTTTAAGTAAATAAAATTATAATAAATAAAATTATTAAGATTATATTACTTTAGCCTTATATTACCTTTAGTCTATCCTTATATTATATTATTTTAGGGTTATATTAATATAATATAATAATTAAGTTAAATTATAAGAGTTAATTAAAGGTAAGGAATTATTTTATTAAGTATTTTATAAAGTCTTTCTTTAATAAGGCTTATCGAATAATATAATTATCTTATAATAGGAAAGGTAAGAGCTCTCTCCTAGCCTCTATCCTTAAGTATAAGAGTATAATATAATAGATTATATCCTTAGCCTAACTATATTTATATAAAGGTAAAGTTATTATTAATACTTTATATTAAAAAAGGAAGGTATTAAGGCTTATTTTCCTTATCTTTAGTTATATAATTATTAAGCTAATATATTTTAAGAGTTTCTTATAATACTTAAATACTTTTTTTGATCTTAATAGTAGCTAAATATTTAAGGTATAGAGGTAAGTATAATATTAATAAATAAGCTCCTTTATAATATTTTATCTATAAGTCTATTCCTCTTATAGCTAGCGGTTATAAGTAAGTTTAATAATCGCCTTAATAAGTAATAATCTTATTTATTAAGCTATATCTTTTATTATTTCTTTAAGTAACTTTTACTATAATCTTATCTATCTCTATTTCTTCTAGATAATTATAGCTACCTTATTAATCGCTTAGCGGATTATAACTATAATCCTATTATCTTTAAATCTCTAGAAGAGCTTATAGACCCTTTAGTTAAGGTAAAGATCTAAGGGGGGTATATTTACCTTTACCTTAAGAAAATATATTAATATAGCCCTATAGGCCTTAATAATAATTTATAGGTATTTTAATTAGCTTTTAAGTAATTAATTAACTATCTTATTAAGTTTACCTTTAGTTAGGGTAAGGGAATAATAAGCTATAGCCTTATAGGCTATTAATAATTAAATAATCTTTATATAAACTTCCCTTACTCTATAAAGTAAGTAGCTTTATATTAACGCCGCGATACCTATAAGGGCTTAAGTCTATTTCGTTAATTTAGCTTAAAGTTCTTTAAAATATATTTATTAATAGAGTTTTTAATATACTTAAATACCTAATAGTCTAGCTAATTATATAGGTTATATTATATTTAGGCTAAGTTATAATATATTAATTATCGCGCTTTTTTATTAAGTAAAGTAAATAAGTTTACTTTTACTTAACTTAAATTATATTCTATAATCTATAGCTTACTTAAAATATATTATTTATATTCTTTTGAATTAATATATTATTTATTTTAGTATTTTATTAATATTAATTATATCTATATTATTTATAAAGCTAATTATAATTATTCTTATAGTTATTTCTAGTCTCTTATATAATATAGCTATATAAAGTAAGAATAAGATTAAAGAAAGGGGGGACCCTTATAGGACTCTAGTCTAAATAGTAATTAAATTAAAAGTTTTATTATTAAAGTAAAAATAAGCTATCCTTATAGTAAGGAAATATTATATAAAGTCTATTAATTATTATAGTAATTTATAATCTTATAGTATTTTAATTAACTTATTATAATTAATTATAGTAAAGGCTCCCTTTATATTAAGTTATAGGAATAAGATAATACTATCTTTATTTTATATTACTTTAATTATTTCTTTAATTAAAAGGATTACGCCCTCTATAGATCTATTTCTCTTATTTTTTATTTAGCCTTTTAATAAGAGTTAGTTCTCTTTTATAGCCTATATAAGCCTAATAGCTATTATTATTTTAAGGATTTTTCTAGTTATATTTAAGAAGGATATTAATCTTTACCTTATAAGGGTTTTATATTATTCTTACCTCTTCTCTAACTTCTAAATAATTATTACCTTTACTTAATAATAATATAATAGGAAGTAGCTTATCTAGAGGTAGGTATTAAAGATTATTATAAGGACCTAAATTAAGGGGTTATTATATACCTTTAAGAAGCCGATTAAGATCTTATTTAAGCCTAAGGATTTCTATAAAGTAATCTTTTATAGGGTTTATTAAATCTCTTCTTATATAATTATAGATAGGACCCTTATTACTATTAAGTTATAGTAAAGAGGTATTAAGGGGAGGGCGCTTTAATAAGGGAAAAATCTCTCGTTAAAGAGCTAGGCTTTTCCTTTAAAGTTATTTATTTATTTTATATCGTTTAGGTTATAACTTAATATTAAGATATAAGCTAGTTTTAATAATTAATAACTCTAAAGATATACTTATTATTTAAAAGCCTATAGCTTAAAGGGGTCTTTATTAGCTTTCTTTATATAATCCCTTTAAATTTATTTTATTAAGTTCTTAATTACTTATTTTTATATTAAGATAGCCTCTTAATATATCCTTTACCTAGCCTTTATTAATTCGCCTTAATAATATCTCTTATACCTCTTAAGCTCCCTTATAGCGATTATAACCTTAGGGCTTATACTATCTTTATTTAAGTAATAAGTCTATAAGTATAAGGGGACTATTATTTCTATAATTTAATTAAAAGCCTTATAGACTTACTTTAATATAGCGTTAATATCTTTTATTACTTTTAATCGGGGCCGTAATATCTTAAGCTAGGTAATAGCCTTAGCCTTAGCGATATTAAGGTCTATTTATTTCTATTAATATATCTTAACTATCTCTTTAGCTTAAGGCCTAGCGTTAATATAAAGGACTTAAGGGATATAATTAGAATTATTAAGGTTAAAGTTATAGCCCTTATAATTCCCTTAAAGTATTAAGTATATTTAAGTAAAGTTTAATATATTATCTTAATCTCCTCTAACGAACTTTATATATTCCCCCTTTAATATAAGGAGCTCGAGTTAAAGGTATTATATTTTAATAAAGAGCTAGTCTAAGTCTTAATTATAGTATTTAAACTTATCTTAAAGTAAGTAATAAAAATTAAAGTCTTTAATTAAAACTATAAGAATATTTATATAGAGGTTAATAAAATATTAAAGAGGTCCTAGCTTTAATTATATAAGGGCTAGGGGTAAATATATAGAAATTATTTATATTTTATTATAAAAGGTAATTTTATATTAATTATTATAAATTATTAGCGATTATATATTAAGGTTATAACGCTTATAGATATATAATATTACTTATTTAGAGTAAAGTATATTATAAGGGATTATTAATAAATAAGGTAAGTAATAGCCTATTAGGGCTAGGTAAGGTTTTTATAAGGTAATAATATTATATTTAGCTTAACTTTATAGTATAAAATATATAAGTTCTATTTACTTATTAATATTTTAATAAAAGATCTTTAATTATATTAGCTTTAGGTAAATTAAAAGTAATCTTATATCTTTAAGTTAGTCGCGCTCGTACTTTATTCCCTTATAAACCTCTTAATATCTTTATTAATACTATCTTATATATTAATATATTATACCTTTAGGCGGCTTAGTCTTCTTCCTTTTATAATCCTTTTTTACTTAATCTTTATTAAGGACTTTAATTAAATTAAGGACTTTAATTAAATTAAGGACTTTAATTAAATTAAGGACTAGCTTAATAAGAAAGATAGATAAGAGGTTAATTAGCTTACTTAAGAGAAGAACTAAAAGGGGGTACTATAAGTCTTTAATTCTATAAATCTTTAAGGTTAATTAATAAAGTCTCCCCTAGCTTATTTTTATTCCTTTTTAGTAATTAAATAAGCCTAATCTTAAAATAAGTAGTCTTACTTATAGAGGTTATACCTATAAGGGATTTCCCCTTTTTTCGCTAAGTAGTTTTATTCCCCTTTATTATATACTATAGCTATATAATATCTATATCTCGTAAGAGCCCTATATTACTATATAATATATTTATATTAAAAGTAATTAAAGTATTATTAAGGTTATATTAACTTATTATAAGGCTTATAGCTCGCGATCTTAGCCTTAACGATAAGTCTTTAATTATAGAGCTTATTTACTTTAATTATACTTTCTAACTTAATTATTAATATAATATATATTATATATTTATTCTTAAGTTATATTACTTTAAGTATTTATACTTTAACTCTATTTATTTACTTTATTTTATTAATAAGTTTATCCTTAAGGCTTAATACTTATACCGCTCTAACCCCTTTTATTACTATAAAATAGATATATAAGATAGCTTTAGCTCTTTTACTAAAGGTAGCTAAGATTTAATTAGTATTATTAATAACTTCTTTTATAGGCTTCGAAAAGGTAATTATAATATCTTTACTTAAGAGTTATTATACTATTATTATTAAGTCTAATTAAAAGGTAATTATTATTATTAATTTATATACTAATAGCTTAAATAAGCTTTTAGTCTTTCTTTTCTTTTATTAAGTAAGAAAAACTAGAGCCCTTAATAAAAAACCTCTTATATCTTTCCTTATTATAATCGCTATATCTCTATAACTAATCCTTTTCGCGTATAATATTAATACCTTTTATAATTAATATAGTCCCTATTTAAGTTATATATTAAGGCGGGGTTAGGTAATTATATAACTATACGCGCTTACCTTACTCGTAACCCGCCTTTTTTTAAGTAGCCTTACCCCTCTTTCTTAGCTAAAATAAATAATATTTATACCCTTATTCTTACTTACTTATCTTTACGATAATACTTATATTACCTTTTATTTATTTATATTATATACTCGCTCTTATATATTATCTATTATAAGCTTAATTATATAACCTAAAGGTATAGGCTTAAAGCGGGCACTACCCTATTAAGTATATATTATAAAGGTAGGCTCGTTTAGTAAATTTAAGTATTATTAAGATTAACTCTATAAGTCTTCCTCCTTATCTCCTTAGCGCTACCTTTACTAACCCTTATAGCCTTAAATATTAAGTTATATATCCGCTATATATAGGGTAATTTAACTTATTATATAATAAGTTATCTATCTCTTTTTATAATTCCTTTATTAACTTATTTAGGTTATTAAATAAGGGGAGGCGCCCTTTCGTATTATAATAGCCTATTTAAATAATACCTTAATTAGGGTTATCGATAATAATAATAAGGAGGTAAGTCTAGTATTTCTTTATTATTATTCCTTATTAATCTCTTCTAATAGGTAGAGCTCTACCGATAAGCGTTATAAGAGTATAGAACTAAAGCTTAGGCTATAGTCTACTCTTTATAATATATATAGATTATACCTACCTCTATACCGCTCGTTATTAATATTAGCGGTACCGATATTTAGGCTAAGACTATAAGCCTCTTAGAGGCGATTTAAGATTAACTTATTTCTATTAATAAGATATCTTAATAATCCCTTAAGGCTATATAAATATCTCTAGATATATTAAAGGTATTAGCCGCTTAGTCTTATAGTTCCCCCCTTACCTTAATCTACCCTTATATTATCGATAAGGGTAAAGGGAAGGCTATTAATCTTAGTCTAGCCCTATATATTACTTAATCCTTTATTAAGCCTAAGTCCTCTATTATAACCTCTACTTATAGCTCCCGCCCTAGCCTTACGCTAAAGGTATAGAGAGTATAGCTAGCTTTTATTAAGACTCTTAATATCTTTAATAATTACTCCTTACTTAATATAACTTTAGGCTTATTTAATATATCCCTAGCCTTATCTAGTCTTATAACTAGCCTATATTATAATTAGGTCGAGGACTTAATATTTACTTATCCCTTTAAAGTATATTTAATTAGCTTAGCCGCCCTTTATAATATATCCGCCTCTTATATTATATTTACTCTTACTTTAAGCCCTTATCTAACTAATATCTTTTATATAGTCGAGTAGCTTTAAGCCCTATAAGATATTAACTTAAATACCTACTAGGCCATTATAAGTTATATTACTTATAGTCTTAAGTTATAAAAGCTAGAATCCTATATATCCCCTATCGCTACCTCTTATATAAGCTATACTTTAAGCTCTAGCCTTATTACTCTTATTATTAAGTACTTATTTTAGTCTTAGTCTTATTTTAAGGCTAGATCTATCGCGAAATAAGTATAATATAATAAGACTTCTATAAAAAGGAAGGGTAGATCTAGTTATAAATATAGAGACGGGAGCTATAATACTTAATTAATAGCTTCTATAATTAATATAATTTAATTCTAATATAGGGTATTAGACTTTAGGTAAGTAAAGTTATAATAAATAAAATTATTAAAATTATATTACTTTAGCCTTATATTACCTTTAGTCTATCCTTATACTATATCGTTTTAAGGTTATATTAATATAATATAATAGTTAGGTCGAATTATAAGAGTTAGTTAAGGGTAAGGAATTACCTTATTAAATATTTTATTTAATTCTTTTTTAATAGGGCTTATTAAATAATATAACTATCTTATAATAAGAATAATAAGAGCTCTCTCTTAACCTCTATCCTTAGGTATAAGAATATAGCGTTATAAATTATATCCTTAGCCTAGCTATACTTATATAAAGGTAAAGTTATTATTAATACTTTATATTAAAAGAGGAAGGTATTAAGGCCTATCTTCCTTATCTTAAGTTATATAATTATCGAGTTAATATACTTTAAGAGTTTCTTATAGTACTTAAGCGCCTTCTTTAATCTTAATAATAGCTTAATATTTAAGGTATAAAGGTAAGTATAATATTAATAAATAAGCTCCTTTATAATATTCTATTTATAGGTCTACTCCTCTTATAACTAGCGGTTATAAGTAAGTTCGGTAATTACCTTAATAAGGGGTAGTCCTATCTATTAGGCTATATCTTTTATTATTTCCTTAAGTAAAGTAGCTTTTACTATAATCTTATTTATTTCTGCCTCTTCTAAATAATTATAGCTACCTTACTAATCGCTTAATAGATTATAGCTATAATCTTATTATCTTCGAGTCTCTAGAAGAGCTTATAGACCTTTTAATTAAGGTAAAGATCTAGGGGGGGTATATTTACCTCTACTTTAAGATAATATATTAATATAGCCCTATAGGCCCTAATAATAACTTATAGGCATTTTAATTAGCTTTTAAGTAATTAATTAATTATCCCGCTAGGTTTACCTTTAGCTAAGGTAAGGAAGTAATAAACTATAGCCCTATAGGCTATTAACGATTAGATAACCTTTATATAAACTTCCTTTATTTTATAAAGTAAGTAGCCTTATATTAACGTTACGATACCTATAAGGGCTTAAGTCTATCTTATTAATTTAGCCTAGAGTTCTTTAAGGTATACTTATTAATAAAGTTTTTAATATACCTAAATACCTAATAGTCTAGCTAATTATATAGGTTATATTATATTTAGGCTAAGTTATAATATATTAATTATCGCGTTTTTTTATTAAGTAAAGTAAATAAGTTTACTTTTACTTAATTTAAATTATATTCTATAGTCTATAGCTTACTTAAAATATATTACTTATACTCTTTCGAGTTAATATATTATCTATTTTAGTATTTTATTAATACTAGCTATATTTATATTATCTATAAAGTTAATTATAATTATTCTTATAGTCGTTTTTAGTCTCTTATATAATATAATTATATAAAGGAGGAAGAGGATTAAGGAGAGGGGGGACCCTTATAAGACTTTAATTTAAATAATAATCGGGTTAGAAGTTTTATTATTAAAGTAAAGGTAGGCTATCCTTATAATAAGGAAATATTATATAAAGTCTATTAGCTATTATAATAATCTATAGTCTCGTAGCGTCTTAACTAGCCTATTATAGTTAATTATATTAAAGGCTCTTTTTATATTAAGTTATAAAAATAAGATAATACTATCTTTATTTTATATTACCTTAATTATCTCTTTAATAAGAAAGATCGCGCTTTCTATAAATCTATTTTTTTTATTTCCTATCTAGCTTTTTAATAAGAGTTAGTTCTCTTCTATAATTTATATAAGCCTAATAGCTATTATTATTTTAAGGATTTTATTAATTATATTTAAGAGGGATATTAATCTCTACCCTATAGGGGTTTTATATTACTCTTACCTTTTCCTTAATTTCTAAATAATTATTACCTTTACTTAATAATAATATAGTAAGAAGTAGCTTATTTAAAGGTAGGTATTAAAGATTATTATAAGGACCTAGACTAAAAGGTCGCTATATACCTTTAGGAAGCTAATTAAGATCTTATCTAAGCCTAAAGATTTCTATAAGGCGATCTTCTATAGGGTTTATTAAATCTCCTCTTATATAATTATAAATAAGACCCTTATTATTATTAAGTTATAGCGAGAAGGTATTAAGGGGAGGGCGTTTTAATAAGGGAAAAATCTTTTATTAAAGAGCTAGGCTTTTCCTTTAAAATTATCTATCTATTCTATATTATTTAGGTTATAGCTTAGCGCTAAGATATAAGTTAATTCTAGCGGTTAATAGCTCTAAAGATATACCTATCGTTCGAGAGCCTATAGCTTAAAGGGGTCCTTATTAGCTTTCTCTATATAATCCCTTTAAGTTTATTTTATTAAGTTCTTAATTATTTATTTTTATATTAAGATAGCCTCTTAATATATCCTCTACCTAACCTCTATTAATTTACCTTAATAATATCTCTTATACCTTTTAAGCTTTTTAATAATAATTATAACCTTAGGGCTTATACTATCTTTACTTAAGTAATAAGTCTATAGGTATAGGGGGACTATTATTTCTATAATCTAATCGAGAGCCTTATAGACTTACTCTAATATATTATTAATATCTTTTACTACCTTTAATTAAGGCTATAATATCTTAAGTTAAGTAATAGCCTTAGCCTTAGCGATATTAATATCTATCTATTTCTACCGGTATATCTTAACTATCTTTTTAACTTAAGGCCTAGCGTTAATATAAAGGACCTAAAGGATATAATCGGATTTATTAAGGTTAAGGTTATAGCCCTTATAATTCCCTTAAAGTATTAAGTATACTTAAATAAAGTCTAATATATTATCCTAGTCTCCTCTAGCGAACCTTATATATTCCCCCTTTAATATAAAGAACTTAAATTAAAGGCGCTATATTTTAATAAGGAGCTAGTCTAAGTCCTAACTATAGCATTCGAACCTATCTTAAAATAGGTAATAGAAGTTAAAGTCTTTAATTAAAATTATAAGAATATTTATATAAAAGTTAATAAGGCATTAGAGAGGTCCTAGCCTTAATTATATAAGGGCTAGGGGTAAATATATAGAAATTATCTATACCTTATTATAAAAGGTAATTCTATATTAATTATTATAAATTATTAACGATTATATATTAAGGTTATAATACTTATAGATATATAATATTACTTATTTAGAGTAGAATATATTATAGGGGACTATTAATAAATAAGGTAGGTAATAGCCTATTAAGGCTAGGTAGGGTTCCTATAAGGTAATAATATTATATTTAGCTTAACTTTATAATATAAGGTATATAAATTCTATTTATTTATTAATATTCTAATAGAAGATCTTTAATTATATTAGCTTTAAGTAAGTTAAAAATAGTCTAATATCTTTAGGTTAATTATACTTATACTTTATTCTTTTATAAACCTCTTAATATCTCTATTAATACTATCTTATATATTAATATATTATACCTTTAGGCGGCTTAGTCCTCTTCCCTTTATAATCCTTTTTTACTTAATTTTTATTAAAGACCTTAATTAAGTTAAGGATTAGCTTAATAAGAAGGATAGATAAGAGGTTAATTAACTCGCCTAAGAGGAAAACTAGAATAGGGTACTATAAATCTTTAATTCTATAAATCTTTAAGGTTAGTTAATAAAGTCTCCCCTAGCCTATTCTTATTCCTTTTTAGTAATTAAATAAGCCTAATCTTAAAATAAGTAGTCTTACTTATAGAGGTTATACCTATAAGGGATTTCCCCCTTTTTCGTTAAGTAGTTTTATTCCCCTCTATTATACGCTATAGCTATATAATATTTATATCTCGTAAAAGCCCTATATTACTATATAATATATCTATACTAGAAATAATTAAAGTATTATTAAGGTTATATTAACTTATTATAAGGCTTATAGCTCGCGATCTTAGCCTTAATAATAAGTCTTTAATTATAGAGCTTATTTACTTTAATTATACTTTTTAACCTAATTATTAATATAATATATATTATATATTTATTTTTAGGTTATATCGCTTTAAGTATTTATACTTTAACTCTATTTATCTACTCTATTTCGCTAATAAGTTTATCCCTAGGGCTTAACGCTTATACTACCCTAACCCCCTTTATTATTATAAAGTAGATATATAGGATAGCCTTAACTCCTTTATTAAAAGCGGCTAAGATTTAATTAGTATTATTAATAACTTTTTTTATAAGCTTTAAGAAGGTAATTATAATATCTTTACTTAAGAGCTATTATATAGCTATTATTAAGTCTAATCGAAGGGTAGTATTTATTACTTATATTATTTCTTTTATTATTCGGTTTCGGAGGGCTTTATTAAAATTATTTATTAATATAATTATCTCGCGTTTATAATAGGTAAGGACTAACTTTATAAAAGAGCTTAAATTACTCTTACTTAACTTAAAGGCTATTATTATTACCTAACTTTAGCTAGCTACTTATTATTAAAGTATAATAATTTAGTTTCGGCTATATAGCTCTATTATAATTACTTCTTATATAGTTTTCTTAATCGCCTTTATAAAGGCTATAAGGTTAGGGATAGTCGGTTAAGGTATAGGTATAGCGCGGATATAGCCTTTTACTTTCGCGAAGTCTAAAGGTAATCTATACCTATTAAAAGAGGTTTTAGGGGACTATATTAGCTAATTTATTATATACTTCTTTTTTATTATAATCTAAGGGTTCTTTAAGCGGTTCTAGGCCTCTAGTATTAACTAATAGGTTAAATTAATTAAAGCTATAATTTAAGTATTATTAACTTTATGCGATATTATATAGCCCCGAATCGATAACTATTAGTATTCCCGTATTACTATCGCTTTTACTACTCTATAATATCGTCGCCTTAAGTAATTTCTATTATTAATTTCGAATCTAATATCTAATTAGGTTTTAGGTATAGTTTTAGGCCGCTCTTTAAGTAGCCTCGATTTAGATATAGAGGTTATTTAGTTAAATTAAAGGGTAATATTTATTACTTATATTATTTCTTTTATTATTTAATTTTAAAGGGCTTTATTAAAATTATTTATTAATATAATTATTTTATATTTATAATAAATAAGGACTAGCTTTATAAAAGAGCTTAAATTACTCTTATTTAACTTAAAGGCTATTATTATTATTTAACTTTAATTAATTACTTATTATTAAAGTATAATAATTTAGTTATAGCTATATAGCTTTACCGTAACTACTTCTTATATAGTCTTCTTAATCGCTTTTATAAAGGCTATAGGGTTAGGGATAGTTAGTTAAGGTATAGGTATAGCGCGGGTATAGCCTTTTACCTTCGCGAAGTCTATAAAGGTAATCTATACCTATTAGAAGAGGTTTTAGGGGATTATATTAGCTAATTTATTATATACTTCTTTTTTATCGTAATCTAAGGGTTCCGTAAGTAGTTCCGGGCCTCTAGCGTTAACTAGCGGGTTAAATTAGCTAAGGCTATAATTCGAGTATTACTAACTTTATATAATACTACGCGGCCCCGAATCGATAACTATTAGTATTCCCGCGTCGCTATCGCTTCTATTACTTTACGATATTATTACTTTAAGTAATTTCTATTGCTAATTTTAAATCTAATATCTAATCGGGTTTTAGGTATAATTCTAGGCCGCTCTTTAGGTAGCCTTAATTTAAGCGCGAAGGTTATATAAGGAAATATTATTATATTTATTAATACTAAGGATAGGTTTAAAATATACTTTAAATCTTATTTTTATTAAATAGGTCGTATTTAATATAATAAGGTAGGTTATTAAATTAAATATACCTTAAGAACGCTTATATAGCTATCTTACCTCTAAGAGCTTCGAAACGAAGCTTTTAGCGATTATTATAGATATCTCGAATATAAAAGAAAAAGGTAGAAGGCTTAGTATTATATAGAATACTTAATATCTTACGAGCCGGTAATACTTTATATTTCGAGAGGTTTTACTCGAGAGCCTATTATATTATAATTCGATAGCGATAAATAATATATATTAAGGGATTAAGCGAAGGCCTATAATTATACTAAGACTTAATAACTTAAAAGTCTTACTTTTAGGTAGATTTATTATATAAAGCTATTATAAGAAGGTAAAAAGGCTAGTTAAGCTTTTAAGTTAAAGGTTTATATAGCTTAATATTTCTTAAAGCTTATTATAGGCTACGGTTATAAATAAGGATAATTCGAGTTAGAAGGGCGATTCTATCGATATCCCGCTTATATAAACTTAAACGCTTAATAATAATAGCGCTATTATTACGAAGGAAGCCCTATATAAAGGTATACGCTTAAGTTCTACTATATATACTTATATAGATATCTATTTATACTTACGCCCTATTTTAAAGATATATATTACTACTAGCCCGCCCCGCCTACTTATATTATATTAAGCCTAGCTCGTAAAGGTACCTCGTAATTATTATATCTATATATATAGATACTAAGCGCTTATAGCTATATAATAAAGGTATATCTTAATTTAAAGCTTAATTAAAGTATCGTAAGCCTATAGCTTAAAGGTTAGTTATATAGGTATACTTACTTAATTAACGGGCGCTACGAGGAGAGCTAGAATAGGATCTATTATAATATCGCGATTGCTTTAACTTAATACGTTATATTATAAGTATATATATATAGGTAGGGTACTAATTATACGGTATTTATATAGTACCTCTATAAGCTAGGCTTAATATAATATAAGTAAGTAAGGCGGGCTAGCGGTAATATATATCTTTAAAATAGGGCGTAAGTATAAATAGAGAATCGTATAAATACGAATAATAGAACTTATACGCTTTATTATAGGTTATAAAGCCTAGCGATAGTAATAGTAATAGAATTATAGCTTATAGGGTATTATATATAGCTTCGAGTACAGTATTATATATAATATCGTATATAGTATTAGCTTCGAGTATAGCTTTAAGTATAGTATTATATATAATATTATATATAGTATTAGCTTTAAGTACGGTATTATATATAATATCGAGTATAGTATTAGCTTTAAGTACGGTATCGTATATAGCGTTAGCTTCGAGTATAGTATTATATATAGTATTAACTTTATATATAGTATTATAAATAGTATCGTAAATAATATTATAAATAGTAATAGGCGCTATAAGGAGAGCTAAAATAAGATCTATTATAATATTGTGATTACTTTAACTTAATATTATAAGTATATATATATAAGTAGGGTGCTAGTTATATAATATTTACGCGGTACCTCTACGAGCTAGGCTTAATGCGGTATAAGTAAGCGGGGCGGGCTAGTAATAATATATATCTTTAAAATAGGGCGTAAATAAGGTATAAGTATAAATAGAGAATCGTATAAGTATAAATAGAGAATCGTATAAGTATAAATAGAGAATCGTATAAGTATAAATAGAGAATCGTATAAGTATAAATAGAGAATCGTATAAGTATAAATAGAGAATCGTATAAGTATATATAGTAGAACTCTATTAATATATAGTTAGTTTAGGGTTACTTTAAGGCTATTATTAACTTATTATAATAAATTATTAATAATAAGGCTATTTAAGCTATAAAGAAGCTAGCGGCTACTTTTATTAAGCTAATAATAAATTACTTTAGGGCTTAATTATATTTATATTAAGCTAATTATAATAGATTAAGGACTAGGCTAAGATTAATAAGCTTACTATTTATATATTTATAGTAATATATAAGCTTATATATATTATTAACTTAATTATCTCTACCCTAGCCTTACCTACCCTTATTATACTCTCGTTTACCTATATAGCTATAGCTTTTACCGCTCTTTATTCTTTAGATAATAATAATAATAATAACGCTAGTCTAATTACCCCCCGCGCTTATAGCGCTCTCCCCTTAGCTACCTTACTAAAGGTAAATACCTATATAATTAAGGCCTTAATAATTAAGGTTACCTTAATCTTTATTAATATTTATAGTATTATTATTATTATTAATCGGGCTATAATTTAATTCCCCTCTATCTTTATAGTAATAGAGCTTACTAAAGAGCTCTTTAATAATATTATTAATAATAATAAGGGCTGCCGCGCGTATAGTAGACGTACGACTTAGTATTTAAGGCTATAAGGGTTAGCGAAGGCGGCGCTAAGGAGATAAGGAGGAAGACTTATAGAGTTAGTCCTAGTAACGCTCCGCTCTACTAGACGAGCCTACCTTTATAATATACGACTAGTAGGGCAGTACCTACTCCGGGCCCGCGCCTTCGGGTTAGATAATAGCGCTTATAATAGACGATACGTAAGAGTAAGTACGTAATATAATTAGACGAAGGTAGTATAGGTATCGCGGTAAAGATAGGTAGGCGGGAATAAGGGGATAAATATTATTTATTTTAGCTAGGAAGGAGGGGTAAGGCTACTTAAAAAGAGGCGGGTTATAAGTAAGGTAAGCGCGCGTAGTTATATAATTACCTAACCCCGCCTTAATATATAACTTAAGTAGGGACTATACTAGCCGTAGAAGGCGCTAGTATTATATATAAAGAGGATTAATTATAGAGATATAGCGACTATAACGAGGAAGGATATAAGAGGTTTTTTATTAAGGGCTCTAGTTTTTCTTACTTAATAAAAGAAAAGAAAGACTTTCTAGAAGCTTATTTAAGCTATTAATATATAAATTAATAAAAAAATAAATAATAAGGAGATATTTAGCTTTAAGAAAAAGGATAGGAAGGCGCTCCTTAACTCTACCCTATCTATTTATATAAATATAGCTAAGGCTTTAGATAAGATAATAAGTAATAAGGAATAAGAGGATTAAGGATATTTTAATATTATAATAACCACGCCTTAATTAAGGCTTTAAATATTTATAATTATAAAGTAGCGCTTAGGTTTTTATAATAATAATATCTTATACTTTATATATATTTATTATAACTCTATAATAAAGGTATATTAATAACTTATTTATTTTATTTATTAATTTATACTCTAATAGCTTAAATAAGCTTCTAGTCTTTCT